>CM042024.1:99504950-100829236 GCA_023525975.1 Smallanthus sonchifolius
AAGATGAAGGGATGGGTAATAATTATGTTCATGCAGAGAAGAAAAGAAAGATAGTCGGTTGTACTTATAAGATGTTCCAGGATTACAAACCATATAACTTTTCTGGAAGAGAGGGAGGAATAGCCACACTAAGGTGGATTGAGAAAACTGAATCAGTTCTTGCAATCAGTAAGTGTGCTGAGGAAGACAAAGTTCTTTATCCTTCCAATCTATTTAAAGATCAAGCTTTAGAATGGTGGAACAACATTGTTGCTGCCAAAGGAAGGGATGCAGCCTATGCTATGGGCTGGAGTGCCTTCAAAACAAGAGAAGAAAAGAAGTATGTTCCCCATAACGAAAGGGAACAGATACAAGGAAAATTCCTTAGTCTGAAGATGATTGGAACCAATCATCAGAAGTATTCGACTAAACTCCTTGAGTATGCTCGAATAGTTCCTCATCTTGCTACCCCTGAATCCAATCTGCTAAAGAGATATATCTGGGGTTTGATTGGAGAAATCTGTGACATGGTTAAGGTTGCCAATTGTAAAAACCTTGATGATGCTATGGGTTTGGGAGCCTCCTTGACCAATAGTCTGATTAGAAATCAAGAGGAGGGAAGAAAGAAGAAGGAAGCAACTGGGCAAGGCCCAAGTGGATCAAAGAAACCAAACTTCCATTCTCGAAATAACAATTCTTCTATCTCTGAATGTCCAAAGTAAAAGAAAAGGCACTTGGGACAATATCGATCTGGACCTTATTGCAGCTTCTGCAAGATGTCTGGACACAAAAAAGCATATTTTTATAGAAAGAAACCCATCACTTGCTATAAATGCGGTGAGGCTGGCCACATCAAGAGCTATTGTCCCAAACTGAAGAAGCCTGAAGGGGCAGGTCCTAAGCCCGCTGAAGGAGTAAAGAAGAATGCACGAGCATTCGTTCTCAATACTCATGAAGCCGCAAGTATGCCCAACGTCATTACGGGTATATTTCTTGTCAATGATATTTACGCTCGAGTTTTGTTTGACTCTGGTGCAAACCAAAGTTTTATAGATCATAAATTCTGTAGACTGTTGAATAAAACTCTAGCTAAATTAGACAAGAAATACGTGGTAGAAACTACCAGCGGGGACCTAGTCCAAATCTCAGAAATCCTAAACGATTGTAATATCACACTATCAGGACATGTTATTCCTGTACAACTGTTGCCAATGACTTTGACAGGTTTTGACATTGTCCTAGGAATGGATTGGTTAGCCTCTAACCAAGCCCATATCCTGTGTGATAAGAAATCTATGGAGCTTTGTTCACCGAAAGGCGATATCATCATTATAAATGGTGATAAATTATCCAACTCCGTGGGAATAATTTCCATGTTGAAAGCCACAAATTATTTACGTAAAGGATGCTTAGCATACCTCATATTTGTAACCACCGACACTAAAAAGAAGATTGAAGATGTGCCGGTTGTGGCTGAATTTCCTAATATCTTTCCTGGTGAACTGCCTGGAATTCCACTTGAGAGAGAAGTGAAGTTTAGAATTAATCTAGTACCCGGTACGACACCTATTACCAAAACCCCGTACAGGTTAGCTCCAACTAAGATGGCATAATTGAAGAAACGGTTAGATGAATTGCTAGAGAAGGGATTCATAAGACCAAGCTCATCGCCTTGGGGAGCTCATGTCTTATTCGTTAAGAAGAAAGACGGTTCAATGCGTATTTGTATTGATTATCGTGAGTTGAATAAAGTCACGATTAAGAACCGTTATCCGCTTCCCAAAATTGATGATGTCTTTGATCAACTTCAGGGAGCTCGATGTTTCTCAAAAATCGATCTTCGTTCCGGCTATCATCAATTGAAAGTCCAGGACGAAGACATTCCCAAAACAGCTTTCAGAACTCGATATGGTCATTATGAGTTCAAGGTAATGCCGTTTAGACTTACTAATGCACCAACATCTTTTATGGACATGATGAATCTAGTTTGTAAACCTTACTTGGATAGATTCGTTATCGTATTCATTGCCGGTATCCTTATTTACTCCAAAAGTAAGGAAGAGCATGCATCTCATCTAATAATCTTGCTTGAACTTTTGAGAAATGAAAAGCTATATGCTAAGTTTTCAAAATGTGAATTCTGGCTGTCAGAAGTTCAATTTCTTGGACATGTCATTAACGCTGATGTCATCCAAGTTGATCCTGTCAAAATCGAAGTGACGTCTAAATGGGAAATCCCGTAGTCACCATTCGAAGTTCGTAGTTTTCTCGGTTTAGCTGGTTACTATCGGAGATTTATCCAAGATTTCTCTCGAATTGCTGTTCCATTAACTTCTCTGACTCATTAGTCAGTTAAATATGAATGGGGACATAAGCAATCAGAAGCTTTCGAAACTCTAAAACAGAAACTAACTCAAGCACCCATACTGGCTTTGCCAGATGGAAACAAAGGTTTTTCAGTATACTGTGATGCTTCACACATCGGCTTTGGTTGTGTGTTAATGCAAGGGAGCAAAGCCATTACTTATGCTTCCAGACAATTGAAAACTCACGAAAAGAATTATACGACTCATGATTTAGAATTGGGCGCCATAATCTTCGCACTGAAATTATGGAGGCACTATCTATATGGAGTCAAATTCACCCTATTCACTGATCATAAAAGCCTAAAGTATATATTCAGTCAGAAAGAACTGAATATGACGCAAAGGCGTTGGATGGAAGTCCTGAATGATTACGATTGTGAAATCTGTTATCATGAAGGCAAAGCCAATGTTGTAGCTGACGCCTTGAATAGAAAAGAAAATGAGAAACCTAAACGAGTTCGTGCCTTAAGACTCGATCTTCAAACGATCTTATCACTCGTATTAAGGAATCTCAACAAATGGCCTTAAAAGAACCAAACCTCGAGAAAGAAGGTTTGGGAGGCATGATCGACCAATTGGTCAAAAGAGTTGATAACATTCTTAGAATGAATAAAAGAATCTGGGTTCCTATATATGGAAATGTATGTGAAGAGATTCTTGAAGAAGTTCATAAATCTAAATACACGATGCATCCTGGAAGCGATAAAATATACAAAAACCTAAAAGCCAGTTATTGGTGGATAGAAATGAAGAAACATATCACTATCTATGTTGCAAAGTGCTTAACCTGTTCGCAAGTTAAAGTTGAACATCAAAAGTCGTCTGGCTTGTTACAGCAATTGGAAATTCCTGTCTGAAAATGGGAGATGATAACCATGGATTTCATTACGAAACTTCCCCGCACCAGTCGAGGGAATGATACTATATGGGTTATCATTGATAGACCTACTAAGTCTGCTCATTTTCTTCCCATGAAAGAAACGTTCAACATGGATAAGCTGGCACAGCTATACATTAATGAGATTGTATCTTTACAAGGTGTGCCACCCTCTATTGTTTCAGATAGAGATAGTAGATTTACTTCTCGATTCTGGCAAAGTTTTCAAAAAGCCCTGGGAACAAATTGAATCTTAGCAATGCCTACCATCCTCAAACGGACGGGCAGAGCGAAAGAACTATCCAAACTCTGGAAGATATGCTAAGGGCTTGTGTTATTGATCTTGGAGGAAGTTGGTATGACCACTTACCTCTAATGGAATTCTCCTATAACAATAGCTATCATACGAGTATACAAGCCGCTCCTTTTGAAGCCTTATACGGTCGTAAATGTCGAACTCCGATCTGTTGGTCTGAAATAGGAGAAAATCAGTTGTCTGGACCTGAAATAGTCCTAGAAACAACTGAGAAAGTTATTCAAATAAGAGATAGATTGAAAATGGCTCAAGATCGTCAAAAGAGTTATGCAGATAGAAGACGAAAGCCGTTAGAATTCAACGTCGGTGACAACGTTCTGTTGAAAGTTTCACCCTGGAAAGGCGTTGTAAGATTTGGAAAGAAAGGAAAATTAAGTCCTAGATTTGTAGGACCATTTAAAATCTTGAAAAGAGTTAGGCTTGTGGCCTATCAACTCGAACTACCAGAAGAAATGAATGGAGTACACGATGTATTCCATGTGTCAAATCTGCGCAAGTGTTTGACAGATGAATCTCTTGTAATACCCCTACAAGATGTAGAGGTAAATGAAAAGTTAAAATTTTTGGAGCAACCTTTACAAATCGAGGACAGGCAGGAAAAGAAATTGAAAAGAAAGAAATTGATGATCGTGAAAGTGAAATGGAACTCCAGACGTGGCCCTAAGTACACGTGGGAATTGGAGTCTGAAATGAAAAATAAATATCCTCACTTGTTCAAATAATCTCAGGGACGAGATTAAAAACAAGAAGGGAAGAATGTAACACCTGCCACAAAAATATCCTAGATTTGAAAAAGGTACAAACCACAAGGACTATAAGTGTAAATATTAACGTACAGTCACGGACGGTAACTGTCTGTTACGAGCTGAGCACGTGATCAATGGCAACGCGCCACGTGTCCAGTGACTCATATTCAAAATCTGACGCGTGGAAACCCTATAACGAACCGTCACCCCTAGTAACGGTCCGTCACAGCCGGAAAAGCACCAGGGTGCACCACGTATCACTCCGTAACGGACCGTCACACCTGGTAACGGTCCGTCACGCCACAAACTGACCAGGGGTTAACGCGTGTCCTGTGACTACGCAAACTCTAATTTGGTGGCGGACCGTCACCACCCGTAACGGTCCGTCACGACTCCAGGACTTGCCTTATAAATAGTTGATTGATTTCAACTCATTTTCCACACCAAATTCGAATTCTCACTTCACTTTCATGTTCCAGAGACTCTCTAGCTCAATTTCTAAGCTCCTGGTTCAATTCCTGCTCGTTGTAGTGCTCGGTTTAAGAAGAAACGCTCGTAGAAGTGTCGAAACACTAGAAGAATCAAGTTAGGAGGCTGATTCTATAATTTCCAACTTAGAGGCTCATTCCTATTATCAAGGTGAATACTTTATCTCTTTCAAAACTTGTGTCTAACATTTACGTTTACGAAAATGGCCAAATAAAGGTTAAGGGAATAATGCTCATCGTTCTTCTACTAACAAAGCATTCGGGAAATAGGTATACGTAAAACTTGTACGGATACACGGGTCTCGGGTGAGAGTCCCAGATTGCGGCCGGTGCTTATCGTATAACAAATTCGGAGGCGTGGACATGTCCGTTATTATAAGGCATGACGCTAGTGTATACAGTGGTGCATACAGTCAGGACATGGGCCTACTGAATGTGTAGATTGAACAAAATTTGTGATTATGAAATTAATACTTGTTTGTGCCAAATGATTTTTCTGTCAAGATAATTGTATTCACCGGCGTTCGTGCTGATGTTTTCATTTTCAAAATGTTTTCAGGCAATGAATAAAATATGATGAAAATGGGATAAGGGCAGACAAAAAATATGGCCCATGATATGACAAAGAGAGAGGACAGACATAAGATCTGACCTTGTGAAAAAAGGATAACTTACACGTTGGATTCTCATGCCTCGTGTATAGGAAATTCTAAACAAAGAAAATGGAGATAGGACCGGGGGACTGATCAACCCTGCATAGTACTATTTTCGGTGTCTATATATGTATTTGATTTCAAACTCATTTTTGTAATCAAAGGGTATTTAATCCCCTATGTTTATAAAAATAAATACAAGACTTTTGTTTTCCAACTAAGCTTTGATATTTACAAAATACAACCCTTAAGGTTGAACAAATGATGAAACGATCCTTATGAAAAGACTTTCGTTGTGTTTTATAAAAAATCTGAAATTAAAGCAGGTACAAATCGGTGTCGCACACGTCCAGGGGGTGCCTGAGGCGGGCGTGACAATTTCCTAATTAATTTTTTATGACCCAATTGCAAAATTATATAATTAGGAATGAGATCTTGGTTCCCCATGTCTCAGTGAAAGACTGAGCACTCTTCACTTACATAGCTAGACAGGTAGGTAACGATTACCGATTGTATCAACTATACAACTCTCGGTTTGAGGGGCATGACGAGCAACGTCAAGCTTTGGATACGTTTCCCTCAACTACGCCCACTTAAACGACTTAAGTGATATTTGTTCTTCAATTGTAATTGTAGACCCGGTCTAAGTAACTCAGGAATCGCGGTTCTACCTTCAACTAAAACCGTAGGGCTGGATGCAGGGTAATTCACTAACATCGGGAGTTCAGATAAATTAGTTGAAGTGTCACAATTAAGGGTAATTCTCTAACATTACCTTTTCAGGTCAAAAACATTTTGGTCGACGAGTATCATGATACAAGTCGCGCAATTTTACTAAACCTGATTTTACTAATTTTAGTTCATGAAACAACTCTCAACACTCGACACGATCCAATTTCAAATACCTTATTTAATCTAAAATGGTCTTTCATCGCGAACCGATTTTAAACTTATCAACTCTTTAATTAATTTAATTTTTTAAATAAAACTATTAAATTTAAAACTTGTTTTTACTTTTAAATAAAACACCTTTTTATTTAGTTACCTTTCCGAGAAAAATTATCTCGTTGTTTTAAATTGTGTCAAAAGTTTTATAAAAATTTTGCTGTTTAATTATTATATTAAATAATTATAATCACAACCAGAAAATAAATAAAACACAGAACCGAGCAACTAGGAAAAATTGTCTGGATTCGTTCGAGCCATCAAACGACAACCGGACTGGTATAAGTGATAACAAAATTAACAAATCTGCCATCTCCCACTTAGTCCAAGATCTTCATATTTAGTCCAGTCATTGTCCGCCTTGGTCTTCTAGTTTTCGTCTCTTTAGGATTACAATATTTATTTACAAAATACACTAAAAATAAATAAATAAAAATAAACCTAACTATTATATCGGGGTTCCAAATAACCCATAAAAATACAAAGAGAAACAACCAATCAACAAACAATACAACCATTGGTCTCTAGTGCTCGATTCAATCAACACAATCACAACAAACGAAAAAGGCTCGATCTTTTGTCAAACAATAGTTTTGACAAATAAAACAATAGATCGATAAAAAAAATATGTCTAAACGCGAGTAAAGGTGGCTCCGATACCACTGTTAGGAATCAGGGTACGAGTTTTAACTTCTAAAACAATAATTATTTAAACCTTTTAAATAAATAAATCAGATATGTTTAAGCGGAAGCAATTTAATGGTACAACAAACAGATCAGATCCGGATTCCTTTCAGTGATCCGATTACACGCGTATAAACAAAATTAAATAACCAACCATAGGGTGTTCAGATATTATATCTTTGATGATAACCAGATCTGAAACACCTTAGTACAACGAATGTCACACTAGTTGACTCGTACACGAAATCATACAGCAAAACATCACACGGTTGCGCAGAAGGGGAGCCGATCACGGCAGCGGTGTACGACGGTGGTGGCCGGCTCGGCGGCACACGACGGTGGTGCTGGTCGGCATCGGAACTCGCAAAGAGGGGGTGGCGCCGATTTGGGTGTGGGGGTGATTAGGGTTTTTGGTTTCATTATAATGTTATATTTATAAGCATTATAATTACACTCCAGTCTCATATGGTATTAACAGTTAATACCTTTGGTAATAATTAACTATTGAATTATTGATCTTTCTATTTTACTAATTACTAATAATCAGTAAAATCTAATCTTTGTAAATGTTTAACAGATTAAACATTTATTCCTCGTAAATAATGAATTAATCAGATAATTAATTATCTCAATCTCCGATAAATATTTCTCTAAATATTTATTCACCATATATTATATATGTCTTTAGTGGACTATAATATTTAACAATTAAATATTATTACTTGCTCGTTGCCTAAAGTGTAACTCTTTGGATCATATCTTGTTAGTAACGTTGACTTAATTATATTCGGACATCATATATCCAACAGGAACAATCCTAAACAAATCTCAGTGTCCGAATACGAATGATGAGAAGAGAAGAATGGAAAGGTTCCATATGCCTCTTATATATGATCGATAATGTATGTCATTCTATGCACTTGGCATGGTGTGTCGTATGCTTAGAGTATGACGAACATATATCAGCAGAATCTGAGTGATAGTCACTAGATTGCGGTTAAGAACATTCTCAATTATTTGAGAAGGACCAAAGACATGTTCTTGATATATGGAGGAGTATAGGAAGAGCTCACAGTAAAATGTTCACCTAATGTAAGCTTTCGAACTGATCGAGATAATTCTCGATCACATACGGGATTCGTATTCACACTAAACAACGGCACGATAAGTTGGAAGCAAAGTATTGTTGCTCAATCTACCACCGAGTCTGAATACATTACACTATCAGATGCTGGAAAGGAGGCTGCTTGGATGAAGAAATTCAATCTTGATCTCGAAGTTTTACCAAGCATCAAGAATTCGATCGAGATACTTTGTGACAAAACTAGTGCTATTGCTTAATCAAGTGAACCAAGGTCACATTACAACACTAAGCACATACTCAGGAAGTTCCGCTATATACGGGAGATACTGGAACAGGGAGGCATTGTTTTGAACAAAGTGCACATAAATCAAGAATCTAGCGGACCCGTTCACTAAGCCCTTGCCTCAAGGAAAACTTGAGGAGCATGCTAGATATAAGGCATATGATAGCTAGTGAGGGATTTGATTTGTATTTGGTATTTGGATTTTTATGAACTTTAAGAATACATTTTACTCATATGAATTAATAGTTAAGTTATGTTCGTTAATGTAGACCGTGTTCATGTTTTAGTACGTTTAAATCATTTAATAAGTGTTGTTCTAAATGTTTGTAGTCGATTGGGTTTATGGAAATAAATCCAAATTATGACGATTGTGAGCTGTTGGTTGGTTCATAGGATGAAGGTTCAAAGGGTTGAACGCCAAATTCATAAATATTCATTAGAGAATGAATATTGGACGTAACTCGGTTCAAAACTAATTCATGGATCGCAATCATAAGTAGGTTTTGAAAAGGGTGTCGTCTATGTATCCTCTGACCTTACGCACTAGAACTTGATTTTATGGAGGATTGTTCTTTGACACTGTCTAACACTGTTCTTTAATCAGGCATTAATAAGGATAATAGTTGGGAGCTAATCTGAAGTTTAGTGAGAGTTGTGTGTAGCCAAGATAGGATATGTTCCTTACTAACGTAAGAGGCTGACTTCTCTAGGCCTCTCGTTGATTCAAACTGGTGTAAATGCATGGACGTGCTCAAACCGAGAGTTTGTTAGACCACTTTGAATCTCGATCGTGAAAAAGAATAGTTGAACGCTATATTAGAATGAAAGGCTAATCCATGTCTCATGTTCAACGGGATGTCTACTACAGAATGATAATTGATATACAACCATGACTATTGCAAATAGTAAAGAGTACTTGGACTAATCAAAATAGCTGACGACTTAAAATCGTCATACTATGTTAGCTGTCAACTTTTAAGGTATGGTTCTTGATCTAATCTATGGTTGGTTGAATTTTATATTTGGTTTGCATCTGAACTCATGATAGACGATCCAAAGTCTGATTTAGATCGGTTCGTATACACGCTTCTGCTTTACAAAATTTTAAAATTAGTATACGAAGCCCAACAGTTCTATGAGGCATACTAAAAGACATTTTTAAAAGTACACAAGTACAAGATACTTAAATATGATTTGTGTATATGATCGTTAGAAAGAAGCAAATTCATATTTAAAGGATAAGTGATTATAAGAAGTAGATACTCGAAGCGGATCTATTATGCAGACACGAATTCATTTTTAAATCGAGTCTGATTCATATAAATATTTGAAATCTTTTTCTATATTATTATCAGACAAAATCTCTGTTATACGATTTAAAATAGACTCTATCTTATGACTATACATATAAATTTGTTTATGAACATGAGACATACACAGTAACTGAAGGATTAATCTTGATTAAAGATAAATATTAATATTAATTTATTAATTGTTTGGTTGAGTTCGTATTAGACTATGAGTGAATTTATTTATTTATTTGATTATTTAATTGAGTTTGAGTTGTGTAGGTCCCCGGGTGTCTCGGATTGTTACGTGTGGGTGTGTGACTAGTCGGACCGGGTGCGGAATGCCCGTGACTAGGTGGAGAATCAAGTAACACAAAGTAAACCGACAACGAAATCACTTTCAAACTCCGTCTATTATAAACTTGAAGGTTACATAGAGAATACAACTGAGTGCAAAATGTCTGCGTACATAACTTCTGTTAACCTAGCCTATTTATACTAGACCTAATCTCTGCGCACTTAACAAGTGCGCAGGGCAAATTGTTCCTGCGTACTTAACAAGTACGCAGAGTATTCTTGCGTACTTGATAAGTACGCATGAAGTAATTCCTGAGCAAATGCTAAGTGCGCAAAACACTTAGAGAAAACAGACGACTAGTACATATACTAGTAATTACAACTCGATAACTAATACGTACAGACACTAACATACAAAGACTAATACATACAAGACAAGTACAAAAGCTAAGACAATATCTAAAGTGTTTATCACACAAACGTGCTTCAACAAACTCCCCCTTGACAACAGCTCTGGATTGTCTTCGGTCTTCACTGCTCCCCAGCTTTAGCTTCCATCTTCTTCTTGTAATCAAGGCAGAACTTGATCACCTTGTCATATTTAGAAGCAAGGAACTTTGTCCACTCGTCCCTGTACATGCAGTACTTGTCAGCTAGCGCCTCCAGATCTTTCACAGAAAAGTTTATGAAGCAGACTTCATCCAACACTCTGATTAGTTCCCTTGGCACTAAGCTTCCACTCTCGGACCACACCTTTCCAATCACCACTGCCTCGCCCGATTTAGGATCTACGTACCAGTACCATATGTTACCGAGGATATCCTGAGATAACTTGCTCAGGGAAATCTTGGTTTCACACAGCACTGGCTTGTATACCAGTTTCTTTAAGCTTTTATTAGTCACAGGATGTCTAACGTTCTTGTCCCTGACTCGCTTGGGCACTTGAGGCTTAAACATTTCAAACTTCCCAGATCTTACCTCTCGTTATAGAACCTGCCACAAACCCATCGCTACTGCGTGATTTGAGTGACCCAGCAGCTCTCGGTTTGTTAGGTTAACGAGGTTGTATCTTGGCAAGGAGTTGAAGGCTTCGTTGGTTGGTTTCAAGTATTGAACCCCCCAGCTCGCTTGATTGCAAACAACTTCTTATCCTCTTCGAACCTCACAGCTAAGATCATCCCTATCGCTCCATGTTTGTCTATGATTGATGTCTTTTGCCAGACAGGAGCCGGATCCTTCGATTAACTTGCAGGCATATGTTTGTCTTTCTGTGCCTCTGGGTCCACAGGTGTAGGGTCGGGAGGGGAGGCTTCAGTCGACGCCTCAACAATACTAGCAGGCTCGACTGAACCTGTGTTAAGATGAGTTTCAAAGGATGGAACTTCGAAAATCTCTCCATCTTCAAACTTATACTCTCCTTCCCCGTCGCCCTTGGGAACTTCGAATACAACATCATCATCCTCCTTATCCCAGTCGTCACCAGAGTCGATCTCTCCCTCTTCCAGATTGCAGAGAGCTTCGATCTGTGCTTCTTTGGAATAGTCTGGCTCTAAGAATAGGATCACATCATCCGACACATCGTGAGATAGATCTTTCAAAACGTCAGCCACCGACTTTCCTTTATTACCACCTGAAGCATCACCTCCACCTTCACTCTGAGTAGACTCCCCTTCAGCCATAGACATGACAGAAATGGGAACAATCGCCAAAGCCAACGATTGCTGCTCACTTCCACTAGGTCCGGCTTCAGGATCCTTGTCCTGATCATCACCCTTAGTTAGATCAACTAAGTGACAAGCCTCTTCACTGCTAGGCTTAGGTGGTTGCTTTTCTAACAACTCCTTCAATCTCTCCCCCTGAGTAGCAAGCTTCTTGGCCGTATCACAGACCAGTTTCACCATAGTGTCATGCTCTAAACGCTGCTTGTCATCAGCCGCCAGTTGTTTCTTTAGTGCGACTACCTCATCAATCAAAGAGTTAATCTGCACCTGTTGTTTGTCAGATTCTTTTCTCGATTTTCGTAGCGTTTCAAGAAGACTAGCGACTTGAGTCTCTAGGGTAGTGATCTGGGTATCAGAGGATCAGGTCCCCTGGAAGACTGTAGCATCTATGATTTTTCGACCATATTTTTATTTCCCTTTTATTTTACTTATACAATAATAACATTTTTATTCCATTCTAGTGCAATACATCGTATCACATGAACCATATTTACAAGTGTTTTAAATTCAAATATTTCATTCAAACAAATTTATATTTTAACTATACAAAATATATATATATATATATATATATATATATAACATATGTTCATATTCACGTATATGTGGCTGGTTAGATTTATTAACACATGGATTCTAATCATGTAACCACAACAATCTATAAGTATATATATGGATGTGTATTTATAAATAAACGTTTTGTTATAATATGTATATATTTAAATAAAACATATGAGTGTTAACCATGTAATCGCATCTTTTATATATATATACACATTTGTTTATAAATATATACATGTAGATGTAGATATGATCATATTAGATCAACTATTTATAATCTACGACTTTAGGAGAAAATATAGAGTTTTTTTTTACATTACAAAGAAATTGTAATTTAGCAAACAATGTTAAGTTTTTATAAAGGCAATCTTGTAAGCAAATAAAATTTTCTTTTATATGTTAAACACATGAGATTACATTTCGTGAACCTTTAAAAAAAAAGCAAACATGAACTAAAAGCTAATAAAGGAGAGTTGAACCCCGTCTACTTCCCTTTGAACCCCCCTTACTTAATTTTGAACTTTTCCCTTTCAAACCATGGAACCTGGATTTAGAACAAGAACCAAGTTTGACTTCTAGGAAGTCAACAGGGGATCAAATCGACGTAATCAATCCAAATTCGAATGATTAAACCTGCAATGATCATGCATTTACACTACCACAATTGTTACGAATAATCATAATGATCCAATTTACTCTAATTCAAGGACTGGAACCCAAAACGTCCCGTAACCGTTTTATGTCATAAACCAAATTAATGGATGTAATTTGGTCGAATTTGGAGTGTATAATCAAGCCTAGCATGATCGCGACACCCATCTAACACTTTCCTAACCAACACAAATCATTGCTACTGATCTCATCACTCAAAATCATTAGAAAAAGCGCCTCCCACCTTCCTCTCGGTCGCAATCAGCAGAGGAGCCAGAACACATATGTGTTCACAAAATCAAGAGTTGTATGCAGGTAATACACTAACTCTAATACTCGATTTAACCTTCCATTGCAAAAGCCCTTTGAATCGGATGCGAATTCGTGCGAACTGGGGGCTAGGGTTTGCTAGTTTCACGTTTTGGGGAAGAAGGATCAATGGGTCTGTTTGATAAATAAAAAGAAATTCAATGCTTTAACAAGGCTTAGTGCCCAGATCACTTGCTTAAGACTCTCCTCTCCCAGACGCATGGTCACGGGTTCGAACCCGGCTATGCCCCCTTTTTATTCTGTTTTAACCTTTCTTAACATTTTACCACTTATTTAACTATTTAAAAATCTGATTTAACTTTTATAAATCTTATAAATATATTTTATAACTTTTAAAAAAAATCAGGAAATAGCAAATAGTGTTTATTCATTTTAATTTATTAAAAATGTTATAAATCTTTAAATAAACAATATAAATGGTTTATTTGAAAGAATGATTATTCTATTTTACCAATAAAATGGTAATGTTATAAAACAAATTTTAATTATTTGTTTAAACATTATTAAGTCCCATTTTAAACATAAATGATTATTTGACAAGGATAATCATTTAAAGCATTTTAAATTTTATAGAAATACTTAGATAATTATTTTAGATAAATGAGTATGCAAAATTCAATTAATTCATTTAAAGCTTAAAACTATTTAATATTTTTTCTCCCATATTTAAGCGATAGAAATTATTTAAATAGTTTAAGTAATTATTTTATTCACATAAAACAACTATTTAAATCTTTTGATAATTCACCATTTATTTATTATTCTTAGGAAATTTATTTAAATGGTTTAACTAATTTATATAGAACAAACACTTGAACCCTTTCTAGTTTATGACTTATTTATTAGTTATTTTTAGAATAATTATAAACACGTTATAATTACTACACATTATACACTATATAAGTAATTAGAAATTCTAATTATTTTTATAAACTATTTTATCATTATTAGTTCAATATTTGTGATACACGGGTACATATTTCAAAAACTTGTACAAACCCTTCATCCAACCCCAAAACTCCGAATTCCATAGAAACTCAAATCGTTGTAGAATTGTTTATTCTCACTGAGCCTAGGATACAAAATTTATCTGTATAGGTTGATTGTGAGGAACCCTCACGAGACATATCCATCCCTAACCATTCATACCATTACTAGCTTCATTACGGGTGAGTTTCATAGCCCCCTTTTACATTACTTTTGTTTACGAATACTCGGGGTGGAACATGTCTACATTACTTTACATACACAATTCAATTACCTATGTTCTTATGCAAAAGTCTTTGTGCTTTATGTCTTAAACTACTTGGTGATACATGTGTTCATGCTTAGTACACTCATTAACTTGTGTGGCAAGCCTAAGCTAGTACCTTTTATGATCATTTATATGGGAAACTGAACCTATAACTTACCACAAGACCTTGGCGGGTTTTGTTGGGTATCAACTATAACTTGGAGTATCCGCTTGCTCCCTTTTTTAAAATGGCAATCAGTGGGATTGCGTATCTAGTTTTCTATTATCAGGCTTGAATTGTATGCTTGGAACCTTGTATGTTTTCACATAAATACTTTAGACATGCTTTGAACATATTGAATTGTAATCTATACTAACTCTTTTGCTGTCAAAACCTATGTATCACACCAACTACTTGTAGTTGACAGTTACTTACATGTTTCAGGTGCACCTGTTTGAGGACCACTTGCTCACCTAGGACTTGGACCTAGTTTAATTTAATTCATATTTTGAACGTTTCATTTTCCTATGTAACGGATGCTTTTAATTTGAATAATAAATATTATCATATTTAATAGATGATCATGTGCTTATGAACAACCGCGTCAGCCCCGGCGTTTAATCCGCCGTCGGCCGGTGTGTGACAAAGACGATGCTTCTGCTTGATGAGTTGGGAATGTGAAGATTTCATCAAAATCAAATCCATGAGTAAAATCTAACTCAGGAAATGGTTCACTGGTGTGTTGAAGAGTGGTTGTGGGAATTAAGGTAGGGATGGTGGTTGTTTGGATGGTGGTAGGGGTGATGGTGACAGACTCGGTTAGAATAGGAGTTGCCACCGCCACTTGAACAGATTGCATAGGGAGGGACACTATCACAGGAACCTCCTCTGTGATAGCAGTGGTAGCCACATCAGGTGTTACACGTGGCCTCCTCCGCTGTCGCATATAAAGCTGTTGTGAAGGTGAGGTAGAAGTGGAATCAATACACGCAGCCGTTACACTTTCTTGCCTCGAAGCACTGACTTCTACCTCACGAAGGATAGCTAGGTGTGGCCTATCCCCCCCATGCTTGTTTATACTTTCTCTTCTGCGTCTCTGTATAGCAGCATCCGAGTCAGAATCGGGCTCATATTCACTGCTAGTCTCTTGTCTCTATCTCTTGTAAGATGACTCGGGAAGGGTCACCTTCGTCAATCTCCTTGGGTATGCCTGGGATGGTGCATCATCAGAATCAGATGAGTTTGACTCGGTCTTTTCTGAGTCTAACTCGGTCTTTTCTTAGTCGGAATCTTCAGCACCCCCATTTCCCTGTTCTTCGTCTCCTTCGTCTTCAGACATATCATCTTCAGATTCAACTTCCTCTTCTTCCTGTTGTTCATCACTGAGTTCAGGCTCAGACTCTGCACTATACCATCTGAAGTCAGCAGAGGCCACGCATGCTTCATTAATTAGGTGGCCAAAGAAAGGAGTATGCTCAGGGGTAGGTTCTACACTGCCTGGCTTTAGAAATTGTGCAAACACTCTCTTGTCCACCCGTTTGACTTGTAGTCTCTCTCCAATCTGAGGTAGATTGGGTACAACATCATTAATCAACATCTGCATGAATCGTGGGTATAATAGAAATCTAAACCTCTCATGTACATGCAGTACTTGTCAGCTAGCGCCTCTAGATCTTTCACAGAAAAGTTTATGAAGCAGACTTCATCAAACACTCTGATATTTCCCTTGGCACTAAGCTTCCACTCTCGGACCACACCTTTCCAATCACCACCGCCTCCGATTTAGGATCTACGTACCAGTACCATATGTTACCGAGGATATCCTGAGATAACTTGCTCAGGGGAATCTTGGTTTCACAAAGCACTGGCTTGTATACCAGTTTCTTTAAGCTTTTATTAGTCACAGGATGTCTAACGTTCTTGTCCCTGACTCGCTTAGGCACTTGAGGCTTAAACATTTCAAACTTCCCAGATCTTACCTCTCGTTGTAGAACCTGCCACAAACCCATCGCTACTGCGTGATTTGAGTGACCTAGCAACTCTCGGTTTGTTAGGTTAATGAGGTTGTATCTTGGCAAGGAGTTGAAGGCTTCGTTGGTTGGTTTCAAGTATTGAACCCCCCTAGCTCGCTTGATTGCAAACAACTTCTTATCCTCTTCGAACCACATAGCTAAGATCATCAATGTCGCTCCATGTTTGTCTATGATTGATGTCTTTTGCCAGACAGGAGTCGGATCCTTCGATTAACTTGCAGGCATATGTTTGTCTTTCTGTGCCTCTGGATTCACAGGTGTAGGGTCGGCAGGGGAGGCTTCAGTCGACGCCTCAACAGTACTAGCAGGCTCGACTGAACCTGCGTTAAGATGAGTTTCAAAGGATGGAACTTCGAAAATCTCTCCATCTTCAAACTTATACTCTCCTTCCCTGTCGGGAACTTCGATTACAACATCATCATCCTCCCTATCCCAGTCATCACCAGAGTCGATCTCTCTCTCTTCCAGCTTGCAGAGAGCTTCGATCTGTGCTTCTTTGGAATAGTCTGGCTCTAAGAATAGGATCACATCATCCGACACATCGTGAGATAGATCTTTCAAAACGTCAGCCACCGACTTTCCTTTATTACCACCTGAAGCATCACCTCCACCTTCACTCTGAGTAGACTCCCCCTCAGCCATAGACATGACAGAAATGGGAACAATCGCCAAAGCCAACGATTGCTGCTCACTTCCACTAGATCCGGCTTCAGGATCCTTGTCCTGATCATCACCCTTAGTTAGATCAACTAAGTGACAAGCCTCTTCACTGTTAGGCTTAGGTGGTTGCTTTTCCAACAGCTCCTTCAATCTCTTCCCCTGAGTAGCAAGCGACTTGGCCGTATCACAGACCAGTTTCACCATAGTGTCATGCTCTAAACGCTGCTTGTCATCAGCCGCCCGTTGTTTCTTTAGTGCGACTACCTCATCAATCAGAGAGTTAATCTGCCATTGTTGTTTGTCAGATTCTTTTCTCGATTTTCGTAGCGTTTCAAGAAGACTAGCGACTTGAGTCTCTAGGGTAGTGATCTGGGTATCACGAGGATCAGGTCCCTTGGAAGACGATGCTTCTGCTTGATGAGTTGGGAATGTGAAGATTTCATCAAAATCAAATCCATGAGTAAAATCTAACTCAGGAAATGGTTCATTGATGTGTTGAAGAGTGGTTGTGGGAATTGAGGTAGGGATGGTGGTTGTTTGGATGGTGGTAGGGGTGATGGTGACAGACTCGGTTAAAATAGGAGTTGTCACCGCTACTTGAACAGATTGCACAGGGAGGGACACTATCACAGGAACCTCCTCTGTGATAGCAGTGGTAGCCACATCAGGTGTTACACGTGGCCTCCTCCGCTGTCGCATATAAAGCTGTTGTGAAGGTGAGGTAGAAGTGGAATCAGTACTCGCAGCCGTTACACTTTCTTGCCTCGAAGCACTGACTTCTACCTCACGAAGGATAGCTAGGTGTGGCCTATCCCCCTGATGCTTGTTTATACTTTCTCTTCTACGTCTTTGTATAGTAGCATTCGAGTCAGAATCGGGCTTATATTCACTACTAGTCTCTTGTCTCTTTCTCTTGGAAGATGACTCGGGAAGGGTCACCTTCGTCAATCTCCTTGGGTGTGCCTGGGATGGTGCATCATCAGAATCAGATGAGTCTGACTCGGTCTTTTCTGAGTCGGAATCTTTAGCACCCCCACTTCCATGTTCTTCATCTCCTTCGTCTTCAGACATATCATCTTCAGATTCAACTTCCTCTTCTTAATGTTGTTCTTCACTGTGTTCACTGAGTTCAGGCTCAGACTCTGCACTATACCATCTGAAGTCATAAGGGGCCACATATGCTTCATTAATTAGGTGGCCAAAGAGAGGAGTATGCTCAGGGGTAGGTTCTACACTGCCTAGCTTTAGAAATTGTGCAAACACTCTCTTGTCCACCCGTTTGACTTGTAGTCTCTCTAATCTGAGGTAGATTGGGTACAACATCATTAATCAACAGCTGCACGAATCGTGGGTATAATAAAAATCTAAACATCTCAGCAGCATTGATCTAATCAGTGATAGACTTGTAGATATACTTTGAAAAGTTGTAACCCTTGTTAAGAGAGAGGTCAACCATTGCAGTTGCCAAGTCATGCCCCATGGCATCCTTGCCCGCCTTTCTAGCAGACAGGCACATGATCATGACGTGCGCAAAGTAACGCCACTGATCAAGTACCCACATATTCTTATACGAGGAGTAGTCCATGGTACCAACATACCCCATCCTTTGTCTCCAGCATCCATCAACGAAGTAGTCAGGGTAAATCATCAGATCCGTTGATAAGTCTCGAAACTGTAGTACTCGTCTGATGGTGTCTTCAGAAATAGCAATATCATGACCTGCTACAGTAGCCCTAATGACGTTTGGGGTTACTGTACAGTCGTGATCAGCAGTTTCCTAGAATTGCTCCAGATATGGTCTTGAGACAATAGGATCAGCAGAGATGGCATAGCTGATCTTCGAGCGGTTCAGGAAATCGACTATCTCCCGATATTAAAGTGCAGCACCCTTCCACTCGGGTTGTGTTAGAGCCAGCATATTGAATTCGCTGGTAAATGCACGAGCCATCACTACAAAAACAAACAATAAACACAATAAGAACAAGAAGCATCATTGGAATGGATCAAACATGACTTGATATAGCAATTACACAATGAACTGAATTTCAGACTTAGAAATTTTTCAGTGGTGCCCTTCGTGCGTACTTAGCAAGTACGCAAGGGTTAGTTCTTGCGTACTTAGCAAGTACGCATGAATTATTTCTTGCGTACTTGTTTAGTGCGTAGGAACCTGCACTTAGCCAAATTTCAAACTCCAAATATTCAACAGATGTATTCTATTCCTGTGGAATAGGGTCACCACAAGGTCAAAATACATGATTATGACCTATGGAACCACTATCAACAGCAATGAGTTGCTAAACCAGTCGATTTTGACCTAGCCTTGGTCCGACGGTAACCTATGGTCAAACAAGGGGTTAAAATCAAAATCAAACCATGTTAAAGACAATTTAGGTGTCAAGAAGCTTCGATTAGTGACTTATAACTAGTTTTATGTCTTAATTTTCATCAAGAACATCCAAAATCGGTCAAAGTTTCACTATCAAGACCCTAGTTTCGAGAGTTCAAAGAATCTATCAATAACTGAAAATTTAATGGATGGAATGGACTGAGATTCTCACCAAATGATTGTTAAATGAAGATGGAACAATGAACGGGACAAAAAGATGTTTGGAATCGCACAAAGATTCGAGGAAATATGAAGCGGGTATACAAAAGTGTCAAAGAGGTTTGAAATGAGATAAAATCCGGAAATAATTCCAAGTCTTGTATATATTCCCCACACAATTTGGTCTTGCGTACTTAACAAGTGCGCAAGACTTACCTCTTGCGTACATAGCAAGTACGCATGACTTAAGTTTTGCGTACTTACAAGTACGCAAGGTTTTATTTGCTGCGCACTTGACAAGTACGCAGAAACCCTTGTATTGCACAAATTTCAACTCAAATTATGAAGAATGTTAAGTCAAATAACGAACCGAATAAAAACATTCAATCAAGAGGATTCAAAGTCAATTCATGAAGGTTAAACACAAATATTTTTGGTTTTTTGGATTGGAATTGAACTATACACAAACTTAAAATCTTTTTGATCTTTTCAGAGTAACGATATACACATATTCACACACACTATTTTTGTTCAAAGACACGAACAGAGGATCATATCAGGCTAAACTATAACAAAAACGATACAAGATAAACATCAAAGAATATGGGATCATGTCATGGATTACTATTTATTCATACGTAATAAGCACATAAACAAGTAATTCAAGTTGGCAATATTATAAGATTTGAAACCATAAGCATCTTTGTATCACGTTCTTGTGTGTTAATGTAAAAGTTAATAATATACAACGTGTGCCCCACTGTTATGCTACAGAAATGTAAATTGCACTGTCTCAAGGCATCTAAGATTTTCCCAATGATTTTCTAAATTTCCAGAATGAGGCTACATCAATTAGCACAGGAAAAATCAAACAGAATCCATAAGGATTATCAGGAATCATAAGATTCAGAATCGAGTGATTCATTTATCTTGGTTTCATGTGATTTCTTCAGTGAATATCGGTATGATGATTCAGGATAATGAATATGGTGTTTGAGTATTTAGGTAAGGGAATCCAAATTTTATCTGGATTTGAATTCAATGAATCAGGAGTGATTCAAGGGTGAATACATGCTCAACGGTTGATGTAAAGACATGTCTTGATTCAATCTCTCATTGCACACTTGTGAGTATGGGTAGTGAGATGAACCGCATTAATTGTCCTAACGACCTATCCCGAAACTGGTCTCAGAAGAAAATAATTGCCAAAATCTAACATCCTGTATCCGATAGTGATCTTTTGCATTCTTTTATGCACACACACTAGCAAATATGGGTTCAAATCACATGGTGGCATTGTTGTCAATGAACAATGGAGTTCCCGTAAAGTTTAAGCCGTAGTCTCTCAATTGCTGCTGAATCCACAATATCTGAGAACAACCGCTCGCTGCAGCAATGTACTCTGCTTCACATGTTGAGACAGAAACCGTTGACTGCTTCTTACACTGTCAAGAAAGTAGACTGTCTCCCAATAATTGACATCCACCTGAAGTTGACTTTCTATCAAGGTTACAACTGCCATAGTCTGAATCAGTATAGGATTTGAGGTCAAATAATTGCTGCTTTGAGTACCAAAGACCTAATCGGGGTTACCCCTTCAAGTATCTAAATATCCTCTTGACAGCTATCATATGAGACTACTTCGGTTGTGACTGAAACCTTGAGCACAAACATACATCAAACATTATGCCGGGCCTTGAAGCTTTGAGATACATGAGAGAACCGATCATCCCACCGTATAATTTACAATCCGCATCCTTTCCATCTTTGTCTGGATGCAAACCGTGATTGACAGGGATAGGTGTGCCATAAGTACTGCTATCATTCATCTTGTATTTTGACAAGATGTCCTACACATACTTAGTTTGATGTAGATAGATGCCATCCTCTCTTTGACTGACTTGCAGACGTAGGAAGAACAACAATTCACCCATGTTGCTCATCTCAAAGTTGGACTTCATCACTTGTTCGAATTCCCTACACATCTCTTCATTTGTAGACCCAAAGATAATGTCGTCGACATACACTTATACGAGTAGAATATCACCTCCTGCTTTCCGAATGAAGAGGGTCGAGTCAATCTGTCCATGGTCGAAACCATTTGACAGTAGATGTTTTGATAACGTCTCATACCATGCCCGAGGTGCTTGATGAAGACCATAAAGTGCTTTGTCGAGCTTATACACTATTGATATTATGCGGATCTTCAAAGCCGAGAGGTTGAGTGACATAGACCTCTTCATGAACTTTTCCATACAGGAAAGCACTCTTCACATCAAGTTGATAGACCTTGAAGCCGACATAGGAGGCATAAGCTAGAAATAGTCGAATTGCCTCAAGTCTAGCAACCGGGGCATATACTTCAGTGTAATCCATGCCCTCTTGTTGATAAAATCCTTGAACAACCAACTTTGCTTTATTCTTCACTACGACATGACGATCATCCGTCTTGCACTTGAACACCCATATGGTTCCAATTGGTTGTACGCCTCTTGGCAAGTCAATCAAATCCCACACATGCAACTTTTGGAATTGAGACAATTCATCTTGCATCGCCTCAATCCAGCAGTTGTCAGCGAGAGCCTCCTTCACATTCTTCGGCTCTAACTGGGACACGAATGCAACATGCAAACATGTTTCCATGACACTAGTGTCAAGTATCTCAGAGTACAAACTAGTGTTCTTAGCAATGGTTCTATGACGAGTCTGAACACCGGCATGAGGATCACCAATAATGTTGTTAATTGGATGATTCTTATGCACTCTCGTCTCTGGTATATCCGGTTCCTGAATTTCTGAATCGAGGTTCGTGCTCAACTCCTCCATATCCTGTGTTCCAGAAGAAGAAGATTCAATGTTAATTGGATCAGCTGGAGCGTCATTTCCGTCAACATGAACAACTTCTATGTTATCATTTTCATGAGTTCCATATGCAGATGCAGCATTGGAATCGGGAGTTACAATCGCTACAGTTACACGAGTTGAGAAACTGGAGTCATCACCGCCTCCAAAGAATTCATACACATTTGCGGCATCATCGGCATACAAATCAGGAAGGTTGAAAGACTTGAATAGCGCATCATAATCAAAACCCCAAGCAGGACCAGATGGTTCTGGTAGAATGTTGAGTTTACTGCAATCCACTTCGAACCATTCCTCGACAGTATAAGTTCCTATATTGTACACTCTCTTGCAAGGCGAGTTGGCAACATATCCTAAGAAGATGCCTTCCACCGCTTGTGCATGAAACTTAGACTTGCGGTCTTTGTATTATAGCAATAAGGAACAGGGACTACCAAAAGGAACTAGGTAGTCAAGATTGGGAGATCGATTGTTGATCAACTCATAGCAAGTCTTGTTGTGCCTCTTCACAACCACAACTCTGTTCAAAACGTAACAAGCTGTATTTACTGCTTCTGCCCAGAAAGTGACAGGAAGCTTTGCATCTGACAGCATTGTCCTTGCAGTCTCAATCAAGGTTCTGTTCTTCCGTTCTGCAACTCCATTCTGCTGAGGTGTGTACGGGGCACTAAATTCGTGACGGATCCCCTTCTTGAGACAGAAAAGTTCTATCAAACTATTCTTGAATTCAGTTTCGTTATCACTCCTTATTCTTCTAACCTTCAACTTGCAAAGAGATTTCAAGCTCAGGATCAGGCATTGAAGAATGTCAACAGTCTTGTCCTTTGTACCTAAAAAATGCACCCAAGAAAAACATGAGAAATCATCAGTTACAACTAGACAGTATGATTTACCTCCAATACTCCTGATACTTATGGGGCCAAACAGATCCATATGTAATAGCTCCAAAGGGGTATCAATGGAGTTTTGGAGCTTGGGCTTATGAGACTTTCATTGCTGTTTGCCCTTTTTACAAGGCATACAGTCATCTGCAACGGCAAATCTCAGCTTAGGAACACCGGTTACCAAACCGTTTCGGACAAGATGATTCATTTTACGATAAGAAATGTGTCTGAGTTTCCTATGCCACAAGATAGAGTCAAGCTCTGTCGCTTTGGTAAGCAAACAAGTAGCAACTGATGAGGTGGTTGTTGCCACGCTCATATCAATCTGATAAGTGTCGTTTATCCTTGGTGCTCGCATGAGAATCCAGTCTTCAGGAACTTCAAAACTAGGTTTGAGAATCATGCATTCAGATTTGTCAAACATAACGGAGTACTCCTTGTCGCACATCTGAGAAATACTCAACAAGTTATCCTTTAGCTGCTCGCAGTAGTTGACGTTGTCGAAGCTGACACAACCATTTGAAACCACGCCTTGACAAGTAATACTGCCGCCCTTCTCGCCTGCAAAGGCCACGTAGCCGCCTCTGAATGGTTTTACATCTTGAAGCAAGGCCATGTTACCTGTCATGTGCCGGGAGCATCCACTATCTACATACCAACGATTAGAGATAGTACCATTCGGATGTCCCTGCACTAGTCAAAAGAAATTAATTAGATTTGGAGACCCAAGCCATAGTGGTCTTGGCTCGTCCGTCTTTCTCAAAATAAACAACCTTAATTAATTCACAGTCGTGACTGTCAAAAATGGATGAATCTTTAGAAGACTTAGGACCAGGAGATTGAGAACTTTTGGATTTCTTGTTCCAAGACCTCTTCTTTTTCTTAACTAGAATAATAGACTTAGATTCAACAACAGCAGGTGAACTAATAGAAGCTTCACCTGATTGAATTCCAGCCAGCTGTTCCAGCTTTCTCAGTCTCTTATTCCTTCTTCTCCTCCTCCTATGTGGTTTGGAGAGTTTTACCACAGGTTTCTCACCAGTAGGTGCACTACCAGAGGTAGAAGCACAAGGTTTAGCAGAAAGCTTTTCCCTTTTTGGAACATATGGTTTAGCCTCAGATGTGATCTTTGGCTTTACCATAGGCTTTACTGGTGGTTTCACCACATTTTTCTTTGGACTTTTAGGCTGTTTCATTGGTGGTGACTTGGGGATAACAGATGGTTGTGAAACAACTGGTCGTTTCCCGTGGTTCTTATTCGGGCAGTTCACAATGATGTGACCGACCATACCACAGTGAAAACAAGTTCTCTTTTCTTTGTAAGTCCTCCTGTAAGGCTCATTAGATCTGGCATTAGATGACTCAACATGATGAGCAGGAGAAGTTGTTTGGTGAACAGTAGTTTGACCCGATGATGATTGGTTCTTGGGAATATAATACTTTTGCATATTTTCTTGATAGCCAAGCCCATAATGAGCTGAAAAAGCTTCTTTCTTAACTTGATTAATATTTTTATATCTCCCATAAAGCATCACTTTTAATTTTTCATTTGATTCAACGATATCGGGTTCAGTCAAAATACAATTATCACTATCAGTGATAATGTTTTTTTAACTTTCTGTTCCCGAGCAACTCCTCAGAGACTACTCCTTCAGGGCATGTGTTCTCAGACCCATCATCAGAAGCAGCAAGGAACTCTTCATCAGATGCAGAGTCAGCCTTACTTGAGGAATCATCCTTGTTAGAGGAATCATCCTGACTCGAGGACTCATCAAGGCAAAACAAATCAATGTCAATTAAGCCGTAGACAAATTTCCCGCTTACTAGTTGAGGAATGGCATTAGTACCCAACCCTAAGCCATTCACTTGTCTCACTACAGACTCGTAGTGTTCCACCACAAAACGAGATTTTTTCAACTTCTCAATATTACCTTTCAACTGCAATATCTCATTTTGCAGCTTGGTGATCTCATTGTTCCTTTTCTCTAACCCCTTGTATGCAACATCCAAATGAAACTGTTGATCGCTGATTTTAAGTGAATAATCACGTTTTTCTTTCTTCAAAGCTTAAAGTTGCAATACGAAGGGGTTTGACTTTGTCTTGAAGCTTAGAATTTTCAACCTTTAAGCTTAGACATTTGGAACAAGAAATGACAGCAAAAGAGTTAAAATCTACCTCATTAGATGAACATGATGTCTCTCCAATAGCCATGAGGGCAACTGCAGTTGTAGACTCTTCTTGGTCAGCCACAGAAGCTTCCCGTTCCTCTGCTTCCATCATCTCCATAATCTCAGCCATGAGACCAACTTGCGTTTGAGCAATAAGGGCATCCTCCAGATTAACACCCCAATCAAAGCTGTCGTTTTGTTGTGCTACCAAAGCATTAGACGTTCCACCTTGACTTTGATTGCGGTTGTTGGAGTTGTTGTACCCTTGATTGTTTCCTTGGCTAGGTCAGGTGAACCCCGAGGCCGGTGCTTTGTCCTTTTGACATTCTCTTGCAAATTGCCCAAAGTTATTGCATTTGTAGCACTTGGCCTTGGATTTATCAAATCCCACCTTGGCATATGAATATCCACCAATAAACTTCTTGCTAGTTCTATTCAGGAAACGCTTCGCCCTTCTCAAGATCATGGCCATATTCCATTGGATATCCATGTCCTCCATATCATCCAGATCCACCTGATTGAAGTCTTCTTCTATGGTTTCAGGATCCGTGAGCTTACCGCCAATGAAGTTCTCATAGGCAAGCATGCATGATGAGAATAAAGCCACATGATCTTCAGCTATCTTGGCTATTGCTGATTGGTTAGTTGAAGATGTGGGAGAAGAATTTCTTGAGGAATTATGGTGATGAGATCCAGAACCAGAACCAAATCCAGATGCTGCATAGCAAGCATGACCACCACAGACATTTGAGTTATCCTCCTCATGAGAGTTCCCGGAGGAAAGGGCAATTCCAGAACCTGATGACTTGGCTGTGGAAGACATCCCAAAATACATAGGAGGGTCTTGTATTTGAGGTCTCCCTGAGCTCTCTTTTCGTTTTAGGTTCATATCATGTGCTTGAACCTTTCCGATTGCTTCATCAATAGTTATCTCACAAAATTTTGAGTTCTCTCATCAGAGTGGTGTACATCTCAAATTTTGGTTGTGGGGCATCCAGAAATTTCTCAACTAATTCCTCATTCGGATAGATCAGGTCATAAGCTTCCAGCTCAGTTTACAGATGATAGAATCTAGAGATAAGCTCATCTATAGATTCATTCTCCAGATATCTAAAGCACTCATACTGCTTCCTAAGAAGATCCCTCTTACTCTTCTTGATGTCGTTGTTTCCCTCGAATCTCTTCTGCAAAGCCTTCCAGAGATCCTTGGAGTTATCGTATCCTTTAAAGCTGTGAAATAACTCCCTGGTCAAGGACATAGTAATAGATCCGTGTGCTTTCTTCTCTCTGTTATAAACTTTCTTTTCTTCTTCATCAAGTTTGGAGATAGGCTTGGGAACTTCCTCATCAAGATATGTATATGTGGGATGCTTATAACCCTCTAGAATGGGTATCCAAAGTGAAGAATCGGTGTATGAGATATAATGCTCAAAGCGTGCTTTCCAGTTCGAATAATCATTTACATTAAGCATCTTTGGTGGTTTCTGTGGAGTTCCAATCTCATTGTCATAATTAAGAAGGTTACAGAGGTTCTGAAGATTTGCCATAGTGAAACACTTAGTCAAATTTCAGAAAAGTCAAAACAACTTGCGCACTTGAATCTGGCCTTGCGCACTTAAAGACCTGGTATTACGTATTTAGAATTTGCTCTTGCGTACTTGACAAGTACGCAAGAGTAAATGATAAGTACGCATGAGATTACTTAAGTACGCAACAAATATGGTCTTGCATACATGTTAAGTACGCAGCAAGACTGTACTTGTTGCCAAATATGGTAAGTACGCAGATCACTTTTTCACCAACTTTTTTCGGTCACTGGAATCTCACCGGAGACAGAAAAAGTTGAAGATATGACCAAACAAAATGAGCCAAAGGGTCAGAAACTCGTTTCTAACCAACCTTTGATGCTCAAATACACAACAAAAGTCGGTTTTTGAGTGATTTTTGCTTCTAAAATAGTGTTCAAGAGCTACCCCTATTTTATCACAAAAATCAGCATAAACACCCACTTTTACTTGCAAAATATTTGTAGGATGTGTAGAAGATGCTCCTAACACACTCACAACACTCAAATCAAGAGTTATGCTCTGATACCACTTCTAGGTCCCCGGGTGTCTCGGATCGTTACGTGTGGGTGTGTGACTAGTCGGACCGGGTGCGGAATGCCCGTGACTAGGTGGAGAATCAAGTAACACAAAGTAAACCGACAACGAAATCACTTTCAAACTCCGTCTATTATAAACCTGAAGGTTACAAAGAGAATACAACTGAGTGTAAAATGTCTACATACATAACTTCTGTTAACCTAGCCTATTTATACTAGACCTTATCTCTGCGCACTTAACAAGTGCGTAGGGCAAATTGTTCCTGCGTACTTAACAAGTACGTAGAGTATTCTTGCGTAATTCCAGCGCACATGCTAAGTGCGCAAAACACTTAGAGAAAACAGACGACTAGTACATACATTAGTAATTACAACTCGATAGCTAATACGTACAGACACTAACATACAAAGACTAATACATACAAGACAAGTATAAAAGCTAAGACAATATCCAGAGTGTTTGTCACACAAACCTGCTTCAACAAGTTGAATTAGGATTAGTATAGAGTTTATTATAAATAGATGGTTAGGGATTAATTGTAAAGTGTGGTTTGATTTTTATCAATAAAGAGTCGATCTTTGAGATCAAAATTCGTATTCTTAGGCCTGATTTCCAAGAATTGGTATCAGATCTTAGTTAAAGTTTCTGCGATTTTGAGAGTCGTTTTCGGAGATGGGGAGCAGCCCTTTGGGGCCGAAAAACGAAAGTCGGTGGACGACAATTTTGGAGTGATGTTGGCGCAAGTCAAAAGCAAGTAGCAAACTTTAGTTGGCGTTAAACCGAGAAAAGAGGTTTTTTTTATGCCATGGTTTACGAGACAGAGCCTTGGCTCTTGTGGGCTTTTGTTGGCGGTTACAGAAGGCAAGAAAAAGGCCGGCAAGTCTTGCACACAAATCGAGGAGTTTTATTTTTTGAAAATTTTTTTTGGTTATTAATAAACCCGTTGGGAGCCTTCCAAAAAAAAAATTAAACCTGTTGGGAGGTGTTCAAGCAAGCGGAGGTGGTGTTAGCTATCTGTCCGGTGGTGACGAGCGGTCAGTGGTGGTGAGTAGCGGCTGTGATAGCCAAGCAACGAATGGTTGTACGAGTCAACCAAGGTGGTGATGAGCGGTCAGTGGTGGTGAGTAGCGGCTGTGATAGCCAAGCAACGAATGGTTGTACGAGTCAACCAAGGGAGATATCGATCTGAGCGATTCAGATTGAGTGAAGGATCAATCACCTGCGAAAGGTGTAGGGATCTGCAAAGTGTTTACCTATGCGATTCAGGGTGGTACGGTGTGATACCGGTGAATGAGTATTAGAACCTGTGAGCGGTTTAAACGAAGTGAAGAATACAAACGATCTGTGAGAGATCATTCAAAAGACTGTGAGAGCTGTGTGGAAGAAGATCTGTGATAGATCAAGAACGATCTGTGTGATATGGAAAAGTGTGGAAGATTCAAGCCGAAACCTGTGAAGGGTGAGTTCGGAAGTGGCATGGAAGACCCGAGTGATTCAGGAGGTACAAATCAAGATTAAGGGAGAGAATGAAGGATTAATCTTGATTAAAGATAAATATTAATATTAATTTATTAAATGTTTGGTTGAGTTCATATTAGACTAGAAATGAATTTATTTATTTATTTGATTATTTAATTAAGTTTGAGTTGAGTTAGAATTAGTATAAAGTTTATTATAAATAGATGATTAGAGATTAATTGTATAGTGTGGTTTAAGTTTTATCAATAAAGAGTTAAATTTTAAGATCAAAATTCATGTTCTTGAGCCTGATTTTCAACCGTAAGATGACCGTCCGTTTTCTAAAGTAATCAATTTCAATCAATCTAATATAGAACTATTGTAACGTCACAAGTCTTGATCTCATCCACCTGCTACAGTATAATAGGACCGTCCATTTTCTCACATCTATTTAAAATCCACACATATAGACAAAGTATATACATATGGGGCTGGAATAATAATTTGATAAATCATAAATATATGGAGATAAATACGGAGATGAGAGCAAAAATATCAACTGGTGTGGTGACGGCAGTTGTTTGTGCTCTTTATTATCCCTCGATTGGCGCATCGCTGAATTTTCAAAGTCCAACTTCCCGGCGCCAGCACTGACGGTGGACCCGCCACATCTACGGCCTACACCCACCGGAACTATGCTATCATCTTAATTTAACCTTTGCCATCCTCTCTACACCAATCATCTTCTTCCACGTAACTATTTTACCCTAAACCTACCAATACCCTCTTGACACACGAATCCCATGTCCCAATCTGTCTTCTCTCCATTTTATTAACCTAATAATCTCAAGATTAAATCGAAAAGAAGCCACCAGGGCCGTTCCTTGGTTAATCTTGATCCCCCACCACATGATATCTTGATGATTAATTATCATATGAGAACATAAAAAAGACAAGCAACAAGTGGAGAAGATGGAAATGATGGTGGTGGGGTGAAGAACGCAATTACAAAGTAAACTCTTCATCTTTCCGTTTATAAATTGAATCACAAACAAATCATTCTTGGGAAGATTTTCTTGAATCAGTCTTTAGCTTTCTTTATTCATTGTTATCTCAAAGTCAACTAAACCATGATACAAAGATAGAATACTGATTTGTGTATTGATCATCAAGCGTTGATTCCCTTTTTGTATGATTATCATCTTCTTGATTTGAGGAGAAAAGAGAGTTTGGTTGAGAACTGACAGAAGAGAGTGAGCACACGCAGGCATTTGTATAGAGAGACTATACTCTTGTTTGACTTATGCGTGTGCTCACTTCTCTTGCTGTCAGCCCCTATTCTCTCTTTCTCCTCTTGTGTGTTGATCTTGATCTTATGTGTGTGTTCTTTCTTTTATCTTCTGTGTGTTAAGTGGATCTTAATATATTCTGATGTGTGTGTGGGAATATATCATGTGGGTGTGTGTATTTTATGTATATTTTCTTGTTTATGGGAATTTTGAAGCATGGAAAACTGGGAAGTTGCAGAAAAGATGGACACTTGGCTTCTTGTTTGTATCTTATCAATTCAAACACCACCACCACACCACTGTTGCAATGAAAAAGGCTGCAACTTTCTGATGACTAGTTACACCACACCAGCACCACCTCTTTTTTTATCTCAAAATCTTATCTTTTTTTGGACTTTAAACAGATTCAAACTGGGAAATCTAAGATGAAGAGGGGGTACAGATAATACATACAGATTACATCACCCTGAAGGTTCTTTTCCTATTGCAAGATCTGTACTAATTCATTTCTTGATATTATAATAATATATATTCAACTTTGGAGTTCCAAAAACCTGTACTTTTTGGTTGATGTAGAGGACGAAATGGGATTATCTTGAAATCATTAACAAGGTACTTCTTCATCGTCATCTCCTATAACTCGTTATTAATTAGTAGCTGATTTTATTTTCTCTTTCCCCAAAAAATGTTTCAAATTTTAAATTTTAGGGTTTTCTTCTCCATCTTTCTTTACTTTCTTATGGTTTTCTTTAGTTAATTGGCTTTAATCATGGCTGAGAATTTGATTACTTTCTCCCCTTATTCTCATTTTTATTCTCTGGATCTGCTGTATTTCACACTAATTGAAATTTTATTCAAGAGGAAGTGACTTTTGCTTAAGCATGATATTTTTGTTATCAGGGTTTGTCGTATAAAGTATCTTACTTTTTGCTGGTACACACACTTGAAACACACAGATAACGATAGATAATGTGTTATATTTTATATAAAAAATTGGGTTTTATTTGCTACATATCAGAGAGACTTATCTCTCTTTGGGTTGGAAGGAAGATTGATGAATAGTTTCTATGGAAGATGCATGCAATAAAAAATTTCAGGTAAGATGGTATTTGTATGTTTTCTTAAGTAGTTTATTTGGGGGTTATCAAATCTGTTACAAATTAGGTTTTTGTATAAAAAATACACTATTAAAGAATATGGATGTGAGTTAAAATTTCATTCTACAGATATTGCTGCTTGTTGGGGGTAAGATCTCAACTTCTTCTGGAGATTTGATAGCTTGATATCCCAGCAGGATTTTATGTGGTTAGTAATTAATTCTCTTTTAACACAGCTTTGTATATAAGTATACTGATAACTCTCTGCAGTTTTAGTTTATTGTTTCATATTATTTTTACAATTATGTTTGTTTGAAAACTAGACTATAGTGGATTGTCTAGTGGAAAAAACATGTGTGTTTTGTTGTTGTTTATGGTAAATAAGTTCACGAATCAAAAAGTCAATTATTATGATTGGGTTCACTTGGAGGAATTAGATGTTTAAGAAAGACACTTTATGTTTTGCTAACTAGTTACCAATTTGATGACCCTAATGCATTTAGTTGATTTCATGTTCTTAAGGTAGCATACTAATTAATATTTATTGTAATTTAAAAACATCAACTGAAACATGCATCATAAGTTTGTTAATAATGATTTGTTTAGAAAGTGTGTGAGTGTCTCTTTTGTCATACATTATTCAATCTATAATCAAGTTGCCACAGATGCAGATTACATGCTAGGTAGGTGAAGTAGTTGGTGTATATGTGTTTTCTTTTAGCAAAACAGTTAAATTCTCATTGGCATCCAATGAACTAATGAGCTTTTGAATCCAACAGACACATATATTGACCCTTGATCTAGTTAAGCTACTACATTTGATCCTAGGTTCGTAAGTTTATTTGGTAGTTGATGGTTGTTTCTTATAAAGTCTTACTCCTAGGTTGAACAGTGAGTATTCGGAGCAAAGTTTTCAGGCATAGTTAACTATATTAATCACCTTGGATTAATTATGTTAATGGTACCATTGACTTTCGGTTTGTCATTAATATTCTCGTTACAAAGATCTTCGTTAAGCAACTCAATAATTAGTTTTAGTCTATATGATTGTTCAAGGCACTACTATTTTGTCTTGTTTAAATGATAAGTACCAACGGGGGCAATAGAGTTTATGAATTAAGAGTCGATTTACATGATATTAGGCTATTACTGTTAAGTAACTACAATGAATATGTGAAATCTTTTTGGTTAACGCAATGCATAAAATTAGTAAAATTTGTTTCATATTTATAAATGTATTAAGATATATAAAGTTTGATTGTTAGAATATATAAAAACACCACAAGTATGTAGGATGTAATTAAAAGAAAAAAAGTTCACTCATAATTAAATATGTGAAAATAATAATATGGAGATTTGGAGAAGGTTCAATTTCTATATGCTATTATGGATTCTAGCTATGAGGTTAATTGATTAGTCTTTTCTTTCCAACTGGACTCCAATGTGGTCTTCCCCACTCCTCAAACACTCAAAACCACCAAGATTCAAATAATATCACTCTAAAAGGAGAATCTGTTAAATATGGATAATGTGTGGGGAAATTGCTATTTATGGAAAGACAAACATGATTGATTTCTGGTTTGTATACCTTAGTCAATAAATGGAACTGTCCTTTAGAATATAGATGGCCATTTATGCTTTTGTAAAATATCTTCTTTCTGCATATTTAAAAGATATTATTTTTTGTTCCATAAGTTTTACTATAATCCAAATTCCTAGTTCATGGATTATGGATATAACAATAACTTTTTCTGAGCTGTGTAAATTTTCAACATATTATGAATTGTTAATTTGATGATTGATGAGTATCTGAAAGATAGTTGCCATTTTGACATTTATAAAATATTTCCGAAGGCTTGTTGTGGTTTTTTAATACATTTTAACATTGAATTTATGCAGGATATATATAAAATTATCTAGAGAAGTTCTAGTTTATGTTTAGCTGTAAACATAGATCTTCATATAAATCCCACCAAATTTAAGGTCAAAGTATTTTCCTACTAGATAGTTTTGCATAGCATTCTAATTAAAATGTTAGGCGGTACAGCGGAGTTAGCTTTTATCACTTTGTCGCCTAAGTGTGATTAAACAAAATAATAATTACGACATTCATTTAAATATAGTTTTGCATATCATTCTAATTAAAAACTTTATGTAGTGCTAGACAGCGGAGTTAGCTTTTATCACTTTGACGCCTAAGCGTGATTAAACAAAATAATAATTACGACATTCATTTAAATATTTAAGAAATATATTATTTTTAATTATGTATATGAGAATTAAGATTTTGATGATGATATTATGTACTATTCTAAATGATTGGTTTCAATAAGTTGGAAACGATGATGCAAGTTGAGAAATTTTGATTGATGGATGCACTAGCTGGGAAAAAAAACTCAACTGAAATGATTTTGAAATATCTAAGTCGCAAGCATGCTTAACTCTTAGTCTAGCCAAAGATTTGTTAGTCAGGAATTTGTCCATACTTGACACCTACTCAGTTATAATCCTTTCTAATCTTTATATATGTTAGCCGGCCGGCCTCTAGTTGGAACATCTTAATTACTTGAAATTTTCACTCTTTGGTTGTAGTTCCCATATTTTTAAAGTAAACTAAAACTTATTTGCTCCTGGCACAAGGTTTATTTCTTTTTTTTCCTTTTTCAACGGATGAAAGGCAGAAAACATTTTTCATTTCTGCAAAATTGGCCTTAGGTTCAAGTGAAACACACACTTGTTGGACATATTCTCTAATCTAGGTAACTACTCTTAAATGGCCACGTTAACTTTCTACAATGAAAATTTGGTGAAGAAGAAGCACTTTTACCTTTTTAGTCGAATCCTTTTCTTTATCCAGTTGAATTATTAAATAAGCTATGTTATCGGTCATTTGAAATCTAAGAGCAGAATGATATTTTAACATGCCTAGTTAATAGCACTTAGAGCATTGCCGGTTTGCCACTAGCTTCTCTATCCTCATCTCTATAATTACACTAAAAATCTACCTTTATTATTACCTTTTCTCTCTCCTACACTCACAACCACTTTAAAAAAATATTAAAAATTAATAGAGATGAACAGTGTTTTCACAAATATACAGATGAACAGTAACATTTTCTCTCTTTTTCACTCACAACCACTTTAAACTACTCCCTAAAATATGCAGAACTCATTCACAAACATATACAGAACCTGCTGTGAATGCTCTTACAAAGTTAGGGGTTGTTTGGTAGCCTCTTAATGAGTTTGAATCGGTAAGAGGTAAAGGTGTTTGTTTCGCTAAAAGCCCCACCTCTTAATGCTTCATTCAAAGCTGAACCATTCAGACCTCTTAATAGTTCAGATCATAGTCACATGGTTCGCTGACCTAGCCACGATTTTTGATCTGGATCGTTCGTACCTAATCGCGGTACGATCGCGTACCCGGTTCGCTCGGGATCGCGATTTTTGGCTTCAAATTGGTGTTCCAGAATTGGGCTTTCGTCGTACCAGACCTTGTGTGGATCGCCAACCAGAATTCTGTCTTCTGTCGTACCAGATGGATTAATCCCACGTACCATATGCCTTAATCCCACGAACTAGAACTGAAAGCTTCCTAAAATTGAAAGGTCACAGACTCACGAGTAAAGGATGGAGATCGAGAGGTAATTGTGTAATCGTGTGTAGCCTTCGATCTGGCTGCAAGCTTTCAATGTAAAGAGATTTACGGCAAGATAACAAGAACAATCGGCTTTTTATCTACTATATGTGGTGAAGTGGTCAACTTCGACTGATTTGTAGGTAACGCCGGCGACTTTTGATCTACCATGTGTGAAAAAGAGTGGATGAATGGAAAGGGAGAAATCAGAAATGTAGTGGCTGTTCATTACGATTGACTGATGGAGGGATTGGAAGTGTTGAATAGTTATAGGTTCCGTCACTAGGTAGTACCACATTACATGGAACATCGTACCGGAACGATCTGAAATGAACTTACCCCCCCCCCCTACCGAATTTAGGGACCTAACGAACTGCGTACCCGTTCCACGTTCCCGTACAAGAGCGTACCGCGAACCATGTGACTATAGTTCAGATTTTGCCAAACAGCCCCTTAGGCATGTGTACTGTGGTGATTGCTTATTGGAGTGGACCTCAGATTTCGTATGTTGGTGCTAAAATAATGACTCGGTTATTGTTTCTTGTAAAGACATCAAGCCTAATAAGTAACTTAACTGCAGTTAGGCTTAGTTGTTGCATCAGATTTTACACATCCAATTTTATTTAATTTTATTTTGTAGCATAAGTCATGATTCTTGCTCGTAATTTGTGCTTTACTAATCATAGTTTATTTCGTGTTCCTATTTTGGAGTACTGAAGCTGGATGGATATGTAAGAAGTATGCTGTAATTTGTGAACTCAATAGAATTAACTATGCCTATAATTAAATAGGTAAAGCAAAATATACTTATTGTAGCTCAAAGTGAAAGATTTTCATTTAATTTACACACGTGACTGATCGTCCTTGGGAAATAGAAATGTGAAACATAGACTCTCACAAGATTGTAGCCATTCTTAAAAAAGTGGTGATGATTTTACACATGAATCCAACTTTTTGCATGAACAGAAGGACATACAAAAGCAGTTTTAGGAACTTTGGGGTTGATATAAGTAGTTACGGGAGGACCAATTTGGATGAAGTTATTGATATAAAAGAATTCGTTGAACTAGGGATTCTTACTGCTACATGTATAATACCCGGGATTCAATCATCTTAATCATTACGAACAAAACATTTCATGCCTTATAGTTAATTAATCCATTATTTCCAATGAACCTCCCCTTCTTTGTTGTAAGTAAATGACCATAATGGGATTCAATATTATTTATGCCACATCAAGGCACAAAGATGTTCCTAAAGGTGTCATAATGACAAAGGCATGGCGTGTGACTTCCAAAAGGTTCAAAAGATATTATAAGTTGATATATAACTATGTGAGGGGAACATAACTGATGTCATCTTAACACCATGATAAAGATTAATTATGTGTTTTACTGATGCCAACTCAGATATCATCAAAACCCACACATATAGACAAATATGTCCTATGTTAGTTATTACATACTTGTAAAGGTTAAACAACCTAATTAAGCTCTCATTCCTTGCATAAGTATGTAGTGCACGATTGATGAAAGAAATCACCATCCTTAAAGTTCGGTAATGTGAAATTTGAGGAAAGTATTCTTCTCTTCGACTATGATGGGATCTTTTGGTATAACACCACTTAGAAACAATTCATTATTTGTAATTCTCAAGATAAATAAAGTGTAAATTTAATTAGTATCATTTGATTATTGGGTGTTATTTCAGGTAAAGATGTACCCATCTTCTCTTTTTTTTTTGATAGAAAACAAAACTAATCTCGTTTTAGACATGAAGTTATAAGAGTTGACTTCTATTAGACAATATCTTGAAATATAGGACTCTTATAGTTTATGTAAGACATCCGATCAAGATATCTAGGTAGATTTTTAGGAAAATAAATAACAAAATATTCCGTAAGACAAAATCCTGTAAACAATTCTAGAGCACCCTTAACCTCACAACTAGTTTGTATATGGTATGTATAACACTTCCAAGTTGAATTAGAGACATCACACCAATTTTTTAACCAACTCTTTTGACTACAAAGACTTATCATAGACGTGGAGGTAGAATGTTACATGTTTAGGGGAGGTCGTATCTAGAAGGTAAACTTACACAACCCTAACATGTTTGAGGAAGGTGAGTTGGAAGCTAAGTTTCTATTTGAGTTTGATTTTGGGAATCAATATTAGCCTATTTCAAGTATTTATTGGGAAAAAACCGAATGGATTAACTTAAAGGGTAGTGGTACTTTTAGAAGACAAATGGGAGATTTAGAGAATATTCTGACAATTTTTTAGGGGCAGCTATATGCTGATGAGATAAACAGAAGGGCTTACACAAAGAAACCCAGGGTGGATAAATACTAGAAGTCCCACATGGGGACGGTAAGAAAGATTGAGATCTATAGGTATTAGACTAGGCGATATGTTTGTGATATATTTTGAATATATTTGTATTTGAATCAGTGTATATTCGATCCTAAAATAGAGGATCTCAATTGTAACTATATATATAGTTGAATTACAATATAGAGAGGACATCTTTGAAACCAAATCATTATCAATTATGGTATCAGAGCTACCTCTCTGATTACCCTAATTCTTCCACCACAGTCCCCTTTTCAGAACTCTTTTTTTTCGATCAAACCTCCCCTCCTCCTGTCTATTCTTCCTATCGAAACACTGATCGTAGCACACCCACTCTGTCGCTTCTGCTGTCGATTTCTTCCCTATGATAGAAGCCTTCTCTGATCCCCTCTACGTTATCTCTTCCTCCCTTACTAGCAGATAACAATGGATAAACTCCACCCTGCGATAATCGTTACAAACATTCACAATTTTCTCCCCGTGAAACTAGATGTAGAGAACGGTCAATACATGTCATGGGAAGAGTTATTCAATATTCATTGTAGAGCTTTCGAAGTGCTCAACCACATCCTTCCCTCGACACAGTCCTCTTCTTCTAGTAAGGATAAGGACGCCGATAAAGACAAGGAAAAAGCAACTGCTGATCTGCTATGAAACTGTGTCGATACTTCGTACTACAATGGATTTATAGCACGATCTCCGAATATTTTCCACATACTATTCTTCAGCCTGATTCCACTGCAGCTAAAGCCTAGGCAACATTTGCCAAAATCTTTTAGGATAACAGCAACTCAAGCGCGATCTATTTTGAACACCAATTCAACAATACCAGACACGATAGTTTTTCCAAGTCCTAATGTCAAGCTCTCAAGGTATTGTCAGACTAACTCCCCAAAGTCGGCTCTCCCGTCTCCGATCACCGCCTTGTCTTGCAACTTATTTCTGGCCTCAATGTTGGCCTTTCAGTGGTGATCAGTTTGACTTTTGTAAAAACGGGTTTTGACAGAGAAATTAATTTATTCAGTTAATTAATAAATACGCATCGAAAAATAAAATCATAATCTATTTAACAGCACTGACAAACCGAACAGGATCTGGTTATGAACACGCAAACACAAAAAAAACAATTAATCTGCTGCTGAGATTAATTATACCTTAGGGGTTAATGATTAACCGGTTGAGACACCTAGGTACAACGAACCGATGCTAGATCACGAACCGAAACACGAGAACGGGTAGTGCCGGGGATGTCCGATTCGCGCAAGGCAGCGGCGTCGGCTGATTACGACCGGTCAGAAAACGCGGCGGCAGGATTGGTTAGGGTTAGCCGGAACTTGCGCAAGGAAGAAGAAGAAAGCTTCCTTGTGTTTTTACGGCTGTCAATCTCACATTGACCGAAAAGTCCAAAAAGTGTTCTTTTCAATTGTTTTGTTATATGGTTTATATTTAGATTATAATTATATATAATAATTATAAACCCTACTAATTGTCTTCGGCCTAAAGTCCAATACGAGATAAAAAGTCTGTACTAATTTAATTGTTTTAATGAAAGATTAAAACAATATATATAATTATTATTTATAAACAAGTATAAATAATAATTCCCGTCTAACGAATATATATAAAATATATCGTCTCGCTCTTGGTTTAAAAAAGCGCCATGAGGCGACGCTTAAAGCGTGAGGCGCTCACCAAAACACCTCAAAACTGCGAGGCGCTCTATAAACAAGAAGCGCCGCTCCAAGCCTGGAGCGCGAGGCGCCGCTTCATGTGTTTCTGACTGTTCTTGGCTTAAAATCAGCTGGGCCTACACTCGAATCACAGCAGATATGTGTTGAGAGTTGGGATTTTTCAGGTGTCTGCAACTGATAGCATTTGGATTGGTTTTATAACCAAAATCCATTAAGGAGTAGAGGCTGATCAGTTTTAAAACCGAAATAATAAGAGTGCAAAAAATCGCGCCACGCGGGCCCGGGTTTTCGGAGCTGCATTCGTGTCCGTAGGACGTGCGGGTATGCACGAGTTCTAGTCGAAACCCAAATTTTCGCACCCCCCCCCTACGCGAGGGTAGGACTAGTGGTAAAACACATCATGAAGCTTCAAATGAGTAGTGAAGGCTTTACCTTATAAACAACACCTCATTTTGTTCCCAAACCGATGTGGGACAAGCTTCTACCACTTAGACATTCATTCACACTTATACCCAAACTTCCAACAGTATGTAACCAAAATCGATTACTTTTGTGGGCCTACACTCGATTCACAGCAGCTTCATGTGTTACTTTAGCCGGAATATCGTGGGTTCGAGTTCTACACACAATTCTTTATTTTAATTTATTTAGACTACTGTGACTTTACCATATGTGATTGTGAATATATGATATTAAAACTATGTTTTGTGTTTTTTATGATTAAGAAGTGAAGTTTGTCATGCATAATATATTTTTTATTATTTATTTTAGTTTTAGCGCCTCGCATACGTGAAGCCCTCGCCTCACACCTGAGGCGTGGCGCCTCGGATTTTGGGACCGAAACGCCTCGCCTCGCCTAGCGCTTTTTTAAACCAAGGTCTCGCTAACAGTTCGTAATTACCAGTTAAGCAGGTTAAGTGGATTTAATGTTCGTTGCCCTAGGTGTAACTCTTACGGGTCATAGCTCGGTCACCCGCGTTGTCCATCGGGTCGGTCCATAAAATCCAACAATCTCCCACTTGGACGATCCACGATAAATCAATGCAAACAGTCTGCGGCGCTCTAGCTGCAAATGGCTGTCCCTAACAAGGTATGACGCTTTAAAGTCATTAACCAAATATCTCGGTGTTAGTAACAGTTAACTAAAGCAAGACAATAGACTTATGACAATAATTGTCATTCATCCTTTCCGTATAAAACATCAATTGAATCAATGAGACATGGATTTAGTTAATTCTCATATAGCGTTCAATTATTATTGTTCTCGATCAAGAATCAAAGTGGTCCAATCAAACACACAGTAAGTTTGGGTAAGGCCTTACATTTCACCAGTTTGAATCAACGAGGGCGCCACGATGCCTATCTGTTACATATAATGTAAGAGTACAGAATCCCTTATTGACTACATACAACTCCCACTGAACTTCAGAACTATTCCTAATCAAAGTCTTTATGACTGGCAGTTACGCGACAGCGTTTGACAGTGTTTAAAGAATGGTTCTTGGTAAACGGCAGTTCTAGTACGTATCTCAGGTCAGAGGATACTAATGAGTATACCAATAGCAAAACATCTTATGACAAAGATCCATGAAGATGATTTGATGCGAGTTACATCCAACGTCATTCAAAATGAGGCCTGTGAAGTTCGGAGTCAACTCCATGAGCCAAGGATACTAATGAGACGTTCCCACGAGTCTGACCGACTACGGATAATTAAGAATACAAGATTCATGGATTAAACGTATTAAAATCGAACACAGTTATAAGAATTCAAAATTGCATTTAAATCAGTAAACCAAAAGAATTCAAAAGTACAACTGTTTAAATGTTCGCACATTCAAAATACTAAATCAAAACATATCATTAGCAAATCTAAGACCAATAGCATCTCTGTGAAGATCATGCTTGTCCTGAGTCATGGGCTTAGTAAACGGGTCCGCTAGGTTTTGATCTGTGTCTACTTTGCTTATCACGACGTCTCCACGTTCCACAATTTCCCGTATATAGTGGAACTTCCTTTGAATGTGCTTGGCTTTGTGATGAGATCTGGGCTCTTTGGCTTGAGCTATAGCACCTGTGTTATCACAAAGTATCTCGATTGGTTGGCGAATACTCGGAACCACATCGAGGTCAATAATGAATTTCTTCATCCAAGCAGCTTCCTTAGCAGCATCTGATGCGGCTATATACTCAGATTCGGTGGTTGAATCCGCCACTACATTCTGCTTGGAGCTTTTCCATGAGACAGCTCCTCCATTAAGAGTGAATACGAAACCCGACTGTGAGCGAGAATCATCTCGGTCAGTTTGAAAGCTAGCATCAGTGTAACACCGTACAGTGAGCTCCTCTTTCACTCCTCCAAATATTAAGAACATGTCTTTGGTCCTTCTTAAGTACCTCAGGATGTTCTTGACTGCAGTCCAATGGGCAATGCTAGGACTTTGCTGGAAACGACTGGTCATGCTTAAAGCATACGAGACGTCAGGTCTAGTGCACAACATAGCATACATGATAGAACTAATCGCTGAGGCATATGGAATTGCTTCCATTTCCTTAATTTCAATGTCCGTGGAAGGAGATTGCGATTTGTTCAACACAGTGCCTTTAGTCATCGGAACACCTCCTTTCTTGGAGTTTTCCATCCTAAAGCGTGTCATCATTTTGTCTATGTAAGTACTCTAACTTAGCCCTAGAAGCCGCTTAGATCTATCTCTGTAGATCTTGATTCCTAGAATGTAAGCAGCTTCTCCAAGATCCTTCATTGCAAAACAAGATCCTAACCATTGTTCGACTTTGTCAAGCACAGGGATGTTGTTTCCAATGATCAGTATATCATCCACATACAAGATGAGAAATGATATAGTGCTCCCACTAGCCTTTCTGTAAACACAAGGCGCATCTTCATTCTTGACAAAACCAAATTCTTTGATTTTCTGATCAAAATGAAGATTCTAGCTTCGAGATGCCTGTTTAAGTCCATAAATGGACTTATTCAATTTGCAGACCCTACTAGAATACCTTGTATCAACAAAACCGTCAGGCTGAACCATATAGACATCTTCAGAGAGATGTCCATTAAGAAAAGCGGTTTTGACATCCATTTGTCATATCTCGTAATCATGGTACGCGGCTATGGCAAGCAGTATCCTGATCGATTTGATCATAGCAACGGGTGAGAAAGTTTCATCATAGTCAATACCTTGAGTTTGAGTGAAACCCTTTGCAACTAGCCGTGCTTTATAGGTTTGTACATTACCATGCATGTCGGTTTTTCTTTTGAAAATCCATTTGCTCCCTATTGTCCGAGAACCGGGGGTAGTTCAATCAAGTCCCAGACCTGATTATCACACATCTATTGCATCTCGGCGTTCATGGCTTCAAGCCATTTCTCGGATTCAGGATCTGAGATAGCAGATTTGTAGTTTGTAGGTTTGTCATTTGACTCAGCTACTAACAGGACTTTAGAAGCTTCAAGATGCCATAGGTATCTATTAGGTTCTTTACGAGACCTGCTACTTCTGCGAACACTTATGTTTATGTCTGATTCATCAGCAACAACTTCTTGTTGATCAGACGCTCTGACTTCCTCAGCGGTTGTTTGTGTTTCTCGAATTTCTTCAAGATCCATAATATTATTTCCGGTTCCTCGATTTAGAAGATCTTCCTTGAGAAAGCGTCCTTTCCTTTTGATGGAAACAATGTTTGCATCAGGATGATAGAAATAATATCCGTTTTTGTTGTAGTAACCGACGAAAACAACTTTTTCGCCTCTGAGATCGAGCTTGTCAACAGAATCGCTGGTGACATGTGCATCACATCCCCATACTCTAAGGTAAGACAAATTGGGTTTAGACCCGTGCCATATCTCATATGGGGTTTTGTCCACCTTCTTAGTCGGTGCCAGATTTACAAGGCGGGCGGCGGTCATAAGAGCATAACTCCAGAAGGAGTGAGGCAAGTTAGTTATACATATCATCGATTGAACCATATTAAGTAGGGTTCGATTTCTTCTCTCGCTCACGCCATTAAGTTGGGGTGTGCGAGGAGGAGTGGGCAGAGAAATAATTCCGTGCTCCTTCAGATGATTAAGAAATTCTAAGCTGAGATACTCGCCACCTCGATCTGATCGAAGTGTTTTAATAGATTTCTCGAGTTGTTTCTCTACTTCGTTTTGAAACTCTTTGAACTTTTCAAATGTTTCATGCTTGTGTTTCATAAGATAGACATAAGCATATCGACTATAATCGTTAATAAATTAAACGAAGTATCTTTCATGATTTCTAGACATGGTTCTGAAAGAGCCATGCACATAGTGTGTATAAGGCCTAGCAGATCCTTGGCTCGTTCACCAACATGGGTGAAGGGGTCCTTTGTGAGTTTGCCAGCTAAACAAGACTCACAATTATCAAATGAGTCCTGTCCGGTAGGTTCAAGAATTCTCTCAGATTGGAGTCTTTTAATGCGTGTCTTGCTTATGTGGCCAAGTCGACAATGCCATAGAAAAGTATCATTAATGCCAGATTTGATACGTTTAGAAAGATTATATATGTTATTGTCAGTTTGAACGTCAATCTCATAAATTCCGTTTTGAGGTTTAGCCTCAAAATAGAAGATATCATTTAAGTAAGCAGAAATAGCAATACCATTAAAAACATACTTAAATCCTTGTTCAAACAATAAAGAAACTGAAATAATGTTTCTGGTTAAACCAGGTGCAAACAAACAATTGTTCAAAACAACCACAAGGCCAGAAGGACATGAGAGATGATATGTTCCAGTTGTAAGAACTGGTACTCTTTTCCCATCACCAACGATGAGCTCCATGTCGCCTTGTTTCAGCTTCCTCTAACTTTTAGGCTCCTGCAAGACATTAATGATGTGGTATCCACATCCAGTATCAAATACCCATGTGTTGCTAGAAAAGTAAAAATTTCAATAACATAAATGAGAATACCTGAAGAGGTGCCCTCACCACTGGCCCTCTACAGCTTCAGCTTGGCTAGATATTCAGGACAGATACGTTTCCAGTGCCCCATTTTGTTGCATTCAAAGCATTGGCGCTCCTCAGGAGGGGGTGCTTTTGAAGCTTTCTTGTTATTGTTGGTGGCAGGCTTGGCAGCAACATTAACCTTCTTCTTGCCTTTGCTATTATAACATCTTTTCTTGGGGTTAGGTTTTTTAACACCAGCAGATCTGACCATCAGAACTTGATTTTTCTTTCCTTGTATATTCATCTCGGCCGTTTTGAGCATACCATGTAGCTCGGCCACTGTCTTCTCCAAGCCATTCATGTTGAAATTCATTACGAATTGAGCATAGGAGCTTGGGAGAGAGTTTAAGATGAAATCAGTAGCCATGCCATCCTTCATGGGATATCCAAGTTTGTTCATCTGGTCGATGTACCCTTTCATCTCAAGTACATGAGCACTAACAGGCGTGCCCTATTGCATCGTGCAACGAATGAGCTGAGACATGGTTTCATAGCGTTCTTGTCGGGCTTGTTTCAGGAACATGCCCTTAAGTTGCTCAATCATGTCAAAGGCACTCAGGTCCTCCATGCTCTTTTGGAGCTCACGGGACATGCAAGCTAGCATAAGGCAGGCCACCTCAGTGGCATCATCTCTTTGTTTTTCCCAGGCCTTACGAGTGGCAGCCGTGTTACCATCGGGTGTCTCAGGGACGGGTGCATCGAGAACATAGAGCTTCTTGGCCATCTTGAGAACTATTCTCAGATTGCACTGCCGCGAGAGAAAGTTGGTGTTATCCAGCTTTTCATTCTCAAGGATAGACTTGAGAGCGAAGGAGTTATTAGTGTTATTATTTTCAGTAGACATCTGTCAAGATAAGCAAAGAAAATAAATTAGTATAAAGAAAGTGAAAAGTCCTTATTAATTTATGACCCAATTACAGAAATTAGAATAAGGAGTGAGAATCTAGCTAAATCGTCACTAATGGTAGCTGTGGCATACAACATTAGTAAGTGGGTAACTAGACTGACAATTAGTGTCAATTGTGGAAAGATGCACAACTCTCGTGTATAAGGCCGCTAAGACAAGACATGTCTATGCATTGATACGTTTAGCCTCATCTATGCCCACTTTTAATCTCTTGACAGCTGGGGCATGTAACAAGAGAGAAAAGTAATAGTCGTCCTAAAACAGGTACTTGCGGAAGGGTCGGATGTGTCAACGAAACCCTTGCGCCTTGAAAGGATAAACTACGCATTTAGTGCGGTGCTGTGGCTCCAAACACCGATGTTTCGTTCATGGTTGTAAAAATCGCTAGGCGCTAGTCGGGCGGTGAGGTAGGGCCTAGGCCTAGGCGGGATTAATCGGGGCCTAGGCGGGATTAATCGGATTGGAATTTTTATATGTAATTTTCAGTTTTTTATATATATACACACATTTTTATATGTAATTTTTATAAAATGTTCATTTTTAAACCACACCAAAGGTTTTCGCCGGAATTTGGCCGGATATTTCAGGTTTTCGTCGGAAATTTCTGGTTTTCGTCGGAAATTTCAGGTTTTCGCCGGAATTTGGCCGGAAATTTCAGGTTTTCGCTGGAATGTTCGCTGGAATCTGGCCGCCTAGGCCCGCCTAGGCGTGATTTGGACCGCCTAGCGATTTTTGGACCGACTAGGCCAAAATTAGTCGTTAACGAGCCGCCTAGCGACTAATCGGCACTTAAGCGCCGCCTAGGCGCGATTTTTACAACACTGGTTTCGTTTTATTCTCCAAGTGTTCCTTATAATGGGATGGCATAGACCATTGGCTTTAAATATGGGTTCCAATTTTAGTGTTTACCAAATAGGGTCAAACACAACGAATGATTAAATCATACGTGTGATGTAAAAGCCAGTTTTACTATTTAAAGTCATGACAAATTTGATGAACCCTTTCATCTCTCAGGACACTTAATTTTAAATAACCTATTCAAACTAAGTTTGTCGCGACTTGAATAACCAGTTAAAGTTAATAGTTGAAAACTATTAAGTTATGAGTTTTGAAATTAAATTTAGTTTAAATTGCAAAACTTTAGCGGTTATTTATTTTATAAAAACAAGTCAGTTGTTATTTTTATAAAATCATAACCTATTTAACAGCACTGACAAAACGAACAGGATCTGGTTATGAACACGCAAACACAAAAAAAAACAATTAATCTGCTGATGAGATTAATTATACCTTAGGGGTTAATGATTAACCGGTTGAGACACCTAGGTACAACGAACCGATGCTAGATCACGAACCGAAACACGAGAACGGGTAGTGCCGGGGATGTCCGATTCGCGCAAGGCAGCGGCGTCGGCTGATTGTGACCGGTCGGAAAACGCGGCGGCGGGATTGGTTAGGGTTAGCCGGAACTTGCGCAAGGAAGAAGAAGAAAGCTTCCTTGTGTTTTTGCGGCTGTCAATCTCACATTGACCGAAAAGTCCAAAAAGTGTTCTTTTCAATTGTTTTGTTATACGGTTTATATTTAGATTATAATTATATATAATAATTATAAACCCTAATGATTGCCTTCGGGCCTAAAGTCCAATACGAGATAAAAAGCCTATACTAATTTAATTGTTTTAATGAAAGATTAAAACAATATATATAATTATTATTTATAAACAAGTATAAATAATGATTCCCGTCTAACGAATATATATAAAATATATCGTCTCGCTAAAAGTTCGTAATTACCAGTTAAGCAGGTTAAGTGGATTTAATGTTCGTTGCCCTAGGTGTAACTCTTACGGGTCATAGCTCGGTCAGCCGCGTTGTCCACCGGGTCGGTCCATAAAATCCAACACTCAACACCAAGTATGGTGGAGTTTCTATGCTTCTCTAACAAACCACGCCCCTACCCGACTTCTACGAGGCATGTTCCAAGCTCATACTCCAGGAGACACGTAAAAAGAACCAGACTCCACCTGCCACTGCACTTCCTTTCGTCGTCGCCAATCAGCCTCCCACCGTTGCCGCTAATCAGCCTATCACCGCCCCCTCCACTAACCAGCCTTCATTCTCTCGTATGCAACATTTTTCACCAGGAGGAGGCAGGGGTCAAACACGGGAAAGAGGACGTGGTCGTGGGCGATCCGGTGGTTGAGGTCGTGGGACTAGAGGATTACAGCAACCTTGGTACACCCTTACTAGCAGCAACCCCAAACTTGGGGAAATCCTTACCAACGGCAACCTATTTGGGGGTGGTCATCGCCGACTTGGGCTGCTCCACCATGCCCATACCCAACAGTTAACAGCCATTCTACTCCAAGACAACCGCTTGGTGGACCAAATATCTTAGGACCAAGACCACCTCGGTCCAATTATGTAGCTTCAGAGGCCAGTTATGCACCGACTAACATTGAACAAGCACTGGTACCATACAATGTCCTTAACCCCCCCAAATGGCAATTGGTACCTTGACTCGGGTGCCACATCCCACATGACTAACACACAAGGTAATCTCTCGTCTTATCTAAAAAAGCGTAATTTAAATCATATTATCGTTGGAAATGGTTTCCAAATACCTATCAAAGGTACAAGTCACACCACTTTACTAAACCCTTCCCCCTTACAACTAAAAAATATTCTCTATTCTCCTAACCTTATAACCAATCTACTTTATGTTGGACGTTTAACCACTGATAATAGTATAACTATCGAGTTTGACCTGTGTGGTCTTCGTGTGAAGGACCTTCAGACACGGATCCTTATCATCCGATGTAACACCACCATACCACTTTATCCTCTTACTTCTCTGTAGCCAACTCAAGTTACCTCACCATCCACCTTTGCAGCTCTTTCGCAAGACCTTTGGCATCGTAGCCTAGGACACTCAGAATTTGATGTACTTTATCCTCTTACTTCTCAACATCCGTTCTCCTCCCGTTTCGATCATGGGGGTATATTAGGCTAGGCGATATATTTGTAAAATATTTTGAATATATTTGTATTTGAATCGGTGTATATCCGATCCTAAAACAAAGGATATCATTTGTAACTATATACACGGTTGAATTGCAATACAGAGGGGACATCTTTGAATCCAAATCATTATCTATTAATAGGGATCCTCGTGTTGGATCCTCGTGATCAAGTCTAGAACGCACCCTATTAGGATAAGAGAGGACATCATGTTTGGAAGTTTGAAATGCCCATCTGTGGAGGGAATGATGCCTTAGGTTGGTTGAATTAAGTTGAAAGTTTGTTTTTGGCTAATGTTTGATGGAATATAAAGGACTTAAAGCCTGTGATCATTGCTTCAATGAGATCTATTAATAGGGATCCTCGTGATCAAGTCTAGAACGCACCCTCTTAGGAAAAGAGAAGACACCGTGTTTGGAAGTTTGAAATGCCCATCTGTGGAGGGAATGATGCCTTAGGTTGGTTGAATTGAAAGTTTGTTTTGTCTAATGTTTGATGGAATATAAAGGACTTAGAGTATGTGATCATTGCTTCAATGAGAGGCACTTGCATGGTATCATTGGCTTAAGAGTTTTTACTCCTTCACAACATGGACCTTTTTGTTATTAAATCTTTGAACCTTTTCAAAGCTCACAAAGGAATCAACTTATGGTGCACTTTTTTCTATGAATTAAGGTATCACCACTCAAGCCTATTAATGAAGGTTTGAAATATTGGTAGGATGGATTCGAGGATTAACGGATGAGGCGAAGACAAGAAATTTAGTTACAGGATGAGGCGAAGGTGTGCATTTTCATCTGCAGATTAATGCAAGGGCGTCTTCACGTTAGAGAGGTGCTTGATAACAATGGTAATTTGGTATCAATTTTACACTCCACTTTTTATCAAAGTTGTGATGATGCGTGGAGACGGATGATCATTGTGATAGTGTGTGGAAGTAGTTCATCATTGTTGTTAGATGTTACATTGTCTTGGTAATTTATTGGTGGATTGGATAACTTTAACAAGTTGTCATTCATGGAGATACTTGGTCATGAGGGACCATTCATTTTCTTAGCGTAAAAAACATATTTGGAAGGTTGTGATTTAGTGTGCGTTATATATGCCTTGAAAGTCCTGAAAAATTAAGTACTCAAGTTAAACATGGAAAAGTGTACGGAACTACTATTTGAAATTAAATTGGCCACATTCGATTGGATATCTCATCGACATAAGGATTTTAAGATGTCGTGAACAAAGTGGTGCCGTCGTCAAAATGATAATTTGTGACAAGAGTAATGATCCATCGTGATGTCTTGTTTCATGCATCATGACATTTATATAGAAAGTCCATCCCAAGAAGCAACACTTGTTATGTCTCTCCTTTATTCAGTCTTTAAGTGTATATTTTTATGAAGCCTATCTCGGATTGCTTTCTAGTCTAGTTTGGTATGCCGATTTGTGGGTCTTGACGACATAGTCTATTTTTCGTCTCTAGGCCAGTTGGTGCCAAATTTATTTTCATTTTAAGGCATTCCCAACTCCTTTGCAGTTTGGAATTTGGTAAAGGGCTTATCTTTGTAAATTCATTCAAGTCCATAGTATATTCTTTGTGAAACTAAAAAAGAAAATGGTTTAAGGGCTTAAGTAAACTATATGGGGCAACGTGGACATAGTGAAAACTAAGGAGGTCTACTCCTCTAAGCCTTTGCTTTTGGGTGGGAACATCATTTTCACTGATGAACTATTTAGGAATTGCCAATTAACCTACCGTATTGATGGAATTATTCTTTTGGGAGGCCAATATTAATCCATTGTAAGCCTAATGAGTGTCAAGAAACTTACTTATGGCTTGAGTTTAGGGTTTCATGATTTCAATGTTCAGAACTGAGAGGCTAAATATCAATGGAATCAGGACTTCAGAGAAAGGCTAAATGTTAATTGACCATTGTTTAATTGATTTACTGATGAGATGCATCATACTATTCACCTCACTTTTTGTTTCTGAAGTTGGTAATCAGGCCAAACACGCAAGTTCAACCGGTAAATACACACCAGAATTTTTGAGGAATCACCCGACAGCTTTTTCTTCTTTATATAAAAACGTAAAAACTCAACACACAGATAATAAAATCGTACCACTATTTATAGTTGGATAACTTGGTTCTCAACCTTCCTTATATATATGACTCTAACCAACCTATCTAAACCGACTCAAACTTGTATTAAATCTATTCCTTTGTAACCGGGTTTCCTACTTAGACTCGACTCCTAGATTAACCGACATACAAAATTAAACCAACAGTTTCTGGTGCAATTTATTGTTCCCAATATTTGATGGAGTTTAACATGATTAACGCTACTAAGTGGGCATTACCGGCTGGTTTGGCATGCATTCGATCAAATGATCTAATCTGATAGTTGAAAACAGGATTGTGCTCTGTCTTCTAAATAATTTGAGGCTCTATTTATTTGAAGCCCATTTGGCATTTTAATATCATGACTATACCTTATGAGGTATGAAGAGAAATGAAACTGTGATATGTATATATGCACTTGATCCTTGGAACCATAAATGACAATGCTGAAATGGATCAACGAGTTGGTTAAATTGATATCTAAACAAGATTCAAGACTTAATAATAAGACTCTTTCATAAGATATTATATAATTGCTGATGTTCATTCTGGCATTGAAATGATTTTTCAGACATTAATTCGTGTTTATTCCTTTTCACAGCCAGTTTCATTCAAAAACGCAGGTCCATCACTGATGCAATTCAACTCAATATCCGGTGTGTCTACACACATCATTGAACTTTATGTTGGACTTTCGAGCATTGCATATGGTACTACTAGAGCTATGAATTAGGCTGCATTTCAAGATTGTTCTAACTAACAGGTAGGGTTTTTGTTGCTGCTTTTAGAATGTTTTAAACATATATATTGTTGCTCTTGAATTCTCTTCGATATGAGATCTGCCCGATAAATACATTTCAAGATACTTGAAATTAGTGAAGTTCTTTTGTAAAAAGATGAACTTGATTCTTTCATATTGTTCAGTTTTCACAGTCCCAACACTCGTAACATCCATCAGTCGAGGTAAATTACGTAAATACCCAAGGGAAGACTGAAGTTCATGATCAACTCCATGATTTGCAGCCAGTTTCTGGGAACCGGATGATGGATATGGCTGTAAACAACTCTTCCGTGACACATTTTTAATCGAAGGTACACAGACTACAGCTCCGCAATATATGTTTTATAAACAAGTTTGTACATTAGTTTGAATCATATAACATTATAAGTATTGTAATGATTAGAACACATAATTCTAACTACATTATTCATAGATTAATTAGTGGTGGTGAAATTATACTCGACCAAACACAAAATTGTGGTCAGGAAAGACCTTCCCTGGATGAGATGAGTCCATTTGTAACCAACAGACAAATCACTAATTATGAAATAAGAGCACCCTTTTGTCTGTTGGCCGGCTGAATTAATTCATATAGTTTAACCCGGTTTTGTAATGCATGTAGGTAGGTATTTGTCTAGTACGAGGTTCTTAATCTCCATTATTGGCATTGTCTGTTATGTGTCGAGGTTCTTAATCTTAATAATTGGCATTTTTATAAACTAAATACCATTCCTAATGACTAGAGTAGTAAGTAAGCGTAATGAAGTTATATATTCTTAATCAAATGAGTTAATTGATGTAAGGTACGTGTATGGTATTCTTAAACGATCAGAACATGTTCCTGTAATAATTGGTGGTGGTGACCATTATATAGCGAACACAACTCTTGTATACAAGTTCTAGATGTATTATTGTACGATTATTAAACTCTTGTATACAAGTTCTTTAACTTATTACTAATTGAGGGATTGTTTATTGTTCAATTCTTGTAATCCCATGTTTCAAAACACTTAACTGAAATGACCTTAAAGCACAAACCTATTGGTTTCAAAACACCAACTGAAAATAACCACCTCTAACATGTGTGTTTATGTGTAGGTTTTCATGTGTGTTTGTTTGTTTGGTGGCATGGACGGTGGTTGGTTGCTAGTGTTCTCGTGTGTGATGGGTGAGAAGCAAGACGAGAGATGAGGAGCGTTGTCGAGAAGTTGAGGAGGAACAGGAGTCGCTAGAAATTGTTTGACGGAGCGCGTTGGCCACAGTTGTGGACCCAGAAATTTTTTTCATGGGTTCGGTTGACTAGCGATATATAACTCGTATATACACTAAAAAAAATTCATGGGAGCGATGGGGGTTTTAATGCATATGTAACACTAATTTTTTTTTCATGAAGGACGGCTGTCCCCTGCTTAACATAGGTCCGCCTAGCTATGGCGTTGGGTGTTTACGACTTTAAGAACTAAAAAATATATTATTTATTAATGTAGCTTTACAATTTACTTCTTTATAGAGATGGAATGCGTGAAATATTTTCTCATAATAATCATAAGTGACTTAAATATACAAAACACATGACAAGGTAAACTAGATACGTAAAATTATTTTGTGCATCTCATGATTTTGGAGATATAATTGATATAATGCATCAGAAAATTGATTATTTTTGTGATCTTATTTATTAAATATGTAAACATATTTTTTTTACTTTTCATTTTTAGATTTAAAAAAAAAGCAAAAAACATATTCAAATGGTTGATTTTAAAAATATAAAAAAGAGTAGAAATATATTATAGAATATTAGAATTGTAAGTTTATAAAATATAAAATAATTAAAAAAAAAGTAAAACCCAATCTTGGAACAACTTGAAAGATTTCCCTCATCACAGATCGAAAACTGTTATAAATTTGGATATATCTTTATTGTTCTCTCCTGTTTTATCTATAGTTTGTTTCTTATTAATAGAATTATCATGTATATACAAACCTATGATATCAATAAGAAATACGCAATCTTTCATACATTCAATTGTTTATTTCACGTTATCAGCATCTTAGCTCTGCTCACATTGGAAGCCACCGAGAGTCACCATCTGTAATTGCTTCTATTGCCTTTTTCAGATTCATTCACCCAGTCTGAAAATTCAACTTTCCAAATGGACTTTTATATTATTCTATATTTGACTACACAAAAAGGCCAAACCATTATAGAACCCGTAATTCTAATCAACAAGAACCTAAAGTTCTCCTTAAAAAATAAAATTTATATATAGAGAAATGTTCTAACTCTTATGTTAATCTTATCATAAGAAATGTTAAACTTTATATACCAATATCTTGTGCTAGTTTTCGTTAATGGTTTGATTCAAACTCTTATGTTAATCTTATCATATTCACATATATAGTCTTTTGTATTAACTACATTTTATTATTATGTCCTGAAGAAATATGCTCTCAAGCTTCAGAATAGTTATTACTGGCGATGAATGTCTAGTAGATAGCGGTAGTACCAACACTATTTTGAAACATAAGAAATTTTTCTCTGATTTGTCTCCCGCAGAGACGCCCATTGGTACTATCTCTGGTGTTAGTAACCTTATCGAAGGCTCCGGGAGAGCATGCATCATCTTACCTTCGGGTACTAAACTAATTATCAATGATACACTTTACGCTAGTAAATCAAGACGTAATTTACTTAGTTTTAAAGTTATTCGACAAAACAGTATCTGAAAACATCATTAGAAAATGATACCGAATACCTGCAAATAACCTCAAACAAAAACGGTCAAGATACCATTGTTGAAAAGTTAAAAGCTTTATCCTCTGAATTATATTGTACTACTATTAATCCTATGGAATCGTACATGGTGAGTACCCAGAAGTTACCAGATAAAGAAACATTCATCATATGGCATGACCGATTAGGTCATCCTGGTAGCACAATGATGAGGCGAATAATCAAAGGCACAAATAGGCCCCCTCTTAAAAATTTAAAAGTGTTGCTATCACAAGACTTATCATTTGCAGCATACTCTCTAGCCAACCTCATTACTCGGCCCTCACAAACTAAACTGACACATGAAAACCCCTCATTTCTTGAAAGAATCCAATGGGACGTATGTGGGCCCATACATTCTCCGTGTGGTCCAATTCGCTCTTTTTTTTGTCTTAATTGATGCATCCTCGTGATGGTCACATGTGAGCCTTTTAGCTACCCGAAATGTAGCATTTGCGAGACTGTTAGCCCAAATCATACAATTGAGAGCAAACTTCCCAGAATATCAAGTTAAAAATATTCGGATGGATAATGCAAGAGAATTCACATGCCAAGCTTTCAATGACTATTGTATGTCGATTGGAATAAAAGTTGAACATCCAGTAGCTCATGTTCACACACAAAACGGTTTAGCTGATTCTTTAATTAAACGATTATAGTTAATCGCTTGACTGCTCCTGATGTGATGCAAATTACCATCTTCTGCATGGGGGCATGTTATTCTACATGCCGCTGCACTAATCAAAATAAGACCAAATGCTGATCACGAATACTCCCCATTACAATTGGTCACCAGAAAAGAGCCAAGTCTGTCCTACTTCAAAATATTTGGTTGTGCGGTCTATGTACCAATATCGCCATCACAACGTACCAAAATGGGACCACAGAGAGACTGGGCATTTATATTGGTTTTAACTTTCGGTCTATTATTAAATATTTAGAACCATTAACGGGAGACATGTTTACAACACGGTTTGCCTACTGTCAGTTTGATGAGACAGTATTCCCAGTCTTAGGGGGAGATAAGAATAAAGAAAGACTGGTAACACAAGAACTAACATGGAATGCATCATCTTTTTTAAATTTCCACCCCCGGAGTGGTTAATATGAATCTGAAGTCCAAAGGATTATATATTTGCAAAGAATAGCAAATGAATTGCCAGATGCATTCACAGATACAAATAGAGTGATAAAATCACACATCAAACGCACCTGCTCGAATTGAAGTAATCCCAGAAGAGATTACAATATAAAGAAAGCGTGGGAGACCAATCGGTTCCAAAGACAAGAACCAAAGAAAACAAAAAGAGCAAAACATAGCAGTTGGTGAAAACTCAAGAAATGTTATAACTGAAACCCCATAAGAGGTAAATGTCCCGGAAGTGACTATAATTCCAGAGGAAAATGAAATCCCAGAAGAAACACCGGTACCAAACGAACATGAGATCTCTATAAATTATGTATAAAATAGTACAATATGGAACCGAGATAAAACACGTGTTGATGATATATTTGCATATGCTATAACAACATATGTTATTAATGAAAACCATTACGTACCTAAAACTCTAGAAGAGTGCATGCACATAAATGATTGGCCAAAATGGCAAGACGCCTTAAAGGCTGAGTTAGATTCGCTAGAAAAGCGAAATGTTTTCGTACATGTAGTCCGGACACCCATAGACGTCAACCAGTAGGTTATAAACGGATGTTTGCAATAAAGAGAAATGAAAAGAATGAGATTGTGCGATATAAGGCACGACTTGTAGTACAAGGGTTTTCTCAGATCTCAGGAGTTGATTATGAGGAAACGTACTCCCCTGTAGTGGATGCAATAACCCTTAGATTCTTAATCGGCCTAGCAATCTCTAAAGGACTTCAGATGAGACTTATTGATGTCGTCACGGCATACTTGTACGGGACATTGGAAAATGACATCTACATGAAAATTCCTAAAGGACTAAAAATGCCTGAAGCATTAAAATCAACACCTAAAGATATGTGTGCTATAAAACTTAAGAGATGTTTATATGGTTTCAAGCAATCAGGTCGTATGTGGTACAATCGACTCAGTGAATATCTCGAAAAAGAAGGATACAAATCTGATGTAATCAGCCCATGTGTCTTTATAAAACGATCATTCTCAAAGTTCACTATAATAGCAGTTTATGTTGATGATATAAACATAATCAGATCTCCTGAAGAGATAGAAAAAACTGCTCAACTGTTAAAGAGAGAATTTGAAATGAAAGACCTTGGGACAACAAAATTATGTCTCGGCCTGCAGTTCGAATATTTGTGCAACGGTACATTCGTTCATCAATCAAACTACATCCAGAAGATGTTAGTACGTTTCAATATGGATAAAGCTCATCCATATAGTGTACCTATGGTTGTCCGACCGCTAGATCCACATAAGGATCCTTACCGTCCACAAGAAGAGGGCGAAGAAAAAATTGATCCAGAAGTACCTTACTTAAGCACGATAGGGGCACTTATGTATCTCGCAAATAATAAGAGACCTAATATTGCTTTCTCGTTACATGTGCTAGCGAGATATAGTTCGAACCCAACATGTAGACATTGATATAGTTCTCAAATAATAAAACACAAATTCTGATATCTTTGCGGGATAGGAGATTTAGGTCTCTTATACCAGAAAGATAAAATGTCCCAACTTGTTGGATATGCTGATGCTTGCTGATGCTGGATATCTATCGGATCCACACAAAGCACGATCTCAGACAGGTTATGTATTCACATACGGTGGCACAATAATTTCTTGGAGGTTGACAAAACAGACACTTACAACAACATCATCAAATCATGTTGAACTGATTGCACTCTATGAAACTAGTCGAGAATGCGTGTGGTTAAGGTCGATGACAATCATATACAAGAAGCATGTGGTTTAGAACAGATCAAGAAAGACCCGACGATTATCTATGAAGACAATACTGCTTGCATAGCTCAGATCAGAGAAGACTACATCAGAGGCGACAGAACAAAGCATATTTCACCAAAGTTTTTCTCAACATATGAATGCAGAAAGAATTCTTCTCCAACTCAAGTTGTTTCTTCACCGACCCATGTCGAGATGCGTCTCCGGCGCCATTCTTCTCCGACTCGCACTATTTCTTTTCTGACTCATAACAGTTGGTCCGACCGCCGGTCTACGGTAGCGGTTCAACCTTTCGACCACACGAACCACCCGGTTCTTGAGAGATCGATCGTAATACACATGATCAAACCGCCAGTGGTCACGGGTCCCGGTCTAAAAAACAATGTATACTCCCCTCCTTGCTTCCTAACCGTCTGTGCCACGTCAGTGTCACATCACATCCCACTTCTCTCCATTCCATCAAGGAAATACCTCCCTCTATGCTTTCCATCATTTTTAATATTAAATAAAGTTGAAAAGGTGTTAAAACTAGTATTGCTGACAGTGATTTAAGAGGTAGATTTAGATTCCTACCGCGTTCAAGCTTTCTAGCGGCGCCGGCAACAGGGCGGTGTTTGCCGCCGGCACAGCTGGCCACGTAGGCCCCTCCGCGGCACAACGACGTGTACAGCGGATAGACTAATGGGTCTGTCCATATTGACCCTGTGGAACTAATGTGAAGAAGAGAGAGCTGGATGTCACGAGGTCATCTCTCGAGGCCCCGTGTGGCGCCCTGGGTTACCCAGGGCCAGCCAATCCATCCCGCTTATAATCAAGGTCTACTGGTTTCGTCCTGCCTTGGACTCATCAGGCGAGCGGCAATAGCTCGCTACTAGTGATGAGTTCGGTGTGCAAGACACCTAGGCATGTTCACGTTGTTTATCCCACCGCGGTCGTCCCTAATGAAGTCTGGACTAGCCAGCAAACCTAAGCGTTCAAGTACAAACATAGCAAAACGATATTCGAACATTTGGTATGTGACACTATCCCACCACCATTTCATGCACGTCCTCGTGCATGCTCGCAATCCCATACTTGCTCGCAGCTGAGAGACGATGCACCACCCCGAAAGATTGAGCATGATTCACTTTGGTAAGAAGGACACCTGGTAGTTCAGCAACAGAGATCTTCATCCGGATCGTTCAGATAATTGCATCGGATAAATTTTTTAGGTCCAATAAATCTAACACGAATCTGTAGAAACCTAAATCAAGAGGCGGAATCTCTTGATTTGGTGATGAAAACACAAGAACGATAGATGAACAATAAAAACCTTCTTGTATTGATTTGAATCAAAAGATATTACAATGAAAACCCTCAAATCTCTCTTGAATGTGTGCTCACAATGATGATGAAACAATAATCTTTGAGAAAAACCCCTCATGTGTGCACACCCTAAACCCTAGAAAAACTATTCTATTTATAGGTCTAGACTAGGTTTGACAATATTACAAAAATGCAACTAAACTATTAAATCTTCATTTAACTGCAACTGCCACTGTTAATCGAAACAAGCACATCAATCGAAACTATACTTGCGATTCAACCTTGAACTTTCGATCGATCTTTGAATTTTACTTGAACTTGATCTTTCGTCTGAATCTTGATTATTTTGGTAAGTGTCAGCCTTAATAATACCCTACAAATTTAGGTGGCGCCAATGTTCTCCTATTTTCAGTATGTTGACCTGAAGGTTATAGCAGTCTTCATCTTCATTTTACGGCACTGCTAGACCGTAGTTGCTGAACTAGATCACGTCAGGCTTCAATGTTAACTGGACTAGGGCGGAGCTCATGATCCCATACTCGTGGCTTCAAATACCATCGCCGAAGCGCTCCCCATTTGGTCTTCTCCCACCACCATTGCATAATCATACTCGTCTGGTAAATGCACATCTGGGATAAGTCATGTTCCAAAGTATCCGAAGGTTGACCTGCTCTGATACCACTTTGTCATGGGATGGTGACCTGGTTGATGCACCACTAGGTAAGGTTGATTCATACATCTAATAATACTCATTCCATCTAATCATCTATATTTTGAAAACATGCAGATTTTAGTTTGCTGTGGTGGGAAGATCTACATGATCTAACCCGGGCCTAAACATGACCGTGAGACGGGATTAAGTGGAAGTGTAGCTTTTAAGTGTGAGACCCATAGTTTGAGTGATATGGTGTATAAAATGGATTGGAACACTTTTCGGGGGCTTGAATTTTGGTGTTTGGGTTTAGTCGGATAGAAATACCAGTTATTGCACTTTAACGAGTGATTATATTTGTGCGAATTAATTGAGAATGTTAAAGCTGTGTCCAGTTGTGATTCCGTTGCAGATATCTTTTTTCGAGGACAAAAAAAGAGTAAGTGTGGGGATGTTTGATGTGTTGCAAAACACATGTAATTATCCTAGTGTCATTGTGCGTATTTATATATATTTGTAATCGTTTTGTATAAATTTTGGTTCTTTCTGAGTTTGGAGAATATTTGCAGGTTGTAGTGTGCTAAAGTAGTGGAAAACAAGGAAAACTCCTGGAGCAATCGAGCACACGGGGTTGGAGAGAAGAAGAAAAGAAAAGATTTAATTTTCTGAGAATTTATGTCCCTCGCAGTACGTGAGGAGGGAGAGAAATTCCCTCGCTATACGCGAGGGAAGCAAAAAGTGACCCGACTAAATTGTCCCTCACGGTACGCGAGGGACTTGCCATATTCCTCTCGCGGTACGTGAGAGGACCGTTAATCCGTAAAAAACCTTAATTTTAAGTTTTAATTGTTTTGAACAGCCATTCTGTTGATTATTCGATTATTAGCCGTCAAAGGAAGAACAAGAGGCGATTTTGGCAAAGGAGAGAGCTTTAGGGTCAAGATTTTGAAGGATTGAAGGTTAAACGGTTAGACATTCAATCATTCGGTCACGACTGATCATCTTGGTTGCTTTGATTTGTGTTTGATACCCATGTTTGCTATTCTTTACGTTGAATCTTCTGATTTTACCATGATTCTTGGCTAAACCCTAGATCTACCTAGGTTAATGATGAATGTTTGCTAAAGATTGGATTTTTATCGGTTTATGTTATTTTTTTTTTGGTTTTATGCTTTAGTACATATCTGAGTTTGCTTGTTTAATGAATATGCATGCGTAGTTTGGTATTTTGATTGGTTGAATTGTTTCATACATGTCTTGGTGAATGTCTTTCATAACTAGATGTGTATTAGATCGCCACTTTGTGTTCGTGATTTGTGTGTGGTTTGCTAGACGTAGTAACCATAGTATTATCAATCAACAACTTACTAAATTAAGTGTTCTTCTTATCTAAATACCTGCAAAGTGATAGATAAACGATTAGTCTTCGGTGTTAGTGATTTTGAGAGTGAACAGTTTGAGAGGACGTTTCCTTAGGGTTCTAGTGTCGTCGTTAATTCGTGTTAAACAGGTTAAATTCAGGTTGCTCCTTGCATCCCCGATGTATTGAGATAGTGAAACCGAGAGGTGAGCTGTCTGTTGAGTTCTTTAGCATAATCGGTGAGACCGAAAGGTGATCCCACCACTGGTGAGTATAGTATCCCTTGAGTTTCCTTCTGGTCACATCCTGAGAGTGATCGGGAATCCATTAATGATATGTCCTAAATTATACATGTTTTGCATGCATAATAATCCCCATATTATGGTACTAATTTATTAATAACATTGCAATTGATACTTAAAACGTTAATATTTCACAATTGCAAGTTATTCGGTATCCCAAAGATGAATAGAGCAAAAACCAGCTTCAAACATGAAGAAATCAAGCTTTTGGAGGACCAAACCCGGGCATTGACCCCCAAGAAATCAAACCAGGTCAATCCAAGTCAACCAGCAGCTAAAAGACGAAGCTGGGGAGTTGGCAGGGCATCGTGCAATGCCATGCACGATCGTGCATTCCCTATCCAGCCTCCCCAGGCTCCGGTACTCTGTCACTTGTACCCTGTTTGATTCCCGAGGTGTTTGCACGCCCATGCAATCCAATGCACGACCGTGCATTGCTCATTTTGAGGCCTATAAATAGATGGCTTGAGTTCTTCATTACCCACACCAATTCACACCTTACAACAACCATCCAGACCTCATTTGAGAGCATATTTCGTAGTTAGAGTAGAGAGTAGTGAGCGAAGGGGCTTTTCCTCCTTGTTCCGCAATAGGGGAGCCTACGAAACTCAGCGTTATGCTAGTTAGTATGGCCATTCGTGGCTAGACTCTTTGTATTGCTAGGGTGAAGATGAAGTTTGGTGCATATTAATGTTTAACGTATTAATCCAAGTGATGTGTTTATGTCTTTAACTATTCGTCCTTAAAACCACCATTTCGGTGGGCTTTTATTATTGTCTAAATCCGTCTTTATATTTGTGAGTGTTCTTGATTTTAAAGTGTAAGATCGTAAAACCTTTTTAGTCAAACTTCTTTTGAAACTTGTACGTCTTTATACAAGCAGAGATTGATAAGCCAAGGCTTAGTCAACACTAGTAGGGTCGGACGTCTTTATACGAACATATTATGCGACCAAGAATTGGTGAACTCATGTTGGGAACGGTACGTCTTTATATTTGGTCCCATTGTTACGCCGCCTCCCGGTGAGCAAAATATAATCACCTATTTAACTCTAATACAAAGCATTTTACATTCGATGTCTTAAACCAACCCGGAGATGACCATTCAAAGGGTTGAGGGTAATTGTTGTCCTTAACAGGAGGCACTACCACTTGTTAAAGATTTTTAATTTGCAAATCAAATGTCATGAGGACGAGGCTCTAGTGGTGACCTGGGTCACACATTTGTAGTAGTCATGTCACTGGATTAGTCAACTTAACATTATCATGTACCAAGCGGATTCGAAGCCCAAATCAATACTCTTCATAACCTGATCATTTCCAAGATATTTATTTTCTTGTTATTTACTATTCTGTTCGTTACATTTCTGTTACACACTTCACGCACATTTTTACTTTTATGTTATTTACTTTACCGTCATTTACTTTTCTGTCATTTATCTTTCTGCTTCACAAGCACACAAAACTCACTCACTAATTAACACCAGCTAAATGATAACAAAAGTTGAGTATTGGAATTCGATTATGTCCGTTGGTTCGATACTTGGTTCTTACCTAAACTATATTACGCTGCGATAGGTACACTTGCCTATTGTGTGTGTTTTAAGTTTGAGTATTTATCATTTTATAAATTTAAAACCTGATATCGTGAAACCATCTTAAAAATATATTTACCTATATTTTTATACTTATTAAAACACAACGCATCAATTAGGTAGTTCTGAGGGTGTCACATCGTAAGATCCCAGTTCCATTACATATTCCATGACCGATAGAGCCCGAGTTTGGTAAACAGGATTCACAGCCTCGGTAGTGTCTTTCATCCTTACTGATTTCATTCGAGTCTTTTTTTGCTTGGTTAGTTGTCTTAGTAGTCTTCTTCATTCAATTAGTTCAAGTTTAGTAGTTAACCTTAGTTCATAGATCCCCCCCCCCCCTAATCCTAATCAAATATACAGTTCTAGTCAGAGTCTAGTTTGTGTTAGAGTCAGTGTCTCGTGGGTTCGATATCCGGACTTCCTTTTAGTTGTGTTACAATTGATAGGTACACTTTCCTGTCTTTGTGGTCTAGTTTAGTGTCTAGGTTAGTTTTTTGTTTAGTTTTATAGACCGTTTGACCGACATCAAGTTTTTGGCGCCGCTGCCGGGAACACTTGGCAATAGAAAAATTAGCTTTGATTAGTTCTTGTTTGGTTATTTGTTTTATTTTTCCTTTTTAGTTTTGTTTCCTTAATTTGCTATTTTTCTTTTGTGTCCTTATATGCTATTTGTGTGTGTCTTAGTTTGAGTCTTTTCTTTGTTCTTAGTTCCTCTGTTTCCCCTTTGTTTTTTATCCAGTTTATAAAACATACTCGCTCACAGGGATCACCCGACTTTGAAGCCTATTCATAGCCAGAGCGAGAGCTTCGGGAGCGCAGCCGGAAGTTTCGCAGTCGTTTGAGCGAGCTAGTTGAGAAAAAAGGTACGCATTCCAATTCCTATTGCTGACATGGGTGATGCTAATCCACCTGCTAGGCGTACCGTCCACCAGAGGGCGTGTGATGGTTTCACGGGTGCTAGTCCTCTATTACCCGTCCTACTCTGTCTCACACTAATACTTGGCAAATTCCATCTCATGTGATGTACACTATCAGTAACTCTACTCAGTTCCACGGACTTGAGGATGAGGATGCACCAGGAAATATGTCCCGCTTTGCGCGTATTTGCGATACCTTTCGCATTACTGATGCTACTGATGACGCCATCCTGTTGCGTCTTTTCCCGTTCACCCTATCTGGTCGCTCTACCACTTGGTTGGATACCCTGCCCCAGGATTCCATTACCACTTGGACAGATCTGAAGGCCAAATTCCTAAAGAAGTATTATCCACCATCTAAGGCTGCCCGTCTGAGGGATCAGATCCACTCTTTCCGTATGGACCCTGATGAGCCTTACCACATGGCTTTGGAGCGGTTCAATACTCTGCTGAGCAAGTGTCCTCAACATGGCCTTTCTGATTGGGCATTGGTTGAAAAGTTCTATAACGGTCTTACCTTTGAGAAACAACAGATGTTCAATACTGTTGCAGGAGGCCACATCATGGATAAGAAGGAGCCGAAGATGTGTGAGGAGATGTTTGAGAGTTTTGCTCAAGCTGAGCAACAGCAGCCTTCCCCTAGGAATTCCACTCCTAGTGCTACGACACCTACTTCTGCCACTAGAGGTGTTCATCAGGTCACTACTGAGACTAGCATGGCTGCTACCATCGCTGCGATGGCCAAGGAGATTAAGCAGTTGAAGATGAGCGCGATGAAGTGTGAGGTATGTAGAGGAGGTCATGATATCATCGATTGTCCTGTCACTTAACAGGAGCAGGTAGACTTCCTAGGGAACCAAAAACCCCCTCTGTTCAACTCGGGATGAAGAAACTACCCCAACTCTAATTGAAGAACTGGCGGGAACCCACCTTGGTTTCAAAACCGTCAAAATCAGTACGGTGGAGATAGAGAAGCAGGACAGAATTCTGGTAGCAGTGCTGGTGAGAAGAGAATTGAGAATATGTTAGCCACCCAGACTCAGTTGGTGAAGACGAACCAGGAGACACAGTATAATCTGAAGGAGCACGATACTTTACTGAGGTGTCAGCTGTCTGCATTCTTAGATTTGCAGCGCACAGTGGGAGACATAGCGCGCCAGCTGACTGACCGATCTGGAGGTTCCTTTTCGGGTAGTACTGAGACTAACCTGACAGCCACATTGAAGGCGGTGACCACGCGCAGTGGTAAGGGAAGAGAAAGTGAGCAGACACCGGCATATGATGATGATGATGATGAAGAGCCGGTTGATGAGGAGATAAAGATGGAGGCTCCTGGAGGGGTGCACGAGAGGCAAGTACAGTGCCCAATAGTGAGTCTCCTGCTAAGAAGATAGGAGAAGAGTGAGGGGAAGAAGAAGACCCCTGATGTTGATCTTAGTCGTGTTCCATATCCTGCTCGCCTGATGCAGCAGAAATATGCTAAGGATTATGGACACTTTCTGGAGTTGTTTAAGCAGCTCAAAATTAATATGCCTTTTGTTGAAGCCCTCCAGCATATGCCAAAATATGCTAAATTATTAAAAGATCTTCTGTCCAATAAGAAGAAGCTGGAGGACCTTTCAACTGTCACTCTGAATGAAAGATGCTCTGTGGTGGTCCAGAACAGGCCACCAGAGAAATTACGAGATCCGGGTGTCTTCACGATCCTGTGTTTGTTTGGTGGTTCGACTCTGCACCACGCGTTGGCTGATCTCGGTGCTAGCATCAACCTGATGCCATACTCTCTCTTCGAGAAGCTAGGCCTTGGAAATCCGGCCCCTACGCGCATGAGCATATCTTTGGCCGACCATTCGGTCAAATATCCACTGGGAATAGTGGAGAATCTATTGGATAAGGTTGATAAGTTTTTTTTTCCCACGGACTTTGTCATTCTTGATATGGAGGTTGACGATAGAGTCCCACTCATTTTGGGACGCCCCTTCTTGCGCACCGCCAAGGCATTGATCGATGTCTTCGACGGTAAGATCACACTTCGTGTGGGGGATGAGAATGTCACCTTTGATGTCGTGAAGTCGATGAAGCACTCTAGTGGACAGGACGATTCCGTGTTCTTTCTAGACACTTTCATATCTCACATGGATCGTTGCCTTGACTACGTATGTGGCGCTGACCTGCTTAACACACAACACCTGGGTGAGGAAGACCAGGAGGGTGAGACTGATCCACTCCCCGAGCAAAATCCGAGCCACCCGGCTAGTAGACCTCCTGAGTACCCAGAAGTATTTGAGGTGGCTGAGAGTACCGAGGAGTTGAAGAAGCCCTCGGTTGAGGCAACGCCATCCCTTGAGCTTAAGGAGCTACCCTACCATTTGGAGTATGCTTTCTTGGATGGTGAGGCCGGTTTGCCCGTCGTGATTTCTGCTACACTGACGGAGGAGGAGAATGAGAGATTGATACAGGTCTTGAAGGCGAATAAGCAGGCCATTGCGTGGAAGCTTACAGACATTAAGGGCATCAGCCCGACTTTCTGCACGCATAGGATATTGATGGAGGAGGAGCACAAGTGTGACACCCAGCATTTCAGGTCAATATCCACATTTCATAAACGCACGTTCATAATTATTATTTCCTGATATTTTATTTTGACTAAGTAAAGTCAAGTAGTCTAGCAAAGAAGTTTGTTCCAAGTCTAGTAAACCGTAAAGAGTTACTAGAAAAAGTAAGCAGGATAACCCGACTTAATGCGAACGTAAATGGTTAAATAAAATAACCAGAAAAATATATATATATATATATATATATATATATTACACAAAATTTACGTTGAGCCAAGATTCTAATATTTTCTTCAACGAGCCATAAAATGGTTAAAAATTATAATACCGCGAAGAATCGAATCTGAATTAAATTACCCCTTTAAAACTATAATTGATACTAATATCATTAATAAATTAATGATTAAAATTGTTATCATTAACCCCAAACCCACTTCTTGACTTTCTTGGCCGAGAGTCAGGGGAGCCATGCTCCCACTTGCCTGATTCACTTTGATTCAGATGAAAACCATACTCTTCAGTCGAAACTTCACCATCCCTTTCAAACCTTCTCTTTTCTTACGGCAAATTCCCAATTCTCTTTCAAATCGAAGTCCAGTTTTAAAGCGAAAATCACCACAATTCGGTGTCATAAGGAGAATTTCAAGTGTTCTTGAAGAAAGCTTAGCAAAAGATTCAAGACTACTTCTCTGTTTTTCTCTAAAGATCGCCATTCTCGGTTTGAGGTAAAAACTCGATACCATCCATATTATTTGCTTTAAAACCGTAACTAAACATACAAATCGTTCAAACGCAAGTAAGATAACAAGAAAACTGTGTCAAACTCAAGATTTGAACATAAAAATATACAGAGTGAATTCTGTAAATCAAAATGCAGATATCGAAACTATAGTTTCGATACCTGTTAGTCAATCGAAACTAGGAGTTTCGATACCTATTGATCGAAACTAGGAGTTTCGATACCAGTTATTCAATCGAAACTAGGAGTTTCGATTCCGGTTGTTCTATCGAAACTAGGAGTTTCGATATCTATTTACTCAATCGAAACTAGGAAGTTTCGATACCTGTGTACAATCGAAACTAGGTAGTTTCGATACTATTCTTGCCAATCGAAACTAGGAGTTTCGATAACCGTTTTGCCCTGTCGAAACTAGGAAGTTTCGACATCTGTTCTGTTCAATCGAAACTAAGAAAGTTTCGATACCTGTTTATTAGCCCCATAAGGCTGTAACTCAGAACTATTTTCATAACAAAACAAGGTTGGAAAAACTAAAAAGATAATTAAAACAAAAGTAATCAGATCGGCTAAGTCAAGTGAACAAATTGCGTTTAAGACGAGTAGTCTTAACGTGTATGTTATCCTTGTGTAAATAGGATACGGATAGGCGAATCTGCCGTCATTCAAATTTTTGCTAGCATTCATACTGTCGAGGTGAGTTTCACTAATCCCCTTTTTCTAAGTTTTTGAAATGATTTGGGGTGGAAACATACTTGTAAAAGACTTTTGTGTATAAATGAATGGAACTAATGATCTGACCGTATGTATGTATTGAGGGAACAATAAAGCGCTTAAAGTCCTCGTAATAAATTAGTAACCATTAGCTATGGATTTAGCCCGGGATTATATGAATAGTACTATTGGGGGTGACGCCTCCGGTCATGGTTAGTCGCGCTAACCAGGGGTCAAAATGGCCGAATGACCGCATATTGTCTTACTCGCAGAAAGGCGAGGGGAGGCACAGAAAGTTGGGGTTTGGTTACGGTCTCGTACATTACATACTATTTTGTATTCCTTGCAAGCTTACAAATGGGGTCAATAGATCGGATTAGTAATCATATTCATTGGTAATACATACAAAAGAGTTCTGATCAGGGTAAAGTGATCAGGTTTATCAAAAGAGTTCTGATCAGGTTAAAATGATCAGGTTTTACACAAAAGAGTTCTGATCAGGGTAAAGTGATCAGGTTTATCAAAAGAGTTCTGATCAGGTTAAAATGATCAGGTTTTACACAAAAGTGTTCTGATCAGGGTAAAGTGATCAGGTTTAAAGTAAAGAATTCTGATCAGGTTAAAGTGATCAGGTTTAAACGAAAGAGTACTGATCAGGTTAAAATGATCAGGTTTAACAAAGAGTTTTGATCGGCAAAAAGATCAGATTTAAACATTGGGTTTATGATAACTCTTTATAATAACTTGTGAACTCACCAACCTCGTGTTGACAGTTTTAAGTATGTTTTCAGGAAATTGAACGTGGTCATCAGGTTAGCAATGTAGGTTACATGCATGCACGTGGATACGGCTTTTGGGAGGATTTCTCTTGTATAACTCATGGTCTTGAGTCATATTTGCGAAATCTTAAACATTTGTAAACTCAAATTGATATTTTGTAATGTAAATATTTTAAATTCAGTTATGTATCCAATTACATGTATGTGTTTGCGGTAATCATATGCTTTGGAAACCAGTGAAAGTCGCGCCTTGCGTTTCCGCCCTGGCGGGGTGTGACAGAACTTGGTATCAGAGCCATTGATTATAGCGAACTAGGTGTCTAAAACGGAACCTAGTCTATAATTAGAATGACTCACTAAAATGTTTTCATTGCATAAGCATTGCATAACCAGTCATCATGTCATGTGGATATTGTAGTCACAAGTATGTCGTCACATTCACACTCTGACCCCGTCTCTAACTCTGAATCCAACGAGGAACTTTCTGCCTCACGCCCTAAAAATCGAGTACAAGTTCGCAGCTCGACACCACCCAATGTCGCTCTGGGAGAACCGCCCATCGTCTACCGAAAGAAAAGCGGAGGACCAGTTAAGGTGCAAAGTGCTAGGAAGAAGGTTCGACTTCCGCGCAAGAGAAACCTGGCAGCCCGTGACCCGAAAGACTTGGAGACCGATGAGGAACCACCGAGGCAACGACCCTGTTGCCATCCTACTGTGGGAACTATCCGTTGGATGCCTCGTGCTCTGGCACGATGGAGGGAGATGGAGAGCATCCCATCTACCTTTGAGCTTGGAGAGTCTTCTAATTCCCCAACACCCCTACCCCACACTGGGGAAGCCATAGAGCTCACTGTGCCTACCTTGGTAGCTCGCGTTCGTACGCATGAGGAGCATCTTGATGATCTCCTAGATGATATTCGGGCACAGGGGGATGCAACCAGGCGCTTACGTCAAGGGCTCGGATCTCGAGTACAGACTCTGGAGGATAGCACTCGAGACATACAGAGTGCCACTAACTACCTCGAGTTGAGAGCTGATATGGACTGGCAGTTCACTCTCACGGTCCGAGACATGGTGGAGGCGCTGGAGGAGAGGACTTTGGCTGCAGAATTTGTGGCGAGAGCTAGTTTTGTCATGGCGGGACTTGCCATGATGATTGGGTTGTACTCCCACTTCTTCTTTTAAACCTATTATGGGCGGGTTGTGCCCATAGTACATTATGTAGTTTAAAACGTTAGTACTGATGAGGTCATGTGAACCCATCCTTTTGTATCCTTATCTTTTGGAACAATGTACTATGTATGTTTTGACTATGTATGTAATGGTTTATGTTGTAATGATAGTTGTTCATGTTTGATGTTGTGGTATCCTTATGTCATGATCTATCATTATTGATATATGATGTTGTTTCTTTTTAATTGACATGTTAGAAAGAACGTCATGGCACCTAAACGTGGGACACCCCGTAACACTACTGGTGACAACAACGAGACAATTTCCCCAAACATGGAACAACTAATAGCACAGCGAGTAGCTGCCGCTATAGAGCAGTATGAAGCAAACTGAAATAGCGGAGGAGGTGCAGGAGGTAGCGGTACCGCAGGGGGTAGCGGTACAGCAGGAGGTTCCGGAGGTTCCGGAGGTAATAAAAAAAATAAATAAATAAAAAAAATAAATAAATAAATAAATAAGCCATAACACATAGTCATGATCCGAATTAATGACGTTATGACTTATGATCCTGCAGATGCTCCAAATAGGAAGTGTACCTACAAGGCCTTCCTATCCTGCAAACCCCGCAGTTTTAATGGCACCGAGGGTGCAGTAGGACTAATGAGATGGATAGAACATATGGAGTCGGTGATTGATATAAGTGAATGCACCGCTGATTGCGTAGTGAAGTATTCTACCTGCACGCTCACTGATAAAGCTTTAACTTGGTGGAATACTCAAATGAAGACTTTGGGGAGAGAGACAGCGTACCAATTGTCTTGGGAAGATTTGAAAAACATGATGATTGAGGAATACTGTCCTCGGAACGAATTGCAAAAGATTGAAACTGAGATGTGGAACCTACAGATGATAGGAGATGATGTAGCGGGATACACCGACCGCTTCAATGAATTGGCACTTCTGGTACCGCATATGGTCACACCAGAACATAAGCGTGTGGAGAGGTATCTGTGGGGACTTGCGCCTCAAATTCGAAGCATGGTAACATCATCTAATCCAATAGATGCCAAGAGTGCTATAACTTTAGCATTCAAACTAAAGGATGATGCAGTACGTAATGAATTGTTTGTGAGGAAGGAGAATGAGGAAGGTAGATCTGGGGAGAAAAGGAAATGGATGGGAAATTCAAGTAACAAATCTGGAAAACAAGAGTTTAAGAAACAAGGAACTGTGAAGGCTTTTGCAGCCAACACAGTGGAAAGAAAGGAGTATGATAGGGGACTACCGAGATGTAAGAGGTGTGGAAATCATCATACCGGTGTTTGCATCAAGTGTGGAAAATGCGACAAATTTGGTCACACCACTCAAGCTTGTCGAACTAACAACCGATTGGGGAAAATTAAACCGGGATGTTTTGTATGTGGTGATCTAAAACACTTCAAGAAGGATTGTCCCAAGTGGAAGAATCAGAACAACGCTCAGGCACCAGGGAGGGCATTTGTGATGGGTGCAAGGGACGCACGCCAGGACCCGAGCATCGTCACTGGTACATTCCCGATAAATAATCACTATGCCTCTGTACTTTTTGATTCGGGTGCGGATATGAGCTTTGTGTCGAATGATTTTAAATCTTTACTCGGTATTAAGGCCAGCAAATTAGATCAACGTTATACAATTGAATTAGCAAATGGGAAATTAATAGAAACCGGAGAGGTCTTTAGGGGTTGTACTTTATGTTTAGAAAACTGTACATTCAGTATAGACCTTCTACCCGTCGAGTTAGGGAGTTTTGATATTGTTATTGGTATGGATTGGTTAACCAAGAATCGTGCCGAGATAGTATGCTTCGAGAAGATTGTACGTATTCCCCTACCAAGCGGAGAAATTCTTTCAATTCAAGGCGAAAGGTGTATAACGATGTTAAAAACGATAAACTGCATGAAAACTTATAAGTATCTACGTAAGGGTTATTGTGCATTCCTGGCTCACATCGTCGAGAAGAAACCCGAAGAACGTCGACTTGAGGACATACCAATCGTCAGAGATTATTCGGAAGTATTTCCCGAAGACTTACCAGGAATACCACCATCAAGACAAGTCGAGTTTCGGATCGACCTAGTACCAGGAGCCGCACCAGTTGCACGATCTCCGTATCGTCTAGCCCCTTCCGAGATGCAGGAACTGTCAAGTCAACTACAAGAATTACTTGACAAAGGTTTCATAAGACCGAGTTTCTCACCATGGGGAGCTCCGGTCCTATTTGTAAAGAAAAAGGATGGAACCTTTAGAATGTGCATTGATTACCGGGAATTGAACAAGCTAACAATCAAAAACCGGTATCCTCTTCCTCGAATAGACGATTTGTTTGATCAACTTCAAGGTTCCAGTTTCTATTCTAAAATTGATCTACGATCAGGGTATCATCAACTGAAAATTAAGGAAGAAGACATACCAAAAACGGCTTTTAGGACTCGTTACGGTCACTACGAATTCCTAGTTATGCCATTTGGCTTGACTAATGCACCAGCTGTTTTCATGGATCTCATGAACCGCGTGTGCAAGCCGTACTTGGATAAATTCGTGATTGTGTTTATCGATGACATATTGATATATTCACGAACCAAGGAGGAACATGAATATCATTTGAAATTAATCTTGGAACTACTCAGGAATGAGAAGCTTTATGCTAAATTCTCTAAGTGTGAGTTTTGGATCCAAGAGGTTCACTTTCTCGGACATGTCATTAATAAGAAGGGTATCCATGTGGATCCATCTAAGATTGAAGCTATCAAAAACTGGGAAGCACCAAGAACTCCGACTGAGGTGCGTCAATTTCTGGGTTTGGCAGGATATTACAGGCGATTCATCGAGAATTTTTCAAAGATAGCCTTGCCTTTGACCACGTTAACCCAGAAGGACAAAAAGTTTGATTGGACTGATAAACAAGAATCAGCTTTTCAATTGCTGAAGCAAAAACTTTGCAGTGCACCAATTCTATCCCTTCCCGAAGGGACTGACAATTTCATTGTGTACTGTGACGCATCACACCAAGGTTTGGGATGTGTATTGATGCAGAGAGAAAAAGTCATAGCGTATGCATCCAGACAGCTAAAAGTACATGAGAAAAATTATACGACCCACGACTTGGAATTTGGTGCAGTTGTGTTTGCACTCAAGATTTGGAGACATTACTTATACGGTACAAAATGTACTATCTTTACAGACCACAAGAGTCTCCAGCACATCTTTAATCAGAAAGAACTTAACATGAGGCAACGTCGTTGGGTAGAACTACTGAATGATTACGACTGTGATATCAAGTATCACCCTGGCAAAGCAAACGTCGTAGCAGATGCCTTAAGTCGTAAAGAACGAGTTAAAACACTACGTGTTCGTGCCCTAGAATTGACAATTCATACGAGTCTCACGACTCAAATTCGGATGGCACAACAAGAAGCAATCAAAGAAGAAAACAGTCAGAACGAAGCTTTACGAGGAATGATAAAGCAGTTGGAACCAAAGTCAGATGACACTTTATACTTCATGAATAGAATTTGGGTGCCATGTTTTGGTAACATACGGGAGTTGGTTATGGACGAAGCCCACAAGTCCAGGTACTCCATTCACCCAGGTTCGGATAAAATGTATAAGGATCTGAAAGAATTCTACTGGTGGCCGAACATGAAAGGAGAAATTGCTATTTATGTCGGTAAATGCCTGGCATGTTCAAAAGTAAAAGCAGAACATCAGAAACCGTCGGGATTGTTACAACAACCCGAGATACCTCAATGGAAATGGGAACAGATTTCCATGGATTTCATTACAAAGTTACCCAAGACGTCGAGCGGGTATGACACTATATGGGTAATCGTCGATCGTTTGACGAAATCAGCTCATTTTCTACCCATCAAAGAAACGGATAAAACCGAGAAACTTGCAAAGCTTTATATCAAGGAAATTGTGGCTAGGCATGGAGTACCAATTTCTATTATCTCTGATAGAGACAGCAGATTCGTGTCTAGAATCTGGAAATCGTTACAAGAAGCCATGGGCACACGTCTTGACATGAGCACGGCATATCACCCACAAACAGATGGTCAAAGTGAAAGAACCATTCAAACCTTAGAGGATATGCTCCGTGCGTGTGCAATTGACTTCGGTGGAAATTGGGATACTCATTTGCCACTAGCTGAGTTTTCATATAATAACAGTTACCACACCAGCATCAAAGCCGCTCCGTTTGAGGCTTTGTATGGTCGAAAATGTCGTTCACCGCTATGTTGGGCAGAGGTTGTCGACAAACATTTAACCGGTCCTGAAGTTATTCAAGAGACCACAGATAAGATTTTCAAAATCAAGGATCGTCTGAAGGCCGCCCGTGACAGACAAAAGAGTTACGCGGATAACAGACGAAGACCTTTAGAATTTCAAGTAGGAGACAAAGTCATGTTAAAGGTCTCACCTTGGAAAGGAGTTGCAAGATTTGGCAACCGTGGCAAGCTTAACCCTAGGTACGTTGGACCGTTTGAAATATTAGCTAGGGTTGGCCCTGTAGCTTACAAGCTCAAGTTGCCACAAGAACTAAGCAATGTACATAATACGTTCCATGTATCAAATCTCAAGAAGTGTTTATCAGACGAGACATTAATAATACCGCCTGATGAGATTCACATAGACGACAAGTTGCACTTCATTGAGGAACCTATGGAAGTCACAGATTGGAAGGTTCAGAGAACAAGGCGAAGCCGTGTTAAGCTGGTCAAGGTACGTTGGAATTCAAAGCGCGGCCCCGAGTATACGTGGGAGCGGGAAGATAAAATGAAATCCAAGTACCCGTCATTGTTTACAAAAACACCAAGTCAGAGTGACAAGAACTGAATTTCGGGACGAAATTCTCTGTAACATGGGGAGAATGTGACACCCAGCATTTCAGGTCAATATCCACATTTCATAAACGCACGTTCATAATTATTATTTCCTGATATTTTATTTTGACTAAGTAAAGTCAAGAAGTCTAGCAAAGAAGTTTGTTCCAAGTCTAGTAAACCGTAAAGAGTTACTAGAAAAAGTAAGCAGGATAACCCGACTTAATGCGAACGTAAATGGTTAAATAAAATAACCAGAAAAAAAAAAATATATATATATATATATATATTACACAAAATTTACGTTGAGCCAAGATTCTAATATTTTCTTCAACGAGCCATAAAATGGTTAAAAATTATAATACCGCGAAGAATCGAATCTGAATTAAATTACCCCTTTAAAACTATAATTGATACTAATATCATTAATAAATTAATGATTAAAATTGTTATCATTAACCCCAAACCCACTTCTTGACTTTCTTGGCCGAGAGTCAGGGGAGCCATGCTCCCACTTGCCTGATTCACTTTGATTCAGATGAAAACCATACTCTTCAGTCGAAACTTCACCATCCCTTTCAAACCTTCTCTTTTCTTACGGCAAATTCCCAATTCTCTTTCAAATCGAAGTCCAGTTTTAAAGCGAAAATCACCACAATTCGGTGTCATAAGGAGAATTTCAAGTGTTCTTGAAGAAAGCTTAGCAAAAGATTCAAGACTACTTCTCTGTTTTTCTCTAAAGATCGCCATTCTCGGTTTGAGGTAAAAACTCGATACCATCCATATTATTTGCTTTAAAACCGTAACTAAACATACAAATCGTTCAAACGCAAGTAAGATAACAAGAAAACTGTGTCAAACTCAAGATTTGAACATAAAAATATACAGAGTGAATTCTGTAAATCAAAATGCAGATATCGAAACTATAGTTTCGATACCTGTTAGTCAATCGAAACTAGGAGTTTCGATACCTATTGATCGAAACTAGGAGTTTCGATACCAGTTATTCAATCGAAACTAGGAGTTTCGATACCGGTTGTTCTATCGAAACTAGGAGTTTCGATATCTATTTACTCAATCGAAACTAGGAAGTTTCGATACCTGTGTACAATCGAAACTAGGTAGTTTCGATACTATTCTTGCCAATCGAAACTAGGAGTTTCGATAACCGTTTTGCCCTGTCGAAACTAGGAAGTTTCGACATCTGTTCTGTTCAATCGAAACTAAGAAAGTTTCGATACCTGTTTATTAGCCCCATAAGGCTGTAACTCAGAACTATTTTCATAACAAAACAAGGTTGGAAAAACTAAAAAGATAATTAAAACAAAAGTAATCAGATCGGCTAAGTCAAGTGAACAAATTGCGTTTAAGACGAGTAGTCTTAACGTGTATGTTATCCTTGTGTAAATAGGATACGGATAGGCGAATCTGCCGTCATTCAAATTTTTGCTAGCATTCATACTGTCGAGGTGAGTTTCACTAATCCCCTTTTTCTAAGTTTTTGAAATGATTTGGGGTGGAAACATACTTGTAAAAGACTTTTGTGTATAAATGAATGGAACTAATGATCTGACCGTATGTATGTATTGAGGGAACAATAAAGCGCTTAAAGTCCTCGTAATAAATTAGTAACCATTAGCTATGGATTTAGCCCGGGATTATATGAATAGTACTATTGGGGGTGACGCCTCCGGTCATGGTTAGTCGCGCTAACCAGGGGTCAAAATGGCCGAATGACCGCATATTGTCTTACTCGCAGAAAGGCGAGGGGAGGCACAGAAAGTTGGGGTTTGGTTACGGTCTCGTACATTACATACTATTTTGTATTCCTTGCAAGCTTACAAATGGGGTCAATAGATCGGATTAGTAATCATATTCATTGGTAATACATACAAAAGAGTTCTGATCAGGGTAAAGTGATCAGGTTTATCAAAAGAGTTCTAATCAGGTTAAAATGATCAGGTTTTACACAAAAGAGTTCTGATCAGGGTAAAGTGATCAGGTTTATCAAAAGAGTTCTGATCAGGTTAAAATGATCAGGTTTTACACAAAAGTGTTCTGATCAGGGTAAAGTGATCAGGTTTAAAGTAAAGAATTCTGATCAGGTTAAAGTGATCAGGTTTAAACGAAAGAGTACTGATCAGGTTAAAATGATCAGGTTTAACAAAGAGTTTTGATCGGCAAAAAGATCAGATTTAAACATTGGGTTTATGATAACTCTTTATAATAACTTGTGAACTCACCAACCTCGTGTTGACAGTTTTAAGTATGTTTTCAGGAAATTGAACGTGGTCATCAGGTTAGCAATGTAGGTTACATGCATGCACGTGGATACGGCTTTTGGGAGGATTTCTCTTGTATAACTCATGGTCTTGAGTCATATTTGCGAAATCTTAAACATTTGTAAACTCAAATTGATATTTTGTAATGTAAATATTTTAAATTCAGTTATGTATCCAATTACATGTATGTGTTTGCGGTAATCATATGCTTTGGAAACCAGTGAAAGTCGCGCCTCGCGTTTCCGCCCTGGCGGGGTGTGACAATAAGCCAGTTGTGCAACCTCAAAGGAGGCTTAACCCGAACATGTCGGATGTGGTGAAGAAAGAGGTCCTTAAACTCCTGGATGCTGGATTGATATATCCGATTTCTGACTCCACATGGGTAAGCCCAACTCAGGTCGTCCCGAAGAAGGGTGGGATGACAGTCGTGATGAATGAGAAAGAGGAGTTGATCCCTACTAGGACGGTCACCGGTTGGAGAGTGTGTATTGATTATAGGAGGCTGAATGATGCCACAAGGAAGGACCACTTCCCCGTTCCTTTCATTGACAAGATGCTGGAGCGCCTATCAAGGCAGCAGTTCTACTGCTTCCTTGAGGGTTTCTCAGGTTATTTCCAGATCCCCATTGCACCGGAGGATCAGGAGAAAACCACCTTTACATGCCCGTATGGTACCTTTGCACATCGGCGCATGCCATTCGGGTTATGTAATGCTCTAGCCACCTTCCAGAGGTGCATGATGGCTATCTTTCAAGACATGATCGAGACTTCCATGGAGGTTTTCATGGTCAATTTTTTTGTGTTTGGGAGTTCTTTCGATCATTGTTTGTAGAACCTCGAGAAGATGATGAGGAGGTGCATAGAGACGAAGCTGCTGCTTAATTGGGAGAAGTGTCACTTCATGGTGACTGAGGGGATTGTGCTTGGGCACAAGGTTTCACATGCCGGTATCGAATTGGATAGAGCTAAAATTGACACGATCAGTAGTCTTCCACCACCGACTAGTGTGAAATCGGTTCGTAGTTTCTTAGGTCATGCGGGTTTCTATAGACGATTCATTAAAGATTATTCCAAGATCACCCGACCCATGACCGCCTTCTGGAGAAGGACGTCCCGTTTGAGTTTGATGCAAATTGTTTGAAGGCATTCGAGTTCTTAAAGGAGCAGTTAGTCTGTGCTCCTATCTTGATTTCCCCCGACTGGAGCTTACCCTTTGAGCTCATGTGTGATGCGAGTGATTATGATGTCGGGGCGGTTTTAGGCCAAAGGAGAGAGAAGCACTTCCACCCGATCTATTATGCTAGTAAAACTCTTAATGATGCTCAAGAGAATTACACAACTACCGAGAAGGAGTTGTTAGCGGTGGTGTTTGCATTTGACAAGTTTCGTTCATACTTAGTGCTCTCTAAGACCATCGTTTATACTGATCATGCGGCATTGCGATATATGTTCACCAAGAAAGATGCAAAACCTAGATTGATTCGATGGATTCTCCTGCTTTCCGAGTTTGATATTGAGATCAAAGATAAGAAGGGTGCATAGAATGTGGCGGTCGACCATTTGTCGAGGCTAGAGGACCCCGGTAGGGAAGAGATCCGGGAAGAGGCCATAGGGGACACATTTCCCCATGAGTCCTTGATGATGGTGAGTGTGAGACCGAACATAGAGCCGGTGTTTTACATGAGCGCCGAGGCGCAAGGTTTGCCATGGTTTTCTAACATAGCAAACTACTTGGCTGATGGTGTAGTGGTGAAGGGCATGACATCCCAATAGAGGCGTAAATTATTTGCCGATGCCAACCACTACATTTGGGATGCTCCACATCTGTTTTGTGTGGGAGCTGATAGAGTTTTGAGGAGGTGTGTGAGCAAGGAAGAAGGGGTAGAGATCCTTAAGCATTGTCATGAGGGTTTGACGGGAGGTCATAAAGGGCCCTCCTACACCGCCAAGAAGGTGTTTGATTCTGGATTTTATTGGCCTACAGTTTTTAAGGATGCTCATGAGTTAGTGAAGAAGTGTGATGCGTGTCAACGCGCCGGTAATATCTCATCCAGGAATGAAATGCCCCAGAACCCGATCCAGGTAGTTGAAGTATTTGATATTTGGGGCATTGACTTCATGGGTTCATTCCTTGCATCACGAGGGAATCGGTACAAACTTGTGGCGATAGATTATGTTTCTAAGTGGGTTGAGGCTAAAGCTTTACCCACAAATGACGGCCGAGTAGTTGTGGGATTTCTGAAGAAGCTGTTCAGCAGGTTTGGTACTCCTAGAGCCCTGATTAGTGATAGGGGCATGCATTTCTGCAATGCTCAGATGGAGAAGGTGTTGTCACGATATGGGGTCACCCATCGGCTATCGACTGCCTATCATCCACAAACCAGCGGGCAGGTGGAGAACGCGAATAGAGGAGTGAAGAGAATTCTGGAGAAGACTGTCGGGAAGAATAGGAAAGATTGGTCCGACAAGTTAGATGACGCACTTTGGGCCTTTAGAACCGCCTTCAAAACACCTATTGGGACCACACCCTTTAGGATGATCTATGGCAAGGCGTGTCATCTCCCGGTAGAGCTAGAACATAAGGCGTATTGGCCTTAAAGGCAGTCAATCTTGACTTGCCTAAAGCAGCACGACACCGGTTTCTCCAGTTGCATGAGTTAGATGAGCTAAGGGACGAGGCACACGCACGTTCTTGGAGTTACAAAGAGCGTGAAAAGGCGTTGCACGATCGTCGGTTGAAGGGAGTGAAAGACTTCAAGTGTGGGGATAGGGTTTTGGTATATAATTCTAGATTAAAACTATTCACAGGAAAGCTTAAGTCGAGGGGGACAGGGCCATACACGGTCAAAGAAGCATTTCCATATGGCACGGTGGAGTTACATGATGAGAAGGGTAGCACGTGGAAGGTAAACGGTCATAGGTTGAAGCATTACATCGGAGGACCGATTGAGAATGTTGAGGGGGATGAGATTCTCCTCGACAAGCCAGGAAACTAGGGCTAAGTGAGAGTAAGTCCTCGGGGTAGAGCCCGAGTGTAGAGTTTGTAAACTTCTTTGTTTTCATTTTAGTTTTAGTTTTTGTATATTTTCAGTTTGTGTGTTTTTGTGTTTTCGTGTGTTTCAGGAAATCGTGGCCAAAACGGCGGAAGAAAACCATCAAAAATGACGTTCCAGGTATGTACGTTTAAAAATCCAAGGTTGGAAAAAGTTCTAAAGCAAATTGAAAAAAAATTCTTAAATGATGAAAATTTTTCTAAGTATAAAAAACGGCCTTAATTTTCTGTGATGGAGTACTCCTCGCGGTACGCGAGGCTTTTGGGGAGTGTCTCTCGCGGTATGCTAGAGACAAATTAAGTTTGCCAGTTACCTTGTCCTCCGCGGTATGCGAGCGATCCTACCTGGTTTCTCGTGGTACGCAGGGCACTGAAGAGCCACCATAGCCTAACCGGCTCTCGCGATACGCGAGACTGTAAGCCAAATCCTCCAGCGGTATGTGGGAGCGTGGAGAATTCAGAAAAAAAATCAACAAAATCCCATTTTGTGTTCTTTCTCCACCACCACCACCATCCCTTTACCTCCCAGGCGGCGATTTCCACTCCCACCACTCTTCCACCACCGGCCACCGTCGCATCACCACCATCACCCCTCAGCCACCATCAATCACCACTGTAAACACCTACTCCCCACCAACATTTTTCACCTGTCACCACCATACATGTCACCACCTCCACAGTCGGCCTCGTACATCAATTCAGGAGGATCAAAAAGGGCTTGGGTCTGTTGTTAGCCAGAGTATTGTCATTTAGCTACACGTTGAGGTAAGGTTCCCTGTTACACCATGAAATCGTGTCCCGATTAGTGTAAATTGAGGCGTTTGGTAATTTAGATCTAGTTTATCGAGTCTTAGTGTTTTAGGAGTCATGTATAGTTTCGTACACTCGAGTCAGCCCTGTTTGTGTAATTAGGGTCCATGTGGGATATATCAATGGATAGTTGAATTGTGGCACGGGGGCATTGGAATTAAAGGAAATATGATCATATCTAAGCCCCGGGGGGGTTGTATAATTTAATCATGTATCAAGTCATTTGTGCGTTTTGTTTAAATTAGTTTTAAATTTTGGTTAAATCATAATTAGAGTAGCCGAGTAATTAGTATTAGTTCATTGTTGTGTTTGGATGTAAATTGTATCTTGGGATATGCCCCTGGTTTTCTTTGCAGGTTTAGACCGCCTCGCCCGTACTCAATCTCCATTCGGGCGAGGTTGTCTTGTTTTATATAAACAAAAAGGGTATCCCGAATTTTTCAATTTTTTTAAATTTTTGTAGCATTTGTTTGTTATACTAACTGGCCGGACGACCGCGGATGAAATGCTATACGGTCGTCCTGCCTGGTATCTTATTTGTTATTGTATTTTTGTAGTACTAACTTGTAAGTGCAGACATGTCTGATCGCGGCGAGTCATCTAGCGCAGCGAAGCGCAGGCGGGGCCCGAGGGGCGAGCCAAAGGAGCCGCGCCTGATTCGTCGAGTGACGCATGTCATCCGATACAAGGTTCCCGAGGTGCGTCCAGAAGCCGACGCGGAGCCGATTCCGCTTGACGCTAGAGTTTTACACCACCACACCCTCCTCCGGTTCGAGCAGATGATAGAGGAGGCCGTCCGCTTAGAGATGTTTGTCGACATGGAGCCCTACCATCATCGTGGGATAGATTGGGGGCTGATGGAGGAGTTAGGACAGCTAAAGAGACTACAGGAGTATATTGATGCTGGATGGACAGCGGCGTTGGCTTGTGACACAATCCAGTACCATGAGCTTACCGTCGAGTTCCATTCTACCTTCCGGTACGTCACAGGCCAGTTCGAGGAGCCGGCTACAGTTTCTTTTTCCTTGGGCCGACAGGTTTACGAGATGTCGATGCCACGGTTTGTGGTTGCCACGGGGTGGTACACCAAGGCCGAGGTGGCGGAGCAGCCGTTTTTGCTGAGCTTGCGGGGCTTATTCATGCGGAGCCACGATCAGGGGGTCAGCGACATTCAGTTGCGTGACTTTTGGCATTCCATCGCCGATGGACCATACTCCTCGTCCCTCTTGGAGTCGTCCATTAGCGGGCCCCTCATTCGTTACATTCACAGGATACTGGCTTGCACTCTCATTGGACGCCGGTCCGGTATTGAGAAGTGCAGTCAACTCGTTCTTTTCTGCCTTTATTGTATCGTTGGCCGCCGAGAGGCCAACCTGGCGTCCATTTTGATTACATATATAGCCAGGGGTCGTCGAGGTGGGCCGGAGGCAAGGTTAGAGCTCGAGTCGTACATCAGCCAGTTAGCAGAGCGTTTGGGAGTTTTTAGCCGATATCCGGGCCGTATACTCACACCGGGCCAGGAAACGATTCCGTATGGGTTGCAGGAGCTGCGATTGGCGGGGATCATAACGATGGACGATCCGCCGCGTTTGATGGATATCAGGTAGGGTCCACAGGTCCCACCACCTGCGGGGACGCTTGCTGACCAGGCAGTTCAGATGGGGAGTCCACACCACGATAGAGGATTTTACATCATATAGAGCGCCCCCAGGTGTAGCACCCACTCTGATTGAGACCACCAGCACCACTCACTCTTGAGGAGCTTAGGGATCAACTTTTTGGCAGGATGGACCGCCAGGATGCGGCCATTCAATATATGATGCAGCACCAGGACATAGAGATACCACCATTTTTTAGGGCACCAGACCAACATCAGCCAGATCAGCCAGACACAGGTGGAGACCCGCAGTGATCATCTTCAGCACCTTTTTCCGGGTTGTACATTGTGATTCCTTGTATTTTCTTTCTGTATTTCTTTTTATGTATTTCTTTTCTTTTTTATTTTGGTTTGTATTTAAAAAACTGATGATTATATATTATTGTACAGTTTAGGGATTGGCTGGGTTGGTTGTTATTGTATATCTATATTACTTGTGTGGTTGAATTGTTTGCTAGTGTGATAGAATTAGCCGCTTTCGTTCGTGAGGAATTATGGGGATTTGATCAGCTGAGAGCGTTCGAATGGAAGGCTAGGGAACACGATTTACGAGGAATATCGTAGTCATTATACCAGGGAAGTCTGTTCTGATTTTTGTATATTATTAATTTCTTTTATTTTATTTCTGTTTTATTTTATTTTTGTAAATTTCTTTTATGTTATCGTCGTTTCTCGATCCACATTGAGGACAATGTAAATTTTAAGTGTGAGGATGGCAGACATTCGTCTAGGTTCTGTATTTTGAGTCTGTTGTTGTAAATTGTAGAAAATTTTTTAAAAAATGTCCTTTGAATTAGAGGTTTGCACACACATGGAAGATGATAGGTAAAACTGGGCATTGTGTGATTTGAAGTGAAATAAAATAAACAATAGAAAGTGTGTTTAATTTGGGATGAATTGGTAGGCCCAGCCAGTTTAAGAGCTTAAATATTCTGAAAGTGTTACTTAGGATCAATAACTTAATTAAATCATGAAATCTTGTGGGTTCTCATCTTAGGGAAACGGTGAAACTGAAACTGTCAACATAGGGTGATAGGTACCACGGTAAGATAAGGTTTTTATGTTTCTGAAATATTTTTGGCACACCACTCTCTTTTTATGAAAATGAGCTGAGAGTTGGTGGCGCCCGCATTCCATGTTTTCATCCATATTAAGTATAATTAATTAATTGAGAACTTGAGTTTTGACCTACGTGTTACCCTCCGGGATAGCGACTTGGTTGATACACCCATGGGTCGGGCTTGAGTAATCAATATTTGGGATAAATAAGTTTTGATTTATGTGTTACCCACGGGGATAGTGACTCGGTGGATACGCCTCTAAGTTGATTTCTTATGTGCTTAATTGATAAGGCTGCAGCCTATGTGCTACCTTCTGGGATGGTGACCCGGTTTATGCACCACTAGGTGAGGTTGATTCATACATCTAATAATACTCATTAAATTTCATTCCATCTAATCATCTATATTTTGAAAACATACAGATTTTAGTTTTCTGTGGTGGGAAGATCTACATGATCTAACCCGGGCCTAAACATGACCGTGAGACGGGATTAAGTGGAAGTGTAGCTTTTACGTGGGAGACCCATAGTTTGAGTGATATGGTGTATAAAATGGATTGGAACACTTTTCGAGGGCTTGAATTTTAGTGTTTGGGTTTAGTCGGATAGAATTACCAGTTATTGCACTTTAACGAGTGATTATATTTGTGCGAATTAATTGAGAATGTTAAAGCTGTGTCCAGTTGTGATTCCATTGCAGATATCTTTTTCGAGGATGAAAAAAGAGTAAGTGTGGGGATGTTTGATGTGTTGCAAAACACATGTAATTATCCTAGTGTAATTGTGCGTATTTATATAGATTTGTAATCGTTTTGTATAAATTTTGGTTCTTTCTGAGTTTAGAGAATATTTGCAGGTTGTAGTGTGCTAAAGTAGTGGAAAACAAGGAAAAATCCTAGGGGTTGGATAGAAAAAGAAAAGAAAAGATTTAATTTTCTGAGAATTTATGTCCCTCGCAGTACGTGAGGAGGGAGAGAAATTCCCTCGCGATACGCGAGGGAAGCAAAAAGTGACCCGACTAAATTGTCCCTTACGGTACGCGAGGGACTTGCCATATTCCTCTCGCGGTACGCGAGAGGACCGTTAATCCGTAAAAAACCTTAATTTTAAGTTTTCATTGTTTTGAACAGCCATTATGTTGATTATTCGATTATTAGCCGTCAAAGGAAGAACAAGAGGCGATTTTGGCAAAGGAGAGAGCTTTAGGGTCAAGAGTTTGAAGGATTGAAGCTTAAACGGTTAGACATTGAATCATTCGGTCACGACTGATCATCTTGGTTGCTTTGATTTGTGTTTGATACTCATGTTTGCTATTCTTTACGTTGAATCTTCTGTTTTTACCATGATTCTTGGCTAAACCCTAGATCTACCTAGATTAATGATGAATGTTTGCTAAATATTGGAATTTTATCGGTTTATGGTATTTGTTTTGGTTTTATGCTTTAGTACATATCTGAGTTTGCTTGTTTAATGAATATGCATGCTTAGTTTGGTATTTTGATTGGTTGAATTGTTCCGTACATGTCTTGGTGAATGCCTTTCATATATAGATGTGTATTAGACTGCCTACTTTATGTTTGTGATTTGTGTGTGGTTTGCTAGACGTAGTAACCATAGGATTATCAATCAATAACTTACTAAATTAAGTGTTCTTCTTATCTAACTCCCTGTAAAGTGATAGATAAACGATTAGTCTTCGGTGTTAGTGATTTTGAGAGTGAACAGTCTGAGAGGACGTTTCTTTAGGGTTCTAATGTCGTTGTTAATTCGTGTTAAATAGGTTAAACTCACGTTGATCCTTGCATCCCCGATGTATTGAGATAGTGAAACCGAGAGGTGAGCTGTCTGTTGAGTTTTTTAACATAATCGGTGAGGCCGAAAGGTGATCCGACCACTGGTGAGTATAGTATCCCTTGAGTTTCCTTCTGGTCACATCCTGAGAGTGATCGGGAATCCATTAGATAGTTCTGAGGGTGTCAAATCGTAAGATCCCAGTTCCATTACATATTCCATGACCGCTAGAGCCCGAGTTTGGTAAACAGGATTCACAGCCTATGTAGTGTCTTTCATCCTTACTGATTTCATTCGAGTCTTTGTCTGCTTGGTTAGTTGTCTTAATAGTCTTTTTCATTCAATTAGTTCAAGTTTAGTAGTTAACCTTAGTTCATAGATTCCCCCCCCCCCATCCAAATCAAATATACAGTTCTAGTCAGAGTCTAGTTTGTGTTAGAGTCAGTGTCTCGTGGGTTCGATATCCGAACCTCCTTTTAGCTGTGTTACAATTGATAGGTACACTTGCCTGTCTTTGTGGTCTAGTTTAGTAGGTTTGTCTACAGTTTAACTAGAGTGTCTAGGTTAGTTTTGTGTTTAGTTTTATAGACCGTTTGACCGACATCAGTTGCCCCAGGACCAACCAATCCATCCCGCTTATAATAAGGGTCTACTGGTTTCGTCCTGCCTTGGACTCATCAAGCGAGCGGCAACAGCGAGCGACCAGTGATGCGTTCGGTTTGCAAGACACCTAGGCATGTTCACGTCGTCTATCCCACTGAGGCCGTCCCCAATGAAGTCCGGACTAACCAGCAAACTCAAACGTTCAAGTACAAACATAAGAAAACGATCTTCAAACATTTGGTCTGTGACATGAAGGTAAAAAAGAGAGACGGTAGACATGGAGAGAGGGGTGGTACCGTGCTGCGACTACGGGCCGTCCATGAGAGAAGGAAGCCCATCACTGATTCATTGTGAGCAATGGAGGAAAGAGAAAGGGACCGCAATCCGTGGGGGAATACGTATTTGCAAGATGAAATAAAGACATCTAAACTCTAAAAAAGATGTCATTGGATTTAAATTATTTCTTGATATGTTAGAATTCAGTTTTGAATATACAAACCGTGACCCATTTTGTAGACTTCTCATCATCTCAAAAGAAGAAGTATACATTTGAAAGAATTAGATAACAAAATTCTATATTATACGAAAATTAAAATCTAGACCAATAAAATATTGTTTTTTCAAAATTTTGGTCGGTTATCGGATGAGATAAAAAGTGAAATATACGGGCCCGTTTGATTGGCAGGAATTCGTAGATATTCAACAAAATTGAAATCTGAATTCCATCCGTCAACGTGTTTGGTGTGCAGAATTTATTGGAATTTGAATTTCATTCTTAACGTGTTTGGTTGAGAAAGGAATTGAAATTGGAATCGAAATAATTTCCTCAAATTCCTTCAAGCAAAGTATTTCAAATTCCTTCCATATTGTGAAGGAATTCATCAAAAGTAAATGGAATCTCCGACCACTCACCGTTGTCGCATCCGCACCCAACCCCAACCCCGGCCCCGCCGACCCCAACCCCCGCCGCCGCCATCCCGACCACCACCCCTAGCACCTTCTCTGAATGCCGCCCCCACCAAACACCGCTGCTGCCGCCTACCCCACCAAAAATGCTTCGGGTTACTATTTTACACATTTTCGGGTTTCAGGTTGCTCCGAAACCGGATAAAATCGATACAAACCCGAATAAGCCCAATATAACATCATAAAGCAAGGTTTCAGTGGAGCAATGGTTTCTTGAAATCGTGATAGTTCTGGATGACGAGTGAAAACCATATAACCCGAATAAACTTTTGAACATCCATAATATTATATGTTTGTTGTTGATTGATCATTCACTGTTTTTTTCAAAGAAAAAAAACACTTAATTCAAGACGGGCCTAATAATCTATAAACCTGATTAATAATCTTATAAAATTGAACTTGCTGCAGCTTTCAATTTGCAATTTCAACGATTCACAAAAATGTAAAGAAAAAAACTAGCGTGCAAGAAAACATGTACAAAAACTTACTGAAATGATTATGAATCGAGGAGCGGGCGGCAGGGATAACGGCGGTGACAAGTGATTGGTGGTGGCAGCAGGGGCGGAGGATATAAAGGGTCCGAGGGCCCCTTTCCCGATTTTTCGCTCATAAGTGTTAATATATACGTATTCGGCCGATTTTTCGCTCAGTAGTGTTAATTTATATGTATTCTGTCGAAAGTTTTATAGTTCTGGCGCCCTGTATGAAAAAAAAAATCCCGGTTTTATAAGGAATTACATCGTCACCAATCAAACCAAACGAATAATATTGAAACTATTCCACTTCCACCACTTAATCAAACCCTAATCATCAGATTTCGGGATTACATTAGATCGGAAACCACAAACAATCCTTAATCCCTTCTTCCAAATTCAAACACGCAATTTCTCGCATTTACAACTCAAATCGAGGAGAATAAACCTTAAAGCATCATCGTCAGAAGCATTGGTCAATAACGGCGGTGGTGGAGGAGGTGTAGGAGATTCGAGGAAAGATGGAGACGGAGATGCAGATCGAGATGGAGATAAACTAAAGTGGCTTTATTTGAGGTGGATCAAGCAGTTATTGGGTCCGGGTTAGCATAATGTGGTGGCGGTGGGGTTAAAGGGGAAGCTGGGTTGGGTGTGTGCGCAGGTGGCGTGGCAGCTGTATTTGTTTATGATGGAGATTGAGCAGGGTGTACAACACGCTTTTGTAGGTGCTCTTCTTCTCACATTTGGTGTTATTACTAAACACCAAATCTCTGTAGAAATAAAAATAAAACCCTAATCCTAAACCCAACTGAACCCAAAAGTAAATTCATTCATGTGTGAATCTGGTGAACCCGATTGAACCAAAAAATCAAAATCGATGGCGGTGGAATTGAACCTGATTGAACCCAAAAATCAAAATCAATGTTGCCCGATTGAACCCAAAAATTATGTCCAGCTGAATTCCTTCGTCAATTTGGTAAATCGTTGTTGGATCTGGATATTGTTCAATGTTTATATTGGTAAATCGTTGTTGGATCTGCAAAGATCGTAGAGAGAGATATTGTGGTCTTGCTGGAACTAAGAGTAGAGACGGTTTTTGGCGACGGTGATGCTAAAAACTTCCCGAAACATCGGTTTTGGCGTTGGGTGGTGGTGTTGAAGACATCAGCTGGTGTGGGATGGTGAGAGAGAGAGAGAGAGAGAGAGAGAGAGAGAGTAGATAAAGAGAGTGTGAAAGTTGAAAAGAGACAAAGAACATATATGTGAGTTTATTTATTTTTAGAGGTAAAAATACTAAAATGCCCTTATGTGTAGTGTATATTAGATGATTTAATTGAAAAACTTAACGTTCGTTAGAGTAAATCACAATAAATGAGGGACCTTTGTCAAATAAAGGACAATAAGTGAGTCAAAATTTTAAAAGATCTATTTCATAATTTGGACAAGCATAAAGAAAAAAATTGTAATTTAGTCTATTTTAAAAGTTGTAACCGAAAAACAAAAAAAAAATATGAAAAAAATTTAAACTTTGAAGCAGTTTTGATAACTAGTACGTTTAACGTTTGTGATTTGATGACTTGTACATTATTAAGCCCAACTCCGTTTCGAATGAAATTTATACCGAAACGTAGATAAAAATAAGAACGTCGTAACGGTATATTCGAAATTTAATAAAACATCATATTTTAAAATTTATAGAGAAAAAACAAAATAACTTCAAAATTAATTATAATAATAAATTATAATAAAAAGTAAATAAATGATGGAGGCGGAGCATGCATAAGGAACTTGTAAAATGTGCATATATTTGGGTTTTGTTAGTAATCTAATGATGAACTTAAAGAAATGATTATTATAATTACCACTTGGAAAAAGAAAAAAAGCGGAGAATAGTCTTCACCAATGTTTTTAAAACCGGACCGGACCGGTCGGACCGGGAACCGTGACCTCAACCGGTCCGGTTACATGCTCTGAAACCATTTACTGGTTGAACCGGGCGGTCCAAGCGATTCAGCGGTCGAACCGCGAACCGGTGGTCGAACCGGGTAGTTTAAATTTTTTATTTTTTTATTTTTTTTAACTATTTTTATCTTTTTTATCTTATAGTCCTCTTACTTACTTTTATTTACAATTTTAACTTAATTTGGCTCTTTCCTTTTAACTTATACGCTGCCACAGGTCCTCCAAAACCCTAGTCAAAATTAAAATTGAATATTAATAAGAATTAAAATTCCTACAGACCTACAACTCTCATCCTTGACTCAAAATTGTTTAAATGGTTGTATATGTAGTATTTGGAATTTTTTATATTTTTCTATATATTTTTATAAATATTTATATTATTTATTGCGTCATCCGGTTCTTGAATCCGGTCCGACCAGTGAACCTCTAAGGCGTCCGGTTCGTTGTCCGATCCGGTTCTGAAAACATTGGTCTTCACTCTATTACTATAATATTATTAGCCAATAATTAATAATTGGAAAAGCAAATTAAATAATGATTTCATATTTTCATCATTTGATGTTGAGAAACAAGAAAAAAGGTCATAAGTTCAACTTGGTGGAAAGGTGGGCGTTTAGTCAATTCTTCCTCCTTAGACACCCGCCCTTTAGGGCACATGCTAAATATTAATTAACAATATTTGATATAATTAAACAGAAAGTAATTAACATTATCTTTGTCGTTTCAAAAGAAATTAACATTATTTTTTTAAGAAAATACAAATAATTATTTTTTTTTTAAATACAATCTTAAACGTTTGTTAGTCGGACACTAGATCTATTATTTTGCTAAAATACTCATTAAATTTTATTAAAATACAAATCACCTTAATCTTGAAATCCTTTTAGGTGTTTTAAGATTAATATTATTGTAAAAATATATCTTGGCGCACTTTCGTATCTTCTATCTTCTACGAGTCACTTTTACACGCCAATGACATAATTACGGCACCGTTTCATAGTTCTAAAAACGGGAAAACGATAAACCTGCTTTATACTTTAACTAGTGTAGAAAAAGGAAAATCACATCAATTATTGGAGTTCCAATTTCTAAAGGGGTTTGGATTTGTTAATGAATGTAGAACTGTAATAATAAATAGTTACTTTCTTCTAGTTATTTTATTAACTTTCTAAAAATATAATTAATTACACGAAAATATAATTCAATTAAAAATATCTACAAACTTAGAGCTATACCCATTTGATTATGGTGTCATGTGATAATAAAGTGCACCCCACGTGGCGCCACATCATTATCCTCATTATCACACCACCTATCACTTGGCAAGGGGTATACCCGTGTGATTGTGGTGGTGTGATAATTAAATGTTTATTTTTTAATTTTTATTTAAATAAAATAAAACATAATATTTATAAAAAAATTTACATTAATTAAAATAACTAAAAAAACATTAAATCAAAATGATACATAACCAAAAAAAATACATTAAAATAACTAAAAAAATTAATAAAAAAATACATAACAAAAAACCTACAGGATACCATGACGTTCTTTAATTTTCTTTTGTTTTTTTTCAATCAAAAAATGTTGTGCGGTGGAGAGTGAATCAAAATCCATGCTAAGAATTTCGATCTTTTGTTTTGTTCGTTTCCAATCCATCCTCTCGTCTTGGGCATTGTTAAATCTTGTCATTTGTTCGACCATTCTCTCGTCGATTTCATCGTGACTTGCAACCGAACCCGAGCCGGTTGCTTGGGCTTTTGTTTTTTTCTTCACTATCGGACGGGGTATTTCTTCCACGTCTTCCGGTGCATCTATGTTGAGATCGTACATAGATCTACCATCGGAAGCGCCCGGACTAGCGTCGATGTCGGTTGATGTTCTTTTTCTGGACGAGCCGGTTCAGGTGGGGGCAATGTATAGTGTTTGCCACTTAGGCGAATTCCTACGAACCTCCCAATACTCAATTGTTGTTTCGCGACCATGGTCGTCTTGAAACCGGACTGTTGTTCTCCCCAAAATATCGGCATCGCTCTCACCGCTTCTTCGATCCCGCAAACATTCTTGGTAGATCCCGTGGAACTTTATCACCTTCCCATTTATATGAGTCCATTTTGAACTCAATTGGTTTAAAGTTCGGTAACCGGGCTGTACGCACATGAAAGATTCATATTTTTCACGAATCCGAGTCCATAACGTCTTTTTGTTTTGGGCGTTGCCTACAAAAAAAATATGTATTCAAATTAATAAACACAAAAATAAAATAATAAAAATTTTAAAAATATAAAAAACAAAATTATTGTTACCGATTATTGGATCCTCCGATACGTCTATAAACGCCTTAACCAAGTATAGTGGTTCGTCTTTGGCCCACTTTTTTTTTTGTATTCGGTCGGCTTAAAGTCTCTTGCGAAACTTTCTTCTTTGCTTTTTTTGTGAGACATTTTGAGTCTCGGCCATAGTTTCTTGTGGCATTTCTTAAGTTTCGGGTACAAAGTCAAGTGATGTACCCGGTTGGGACATTGGGGATTGGTAGTTAAACATTTGAAAGTTCGAGTTTGGTTGGAAGTTTGGGTTAGGTTGGAAGTTTGGGTTGGGTTGGGTTGGAAGTTCGGGTTTGGTTGAAAATCCAGGTTGCGTGAAAAGTTTTGGTTCATTTGGTTGGCCATGAACGCGTTATCACGAGCCGCGTATTGAGCACAAAAGTGTTGGTTCAAATCGTTACTCATTTTTTGGTAGAAGATTTAGAAAATTGATGTGTAGAAGTGAGAAAATTATGGAGTAAAAATTGGTTATTTATAGTGAGTAAAAATATATATTATTAATTTATACTATTAATTTAAACCTATAAAAAATCCAACGGTCAAATTTTTTACCGTTCAACGGTACAAAAGCAAAAAACCGAATTCGTTTCTGGCGTGAAAAAAATCACGCCCCTACATCACAGCGTGATTTTTTTGTAAAGGGGGTGGTGTTACATTTCGATCACGGCGTGATTGGGGTTGACACATAGGATCACGACATTATTTTTGCTGGTATACCAGATAACCTTATAAGTTATATCTTACCAACGTCACAATTTTAATCTTTAAAATCGACACTCACATAGTTTGAACTTCAAAATAAAAATGATACAATCGAACAACTACGACTATTCATGAGCTGAACCTAACCTGAGCCGAACCTAACCTAGTGAGGGTCAATTTATGCTCGGCTTGGTTTATAAATGATCCAAGCTCTCTCACAAGCCAATTTCAAACTTGTTTTTTTTAACTTAAATCATGCGAGTTTCAAACCACGAGCTATTTGAACATCCTTATACTTAGTATTAATAAGTGGACGACAATTAGTTTTTGGCATTGAGCTAAAATTATGATATAAATATATATTTTAGGTTTATGATAGAACTCATTTTAATGAGAGAACTAGAGAAACATTAAAAAGAGAATGAGTGAAATTTTAAAGAGCAAAGGTAAATTGGAACTTAAAATATATAAATCTTTAAACATTTCTATCTTGTGCATACGTTATTATTTTTTTTTTTAAATTACACCATTAAATCAAAATTTTATTTATCTTTCATTTGAGTATAAATAACGTTATAAAAAATAAGAATTAACTCGTTTTTTTTCTTCTTATTTTCAATATTGCATATGTGTAGTATCACCCTAAAAACCTAACCCCCACCCAAAAACCTAACCCTCCCACCCCACCCCCACCCAAAAACCTAACCCTCCCACCCCACCCCCACCCAAAAACCTAACCCTCCCACCCCATCCCCACCCAAAAACCTAACCCTCCCACCCCACCCCCACCCAAAAACCTAACCCTCCCACCCCACCCCCACCCAAAAACCTAACCCTCCCACCCCACCCCACCCCCACCCCCACCCCCACCCCACCACCAAAAAACCTAAACCTCCAACCCAAAAACCTAAACCCCTCACACTCACCCCCAAAAACCTAAACCCTCACCCACTCTCACCAAAAAACCTAAACCCACCTAACCCATCCACTTATACCCCTAACACCCACCCCCAAAAACCTAAACCCACACCCAAAAACCTAAACCCTCCCCACCCACCCATACCCTAAAAAACCTAACCCTGAAAGCTAAACCCAAAAACCTAACCATAAAAGCTAAACTAAACTCTAAAGCTAAACCGGACATTTTTTGCTTTTTTTTAATGAGGACGACGTGAGAAACATGGTCTCCGAACCACTTTTTTAGTTTTTGATTTATATTTTAAGTTATGATTTTTTTTATTATTTTTTCCTTTAATGAGGAGTTCTCTAGTTCTCTCACTAAGAAGGAGTTTTCTCTTAAACTTCTCCATATATATATATATATATATATATATATATATATATATATAATTAAAAATAAAATAATTCTAGCCAATTCGGTTTATAAACGAGTTGATTTTAGCGAGCATCGAGCTATTTGAACAATCAATCCAATTGAGTTATAATGACACATCGGTTTTAAATCGGAAATTACATGATTTTAACCTTTAAAATAAAGTTTTAAATACAAAGGGGTAAAGTGTGCAAAGAGTACGAAGGATTATGGACCATTGATCTACTAATTCAAGGGTTGAGATGAAAGGTGTGCATAGCCAGCTTGTTTTTAAACGTGAAAAGAGTCTGAAATGGTAAAATGGATATAACCTACATTTGTTGACTTTTTTCAAGTTCCTCCATCTTTTTAAAACACATATAGCTTTTTTATACGACATTATTTTTTTTTTTAAATTACACCATAAAATCGAGCATTTTATTCTCTTTAATTTGAGTATAGTTTTGTTATAATTTTTTTTTTTTAAATGTCGATGTGCTGTGCTTATAACAAACGTGATTATGCGTATGACAAACATGATTACGGTCATGCGTTATTATAAACAAGCGTGATTATGCGTGATTACGGTTTGTTATGCGTATAACATGCGTGATTACGGTCATACGTTATTATAAAGAAGCGTGATTATGCGTAACATGCATGATTACGGTCATACGTTATTATAAACAAGCGTGATTATGCGTATAACATGCGTGATTATAGTCATGCGTTATTATAAAACATGAACCGGACCCTATATATATATAATAAATTAAAAATAAAATAATTCTAGCCAACTCGGTTTATAAACGAGTTGATTTTAACGAGCATGTAGCTATTTGAACAACCAATCCAATCGAGTTATAATGACACATCGGTTTTAAATCGGAAATTACATGGTTTTAACCTTTAAAAGGGTCAAATTCATACGATAATCTTGTTTAACTACTTTTTTTTAACAAGACGGAAAGTTACATTCACCAACAGTACTAGGAAAGAAGCTAAGAATTACAAACAAAAATCAAAAACAGATTCAGCAGATTTTAACACCAAAATCATAATACCGCTCAGTTACAACAAAAAGTTCATTATGGAGAAAGTACCCAAGTTTTCCCATGTCGCCCTTTTTTCGTTCGCCATCTTGATCCACCAAAAGGTCGTTTCTTTTATGTCTTCTATCGTTTTATAGATTGACGAATTGGCTCTTGAAAACACCTTTCCGTTGTGGTTTAGCCACAATTTCCAGAACATCATTAAAAATATCCCATGAATCACCTTTCTCCTCCGTTTAGGAGTGTCCAGTTCCAAAACAAAATTCAACATCTGGGATGCCGAATCAAAACCAGTTGGGAATGGGACTCTTAGCCACACGAGCACTTGCCACCATACTAGTTTGGCAGTCACGCAAGAGACCAGCATATGATATGCCGTTTCCGAAACTAATCCACAGATTGGACATCAACTGTTTGGTATCCGCACTCCCCGCCTGAGCAACACATTTACGGTAGGAATTCTCCCTTTGACCGCTAGCCAAACGAACAAATTCACCTTTGGAATTGCACGATTGTTCCAGCAAAAATTAAAATCCCGCTTAGTTGGAGTATCTGCCTTGTTCTTGTTTAACTACTGAGAATTGAACACCTAAGCTCTAAAAATACTTTTTTATACATTCAGACGTGATAATTTAGGGTAGAGGGACACCCAAGGCTTGAAGCCCCACACCTTGCAATTAGAGTGTGACACCTCATTTGAAGCTCCTTGAAGCCACGTTAGTGGCGGCAGACAAGCCCCTTAAAGCCATCCAATGAGAGTGTGATATTACCGTTCAACGGTAACATTTACGTTAAATTCCTTCAAGCCGTTGCGTCGTTCCAAAGCCGTAAATCTCCGACTTGAGTCGCCGTAGTGGAAGTGGGGGCGGTGGCAAAACCCTGCAAGCCGCACGTCTGCGTTGAAGGTGCCCCTCTGTAATATCCGAGATTTTTCCAACGAAATTTCCTTTCCAAATCCGTTATAAACACAAATATTTAGAACTTTATTTATCTAATTTATATAATTATGCTTATATAATTGAGATTTGTTTTAATATCTCATAGATAAAATGGTATTAAATTCTTAAAACATTATAAACAAATAAACTTACTTTTTTTTAAACATGAAAACTATAAATCCTATAAATCATTTTATAAAAGTATAAGGTAATAAAAGATAACAAAACTTATAAGACTTAGGTGGCTTTTATAAAAAAAAAATAAGACATATTTATGGTTATAAAAGTCTAGGGACTAGATCGGCCAAGTCCTGAAACCTGTTTTAAACTAAATTAACATTTAACATAAAATGATAAACCTTCAAACTCCAGGGACCAGTAGTGTAATTCACCCAAACTCCCAGAAACCAAACAGGTCTCCGGTTCGAGTCCCGCATCACACCGGTTCCCACCCTTTTCACGCGAAATCGCGATTTCCGTCCAAATGCACTAAACCTCGAACTCGCCTCCCGCGTGCGACCAAACCCCAATGAAATTCAATGCTCGGACACGGCCCGAAACCCGCGCATTTGTCGAATTTGAACTCGGTCGTTCAACCGCCAACTCCCCAACCAATTCGACATTTAACATCGAAATTGGCTATAAATACCGATTGGAAATCTCAGTAACACCACACCAAAACCTTCTTCGCTCTCAATTCGGACGATCATCATCCACATTTCGCGATTTTTGTCCCGATAGCCGAAGTCAAAGCTTGACCTCGTTCTCCTTCGTCCTGACTTCAAATCAGGTAATTCTTGTGCCCATTGTACGCGCCATAGTTCATAGATCGAAAGCCCTCTGTTTAATTCCATTAACAGAGGGCAATTCGATGCCTATTTGGCGATTCTTGTTTCTAGAGTTCATGTCAATTTGGGGATAATCAAAGCATCTGTTTAAAAATTTCTTGTTATGATATATTACCACCGAGACCCGTAGGCGGGATGGTTAAGTGCATGTGTGTGTGGATGACCCGGGCGAGACCCGAGTTCGAATCCGGGGAGGCGGGTTTTGTCCATTTTATTTTTTTTATCCATTTTCAAGCAGTTTTTACACTTTTAATAAATTTTATAAATTCTGCTAAACTTTTATAAACTCAAAGATGATTTTTATTTATACTTTTAATTTCTGGAACTATTTTAATTAATTAAAACTTGTACTAAATAATCCTTTAAAAATAGTTCTAAACCCTTAAAAAAATTATAAAAATATTTTTTTTAAACTTTATAAAACTTATGTTCTAAACAAGAGGTACTTTATAAAAATTCGAAACTGAAAATTTGTTATTTATTTCCTGAATATTATAAACTTATAAACCTTATAACACTCGATAGAAACTTTAAAAATATTTATAAACTTGTAAGCTTTATAAACTTATAATGTAAACGTTATAGAGAAATCCTATTTAACTTTTTTTTATAAATGCTTATTATTTATTTAAACCTATAACCACAGTTTAATCATTACTTAACTATACGTGTTTTAATAAATACTTAATACTTAAATGCTTTAATGAATCGTAAATGATTTATATCGACTCTTTTCAATTAGATAAATATTTTAAATAATTATCTATCCTTAATAATTATGCATTCTTGAAATGATTATACTAAAACCCTAATTATTATTGAAAATTCAAAATAATAATTATCATTATATATCCTTTAAATAATTATTATAAATCTTTAATAATTATTTGTTTCTTGAATAATTATGGTTAAACTTTAATAATTATTTAGTCTTCCATTTAACAAATACTTCAACCCCATTTACGAATACTTATAAAACTATTTTGATTATTACTTAACATGTGTAATTAATAGTAGTAAAACTTTTGAATAATTATTTTAATTATCATAAACTATAAACTTATTAAACTTTGATATTCAAGTCTTGCGTCAGTTATTTAAAACATTTACTTTAAACTTGATCTTATGAACTCCAATCATTCCCGTCTCCCATTGGAACCCTAGTCAAATCTTAAACCCTAGTTCCTTGTTTTAGACTTTTTACTTAAATCTTTAGACTTATATTCTTAGGCTTATTGTGAGGATTTTCTCCCTCTCCAATTCTTGCAAACTCTTGTCGGATACTCTTCATCATCCAAGTGAGTATACTTAGCCCATTTTTCCTTTCTATACTTTTGGGGTGAAACATGTTCAAAACTTTAAACTTATACAATTCTTGTACAACTATGACTAGATGTTTATTCTTATGTTAAACTTAAGACTTGTATGCTTAGATTAAACTTAAAACTAGCATATTCATTAACTTTGATTAAGCCTATGGTAACAATGATAGATCTATTGCATTTGGCCAATCCACCTTGATTGACCCTTCGGGGGGAGCCCTTGGTGATTGTTACTGAATTAAACTTTAAACTTGAGACTTATAAGGGTAACCTGCGGGTTATGCCTAAACTTGGTTGGAGGGTTGAAGTGAACAATGTTTAAGATACTTGTTTCTCATACTTACATTATAGAATGCATATATCATAGTGAATTGTAATTTTTTTCAAATCCTTGTTAAACTGTGTCAAAACCTTTGTATCTCACCAACTATTTTGTAGTTGACAGATTCTGTCACATGTTTCAGGTTCTACAACATGAGACTTTATCGTGATCACATAGGATGCTTGGACCTAGAATACTTAATCAATTATACTTGTATTCTTGCTATGTATTTGATTTATTCCTTGTATTGGAACCTTGAAGTTATTTAATAAAACTATTTAAACTTTAATAATCAACCTTGTGCTATTGAACAACCGTGTCCGCCCCGACATATAATCCGCCGTCGATTGATGTGTGACACCCTCCATCCTTACCACTTCACCAATCACGATTTTTTTACTTATTTCTAGATAGATATATAAAAACTCCAATGACTATTTTTATGATTTTTCCTACACAGTAAAACAACATACATAATTTAGATGGAGAATAACAATTTTCATAAAAATATTCTAACAAAAAAAGTAAAACATTTATTGATCAGATAAACGTAACAAAATTCATAATATAGAGTATCAAATCTTGTTCAATAATCGAACTCCTCAATTTACACAAGAAATCAACTTAATTCAGGCCAGAGTAGAGTGATCGGCGGGCGACGTCCAGACGATGTCCTTAAGCGCCGGCCGGAGCTCTTTACTGCAGAATTGGTTATACTCCAGGGTGTCACCGCTAGACTTCTTCACCTCCACCATCAGAAACGACGGCGTTACCGCAAATATATCCGCCGATATCCCTAATTTCCCTTTCCTTCCATTCTCATGCCCCTGTAACCTCAAACTGCTCTCGTCTCCGCTCTTCTTGACGCTAAACTTCACCGCCTTCGCCACCTCCTCCAGCTTTGACACCACCGCCCCTGCCGGCTTCATCGTCGCGAACCGTATCTCCTGCTTCTCTTCTCTCTTCTTCTCCTCGAACAACGGAGACAGATCGAATCCTTCCGATAACGAAATTATGTGAAACGCATTCAGCGTCTCCCCTTCCTTGCCTTTCAGATTCACGCCTTCATCTTCGACGGAGAATTTAGGTTTCTTCGGTACCGCCTTCCTGAACCACGTCGATTCCATGACTTTTGAGATCGTGATTCGGGAATTAGGGTTTGGATCGAGCAATTTCGTGATTAATCGGCGTGCGTCCGATGAAAACCACGGCGGACACTTGAAATCTCCTCGGTAAATTTTCTTATACATTGCGATGATGTTTTCGTCCTGAAACGGTAAGAATCCGGCGAGAAGGACGTACAGGATTACTCCACAGGACCAGATATCGGCTTTCGCTCCGTCGTAACCTTTTTTTCCGATTACTTCCGGTGCGACGTACGCCGGAGTACCGCACGTCGTGTGCAACAGTCCGTCCTGACGGAGATGATCGGAAAACGCGCTGAGACCGAAATCCGTCACTTTCAAATTACCATCTTCGTCTAATAACAGGTTTTCCGGCTTCAGATCTCGGTGGTATACGCCTCGGCTATGACAAAAATCAACGGCGGAGATGAGCTGCTGGAAGTAACTCCGAGCAACATCCTCTCGCAACCGTCCTTTCTTTATTTTCGAAAACAACTCACCGCCTCTAACGAGTTCCATAGCGAAATAGATGTTCGATTTACTCGCCATGACCTCGTGAAGCTCGACGATGTTCGGATGCCGCACCATTTTCATCACGGAAATCTCTCGCTGGATTTGATCCGTCATACCGACCTTAATCACCTTCTCTTTTCCAACCATCTTCATCGCCACACTCTTACCGGTCTGCAGGTTCCTCGCGTGGTACACCTTTGCAAACGTCCCGTGCCCTAATTGTCTTCCTAACTCGTACTTGCCGAGTAATACACCGTTTTTCCTATCCTCTGCCGCCATCGATTCGTCAAATTGATCTACAGTAAAAATATATATAATACACAACTAATTCGACACTAGAGCTATAGTTCACCCGTCCTCCACGTGTTTACGGTGGCAAGTTCTGCCGCCGGCGGATTTTTTAGCCCGCCCACGGTTAGACAGCCGCGGATCTCTTCTCATCTCTCTGCATTCCCTGAGCGGATTATTGAAACTTTGAGATAAGATATTTGGGGTTTTGTGTGATGATAGAGTTTTGTAGGTTAGGAAAGCAAAACAATATGAAATTCCGGTGTGCCTACTCTTTTTGTACCGGAACCAGAAGGTGTGATTATATAGGCGGTTTCTGAATGTCAAATGACGGATCTACCCATTGATCTTGAAAGCGGTAATCCAACGGCTGTAGACGGTTTTGTAATCTTGCCAGGTGTCAGTTACCGGATTCTTTGCAATGTGATTGCTTGACACGTGTACGAACGATAAAGCAGCAAGAAACAGATTTTGTGTCGTATATGAGTAATGATATTGGGAAATAAATGACACGCTTGAACTTAAATCATTCGACTTAATAACCCTACCAAACATGCAGTTACCTCGGACCGGGAATCAGTTATATTTTAACCATTGCCAAGCATTGAAAGTGGCCTGTTTCGTATAGCGATGGTAAAAAAAACCCGGTCCGACGGATATACCTGAAACATCTGTGACGGATATACCCGATACCTGCGAGTATGCCTGACCCGACGGGTATTGCGTTGGGTATGGGACACGATTTTACAACCGGGTATGGGACTGTGATTACCAATACTCGGCTCAAACCCGACACATTGTCGTCCCTAATTTCGTAGGATTAGTTTTAGCTTGAGAGTCAAGTTTTATTCAATATAAATAGATGTTAGCGTCTGCAAATTCTCAATTCAACTAATAAGAAAAGAGTCGTGGAGAGGGATTTCCACAAAATCATGCATGTTCTTGATCGTTGATGCCAATTTTAAACGTCAATTGGTATCAGAGCCAAATAAGGATCAAAGCCATGTGCGGTAAGGAGCCAATTGCTATCAAGTGTCAATTGCAATAAGCATACAATTGCAATCAAGAGTCGATCGCGATTAGGAGCAAATTACGACCAGAAGAGACATGTGATTAGAATTTGCCAGGGATAAGAATCAATTACGAATGTTACTTAACTGCAATCAGAGACAATTGCGATCAAGTCTGTTTACTCTGATTAGCAGAAGCAACAAAAGGCTAGCAATGGAAGATCAATCAGAGAAAAGTGCAATTATCACAGTCAAAGAAAATAATTCAACCTCGCTTCAATCCCTAGTTCTCAATGCCAACAACTACAATATTTGGGCAATCATAATTAAGGCCGTCTTCTAAGTTCACAAAATCTTGGAAGCTATCGAACCAGGGGCTGGAGCCATAGTAGAACCCAAGAAAGATGACATTGTTGTAGCACTGTTATGTCAGGCTATTCTAGAAGAGTTGGTTCTCCATGTATCCCAATACAACACAACCAAAGAGATTTGGGATGCGTATTTGTTGGTGCTGATCAAGTTAGAGAAGCACGATTGCAGACTTTGCAATCAAAATTCGAATCATTGAAGATGAAGGACGATGAGAACATTGATGACTTCGCGACCAAGATTATTCAGCTTGTGTCAAAAGCTAATAGTCTTGGGTCCACATTCGATGAAAAAACATTTGTAAAGAAGTTTCTTGGGTCCGTATCTTAGAAATTTATAGCAATTGTTGCTTCAATAGAACAATTTGCTAATATTAATACTATTTTCTTTCCAAGAGGTGATTGGAAGGCTAAAAGCGTTTGAAGAAAGAACGAGTTCGAAGGAAGAGTCGCAAGGTGCGAAATCTAATCAGTTATTGTTTACTAATGATGATTGGCAGGCAAGAAGAAAACAAGATCAGAGAGGATCAGGACATGGTCGGGTTCATGTAGTAATGAGAACCAAGGTCGAGGCAGGGAACATGGCCGGTCTGGAGGTCAGGGTAGAGGATCATGTCAGAATCAAGGTTCACAACAACAAAAAGGCAAAGATCGATTAAAAATCAAGTGTTTTAAGCATGACAAACTAGGAATTTGCTTATGATTCCCATCCCGAAAGAAAGAAGAAGAGAGTAATTTAGTTCAAACGCAAGACACTGGACCTACCTTACTGATAACAACCTGAATCCAAGATCAAATGGAGCTAATCTACCTCAATGAAGAAAAAGTAAACGCTATCAAGTTTGTGCCAACCCCGATGAAAAATTTATATGGTACTTGGACAATGGAGCGTCCAACCATATGACCGAGAATGATAATCATTTCTCTAAACTTGATACAAAGGTTGGCAGGAAAGTGTGGTTTGGTGACGGGTCTTATGTGGAGATAGAAGGGAAAGGACCGGTCGTTTTAGAGTGTAAGAATGGGGAACATTGTCTCTTAACATATGTGTACTACATTAGTTTTGGACAAGTCACCCAAGGAGGATGTGAAGTGAAGATGAAACATGAATACATGTGGATGTATGGGGATGATGGAAGACTCCTTATGCGAATCACTTATACAAAATCAATCTCCAGGTAAGACCACCGGCCTGCCTACATGCCAAAATCGATGATTTGGCTTGGACTTGTCATGCCCGGTTGGGCCATGTGAATTTTGAATCCATAAAATAGTTAACCACAAAGGAATTAGCTCATGGAGTCCCATATATTGACCACCCTACTCAGATGTGTGAAGCATGCCCGCAGGGAAGCATACATTCCCGAAGCAGATTTAAACGGATATTTGTGGACCCACCACCCAAGCCAGGAACCAATATGTGCTTCTCATTGTTGATGATCATCGTAGATATATGCGGGCATAAATGCTGAAGACAAAAGATCAAGCCTTTGATTATTTCAAGACTGCTATGGAGAATGAACTTGGTGTAAAGATTAAAGTACTAAGAACTAATCGAGGAGGGGAATTTACTTCCCAAGAATTTAACTTGTATTGTGACAGGAGGGAATTACCGGTCAACTAACAGCTCCGTGCACGCCCTAATAAAATGGAATTATGGAGGGAAGGAATCATACAATGATAAGTACAACAAGGAGTATTTTAAATGTAATGGGTGTACCTCAAAGCTTCTAAGCTTCTAGGTTAAATGTAAAATTTGAAATGAATCCAAAAATGGGATTGATGAAAGTACTTGGAGATAGAGGTGTACAAAACAACCGGTTTTTTTTTTCTACTCGGTCCAAACCGGCAAACCGATTTGGGGCAAACCGGTTCTGGGCAAACCGGTTCGGGTTAACCTAAACCGCCGGTTATGAACCGGTTTAAAGCATTATGAAGTCCACCGGTTTGTGTGATCCGGTTCGGAGAACCGGTTTAAACCGGTTTTTTCGCTGAACCCAAAACTAGCCGTTATTCAACGGCTTTATAGCCGTTAGGGTCGAATTTGACCCTTTTTTTTTTCCTTTTTTCACCTATAATTCACTATAAATAGGTGGGGGTGTTTAGGTTTAATCACACCTCTTTCTACACTCTCTAATCTCTAAAACTGCTCTTTAAACGCTCTCTAAACTCTCTCAAAGAAAATAACCATATCAAGTGTTGGTGGTTCCTCAAACGAAATTAGCGTTGTGGAAATTCGACCAACAACGAGAAATCCGGCAATTTGGTGCAATTACGATTTATGTTTGTTGTCAAACGGGAAGGAACGTGCTCGGTGCAAGATGTGTGGTGCGTTTTTGGGGAAAGATTCAAACACTAGTTTGAAAACGCATAAAGAAAAATCTTGCCCGTCCTTGAAGGGAATTCCAAGTGAAGGTCAAGCCTCGATGACAAGCGAAGGAGGAATTTGAAACTTTGATCCAAATATTGTTCGAGATCGAATGGCGAGGTTATTCAAGAAGGATTGCCGTTCAACCACTTTGACAATCCGCGCTTGACAAGGATGATTCAAGAGACACTCCAACCACGTTATCATCAAGTAAGTCGCACCACCCTTAGACGAGATTGTATAAAAATGTGGAAAAAAGCAAAAAAAGAATTAATTTTGGGTTTTGAAAATTTGGAAACCGGTGTAAATTAACCACCGATGTTTGGTCGGCTCCACATGGCATACCAGATTCGTACCTTTGTGTTACCGCGCATTGGGTTGATCCCAAAACGTGGCAAATAATGAAGCGTACAATCGCGTTTGACTTGTTTGAATATCCACACACCAGCGAAAATTTATTTTATATATTAGATGGTGTTATAACCGAATTTAAATTACAAAATAAACTTTTTTCAATGTCTTTTGATAATGCATCTAATAATACAAATGCGGTTCAAAAACTAAAAATTAAATATAAACCGGTTTGCAACGGCGTTTTTTCCATAGTCGATGTGTCGCACACATCATTAACTTGGCGGTGCAAGCCGGACTTGCAATTGAAGAGGTTTCAAACTTAACATATGCTTTTTGACTAATGCTTAAAGATATTTTTAGTAACAAAAAAAGATACCATGATTATATTAGATTTTGTCGTGAAACGAATAATCTTTGCTTAGGTCCGAATTGGGACGTCGAGACAAGATGAAACTCAACTTATAATATGTTTTATAGCGCTTTAAGACAAAGAGAAACTTTAGAACTATTTCATGAAATGCTTGCCTCAAAACCTCGTCGTAAAATTCTAAAGTTTCCGTCTACGAGTTGGGACATTTTAAAAGATGTAACCGAATTGCTTGAAGTTTTCAAAACCGCCACCACTTTTTTATCCGGTGTTTATTATCTCACAAGTCCATTAACTCTAAAACAAATATATTTAATGGCTAACAAGTTGTATGAACTTGAAAATAAAAACACTCTTTTTACAAATATGATAGAACCGATGAAAGAAAAATTAGTAAAATATTTTAAAGAAATGCCTCCCGTTATAACTTGTGCCGCCGCGTTAAACCCTACCATAAATATTTACGGGGTTGAAACGTTGATTGATAGAATTATTTACGCTTTGAATTTGGATAGTGAAGACATCCATTTTGCACAAGGCACAAAAACATATTTTAACAAATGTTTACAAGATTTATTTGATGTTTATTTACATAAATATGGTACAACTCCGACTCCACATGATACAATGGGTACATCATCAAGTGGTAGCTCGAGAGATGTTAATTTGAATTTATATAACGAAATGTTAAATGAATTTAGTAAACTCGCTCGAGGTACCACCCCGAGTAGCGAACTAGGAAGGTATATTGGCACAAACTTTTTAGCGTTTATGCCTCCTACCGTTTTTGAGGAGTTTGATATTTTGGCTTGGTGAAAAAAAAACGAATCTTCGTTTCCGATTCTTTCCGCCATGGCCCGTGATGTACTAACCGTCCAAGCTTTCACGGTAGCTTCGGAATCTGCGTTTTCTTTTAGTGGCAGGGTCTTATCGATACGAAGGACTAGACTCACCCCCCTAGCGATGGAAATGTGCATTTGCTTGAAGGACCATTTGGATGCAATGGATAGGATACAAGACCAAACTGGGCATCCATTAAGCCCAGTCATAAATAGCCCAACCGACTGAAAATAACAGCCCATTACATACGAATAATCTAACAGGTTTTGGGGATGTTTCTAATGAAGAAAGTTCTTCACAATCTAATTTTGGAAGCCCGGAGTCAATTGTGAAAGACCGGGGACCTATTTTGCATTGGATACCTATTGATATGGATAGCCCATCAGTTCCGACAGTGGTTGAACATGAAACATTTGATGATACACCTGTTAGAGGTCATTTTTTTGAATTGAGATCCTGAACTCCTGACAAATTTCAGTATCCTAACAGGTTTCGGTATCCTTAATATTTACATTACTAACCATTGTATTGTCCTCCTATCTTAACTTTTATGCGCATGTAAAACGTGTAGACTTAGTCTCTCCTGAAGAATCGCTCAAGACGTTATGAAAAACATGTGAAAGATGCGAGGAAGGGTTTACAACGGTCATATTTGAAGACTTAGTCTAGCCGGGATTCTCAGAATGTTTGTTACATTTATCTTTGTATTTATATCAGTGAGATCGATATAGAAAACACACACAGCACTCGCAAACTACATTGTAAAACTTAGCTCTCGATCATTCACTGCCAAAACTGTACCCATTTCATCGATTTATACAAGAACAGGAGGCAAGTGACTTTTGGTCACTTGCCTCCTTCCCGAGGTTTTATGCCGGTGATCCCCAACGATCAAGGGCTTTCCCCGTACATCATCGTGTCAAATCTTTACATTTATGTTCATATTCTCATATTTTGATCAAGCACACTACCTCACATACTAAGTTTGGTTATAAAATTAGTCTTGTTAATTTTTACCCAAAACAATTTGGCTCCCACCATGAGGCAAGTGGTACTTTTTATATTGAAATCCTTGTTAAAATTTGCATTCAATCACTACATTTCCCAAATTCATTGCAAAAATGCCGTCCCAATCTAAGTCAGTTTCTTCTTCTATTCCGTATTCAAGCTCTGGGTTGAGCAACCCTCTTCCTCCTCCTCCGTCATTCAAGAAAAAGAATGACAATCCACCTAAGAAAACAACTTCTGCTGGTTTTTCGGGATCTGGAATATCTGCTGGAGAACCCGTGCTTGTTTCGAACAACGACATCCTTACTATGTTCTCACAGTTGAAGCAGCAGATGAAATAACAACAAAAGACCAACCAGACGCTGTTTAAGGAGCTTGAAAAGATAAACGGATCGAAGAAACCGATGGAGACAACAACTCCACTACAACCAAGGATCCTGAACTTTGACTCTGCAGGATCCTCAGGAAATCATCAGGGGGACTTCATCCCCACGCAGGCTGGAACCACGACAGTTGGCCCAACTCCAGTTGTTAGAGTCGCTGCAAATCGGGATCTTGGAATCACCCCAGGTTCATCATCGCAAAATCCTAACATTGGTAATACTTTCAAGACTAACCTTAACGAACTTGTGCAGGATGCAGGGACCAGTCTAGTCATGGCCAAAGAACTGAAGAAACTTAAGGATATGATCTCTAGTGTACCGGGTGTGGTCCAACCAATACCGGAAGTATCATTAGCTAGTCATAGGATCACAAGATTTGCTCCTCCAATATGCGATGCAGAGATCCCGAAACGCTTCCAAACTCCCAACATGAAATTATACGATGGAAATACCGATCCAGAAGAGCATGTTGCTCAATATAGAGAGAGAATGGAGATCAATCCTATCCCTCTAGATCTGAAAGAGGCCTGAAACATCCTACTTTTCCTTTATTATTTTATCAGAGTTTAATTACGGAAAATAGTCCCAGTTTAGAAAAACCTTGTCATTAAATGACGAAGGTATATTTTTCATTTATAAATATTGTTTTACATGTACAAATTCTTATTACATAATCTAGGGATTCTTCATTCCGTCCGGCCTCATCCACAGGAAGCTCTATTCCACGTGCTTCTTTTCCTGTAGTGTTTGGAAAACGTTTTTGAATTAGCTTTCGCTAAGTAAGTATCTTATTATTGTTCAAGTTTCTTAGGCTCTCGGTGCCCCGTGACCATCTCAGGACGTACCTCCGGTCACGTCATTCGTATATTTTATGGGTGTGCTAACCCCCTCCTGACCATCTTCGGACGTACCTCCGGTCAGAGTATTCATATCATTCATGGGTGTGCTAACCCCCTCATGACCATCTTCGGACGTACCTCCGGTCATAGTATTGGCAAGGTCCTTATACTCTTCAGTATATACCCATTGCATTTGTCAAGAAGACTCATTTGCCACGAAGCCTCATTCATTTCTTAGCCCCATAGGCTTTATTCTTTAGTTCCCTTCTTTATTATTGAGATCCACCTTATAGGTCGGGTATCTCTTTTCATTTGGGAACTTGAGTATCTTAGACTCACAGCCTCCCAAATATATCAAGCATTTATTTTCATTTCACGTATATGCTTGATTTATTTCCCAACCAGTCTTTGCCTTAAAACTTCGTAACGGTTTTTCCACGATGTACTAAAAGGGTTTATATATAGGAAGTACCAGCGGCGTATCCACCACCCATTTATTACTTCGTGAGTACTCCGTTATTCCATTTTAGAGTTTAGACTCGTTCCATCATACTCATTCATACTTGCACGTATCATCATGCATTCATGTATTCATATTCATCATGCATCATGTATTAACATATGCATGTATTCAAGTGTTCAACTTTATCACATATCCATACTCGTTATATATTGTAAACTGAAGTGATTATCCTTACAGACTATTACCTCCAACAGAGATGTTCTCATGAAAGAGCGACGGGTATAGGAGAGATTTATACACCACTCTTTCCTTATACAGAACATTCCGTTTGTCAGATAACTACATACCGGTTGAAAGATCTCCCGTTCATTTACTATATTTTCATTACTGTCTTTTAGTCTATACCCCTAAACATTCATTTCTGTCTTTTAGGAAGTACCAGCGGCGTTGTAAGGTCCCAAACCGGACACCCTACAGTTGGTTTTCATCAATAGGTATCCTCTTTAAAGAACTTATTTTATTAAATCAAAACTACAGCAGAAGTCTTTCTCAAATACTTATTACATGTTAAGGTCATCATCGTTATTAACTTTACCTCACGAATGCCCGCACCACATCCGAGTAGCACCGCTCCCAAGCCAAGATACGTCGACCCCAAAGCTCACCTGCAACACAATCTAACGTACACACAAAGTCATCTACGCTGAGTGAGTTTTAATAGTTTAATTTAAATAAAAACCAACTCGTCACAAAAGTGTTTATCTTCACTCCAGACCCTCTGATCCTTATAAAATAGTTTTATAATTTATCATCATATAGATAACCACTGTTATCTTATGTTATCCTAAAAGATTCACCTCCCCAGACTCATCCCGTCATTTAGCTCAGTAAGTCTCTCCAACATAGATCGATCTTACTACTCTGGTAACTCAAAATTTACCACACATATTAACCAAACCCTGATTATCTCAACCAACCTCTAGACACCGACTTAACCAGCCATAACCAAGACTCTCACAAATCAACTGACACAACAGTTGCAACACAATGTCCCCATCCCGACACAACGGTCAATATGACTCTACACACCACATTAATAACGTCTACTCACCACAACAATATCATCTCATACACAGTATATATAACTCAACACTTGTATGCAATTTAACACACACACACACACACACATATATATATATATGCACACAAACACACACCTGATCATTGCACCCTCGTAAGGGTTACCCTCGTCAGGGCGTTCGATACACCCCGAACTCATCATTAACCTGCTGAATAATTGTCACCTTAGGTGACTTCCCGAAGGACTTCGTCCTTCACAATCCCGTTTGCCGTGTCATAAAGACAACGATGCAAACACATTACCCGCCGTGTCACAAGGACAACGACAAAATAACAATTCCCGCCGTGTCACATGGATAACGACACAATACACACAACACATGTATAACACACATAACACCATACTTTATTTACATGACTCATTAACACATAGCACTAGGATAATGTATCCTACACGTATTCATAAGCATTTAACTTATATACCGACTCACCCCGACTATCTCATAACACCAATATACAATTATTATTGCAGCACACTTACAAATACTATGTCTCGTTATCTCAGCACATACCACGTACGTGCACACATAACAACACCTCCTAGTCGTACTCGTACGACATGTAATTTCAATCCCGTCTCACCCTTACTAGATCATTATACATCATACCACCAATAGTTCCATAACCAATAGTGTTATAAAGGTCAGAGTGTTGACTCGTATTTAGATATTTAAATACATAGCTCTTTAGTTTTAAACTCAAAACTCGTAATATGTTTGGTTTCACAACACGTTTGCTTACACACTCTATGGACCCCACGTAGACCCTTAGTCAAGTTATTGTATAATTAGCTCATAAACACTTCTAAATCACGTAGTGACGGGTGTCACGTTTAGTTAATAGCATATAATGCATGAGTATGTACGATAGCCCCAAAACGTTTAAAACATTTAAAAGAAGGGATTAGAAACTCACCGGTCGCGAAGCTTTCCTTCTGTAAGCCGCATACTTGCAAACGCGTAGCCCAACGCGAACCTGTCATCAAATTAACCATCCAGGTCAACACTCTGACCTTTATAACACTAACCTACTAACACATCATTCGTAAACACGACATCGTACCAACACAGCAGCCAATCTAATACTTAACACCGAAAGCAATAACATCATAACACAATGCATATCAATTAAAATTGCATGCAGTTAAACCAACCATTATGCACATAACAATTACCTTCGAAGGATTTCATCGGTCTCGTCACAACTGCCCTCGTCAGGGTTACCCTCGTCAGAGTATTCATCACAATCCGAGCACCCCACTGGGTCTCATCACCGCCCCTGGAGGGCATTCATCACCCACAGTGACTACCTGAAGGACCTCATCCTTCAATCATCAATTTTCCGTGTCAATATTACAACGACGCTAGCCCACACAACAAAAAGCAAGCAACACATAGCAACACACAAGCATTTACTATGACTCGTTACCTAGGCCATAACCACATACTTACACCCATAATAACACATCCTAGTTGTACCTCCACGACGTCTATTCTCATTACCCGACTCATCCCGAATAAGTCATTATACGACACACAAACATCATAACGAATCCTAGCCCATACATCCTAAGGACACCACATAGACCCTTAGCTTCGTTATTGAATATTTAGCTCATAAACTCTTCGAGTTTAACCTAAAACTCAAGACATGTTCAATTAATAAAATAAAACATGCAGGTATGTACGATAGCCCCAAAACAGTAAAAACGGTAAAACAGGGATTAGAAACTCACTGGCTGCGAAGATCCAAGTCCTGTTCTACCTCTCGCTCGAAACCCGAACCTCTCAAACGTATGATCACATGATCAGACACGTTCTAAACATACGTTGAATAACGCATAGATATAATTAACCCCAACGCTCGTCTCATTAGCTCGTCATTCCTCCTCCACGAAACCCTAGTTTCACAAGTTCACACGAATCGGGTCGTTCTTGACCCGCTTCGAACCCGAATACCCGAACCGGTTTCCATTCCATGCATGCACGTATACGTGACCATGCAAAACCCTAGCCCCACGGAACACGTATACTTGAGCCTGGTTTCCATACACGCATGCAAGGGATGCAAACCCTAATCGGCCTCCTCACCGTCCTCCGTCTCCACACTGTGCACCACAATGCCACTCGTCACCATCGTCTTCCTCGCCGGGACCAAACCCTAGCCGAGCCCTACCCGACGATCACTATTGCCACCGTCACCGGTGGTCTCCACCTTACACGTCGGAGACAACACCACCGTCGTCCCTCGCTGTTCGCCATCATAGGGCCCCACCACAACCGCCGCAGCAGCCGTTGAGCACCCCCACCACCTCCTCGTCGCTCCTCCGCCATCCGCCCCCTCTCTTTCTCTTTTTCTTTCCTTCTTCACGGTAGTTGGCCACCACACCTACGTGTCACCCCGTCTCCCTCCTGCCGGTTGTCCCCGTCGCACCCCACCCCTTAGTTGACGTCGTCACTTGCTACAACTCGTAGCCACTTCCGCCATCGTCATCGCCGTATCCACTACTGAGCTCCACCCTCCTATTGATAACCCTCATGCAAAAACAACGAAGCTAAAAAGTAAAACGAGGTTACCTTAACGCGTTCCGGAAGTTGCACTCTCCAGAGCATCCTTGCACCGCCGTCCTCTTTTCTTCCCACCCGGTCCTCTCTCCCGTCGCTGCTCCTTGTCGTCACACACCAGGTCAAGAATGACCTAGGGTTTGCGCTAAAGTGTTTTATATATAACCACTAGTTTTGTTTCGGGTCCTTGCGTTTCCATCTCATGCGTTTTGATCCCGAATTGTACGTTAAACGGCTAACCGGGTCTTCTTATTTCTGTTAAATCCGGCTTCACGTGAAAACCCTTACTAACCATGTTATTCACTAGAGATTCGGGTTATCCGTTAACCCGAACCATTGACTTATCGGTTTTTGGGATGTTACGTGTTGCACTCTCCGGAGCATCCTTGCACCGCCGTCCTCTTTTCTTCCCCCCGATCCTCTCTCCCGTCGCTGCTCCTTGTCGTCACACACGTAGGTCAAGAATGACTAGGGTTTGCGCTAAAGTGTTTTATATATAACCACTAGTTTTGTTTCGGGTCCCTACGTTTCCATCTCATGCGTTTCGATCCCGAATTGTACGTTAAACGGCTAACCGGGTCTTCTTATTTCTGTTAAATCCAGCTTCACGTGAAAACCCTTACTAACCATGTTATTCACTAGAGATTCGGGTTATCCGTTAACCCGAACCATTGACTTATTGGTTTTTGGGATGTTACATTTTTTCTCTTAGTTATTTAAAATATTATAATATTATCTTTTTTTGTTAACATTCCTGAGGGACATCTCTACTGTTTTAGAAAAAAAAACCATCGTTTAGGCCCACAAAATTTATGCCCTCAAAAATTATAGGGGATAGGGTTTTGGCCATAAGTGGCAATAATATTTAGTTTCAGTTCTCTTCCCTGTATGTACTTGGAGTGTTATAGGCTCCTCATTCATTGATTTACAAATTTATATTTGTAGGGTGTTATACAATGAAGTTAGTTGTTCTATTAATTTTCTTCTTCGATTTCTCATTACATGGAATTCATATTACGGTCAATAGTTCATGTTTTATTTAAGTTATAGTTTATTTTAATTGGTATGATTCTAGAATTTTTGTCATAGAAAAATGTACACTTTGGAGTTCTAAAGTAAAATCGTTTATTTGATCATAATTCAATTAAATTTTAAATCTTGAAAACATTATATTTGACTTTCGAAGTCAATTTGTATCAATTTGGGGTATTCGTTATATTGGTTTGAGTAGTAATTTGTGATTTAAGTTCATTCATAATATGCTTAATTTGGTGTTTATCTTCGTTGATGTTCAGTTGGATTCATTGAATTTGATAAGCAGTCACATATTTTTTTGTTAAAATTAGAGTTTATATGGACATACATTTATAAACATCAACATCATGTACTAGATGTTTAGTGTGCAACTAAGACTTTCCAAATATTCAGTTGATTTGTCACAATTGTGTAAATTTTTCTAGATTTCACTTTTGTTAATTGTTTACAATAATTTATGAATACAAATATTGACAGTTGGTAGAATATGGTGATTCTAATACGACGAGTTTGTTTACGATTTATGTTTATTTTAAATCCGGTAATATGGTGTCACACCTCAAAATCCGGGCATGCGACTTTATTGGAATTACATAAGATACCAAGGTATATCACCAAACATGCACCACGTCGGAAGTCTTAAAAGTAAATACAAAAACAAACAACTGTCTAACCGAAATATAAAATAAAATGTTTATAACGTCTTATGTCAAGTCTTCATTAATGCCAATTCGATCCAATAGCACTGGTCAAGCGTGACCCTTCCTTTTACTAAATGAGGCCTTAAACCTCCCTAGAGTACACGCTTAAAAAAGTAAGCTTACGCTAGTGATTTCTATGCTATCTTTATAAAGCACACTTAAAAACATTTGATGTCATTAAAATTTTCTTCAAATTTTGTTTACACTACAACATCAAACATCTTACTTGACCACGCATTCCCTAGGCACGTTGAGGAGGTCCAACTTCTGCCTAAATGTCACACATACATACAATAAAAATAAACGTACAAAAAACAAGTAATAAGCATGACTCACATTTTCAAAAAAAACACTATAACTGGTCAAAATCATGCAAGTATTAATTACAACAATTAACTATTGCATGTTGTTACTTCATAACACTTTAGCGAGTATTCCAGCCGAAAACACATTTAAAAGAGGCTCATAGAAACTCACATGACTGCACTGAACTTTTAACAAAGTTAACATTCGTTCATTGCTTGCCAAAAGATAACACACCTATAATAATAATGCTCTACACTATATTATTATCCTATAACACTCGAATCAAACGACCCGATTCCATAGTATAACTCACTAGATTGTAATTCGACACATGCCCGCGAATTATTTTACTTTATTTAACAAACTGTTACTTCATTTTTATATAAAAAATAAGGATATTATTATAAAGTTTGATACTTTATAAAGGCCATTCCAATTGGCACTATGTCGGGTCAAAATCACTAAACATTGGGATTCGGTTCAACCCGTTACACTAACACAAGTCGTCACACGGCTTATCGCGCACACACGTGACTCGAAAGCCTCGTCTCTACTCTCTTCAGTTGAATCAGAACTAAAAACGAGCTCCGACTCAGCCCGCCTCGTTGCATGTCCTCCTTATAACTTCACTGCCACCGCTATCAAGCTAACCACCGCCAATGCAGTCGTCGGCCGCCGCCGTCCATTCGGCCGCTGCTTGAAGCCTCCTGATGTTGTTTGCAACTGATCCGTCTCCGAATCACATATAATTTAATTTTAGCTAATACGATTTTTACAAATAATATTGGCATAATCCCACTCGGAACTTGTAAACTAGTCACAGACAAGAATTTTAGAACCGTTAGTTATGGTTAGACCATGTGTAGTGCGTTAGTGATAGTGATGAAAAAGTGCGGCCACGTAGGCTCCATGTAAATAATGCAGTGATCACCATAAAGATGTGTAATGAGTTAGTGACAATGATGCACTGTGTAATAATTCCTTAATTATTAATTATATATATGTATGTATTTAAAACAATTACTTTTAAAAAATAAAAATAAAGCATTCATATTAATAGTAATTTATTTAAACATTACAAATTATAATTAAATTTTTAAACACTACAAAATAAAAACAATACTTCAAACTTCACGATTTCTCTAGATATGTTCAACCAAATCGGCTCTAAGGAAATTATGCATTTCTCTATTGCGTATCTTCATTAAATTTGCGTGTTTCTCTTCCTCGCTGAGCTCTACAGAACTGGCATCGTCTTTTTCATAGTTTTAGCAAATCGCTAGCCCCTTATCCTCTAAAATCATATTGTATAAGATCGAACAAGCATACATTGCGTTCCGGATTTTGTTCTTATGCCAAATACGTGCGGTATTCGAAATTATGTGCCATTTTCTTTTCAAGATGTCGAACGCCCATTTGATATCCTTTCTCGTCAATTCTTGAGCTTTTTAAAAATACCATCGTTTTTCATCATCAAGATAAGAACATGTAAACGACTTCACAAAGGTTGAATATTCGGGATAAATCTCATCAGTAAGATAATAGTCGTGCTCGTACTTCGTACCATTGACATGAAATGAAGACCATGCTGCAACTCCATCTACCGTGTCGTTGAAAATAGTGATCGATCTAAAACATTGATATCATTGTTTGAACTGACAACATCAAAGAACGCATGTCAAATCTAAAGATCATATGATGCCACAACGTACTATAGGGGTGTCAGCTAGGCCTGACCACACCCCATTACACATGCTCTTAGTTAGCTTCAGAAGTTTTAGTTAACGTTGGTCCGAAGCTATAAAGTCTATAAATAATAATAAGAAAATATTAAACATATATTTCTGTATTAGATGTCACGTCCTACTATGAAAATAATAAATATGCCTTCCATGACGACTATTCAAATCCATGATGAAGTTTAAGATGGTGTACGATGATGCACGATGGAGTTCAAGATGGTTCATGTTGATATCGCATATGCGGCATCATATTTATTTGCAATAACCTATCTTTCTAGGTGACTTCGTTGCTATGTATAGTTAATTAGTTTTGACCAGACGTGCGTCAGTGACATGTGCGGCATGTGTCGCTACGCGGGGCATGTAATTTTGATGGTTTTCGAGGGGCATAAATTTTTTAAAATTTATATATATATATATATATAATTATATTTTATAAAAAAACTATAAAGTTTAAACCCATTAAAATTCAAATTTATTTTGGCTCAAATTTAATTTAAACACGATGGTTTTTAACCCAAAATAATTTTTTTAAAATATAAGTTCATATTCTATATGCATTTCTCTGTAGTCATGCTGGACATTTAAAATCTCGGAGATGCCTCTAGTTTTGACTCGGTATAAAATAACGGACCCAAGTTAATTAATCACCTAGTTCTTTTTTTATAGTAAACAATATACGATAAATATGCACATGCCAATTGATCGATTTCAGCCTACCTTCCGATTTCAATTTGAGAGTCAACATTTGGTGGCATAAAAGAGCAAATAATTAAGTAATACAAGAAAACGACAAGAAGGAACATGTTATGCAAATGGATATTTTAAATTCTTTGATTCAATGATTGATATTATGACTATTGTATTATATTATTCAATCTAACGTCCTTCAAAATACTGTTTTAACACGTTAAAATCCGGTGCAAATGGCGAAAGGCTTCCATTTTACAAATAAAACTTAGAGTTTGATTGCCGATTGATTTAAGAGAGAAAGTGGGAGAGGTTTGAGTTATAGATATTCGTGTGTTTTATTTTATATTATAATAACATAAATGTGTAATGTATTTAAAATTAAAGTTTTTCGAAAATATTATAATGTTAATAAATCTATTCGAACAAATTTATTGTTATTAGGATTCTCACGTGTAACCCATACATAAAATAAATAATTAGTACTCAACTTGAAATTTGGTATGAAATCGTATTGTTATTTTGGAATTTGAAATTGCATTGTTTAATTTGGATTTGGAATTGCATTGTTTAATTTGGATTTGGAAATGTTTAAATGATATCGTATGGTTTATATGAAAATAATTCAATAATAAAAAAAACAAAATATAAAAAGAGAGAATTTGATGGAGATAAATAAGGGATTCTCTTTAAAAACAATAAACATGAAAAATATATTAAGTGCACATTTACTTAAATACCCTTTAAAATAAAAAAAGAAATAAATAAAATCAAAATATTCTGATTGGCTGAAGCTGTTTTTCTTGGTTTTTGCATAACTTTATTGTTTTCTGTTGATCCCTCACGGCTAAAGAACGCTCCTTCAATCTTTCAAAGATTTATGGACATTATATTTCTCAAATACAAATTCTGCCTAGTTTATATCGACGATATACTACTAGCAAGTGAAACAGTTCAAGAACATGAAAAACATTTACAACTTGTATTTGACGAAATAAAAAAGAATGGGATAGTAGTATCCAAAAGAAAAATGGAGTTATTTAAAAGAAAATTTTCTTTTTTAGGATTAGAAATTGGCAATGGAAAAATTGAGTAATCGACGATATACTAGTAGCAAGTGAAACAGTTCAAGAACATGAAAAACATTTACAACAAGTATTTGACGAAATAAAAAAGAATGGGATAGTAGTATCCAAAAGAAAAATGGAGTTATTTAAAAGAAAATTTTCTTTTTTAGGATTAGAAATTGGCAATGGAAAAATTGAGTTACAACCACATATTTCTACAAAAATTCTAGATTTTCCAGAAAAATTTACAAATTTAAAACAAATTCAAGCTTTTTAGGGTCTGGTAAACTATACAAGAAAGTTCATCCCTAACCTTTCAAAATTGGTTGGACCATTGTATAGTAAAACCACCAAAAACGGCCAAAGACATTTTAATAATGAAGATGTAATTTTAATAAAAAAAGATTAAAGAAAGGGTTAAAGAAATTAAACCCTTAGAATTACCGCTTATAACAGATTATATTATTATAGAAGTCGATGGATGCAAAGATGGATGGGGAGCAGTCCTCCTTTGCAAACCAAACGTACACAGTTATAAAAAAGAAGAAAAGATTTGTTCATATTACAGCGGAAGTTTTAAAGTTGGATCCACTTGGACCAGCTTAGATTTTGAGATACAAACTTTAATTAATGCTTTAGAAAAATTTAAACTATTTTTACATAAAGACTTTACAGTCAGAACAGACTGTGAAGCTATAGTCAAATTCATAAAAAATAATCAGAGTAAAAAGATAAATAGAACAAGGTGGGTAAATTTACAAAATGTTATACAAGGTAGTGGATACACTATACAGTTTGAACATATAAAAGGAAAAGATAACGGGATTGCTGATTTATTATCTCGTAATATTAACAAATTGATGTGTTCAGATGGATAGAAAGCAAAAGGGAAAAGATAAAGTGGTCATCAGACCGCTACAGTTTAAACAGTGCCCTTCCCCCATGAGCATCTCGTCAAACGACGACGAAGAAACAGAAAAGCTGCTCAGCCAATCCATCAAGGCAGAGAAATCACACAGTTCTAGACAGACAGTAGCTTCACAGTGATAGGCAGAGCAGCTTTTCTGTCTGTCTAGAACTGTGTGATTTCTCTGCCTTGATGGATTGGCTGAGCAGCTTTTCTGTTTCTTCGTCGTCGTTTGACGAGATGCTCATAGGGGAAGGGCTCTGTTTAAACTGTAGCGGTCTGATGACCACTTTATCTTTTCCCTTTTGCTTTCTATCCATCTGAACACATCAATTTGTTAATATTACGAGATAATAAATCAGCAATCCCGTTATCTTTTCCTTTTATATGTTCAAACTGTATAGTGTATCCACTACCTTGTATAACATTTTGTAAATTTACCCACCTTGTTCTATTTATCTTTTTACTCTAATTAATTTTTATGAATTTGACTATAGCTTCACAGTCTGTTCTGACTGTAAAGTCTTTATGTAAAAATAGTTTAAATTTTTCTAAAGCATTAATTAAAGCTTGTATCTCAAAATCTAAGCTGGTCCAAATGGATCCAACTTTAAAACTTCCGCTGTAATATGAACAAATCTTTTCTTCTTTTTTATAACTGTGTACGTTTGGTTTGCAAAGGAGGACTGCTCCCCATCCATCTTTGCATCCATCGACTTCTATAATAATATAATCTGTTATAAGCGGTAATTCTAAGGGTTTAATTTCTTTAACCCTTTCTTTAATCTTTTTTATTAAAATTACATCTTCATTATTAAAATGTCTTTGGCCGTTTTTGGTGGTTTTACTATACAATGGTCCAACCAATTTTGAAAGGTTAGGGATGAACTTTCTTGCATAGTTTACCAGACCTAAAAAAGCTTGAATTTGTTTTAAATTTGTAAGTTTTTCTGGAAAATCTAGAATTTTTGTAGAAATATGTGGTTGTAACTCAATTTTTCCATTGCCAATTTCTAATCCTAAAAAAGAAAATTTTCTTTTAAATAACTCTATTTTTCTTTTGGATACTACTATCTCATTCTTTTTTATTTCGTCAAATACTTGTTGTAAATGTTTTTCATGTTCTTGAACTGTTTCACTTGCTACTAGTATATCGTCGATATAAACTAGGCAGAATTTGTATTTGAGAAATATACTGTCCATAAATCTTTGAAAGATTGAAGGAGCGTTCTTTAGCCCGAAGCTAAGAACATTCCATTCATACAGACCTTCAGAGCATGTGAAGGCTGTCCATTTTTTAAAGTCTTCTTCTAAATGTAATTGATTAAAACATGATTTTAAATCAAATTTAGAAAATACTTTGTTATTTTGTATTAACTGAATCAGACTGTCTTTATTGGGAATATTATAGCCATCGTCTTCTGTGTTATCATTTAATATTTTATAATTGTAAACGATTCTCGCTTTTCCTCTCTTCATTTCGCTATGATTTTTAACTATAAAGGTTGTTGATCTATGAGGACTTTCGGATTTTCTGATTAATCCTTGTTTAGTCATTTCTAATATTTGCTTTTTAAATTCCTCTTTATCTAAGGGACTATAATCTATATTTATATTTCTTATGGTAATATCAGGATTTTTTATTCTAAACTTGCATACATACTTAACTTTAGAACTTGTAATGTCTTCTCCTATGAGTCCTAGTTTTTCTAGATGTATAATTATAGGATGATTTATACTTTTTGTGATATCTTGTCCTTTTTCTAGTTCATTGTTTATGAAATTTGTAAGGAGTTGTAGTGCTTCATTTTATGTAATATTTTTTCTATTTTTATTTAAGAACTCTAAGCTACCTTTTTTTCCCTTTTTATTAGCAATATCTTTCATGCTTTTGTACCTAAGTGTTGGAAAGCTATAAATTTGTTTACTAATTGTTATAAAATTTTTTGTTATGGTGATAGCACCGTTTAATCCTAGTATAAAATTTAGTCCTAAGACAAAATCTCTAGATTTTATATGTTGAGGATTAATGTTTATTTGTGGTATTTCATATTTTATACTGTAATTTCCTGCAAAATCTAAGAATTGTATTCCTGCGGGATCTAAGTAATGTGTTATGTCTATTAGTCTATTTTCTACGGTTCTTGTCATTAGCTTATATGTGAGTGGTTTATGAAACTTTTCATGAGTTAAGCTATGTGAGATTACACTCTTTGTTGCTCCTGTATCTACTAGGGCTGTTAAATCTATAGGTGTATTGGCGTCAAGCCATAGTCTACATTGTATATTTATCATATTTACTGACCCACTGGTTTGTATAAGCGTTTCTTCTTTAGGTATCATAGGGTTTTGTTCTTTAAGGTCATCTGGTTCTGTGGCCATATTATTTAATTCTGGAATTTCTTTCTCTTTTTTCTTTTCTACATAATCTTCAAGTTTAATAACCCTATCTTTTATAAGCTCTATTTTTAATTTGTTTAATTCTATAACTAGCTCAAGTTTTTCTATTTTTTTCATCATATTCGCTAGCGTTTTTATTTGTATCTTGACTTGTACTTGGTGGTTCTATGTTATAGATATCTTTAATGCAAATATGACAGATTTCTCTAAAACATATGTTACATTGGGATCTTTTTTCTATACTTGGGTAATATTCACAAATGTAACATTTAATGTGATTATTACCTTTTCTGTGTTTCCAGTCGTGGTTACATTCTTCTGGATTTGTATATGTGTATGAGATTTTTGCTATTGGCTCATTTTCTTCACTATATATATTGTATATGGACTCGTTATCTGTATGATCTGTGTCTAACGCTTCTATTTCGTAGTCATTAATTTGTTCGATCAAATTACTTCTTTCCATATTTTTATTCCTATTTAGACATCTATTGGCCAAATGTTCTGTATCTCCACATATAAAACATTTACATGTCCTAGTGTGAGGTTTTTTTACGTATTTGTTTTGGTATTTTTTATACGGTTTATATTCTTTATTGTAGGTAGTACTTTTTCTAATTTTCTTTTTCTTACTTTTATCATAATATCCGTAGGCTTGTGGAGTGTATATCGCTGTTTTACAAAATGCAAATGCATTTCGTTTTAGTTGTTCTTGTAAAGCTACTTCTTTACATTTTTCTTCTAAAATACCGAATGTAAAGGTTATTCTAGGTCCTATTCCTAGGTTTTGTATATCACCGTATTGTAATTTCCAAGCTTCATGTATATTTTTTCCTAAGTCTCCTGGTAATTTTATAAAATACTTATCACATAAGCTATCTTCCATAGCTTGTCCTGTCTGTGCTAATAATCTTGTGAAATCTAATGTAAATTCATTTATGTATTTCATGTCTGCTATACTTAGTTGTTCTAGGTTTCTTATGGCTGTGTCTTGTAATAGACTGTTGTTTTTTGCTGGATCAACTCCTAAAATAAGAACTCTTATTTGAGAAGTGAAATTGTAGGGATTATCTCCTATAGCTTTTAGTCTGTTTATCTGATCTGAGCTATGGGCTTTTTTGCTTTGCCATATTCCTAAGGCTGTTGGGCCTAAAGTTGTTTCTAAATAGGCAAACATGTCCATACTATCTTTTTTATTTGTTTCCCACATTCTTACTACTGTCTGTTCCCATATAAGGACTTCGTCTACCCATAATTGTGGTTTTTGCTGTTCTAATAATAGCATATTTCCACTGTAAATTTGTCCTATAGGTAACCTTTTTCCGGTTCCATTATAACTAGATTCTTGTTGATAGTTTGTGACTGGTTTTGTCCATGGTTCTCTTCCCATGGCGTCGTATGATGTTTGTCCTATTCCGCCTTCTTGATAAGTTCTTTTGGGTTTGTTTTCGGGGTTCATAAAGTTACTATCTTGTTTTTTATAAAAATCAGAGATCATTGTGTCTCCTTTAACTATACTGTTTACTAAAGGTAAATTAAAATCTTCTTGTAATTTTTTGTAACTTTCTTCATATGTCATTTTTAAGTTTAACATGCATTCTACTATCATATCATCTACTTCTTCCTGTATATTTGCCTCTGTAAATTTTCTATTTGTTATTTGTTCATAGGATTTATTAATTTCTTCTAATTTAAAGGTTGTATTTGTTTCTTGTTTTATTTCTTCTAATAAACTGTAATCTATATCTTCTTGTTCGAATTTGGAGAATTCTGAATCTAATAAGTATTCATCTTCTTCATTTTCTGTATCATAAATGGGTTGTCCATATTCGGATTCATCATCTGATTCTAAATTCATAAAATTATATTGTGGTTCTTGAGGAGGTTGTTCTTCTGAACAAGTACTCTCTTCATATTTATTTTCTTCTTGTTTAAAATCTGTAAATCTTAGACTTTGTGTTCCGTCTATATTTTCATATATGTGACTTCTTTTAGGAATTAATGTTGTTGAATTATCTTTTTTTGTTGAATCGTTTATTTGCCATTCTAGTCCTGCTAATTCTTCAGGATCTATTATGACTGGTTCTATCATTTGTATTGATTTAGATGCAATTGTATTTACTATTCCTTCTATGTTTACTTTGTATTTCATTCCTGATCTATTACTAGCTTTTCCTAATACTCCTATGCTTATTACTATATTGTTTCCTTCATAATTTTCATATCCTTTGGTTTGTAAGGCTAGTTTTAATTTTTGTAAGTCTTTTATATCTTTTAGTATTCCAGGTGTACAATAAAATAAAGCTGTGTTTTGGCTTAAATCTATTTCCATTCCTGAGATTATTGCCTTTTTCATTTCAGATTTCCAACTTTTATCTAGTATTAGGGTTAAAAGTTTAGTTCCTAGGTTTTTTCTTCCTAGAGCTTTTATTCCTATTACTATGAGTCCTGTATGTATAAACTGTTTTCCTGATTGCTTAATTTTTAGGATTGTTTCGGGTGAAAATAAATCTATTTCTACCATTTTATCTATTACTCGTAAACTTTCTTCTCTACTACTTTGTATTAAAGTTGTGTTTACATTTAACATGCCTGATTGGTATAACGTTCTTGGATTTAATATATCTAGTTGATGTTGATTGTATAAATTTATATTTTTATCTAAGTCTATTTCTTCTTCTAATTGTATTGTTTGTTGTGTGCTTCTGGAAGATGATCCTTTTTTTAAAATTCTGTTTAAAAAAGTGTCTGAAGAAATAATATCTTTTATATTACTAGTAGATTTTCTGGATCCTTGGATGATTTGTTTATTCATCTCTAGGTTTCCAATGTTTATAAGGTTTTGATTTTTCACTTATATATGTCTTACTTAGTTTATCTATAAGTATGTTAATTTCAGTAGGGTTTCCTACTTCTATATGCTTATTTGTTCTAATACTTTTTATTTCTAGCAAAATTTGATTATTTTGCTCTCTTATATAATCTAGGTTATTTGTAAATTTTTTAATTTCTTCGATTTGTTTGTTTATTAAATGTATAGTTTTTTCTAATAGAAATTTGTTGTTTACGGATTCTTTTTGTAGGTTGAATCCTAAGTTTATAATTAAATCTGTGATACTATTAAGGTGTGTGTTGTCTGTGTGAAGACTATGTGTATGTAATTCTTTAATCTACAAATATGATTATAATAACTATTAGATATATTTTTATGATCGCTTTTATCGGAAAATTCTAAGTTTAAAAACTCAAGTTTTTTGAAAGTTTTAGTTGATACAATAATTTTTTGATTAAAAATCTGATTTCTTCTTTAAAACGCCTCGTCTCTTTAGTTTTCTTAAAATATTTTCTTATATCCCAAAATTTTTTAGTATAGTTTACAATAATATTGACATAAGTAAATCATTTAAAACATACGAAGTGTAAAAATCTATGATATCTTTGTCTAGTTTTAGTTTCAAAGCAAATTTTTTCCCTAATCTTCACCTAAGAGAGTTTTCATATAAATAGGACTTAAGCTTCAGCTGCCTGAAATGGACTTGTCTTAGTCTTTTAGATATTAGAAAAGCCTTTGCTCTGATACCAAAGTAGGTTGGGTATCATATATATATATATATATATATATATATATATATATATATATATATAGGGGTGAGTTCACTAGAAAACTCATTTTTATGATAAAACAAAAAAACTTATTATTAAAGGTGTTGCATATGTGTAGTACACCCAAAAGCCTAACCCCACCCAAAAACCTAAACCCCCCACCCCACCCCACCCACCCCCCAACCACCCTCCACCCACCGCCCAAAAACCTAAACCCCCACCCCCTAAAAGAAAACCTAATCTAAAAGCTAAACTAAACCCAAAAAACCACCCGCAAAAGCTAACTATGCTACACATATGTAGCAAAACGCTGATTTTTTTTTGTGAAAGAGGACGACGTGGGGAACAAGGTCTTCGAAGCGGTTTTTTAGTTTTTGATTTATATTTTAAGTTATGATTTTTTAATTATTTTTTTACCTTTAATAAATAGTTTTTTGGTTTTCTCATAAACAATGAGTTTTTTATGATCCTTCCCTTAAATATATAATACTATGTTAGAATCTCGTGAATTACACGGTTGAATAAATATAATGTTATAGACTTAGTAATAAAAATTTATATCTTTAAAAAGTAAAATATTACGTGACAGTTATAAATTCTGTTAAGTTAATTTTTAAAACATTTTTTTAGTTGAGTATTAATTTTTTTTATGTAACTGATAAATGTTAATTAATATTAAACTTTAAAAACCCGGTGTATTACACAGGTTGAAAAAATGCAATGTTATATATACTTAGTAATAAAGATTTACATATAACATATTTATGAAAAATGTTTTATAAAAAGAATTGTAGAAGCCATTATTATTTAATAGGAGAGAAAAGCGGAAAACAAAAATTATAAAAACAATTAAAGAAAATTGTATAATTAATAGTAGAAAGAGGCGGGGAAAAAAAGGTTGAGGATGCATGGGAGAGTGACAAGTGTCTCATCAAAATCTTTATTTATTATATAGTGTGAATATATATATATATATATATATATATATATTGTTTCTAGCTTCCTTGTTTTGAGGATTTATCTCTTGTATTTGTACTCACTTGATTAGGGGTGTTAAAAAATATCCGTATCCGAAACTGAACCCGAATTATCCGAAATTTCGAATCCGAATCCAAAAATTCAGATATTTGAATTTTCGGATTCGGATATTAATATTAGAAATTTTCGGATATTTCGAATACCCGATATTCAAATCCTAATCTCCTAAAGGAAAAGCTTCTTCAGTCTTCACGGCTTCACTACCTTTTCACTTTTCAGCGCACCACACCCCCACCCCCCCACGGCGGATTCTCTGTCTCTGGTCTATCATCTTCCCGGTGGCCGGCGTCTCTCCCTGTCATCTGAAATCTGAATCATTCTATCTTCGAATCTTCAACTCTTCCCGCGTCGCTCCCCGTGATTTTCTAAGGTATGTATTATGTTTGGATCTATTGTTTCCTGATTTAATTATGTTTATAAACTCAAATCGGCATCTAAAGAAGACTACTAACAATTTGGATTGTTATTTTTTTTTAGTTTGTAACTTTGTATTTGTTGGGATTTGTTGCTTGGAAGTTAAGTTGGAACAAGTTTATTTATCCAAAATTCAAACAAAATTCTGTCATTTTTTTTTCTTCAAATTTCGGATATCCGAATCTGTATCCGAAAGTATCCGAAATTTCGGATATCCGAAATTTTGGATACGGATTCGGATAGTAAAATCCACTATCCGAAATTTTCGGATATCTGAAATTTCATATATCCGGTTTTAAACACCCTTACACTTGATCAATGAAATCAATAACAACTTTTGATATCATAATTCTTTAAAATACGATGGCATTGTTACATGGGCTTTTGGACTTCCTCGTCAAAAAATCAAGAAATGATGATTTCTTAAAACTCGGGGAATCGTGGGATGAGAAAAGGTGGTTGATGCAGAAATTGTGTGGTGGATGAGGAAGAAGAAGAAACGGGTAAGAGGAATTTGTTTTCACATGTCTTGCACGTGATTATATATAGTGGCTAGATATATCGTTTGTTCAGCAAAAGAACGAAATTTATAACTTTGAACGAAAAAGAAGGATAACTGTAATTATTATTTGTTTTTATTAAAGATTAAAAAATTTATGCTAATGACTCCAATTGCAGCCATCAGGCTTTTAGTCTGGTGATAAGGGGTTTTCCTTGTAAAGGGTTTTCTCCTGTGGAGGTAGGGCTGAGCATTTCGGGTTTCCCGGGTCAATTAGGGTAACCCGATCTCGATCCCGAATTTCTATAAAAGTATTATCCGAATACCGTCCCTAGGTCACACAGTCAGTAATGGTTTCGGTCGGGAATGAACGATCGGGAAATACGGTATTCCCGATACCGTAAAAACTGGACTCGATCTGATTCTTATCGGTTGATAAAATGGCCGATGTTTCTTGGTTTGAGTGTTAATACTTGTTTTTTCTATTTTGTTGGTGTGCTTGTGTGAAAATATGAGGGTTTTTTCCTCTTTTTTTAACAAAAAAAAATCCAGTCAATTAGTGATTTTTTTAAAATAAAACTTCAAAAATTTTGAATTAAATATTCTTTGCCTTTTCTTATTCAACTGTGAATAAGAGTTAAAACTTTACAAAGATATCATGCTTTGTCATGATCTTCTATCATATTACAGTAAAATATAATGGATTTTTATTAATTTTTAAACATATCAGATCGGTAATATTTTCTCGGTTTCATAGGGAATTACCCGATCCCGAATATTTACGGAAAGAGTGACCGAATCCCGAAATATGTTATGCAAATCGGCTAGGTATCAGGATTTTTTTGGGTCGGTCTTCGGTGATTTTCGGGTATTCCCGATCTGTGCTCATCCTATGTGGAGGTCATTGGTTTGAATCCCGATAAGGAGTCCCGACGAGAGAAATTTTGTTAGTACCCTTCACGGACCTAGGTGTTAGTCGTTAAAAAAAGAAAGAAAGAAATGACTCCGATTGTAATTGCTCCATTGATTTATTAAGTCCATTTCTCTATGACATGTAAAGGTAAAACAATAAACATGTGTTACAAAAGAGTTGTTTCATAGCACGCGTTAGCTGTATGACTCATTCTGGATAGCAATGATTTAATAACTCATCTATACTATATAATAAATAACACTAACATCATTCAATGATCATAGACCAATTTCTCTCATTGGGTGTATTAGTAAAGTCATATCCAAGATGCTCGCTAATCGTATGAAGAATGTTATGGGGTCAATTATCTCGGATTCACAGACTGCTTTTTTGAAAAAAAGAAGTATCCTTGATGGCCCATTGGTAGTGAATGAAGTTATCTCCTGACTTAAGAAATCCAAACTCCCGGGGCTAATTTTTAAAGTGGATTTCAACAAAGCGTTTGATTCAATCTCATGGAGCTTCTTAGATTCGGTATTGATGCAAATGGGTTTTCCAAATAGGTGGAGGATGTGGGTCAAAGGGTTCCTCGGATCGGCAAAAGCTTCTGTTCTAGTAAATGGGTCCCCTACAAAAGAATTTTATTGTTCTAGTGGGGTTCGCCAAGGGGACCCTTTATCTCCTTTCATATTCGTCATTGGCATGGAAGCGTTCAACTGGATGCTTAATAGGGCTGTCAACTGTTGGATTTTTGCCAGTGGTGATCAGTTAAATTAGTTATCAAAAAACGGTTGATAAATAATTTTAGATTAATAATAATTATTTAGTAATTATTAATACGCAGCGGAATGAAACCGATTCAACACAAAATAAAACCTGACAGGATCTGGGTTACAAAACATACGAATACGGAATAAATTAAATCTAACTACCAATGAGATAGATATACCTTAGAGGTTAATGATTAACCGGTTGAGACACCTATGTACAATGAACCGATGCTAGATCACGAACCGATAACGCGGGAACGGGTGGCACCGGAGATCGCCAGACAAGACGACGTGCGGTGGCAGGCCTGGTGGCCAGAAATTGCCAAAGAAGAAAATCGATTTCTTTTGATTCTTGTTTGACCGATAGCTGCTCGGGAAAAAGAAACAAGAAGTCAACGAGTTCTTATTTTTCTTCTTTCTTTGCGGCTGTCTGCGATCCTCTATTTTGCATATAAGGTGATTATAATTATATAATAATTATAAACCCTACTAATCGTCTCCAGACCTAAAGTCCAATACGAGATGCAAAAAGCTCGAACCTGTTTTAATGTTTTAATAAAAGGATTAAAACAATAAATATAAATTGTTATTTATAAACTTGTATAAATAATAAATCCCGTGTAACGAATATATATAAAATATATCGTCTCGCTAACAGTTCGTAAATACCAGTTAAACACTTTAAGTGGATTGAATGTTCGTTGCCCTAGGTGTAACTCTTACGGGTCAAAACTCAGTTAGTAACGTTAAATAATCAGGACCGGACATATAATTCCAACAGTCTCCCACTTGGACGTCCTTCAATTAAGTTCCTTAACGCAGACAACCAGCGGTGTTCTAGCTACACATGATTGCCCCTAACAAGGTATGACACTTTAAAGTCATTAACCAAAACATCTTGCTATTGCAAGACATTAGACTTATGGTAATAATCGTCATCTATCATTTCCGTATAAGACATCAATTGAATCAATGAGACATGGATTTAGTTCATTCTCATATGACGTTCAATTATTATTGTTCTCATTCAAGATTCATAGTGGTCCAATCAAACACACAGTCAGTTTGGGTAAGGCCTTACACTTCACCAGTTTGAATCACGAGGGCGCCACGATGTCTAACTGTTACATATCATGTAAGAGTACAGAATCCCTTATCGACTACATACAACTCCCACTGAACTTCAGATCTGTTCCTAACCAATGCCTTTTTGACTGGCAGTTACGCGACAGCGGTTGACAGTGATTAAAGAACAGTCCTTGGTAAACGAAAGTTCTAGTATGCATCTCAAGTCAGAGGATACTAAATGAGTATACCAATATCAAAACATCTTATGATTAAAATCCATGAAGATGATTTGAAGCGAGTTACATCCAACGTCATCCAAGATGAGGTCTGTGAAATTGGAAGTCAACTACTTGAGTCCAAGTTCAGAATAGTCTTAATTCAGAGTCATTCCCACGATTCTGATCGACTACGGATGATTAAGAATACAAGATTCATGGATTAAACGTATTAAAATCGAACACAGTTGTAAGAATTCAAAATTGCATTTAAATCAGTAAACCAAAAGAATTCAAAAGTACAACTGTTTAATTGTTCACACATTCAAAATACTAAATCAAAACATATCACTAGCAAATCTAAGACCAATAGCATCTCTGTGAAGATCATGCTTGTCCTGAGACATGGGCTTAGTAAACGGGTCCGCTAGGTTTTGATCTGTGTCTACTTTGCTTATCACGATGTCACCACGTTCCACAATTTCCCGTATATAGTGGAACTTTCTGAGAATGTGCTTGGCTTTGTGATGAGATCTGGGCTCTTTGGCTTGAGCTATAGCACCTGTGTTATCACAAAGTATCTCGATTGGTTGGCGAATACTCGGAACCACATCGAGCTCAGTAATGAATTTCTTCATCCAAGCAGCTTCCTTAGCAGCATCTGATGCAGCTATATACTCAGATTCGGTGGTTGAATCTGCCACCACACTCTGCTTGGAGCTCTTCTAGGAGATAGCTCCTCCGTTTAGAGTGAATACGAATCCTGATTGTGAGCGAGAGTCATCTCGGTCAGTTTAGAAGCTAGCATCAGTGTAATATCTTACAGTGAGCTCTTCTTCCACTCCTCCAAATATTAAGAACATGTCTTTAGTCCTTCTCAAGTACTTCAGGATGTTCTTGACTGCAGTCCAATGGGCAATGTCAGGACTTTGCTGAAAACGACCGGTCATGCTTAAAGCATAGGAGACGTCAGGCCTGGTACATAACATAGCATACATGATAGAACCAATCGCCGAAGCATATGGAATTGCTTCCATACGCTTGGTTTCAATGTCCGTTGAAGGAGATTGCGATTTGTTCAGCACGGTGCCTTTAGTCATAGGAACACCTCCTTTCTTGGAGTTTTCCATATGAAAGCGTGCCATGACTTTGTCTATGTATGTGCCTTGACTAAGCCCTAGAAGCCGCTTAGATCTATCCCTGTAGATCTTGATTCCTAGAATGTAGGCTGCTTCTCCAAGATCTTTCATTGCAAAACAAGTTCCCAACCGGTGTTTAACATCGTTAAGCATAGGGATGTTGTTTCCAATGATAAGTATATCATCCACATACAAGATGAGGAATGATATAGTGCTCCCACTAGCCTTTCTATAAACACAAGGCTCATCTTCATTTTTGACAAAACCAAACTCTTTGATCTTTTGGTCAAAACGAAGATTTCAGCTTCGAGATGCTTGTTTGAGTCCATAAATAGACTTATTCAGTTTACATACCCTATTAGGATATTTTGGATCAACAAAACCATCAGGTTGTACCATATAGACATCTTCAGATAGATGCCCATTAAGGAAAGCGGTTTTGACATCCATTTGTCATATCTCGTAGTCATAGTACGCGGTTATGGCAAACAATATCCTGATCGATTTGATCATAGCAACGGGCGAGAAGGTTTCATCATAGTCAATGCCTTGAGTGTGAGTAAAACCTTTCGCAACTAGCCGTGCTTTATAGGTGTGTATATTTCCATGCATGTCGATTTTTCTCTTGAAAATCCATTTGCTCACTACTGCCCGAGATTCGGGGGTAGCTCAACCAAGTCCCAGACTTGATTATCACGCATAGATTGCATCTCGACGTTCATGGCTTCTAGCCATTTTGCAGATTCTGGATCTGAAATAGCAGATTTGTAGTTAGTAGGTTCGTCATTAGATTCGGCTACTAACAGGACCTCGGTACCCTCAAGATGCCATAGGTATCTGTCAGGTTCTTTACGAGTCCTTACACTTCTGCGAACGCTTGTGTTTATGTCTGATTCACCAGCAACAACTTCTTGTTGTTCAGACGCTCCGACTTCATCAGCGGTTGTTTGTGGTTCTCGAATTTCTTCAAGATCCACTATATTATCTCTAGTTCCTCGTTCAAGAATTTCTTTCTCGAGGAAGTGTGCCTTCCTTTTGATGGAAATAACATTTGCATCAGGATGGTAGAAATAATATCCGCTTCTGTTATAGTATCCAACGAAAACGACCTTTTCGCCTCTAGGATCGAGCTTGTCATCAGAATCGCTGGTGACATATGCATCACATCCCCATACTCTAAGGTAAGACAGATTGGGTTTAGACCCATGCCATATCATATATGGAGTCTTGTTTACCTTCTTAGTCGGTGCCAGATTGACAATGCGGGCGGCGGTCATAAGAGCATAACTCCAGAAGGAGTGTGGCAAGTTTGTTCTACACATCATCGATCGAACCATATTAAGTAGGGTTCGATTTCTCCTCTCGCTTACGCCATTAAGTTGGGGTGTGCAAGGTGGAGTAGGTTGTGAAACTATTCCACGCTCCTTGAGATGATTTATGAACTCTGTGCTGAGATATTCACCACCTCGATCTGATCGAAGTGTCTTTATCGTTTTACCGAGTTGGTTTTCCACTTAGTTTTGAAACTCTTTGAACTTTTCAAAAGTGTCATGCTTGTGTTTCATAAGATAGACATAAGCATATCGACTATAATCGTCGATGAATGAAACGAAGTATCTTTCATGATTTCTAGACATGGTTCTGAAAGGGCCACATACATCAGTGTGTTTGAGTCCTAGCAGATCCTTGGCTCGTTCACCAACGCCGGTGAAGGATCCTTTAGTGAGTTTGCCAGCTAAGCAAAACTTGCAGTCTTCAAAGGATTCTTGTCCAGTGGATTCAAGGATCCCTTCGGATTGGAGCCCTTTCATGCGGGCCTTGCTTATGTGACCAAGTCTACAATGCCATAGAAATGTATCATTAATGCTAGATTTGATACGTTTAGAAAGATTGTATATGTTATTATTAGTTTGAACATCAACCTCATAAATTCCATTTCGAGGTTTAACCTCAAAATAGAAATATCATTTAAGTAAGTAGAAATATTAATTCCATTAAAAACGTACTTAAAACCTTGTTCAAACAATACGGAAACTTGAAATAATGTTTCTGGTTAAACCAGGTGCAAACAAACAGTTATTTAAGATAACTACAAGGCCAGAAGGACATGAAAGGTGAAATGTTCCAGTTGCAAGAACTGGTACTCTCTTCCCATCACCAACGATGAGTTTCATGTCGCCTTGTTTCAGCTTCTTCCACTTTTCAGGCTCGTGCAATACATTAACGATGTGATAAGCACATTCGGTATCAAATACCCATGTGTCGCTAGAGATAGTGAAAAGTTCAATAACATAGATAGAAATACCAGAAGAGATGCCTTCACCATTTGCTCTTTTCGATCTCAGCTTAGCTAGATATTCAGGGCAGTTACGTTTCGAGTGCCCCATATTGTTGCATTCAAAACACTGACGCTCCTTGGGAGGGGGTGCTTTTGCAACTTGCTTGTTTTTGTTGGTGGCATTCTTGGCAGCAACAAAACCTTTGCTGTTATAACCCCTTTTCTTGGTTTTGGGCTTGTTAACACCAACAGATTTGACCATCAACTCTTGATTAGTCTCACTTGATATTCTCATCTCGGTCGTTTCCTGCATACCGTGCAGTTCAGGCATAGTCTTCTCCCATGTGTTCATATTTAAGTTCATTACGAAGTTGTCATAAGAACTAGGGAGAGAGTTCAAGATGAGGTTGGTGTCATTCGGTTTTTCATTCTCAAGCAAAGACTTGAGAGAGAATGAGGAGTGGGATCCTTTTTCAGTAGACATCTTGTTAAATAAGCAAATTAAAGGTTAATTAGTATTTTGGATGTAATAAATTCTTATATTAATAACCCATGGCAAGAATAGAATAAGAATAGAGAATCTGGTTATATCAATTAGTAATGGCGGCTGTGGCACGCAACATTAGTAAGTGATTTAGGCAGACTGACAATAATTGCCAATTGTGGAAAAATGCACAATTCTCGAGTATGAGGCCGCTAAGACAACTCTTGTCTATGCATTGATACGTTTAGCCTCATCTATGCCTAGTTTTGATCTCCATACAACTGGGGCATGTACTAGAGAGAAAAGTAATAGTCGCCCTAGTACAGGTACATGTGGAAGGGCCGGATGTGTCAACGAAACCCTTGCACCTTGGAGGGATAGGTTACGCACCAAGTGCGGTGCTGTGGCTCCAAACACCGGTGTTTCACGTTATGCCCCAAGTGTTCCTTATAGTAGGATGGCATAGACTAAAGATTTTAAATATGGGATTTAATTTTAGTGTTTACCGAATACAGTCAAACACAACAAATGATAAATCATGCGTGTGTTGTAAAAGCCAGTTTTACTATATATTAGATCGTGGCAACGTGATGAACCCTTTCATCTCTCAAGACACTTAATTTTAAACAACCTATTAAAACTAAGTTTGCCGCGATGTAATTAACCAATTAAAAGTTAATAGTTTAAATGAACTATTAAGTTATTTGTTTTGAAAATTTAAAATCAGTTTAAATTGCAAAACTTTATTGGTTATCATTTATTTTAAAAATAAACTGTTTGTTTTAATATAAAGTATCTACAAGTTGTAAAAAAAAAGGTTTAGAACTTATTATTATTTTGATTGTGAAAATTTTGGTATTTGGTCGGTACGTTATAACATTTATGTTGGATCGGGATCTACCTTGATCCAATGATTCAACACATTAACCGAACCAAATCGTGCGGAATCCGATTTGATTGGCAATCCAATCTATGACACGGATCGGGTCGTGAGAAACGAGCGGATTAGATGTCGAAACGAAGGTTTCTATCGACCCTTTGGTGTAGAGAAGTTGGATACAAGACCTGGAAACTCTCAACGGACAGAGATTCGACAATGCAGGTGCAAAGAGTTTGTGTGTGTTATGTGGCTTAGTCTGGTTCTGCTCTAGTTAGCCTTTTTCTGCTCTGGTTAGTCTCTTTTTGTGCTCATAAAGTGAAAGCACTATATATAGTGCAGAGGCCATTCGTACGAATGAGCCATGTGAATGGACTCATTCGTGCGAATGAATCAGCAGAATGGTTCATTCGTAAGAATGAATCATCAGAATGGTTCATTCGTACGAATGAATCATTCTCATGACCTATTCTAGCGAATGAATCATTCTCATGATCTATTCGCGCGAATGGATCATTCTCATGATCCATTCGTGCGAATGGGCCTTTCAATAGCACGATTGATCAACGTTATCGATATTTATCAGATCGTTTAATACACAGTCGTTATATATGAGTAAACATTAAGGATAAACATGTAATTTCATTAATATATCAAATAGTTACATTAAACATAGATGAAATACATATTACAAGGGATTAGGGACATATCATGCATCTACATACTCCCCCTTGGACCTAGATCCCTTCAAAATGACCTAACTAACATTAGTTGGTCTTCAACATCTCTTTTGTACGAGTTTTCCAGTTGACCCCGGCGTGTATGTCAAAAGCAAAGCAAATACGTATCACCTTCACATACTGCAACACCTGGTCTATATCTGCAACATCAAAAAACGGCTGACACTTGTATAAAGTTGTAACATCTTGTTCAGACAAGTTGGTTAGCCACAAGGGATCAAAGACCCTGATGGTCTCCCATGACCCTTCTTTATAAAGCACTATAACAGCTTCACGAGTACGCCCATCATAGTACCACCATTTGAACTGATCTGAGAAGTCCTGGATCATTTTCCTTAAAGGAATCTTCTTCATGATCGTTGGAGGTTTCCACTTTAAGACAATTAGGGGCTTCTTGGTGATTGGATGAACCTTTTCCTTGTGAATGTAACGTGTAGGCATTTGTGGCTTGAAGTTCACCCACTTCTTCCGGTATTCGTACTGTAATTGACGTTCAAACCATTCGGATAGACTGGAAGATTCGCTGTATAGAAGCTTTAGACGCGCCAATTGATTTACTTCAAATGCGGGCAGCGTCTTGAAGTCATGAGGGTACTTGAAATATTGTATGCCCTTCTCTCTTTTTATAGCATAGCATCTTAAGTCGTTGAAGTATGCCCAACTGATTATACGACCATCAGACTTGTGTCCTTTGAGTCGATAAACTTTAGTGTACTTGGTTGGAGGAGAGGGCTTTGAGTTCTTCTTTAATTCGGCCATGTATTCCATCCACTGACTTTTACGTTCGTTCAGCTCGTCAACATTGGTAGTGGAGGAACCGGCTTCATCACCTTTGTCTTCTATTATTCAGTTGACCTCCTCGTCGGACTGCTGATTAAATAAGTCCGCGAAGGAGGGAAGATCATCACCATCGACAGATGTGTACTTTGGGTATTCCTGATCGGTGATGTCTTCAATCTCAACCTCATCAACATATTCCAGTTCATCAGAAGAGGGATACTCGGGAGCAGAAACAGATGCCTCGTCGGTGATAACTTCATCAGGATTCATCTGAAATAATTCGGCAATCTGTTCTTTAGATAAGCAATGCACGATTTCCCCCTCTTCTTTGTCATAGATGACCGAGTGCTGGATGATCCCTTGCATGTCAAGCACATATGTCAGCTTGGAGGGTTGTTGCTTGAGTGGCATCACATCCAGAACTATTCACATAAACAAACAAAGAATAAACATGTGAGAATTTGAAATTTCATTGATTTAATCAAAATAAAACTGAAATTATTTACATAATAATCTAATATTTACAATAAGACAACTTTTAAACAGACTATCAACCTTCAGTCCCCTTTTGTTTATCTGATGACGAGCCTTCTGATTTGTCTGATTTTTGCTTTGTTCGCGCCTCTGCTTCTGCTGTCTTTTCAGCACTTGATGCAGCACCAGCATTGGCACCATCGTTCTTATCTTTGTCATTATTGTCATCATCATCATCATCACTATCATCATCATCATCGTCACCATCATCATCCTCATCGTCATCATCATCATCATCGTCACCATCATCACCATCATTGCGAGCACCCTCAATTCTGGGTGTCGGGTCCCTTCTGCTTTCTAAGTTTTCCAATAGCCTTTTGTTTTCCTCCTCTAGCCTTTGTATCCTCTGAGCATGTGCATCAACAGTTGTAGACAACTGTTGATTCTGGTTTGTAGCAGTGAGAAGGAGGACTTGTTGATCATTACACCTGTTGGTGAGACTTGTGATGGCTTGAGATTGTTCAGAGTTTTGCAGAGTCAGATGACCAATCTGCGAGCCCTGTTGGTCAATCAGCAAACCCTGTTGATCAAGACGCTTTGATTGCTCTTCATTCTGAGCCAGTAAACAAAGTACCAAACTGTTTAAAGTACTGATCTGGTCGTGTAGAGAGACAGTCGGCAGTGACATTGAAGATTCAACTTGAATAGTTGATGGCTGTGATGTAGGAGCAGTCGTGTAGATGGGAGGAGGCACAGTTTGTGTCTGAGGCATAGATGTTGACATTGGAGCCTCAGACCTGGTGGCAGTTTCTGTAGTAGAAGAGGTGCTCTCCGTCCTTCTAACAAGCTTAAACTTTTGGCGTTTGGCCATTCTTTTCTTTCCTCTTCCCTTCTTGACCGGGGTAGATTGAGAAGAAGGAGCATCAGATACTTGTAGACAGCCAGGGACAAAGTCAGCATCCCTGACGTCATCATCAACCCTTGAGCTTCCTTGATCTGCTCCCCTTTTTCTTTTTGTTGCGACCAATCTTGCCCCTTGTTGACTGATTTCAAATTCATCTTCAGTTTCCTCAGAATCAGTAAACAGGACGGTGTCCAGGTTAACGTCTTCTGGGTTAGTTGGAAGGGAAGGATCGATAGCAGTAACAGTGGGAGTGGTGGCAGCGGTAGATGAAACATGAGGAGTATTGCCACCATCTCCCTGACCATCTTGGTCGTCATCATCTTGGTCATCAGCTGGAGGTACAACAATATCCTCCCTGTCCGAATCACAGTTATCGTGACGCCATTTTCTGTTTACTGGTGCCACATACTCTGGATTTGCCAGATGTCCAATGAGTCGTTTGTGAGGTGGCTTTGTTGGTCTGCCCCTGTAGGTCTGTACCCTGTTTAGAGTGACGTCCGTCATGTGTTCTAACTTGATTATGTCGACGTCCGACCTTGGTAGAAGAGGAAGTTGATCATCTATTATCATTTGTAAGAATCTGGGGTACATAAGATACGCATTGTCCCCTTTAAGATAGATGTTTTCCTTAAGGTGCGTGAACACCATCTCGGAAAAGTTGAACGGAATGTTCAACACCAGTGCAACGAATGCGCTCTGTATTGTTTCGCGCATATCATCAAATCCGCCACGACGGGAACCGAGGCAATGCAGAAGAACATGTCCTAGATAATTGTACTGCGGACAGAGGTTCGCTTTGTTTAAAACTCCCTCGGAGACATTCCCGTCGTACTTTATCCTCATGAAGCATCCTCGGACCAGATATTTATCCAGTGTCACTGGATCTTCAGGATGATCACCAAATTGACACAATCGGCGAATGTGAGCTGCCGATACAACCACATCTTGACCTGCGATCTTCCCTCGTATGACCGGTGGAGATACCACGCAGTCAATCTCGGCGGAGGCCCAGAACTCCCTTTGGTGCGACGTATATGGAGTGCGGAGATGGGATATAGCATGAGCAATCCTGGATCTGGATAGAAACTCGATCATGCCGACAAACGGACGTGCATTCTTTGATGTCGGAATCATGTACGCACATATGTTGCTTTTTATGGAAGCCTTAAGAACAACTGGAGCTCTGTGCGCCATAACGATCAGTCTGCAAACACAAAAACATGAAGCACCTCAGATCAATACATGCAAGATTTTGGAAATATGAACTTTTGGACCATTTTTCCCTTGGTACGAATGAATCATTCTGCCTATTCATTCGTGCGAATGAGTGTTCATTCGTGTGAATGAGTTCTCATTCGTATGAATGAACATGAAGAGTGTGTCCATTCGTATGACAGACGGGTCGCGATCCAACTTGTCCAAAATTCGATCAAGACACGAAAAATTTTGTCGAACAAGACCCCAAGCCACTCGACTAATGCTATCGACCAAGACTCGACATTTTAACTTGTTTATTATTGCAGATTTTAATATCTAGATCCGGTTTCTGATTTCTAGCCCTAGATCTAGTCGAGTCATCCAGGAATCGAGTATACAAACGATTAATCTTGAGAAGGTATACCTGTAAACAGAAATCAAGCGTTAGATCGGTGATTGGACGGAGATTTGGGTAACTTTCAGATTACACAGAACAGATATGCGAATGAGATTTCAAATGTGCGAATGAGACTGAAAATGCGAATGAATGGCCCTTTTATAGGATGGTCTGGTTCATTCGTGCGAGTGGACTCTCAATCGTGCGAGTGGACTCTCATTCGTGCGAGTGACCCAGACTTGATTCATTCTGCCACTCATTCGTACGAGTGGACCATTCTGGTCAATCCATTCGTGTGAATGAGCTATTCTCCTCATCCATGCGTACGAGTGAGCCATTCTGCTCATCCATTCGTACGAATGGATAACCTCTTTTAGTAAATTAAAATTTTCAGGTTAAATGGGGTATCCGACCACATCGATCTTGACAACAATTTGATTATGAAGTAAGGGATCAATTATGAAGTTTTGGAATAGTTTATGAAGTAAAGGAACGATTTGATCAATCAGGAAGTCAAGCGGTTTTCAAATTTTGATTTTCTGACAGTCGTTCGAGTCTTATCAGATAATCTAAAATTCAGAAAAAGTAAAATCTTTTTGGATTTTTGAATATGTAATGCTGAAAATAATATCAACAAGATATATACACGCATGTCTTAGTAAGAATGATCCTTATGAGAAATCATACAGACTTAGTGACTAATGATCTGAGACATTTTGAATTTTGTAGATACAACTATACAATGGTATTTACACATCTTTTTGTGAGAAAGATCCGAACATGGGATCAGTATTAAACTCATAGCAATCAGCAACATTGCAAATTATCTGAGCTTTAAGTACACTTAGTCAAAATGCGATCATTGATATGTTTGTCCATCTTAAACCTATGCAGACCTCTTCTCAACACTTACAAGATGATCTTGAAGGATTGAGTCCATTGTCTGTGTGTCCCACACTATTTAAGAATTGACTTGAATTACTTTTCAAAACATGTTAATGTTTCAAATCAGCACAACTTACTTAACCAGCCATCATAAGTTCATGAGATCTCAGTTATTCCATGTTACTTCTTTACTACACCAATCTTTTTTTTTTTTTAGTATTCACACTGATAGCCATCAACTCATGGACGGCTTCAGCCAGGTATTTACAAGGCAATATGACACGTATGCAGCTAACGGTGTTTGTGTTCATCCTATCCCATGGATGGCTTCAACCAGGCTGCAACCCGGTAATATGGCACATATACGGATTCGGATTCATACTTTTATTTTATTCTTAATCGCATGGACGGCTTCAGCCAGGTATTTACAAGGCAATATGGCACGTATACGACTTCAGAATCTAATTTTTAATTTTATAACTACTTTCTGATATCTCATTAAACCGATGATAACTGGTGTGCACAGAATGAGAAACACCTTCAGTTTCTAATGTTGATTTTCGTCAATCCTTTCACCATTATGTGACTCACAAGACAATATCTAATATGGTATAGATTGATCATCAATGGTCGAGATTCAGTAAGATAAGCCTATCAATGCATCACATGTCGACTTAGTGTGACTATTCACTATAACATTAAATGCAATGTGCTTCATACATATGGTTAGTGTGCCATCACTTCCCAAAGGTTGGATACGATTTCTCATTTTTGAGTTTTTCAGATGTTTTTAGGTTTTAGACTGTACAAAAATGGAAAATCTTTTTGAAATTTTTTTATTTTTTATTTTTTATTTTTTATTTTTTTTAACAAACTGTACACAAATAACTATACACAAATAGAAAATCTTTTTGGAGTCTCAGATAACTAGCGTCTGTGTACTATCATTTTTCTCAGCGAGAGATCATTTTCTTACTGACATTTTCTCCCCCTAAAATTTTAAAATGAAAAATCTTTTTGAGTTTTTGAGATTTTTAATAAACGCAAGAAAGAAAATATATACAGGAACGTAATTGATAAAAATGATTATTGACTCGACTCTTGGTCCGGAACAACGTCATCCTTCTTTTTCATGCCGTTTACCTCTAACAAGAATAAAAATCTTGGTTTGTCAAAGGATTTTGTATAGAGGTCGGCCTTTTGGAAATCAGTGTTAATTTGAACCACATCAATAAGTTTCTTTTCAAAACAATCACGAATGAAGTGATATTTTATACCGATGTGTTTGGTTTTTGAATGCTGAACCGGATTCTTAGTGATAGCTATGGCAGCAGAATTATCTACATAAATAGGAGTGTTAGAGAATTACAAACCGTAGTCCCGAAGTTGCTGTTGAATCCAGATAATCTGAGAACAGCAACTGGCAGCAGCGATGTATTCAGCTTCACATGTAGATGTAGCCACTGAAGTATGCTTTTTGCATTGCCATGTCACGAGACGGTTTCCAAAGAACTGACACCCTGCAGATGTAGACTTGAAGTATGTTTTGCAACCACCATAATCAGAATCACTATATGCAGTAAGCTCAAAGTTATCATCATTAGAGTACCATAATCCAAGATCAGGAGTACCCTTCAGATAACGAAAAATCCTTTTGACAGCAATTAAGTGGGAGACTTTTGGTTTTGACTGATATCGGGCACAGAGACACGTGGCGAACATGATATCTGGTCGAGATGCCGTGAGATACATGAGAGATCCGATCATGGCTCGATAGAGAGTAGCATCAATATACTCCCCCTTGTCATCAGGCGAAATCCCTTGATTGATCGCCAATGGAGTACCAGTAGGTTTGGCATCAGTCATACTGAATCGGCTCAGTATGTCTCCAACATAATTGGTTTGATGAAGGAAAATCCCTGTCTCAGATTGATCTACTTGTAGCCCTAGAAAGAACTTCATCTCTCCCATGGAACTCATCTCGAACTTGTCCTGCATAACTTTTTCAAATTCTTTGCATAGAACATCATTCGTCGATCCGAAAATAATGTCATCCACGTATACCTGTACCATTAAAAGTTCTCCACCCTTTTCTTGAATAAACAACGTGCAGTCGATGACACCTCTTCTAAATCCATTGTTCAGAAGATGAGTGGAAAGTGTCTCGTACCACGCTCGCGGAGCTTGGTGCAATCCGTACAGTGCCTTGTCCAATTTATAGACACGGTCACGATGCATAGGATCTTCAAACCCGGGAGGTTGATTGACGTATAAGACTTCACTGATTTCTCCATGAAGGAATGCACTCTTTACATCCATTTGATAGACTTTGAACCTTTTGTAGGATGCATAAGCAAGAAAAATTCGAATTGCTTCCAGACGAGCAACCGGTGCAAACACTTCATTGTAATCTATACCTTCAATTTGCCTAAATCCCTGAACGACCAAATGAGCCTTATTTCTTATGACTATTCCTTGATCATCCCTTTTGCAACGAAGAACCCATCGAGTACCAATCTTCTTAGCTCCTTTTGGTAAATCAGCTAACTTCCAAACTCTGAGCTTCTGAAATTGGAGCAGTTCTTCCTGCATTGCATTTACCCAAGATTCTTCTTTTAAAGCATCTGTTATAGACCGTGGTTCGATTTGCGAGACGAAACATGAATGCGCACAATCGTTGACCACACCAGATTCCATGATTTCTGAGTAGACTCCAGAGTTGATCTGACCCCTAGTTTTGACACCAGATGTGGGATCACCAATAATGTTCTGTTGAGGATGAATTCTATCAATCCTACCCACAGGATGAACAGGAACCTCAACAGTTTGATCAAGGTTTGTGATACTCTGTTCAATTGCCACAGAATGTGAAACATCATCACTCAATTGTACAACATCATGGGAAGGATCTTCAATCAGCTGGTCTATTTCTTGTCGAGAATCCTCATACTCTGAAGAAGAAGAAGAAGAGTCATCATCCTGTGTGACTTGTGTGTTATTGGAGGACTCAGGAATGTCAGATGATGAGGGAGTAGGTTGCACATGTTCATCAGGTGCGTTTTGAGCATCATACAACATTTGAACAACAACCTCCTCATCTGAACATTCTGGAGGAAGATTAAACGAGGCAAAAAGTTCTTCATAATCAAACATCCAAGGAAGACCTTTTCCAGCAGCAGGAGAGTTATACTTTTGAACATCAACATGGTACCATTCTTCTACATTCCCAGAAGCTTTGTTGTAAACTCTTTTATTGGGAGTGCTGTACCCTAAGAAGTAATCTTCCTCTACTTTCTCGTTAAACTTGCCATGAGCATCTTTTTTCAACATGGTACATGGAGCGCCGAACGGTTCAAGATACTGTAAGTTCGGTTTCCGTCGATGCAACAATTCAAAGCAAGTTTTATCGTGACGCTTGACAACTAGAACCCGGTTGAGCGTGTAACACGCATTAGCAATAGCTTCATTCCAGAACTGCACGGGTAAGTTTGAGTCAGCGAGCATAGTCCTTGCCGCTTCTATCAAGGTCCGATTCTTCCTCTCAGCAACACCGTTAATTTGTGGAACATATGGCGCACTGAATTCATGGTGAATACCAAGTTTTTGACAGAAAGTTTCAATAAGGTGATTTTTAAATTCAGTACCATTGTCTGAACGGATCCTCCTAACCTTTAACTTATACAGAGACTCCAATTTGGTAATCAGAATCTCCACATATTCAAAAGTCTCAGATTTTTCTTTCAAGAACATCACCCAAGAATATCTCGAATACTCATCCGTCACAACCAAACAATATAAGTCTCCAACAATGCTCTTCTGGTTGATAGGACCAAACAAGTCCATGTATAAGAGCTCTAGTGGTATAGTGATGGAATGTTGAGATTTGGGTTTATGAGATTTCTTGGTTTGTTTGCCTTTCTTGCAAGAAACACACAAGTCAGGAAGATGAAAACTTTTCACAGTGACTCCTTCAACAAGATTTTTGTGCACCAAATGATTCATTTTTCTGAGACTGAGATGTCCCATTCTTTTGTGCCATAAAATAGAATCCTTCTCAGTGGCTTTTGAAACAAAACATGATGCTGTGGACACTGAGGATGATGCTTGTGACATGTCAAGAATATAAAGATCATTCACTCTTGGAGCAGACATAATCACCATGTCTTCTGGAATCATAAACTCCTTTTTCAAGATATAACAGTGCTTGTCATCAAAAAGAACCTTGAACTCCTTATCACAGATTTGAGAAACAGAAAGCAAGTTGTTATCCAACTGTTTGACAAAGTTGACCTTCTCAAAGCTGACAGCTCCATTAGACAGTGTTCCCAGAGCTGAGATAAAACCACCTTTATCGCCTGCAAATGAAACATAGCCCCCTTTGATATTTCTGACGTCGAAAAGGAGAGCTAAGTTCCCAGTCATGTGCCTGGATGCCCCACTATCATTAATCCAATTATTGCTAATAGGATTGTAAAGGACAACCTGCACAAGAAGGAAAGTAATTAGTTTAGGTTAGGAACCCAAGCCTTTACGGTCTTGGGTTTCCCAGTCTCATCTACAACAGTACAATCCATCCACTGTCCTTGTGGAATTTTGGAACAACCACTTGACTTTGAAGTACAGTCGTCAGAAGCATCATCTGATTCTTCTTTCCACACATGTTGTTTGTGCAACGACTGTTTGTGGTAAACAGTGGATTGCTTAACGATTTGTACAGGTGTGGAACTCGAATCAGAGACCAACAAGTCATGCATCTTTTGTTTAACTTTCTTTTGATGCACTTGTTGTTGGGTAAAAGAGTTATATTTTGACTTTAAAAACTTTTGTTTATTTTCTGGAAAATGGTTAACTCTTTTACTTGGCTTCTGAAGATAAGGACAGTTGACAACAACGTGTCCTTTTGTACCGCACTCAAAACAGTATCTCCGCTCAACCAACCTCGGAGATCTGTATTGATTTTCACTTTGGTGAATTTTTGAACCACCAGCCTTATCTTCTTTTTGTTCAGCTGAAGAGAGTGACTTGTTTGATTGAACAGACTCTCCAGCTTTAACAAAAATAACCTTTTTGATTGAGGCTTTGGTTACTTGACTCTTCTGATCAGAAGTAGTGGGATAAGATGGACGGCGATTGGTCTGTTTAATTTTAAAAACATTTTTAGAAGCAGATTTTGAAATACCAATGCTGTCATTCTGTGGAGCAGACGAGTTTTTGTGTCCCAAACCACGAGTAGGGCACTCATCGTCGTCTTCATCCCACTCTTCTACCATTCCATCAACACACTGGGACTCCGAGGTCGAAGCACCATTATCGTTAACCTTTGGTTGAGAAATTTTGTTTTCGGTTGGATCAACGACAAGTGGCGTTTTGACCTTAAAGTCAGTGATTGGGTTATCATCCGGTGTGTTTACCATAGTATTCAACACCGGTGGAGGACAATTGTTATACCCAAACCCAGCATTTTTCTTTCCTAGATGCTGTGAAATCATGTAATCAAGAATGTAAGAAGCATTTGAATAACTTTTCAGCTTTTGATTTAAAGTTTCATAATCACATTCGACAAGCGCCAGCTTTTTCTTTGTTTCATCAATCGTGTTTAAATAAAAGGTGATGGCATTTTGTTTGTTGAGAACACAGATTTCTAATTCATGAACTTGCCTGTTTAAAAGATCAATTTTGTTTTTGAAGGCAAGTTCGTTTCCCTTTAAAACACGGTTTGCTTCAAGACAATCAGTTAAATCAGCAATTAAGTCTGTGTTGTGACTTTTAAGTGCCTCAACTTTCTTTTCAAGTTCATCACAAATTAAACACGGTTGAGATTCAGACTCACTTTCAAAACTTTCAGAATTTACCTGAATGCCTGTGGATGTTTTTACCATAAAAGCACAGCTACAGGTAGATTCAGAAGAGGAATTGTTATCATCCACATCAGCTGTCGATTGACTTGAAGAGACGACAGATGATTTATCTTCATTCTCAGCTGTGAAGCCAGAGCTGTGAAGCCAGAACTGTTTGAAGATGTGTCGTCTTCAGCTGATGAACTTTCTAAAGCAATCTCTCTCTCAGCATCAGAATCTGATTCTTCTTTGATTTCTACAGCCTTTGCCATGTAAGCTCTATCCCCTAAACTGCCATCAGCTCCAAATTTAAAAGACCAATCAATAGTCTCATATGTTTGAACAACCATAGCTTTTGTTCCACTTGAAGTGCCCTTATCTTGTGCAAGAGTAACTGCAACAAGGTTTGTTTCTGTATTTTGAGTTTGTGGCTTCGGTTGGCTTTGACGGTTGTTGAAAGGGTTGCGGTTTCCAGTCTGTTTAGGCTTTTCACATTGCCTAGCAAAATGCCCTTTCTCACCACAGTTAAAACAAACAACAGCAGACAGATCAAAACCATAAGTAGTGTCTTTGTTCCCTTCGAGAGTTTTTCCTGTCCTTTTTACATAATCTCTCGCTCTTCTGACTGCACTTGCAAGAGCCCACATTATATCAATTCGATCCATTTCATCCTTATCAATCTGAGCATAGTCTTCTGCTGTCAGATGACTGTTTCCAACCTGTCCAGCAACAAGACTGTCATATGAATTGATAACGGTAGACAACAGTGTCATGTGTTCCTTGGCCACTTCGATAATAACCTTGTCGAAGTTGTCTGTTTACAATTTAATGGGGCTTGGTGGAGGAGTACTAGCAGTATTTCCCTGCTGTGGAACCGAGCTTGATGAAACTGAAGCATGAGCTGTTGAAGACTGGCTGGCTGAAACATTTGACATGTTTGATACAAACGCAGTCTGCAAAGGAACATTTTGTTGAGTTGATGTAGAATAGTACAATGAAGGATCCTGAGATTGTACGCCTCTCTTTAACTTCCACTTATTCAACACCTCTTGTTCTCTCAATTTCTGAAGAAATTCATTGATGTCAATGGTTCCAAGAGTATTGTTCTGTTTGAGAACCATCAAGAATGAATCCCATTTTGGTGGTAGTGCATCTGCCATGCATTGAACCTTTTCTTCTTTCGTTGTTTTGATCTCATGGGCATGCAATTCACTCATCAAGTGATAGAATCTCTCAATTAGATCATCTAAGGACTCATTCCCAATATACATGAAATTATCAAATTCCTTCTTAATGGCCTTAGCATTGATAGCTTTCAACGAAGCATTTCCTTCGTGACGTTGTTCTAAGGCATCCCACAGAGATTTTGAAGATGTAAACTGCCTGAATTGATGAAATATTTCTCTTGATATGGCCTGAGATAGAATAGCATATGCCTTCTTTTCTAAGTCATAATCTTTTCTTTGTTGTTCGCTTAAAAGGGAAGGCAAAACAGGATTTCCATCCTCACTCAACACTTTGTGATATCCATTCTCTATCATCATCCATAAGTTTGTATCAACTCCATTAATGTGTATCTCAAACCTGTTTTTCCAGTGATGATATTCGTCCATTGTCATGAGTTTTGGAGCCTTGTTAGCATTTCCAGCTTCATTATCGATTAACAACAAGTTTTGGATTTTGCTGTTCTGACTGGCAACAAAAGCTAAGTCCGACATGGTAAAAAACGAAGTTTTTCGACACTAAAAAAAATTCAGAAGAGATTTGTGCGAATGGGTCTATTCGTGCGAATGGAATTTTCTATTCGTGCGATTGGAAGCTTGAACGAATGAGCAGGAGACTTGATCTATTCGTGCGAATGGTAGGAGCCATTCGTGCGAATGAAGTTCATCATAGTAGCCATTCGTACGTTTGACTTTTTTGCACCAAAAAGCACCAATGATTGAGCCTTTTATCAGATCTGGAAACTGAAACGATCAGATCACTCAGAAGCAATAATCATAAGTTTTGAACGTGGCTAAACAGCGATCAAGTGATCTTTATAACATTCAAGAAGCTAGAAAAAGCAAGATTAGATTTTCTATGTTGAATCTAGAGCACAATGGCTCTGATACCACTTTGTTGGATCGGGATCTACCTTGATCCAATGATTCAACACATTAACCGAACCAAATCGTGCGGAATCCGATTTGATTGGCAATCCAATCTATGACACGGATCGGGTCGTGAGAAACGAGCGGATTAGATGTCGAAACGAAGGTTTCTATCGACCCTTTGGTGTAGAGAAGTTGGATACAAGACCTGGAAACTCTCAACGGACAGAGATTCGACGTTGCAGGTGCAAAGAGTTTGTGTGTGTTCTGTGGCTTAGTCTGGTTCTGCTCTAGTTAGCCTTTTTCTGCTCTGGTTAGTCTCTTTTTGTGCTCATGAAGTGAAAGCACTATATATAGTGCAGAGGCCATTCGTACGAATGAGCCATGTGAATGGACTCATTCGTGCGAATGAATCAACAGAATGGTTCATTCGTAAGAATGAATCATCAGAATGGTTCATTCGTACGAATGAATCATTCTCATGACCTATTCTGGCGAATGAATCATTCTCATGATCTATTCGCGCGAATGGATCATTCTCATGATCCATTCGTGCGAATGGGCCTTTCAATAGCACGATTGATCAACGTTATCGATATTTATCAGATCGTTTAATACACAGTCGTTATATATGAGTAAACATTAAGGATAAACATGTAATTTCATTAATATATCAAATAGTTACATTAAACATAGATGAAATACATATTACAAGGGATTAGGGACATATCATGCATCTACAATTTATAAGATAAAAGCAACCACAATAGCAAACAAAAAAATATGTATATCATATGGCCAAGGAAAAAGTGTTTGATCTTGCTAGAGCCTAATAGCAAGACCAAACTAGGTCACGAGGTCACAACACACAAACAACCACAAGGATGAACTTCGTGCATGCATCTAGCTGTTCCGTGTGACTCCCACTAAATCCAAGATACTGTCTCCGTCTTCTGTTTTGTCTTCGGGTCTTTATCTTTACAATATTTATACAGAATACAAAAAAATAAAACCCTAAGCTATTACAACTTTAAGTCATCAAAGTGAGCCAAAACATAAAAGCTAATCTATTACAATTTTGAGCCATCAAACGGGCCAAACCATAAAACCAAAAACAGAAAACAAACACAAGACAGGGTCGGGCCAGATTTACATATTTAATACAATCAAATAACTGGGCAATCCTTTTGGTCAAATAAAATAAATAAAAAAACTTTGACCAAAATAAATAAATAAAAATTGCCCTAAAAAGATCTAGATCAGAAACTTTAAACAAGTTAAAGTTTGTGATCTATAAGCGGTTAAAAGACCGGATCTGATTCGTATGTCGTAACCAAGGCTCTGATACCACTGTTGGATTTTTGCCAGTGGTGATCAGTTAAATTAGTTATCAAAAAATGGTTGATAAATAATTTTAGATTAATAATAATTATTTAGTAATTATTAATACGCAGCGGAATGAAACCGATTCAACACAAAATAAAACCCGACAGGATCTGGGTTACAAAACATACGAATACGGAATAAATTAAATCTAACTACCAATGAGATAGATATACCTTAGGGGTTAATGATTAACCGGTTGAGACACCTAGGTACAATGAACCGATGCTAGATCACGAACCGATAACGCGGAAACGGGTGGCACCGGAGATCGCCAGACAAGGCGACGTGCGGTGGCAGGGCTGGTGGCCAGAAATTGCCAAAGAAGAAAATCGATTTCTTTTGATTCTTGTTTGGCCGATAGCTGCTCGGGAAAAAGAAACAAGAAGTCAACGAGTTCTTATTTTTCTTCTTTCTTTGCGGCTGTCTACGATCCTCTATTTTGCATATAAGGTGATTATAATTATATAATAATTATAAACCCTACTAATCGTCTCCAGACCTAAAGTCCAATACGAGATGCAAAAAGCTCAAACCTGTTTTAATGTTTTAATAAAAGGATTAAAACAATAAATATAAATTATTATTTATAAACCTGTATAAATAATAAATCCCGTGTAACGAATATATATAAAATATATCGTCTCGCTAACAGTTCGTAATTACCAGTTAAACACTTTAAGTGGATTGAATGTTCGTCGCCCTAGGTGTAACTCTTACGGGTCACAACTCAGTTAGTAGCGTTAAATAATCGGGACCGGACATATAATTCCAACATCAACTTGGTGTATTTCGGTGTAAACCTCTACCAGGTAATGGCCCTATTATCTCACACTTTCTATTTGCTGATGATGTCATTATCATGGGGGAATGGTCCAAAACTAATCTTCAAAATTTAATCTGAATATTGAGATGCTTTTTCCTCGCATCTGGGCTCGAGGTGAACATTAGTAAATGCAGTCTTATGGGGCTTAATGTCTCGGAAGAGGATACTCAGAACCTAGCTAGTTTAGCTCGGTGCCGGGTTGGATCTATTCCCTTTTCATATCTTGGCTTGGTTGTGGGAGCAAATATGAACCTTGTCAAAAATTGGAAACCGGTAATTGACTCTTTTGAGTCCCGACTATCGGTATGGAAAGCAAGAAATTTATCAATTGGGGGTCGGGTTGTGATGATTCGGTCAGTCTTAGATAGCTTGCCGGTATACTTTTTTTCTCTCTTTAAAGCCCCGGATAAAGTAATCAACATTTTGGATAAAATTAGGAGAAATTTTCTTTGGGGTGGTTCAGGGGACTCAAGGAAAATAAATTGGGTCAACTGGGATTTGGTTTGTGCAACAAAATCAAACAAGGGTCTGGGCATTGGCTCCTTGAAAACTCTAAATATAAGTCTTCTAACTAAATGGTGGTGGAGGTTCAACATGGAAGCTAATACACTCTGGAAAAGGGTTGTGCAGTGCATTCATGGTAATTCCCATGGGTCTGGACTCATTCCTGGACAGAAGGATATAGTCGGGGTTTGGGGTAACATAAAAAAGATTGAGATTGTCCATAATAAATATAACATGAACATCAAGGAACTGTTGGTTCAGGAGAATGGTACATGGGTATGGAAGGGGGATCCGCAAGGCATGTTCACTGTTAGGTCCATGCGACAACTTATGGGTTCAAGTTTGGTCCGGCCGGGCAGCTTTATAATAACTTGGCATAAAGGTGTACCTCTCAAAGTTAACATTTTGGCTTGGCGCGCGGAGTTAGATTGTATTCCAACTCGGTTGGCTCTTACTCGGAGGAACATCGCTATCGACACGGTTCTTTGCCCGTTATGTTTGCAGGTGCCGGAATCCACAGAACATCTCTTTACTTCCTGCTATTTTGCCTCTATGCTTTGGGGGTATATTAGTAATTGGTGTTCGGTTCCACCTATTTTCGTGTTTTCGGTTCGGGATATTCTTGGATTGCACCTTGCCTATTTACTGGACGACAAAAGGAAGAACGCTTTTCACATCATTATTCTGTCGGCAATTTGGTGTCTCTGGAAACTAAGAAATGGGGTAATCTTTGGGGGGGAAAAGGCTTCCATTCAATGGCTTTCTGAAGACCTAAAGAGTGTTAGTTTCATGTGGGTAAAGAATAGAACTGGTTATAAGTCCATGGATTGGAATAGCTGGTGTAAGTTTAAGCTTTAATCTTGTAGTATGTATTTTTAATCCATGTTGTAACTTGCAGGCTGGTTGTTGCCGACTTGGCTTCTCGTTTTTTTCTATGTATAATTCTGCCATTCAAAAAATAATAATAATAAATAAAGGTTTTTCATGTCACATTTCATCTTCATATTCATTTTTATCATCTTTTTTTCGCCTCTCTCTCTTATTAAATGCACCTTTATCTTTTAATATTTATATATTTTTAAAGAAATATACTAATTTTTTTATTAATAAATCTTATGACATATTTTGACGATTGTATGTGTTAACATATTATATTGTATTTCACATGTTTATTCAATATATGTAAAACATGAATTTTTAAAAAATATATTTTTTATTACTTAATATATAATATTATATTTATTTAATCCGTGTAATACACGGGATTTTAACCTTATTCACTATATATACTTGGCGTCATACAATTTTCTAGAAATTAGACATTACCTACTTTTTACGTATAATTTTTTTTTGTCGTTCTAAAAAGTTATTATTATTTTTTGTTTATTATAGTTTTAAATGATATTGGTAATACTGACACATTAATTATCTACGAAATTAATATCTACATATATCCTTTGTGCTGCTCGGATATAAAGTTTGTTTTTTTTTACTTCAATTTGTATCACTCCCATCCGATCATCTCCACCTTCTTTAGGAGAAAACCCATCAAAAGTGAGAAAACCCCCAGACCTAATCCGGACCTTATTTTTTTGTCACAAGTAGGAGACTTGATAAAAGTGTTTCACAAAAGTCATTTCAAGGTTTTTCCCCTAAATTTCATTATGAGTTCGTATCTTGTATAATTTTTTTTATAAATATAAGTTTTTTTTAAATTAAGTGAGGTGAATGAAACATAAATGAATATTGCTAACTATTTATTGATTTTTTTTTCTAATTTAACTTAAATTAAAAAATTATGAAACTTAATTATTATTTAGTGTAATTTTTTTATTAACTATTACCTCCTTTTTTCAATTTAATTTGAAAAAAAAATCACGAAATAATAACCAAGATTTATATATGTTTTAAATGTCCCACTTAATTTAAAAAAGAGTTAATTACATAGATAGTACTTGTGGTTTGTGAAAAATAACAGGTTTTGTTACTAAGAGTTTAAAGTATTAGGTTTGAGTTTTATGTTTTCAACTTTGTAACGAGTTTGGGTATTAAGTCTAACTTTCGTTAATTTTTCTGTTAAGTTTGGGGTGAAATGATTACAAAAATCTTTGAGGAAAATAACATGTTTGGGTACTAAGGGTTTAAAGTAAAATGATATTTTGGTCATTTCACCCCAAGTTAACAGAAAAGTTAACGGAAGTTAGCCTTAATACCCAAACTCGTTACAAAACTGAAAGCATAAAACTCAAACATATTACTTTAAACCCTTAGTACCCAAACATGTTACTCTCCGCAAACCACATGAACTATCTGTTTAAATTAACTCACATGTATAGAAAATTATATAAGATCGTCACACTTTATGAAAGTTGAGTAACTTTATTGGAAAACTTGATTACTATTGACTGAAGTTTTTCTAATTTTTATAATATAATATAAAATATTAATCTAATATTATAAACTAAATTATATAAATGTATAACTTAATAATATACATATCCTTTGAAAACAAAAATATCAACAATTGGCTTAATGTTATTTTACTCTTTTATATGTAAATCTTTGATATTTTTGTGACCCACGTTTGGCGTCTCGGGGTGCGACGTGAGTTGGGTTTACACAGAACTTACTACATTAAACCTTACACCATGTATATGTTCGTTTATTCTAATTTACATCAGAGTTAACCTATGACAAACTTAAGCTTGTCAAATAATCCGGTCGATGCCGTCTACACCTTTTTCCTTTCCACGGCTACTAGAAGTTGTAAACTTTCCTTCAACGTATATCAAAATGAGTTAGCTGGTGAATTCTAAGTTTTATAAAATCTATACTATATAATAAATAAAGGTTTTGGTGGACACTTGTCATTCTCATGTTCATCCTCAATATTTTTCCCTACTCTCTCTGCTATTAATTATACTAATTTCTTTAAATTGTTTTTATAATTTTTGTTTTCCGCCTCTCTCTCCTATTAAATAATAATGATTTCTATAATTATTTTTATAAAACGTTTTTTAAATAGGTTTGTTCATAAAACATTTTTTATAATTTGAACATTTCTTTTATTATTTTTATAAAACATTTTTAAAAAATAACTTTATAACATTTCTTAAATTTGTATTAAAAACTATCTAATATGTCATAAATCTATACATACTAATAAATCAAGGTTTTGGGAAGGACACTTGTCATATTTGTAGGCCTCCACATTCTCATTTTTCCGCCTCTCTTTCCTATTAATAATTAACTCCAATATTTTAGGCAACTAAATTAATTATTTGTTTCAATTTTTATCTATAGATTTTTAAATTTAAAACTGTGTTTATGATCAATTAAATTGTTTTATCATATTTTTATGAATTCTACAAACTGAAAATAATTTTATAGTCATCTAAGATCCAAATAAAAACTCTTTAAGAGCGTGGGGTATAACGGTGTGATTATGGTGTAGTGTGGTGTGATAATAAAGTGCACGCGACGTGACGCCACATCACTATAGTCATTATCACACCACCCATCACTTGGCAAGGGGTATACCCGTGTGATTGTGGTGGTGTGATAATTAAATGTTATTTTTTTTTATTTTCATTTAAATAAAATAAAACATAATAAATAATATTTCATTAATAATTAAAAAAAATACATTAATAATTAAAAAAAATTACAATAAAACATAATAAATAATATTTCGTTCAATATCTTTTCGTCCCGCCTCATGAACCTTTTTATAATTACTACGTTTAATACCTTCTGGACACGTAAGATACTTGACAATTGTAGCATATTCTGGATATATTCTATCGGCTAGATAATACCCACGCTTGTAATGCGATCCTCTAAGTTCAAACGATGAGTCGGGTGCGGTTCCATTGATCATATCGTCGAATATAGGCGATTGATTAAGAAAATTAATGTCATTGTTCGCACCGGCAGCGCCAAAGAATGCATGCCAAAACCATAGATCATTTGAAGCCACATCTTCAAGCATAATACTTGGTCGACGATGATCGTCGCGTGCAAACTGACCTCGCCACGCATTGGGGCAATTTTTCCAATCCCAATGCGTGCAATCGATGCTACCGAGCATCCCGACAAATCCGTGTTTCTCTTTATGAAAAACATATAACTGTTGAATGTCGTTAGCCGACGGTTTACGTAAATATCTCTTACCGTACAATAAAATTATAGCTTTAGAAAACTTGTAAATACATGACTTGATCGTTCGTTCTGACATCTTCAAGTAATCGTTAAACGAATCACTAGCGGTACCATACGCCATTTGACGAATCACGGTCGTACACTTTTGAATGGAGGTGAAGCCAACCCGACCTCTCGCGTCAACACGTTGACGGAACCAAGGCACTTCTCTCTCGAGATCAGTGTTAATTCTTAAAAATAATTTCCGACTCATTCGAAACCAGGTATTAAATTGCTCCTCGCCGTACAAACAACCTTCGTCAAAGTAATCTTTGAGCAAAAGTGTGTTAGCAGCCGCCCGGTCACGGTTGAGACGTGCGCTTCGTTTTAATTGTCTTGAGGACGATTCCGCCTCTTGCCACCACCTAACCGCCACCAATGTCATAACTCCGAACGCCATTACCCGGGCTTGCTCGCTTGATAATGAAGAGTATAAACTTTTTTTGTATAGTATAAGATGAGAGATGAGGTATAATATGAAAGGTATATGTGTTTATATAGGAGATGAGAATAATGAAAATAAAAAAGTAAAAAAAAACTTTTTTTTTGAAATATAGCCGTTCAATGGCTTTGTAAACATTGGAATACACAATTCATTCCCGTGATTTTTTTCATCCAACTTATCACGCCAAGAATCACGTTGCAAGGGGGCGGTGTTCCCTCCATAATCACGCGCGTGATTTTCATGCCAAGTAGGATCACGGGAGCATTTCTTCATGTATACCGGATGGCCTAATCATGTATTTACATATTCACATTGTTCCATTTTGACGAGTGTATATGTTAACATATTACATTATATTTTATTCAACCCGTGTAATACACAGCTTTTAAAGACATAATTTTTTTATTACTAAATAAATAACATTACATTTATTTAACCCGTGTAATACACGAGATTCTAACCTAGTTTAAAAATATATAAATGTATACAACACTCGAATAAACTATTCATTCACATAAAACTTTACCAAAGTTATATTTTTGGATGACTCACATCTGCCCTAAGGTTACCTTAGTTAATGTTACTTAATGTCATTACAAATACCTAAAAGCACTACTCTCTCGAGATCCTAATCCAGGCTACCTCGAATGAACGAATAACCTTACTAGGCACTATTGTACATGCCAAATCTTTCCTTAGCATGTACTTGAACATGTAACTAGTAGTCATTAATTTAAACATCCACTTTCCATCACAAGAAGTGTGATAAACATTTCCTTTTCACAATCATTGTATCAAAATTCTTTTCTTCGCATAAACAATATGCCAAAACCTTTTCTTTTTGTACTATCAAAACCTTTCTTTTATACAATCAAATGTTAAAACATTTCTTTTGCACATTCAAGTGCCAAAGCCTCTATTTTTACAATTAAAACATCATTGTACAAAAACATGTCATTTGTACACAAATAAATGTTTGATCGTAAACATAATTTCATAAACAATTCATAGACATGTATTTTAACCCAAAACGTTAAAAAAGGGTAAAATGTAACATCCCGAAAATAGTAACTAAGTAAATAATAATACGAAGGAGATTTAAACGTTATAAAACGAAATAAGAACGGATGGGCTTGGGCTCGGCTCCAACGGGCCGAAGGAAGCCCAGGTATAAAAGAAGCAAGGCAGCCCACTAGCTCATTTCACCTTCATTTTCACCATCTTAGAGAGAGAAAGGGAGCTCGGGTCTAGAGAGAGAAAGTCGACGGATCGTCACGAGATTAGAGGAGCACGTTACAACTGAGCTCGTGAGCAAAACCTCCGAATCAGAACTTCAATCCAGGTAATAATTCAACCATAATCTGAGTTTTTGTTCATGTTGGGGTTTCTCGAGTTTTAGCTAAATAGATGATGTTTTACGGATGAAACTTGATAATAAGCTTAGAAATAGCATCTAGAATGAAAACCGCACGTTTTGATCAAAGAAAATTGTAAGATTGGCATGATCGGGTTTGCATGCAAGAACTTCGGATTTTTGGTCCATGAACCAGGTACTGCGTACTTACCAAGTGCGCAGGAAGGAATTCCTGCGTACTTACCAAGTACGTAGGAGGAAGCCCATGCGTACTTACCAAGTACGCAGGAGGAAGCCCATGCGTACTTTCCAAGTACGCAGGAGGGAGACTCCTGCGCACTTGCCAAGTGCGCATGAGCAAGTCCCTGCGCACTTACTAAGTGCGCAGGCAGCAGACAGCAGGCAGCATGTTGGTTAAGTAAAGTCAGTAAGTTTAGAATGATTAAACCATTAGAGTCGGGGTTGGGTCTAATGTGTATTTAACTACCTAATCCAGATCGGAAGTGACGTTGTTGGACCTTTGTTTAGGACAACCTAGAGAAGCTTATCAGGTGAGTTCTATGTGCCCCCTTCTATGTTATGTGCAAACCTTATTAAATGATTTGGGGCTGAAATGTATACACTAAATGAATAAATGATATGAACACTAATATAATCATACGTGATATACTAATATATATGTTATATATATATATGTTATATATATATACAGAAATGAATTAGGCACAAAGAATGAATCGTATGATTATATAGAATGAATGAAAGAACAACACAATGTGTAAGAATGAAATCTTGTTTTATATCCATGTATATATTGCTTGCTATGAATGAATAAACGTTATGAATGGAACAATGATAACGGCTACCTCGGTAGACGGATGACCACTCGACTATTATGCAGCCAGAAATGAAAGTCTAGAAAGGTAGACTAAACAGGCCACTACGGTGGAGTAAGTCCCGAAATCGATGTACGGCTGTATAATTTGTTCGGGTGGGAGACGGATACCTTAGGGCAGTAGACAAATATGACGGACTACGACGGTAGGACGGTTGTAAGTATGACGGACTACTTCGGTAGGACGGCTGTAACATAATGACGGACTACTTCGGTAGGACGGTTGTAAGATAATGACGGACGGACACTAATTGCCGGACGGTTGTAAGAATGGCGGACCATGACGGTGGACCGTGGCGTTTGTCTTGGTGACATTCGCAAACAAATGACGGGTTGATCACCCTTAAGTGTACTACCCAAGAATGTAAAGAAAAGAAAAGAAAAGGTGAATGCATATATATATGTAATCACAAAATAAAGAAGAAAGAGAAGCAAAAGTTATGAAAATAAATGAGACCAATGATGTGAATATATATCTATATGTATTTGCGAAGAATGATAAATGAGAAGCAATTCAAGTCAATGTGTACTTATATAAACGTATATATATAATTATGCATACTTATAAAGAAAAGAATGTTTATACCTAATTGCATTAAACTAGAACTCACCAGCGTTAGCTGACTTTTAGTATAAATTTCAGGTACAGAAAGGAAGGGTCGTGCGAAGGCGTGAAGGTTACCCGACACGAGACTGACATCCCACTTTTATTTATGTTAAGAAAATGTTATGATTAATGTTAAGACTTCCGCTGCTATGCTATGTTATGTTATTGAATGATGTATGCTTCCGCTGTGTTTGAATGTTTTAATTAAAAGTTCAGTGATTAATGACTATGTTTATGAGTAAATCCAACAAGTGAGGTTACCCGGGAAAGGGGCCTTACAAGTTGGTATCAGAGCAATAGTTTGAGAGATTCAGACATCCCTATATGTCTGGACTCAAACTGATTATGGGACCAACGCACGGATGTCAGTATGGGTAACCAACGCCAACGCCAGCACGGTAAGTAAGTAATAAAGTTAATGCTCTTGCATAAGAATAGATACCATAACTTAGAACAAATAGATGTTAATGCCATGACTGATTTGAAGAGTTTTGAACCCGAAAAGCAGTGTAAATTAGTAATCACAAACCGGTCACTGTAATTAAGAATTTGCCTTGCTCGTACTGTTCGAAACTACGATCTGAAGAAATGACATTGATGTATTCCCTTTTTAACTATCAGGAAATTAAGAGCTATGGCTGGTGGAGGAAGAACAGGACATCGTGGCGGTCGCACTGGCCGACGAGGTAGACCTCCGTTGAACCAAAGAATTGAAGAAGAAGAGAGTGTGCACGCTGAGCACACCGAAAGTGTGCACGAAACAGAAGTGAACCCAGTTAGGGACGACAGTCCAGGGCCTATACAGTTGGAACCTGAAGTCAGGGATGCTATTGCCCGTGAAGTTGTGCTCACTTTGAAGAAGGTATTGCCTGATCTACTATCCGAGGCAATAAAGAAAAGTAAAGAGGAGGATGAAGGAGACAAGGAAGAGAAAGTATATGATAGTGATGGGGATGAAATAAAGATAGGATCGAGCAACCGTGGGTGTACTTACAAAGGCTTTAAGGACGGAGACCCACCCAAGTTCGATGGGAGCAAGGATTCAGTGGTAACGCTTGAATGGATTGAGAGGATGAATGCTGTAATCAACATCAGCGAGTGTCGACCAGACCAGGCTGTTAAATACGTTGCTCATTCTTTCACCAACGAAGCACTAAGTTGGTGGAGGAATATTCAGAGAACTAAGTCACCAAATGCTATAAACAGAATGACATGGGACGACTTGAAGAAGCTGATCATCCAAAAGTTCTGTCCACAGAACGAAATTGATCGAGTGGAAAATGAATTCCTAAACCTTAAGGCTGGAAACAAGACGCACCGCCAGTATACTTCGAGATTCAATGAGCTAGCTCAACTAGTACCCCACCTGGTAGAAACTGAAGACCGTTTGATCAAGTACTATGTTAAGGGGTTGCCACAACGGGTCCGTGTTCATATAAAAGCTAACCTACCCTCGACCTTCGAGTCGGTAGTGAATCTGAGCGGAATCGTCTACGACGACTACGCCAATGAGGACCCGGCACCTGAGACACAAAAGAGAAAATGGGAGAACCCGCCTAGGGGCACTGCGAAAGGGAATGTAAACACTGGAGTTAAGAAGTCAAGAACAGATGATTATGAAACCTGCAAGAAGTGTGGAAAGCAACATCTTGGCGAGTGCCGAATCGGCACCACCATCTGCTATAGATGTGGGAAGGCGGGGCACTATGCTCGTGACTGCTTAAGAGACACTAAATGCCAAGGATGTGGACTGTTTGGTCACCTGACTAGGGATTGCAGGAAAACCAGACAATCTGGTTCGGGAAAGGAAAAGGAAGCTGAAAAGGAATAGCCAAGGGCTAGGACTCGAGCCTATGCACTGACTGAGGAAGAAGCAAGAGGAAACCCTGATGTTGTGTCAGGTACGTTTCTAGTAAATGATGAAAATGCTGCCATTTTATTTGACTCTGGTGCTAGTAAAAGTTTTATATCAAATGCATTTAGTCGTAAATTGGATTGTACAGTAAACACCATAGTAAAGGCCTTTAGCGTACAAACTGTCGTTGGTAAAAATTCGGCAGTATTTCAAGTAACAGAGGATTGTAGCATAGAAATAGAGGGTCATAAGTTTCCTTCTAGATTATTCCTTCTCACCTTAGGAGGATTCGATGTAGTATTGGGTATGGACTGGTTAGCTGTCAACGAAGCTCAAATCATATGTAAACGTAAGAGGATACACCTCAAAGCTCCTAGCGGATGTCCAATTACGGTTTATGGGGATTGGAATTGCACGATGCCGAACGTCATCTCGATGATGAAGGCCGAAAGTTACATGAGGCGCGGTTGCGAAGCTTATCTGGCGTATGTTATTGACGATAGAATGAAAACGAAAGAACTCAAGGATGTACCCGTGGTGTGCAGCTTTCAGGAAGTATTCCCTGAGGATCTACCTGGGTTGCCACCCGATCGGGAAATAGAATTTCAGATTGACTTACTGCCAGGAGCTGAGCCCGTTGCCAAAGCCCCCTACCGATTGGCTCCGTCGGAAATGAAAGAATTGATGTCTCAACTACAGGAATTAACAGAAAAAGGATTTATTAGACCGAGCATTTCACCATGGGGCGCTCCGGTATTATTTGTAAAGAAGAAGGACGGCAGCATGCGCATGTGCATTGACTACCGTGAACTGAACAAGAGGACAGTAAAGAACAAATACCCGCTGCCTAGAATAGATGACCTTTTTGATCAACTGCAAGGTGCGAGTTGGTTCTCAAAGATCGATCTTAGGTCGGGTTACCATCAGTTGAAAGTAAGAGAGGAAGACGTACCAAAGACCGCGTTTCGCACGCGTTATGGGCATTATGAGTTTCTCGTGATGTCCTTCGGATTGACTAACGCACCAGCAGGGTTCATGGATTTGATGAGAAGAGTGTGTCTACCAATGTTGGATCGATCAGTGATAGTTTTTACAGACGACATACTGGTATATTCGAAAAGCGAGGGTGATCACCACTGTCACCTAAGAGAAGTTCTAGAAGTGCTAAAGCAGGAAAAGTTGTACGCAAAATTCTCCAAATGCGCGTTCTGGCTTAGGGAAGTCCAATTCCTAGGTCATGTAATAAACCCAAACGGCATTATGGTGGATCCTGCAAAGATCGAGACAGTAAAAGAATGGAACGTCCCAAAGACACCAACAGAGATACGAAGTTTTCTGGGATTGGCAGGCTACTATCGAAGGTTCATTCAAGATTTTTCAAGAATAGCCTCGCCACTAACTAAATTGACACGGAAAGAAGTGAAATATGAATGGGGCCCAACCCAAAACAACGCGTTTGAGGAACTTAAAACGCGATTAACCCAAGCTCCAGTCTTGACACTACCTGATGGAAATGAAGACTTGGTAGTCTACTCTGACGCTTCAGGGCAGGGTTTAGGGTGCGTACTCATGCAACGCGGCAACTAAAGATTCACGAGGTTAACTACCCAACACACGATCTAGAATTAGCAGCAGTAGTTTTCGCGTTGAAAATGTGGAGACACTATCTGTATGGAGTTAAATGCACCATTTACTCCGATCACAAAAGCCTGAAGTACTTTTTCGAACAAAAGGAATTAAACATGAGACAAAGGAGATGGTTAGAGCTACTGAAAGACTATGACTGTGAGATATTGTACCATCCAGGCAAGGCAAACGTAGTGGCTGACGCTTTAAGTAGAAAGGAAGAATCGGCACCTATCCGGATCAAAGCGTGTCAGCTGATTATAACACCAGACTTGATGGGTGAAATATCAAAGGCACAAGATGAAGCACTGTTAGAAAGAAATGTGAAACGGGAAAGAATAGTAGGACAACAAGGGAATTTTGATGCAAATGCATACGATGTACGAACTAGGTTTGGCCGGATGTGGATACCTAAGATTGGCGAGCTTAGAGCCAAAATACTCGATGAGGCCCATAAGTCTCGTTATTCCATCCACCCTGGGTCAAACAAAATGTATCAAGACTTGAAGAAGGAGTACTGGTGGCCTGGCATGAAGAATGATGTGACAGAGTACGTGAGCAAGTGCCTAACGTGTTCTCTAGTTAAGGCCGAGCACCAGAAACCATGCGGTAAAATGCAACCTCTACCAATACCGGAATGGAAGTGGGAAGAGATCACAATGGGCTTCATTACCAAGCTACCGCGAACAGCTAAAGGCAATGATACCATTTAGGTGATCGTCGACCGCTTGACAAAGAGTGCTCACTTCTTGCCAATACGAGAAACCTCTTCTTCCGAAAAGCTAGCAGAAATATTTATCAAGGAAATTGTGAGCCGGCATGGTATGCCGCTGTCGATTGTGTCCGACAAGGATACTAGATTCACGTCAAGGTTTGGGAAGAAATTCAGTAAATCTATGGGCACTAGACTGAACATCAGCACCGCTTACCACCCTCAAATCGATGGCCAATCTGAAAGGACCATTCAGACCTTGGAGGACATGCTCCGAGCCTGTACCATTGACTTCGGTGGGAGCTGGGATAGCCATCTACCATTGGCAGAATTCTCATATAACAATAGCTATCATTCAACGATTGGTGTGCCGCCATTTGAAATGTTGTATGGAAGAAGATGTAGGACCCCGGTTTGTTGGGGGGAAATTGGACAGAAGGATTTTGCAAGTCTCGAAGTGGTCAAAGCTACTTCCGAGAAATTTGATCAAATCAAGGCTCGAATGAAAGCCGCAAAGGACAGACAGAAATCATACGCGGATAAGAGAAGGAGGGATTTAGAGTTTCAAGTAGGGGACATGGTACTGTTGAAAGTATCACCGTGGAAAGGAATCATTCGGTTCAGAAAGCGTGGCAAACTAAGTCCAAGGTTTGTCGGACCTTTCAAGATTTTAGCAAGAGTAGGTCAAGTTGCTTACAGACTCGACCTACCCGTTGAGCTTAGTGGAATACACCCTACGTTTCATGTGTCGCACTTACGCAAGTGCCTAGCTGACGACACAACTCACATACCTTACGACGAGATCGAAGTAGATAACAGTCTAAATTATGTAGAGGAACCGATAGCCATTCTTGACCGAGCTGAGAAACGACTACGCAATAAGTCGATACCGTTAGTCAAGATACAATGGAAGCACAGAAAAGGGTCAGAAGCTACGTGGGAAAAAGAAGACGAGATGAGGGGACTATACCCTCAATTGTTTAACGTATGAACAGTTTCGAGGACGAAACCTCTTTAAGGAGGGTAGACTTGTAACATCCCGAAAATAGTAACTAAGTAAATAATAATACGAAGGAGATTTAAACGTTATAAAATGAAATAAGAACGGATGGGCTTGGGCTCGGCTCCAACGGGCCGAAGGAAGCCCAGGTATAAAAGGGGCAAGGCAGCCCACTAGCTCATTTCACCTTCATTTTCACCATCTTAGAGAGAGAAAAGGAGCTCGGGTCTAGAGAGAGAAAGTCGACGGATCGTCACGAGATTAGAGGAGCACGTTACAACTGAGCTCGTGAGCAAAACCTCCGAATCAGAACTTCAATCCAGGTAATGATTCAACCATAATCTGAGTTTTTGTTCATGTTGGGGTTTCTCGAGTTTTAGCTAAATAGATGATGTTTTACGGATGAAACTTGATAATAAGCTTAGAAATAGCATCTAGAATGAAAACCGCACGTTTTGATCAAAGAAAATTGTAAGATTGGCATGATCGGGTTTGCATGCAAGAACTTCGGATTTTTGGTCCATGAACCAGGTACTGCGTACTTACCAAGTGCGCAGGAAGGAATTCCTGCATACTTACCAAGTACGCAGGAGGAAGTCCCTGCATACTTACCAAGTACGCAGGAGGAAGCCCCTGCGTACTTACCAAGTACGCAGGAGGGAGACTCCTTTGCACTTGCCAAGTGCGCATGAGCAAGTCCCTGCGCACTTACTAAGTGCGCAGGCAGCAGACAGCAGGCAGCATGTTGGTTAAGTAAAGTCAGTAAGTTTAGAATGATTAAACCATTAGAGTCGGGGTTGGGTCTAATGTGTATTTAACTACCTAATCCAGATCGGAAGTGACGTTGTTAGACCTTTGTTTAGGACAACCTAGAGAAGCTTATCAGGTGAGTTCTATGTGCCCCCCTTCTATGTTATGTGCAAACCTTATTAAATGATTTGGGGCTGAAATGTATACACTAAATGAATAAATGATATGAACACTAATGTAATCATACGTGATATACTAATATATATGTTATATATATATATATATATATATACAGAAATGAATTAGGCACAAAGAATGAATCGTATGATTATATAGAATGAATGAAAGAACAACACAATGTGTAAGAATGAAATCTTGCTTTATATCCATGTATATATTGCTTGCTATGAATGAATAAACGTTATGAATGGAACAATGATAACGGCTACCTCGGTAGACGGATGACCACTCGACTATTATGCAGCCAGAAAAGAAAGTCTAGAAAGGTAGACTAAACAGGCCACTACGGTGGAGTAAGTCCCGAAATCGATGTACGGCTGTATAATTAGTTCGGGTGGGAGACGGATACCTTAGGGCAGTCAGACAAATATGACGGTAGGACGGTTGTAAGTATGGACTACTTCGGTAGGACGGTTGTAAGATAATAACGGACTACTTCGGTAGGACGATTGTAAGATAATGACGGACTACTTCGGTAGGACGGTTGCAAGATAATGACGTACGGATACTAGTTGTCGGACGGTTGTAAGAATGGAGGACCATGACGGTGGACCGTGGCGTTTGTCTTGGTGACATTCGCAAACAAATGACGGGTTGATCACCCTTAAGTGTATTACCCAAGAATGTAAAGAAAAGAAAAGAAAAGGTGAATGCATATATATATGTAATCACAAAATAAAGAAGAAAGAGAAGCAAAAGTTATGAAAATAAATGAGACCAACGATGTGAATATATATCTATATGTATTTGCGAAGAATGATAAATGAGAAGCAATTCAAGTCAATGTGTACTTATATAAACGTATATATATAATTATGCATACTTATAAAGAAAAGAATGTTTATACCTAATTGCATTAAACTAGAACTCACCAGCGTTAGCTGACTTTTAGTATAAATTTCAGGTACAGAAAGGAAGGGTCGTGCGAAGGCGTGAAGGTTACCCAACACGAGACTGACATCCCACTTTTATTTATGTTAAGAAAATGTTATGATTAATGTTAAGACTTCCGCTGCTATGCTATGTTATGTTATTGAATGATGTATGTTTCCGCTGTGTTTGAATGTTTTTAATTAAAAGTTCAGTGGTTAATGACTATGTTTATGAGTAAATCCAACAAGTGAGGTTACCCGGGAAAGGAGCCTTACATAAAATCTTGGGAACTCACCTTGATCGTTTTTTAACAAACACTTGAGAGCTCGTTACAACTTTTAGTTCCTTTGACGTCCTATAATTGTAACGTACTAGGATTAGTCTACTTAGGATGCTAATACTTTCCTTTTTATTAATTGAATAAGTTTTTATTGTAAACTTTCATAATTTACCAACTTTAGATTCTGTCCCGAACACATGCATGGCCGTGCACTTATGAGGCATGCCCGTGAATGTATGACTTTCATGAGACACGACCGTGCTTCGATATGACAAAACCAAGAAACTTCGATTTCAATCTTATTTTCAAATCAATAACTAAGTTTTGTCAAAAACAGAAGCATTTCATTCCATTACCAATAATATTACCATGCTTATCAGGGTCGGGCCTACAAGGGGTGCTGGGGCCTGGTGTGCATTAAAGGGCCCAGTAGAGCCCAAACGTAGTGTAGGGGAAACAAATAACTACAAGCCCAAATGACCAAAGTTTAGGAGGAATAGGTAGTGGTGCACAAAAAAACCGGTTTTTTTTTTAACCCGGTCCAAACCGGCAAACCAGTTTGGCTTAAACCGGTTTAGGCCAAACCGGTTCGGGTTGCCCAAAAACCGCCGGTTTGAAACCGGTTTGGAGATTTCAGGAGGCGAGCGGTTTAGGAACCGGTTTGATAAACCGGTTTAAACCGGTTTTCGAGCTCGGCAAAAAATAGCCGTTGGGGTCGATTTTGGCCCTTTTTTTGGAGTTTTTTGCACCCTTAAAACACTATAAATAGGTGGGGGTGTTTAGGGTTGATCACACATCTCTTTAGACTCTCTAATCTCTAAAACCGCTCTTTAACCGCTCAAAAACGCTCTCTAAACTCAAAAAAAAAAGCATGGCAAGTTTTTGTGTTGGTGGTTCCTCAAACGAAGTTACCGTTGTGGAAATTCGAGCAACAACGAGAAATCCGGCAATTTGGTGCAATTAAGATCTATGTTTGTTGTCAAACGGGAAGGAACGTGCTCGGTGCAAGATGTGTGGTGCGTTTTTGGGGAAAGATTCAAACACTAGTTTGAAAATGCATATGGAAAAATCTTGCCCGTCATTGAAGGGAATTCCAAGTGAAGGTCAAGCCTCGATGACAAGCGAAGGAGGAATTTGGAACTTTGATCCAAATATTGTTCGAGATCGAATGGCGAGGTTAGTGATTCAAGAAGGATTGCCGTTCAACCACTTTGACAATCCGTGCTTGACAAGGATGATTCAAGAGACACTCCAACCTCGTTATCACCAAGTAAGTCGCACAACCCTTAGACGAGATTGTATAAAAATGTGGAAAAAAGCAAAAAAAGAATTAATTTTGGGTTTTGAAAATTTGCAAACCGGTGTAAACTTAACCACCGATGTTTGGTCGGCTCCACATGGTATACCCGATTCGTACCTTTGCGTTACCGCGCATTGGGTTGATCCCAATACGTAGCAAATGATGAAGCGTACAATCGCTTTTGACTTGTTTGAATATTCACACACCGGCGAAAATTTATTTTATATATTGGATGGTGTTATTAACGAATTTAAATTACAAAATAAACTTTTTTCAATGTCTTTTGATAATGCATCTAATAATACAAATGCAATTCAAAAACTAAAAATTAAATATAAACCCGTTTGCAACGGCGTTTTTTTTCCATAGTCGATGTGTCGCACACATCATTAACTTGGCGGTGCAAGCTGGGCTTGCAATTGAAGAGGTTTCAAACTTAACATATACTTTTCGACAAATGCTTAAAGATATTTTTAGTAACAGAAAAAGATACCATGATTATATTAAATTTTGTCGTGATACGAATAATCTTTGCTTAGGCCCGAATTGGGACGTCGAGACAAGATGGAACTCGACTTATATTATGTTTTATAGCGCTTTACGACAAAGAGAAACTTTAGAACTATTTCATGATATGCTTGCCTCAAAACCTCGTCGTAAAATTCAAAAGTTTCCGTCTCCAAATTGGGATATTTTAAAAGACGTAACCGAATTGCTTGAAATTTTTAAAACCACCACCACTTTTTTATCCGGTGTTTATTATCTCACAAGTCCATTAACACTAAAACAAATATATTTAATGGCTAACAAGTTGTCTGAGCTTGAAAATAAAAGCGATCTTTTTACAAAAATGATAGAACCGATAAAAGAAAAATTAGTGAAATATTTTAAAGAAATGCCTCCCGTTATAACTTGCGCCGCCGCGTTAAACCCTACCATAAATGTTTACGGGGTTGAAACCTTGATTGATAGAATTACTTACGCTTTGAATTTGGATAGTGAAGACATCCATTTTGCACAAGGCATAAAAACATATTTTAACAAATGTTTACAAGATTTATTTGATGTTTATTTACATAAATATGGTACAACTCCGACTCCACATGATACAATGGGTACATCATCAAGTGGTACCTCGAGAGATGTTAATTTGAATTTATATAACGAAATGTTAAATGAATTTAGTAAACGGGCTCGAGGTACCACCCCGAGTAGCGAACTCGGAAGGTATATTGGCACAAACTTTTTAGCGTTTATGCCTCCTACCGTTTTTGAGGATTTTGATATTTTGGCATGGTGGAAAACAAACGAAGCTTCGTTTCCGATTCTTTCCGCCATGGCCCGTGATGTACTAACCGTCCAAGCTTCCACGGTAGCTTCGGAATCTGCGTTTTCTTTTAGTGGCAGTGTATTATCGATACGAAGGACTAGACTCACACCCCTAGCGATGGAAATGTGCATTTGCTTGAAGGACCATTTGGATGCGATGGATAGGATACAAGACCAAACTTCTCTCGAAGATGAAATTCAAGCCGAAGAAGTCATACACAACAACGAGGTTGATCTTGGAATATCCGAACCCGTCACGGATGAAGAACTAGACGAAGATGCAAGGCTACGAAGCTCTAGTTCCGAAGACAACGCACAAGAATAATCAATCAATATTCTAAAAAATAAAACGTTGAACTTAATGTTTTATATTTGTTATATTTTTTGTAATTTTTTACAATTTTATCTTGTCATGTTTTTTAATTTCCGAACTTTCCAAATATTAATAAACGTTGAACTTTATATTTTAATTTTGTTATATTTTATTATGGATTTTATATTAAAAATATAAAATTTATTTGGATTTTTTTTTTATAAAAACCGGTTTAAAGGACAAACCGGTTTAAAACCTACCCGAACCGGTTTGACCGGTTTACATATTTCCATTACTCGAACCGGTTTGGGCCCAAACCGGTTTTGACTTTTCGTTGACCAAACCGGTTCGGTTCGGGTTGAACCGATTTGGGTTAAAAAACCGATTTGTGCACCACTAGGAATAGGTGCACTCATGACTCATTTACAATTTTGGGGGGCCATTATGAAGCTTTGAGAATTAATAAATAAGAAATTATTAATAAATCCCCCTATTTTATCCGGGCTTGGGACCGGCAATTAGAGGTGTACAAATCGGGTTACAAACGAAACCGGTTCGGGTTTAAAACCGGGTCGGGTTGGGCAATACCCGCTTGGACCTGGTCGACGTACGAACCGGTTCGGGTCACGAACCGGGTTCAAGGATCATCGAACCCAACCCTACCAAACCGGATCGGACCGGGTTAGCTACTAAACCGGTTCGGGTCCCAAACCGGTTTACCCGGATTTTTTTAAAAAAAAAAACCGTTAATTTTTAAAAAAATTAACCGTTAAAGATATTAACTTAACTTAAAAATTACAAACATACAAGATAAAGTTTAGAAATTACAAAACAAATAATTAAAAGTTTACAAATTAAAAATACATTAAATATAAAAGTCTTCTTCGTGGATATATTGAAAATCCGGGTAGTCGGTACTAGTCGGATCCCGAACTCCCTCGTAGGAGGTCTTCGCCGATTGCTTCAATCAATCCTCCTTCCACCTCGTCCTCGTATATCTCTCCCTCGACTTCGAGTTCGCCTTCAAGGGAAGATATATGTTGTATTCTTTCCGCCGCGTCCAAGTAATCTTTTAAGCAAATGCACGTTTCCACCGATGGCGGAGTTAGTCTTGTTCTTCGTAAAGAAACAACTCTGCCACTAACAGAAAAAGCAGATTCCGAAGCTACCGTAGAAGCTTGGACGGTTAGTAGATCACGGGCCATAGCGGATAGGACGGAAAATTAAAAAAAACGGTTCCGAAAATCGGTCATATAGCCGTTCCAACGGCTATAAAGTTATAGGGGCTCCAAAATACAAAAAAAACAAAAAAAAAACGGTCATATAGCCGTTCCAACGGCTATAAAGCCGTTAAAATCGAAAATCCCAACGGTTCGAACTGGTTCCGAACCGGTTTGAGAACCGGGTCGGGCCCGAAACCGGTTTGAGGGTGAAACCGGTTCGGGTCGGGTTAAGAACCGGCCTCTAAATTTTTTTAAAAAACTGGTTACACACCTACGGGTTTGGATCGGGTCTCGGATCGGGTTGGGTGAAACCGGTTTGGTCGTGAAACCGGTTCGGGTCGGGTTCCGGTGACCCGGTTTGAAACCGGTTTTTTTGCCCACCTCTACCGGCAATAATAAACTAAAAAGTTTATATTTGACGGAGTTAAAAAAAATTGTTTTTTTAATAATTTTATACTTGTATAAAATGTTTAGATTAAGTTTATTTTTCTAGAAGCAAATTCTTTAATAAAATTTTCCAAATCAATTTCTTCTATAAATTCCTTTTCAATTGACAAAAAAGCTAACATATTTAATCGTTCTTGTGACTTAGTAGATCTTAAATAATTTTTTAACAATTTTAATTTGGAAAAGCTTCTTTCTGCGAAAGCAACCGTTACAGGAATAGTTAACATAACTCTATAAGCAATATAAGCATTTGGAAAATAATTTAACTTTTTAATATAATTAAGTATATTAATAAGTGTATCGTATTCTAAATGTATAACATGTCTTAAAATGTTTAGTTCTTGAAATAAATCTAGACCATCGATATCTAAGCTAGCATCATGTTTTAAAATTTTTTTAAAATCAATACAATATTGTTTTAAACTGTTATCATTAAATGTTTTTAATTTCTTTATAATAAATAGAAAATCAAAAATACTTTCAAACTTTTTAAATTGATCAAATCTACTTTTAATTGAAGAAATAGTTTGATGTACTATATATAAAAAGTAATCAGTTTTAAATAAATTAATAGGTGTTTTTATATAAAATAAAAATAAAAATTGAGACCCTTAGAATTTGGTGGTCCAAAAATAAAGCTTTACTTACTTTACCAAAAGACCGAGACCGACATGGATAATAAGAGTAGTTAGGTTGGTAACTAGGATGACCAATAGATCAACAATTTAATAAAATAATTGGATATATAAACAAATTAATAAAATAATTGGATTATATATGCTTTTGGTTGACTTTTAGGAAGTTTGATGAATATTGGAAACGGAGCTCTAGATGTAAGACTCTGGGGAATACCCCGTGAAAGGCAGCGTAGATCCCAGGTGGCTTCGTGGCCGGTGTAGAACACCACGTCCTCATGGCATGTCCACGATCGTGGGGAGCTCCCGTGGTGATTTGCATGGCGTGGAGAAGGAATTGTGACCGTTGGGCGTGTTTTGTGACCGTTGCCCAACGTTAAGTTTTGGGTTTTTTAATTTTTTTTCCAAATTTAATCATCTATATATATAATCTATTTATAAACCAATAATTTTATAAAAAACAAACTAAAATTCTCTCCAAACCATTTCAACCAAACTCTAACACACTCTCAAATGGATTCTCTCAATTCACCATCTTTCGAATCCGAAGGTGTCGCTCCAATGTTTTTCCAAACGGTTGCCACAACTCTCATTGAAATAATTAGAGATGATGCTGAAAGTTTGAACACGCGTACATACACACGAAGAGCCACTTTGAACCGAGACCGTGAAGCCGCTCACAGGCGTTTAATTAAAGATTGCTTTTGTGACGAGCCCCTTTATAACGCGGAGACATTCCGAAATCGTTTTCGTATGAGTAGAAAATTATTTTTACGAATTGTTAACGATTTGGAACGAGAGATGGATTATTTCAAATTGAAATGGGATGCAAGAGGTCGAAGAGGGTTCACCCCCATTCAAAAGTGCACCACCGCTATGCGTCAGTTGGCATACGGATTCAGCTCCGACGAATTAGATGAAAATATAAAGATCGCCAAAAATGGGCACGGATTTGTTTATACAAATTTTGTAAAGGTATAATTAATATCTACGGGCCAAGATACTTACGCAAACCGACTCCTAGCGACATTAAAAAAATATACAAACATAACGAGGAGGTACATGGGCTACCCGGCATGCTTGGTAGCCTAGATTGTATGCATTGGGAGTGGATTAATTGCTCAAATGCATGGCGAGGGCAATATATGCGAGGTGACCATCCGGCTCCAACAATTATGCTCGAGGCGGTCGCATCACAAGATCTTTGGTTTTGTCATGCTTTCTTTGGAGTTGCGAGTTCAAACAACGACATAAATATGCTTAACCAATCCCCACTATTCAACACCTTAGTTAACGGAACCACACCCGATAGTTCTTTTGATCTTAGAGGTACAAGATACAAGCACGGGTATTACCTCGTTGATGGTATTTATCCTGAATTGGCTACTTTTGTGAAATCGTTTTCATGGCCGGAATATGAACCTAGAAAATATTTCAAACGCCGACAAGAATCGGCAAGAAAAGATATTGAACGTGCTTTTGGTGTACTAAAACAAAGATTTCATATAGTGAAAAATCTGGCATGTGCGTGGAAGCTCGAAAGAATAAGACGTGTAATGTACACTTGCATCATCCTACATAACATGATCATTGAAGATGATGGGCGGGCAATTTGCGAGTTCAACGAAGAAGAATTTGAAGCGACACTTGGATTAGAGGAAGTTAGCGAGGCCCAACAAAGTGTAAACGAACAATATAAACGCAACCGTGAGATACACAACAATCTTCGTCAAGATTTGGGGTTTCATCTCTACTTGGGCAACAATTAAAGTCTAGTTTTATTATTAAGTTTTTAATGTATTTTAATTATTAATGTATTTTTCCTTTTTTTTATTATTAATGTATTTTTTAGTTTATTAATAAAAATTATTATTGTCTTTTTAATTTATTAATGTTTTTTTATTAATTATTAAAACAAATTAATAATAAATTAAATTAGAAAAAGAAAATGACGTGACGGTATAGAAATGTGAAACCATTTCCCTTAAATGTGGAGAATGTGAAAAAGCTGTGACGCTGACGTGGGGGATATGAAAATATGGAAAAGAGTTGGTACTCCCCATAGCCTTTCATACAATTGCCAAGGGTGAACTTTAACATCGAAATCTATGAATCTCATAAGGGTGTGTAAGTTTGACTTATAAATATGGGGGTTAATGAGCATCGGTGTATGATGTGTAAATCTCATAAAATAGTGTTAGGGGTAATGGTGATTCGTATATGATTTTGCATAAATCATAATGTGATTATATGCACTTAATAGTATATTGGTGAAGAATATGTAATCAATACACACTTGCTTATCATCTTTATGAACTGCATTGTATAACTTTGGAAATTTGGGGAGCATTAAGGGGAAATTGCACTTGAAAAAGATGTTATCCAATGTGTGCAAGGGTTGACGTAGGCGTACACATGGTGTAAATAACCTCATGTCCCAGTCCTACGCCGCTCTTGCACTGATGATAAGCCTAAAAAGACATTATTTAGCTAGCATAGCCATACGCCCATTGGTGTTAGTCAGGCTTTCCAAATGTGTTGTGATTTTAAGTCATGTCTTTTAAAGTGTTCTTAAATGGTGTTTGATTATAAAATGTGTGTTCTCACTTAGCAATAGCTAATGGCGTAAAGTTAAAAGTTTTTGAGGAAAATAGCTACAAAAGGAGGATCGAGAGTACATACGAGCCTCAGTATGTATGAGTGTATGTATGTATGTATGTATGGATCGAACCAAATATTTTGGATAAACCCATTTCTATGTAAGTAATCGGGTTACCACTTATTTAGTTTGATAGTAACTTGTACCCAACTTTAGTTTTGAATGTTATAAAGTATGACAATATGAATAGCAGTGGTGTGTTGCAATCAATGCTCATACGTGTTTGAAAATGAAAAATTTTGGATTATCTTTCAATGAGCATTATAAAATTACTATTAAAATGTTTTTGAAAAGTTGTGATACACGTCAGTCGTTTAGGATACAGACAACTTGTTTTGCTAACTAAGAGCATCCACAACGGTGAATGAAAAAAACACAGTAAACACGACAAATCAGCTGACACATCATATTTTCACTCATCCTTTAAAAACACACATTTTTATTCCAACACTACATACTCTTTCAAACACCCCCTATATTTTCACAACATCACATACTTTTACATTTACTTTCTATATACCAAATTACTTTTTTATAATAATCTTATTTTTTATATTTCGTATTATTTAAAATAATATAATATAATTAAAAATAAAAATTCAAATATTTGTAATTTAAATTAAATCATTAAAAAACATTTTTAATTTAATTTTTTTAAAATTACATAAACTAAAAATAAAAAATCACACAACCTAAAACTAAAAATTAAAAATCACACAACCTAAAACTAAAAATATAAAATCACACAACCTAAAACAAAAAATTACTTTAAGTTATATTTTTTGTTAATTTTTTCACATAACGCCATGTGCGTCGCCAATCTTTCCGGATCCATGTGCGTTAGATCCATCATTAGTATGTTAATGTCTTGGTTAAACATGAAGTGGTTCATTTGTTCTTTGAACGTGTCCACAGATTGTACTCGTTTTTTCAACATCTCATCAGGCTCTTCCTTTTTTCCGACGTCACCTTCGCTTTTGCCTTGGACTTCTTTTGCCCGGTTGGACCAGTCGGTTCTTGATCCTTGTCTGGCTCGTCTCCAAGATTGATACCGAAGTCCTCAATCAAGATAGGAGTGTCATCAACGTTGAGGTCGATCGGGGTTGAGTGCCCATCGGAAGCTGATGTACTATAGTCCCCGGAAGTTGATGTCTTACTCCTCTTCAGTTGGAAGGGGACCGGTTCGTGCCATTTCGGCTCTCCTTTCACAACATTCCACACATGCTCGTATTAAAACTTAGTTTCAGCGACAGCAATGTACTCTTCCATAGCAAGAGAGATGATTTGATCATCAGACCAACTACTTCTCCCTTAGGCTTTGATGCGGTTGTAAATCCTGCCAAACTTTTGAGTTGGTTTTCCTATCATATGCCAGTGTAACCTCAAGTTATTAGAGGAACGGTGAAAATCTGAATTCTCACAAAAATAATTATAGATACACACCAAGAAATCGTTGCTTTTTTGGTTATTTCCAAATGCGAATCGATGGAAATTTGAATATAAGCTCGAGCAAGAAGCTTCTCCTTATCTATGGACCACTTTCTTTGAATCCTTGTTTTAGGAGGTTCAATGACTAATTTCCCTTTTTTTCTAGCCAATGGGGAAGCAGTGTCACCCACTACAAGTGATGGTGTCGATGTGACCAACATTTGAGTGTCGCAAGGAGTTGGAGCTGGTGTGAATGTAGGTGTTTGAAACTGTTGGAAACCCGGATATGGAAATTGATGTGAAATTGGTGGATAACCGGGTTGTTGAAATTGTTGAAATCCAAAGTTTGGATTCTGGTAGAGTAAGAAACTGGGTTGTCGAAACTGTTGAAACCTCAAGGATGGATTTGACATTGGATTGGAGTTTGGAGTCGGCATTGGATTAGGGTTTGAATTGTTACCATCGTTTAGCAAACGTTGAAACGGAGTGTTATCATCCATTTTAGAGAAAAATATAGATAAGTTTTTAGTAGGTTGATAGGTGTGTAGTATAGTGTATTTATAGTGATTTTTTAAAAAAGAATATTTTTTTTTGTAGAAGCGTGTTTTAGTAACTACAGATGAAATTCTATGTATCGGTGTACTCAGCTAGTACGCAGGAGAATGTTCCTGCTTACTTAGCAAGTTCACCAAGTTGGTCCTACGTACTTAACAAGTGCGCAAGGCTTTTGCCTTGCATACTTAACAAGTGCGCAAGGCATTTGCCTTGCGTACTTAACAAGTACGCATGACCAATTACCTGCGTACTTAGACAAGTACGCAGGATGGTTGTTCCTGCCCCTGTAAATAGAGGTGTTGAGCTCAGTTGTAGGGTGTGGAACAGAATGTGAGATTTGAGAGAGGTCGGGTCGGGATGAGCTCTCCCGGCCCCTGGACCGTGAGCGTAAATGAGAGATGTATACTCCTTCGGTATGTAATCTGTAATAACAACGTTGTTATGGATTGTTGATTCTCTTGTTTATGTTCTTATTGTTCTTCTTTGGTCAATATCATTTCTGCCTTCTGCCCCCCCCCCCCCCACAAATCTCGAACAGGTCTACATTGTTTATCTCAGTCTTCCGCTGTGCTCGACCAAGGCCCACGGGACCTACAACTGGTATCAGAGCCTCGGTGTTCGTTGATTTGTGTTTCAGATTCGAGTTTTAGCTTTTTGAAGTTTCTGCGTACTTATGAAAGTCTCTACCTATTCAGAACAAAATCCTAAAATTCGTCTTCGTTATCGCTTCATTTGATGTTTGGAAGGCTACTGGTTTGTTAGAATATGATTTCTAAGCCTTTGTAACATCAATTTCAGAAATCCAACTGTTTCTGAAAGTTTTCCTCAAGATCAGACAAGTCCGCTGATATGGTGATGGATAAATACGCAGGTTGCACAAACCCTGCGTACTTACATGTACGCATGAAGACAAATACGCAAGAGCATTTTGCTCTGCGTACTTGTTAAGTATGCTTGAGTATTCCTCTGCGTACTTAACATGTACACATGTACAGTTGGACTGTCAAATAGGTATATACGCATGACCATTTGGTGTGCGTACTTACCAAATACGTACAAGTCTGGGATTAAAAAAAGAGTTTTTTGGCGGGAAAACTTTTCTTTGCCAAGTTTTTTTAGGAATCATTTGTACGCTTATTTCGAGCCATTTTTCAAAAGATAGTGATTTTGGTTTTTCGGGACTGAAATTTGTATATAAAGTAGCATGGCGAAACACGGTCGAGATTTTTTGTTGGATGATACCAATTGTCAGATTACTTAGGTGTTCAAACCTGAAAATGTTGGCTACGAGTATATTGCATACTTCTATAATAGGGAATGAATGCTGAATCAATTTGAGCAACTGGGTTGTCATCGGCTAAAAGTCTCGTTGTTTTATTTGTGAAGATGTTGCTGCTTTGGGTCTTTGGAAAAAGAATCATATTGTTTAGGTATTCAAACTTGAATATGTTGGCTACGAGTATCTATGATACTTTTATAATAGGGGATGAATACTATATGTGACATCTCAAAAAAAAAAAAAAAAAAAGAAGAAACCAAAAACCAATTTTGACTTTCAAAAGTCAAAATCGCACCCAATCATCCAAATTCAACCAAAATCCATAAAATTCGGGATGAAATATCCTTTCTAAACTCATTCTAAGCGTTATCCATCGAGAAGAACGAGATTTGCGTGCAAAATCGTGACCAATTTCGAAGGTTTAAAACCCAAATTTAAAACCCGCGTTGTGGATAACCCAAGCTTCAAAAACCCACGATTCTCGTTCTAATTCCAACCGAACTCGCGTTTACGGTGGAGCTAATCATCCCTATAAATATTACCTCTATTCTCAGTCGATTGCACCACAAAAAAATTCGTCTTTTTCTTCCTGTTCCGGCGACGCAAGTACCCCTCGACGCGAAATCGTTGGCGTTTGGTTTCCATCCGTGTGATATCGACTCAAGGTACTCGTTTTCCTTCAATCGCATCTTCTGATCTGTTCTAGTTTAAACAAAATCGATTTTAGGGTTTATGCTTCTGGTTCACGATCTGGCCTTTGGGAAGGAGATGAAGTTTAAACAAGTTGATATATTATTTTACTTCTGAAACATTAATCAAAATAGTCCTTTGGTCTGGTGGTTAAGTTGCACACACAAACAACACAACCCAAGGGTCGCGGGTTCGAGCCCTGGGGTGGCTGTTTTCTTTTATTTTTATTTTTTTTTGTTCTTTTTGCATTCACACACACACATTTATATAAATACTTATATATTTAGTATTATGATCCTTATTAATTAACTTTTAATAAATCATTGTATTTTTAAAAACTATCACTAAACGAATAAAGAGTAAAACATTTTATTGATTTTAGTACAAATAAAATGTATGTATTATTTAAATAACATAAGAGAATTATGTAACATTTTTTATAAAATATTCATGAGTAATCGTGTGTTCATTTAAAAGTTTAAGTTTGTATTTTATTTAAAACAAATAATGTTATTTAAACTAGAAACTATATATATATTATTAAGCATTATTTAAAAACTTCGTTTTCTTCTTTAAAACACAAGAATTACAAAATATGTTTTATAAACTCTTTAAAAACTTGTTCAAACGTCTTATTTACAAACTTGATTTTCTTTATTTAGAATTTTATTATAACTCTTTAATTCCTAATAAAACCCTCTAATATTTAACTCATCTATTTTCAATCCTTATTAAATGCACAATTACACTTTAGCCCCTATACTTCCTAAACTTACCAGACGTGTCCTAAACTCGGTTAAACTATACGAATTGAGTAACTTTCAAACTGGTATGTAGCTATCTGACAAATAGTAAGGTTCTGGCTAGGAAAGACGGGGTTCTGATCCGGCCAACTCTTTCCTGGGAACTTTGCTGTTGGAGGTACTACTCTAGTATGATAACCACTCTAGTATACGATGACTACTTTCCTCTAATTACAAAACAACCCCTCATCTTTCCACGATTCTGTTAACTAACTCAAACTCGAACTTATTTAGGCATCTTCTAAACCAAGTTACTTCAGCAATCAAGATCAATCCCACCTGCTGCAAGGTGAGTTCATAGCCCCTTTTTGCTTTCTATTTTGGGGTGGAAAACATGCTCTTATATCAAAACTGAAACCAAGTCTTGAGTCAAAACTATACTTTGCATTCAATAACAAACTTCTAATTCTAGTAACATTAAACTGATTTATACATGTTGCAAATGTCATTTTTACTACAAAGTCTCTCTTATTTCTAAAACTACACAACCATTAACTTCGGGGAAGCCACGGGAGTACGTAAATAGATCTATTGGCCTGACTAGCCCATTCAGTTCTCGGGTTGATGCATGCCAATCAATTCCGAGCGTCCTTCAAGTTGTGGATTCTGATCAACTTGGAAGGAGCTGGGTGTTCAGAAACTGCATTCTTGACACTTATACTATAGTCTAACACCCTGACAAGGTGTTGGGCGAGAGAGCTATCGATCACTAGGGTTGGTTGTGAACTCATGTATGATAGTTTAAATTACTTGGAATTTGAAACTTGTTTTTGATTTGTTTCTGGTTATCTATTATTATATCTATCAAATCCTATGTTCTCACCAACTTTTTAGTGGACCTATTTTAGCATGTTTTTCAGGTGAAGCTAACTAGGATGTTGACAAGCTCATGATAGGATCAAGGACTATGCTTTAGTGGACTTAGCTAGAATTAATAAAAAGAAGAATTATTTGTTCTGTTTGTTTTATTTGGTTTATTTGTTCGGAAATACTGATGTAATAACTATTTGATTTTAATAGTAAATTTCTTTTGATCATGTGTAATGATTCAATTTCGTCGCCCCCTCGTGTTTCCGCCTTGGCGGGGGTGTGACACTATAACAACTTGAACTCAAGGAAGTGCTGTCTTTGCAAAGGAATAAAATCCTAGGGTTGACTAGTTGTGTTTTTTGAGGAATTGGGTGAAGCGGTGATGAAACTGGTCATAGTTTACAGAGAAATGAGGGGGATAAAATTTCAACTGACTCTTTCCCAAGATTTCTTTGTAAACTATATTTTTTTTTCTTTTTCTTCTTTTCGTGCTCATTGGTCAAGGTTGTGTTCAAGATTTGGTGTAATTTAGTTATCATTGGATTTCTCATTTGGGATCTGGGCGGAATACAGATAGACAACCTAGTTATGGGACTTCACCGCGGTGAATGTTACCGATTAGGAGATGTTAACCAGGAATGAAGATCTAACTGAAGAATGTTGGAGATTGGATACATGATTATCACTGCTGAGCATGATTTTGTGTTAGATTCTATCGAGTGTTTTCAAGATGAAGCTGGATATTCGTTGGATTATTAGTTGAAGATGGAACCTTTATCATTTTCCGACAGGATAGGAAACGATCCCTTGTTTCTGGTCTAGTCAGAAGGAGCTTACATTGAAAGGGGAAATTGAAAATGAACATCTTCGGGAATTTGGTTGACTCGTGAAGATACAGGATAGAGTTGGACACATCTGACTTAAAAACTAAATTTTATCTTACTAGAATTCCTATGGGAGCTGATTAAGTTGATGCAGGTTATTGGAAATTCAAACTCTCTATCATATGCCAGCTGATTTAGAGGAAGTCTAAGTTAGGGTGGAGGTAACTACTACTGAGAGGATGAACTACAATGAGTTGTGTTGGATTAGTTGGTTCTTATTGTAGCACTTGGTTTGGTCTACAATGAAAGCTAAAGTTAAGAGGGAGTTGTGTTTGTCATCACTCGGCAACTGAAAACTGAAGTTTGAAGATTTGAAGATACCAAGTGGAATGCTAGAAGATTAAGTCTTGCTAGAAGACTCGTGATGTCATTAGTTTAGAGGGAGTCTGTTAGGACATTCTTTGTAAAATGATGAATATCAGTGTTAGTGATAGATATAATTTGATGCTATAGTTAAGAGGGAGTCTGTAGAAGCATGTTTTAGTAACTATAGATAAAGTTCTATGTATCGGTGTACTCAGCTAGTATGCAGGAGAATGTTCCTGCGTACTTAGCAAGTTCACCAAGTTGGTCCTGCGTACTTAACAAGTGCCCAAGGCATTTGCCTTGCGTACTTAACAAATACGCATGACCAATTCCCTACGTACTTAGACAAGTACGCAGGATGGTTGTTCCTGCTCCTATAAATAGAGGTGTTGGGCTCAGTAGTAGGGTGTGGAACAGAATGTGAGATTTGAGAGAGGTCGGGTCGGGATGAGCTCTCCTGGCCCCTGGACCGTGAGCGTAAATGAGAGATATATACTCCTTCGGTATGTAATCTGTAATGACAACGTTGTTATGGATTGTTGATTCTCTTATTTATGTTCTTATTGTTCTTCTTTGGTCAATATCATTTCTGCCTTCTGCTCCCCCACAAATCACGAACAGGTCTACATTGTTTATCTCAGTCTTCTGCTGTGCTCGACCGAGGCCCCCGGGACCTACATTTTTTTAATTAAAAAAGGCATATAGCCGTTAAGGTAAAAAAACAAAAAAAAGTAATTAAATGTTGGGGCCACACTTGCTCGTTTGAGCTCGTATTGATTTCCGGATTACCTTCAACTGGATGCCGGCCGAAGACCGCCTCCATCGTCGCGTCCGGTCCACCTCCACGTCCGCCTCCATCCGGTTACCTGCGTTGGAGATGTTCTAAGAAGCAGACTGGAATCTTAAAACTCAGGTATCCTTCAATTATATAATCTCCATTGTTATTGAATAAAACTTACTACAAATGACTCCTTAAATAGACCAAAACATTCTAAACCTTCTAGGACACAAATATTTATTATATAATCCAAACAAGCCTTGAAATTATCTATACTCTACTAAATAAATTAAATAAAAGACTTCAATAAACCAAACCTAAACCAACTCTAAAACTTGCTGATAATTAGTAAACCTAAATGGACTCGAAAACATAAACATCAAATTACTAAACCCCTCCATATTTTGAATCATGACAAGATTAGTCCAACAAATACAACTATAATTTAATAAAGCTTAGAAAAATCTCGATAGAAATCGCTAAAGTGCTAATAACTAGTAAACTGAAAGCTGATGTTCATCCTTTTTGGACAATGGACAATCGATTTTTGGATTTTGGTCGATCACTTTTTTATTTTTTAATTTATTTTTATTTTTTTTTAAGTTGCTGCTTAACGGTTTTATCTTTTGATCATTTCTTTAAACAACCCGTTATGACCCGTACTCATTTTATTCAACACCCGTTCTGATCCAAACCAAAACAACGATTTTTCAAATGACCTATTCTGACCCGTTACCTCGCACGACCCGACCCGTCCGTTTTGCCAGATATTTTTGTCACCATCGATTTCTGCTTTCTCGGAACGGGTTCCTAGTTTCATGGTTTTAGATTTGATGACTTATATATTGTGATGATTGAAACTATATAGTTGGTTTTAGATTGGAAGGGTATTGATGTTATGACATGTTTTTAATTCACGGGGTATGGTAGGAACTAGGAATTCAACTTTTATACGAATGAGGAAATTCTTTGAAATGAATTATAATTCCTTAGTTGACCAATCAAAGACATTTTTAAAAGAAATTAATTCTGATTTTGAGGCATTCTGTAAAACAAACAGGGTTTCAAAGTTAAATTTATGTTACACAAATTTATTTAAGAGTAAAGTGGCATTTTCTTCCCTATGGTTTGGTCATTTTAGCTAGTTTCATCCAAAAACTATTTTTTTAGCTTTTTTGTCCCTGAGTTTTCAAAATCTAGTCATTTTCATCCAACTGGCTAACTCCGTCTATATTTTAACGTTAAATCATGGGCAATTTTGGTTAAATCAGGGGTAATTTAGTTAGATTTTAACATATGAAGTTCAAACCGACCCTTAATTTAATGTTAAAATGTAGACGGAGTTAGTCAGTTGGATGAAAATTGCTAGATTTTGAAAAGTTAGTGACGAAAAAGCTAAAAAGAAAACTTTTGAATGAAACTGGCTAAAATAGTAAAAACCACATGCACAAAAATAGCACTTTAATCTTTATTTTATAATAAAAGAACAGTTACTGTAAAAAAAAACCAATGAAGAAATAACATGATTTGACAGTGCTCTTACGAAAAGGATACATGATACCAAAGAGTACACACCTTGACACACATGAAAAAAGTAAGATAGGTTTTAAAATTTTAAATAATAAAAAATAATTCTCAAACAATTAGCTTATGTTAATTTATACTATGATATCTGCCAAGCCCTAACAGCTTCCGACGACGGCCTCTTCGTTTGGCCTCCGGCGGCTGGCGATAACGACTCGTGTTAACGAACACCGGCCACACCGTCAACGGAGACTGGTATTGGCGGTGGTGGGTGGGAGTGGTGGGTGGAGAAGGTGGTAGCAGGCGGGCGGGTGGCGGCAGGCGAGGGGCGGTTGCGGACGGGTGGCGGCTGAGGCGGGTGGTGGCGGTGGGACGCTGAAGTGGCGTGCGGTGGACGCGGCAGAAATGATAGCGGGGGTGGGGTGAGATGACAAAGTTGGGGGAACCGTATACACTATTTTTAAGTTAACAAATTTTTATAATACTTATTTTGACCCGTTGACTAATTTAAGGTGACCCAGATTGACCCGTTGACTAATTTAAGGTGGCTCAAATTAACTTATTGACTAACTTGAGATCATTGAAATTGACCCATGTTTAATTGAATTTTGTCCAAATGAACTCATTTTTTAAAGAATGAGTCAAGATTACCACCCCTAATTTATAGCTTTTCTTTTATAGAAATAATAAATATATATAAATACGATTAAACTTATCTTACTATTGAACAAATATAAACGTATATCTTTCTTGGTTTATCCGTTACTATTTATTCATTTGTTAAGATAAAATCAAACGAATAAACATAAATAATAAAATATAATACTGAACTCACTATTTGAAAACTCACTTCCGCTGATGATTCTCACGAATAGAAAGAATATATATAATTATGTAAAATAATAATTATGCACGATATACACATAACATATTAATGTTTTTTAAAAGTTGATTTTTTTAAAGAAATATAAAAAGAGTATACTTAAATTAAATAGAATAAAAAGCTTGATGTTATTGTGTGATTTAAAAAAAAATATCGTATAAAAAAGTTATATGCTTTTAAAAAAATTGAGGAACTAGAAAAAAGTCGACAATGGTATGTTATTCTTATTTTACCTCTCTAGACCTTTTTTCACGCATAAAACATTGTTGACGAGACATCCATTTCATCTTAAATCTTAACATTTCATTTCCTTAATCAACGGTCCAAAATCCTTTGTAACCTATGTATGATAAAACTCCCTTGTATTTAAATATTTTTCTATGTGTGTCACTTAATTGCGGAGAGATTTACAACGGATCCACCGAAATAGTCGTCGGGATCATTATTTTTAATTTATACAAGCATCTTTTCTAGTCTACTTGAAAATATTTAGGTCGTTATATTTTCCGTTTGAGTCAATGATTTTGCGACCTAGTACAGTCGAGCTTATAGTCCCAACAACGTATTATGCGATAAAATCGTAATAATACTATATTTTAATGATACACGAACAAATTTTATCTATTTTTATTTAACAATTTATTTATTTAGTTTACAATCGGTTTCTTTATCGATATGCCTCTTTCTCACACTATCCATCGTTGTATAACTAATCAAATCAAGATCTTATCCTTAGATTCGTGCTTTCGATTGATACAAAAAATCTCTCATTTCTTTGTTCTTGCAAAGAACTTTAACTTCTATGTGTAATTGGTTCTTCTTCCTCAACAACAACTTCATCATCTTTTGTCATGGATTGCTGATAGTATTTGAATGACACCAACAACACAAACACTCCATATAATCATGCTTCAAATCATTAACACATCGATTATGCAACTTACCTGCCCAAATACGAGCAACGATTGACGAAGGGTTCCAAACACCAAAAGCAAAGGCTTTCTTTTGAGAACATGAATCCCAAGCATCCTTAATTCTTCGAATACAAAACGCCCCTTCATTTGTATAATTGTGTGTAAAACATTCTATTAAAGAAGCATTTGATGTGAAAGTCAATTTATTTTAGTGCACGCAATTTTTTTTTTAAATAAAATTAAAAAACCTATAAGATTATTGACCATGGAAACTATTAGTATTTTTTTTAACGGCAAATACATACCTCTCTAAAATTTACTCCTAAAATTTATTTTACATGACTTACATCAAGTGTCATCAGATAATCGACATCTATTAGTACTTGACTTTCACAAAAGTGAAAGGACCACCGTCTTTTTGTGACTATAAAAATTGTTCAATACACCTTTAAAGCATTAAAGAGCGGTTGGGGAATTTCATCAATAGGGTGAGGTGAAATTTTACTAGATCTCCAACACTTAATAATGAAGTTGGACTCATTAACATTTTCTTTTCAAGAGCAATTTATTACTCCTAAATACTACCTAATCAACCTATACTTGTAGATATTTGAACTCGTACAACTTTTATAGGGGGCAATCACAAATGCCAATAAGCTACTAGGCTACTAGGCCATGGGCTATACCCACATCAACTAACGCAACGATTTTAAAAAAAGGAAAGAGAAAATCATGAAAATAATTGTTTTTAGTGTGTTGTGTCAGAGAAAAAAAATAACCCATTACTTGCGTATAAGACTTTTTCTTACTAAAAATGACTTAAAACTACTGTGATAACTGATGAAAATGTTTAGGTCTTAGGCGAGTAAAAGTATTTGCGTAACCAAAGATCCGCGTGCCTCACAACCATACACATGAAACTGTTCAAACATGACTATAATATAGCTACTTTCATGATTTTCTCTATAAAAATTCATTACGACAAGACTAAAATAAGTCGTAAGATCAACATAAAACAATTTTTAGTGTTGGAGGGTGGATCACGAGGATCTAATACGAGGATATATCATTTCCCTTGGGTTATTTGTAGACAGAGGCACGTAAAACCAGCAATGTGGAGCCTATCGACCGTGTAATTTAACTTTCATGTCTCGAAGTATTAGATTAATGTGTACAATATAAAGCAAACGGTATCAACTTTTCTTGAATGATCAAGTACATAGGTCAAGGACAGTAATAAGTGATGAAATAATTGCAATGAAAAAATATGATGTGACTATTTACCATATGTATGCAGACAATTGAGACGAATAAGATGAGCATATGTTAGGCACTATAAAAACCCCCCAAAAAAGCTGCAAAAAAATCAAGAAATATCACATCGTCAACAAGAATGTCATAAGAATTCAAGTACGTTGGTACCTGTTTCATCACCATTAGTGACATAATCTTGATTTTCAAGACACAAACTTGATGTATCGTATGCTTTGAGCATGACAAGTAGATATCACGAGAACCTAAGAGAAAGTCATTGGATAACTGTTAGAAACATCCTAAAGTACTCGTGAAGGACTAATGATATGTTATTGATTTATGGTGGTGTGGAAGAAAAGCTCGCTGTAAGGTGTTACACTGATGCTAAATGTCAAATTTATCAAGATGATTCTCAATCACAGTAAAGATATGTCTTCACACTTAATGGAGATGGAGGCGTAATTACCTGAAAGCGTTCCAAAAAACAAATGTAGTCACACATTCCATAGAGTCTGAATATATTGCAACTTCGAATGTAGCAAAGGAGCTAGCTTAGATGAAGAAGTCCATTGCTGATCTCGAGCATCAAGAGACATATCAAGATATTTTGCAACAATTAGGGTGTGATTGCTTAGGCAAAAGAACCAAGGTGACATCATAACACCAAACATATTTTCAGGAAGTTACATTACATACGAAATATATTGGAGCGAGGATATGCCTCCATGAGCAAAGTTTATACATATCTAAATCTAACAGACCCATTTACAAAGCCTATATCTCAAATAAACATAAGAAGCATGCTAATTCCGCAGGGCTTTGTTTTGCTACTAATTGGACATGATTTGTAACTTTACCACTTGGATATTTCTTAGCATTATAAGTAGTATTATTTTAATAGATTTGAAATAATGGTTTGTTCCTCCATGAATAACTAGGTTATTTTAAACTGTTCATAGTTGATTAGATTTACGGGAACAATTCTGAATTAAGAATATTGTGAATCTGTTGGTTGATTTTCATAGAGATGAAAATAGACAAAGAGTTGCAACCAAATTCACAGATATTTATAGAGGATATATATTGTACGTGACTTGCTTTTAAAACTACTTCATGTACTCTTGTCATAAGGAGGTTTTGAATATGGTATTATCTTTGTATTCTCTGACCTGATATACATATTGGAACTCAATTATATGGACGTTGTTCCTTGACATGGTCTAACGATGCTCTTTGACCAGGCAGTCATAAAGACCGTCGTTGGGTACAATGAGAAGTATAGTGAGAGTCATATGTAGTTAGTATAGGATATGTTCCCTTATTCCATAAAAGGCTGACATCTATGGGCCCCTTATTGATTCAAACTGATGAAAATGCATGGTCATGCTCAACCGAGTTTGATTAGCTCAATTTGAATTTTAATTGAGAAAGAGAAAAATTGAACACTATATGAGAATGATATTGATATGTGTCTCATGTTCAACGTGTTTTATATTATAGAAAGGATAATTGATATCTTACCGTATACCACAACCTTGAAGCGGGGATGCTTAGACTGGTTGGTGATAGTGGATGACAATTAAAAGAATATTATGTCATTGGGGAGGGGGTGAAATGTTGCTAGACGTCCACCACTATAAACAAATAAAACTAAAAATGCTCAAAAAGAAACTACTAAACTGCTAATTCTTGGTCAGTGGTTATATGTTTCTGGATTTTGGTTGATGAATTTCTATTTTGATTTTGGTATATGGATTTTTGTTTCAATATGGTTCGTCACCATTAATTTCTGAATTCGAACCCGTTTCTGGTTTCATGGTTTTCGATATATGGCTTGGTATTGTGATGATCGATGGTTTTGGTTTTAGAATGGAAGAGTATTTAGGTAATGTTTACACATTCTATTGAAATGTTTTTTTTATTTCATGAGGTATATGAAGGAATTCAACTTTCCTATGAAGGAGAGAATTCTTTGGAATGAATTGCAATTCCTTGCTTGACCAATCAAACATATTTTTTAAGAAATTAATTCTAAATTTGAGGAATTTTAAAAAACATACGGCCCCTCAAGGTGAAATCTGTGTTGCAAATTATTTAATTTTTAAATTTCATTGAAAACATTTTCTTACGATAAAAAAAAAGTCACTATAAAAACATGTTTTGACAGTGCTCTTACGAGAAGGGTGCATGATACCAATGTGTACACTATCACATTAGTTTCTACTGATTTTTTATATATCTTCACATTTAGAAGACGTTCTACATTTTCACATTGTTTTTCATTGTCAGTTTTTACTGATTTTCCATATACCGTCGTTCCTTGTATCTACATCAGTAGGAGATGTAGTCTTCGTCTCCAGATATGCAATCGGTAACTGAGACATCGCCGCCCCATGTGCAATCGTCAGACGACCACTTGAAACCTCTTGACCACCTGAAGGACCAGCAGACTTGGGCAGATTACCACAACCACTTTTTACCATCACCGGTGTGTGTTGAGTTTTCAGGTGGCAGAACTCGTGGGACTACACCACCACCATCACCCAACGACCCTAAATTAGGATTTGCAGTTGTTGTTGACTGATGTTCATAGAAGTGTTTCTCAAGAGCTGACCAGATCTCAGATGCAGTCTTACCTATAGCAAAATGATTAATTGAGGGAGACAATGCAGCTTTTAAACGTTCACAAACATAATCGTCATTTTCCTACCAAGTCCACCTTGCAGGTGAGTTTGCAGCTACTTTTGATGTGTTGCTGTTTCGATATGATAATAAGCCTTTGGTCTTCAAAACAGTGAGGGTTTGGTGTTTCCATTCTAGATAATTTTCATTATCAAGCTTGATAGATACTTGATTTGGGATTTCAGATCTTTGATATGATGAGAGTGAGTTAAATTTCGAATTAACTAACATACTGCAGGAAGTTAGAATATGAAGAATAGAATAAAAAGCTTGAAACAACAAATGAAGATGAAGAATGGATTGAGCAAAGAAAATGGAAGAATGGAGTAATCAGTACCAAGAATGAAGGATAGAAAAGAAGAAAGAAAGTGAGTGAGAAAGAAGAAAAGATAAAGAAAGTGAGTGAGAGAGAAGAAAAGATTAGAAAAGTTGATCACCATGAATGAGCATAAGACTCTGATACCATGTTTGTTTTAGGGTTTGATGCAAAATGTAAATGTATTGATTGCATAACTTGAACATTACAATAGCCTCCTTATATATATAGGAGAATACTAGAAACCCTAATGACTAAAATAAGAATACTACCCTCAACCATTCATACTCTAACACATGTTTTGATAGTGCTCTTATGAAAATGGTGTATGATACTAAAATGTACACTATCATATCAGTTTCTACTGATTTTCCATATATCTTCACATTTAGAGGACGTTGTTCTACATTTTTACATTGTTTTCATTGTCACGTTATATTTATTTTTTAATTGCATTTAATAATTTCTAAAATAAAATAAAAATACATGCATAATAATAATAATTTAAAATACATTAATAATTTAAAGACGCACTTTAAAATAAAATAACAACTAAAAAAACTAGACTTAATCGTTGAGGTGAAATGTGGCGATATGTTCCACCAAATCCGCTCGAAAATTGTTGTGCGTGTCGCGATTGCGTATTTGCCATTCATTAGCCCTTTTTGGGCATCACTAACTTCTAATTTGATTGTCGCTTCAAACTCTTTTTCGTTGAACTCAGGAATCGCATGACTTTCACCCTCTAGGATCATGTTTTGTAGGATGAGGCACGCGTACATAACACGTTGTATTCTATGGAGCTTCCATGCACGTGCCGAGGTTTTCACTATATGCCATCTTTGTAAGATCACTCCAAATGCTCATTCAATATCCTTTCTAGCTCGACCAAGTAGTCATGAACAAAACAATTGTGGACAGCGTCGCGATCTCTATTCAAACAGGCTCTTCGTGTAAATGTTGGCGTGTTCAAGCTTACGAAATCCTCTTTGAGTATTACAACAAGAGTGGTAGCAATTGTTTCGAAAATAACCGGGGCTACACCATACGATTCCGAAGAGGGTGAATTTAGCGTGTCCATTTTTAAAAGACAAAATAACAATTTGTAGAGAGAATGATTGAAATTGGTGAAATGATTTGAAATAAGGTTTGTTTGTAAATTAAAATTATTTTTTTTTATTTTAATAGCCGTTGCAAATCATGAAAATCTCCACGAAAAGTTACCATGATAAAGGGACGCGGTGTTCCACAGTCCCACGAACGCCAGCTCGTTTCCACGCCACTCTTCCATGGGTATACCGGTGGGCTTAAGATTGGTCTTAAAAACTAATTAAATACTAAAAGATAGAATTTCTCATATGTCAAATTATGTATGTTTCATTGAAAGGAATAAATATCAATAAACTTATCATATTAGTAAACATTACAAACATAAATATTTCTTGGTTTATCCGTTAAACATAAATATTTCTTGGTTTATCCGTTAATATTTATTGTATGATAAATGAATAAACATAAATAATCCTTATTCGAGTCGATTATGTTCATTTAGAGCAATAAGAGTCGTGAAGTTTATAAAGAGCGAGAATAGACGTGTTTTGGTAAAGGAGAAGGATATCAAGGTGAGATGGTAAACCTATTTTCACAATCTTTTCAACGACAGTGGGAACATCAACTAGATTCCGAGAACTTCAACAATCGATGATAGCAAAGTAATAATTGTAATTGTCATAATATAACCATACATGAGGTGGGGAGAGCGCTCAAGAAGATGGGTAAAGTGAAAGCAGTTGGCCCAGACAACATCCCCATCGAGGTGTGGATATGCTTGGTGGAAGGAGTTCGGTGGCTGACAGGTCTATTCAATATTATATTCAAAACCGATAAGATGTTAGATCAATGGAGGAGTATTGTTTTAGTTCCGATTTACAAGAACAAAGGTGATGCTCAATGTTGCGGTAACTACAAGGGGGATTAAGCTATTGAGTCATACTATGAAGTTATGGAAAAGGGTGATCGAGGCAAGAATGAGACGAGAAACTTAGGTTACGGGGAACCAATTTGGTTTTATGTCGGGTTGGTTGACTACGGAGGCAATACATATTCTGCGGAGGATGATGGAAAAATTTAGACAGAGGAAGCGGGACTTGCATACGGTGTTCATCCACCTCTAGAAAGCTTACGACAGTGTGTGTGTGATTTGGGATAGTGTCAGGAGTAAAGGATCCCTTGGAGGTATATTGAGTTAATTAGGGATATGTATGGTTGTTCTAAGACATGTGTTCAGGCGCGAGTGGGGGATACAAACATTTTCCCTGTTGAGGTTGGACTACACCAAGGATCTCCGTTGAGTTCGTTCCATTTTGCTGTAGTATTGGACGAGTTGTCGAAGTCAATCCAGTAGGCCATCTCTTGGTGCATGCTATTCATAAATGATATTGTGCTGGTGGCAGAATGTGATCAGGATCTGGATGAGAGGTTGGAGGAGTGGCGAGATGTCTTGGAGTGCAAAGGCTTACGCATAAGTCGGTCAAAAACCGAGTACCTTCATTGTAACTTTAATGGGCCAAGGTCGAGGAGGACAAGTAGATGACTATTGGAGACCAAGTTGTACCACAAACAACCAAGTTCTAGTGGAACCTATTGTTGGCCAATTAAGAAGACACAAGAGCGAAAGTTAGATATAGCAGAGATGAGGATGTTGAGATGGATGTGTGAGAAAACAAGGTTGGACCGGGTTATGAATGAAGTTTTTAGCGATAGATTAGGGGTAACACGTATTTCAGAAAAAAAGATAAGGGATAGGAGATTGAAATGGTTCGGGTATGTGCAGAGGAGACAGATGAAGACACATGTGAGGAGCGTGAAAACCCTCACAATGGAAGGGAAAAGGAGCAAAGGGAGACCAAAACTGACTTGAGATGAACAAATTTGGAAAGATTTATAGACTTGTACTTCTATAAGGACATGATCAGTGATAGAGATTCTTAGAGAAGAATAAGGGTAGGGATTTCTAGGGCACATATAGTTTTAGTATTAGCTAGGACCTTTAGCTTCAACTAGGACTTAGTATTTTGACATGCACTTAGCTTAGGCTACTTTAGTCTTAAGCGGTGGTGTTAGCTACTACCTAGGTTTGCTTTTAGTATTAGGTGTGTCTCTAGAGTTAGGTTTGCCTATAGTATTAGGGGTGCCTTTACTTTTAGATGCTTTAGTCATAGGGTTCTTTATGCCCTTTTGTTCTTTTATCTTCTCATACTAATAAATCCTGTTACGATACTTGTTTTTACCTGTAAATTTTTGTTTTCATGAAGGAGGTCTTTCTAAGCCTAGGGTCTCCTTTGAAGCCGCCTCTTTATCTCTTGGGATAAAGGTAAGATTTGTCCTTATCTCATCCTCTCTAGATCGTACTATATGTGAGATTTTACTAAATATATTTGTTTGTTTAGAACAATGTATACACAAACTTCACAAATGGCTACTTCTAAGAGTATCAACCTTTGCCCTTGTAGAACATATGATCTAAAAAACAAGAGACCATAATAAACTATAATATTAAATTATCTATTAGAAAACTAACTTTTCAATTATAGATACGAAATCCAAATTATATATATATATATATAGTTTTCGCCGTTACTGACGGATTTCTGACAAAACAATTGTTAAAGAAATCATTATTTTTAGTTTATATAAACAACTTTTCTAGCCAATGTCTATGTTGAAAATTTTTAGGTCGTTACATTTTCCGTTTGTCAATGATTTTGTTTAAGGTCGTTACGTTTTCCGTTTGTGTCAATGATTTTGCCATTTGCATAAGCTACACTCGAGCTTATAGTCCCGACAAAGTATCATGTTCTTGAAACCTTGTGTCAAAAATCATAATAACACTGTATTTATAACGATACACGAACAAATTCTATCCATTTTTATTTAACAATTTATTTCTTTATTATACAACCGGTTTCTCTATCGATATACCTCTCTCACACTATCCATCGTCGTTTAACCAATCAAATCAAGACCTTTTCCTTAGATTTATGCTTCCGGTTGACGCAAAAAACCTCTCATTTCTTTATTCTTGCAAAGAACTTTGATTTCTATGTGTAATTGGTTCTTCCTCCTCAACAACTTCATTATCTTTTGTCATGGATTGTTGATAGTATTTGAATGCCACCAACAACATGAACACTGCATATAATCATGCTTCAAATCGTTAACAAGTCATTGATCGTTTTCTTATGACCAAAACGTTGTGCAACTTACCTGCCCAAATACGAGCAACGATGGATGAAAGGTTCCAAACAAGTGTAAAAACACCAAAAGCAACCGCTTTCTTTTGAGAGCATGAATCCCAAGCATCCTTAAATCGTCGAATCCAAAATGTACCTTCATTAGAGAAGCATTTGATGTGAAAATCAATTTATTTTAATATCCCCAAAATTAAGAATATATATATATATAAGATTATTGATCATGACTTTTACAAAAGAGGAAAAGGACCACCTGTCTTTTTTTTGTAAAAGAGACGTTGGGGAATTTCATCAGACATGTGAATGTGCAATTTCACAAGATCTCTAACAGTTAATAATGAAGATGGACCACATCAACTATATTAAAAAATAAAAATAATAGAAAATCACAAAAAGTAATTATTTTTTTGTGTTATACATGTATAGTTATATCAGAAAAAAATCTACTTCTTATTGAAAATATATGGTTCTAGGCGAGTAAAAATAGATATGTCTATATGTGTAAAATTGTTCTCACATGACCGCATAGGTATAACACATATAACTGTTACTTCCGTGATTTCTCTATTCACTACGACAGGACTAAAACAAGTTGTGAGATCAACATAAAACAACTTTTAGGGTGGGGGAATGGATCAGGAGGATCTAATACGAGGATATATTATTTCCCATCAATTATTTGCAGACAGAAGCACCTAAAAACCAGCAATGTGGAGCCTATCGACCGCGCAATTTAACTTTCATGTGTCGAAGTGTTAGATTAATTGTACAACAAAAAGCAAAGCATGTCAACTTTTCTTGAATGGATCAGGAGGATCTAAGTCATGAAATAATTGCAAATGCAGGAATCTTATGTGATTATTTACCATTTGCAGACAATTGAGAAGAGTAGGAAGAGCAGATCTTAGGTACTGTAAAAACTCCAAAAAAAGCTGCAAAAAATATGACATCATCAGCAAGAATTTCATCAGAATTCAAGTAATATGGTGCCTGTTTCTTCATCATTAGTGACAGAATCTTAATTTTCAAGATTCAAAACACTTTATCTTCATGATAAAATTTATCAAATATGGTTGTATGAATTTGCAAAACTGACCCAATTTGGCCATTTTCCAAATGGTTATAGAACTGCCACATCTGGCCAAAATAAAGAGCAGCACTGCCATCTGTCAGATGACAACAAAATTTTGTAAGTTTCTCACAAATCTTGCAGTTGAAGATGAAATTTACATCAAAGTGAGTGATAAATAATAGAAGGGGAAAAAGATAAAAAAAATAATAATAAAATAAAAAATTACCTTCATTGTAGTAGCAGGATCACCTGAAAACAAAGCTTTGACCTTTAAGAGAAATTCATTGATGTAAGGAAGGAATAGTTTTAATGCCCAGGTTGCTTCTTCTTCACCAAGAACATACTCCTCATCAGAAGATATATTATCTGCTTCAACAGAACCCCTGATTTTTAAAGAACATTAAAATTTATAAAAAAAATAAAAAATTTGGAAAATGGTGTCATGTTTTATAAATGTAGGTGAATAACTAACCTGAAAATAAAGGATTTGAAAATGAAGATTGCAGCAAGATAGATGAGACTCAGATATGAAATCACAGAAATGAAGCTGAAAAAACCATAAACTATGATTATTATGAAATGGGAAGAACTTATGCATCAAGAATGTGTGAAAATTTCAAACCTGATATAGAGGTCCTGGGTGTATGATGATGAAAGAATTGAAAATGTCCCTAAACCAAAAACCAGTGCTGATTTTGATGCATCTTTCCACATGATCAAATCAACTGAAAACAATTAGAAGTTGAATTCAGTGCATGAATATCAAGAATTATGATGTAATCATTGGAAATACTAACACAAACTCTGCAATTTGCTATGGGATTTGGGAACTCTTTGTGATGGGAATTTATCTGCAAATTAAAGATGAAATTGAAATCAGATTGATAAATTGAGAGAAAATGATTTTAAATAATGTACAAATACTTGCTTGACTTTGAAATGGTTCTGGGATGATTTACAACAGGAGGAAGTTGTTTTCTGGCAGTTCTTGAAACAATATTTGATCTTTCATTTCTGTGATGGATCTTCTTATCTTCAATCACAACATCTGATGACTTATTTTTGTTGATTTTGGAAATGGGTTCCAATTCTTTAACAACAACAATGGCTCTTTCTTCATTAACTTCTTCATTTTCCTCCATTGTTGGCTTATCTGAAGCTTCTTCATTATCTTCAGTATCTAAAGATTTGACTTTTCCTAAGTCAACTGTCATCAATTTCTCCTCACAAACATCTATTTCATCTGAGTTCTGGCTACAATCAGATCTACTTTTCTTCATCTCATCATCACCTCTGTTTCCATCCTCAGTTTCTTCAATCCCATGATTGCATTCATCACTAATTGGGGATTCTTTTGTTGAAACTGATTTGACTTTCTCAATCCCATCACCTAAATCACTATTAGTACTCACTTTTCTTGATAAAGATTGAGTCTTTATAGTCCTCTGAACTGGGTTTCTCTCAATTCCATCAATGGAAACACTCTTCACCTTATTCCATTCCGGTCTTCCTTTCTTCATCTGAACTGGGCTTTTCTTGATTCCAATTCCATCCATGGAATCACTCAATCCCTTACTCAATCCACCCAATTCTTTCTTGTTTTCAGATCTAGCCTTTGAGATCTGAACTGGGCTTCTCTCATTCCCATCTGAATTACCATCAGATTTCCAAGTTTTCCTCTTTCCACCACCACCGACTCCATTTTTTTCAATTTCTTGATTCTTGTCATCGCCATTAAAGACTTTGAGGCTGCCTTTCATCCTGCTCTCCCAAACAGAACCAACCACCACCCCATTTTTTGATGAATTGGGTGCCACTCTTTTTGTTTCTAAATCCATGTTCTAACTCTCAATCAAGATTGAAACTTTTTTAATATTTGTTGGAGGCTTTGAGTAGAAGAAATGGCAGTTGGGTTGGTGATGGTTGTTCTATTGAGAGGATGAAGCATTTGGGATGCTTTAATGTGGGAGTGAAACTGTGAAAGAGAAAGAAAGCAAATGACTAGAAAGAGGGGGGACAAACAGAGGACATTAGCTTCTGTTTGCCTACTCTAAAGATCAAATTATCTATTCATAAGAATGTACAACATTTGAGGCATATGGTACAAGTCACTAGAGCAAGGATTCACTGGTTTTAGGAAGTATTAGGCTTTGCTCCACCCCACCCCACCCCACCCCACCCCACCTACCCTCCATATCTTTCCCATTTGTTTATTATTTATGTTCTTTTGAGCTTTGTGCATGGCGGTGGGGATATGGTTACATCATGATTAGGTTTAAGGAATAAAGAGCATTTGGGATTTATTTCTAAAGTTTGAGGGTACCATGCTACAACTTCAATATAAGTAAATGAAAATGGCAAAGATACTTTGTCCTGACGGTATCTCGGTGACTTCTAAATAAAAGGTAGTCGATTCGAATCCGGACCACAACAGAAAAAAAGGGTCTGTGGCCGGTCCAGAAGGTTTACCTAGTTGAGGGTTCCTCTTAAAAAAAAAAGTAAATGAAATATTTACTTTTGTAATTGTTAAAACTTTAGTATTCTATATCTAGAGAGTAGTTGATGTTCAACAAATATACAAATCAAATGATTAGCAAAATTGATTTCAATCTTATAATTATTTAGAGGACTTTCTACTTCACGTAAAGTGTTTTAATAACTGCTCTTAAGAAAAACTTAATCGAGTATAAATTACACTACTAATGATTATAAGTCCATCAAACTATTTTGTTAATAATAAATATAGTTTTTTTTAAACGGAGAAATAAAACCATACATAAACAAATAAGCCAAAGGCTTGAGCAAAATTACATCCACCAAATCAAATGTTGAAGTGGTTGACTAGGCAACCAAACAATGAAAAAACATCATATACAAAATTCACCAGGATGTTAAGCTCTCAAACAGATTCTCCCATTTGTCAAAAGTTGAAGAATCGCCACCACTCTCAAGTTCGATCTATTTCGAACCCACATTTGTCAAAAGTTGAGTGATGGGTATCTGCTTTCATTCGTGCACCATTTCGTTGTGAGCCTTCCATAAGCACCACATTACTGTTAGTATTATGGATTGGATCGCTTTCTTCTTCTTGAATGGGACTCGGATGCTGCTATGCAACTGCAGCATATCTCTAATTCCAAAAGCAAAAATTGAGTGAATGCTAAACCATTGTGATATTAGATCCCATATAGATTGTGCAAGACTGCATGATATAAGAACATATTCTGTTGGTTCATCATAATTGCCACATCATAAATGTTTATAATTTAAAGTATAAAAAATTAGCATTACGTTAGATACTTGTTATAGGATTAGCATACTTTAAAACCCCTTTTAGTTCTGCTTATATTTATCATAATGTGTGTATATATAGTGTTTTGTAATAAAAGTATCACTAAAAATATAATATTTAAACACCTTAAATCTTCAAAAGATTAAAATATAATCATTACAATTGATTTTAGTTTTTCATAAACAACTATTTTCAGCAAAATTAGGGGGAAGACATACAAGTTTACAAATGCAACATTTTAAAAACCTTCAATATAATAAATATTTTAATATGAATTATCAATTACATTAATTATATAAATACTAACAATTTTGTTTAACAAAAAAGGTAGTATATCTTCTTAAAGATCTACAAAAGATTGCCATGATGTGCGAGAGGGCCCATCCCATGACACCTAGGGAAGGAACATAAGTAACTAATCAGTACTTAAGCTTATGCTAGAGTGTAATTAACCATTCACTAATTACTTAAAAGGTAAACAATGAAGAAAGTAGGATTCAGAATCATGTCGGGTTCGTAGGTTGATAGGTTTCAGGTTAACGGGTTGAATTGGTAAACCATAACAAGACTTACGTATTTATTCATGTCAAAGGTATAAGCCCTAACCTAGACACATTTAAAACAGGGTCGTGTTCATGCAATGTTTCGGGTCCTATTAGGAATGGTTGCACCTAAATTTATAACAAATAATGAAGAGTACACGAGATATAATCTATAAATTTATGATGCCCTAAAATGAGGTTTTAAAATATAATTTATAGGGTATTTATACAATGATCTAAAGGGAGTTGGAACAATTAACTATTATTTCACCCATGTATATGTAAACAAAAATATAACTTCTTCTCATTGTTGTAACATTACAACAATGAGTGATCCTTCAAGTATACATATACCGAAAAGTGTATGTATATACTATAACTTCTATTTCTTCCAAGATTGTCAAGTATACATATACCGAAAAGTGTATGTATATACTATATACCGAAAATATAACTTCTTCTCATTGTTGAAGAACTACGTTTTAGGATCATATGTGGTGGAAACACCCACAAAAATCACAAGGGTAGTAAATGTGGTGATACCCCGTGTCATACCCTCAAAATCCACATGCAGGGTTTTACCGCGAGGCGCGTGACAAACCAGTATCTCAGTCATTAGTTACACGGAACGACTCTATATGAATTTAAATAAAATACTAATGCTGCTCATAGTCACTAGACAACAAAAGTTTAAGTTTGAAAACGTTACGAAAGCGTAAATAAAATCCAAATGCAAGAATAGTCAAATGCGCAAAACATCGCGCCCAAACCAAAGTAAATAATAGAAATAAATAAGTTTGAAATTGTTTGTGAAAACCATGCTCAGACCATGCTCAGACCATGCATCCTAATCTTGTGCGTACCTTAGCGACCTGAGAAAGACATGCTAAAAGTGTCCACACAATGGTTGGTGAGTTCATAGAGATGTAAGTCAATAAAAAGTTCGATGTTTGCTAGATAATGTAATTAATGTATACCGATAGATAGCTAGTCTATGTCATGCTACTACAAGTGTTCAAAACCGAAGCTGACTGTTTGTGTTTGTTTGCCTTCCGCCATGTCTACCGAACAATGGCAAATGTCTAGGCTAATCTTACACTCGTTCGACCTCCAATCAAGTTAGCGCGACTAACTCAGGTGGGGCTTGTCAAAACTCAGTAGTACTACTCAAAATCACATCGCTATGTTCCAATACTAACGGTTCGAGAATGTAAGGACTTGTTGGTATGTTTGCACTTTAGTAAGCAAGCGATAATACAATAATACAAAACCTAAAATGTTTGCGTGCATGCTTTCTCAAGAAAAGTAAGTAAAGATAGGGGCCATGAAACTCACCTGAGTGTGAATGCAAGTGAAAGCTAAGAGAAAACTGTAGAACCTCTAACTGCCACCTAAAACCATAGGTTTATAAGTGTGTGTTCATGCAAGTTGATATGAACCCTTAGAGTCTAAACAATACCATTGTTTAAGTGTTTAGAAAATATTTACAAGATTGACTCAAGTTTGACCCGACGACCCGTTGGTGACACGTTGTATTAAATTATGTTTGTTCAGTATAACACTACTACATTATACACAAATGATCACGTTGTAGCACTTAGCAACAAATCCTATTTTTTTCTATCAAGATAGCAAGTTTTCATAAATAGCAGGTTTCCATAAATAGAAAATTTCTATAAATAGTAAGTATGTTCGGGATTCGTGTTTCTTGGAATTATCATTGTTAATATGCTTGTAAGATTACTATAACATGTTCAAGATCGTCACATCACATACCAATTGCATAGAACCTAACATGTGATTCACAATTCAAGACAAAGTTTCCATCTTTAGTAATCTATGAGAGACATGCATGTTTTCAAACATCAAACACATTCCAACATGTTATTTTGTCCTATATAATATAACTCTATCATTAATTCATACCACACATGTCTAATCAACCATATATGATCACTTTTGCAAATTAAAGTTTTCTTATTTAGCAAGTTTATAAAACCGGGTTAGGTATTCAAAATCTGATTTCACAATTCATCTAAGCATGTATCAAGTAACACATAAACATCATCATAACATTCAAATCATGTCTAGTATGCAAATTTCAAAACCTAAAAAGTTTCCTTCTTTGGTAAGTTACGATCAATTCACGTGTTTTCTACAAAATTATACTTTCACATGTTTCAAGACTTCATATATATATAATTAATTAGAACCATTCTACACCGTCTAACATGTATAATAACTCATATTCAACAAGTTCCTCCAATTAAAGTTTCCTATTTAGGAAAACCTATGCTTTCTAGCTTGTTTAATGAGATGTAAAGCACCAAATCAATTTTATACAATCCATCTAATATAACTATAACCATAACCATAACAAACACCATATATATCTTATAAGCAATTTAGAATTCTCAAAAAGCTTCCTTTATAGGAAAGTTATGATTTTTACAACTAGGATTTCATCAATAACATCAAAATCATCAATTACATGTAAAACAATAATAAATACACCATCTTTATTGTAAAAATTCATGTTTGGATGAACTAGGGTTTGAATCAAAAATCTAGAAATCTTTAAATCATAAAATTGAACGAAACGACTTACGTAGAATTGTTAGAAACGTTGAGGGAAGTCCGCATACGCGATCAATTGCGAGATTGAAGATCAAACAGGTGGTGATTGGTTTGCTTTGTTGAATTCGGCAATGGGAGGGGATGGGGGGTTGGGATCGACGATTGAGAGAGAAAGTATTAGGGTTTATCTTTTTTTTATTTTTATAAATTCCTATTTATATGGATTGCAAGAGTTTTAAATTTGGAATGGATAATTATGAAATATTAAAAAAATATTTAAACAAATCCACTAGATAATATTCTTTTAAATAATTATTTTATAAAAGTTTCCATATCTATAAAAATAATCAGTATCAATAAAATAACCAGTAAAATTAAAATCTGATAATTCTACGCGATATCACGAAAGTTCACATAATTCACAGAAAAATCACAGAACATATAAATTCACATATTTTATATTAAAAATAATTATTCTCAATTATTTTTATTAGTTCACCAACGTTACGGGTTCGACTCGTGTGTGATCCGGAAATTCTACGAATTACCGATACATGAGTGTTTGTGCGAAACTGACACATCTAATTAACCTAATTAAATGTAATGCATGATTGAATGTTTGAGATAACTGAGTTTGAATAAATAAATGTTTGAGATAACGATGTTTGTGTTAACGGAGTTAACTAGAAAATGCCGGATGTCACACCCCGCATCCCCGTAAGGGAGACATCGGTAGCACTAGTCGTAATTATCGGCCTCTCATCAAAATGAAGATGTCAATCCATTATAATGAATTCTCACTTGATGAGGAGTATGATTTTTTGATGAAAACTCCAAGGTCGAAACCGATGATTGAAATGTTGATGATATGCCAAATCAAGATATAGATGTTGAAGCCAACGTCGGAGTTGACAAAAGATGCCAACATGATGGAGAGCTATGAAGTCAAAGAAACGAATACGAAAATAACGAGGACATAGAAGTTAATAGCATCAATTGTGTTCATATGGTGAAGGGTATAGAGAGGTTAACAAAATTGATAATGGATGAAAATATGAAACCAAAGGTGACTATCAACAAATTTATGGAAGTAAAGAAACTAAACAACTCATCAATTAAAACTCTCGTCTCCAAGAACTCAGGGACGAGTTCTTTTAAAGTGAGAGGGAATGATTAGAGACCGATTACTCAAATTAGTCGACTCGTATATGGAGCTTTAAGAATGTGAAAAAGATTAAAGAAACGGGTCAATAATTAAAATAATAATAATAATAACCATCATAGATATTTTTTTTATTAACTTGGTTTATATATAAATTATTGACATTTATTATTTATTTAAAAAAAGTTATGATTTTTACAACTAGAGTTTCATCAATAACATCAAAATCATCAATTATATGTAAAACAATAATAAAGACATCATCTTTTTTGTAAAAATTCATGTTTGGATGAACTAGGGTTTGAATCAAAAATCTAGAAATCTTTAAATCATAAAATTGAACGAAACGACTTACGTATAATTATTAGAAACGTCGAGGGAAGTCTGAATACGCGATCAATTGCGAGATTGAAGATCAAACGGGTGGTGATTTGGTTGCTTTGTTGAATTCGGCAATGGGAGGGGATGGGGGGGTTGGGATCGACGATTGAGAAAGAGAGTATTAGGGTTCGACTCGTGTGTGATCCGAAAATTCTACGAATTACCGATACGTGAGTGTTTGTGCGAAACTGACACATCTAATTAATCTAATTAAATGTAATGCATGAGTGAATGTTTGAGATAACTGAGTTTGAATAAATAAATGTTTGAGATAACGATGTTTGTGTTAACGGAGTTAACCTGGAAATGTCGGATGTCACATCATCCCCTTGTTGAAAGAATTTTCGTCCCGAAATTTAATCCAAGTTGATAGTTATCTGAAACAAAAAGTTTGAGTTGTCACATCATCCCCTTGTTGAAAGAAATTTCGTCTCGAAATTTAATTAGTAGCTTTCGTGTTTGCCGTTGAGAACTTGAAAAGCTGAGGATATTTCTTCATCATCTGATCCTCTCGCTCCCATGTGAACTCCGGTCCACGTTTCGAGTTCCAGCGAACTCTAACAATTGGGATTTTGCTGTGCTTGAGTGTTTTAACCTCACGGTCCATAGTTTCAACTAGTTGCTTTATGAAATGTAACTGCTCATCGATTTCCAACTCCTCGAGTGGAACCACTAGTGTCTCATCAGATAGGCATTTCTTAAGGTTTAAAACATGAAAGACATTGTGTACTCCATTGAGTTCATCTGGTAGGTTTAATTGATACGTAATCGGACCAATCATTTTCACTATCTCAAATGGTCCAACATAACGCGGGTTTAGCTTGCCCCGTTTTTCAAACGGATCACACCTTTCCAAGGTGAAACTTTTAATAACACTCTGTCACCCACCTGAAACTCTAACGGTTTTCTGTGTTTGTCCGCATAGCTCTTTTGACGGTCACGGGCTGCCGCCATACGGTTTTGAATCTGCACAATCTTTTCTGAAGTTTCGCGCACAAGTTCAGGGCCTGTAATTTGGCTATCTCCAACTTCAGCCCAATAGAGAGGTGATCGACACTTCCGTCCGTACAATGCCTCGAACGGTGCCGCCTTAATGCTAGTATGGTAGCTATTGTTATAAGAGAACTCCACCAAGGGTAGGTGAGTCTCCCAACTATTTTCAAAATCGATTACGCAAGCCCGTAGCATGTCCTCTAGGGTTTGAATTGTACGCTCACTCTGGCCATCTGTTTGGGGATGGTACGTTGTGCTCATATCCAGACGCATACCCAGAGATTTCTGTAGGGATTGCCAGAAGCGCAAAGTAAATCGAGCGTCTCTATCTGAAAGGATTGAAACTGGCACTCCATGCCGAGAGACTACTTCCTTAAGATAAATGTGGGTTAACTTCTCCATTTTGTCAGTTTCTTTGATAGCAAGGAAGTGAGCGAATTTAGTTAGACGATCCACTATTACCCAGATTGTGTCACATCCGGTAGGGGTTCGGGGTGATTTGGTAATAAAATCCATAGAAATCTGCTCCCATTTCCACATCGGGATTTCCGGTTGTTGAAGCAATCCTGATGGCTTTTGATACTCCACCTTGACTTTTGAACAAGTAAGACACTTGCTCACATAGGTGGCTATGTCGGCTTTCATGTTCGGTCACCAATACAACACCTTCAGATCGTGGTACATTTTGTTAGATCCCGGATGAACAGAGTATCTGGATTTGTGAGCTTCATCCATAACAAGCTCTCTCAGGTTTCCATACATTTGAATCTATATTCGCTCTGCGAAATAGCAAATACCATCAGATTTAACTTCCAGTTGTTTCTCCATACCACGGGTGGCTTCCAATGCTAAGTTCTCTTCTTTTAGAGCTTCAAGTTGAGCATTACGGATTTATTCGGGTAATCCTAGATGAATAGTGAGTTGAAACGCTCGAACTCGTCGGGGTTTGGTTTCCTTTCTACTCAGAGCATCGGCTACCACGTTAGCCTTGCCTGGATGGTACTTGATGGCACAATCATAATCATTTAAGAGTTCGATCCAGCGACGCTGTCGCATGTTTAACTCTCTCTGTTCGAATATGTGCTAGAGACTCTTGTGATCGGTGTAAATGGTACACTTGGTACCGTACAAGTAGTGTCTCCAGATTTTCAACGTAAATACCACGGCTCCCAACTCCAAGTTGTGAGTCGTGTAGTTTTTCTCGTGGACTTTCAATTGCCGAGAAGCGTATGCGATAACTTTCTCGCGTTGCATTAGCACACAACCGAGACCCTAGATAGAAGCATCGCAATACACTATGAAGTCATTCGTTCCCTCTGGCAGAGATAGGATGGGTGCGCTACAGAGTTTCTGCTTTAGAAGTTGGAATGCTGAATCTTGAGTTTCGCTCCAGGTATACGGTTTACCTTTTTGAGTTAGGGCGGTGAGAGGTTGAGCGATCTTAGAAAATCCCTCTATGAATCGGCGGTAGTAGCCAGCCAATCCCAAAAATTGTCACACCTCTGTCGGAGTCGTTGGCGCTGCCCAATTCTTAATGGCCTCTACTTTGGATGGATCGACATGTATTCCCTTCTCATTGACTACATGTCCAAGAAATTGAACCTCGCGAATCCAAAAATAGCATTTAGAAAACTTAGCGTATAACTGCTCCTGTCTTAGCAGTTCAAGAATTAAGCGCAAGTGTTCTTCGTGTTCTTCCTTACTCTTAGAATAGATAAGGATATCGTCAATGAAAACAATGACGAATTGGTCGAGGTAGGGTTTACACACACGGTTCATGAGGTCCATGAACACCGCGGGTGCGTTGGTTAATCCGAATGGCATGACCAAAAACTCGTAATGGCCGTACCGGGTTCTGAAAGCGGTTTTGGATATATCTTCATCACGAACTCGCAGATGATGATATCCAGATCTTAAATCGATTTTTGAATAGACACTCGACCCTTGAAGTTGGTCGAATAGATCGTCAATGCGGGGAAGTGGGTAGCGGTTCTTAATAGTTACCTTGTTCAACTCTCGGTAATCAATACACATGCGGAAAGTCCCATCTTTCTTTTTGACAAATAGGACTGGGGCTCCCCATGGTAATGAACTGGGTCAGATGAAACCCTTATCCAACAGTTCTTGCAACTGTGTGGATAACTCCTGCAGCACACTTGGTGCAAGTCTATAAGGTGCTCTAGCAATAGGGGCTGCTCCGGGTGTTAGATCGATTTGGAATTCGACCTGTCGATGGGGTGGAAGACCGGGTAAGTCTTCAGGAAAAACTTCTGGGAAGTCGCGAACAATAGGGATATCTGTAAGTTTCTTCTCCTCGGAAGGTTTGTCAGCGACAAGGGCTAGTATCGCGGTATGACCCTTGCGTAGACATTTCTGCGCCTTCATATAAGATATGATGCCCACGACGGCACCACTCTTCTCGCCTTTTACAGAAAGGATTACGAACAATCTTATCTTTACAGATGATCTCAGCTTGGTTTTTAGATAACCAATCCATGCCAACGATTATGTCAAAACTGCCAAGTGTAACTTTACAGGATTACGAACAATCTTATCTTAAATGATGATCTCGATGTCGAGTTTGTGACCAGAAAATCCTAACTTACATCCCTTGAGGATATGAGTTTCCTCGATTAGCTTACCGTCAGCTATTTCTATGGAATATTTGTGCTCTAACGAGGTTGTGGTTATCTCTATTTGTTTGCTAAATTTCTCAGAAATAAAACTCCTATCGGCACCGGTGTCAAATAGTACAGAAGCAAAATGATCATTTAAAGGAACATACCGGTAACAACGTTGTGGTCCTTTCGAGCTTCTCCCGAGCCGATCACGAAGGCCCGACCATTCGCATCATTTCCATTATTATTCCTATATCACCCTGATGGTTATTGTCATTATCGTTCCCATTGCCAGTTTTCTTCAGTTGAGGGCAATCCCGTTTGAAGTGCCCCTCTTTACCACACTCAAAACATCCCTTGTGGGTGTCACCAGTTGGTGCCTGTTTAGTCTGCATATCTCCTCTACAATCCTTGTCCGAATAGCCCATTTTCCGCACCTTTGGCAACGGTACCTGTCACAAGCTCAAGTGTGATGAAAGTTAAATTTGTTGCACTTTGGGTACTTACCATCATAGGTACCCTGATTTTGCTGAGCAGAGTTTGACTGTGAAGTATTCTTGGTATGCTCGAACTTTCGATGCTGCTGCTGTGCAGGTGGATTAAACTGAGAAGACTTGGAGTGCGTGATCTCAAACTTACGCTTGTTATAAGTTACCTTAGAAGTTGATTTCCTAGGAGGTAATGTACCTTGGGCAACTGCCTGATCGGTCAATTTGTAAGCTAATCGAATAGTTTGCTGGACAGTGGTGGGGTTGGAGGATGTCACCATGATCTGGATTTGAGGGATTAGGCCCTCTATATACCTCTCAATACGCTTATACACTAGGGTCACCATCTGAGGGCATAAGGTAGCTAGCTCGTTAGAGAAGGTGGTGTAGGCTTCGATCTCAGACCCTTCCATTTTGAAATTCCAGAACTCGACCTCAAGTTTCTGCACCTCATCGCGAGGGCAGTATTCTTTTTTCAGCATGGTCTTCAATCCTAGCTCCCACTGCCCCGAGGTTAAGGTGTTGCACGTTCACTTGTGCCTGCAGCTCATGGAATGCTGTCACAAGATTTTCATATATGGTATTTAATCTAACTTGATTCTCAATCAGCTTGTCTACCCTCTGATCAGTCTGGTATCCACGCTGCAACAGTCCGGTGATCTCACCTGCAGCCTCACGCATGTTGCCTATCTCTCTGTCCATCTTAGCTATGAAGGAAGCTAAAACCTGCTCGAGTGGATACCTCAGCGGTGGCAATACTCGCGAAGACGAAGAGGAAGAAGAAGGAATGTCAGCAGTGAGTGGGGGTGGGACCTGCTCCTCGCAGATCCAGCTCCTAATCCTGTCGGGATACCAATCCCAGTCCTATGTGTTGTCTCCGACACGCACGTGAAAAGGCTCATCATGCACTATAGCATCATCGATAGGTGTCAACCTCTGCCTCTTAGGCTCTTGTGAAGGTACTGTGGGAATCTCGGGTTCCTGATCGACTAGGGATGTAGGTGACTTGGGTGAAGAAGACATCTCCTGTAGTGTGATGCATAAATGTTATGTAAGAGTGTAAGTGTTGCGTAATTAATGCAGTGTGTGAGTGGTTGTAGTCTAAGTCTACTACTAATGCAAACTTAGTTCACTAAAACCAATATCTCCGATACTAATCTGTCACACCCTCAAAATCCACCTGCAGGGTTTTACCGCGAGGCGCGTGACAAACCAGTATCTCAGTCATTAGTTACACGGAACGACTCTATATGAATTTAAATAAAATACTAATGCTGCTCATAGTCACTAGACAACAAAATTTTAAGTTTGAAAACGTTACGGAAGCGTAAATAAAATCCAAATGCAAGAATAGTCAAATGCGCAAAACATCGCGCCCAAACCAAAGTAAATAATAGAAATAAATAAGTTTGAAATTGTTTGCGAAAACCATGCTCAGACCATGCTCAGACCATGCATCCTAATCTTGTGCGTACCTTAGCGACCTGAGAAAGACATGCTAAAAGTGTCAATACAATGGTTGGTGAGTTCATAGAGATGTAAGTCAATAAAAAGTTCGATGTTTGCTAGATAATGTAATAAATGTATACCGATAGATAGCTAGTCTATGTCATGCTACTACAAGTGTTCGAAACTGAAGCTGACTGTTTGTGTGTGTTTGTTTGCCTTCCGCCATGTCTACTGAACAATGGCAAATGTCTAGGATAATCTTACACTCGTTCGACCTCCAGTCAAGTTAGCGCGACTAACTCGGGTGGGGCTTGTCAAAACCCAGTAGTACTACTCAAAATCACCTCGCTATGTTCCAATACTAACGGTTCGAGAATGTAAGGACTTGTTGGTATGTTTGCACTTTAGTAAGCAAACGATAATACAATAATACAAAACCCAAAATGTTTGCGTGCATGCTTTCTCAAGAAAAGTAAGTAAAGATATGGGCCATGAAACTCACCTGAGTGTGAATGCAGGTGAAAGCTAAGAGAAAATTGTAGAACCTCTAACTGCCACCTAAAACCATAGGTTTATAAGTGTGTGTTCATGCAAGTTGATATGAACCCTTAGAGTCTAAACAATACCATTGTTTAAGTATTTAGAAAATATTTACAAGATTGACTCAAGTTTGACCCGACGACCCGTTGGTGACACGTTGTATTAAATTATGTTTGTTCAGTATAACACTACTACATTATGCACAAATGATCATGTTGTAGCACTTAGCAACAAATCCTATTTTTTTCTATCAAGATAGCAAGTTTTCATAAATAGCAGGTTTCCATAAATAGAAAATTTCTATAAATAGTAAGTATGTTCGGGATTCGTGTTTCTTGGAATTATCATTGTTAATATGCTTGTAAGATTACTATAACATGTTCAAGATCGTCACATCACATACCAATTGCATAGAACCTAACATGTGATTCACAATTCAAGACAAAGTTTCCATCTTTAGTAATCTATGAGAGACATGCATGTTTTCAAACATCAAACACATTCCAACATGTTATTTTGTCCTATATAATATAACTCTATCATTAATTCATACCACACATGTCTAATCAACCATATATGATCACTTTTGCAAATTATAGTTTCTTATTTAGCAAGTTTATAAAACTGGGATAGGTATTCAAAATCTGAATCACAATTCATCTAAGCATGTATCAAGTAACACATAAACATCATCATAACATTCAAATCATGTCTAGTATGCAAATTTCAAAACCTAAAAAGTTTCCTTCTTTGGTAAGTTACGATCAATCCACGTGTTTTCTACAAAACTATATTTTCACATGTTTCAAGACTTCATATATATAATTAATTAGAACCATTCTACACCGTCTAACACGTATAATAACTCATATTCAACAAGTTCCTCCAATTAAAGTTTCCTATTTAGGAAAACCTATGCTTTCTAGCTTGTTTAATGAGATGTAAAGCACCAAATCAATTTTATACAATCCATCTAACATAACTATAACCATAACCATAACAAACATCATATATATCTTATAAGCAATTTAGAATTCTCAAAAAGCTTCCTTTATAGGAAAGTTATGATTTTTACAACTAGGGTTTCATCAATAACATCAAAATCATCAATTACATGTAAAACAATAATAAAGACACCATCTTTATTGTAAAAATTCATGTTTGGATGAAGTAGGGTTTGAATCAAAAATATAGAAATCTTTAAATCATAAAATTGAACGAAACGACTTACGTATAATTGTTAGAAACGTTGAGGGAAGTCCGCATACGCGATCAATTGCGAGATTGAAGATCAAACAGGTGGTGATTGGTTTGCTTTGTTGAATTCGGCAATGGGAGGGGATGGGGGGTTGGGATCGACGATTGAGAGAAAGAGTATTAGGGTTTATTTTTTTTTTAATATAAATTCCTATTTATATGGATTGCAAGGGTTTTAAATTTGGAATGGATAATTATGAAATATTAAAAAAATATTTAAACAAATCCACTAGATAATATTCTTTTAAATAATTATTTTTATAAAAGTTTCCATATCTATAAAAATAATCAGTATCAATAAAATAACCAGTAAAATTAAAATCTGATAATTCTACGCGATATCACGAAAGTTCACATAATTCACAGAAAAATCACAGAACATATAAATTCACATATTTTATATTAAAAATAATTATTCGCAATTATTTTTATTAGTTCACCAACGTTACGGGTTCGACTCGTGTGTGATCCGGAAATTCTACGAATTACCGATACATGAGTGTTTGTGCGAAACTGACACATCTAATTAACCTAATTAAATGTAATGCATGAGTGAATGTTTGAGATAACTGAGTTTGAATAAATAAATATTTGAGATAACGATGTTTGTGTTAACGGAGTTAACCTGAAAATGCCGGATGTCACACCCCGCATCCCCGTAAGGGAGACATCGGTAGCACTAGTCGTAATTATCGGCCTCTCATCAAAATGAAGATGTCAATCCATTATAATGAATTCTCACTTGATGAGGAGTATGATATTTTGAAGAAAACTCCAAGGTCAAAACCGATGATTGAAATGTTGACGATATGCCAAATGAAGATATAGATGTTGAAGCCAACGTCGGAGGTGACAAAAGATGCCAACATGATGGAGAGCTATGAATTCAAAGAAACGAATACGAAAATAACGAGGACATAGAAGTTAATAGCATCAATTGTGTTCATATGGTGACGGGTATAGAGAGGTTAACAAAATTGATAACGGATGAAAATATGAAACCAAAGGTGACTATCAACAAATTTATGGAAGTAAAGAAACTAAACAACTCATCAATTAAAACTCTCTACTCCAAGAACTCAGGGACGAGTTCTTTTAAAGTGAGAGAGAATGATTAGAGACCGATTACTCAAATTGGTCGACTCGTATATGAAGCTTTAAGAATGTGAAAAAGATTAAAGAAACGGGTCAATAATTAAAATAATAATAATAATAACCATCATAGATATTTTTTTATTAACTTGGTTTATATATAAATTATTGACTTTTATTATTTATTTAAAAAAAAAGTCTAGAATGTTGGTTATGTTAACTAAAATTTATATTTTGGTTATGATTTTTTATTTCATTTAAGTCTCTAGTTAATATGTAAGTTATTTTAATCGAGCTTAATATCCCTGTTATGAGTATAGCCAATAAGTAGAGATTGATTTGTAACTAGAAATTGTACCCCGCGCTCCGCGGTGAGAATCGTACCTTAAACGGTTGAGGTGGTGATAATAACGTGATTAAGCATAAAAAGAAACGTCGTTAAATAAATTTTGCCCCCCACTCCACGGCAGGAACCGGACCTTAAACAGTTGAGGCGGTGACATTAACGTGACTAAACACAAAAAGAAACGTAGTTAAATACATAAAAGAAACGCATGAAGTTACGACGACTCGGTTATAGAGGCCGAAACAATGATAAAAGACAGTCAGATAACGGTACTAATGTTTTTCAGTCGGCATCGTCTCATTTTTAACGGTAGTCAGTCGATATAAACCACGATAACTAAAAATACTCTATTTTGAATACGACTATGTTTTTAACAAAATTTATACCGGGACGTCAAGAAAAAAACAAATAAACACGGAAGTTATTAAAAAAAATCATATTATATACACTACAGGGGATAAACTTGAAACTTGAAAAACTTTAGAGGGTCAAAGTTAAACTTTATAAAGTGAAGGAGTGAGTTTTGTCACATGACCAAAGTGTGAGGGGAGAATTTGTCGGTGGCAAAGGTCACCAACCTTTGTGTTTAAGGTGTTTAAGATATACTAATAATAATAATAATGTTTGGACAACTTTAATCGAACTTGATATCCCGGTTATGGAGCTTCGTAATGTTTGGACTTTGGATTGATAACTTCTTTTTTTTTTTTGATAAAGGGTCAGAGCCCGGAAAATAGGGTCACGTTATTAACTATTGGTGAGGTAGACGTAGAAATATATCTATATATGATTGTAACTGTGTTGATAAATATTTAAAAATGAAAAGACAAAAAAGATTGAATAAATTACCAAATTTTATCGTACCAAGTTGTGAAGACATGTAACTGAAAGATCGATTCCCGTATGTATCTGGAGGTTGATGCTATTATTCTAGAGAAAAAGAATCAAACCTAAAAAATTATTCTTCGGCAAAACGCTATCATCAACTCCAACACCATCCAACATCGTATCTCTATGGTCATATATGAGTATATCATCAAACAAATAAACAAACATATCCAGTAAAATCTCAGTAGGGTTTGGGGAGGGTGAGATGAGGGCACGCCTTACCCCTATCCCATAGGATAAAGAGGCTGCTCCGAGAATACCCTCGGCTAAAAAAAAACCTCGTTTTTTTTTTGTCAAAACATAAATAAACAAGAAAAAGCAGGTATCATACAGAAGTTGTTAGTAGTAAAAAGTAAAAGAAAAGTGAGGCATAGAGAAGAAATCCGTAAGACTAAAGTAGCTAGGGCTAGAAGCACACCTTAAGACTAAAAGACACCTAGAAATAAAGCACCCCTAGTATATCACCAACACCGTACAAATCTCATACACCTATCAGTTATGTTCTACATATATTGTTGATCCAAGATGCTATCCCACTAAAACCTACTAAGAATGGACAGAAAAAGATCAATAAGATTGCATAACATATACGAAAACCGCTTACTTGTTACACGAATCAACCAAAAATCGTTACGTCTCCTAGAACTTGCAACGTGAGTGTCAACTAAAGGTTTTTATGACCCTTGATCAAGAAAATTTGCCAGCAATTTCTCACTATAAAAGGGCAAACCATCTTACCGTTTGTCTGCAACAACACTAAGATTCCTATATATTTACAAGCTGCCAACATGTGCCCATTTGTTTTCACTGCAATATGCATCATGAAATTAAAAAAAAAAAGTTTGATATGAAATCTTCAGTTTGTAAAAGAATTTGGATTAACAAGACTAACCTTCAGTCCAATGATGCTCCAGCTATCTCTGTCCGTTGCAGCAAAAACTGTGGCATTATACAACTATACATTTCATACATTCATGCTCGTTGGCTAGATCCCATGCTCTGCCTAATGTGCAGTACACGCCGTCATATGAATTGAAGAGGGAAAAAAGAATAACAATTACTCCACACTTTTGATAGGAGTTTTTCTTATTAGTTCTGACTCATTATTGGTATTTCTTATTAGTTCTGACTCCTCATTGGTCTTTCCTATTACTTCTGCCTCCTTTCTGGCTTGATTTTGTAGTTTTAACTTTTCTTGTTCAGCTTCCTTCTGTACCTTCTTCTTTTCTGCTTCTATTTGCTGGCAGTTTTCTTCATGGGCTTGATTAAACATTCTCACAAACGCAAGCAACGTGGAAACAACTGAAAATCATATCATAACATCATCGAGTTTCAGATTATTAGAGAATATGGAACACCAATAGAATCAGAGTCATCAAGATTTCAGTCTTTTTGATGATTACCTTGTTCATATGGGCATTTAGCAGGATCTTCTCCAAAGTAAAGAATTAAAGCATCCACACTTTTACCCTATAAAAGCACTGAAGCTTACGACAAAGCTGGGCAACTTCTGCCAACTTCAATCCATTTACTTATGAATGTGTCGACTTGGGTTGGCTTTTATCTCAAATGGAAGTAGACCAAAGATTATTTTTACATCAAAAGGGTTCCGTTTATGTTTAATCCATAGGATCTTCTAAATCACTCTCTTATAAGATTTAGATTATAATTGTTACAAAATTGCTATTGTAATCATAAGTAACCCATTAATTGTTTGACTTATTTTTTAAAAGATAGGCAAAACTTTTTTTGCAGGTCGTGCTTCGACGTGTATTAAAATACCCATGTAACCCAACCCACTCATGTTGCCACCTCTACTTTATATATACCAGAAACTGTGAGACATACCACCCCAGAATACATTGAGGCGAGGGTCTTGACTTCACCTTCCGCAGACGCAAGAAATTTCTTCAGAGACTGAACATAGGAAACCAAAATAAACCAATTACATTTCAGTTAAAAAGTAGAGTGAAGTACACGGATGGTCCATGTGGTTTACCAAAATTTTGGATTTGGTCCCTAGCTTTTCAAAAGTACATGGATGGTCCATGTGGTTTGCACCTTGTAATGCATTTAGTCCCCGGCCAACAAATCCAAAAGTTTTAGAAGGTCCAAATTAGAGACTAAATGCGTTACAAAATGCATACCACAGGGACCATCCATGTACTTTTGGCAAAGTTTGGGGACTAAATGCGTTACAAAGTGCAAACCCCATGTACCATCCGTGTACTTTTGGAAAGCTAGGGACCAAATCCAAAATTTTGGTAAACCACAGGGACCATCCGTGTACTTTACTCTAAAAAGTACAATTGTAAAAGTAACATTATTATGCAAATTCAATCAAACTTCTTAGACAACAAGTTCCTCCTATATAAGTTATAAATGTTTTTATTAATATATAATCAGTTGCTATAATAATTAGATTACGTGTGTACCTTCCGAAAACGTTTAGACACATGCCCATCTTTTTTACACAGTTTCTTTTCGTGGATTACTTTCTCCAGTCCTTTGGTAATGGTTTGCATTTCTTCTGCCAATAATTTTAGTTGTATCTAGAATGAAACGATAAATGCAATTAACAAAACTAAAACTGAAATAACTTCTGTTCCGAAAATGTATTCCACCAAGATTACCTTTGAAGCAGGTTCCAAACTGCCAAGTTCCTTGGAAAAATCCAGGAGTTCGGGTAGTTTGTCTGCAAGCACCTAAGATATATACCATGAACAAAAATGTAAAAGAAATGATTTATCCGCCTATATAAAATAAGTAAGTTTGTTGAAGAACAAGAAATTGCACCTTACAAAGATAATGCATCAGAGTCATTTTGTTGTTTCTGGCTCGTGTTTCGTTAAGTTTCAGGATGCTATCCAATCTGAACCCAACAGCAGAACCTAATACCAAAGCCAAGTTATGGAAATAACGTAGCAAATAATATTAATGGTGAAGAGGTAAACATACGAATAAAAAAGGTCAAATAACAACTCACCTCTCGCAGTTCCCTGATTCAAAGCATTTCCAAGAGAGAGAATTGTCTGCATGACTCTTCTCAACTTTACAGAACTTCTGACCTGATATAAGCACCATCAACATACATTAAAAGTAAAGTTTCATATAATTAAACTGTCACCGGTCAAAGTAAAAGATATAACTTGCCTGTTCTACTGACAAAAACACATTGTTTAGGTTCTTCCTAAGATCTGAAACCTAAATTTCAAAAAAGAACACTAAATTAAAATCTAGTGCTTGATATAAGCATGAACATGCATGTAATAATATCTTCTGACCTGTGTACTAAACTGTAACTTATAAGAGAAAACCCTGAGCTTAGCTTCTGAACGTGGAACTTTCATTAGCTCCATAAAGAACTATTACAAGAAATCAGAAATAGAACCATATGACTGAGTTCAGTTGGTAAATGATATAAGGGCAAAATGGTGATTGCATACCAGTTCACATTTGCCCAACATCTCCTTATCTCCTTTATATCCCTGAGCATAAAAAAAGGCTAGTAATGTAAAAATAAAAGTCATCGATGCATGTTTTAATTTAGTAGACCACAAAACCTCAAAAGAAATATAGATAGAAACTAGCTTTAATAGCTACGGCATGCAACATGAACTAGTTAACTAGTTAGTTTAACTAACATTACACCTTAATTTGTTCCATCTCCTCCTTGGTAGGACAGAACTTAATAAGGTTATCCACTCTTTCAAGATCCATCTCTGAATCATCCAAAGCAAGGACACCATCCTGTTAAATTTCACAACTAAAGCATTAAAAGCATTTTTATTAGAAAAAATAAACTAAAGTTTAAACATACACATAACCAATATATTCACAGTAACATGTTGAAATTAAATTCTTTATCTAACATACAAGTATGTTTATACATGAAAACTAAAGATTTACACCAAGTCACGCATTAAACTAGTGTAATGATGCTGGTTTATATTGATAGCACTTATCGAAAAATATATAGGCGATCAAGGATACGTATGAGTTCCCACAATATCTTCCTTATGATTAAATGCCTGAGACATTGCATAATTTTACGAAGTTGAAGTTGGGACCAAATTTCAAAAGGACTAGTCTAAACCTATGGAGTTGGATATCGTGAATATATAACAATATAGTGTTTAATTCAACAAGTTGTGACACATTGGAAGTTAGTGTTGGAAGCAATCAGTTACAAGAGTTTGGGTCAAGGGTGCTAATCATTAGTTTTCAGTTACAAGAATAAATGTAGGGTGTTTCTGTTTTGTTCACTTACTTTCTGTTATTGCTATAATTTCAGTTTTCATTGTATGGCCTATTTAAACCTTTGTAAGGTGATTATTGTTAAAAAAAAAAGTAAGGTAATGAATAAGACAGATTTTTGAGTATCTGTTGCCATCAATAACCACCATTGTAGTATCAGGGCATCAATTCAGTTCAGGAAAACTTCTGAGCGTTTATTGTCATCATGTCAACTGCTGCGACTGGGTCATTTCAACCTCTTCTACCGGGTATGAGTTCTGGAGCATTCGAGTTAAGACTGTGTTACAGTCTCAAGACCTTTGGGACTTCGTTGACACACGGTTCGATGATGCTGATGAAGATACTGGACGACTGAAAGAAAATAGGAAGAAGGATGCACGAGCAATGGTTATCATCCAATTAGCGGTTCACGATAGTGTGTTCTCAAGGATTGCAACAGCAACCACCGGGCGTCATGCATGGACGTTGGTTCATACCAAATGCCAAGGCGACTCCAAGGTCATGGCTGTCAAGTCGCAAGGTCTTTGACATGAATTTAAAACTTTACAAATGAGAGAGAGCGAATCCATCTCAGATTTTCTATCTGAAGTCATGCATATTGTCAACCAAAAGCATGCCTTTGGAGAAGAAGTTCTGGATCGAATAATCATTGAGAAGGTGTTAAGAAGCCTACTCACGAGATGGGATCATGTTGTTACGGCTATCGAAGAATCTAAAGACCTCACTGCTCTCTCTTTTGATCAACTTATGGGATCTCTACAATCCCATGAGACAAGAGTAAACCGGAATGTGGAGCATGGTGAGGAAGACCATGCATTCCAAGCAAGAGAAGTAGATGGTACAAGAGAAAGAGGATGTTCGTTCTCATGTGATCGAGGTGGTGGACGTGGAAGACTTTCTGCTGGTCGAGGAAAAGGAGGTGTACAATGTTATAACTGAAACCAGTTTGGTCATATTCAGGCCGAGTGCTGGTATGAACCTCACGCACACACAGCAGTGGAACAAGATGAGGAGGAAGACGAATGTAGGCTGTTTATGGCTTACGGTGTGATGACTCTACAACCAACATCTCGTTTATTGACACCGTTTACTCAAATCACATGATGGGGCAACGTTCCTTGTTTAAGGAATTGGACGAGAGTCACGAGACCAAGAAAGTAAAGGTTCAAATGGGTAATGAGAAATTCATTCAAGTGGAAGGAAAAGAGACCATCAAACTCAATATGGAGGATGGTCGGTACAAGATACTAAATGGAGTACAATTTGTTCCTGATTTGGGATATAATTTGCTTTTTTTGTGGGACAACTCATGAAGGCTGGATATTCGGTGTTGTTTGATGAGAATACTTCTGTCATTAGACAGAAAACTTCCAACAAAATTATGTGTACAATTAAAAGTCTACTAACTGTTGGGCGCGGGTATGTGAAGGCTAGCAGAAGGCTTAGGGGCAGCCGGCCCCTAACCCTAATGCACCAACCGATTATTTTAGGCAGGAGCCTATTTCTCTCTCATCAAGTTTTATAATTAAGGAGTGGTAGCAAAGGGTTAACCCTAATCCATTGCCTATATAATTAGAGCTTTGTACATGTAATTCCTTGAACACCAGTTCCAACCCATGGACAGGTCACATTGACCGAACCACGTTAAATCTCGTGTCTTTCATTCTCGTTTATTGTGTGTGTGCGTGTGATAACCTAACAATTGGTATCAGAGCGCCAGGCTCTTGATAACACCACACAATCAGCTTCCAGTCGCGCCACCCTAGCCGCCGGCGCTGCTAGGTTTTCTGTCGCCGCCTAGCCGCCGTTAAGGTTCTGCCTTCGCTAGGGTTTCTGCCGCCAATCAGTTTCCGCCGCACGCCGACAGCCGCCTGCTGCCCTATTCCGCCAGCGGAAGATAGGGTTCTGATCGTCTTCTGCGCCGCCGCCGCTGAATCTGTCAGTAGCCACCGCCAGCCACTGTTCAACGCCGCTGAAAGAATCGGTTTTGCTGTTGTCTCTTGCGATCAGACTCAGGGTTGTTTTCAGCCCTATTTTGATTTGTTTTGCTACGAAAATTGAGTTTGACTGTCCAAACAGTGTTCAACAGAACAACCAACAAGTTCAGGCCGCCGCCACTGCTGTGTTTGTTCATTGTTTTTCAATCCCAATTTCATCAGCCACGCTCTGGTAGTGTATTGTCATGGCAAAGGAAGGAAAGATAAAGATCGAGAAGTTTGATGGACATGGAAGATGCAGATTGAGGATGTTTTGTATCAAAAAGATTTGTACGAGACGTTGTCTGGATAGAAACCAGATAAAATGTCAGATGAGGATTGGGCAATATTGGACAGAAAAGCTTTGGGAGTAGTCGGGCTTTCGTTGGCTAGAAGTGTTACGTTCAACAATGTGGACGAAACGACTACATGTGGTTTAATGAAGGCTTTGTCAAATATGTAGGAAAAGCCATCAACGTTGAATAAGGTGTTCTTGATTCGACAGTTAGTTAACACCAGAATGAGAGAGAGTGCTTCAGTAACTGTTCACGTCAACTATTTTAATTTGATCGTAACTCGGTTAAGATCAGTCGGGATTAAATTTGAAGATGAACTGCAGGTGTTGCTTCTATTATCTTCTTTGCTTGAGAGTTGGTCTGGAATAGTGACGGCGGTTAGTAGTTCATCTAGAACAACTAAGTTTACTTTTGGAGGTATTCGAGACTTGAGACTGGGAAAGGATATCAGACGTAGAAGTTCAGGGGATACTTCGAGTTCACTATTGAGTACAGAAGGCAGAGGAAGAAGGAATGATAGGGGAAGCAACCTGGGAAGAAGAAGCCAATCCAAGCATCGGAAGGAAGTTACCTGTTGGGATTGCAAGCAGGTAGAGCATTTCAGAAATCAGTGCCCAAGCGCTAAGAAAGAGAAAGAGGTGAATCATATTGCAGCAGAAAACTCAGATAACGCCTTAGTTTGTTGCATAGAGAGTGTTGTGGATTATTGGGTTATGGATTCTGGAGCATCATTCCAAGTTACGCACATCATGGCTATGGTGAAGATTCTCAAAATTAGGGACTTTGGGAAGGCACGGTTAGTAAATGATGAGATCCTAGATGTTACGGATATGGGGGATGTTGAATTAATAACTTTCGGGGGAACCACCTGGACTCTGAAGGATGTCAGAGTAATTCCAAGCTTGAAGAGGATGCTTATCTCAGTCAGGCAATTGGATGATCAGGTAAATGCTCGTGGCTTTCATTGGAAGACAATCAAAGGAAATCTGGTAATTGCTCGTGGGAAGAAGAGCGATTCTTTGTATATGGTTGAGATTCCGAGTTGATCTAATTCTGAAGAAAGAGAAAGTTCGGTTTTGTAAGTCTCATGTGCAGAAGAGGGTTACCTTTGCAAAGGAGAGACTCAAAGCTAGTTTACATACTAAAAAACAACAAATAGTATGGAAAGGTTCAGAAAAGCCAGTAAGAGGTGGAAGTTCAGGAGGGTTTCACAACAGTGAGAGCACAGTGTGGAAAAGTGTTTCAGTTGCAGCTCCAGTTCCACAGTGGGTCAGGAGAACCAGTAACCGTCGGAGAAAGTCTCTCTAGGTAATTACTTGCTTGTAATAGAGAGTGGAGGATCCCAGTATGTTTCAGATGTCAGCAGAGTAATAGATGTGTTACAGTGGGAGCAGGCAGAGAAAGGGAAGAAAAGGTCAGTGACAGACAAGGTCATGACGACAGATGAGTTGAAGCTCGGTGTAGCTTCAACGGGCCTTCAGGTTAATTGATGAAAAGATCATTGCAACTAGCAGTGAGGAAGATTACAAGAGGTACAAGATGATGAAAGACCATGGAGCGTAGTTTGAGCCTCCAAGTGGGAGATTGTTGGGTGCGGGTATGTGAAGGCTCGCAAAAGGCTTAGGGGCAGCCAGCCCTAATCCTAATGCATCAACCGATTATTTTAGGCAGAAGCCTATTTCTTTCTCTCCAAGTTTTATAATTAAGGAATTGTAGCAAAGGGTTAACCCTAATCCATTGACTATATAATTAGAGCTTTGTACTTGTAATTCCTTGAGCACCTGAATAATAATATACCGCTAGTTGCAACCCGTGGACGTAGGTCACACCGACCAAACCACGTTAAATCTTGTGTCTTTCATTCTCGTTTATTGTGTGTGTGCGTGTGATAACCTAACACTAACAATGTATTTCCATTCAATGTAGCAAATGGTCACCACACAACTTTGCTTGTTGAGATGACGAGTGACTCTAATCTATGGCATCGTCACTATGGTCACTTACATGAGCAACGACTTAGATTACTTAGTGACAAAGACATCACTATTTCAGATTGTGAAGGATGTTTACTTGGAAAACAGACAAGACATGTTTCCTCATCATGCATGGCTATCTTCTCGTGTGCTTCAGTTAGTACATGTTGATTTGTGTGGACCCATGCAAGACTAAATCGTTGGGAGGTAACAACTAATTTTTCTTGCTTGGGCGTGTTTCTTTGAAAAAGAAACCCGAGAGCTTTGAAACCATCAAAAGGTTTAAAGTAAAGGTGGAAAAAGAATCTGGAAAACAAATTGTCACGTTGAGAACCGATCGTGGAGGCGAATTTTTTTCAAAGGCATTCAGTGAGTTCTGTTTGGATCATGGGATTAATCGAGACTTAACTCCATATAGTCTGGAACAGAATGTAGCGGAAAGGAAGAATCGCACGGTCGTCAAAATGGCGAGAAGCATGTTAAAAAGGACTTGCCGATTCATTTATATTGTTGTAGTTATTGAGGGCTAGAAAGTTTGCATTTGGTAAGTTTTAAGAAGACGGTTTGGGTAATGATGACAAACACATAAAAGTACTATAGAAATCCTATTACATTTTGATCATTCATATTGTTGTAGTTATTGAGGATAGAGCTTACCATCAATTCATTCAATGGTGTCTTCACTTTTGAAAGCATGATCTCACAGTTGTATGCGCGCCTGTGCTCAATCTGTTAGAAGTGTGAATATCAATAACTAACAGATACAAAGGTGCTCTGTTCAATCCATTTTCATTATCTTTTAGATAGAATAAAAATATCATAAAACTTTGATGCAATTACAGGTAAAAGAGTATATCTGATTGGATATTTAACATAAACTTTAATGCACCTATCAACAAGGAAACTATTTTAATTACCAGGGATATTTTTTCTGGTTTATTAGCTGCTGTTTTTAATTTTGCAGCCTTATCTGAATTTGGATTGGATGCTGAGAAGAGATTCTCAAGTTCCGACATATCAAATTCTGGGGCCCTAATAATCCACATCAATCATAAGAAATATGAGAACATAGGACACCAAAACTTAGTAGAAAATGTCAAGAATAAAAAAAGAAAAAGAAGCACCTTGAAGATTCACCATGTCTTTGTGATTCAGCCCACAAGCTTCCTTGTGCTGGTTTATTGATCTTTGACCAATGTAAAGGCTTCAGTTTCTTTGTCGGTTGACTTTTCACAGCAGTGGTCCTTGATAGAGCGCGCCCCTTATTTATAGGAGGTGGCGGAGATGGAGCAGCCACACCGGATTCTTTTGAAAGAGACGGCGGTGGAGGTGGTACACCACCACCTCCTTTCATATTTCCATTAGAAGAAGCACCCGGAGGAGGGGGTGGAGGTGCTGCCTTAGCTTTTGGTGGGGGAGGCGTTGGTGGTGCTGGAGCTTTTGGTGCTGGTGGGGCTGGTGGCGGTGGAGCTTTTGGTGCTGGTGGGGCTGGTGGCGGTGGAGGAGGAGGCCCAGCCCCTGCATTAGGAGGAGGGGGTGGTGGTGCTCCACCTGTCTTATTTGGTAGTGGCGGTGGTGGTGGAGGCGGCCCACCCTTACCATCTGGTGGCGCAATAGAAGGAGCAGATGCAGTTTCACGCAGTTTCTCAGAAACAGAAGGATGTGCACATGTCAAGATTATATGAGGTGGCATGGATGATGAAAGAGAGAGAGACTTTTTAGAAGCATCAATGGATGTTTGTGTTGATGATGGCAATTGTCTGGGAAGGGAAATACTTCTAGGCCCAACAGCATCTAATTTGGCTTCTTTGTCCTGACTATTATTTCTTTTAGGAAGTGTTTGAAGCAGATTTCTGGATTCAGTTCTTTGATGAAAACTTGTTTCCAACATTTCATTAACAATATCAGATAAAGGCATCTGGTGCAGCCTATTTAACGCATCATCACTTTTAGGAACAAGCCAATCCACACTGCCAAACATATCTTGAACTTTAGAAAATGCTTCCACTGGGAGCCCTTCCTCCTCAAAGCAAGACAAATCTACTGGAACCATAGAAGCTGAGGGGTCCATTTCTGAGAAAAGAAGCTTCAGAAAATATATTTAGTTAATTTGAAAGTGTTCATGCATGAAAACAAATTGAATGCTCATGTTAATTTCAAGAAACATATATACCTCAGCTCTGAAGTCTTTGTGAAACTGATCCTTGGAGTCCCAATGTATGTCGATTTCATCACGATTAAGTATCAACATGTTTGATTTAATGAATGCTGTGTTGAACATGGCGCGATACATGATCTTTTCTTTCACCATGTCATCATGTAAGCTAATACACTCCAGCACAACATCACCTTGAATATGGCAATTAATATCAATTTTAACAAGTTCACTTTCTGCCTGCAATGAATAGCAAACTTCAGAAGAATGAATCAACACTCCAAAGGCAACCACATAGCATGCATGATCAAAAACATCTAGGAAGGTGAAACATACAGTTTACCTGATTGTAATACCGAATATTCTTTCGTCTCCTTGGGGTTGAGAATAGAAGTTTGGGGGTTTTATCAACATGTAACAAGGGATCGCGTCCATAAATTCTAAATACAGGGCAGCAACCGCCTTTTCCATCAAAATCTGGAATCATTCTCATTATAACACAATCCAAAGTGAGTGCCTTGTCTGCAGGAGGCCATTCTGAGTCAGCCTTCCTCCTTGTCACATACTGTAAATACCTCAACTGAGAAGGTACAGGGTTCATAGGTGACATTTTGGGTAACACGTCATTAGAAGCCTGCTTATAAACAATATCCAAGGCCTTGGATTCAATAGTGAAATATTTACTGTAAAGTGAGAGTGCGGCCGCCATGAAAGCCAAAACCGGCCAACCACCAAGCTCGGAGTGCATTATAAGAATATTTTGCTGTGCAACCGAGAGCCAACTTTCGGTTGATTTTAGAAAATGGTGGATCACCTCCAATGATAGCAATGGGCAACCTTCATAATGGCGAGGATAGTCCATTATAGTAATATGGTCATAGTCCGACAAAGCGGATGCAATCCTGTTTTCTTTATCTCCCTCCCGAAAATCAAGAATCATGATTGAAGATTCAGGATAAATGTCCTTCTGTTGAGTTATTATTTTGGCCACATAAGCTTTATAATCTTGTTCCCAAGCTCCAGTGCTGAAACAGCAGTCAAAGACTATACACCAAATATCAAACTGATATAAGTTCTAATCTTGAATATACATATAACCACACTTACAAAGAAATTGTAAATACATTAAGAAAATTGAGTTGTCTACACAAGATGATGAGGAGAATTCAATCCAAAACCTTGATAGAAGTGAAGTGAAGATAAAAGAAGAAATTAGGGTTTCTAAAGAAGGGATATTGATCATATTACATAAACAGACATATACATCAACCTATTTACTTCATTGATTAAGGGTAAACAATTACCGTAAATTCTTTCGAAGACAAAGACGAGGTTATCGGGGAGCTTCTTGGACAAAAGTTTACGTAACAATGCCATTGGAATTCACAGATTTGGAAACCCTAGAAACAATCTTGATAAATCCCCCCGGCCTCTGTAAAATAATCTTGATAAATCTCCCAATCTTGATAACAATACCATTAGATGGTGGTAAAAAATAAGCTTACCTTGCACAACCTATTTGTTGTATGACAAAGCCAAAGAGAAGGAATGTGCAGTTGAACTCTAATCCCACAGCTTTCCAGTGTGTGCCTAAAAGGCCATCTAGCACTTCAAAACACTGCATAAAACTAATGTGCATAAGTTATGGAGTGTATATGTCATAGGAAAATGCATCATGTAGGGCATATTGGAGCATGTATAACATGCACCACATGATGTTCTAGTTGTTTAATGCATTTGTCTAGAACTAAAGTACAACTTTACAAGCACATGACACAAAAGGTCATGGAAACAAATGGATTTGGTGTTTTAACCACACAAAAGAACAAAGTAAGTTCTTTAGAATACTTGACTCCAGTCATTAAGAAGTTAAAAACTAAATTGAAAGCACTTGAGTTTGTAAAAACAAATCGTCTTATTTCCATTAGTTGCATCATTTTCTTCATTTTTTTCTTGATTTTTAGACAACACCCATAATCAGATACTAATTTTTCTTACTAATGTAAATGTTAAACCATAAAAAAGAATGGATGTGAATCACATGATTCTTGAAGCTGACATTCTCGCTCTCCTTTCTGCCTCTATACTCCACAAAGAGAACACTGATGAGATATGCAGCCCAACTTCCAAGAATATCGTAAAACACTTGTAAATCAGAAACAATGAAGTGCTTTCATTTTAGTTTACCATCAGAGAGCAAATAAGAAATAAAGTGCTTTCAGTGAAGTGATATCAAATACAGAGCAAATAACTTTAATTCTTTGTATTACCATATCAACACTAAATGATTATGCAATCAAACAAACTATGCCTGATCCTAAAGACACATATTCAGATGTTTGCAACACAAAAATTAGGAAACCAGGAGAGAAATGAAATCAAACAAATTTCTCATTAACAATTCGATACACCATCAAACAATAAACTAAGGCGGTTCAACACATCAAGTTCAAGTTATGCACAGAAACATTTCAACAAACAGTTGGAGGGCATTACACTAATGCAAGATTGCAAGGGTGAAGAAGAGACTGTTTGTTGAAGACCATTCCACTAAAGCATCGCTTCATCATACCAGATAAAATCAACCTTAGAAATTGCAAGCACCATCGATTTATTCATTTATCGCATAACCGAAACAGATACACACGAATTTGTGGATTAACCCTAACACATACCGGTTCTTGATTTGGATCGAATTTCAATCTAATTTTGCATCCTGTATCCGAAATTTGCAGCCCTAGGCTAGGGCTTTTCCTGTGATGAAGAAGTTTACGTTGTGGTTTTGCATGCATAAGAAATGATAGTTTGCGACGTGAATCGATGAGGTTTAGGTTGTCAAGAATCTACAATGACGATCGATTCGCGCGAGGTTGTGTTTGTGTAAGAAGGTTTTTACGAGATCAGCATGGGAGTTGCACCAAACGAATTGGTTAATTGTTTTCTTTTCCTATTTGCAAATATGGGACTAAATATATTAATAACATAAATGTTTGTTTTAATATTCTTTTTGGGCAACATTCATAATTTTTATTCACATCCTTTTATTAAAAAAAACTACTTAATACTCGTGTTTCGCGACGGGTGTCAGGTCGCCTAATTCGTTCTTAATATGTTCGGTTCGTCACATACTGTCAGGAGTAACATTTGCATCCAAGTTCAGAGCTTTTGCTTTAAGGCACATATACAGTCTATACTCTGTACTAAGGCATAGCATTTACTATCTACTTTATATACTAAGGCATTTACTGTTTACCGTGTCTACTGTTTTCAGTAGCAAGGCCTTTAATGTTCTATTCTCATGGCTTGGCTGCTCTGACTAACATCTCATTCTCAGTTTAAATCCAGACATTTTGGCGAATGTCTGAAACTCTCAAACTATGACTCTGATATCAACTTGAAAAGACTCTAACCGGGATTCTCTCATAGTTGGCACAAACAAGCATAAACATAGTTCTTAAACATCAAATCAAATGTCACATACATCGAAAGTCTATTACATAAATCCATAGTCAATTAAAACTTTCAACATTCATTGTCTAAAAACAAAACTATAGCCATGGGAATGTCAGTCTTCAGAGCAAGTATTCATCCAACCATGCTATCTAAGCCCTCACGTCTTCATACTTTCTCTTTTCCTTTGTTACCTGATGTGCATACTAAAAGTCAGTTAACGCCGAAGAGTTCAAGTTTTCTTATCATTAATAAAAGGAGTCTTACTTTCTCATGTCATTCGTATAAAACATATTTAACGAAAAACATACTATATAATACTATGTAAATATATCATAGTAAAGCATTCAATAACATACTTAGTATTTATGTGCTCTGTTATTTAAGTCATACATTATGTGTCTACAATATATTTCTGTCTTTGTTGTCCCCAAAGGAACTTCTGTATCGTCATCACTAGAGTAACCGTCGTTACTCCTACTCTACCAGTTGTACAACATCACCAGTTACAATGCGCTGCCAAGCACTGTCCATGTTATTCATATGGCAGTCATGAACCCATGCCATGACGCTGTCATAGGTTTCGGGTAGTACTAGCCTCTAGGACTACGCTGCTACCTCAAGAATTTTCTCTATGTACCCATACTATGACATATTAGACAATGTATTTGACTTATCTCTTTCTTTCTATTGTTTATAAAACATATAGTTTATATAAACATGTACTCTGTTCTTTATTTTGTTTATAAAACGTTTAGTTAAATAAATATGTTCTATGTTCTCGTTCTGTTGTTTATAAAACATAATTTATCTAAACATGTACTTCGTTCTTTCTCTTGTTTATAAAACGTTTAGTTAGATAAACCTGTTCTCTGTTCACTTTCTGTTGTTTATAAAACGTTTAGTTAAATAAACATGTTCTCTGTTCTCCTTTTGTTGTTTATAAAACGTTTAGTTAAATAAACCTTTATCTTTCTTATCTGTCACGTTTAAGTAATAAAATATATTTATTATAAACGTTCATTTCTGAGTATGCACACCACCCTAAAACAGTAAAATAGGGATTCTTGACTCATCTTGCTAGCTATCCTCTTTGTTCTATCGACTGGCCTAAGGATCGTTCTTAGGGCTGAGAAAAGGGAATACGTTCTTAAAGGTCCCTTACCCGTACAGCCTGCTACTAATTCCAAGGAAGCAATTGATGCCTGGAATAAGCATGTTAATGACTCATTCGATGTGTCAATGCTTATCCTAGTAACAATTGAACCTGAACTTAACGGAAACATTAAAACATTTAATTCTTTTGAGACGATCAATCTGTTGAAGGAAAAGTTCCATAAACAGATAAGGATTGAACGTATGAGATACATGAATAACCTTTCATCTTGTAAGCTGGAAGAGGGTGGCAGTTTTAATCGACATTTCCAGAGAATGGTTAGCTACGTGGATCAGATGAAGGAATTGGAATTTGACATGGGACGTGGCATTCTTGTGGATCTAATCATGTGCTCTCTCCCTGACTCGTATGATAGCTTCATCAAGAACTATATATTGAGTGATATGGAATGTTCTTTAAGTAAATTGCACACAATGCTAAAAGGTGTAGAGATGACTATTCTTAATTAAAATCAATTCACAATGCTGATGATGGAAAGGGAGAAGAACGAGTTCAGTGCTTTTGGCAAGGGTTAGGCAAAAGTCAAAGGCAAAGCTAATTATAGAGGACAATCTGCAACGTCAAGTGCTTTCCTTGATTATATGCACTTGATATAACTGTTTTGATTATATGAACACTTGCAATGGTTTAAAATTGTTTTGATCATATACACTCGGTTAGAACTGTTTTGGTCATATGAAACTTGCAACGTTTTAGAACTGTTTTAATCATATGCACTTGTTTATAACTGTTTTGATCATATGAACACTTGCAATGGTTTAGAATTGTTTTGATCATATGCACTTGATTTAGAACTGTTTTGATCATATGAAATGTGCAATGGTTTAGAACTATTTTGATCATGTGCATTTAGTTTAGAACTGTTTTGATCATATGAACGCTTGCAGTGGTTTAGAATTGTATTGATCATATGCACTTGGTTTAGAACTGTTTTGCTCATATGAACTTGGTTTAGTACTCATTTACATTCAAAACTCATAGTTGACTTTCATTATAAGTCAAAACCGAACAATTTTCATACAAAAATTGAAGAAGGGCATATCCATTTCATTAGAATTCTAAGTACATTAACACCGAAATTGACCTTTACAATTTAACAGGCCAATTAGTCATTAGGTACATGAGAAAAAGAAACCAACTAAAACCTAGCAAAAACTCCAATCTCCTACTTCATTAGCTCTTGTCCTAGCTAATTCCTCATGGTTTTTGATTGATCTTAATAATACAGGGATTATTTCAGTTGCTTTTGAACACATTGGAGGATCAACCCAAGTCACAAAACCACACTTTGAGTTCTATTCGTGAATTTTGTAACATCAGTTGCAAAAAGAAGAAGAAAACAAAAACATTAGGTTTAAAGTTCTTACACAACAATGGAATCGACAACCAAGATTTGTTGGAGTCCATGAAGTGCGAATCGATGTTCTACTACCATAAGAGCATATTACATTGTGCCCGATCTTAAGGTTCATTGACGAAGAGGAAGAGGATCGAGACATTATAATTTTGGGGGATTCAGATATACAATTGAAGGGGGATTCAAATGTTAAAAGGGGGAATCAAACACAAAACGACGATGAAAAGACCAAAATGCCCCTCACGCGACGGGCATGTGGAGGGGGGGGGGCTAACAGAAATCTTACCGGCCGTTAATTTGAGGGACGCATAGTGAGAGAAAATAAAATGTTAGTGACATAAGGTGTTAAAGGTTTACGAATTGGACGAATCCTGATTTTTGGACTAAACCACATTGACAAAAACTAGATTTAACTCTAGCTTTAATTATCTTTTTTCCCTTTCAAAGAAGTTTCTTGGTAGTTCACATCTTGATTTAGAACTGTTTTGATCATATGAAATGTGCAATGGTTTAGAACTATTTTGATCATGTGCATTTAGTTTAGAACTGTTTTGATCATATGAACGCTTCAGTGGTTTAGAATTGTATTGATCATATGCACTTGGTTTAGAACTGTTTTGATCATGTGAACTTGGTTTAGTACTCATTTACATTCAAAACTCATAGTTGACTTTCATTATAAGTCAAAACCGAACAATTTTCATACAAAAATTGAAGAAGGGCATATCCATTTCATTAGAATTCTAAGTACATTAACACCGAAATTGACCTTTACAATTTAACAGGCCAATTAGTCATTAGGTACATGAGAAAAAGAAACCAACTAAAACCTAGCAAAAACTCCAATCTCCTACTTCATTAGCTCTTGTCCTAGCTAATTCCTTATGGTTTTTGATTGATCTTAATAATACAGGGATTATTTCAGTTGCTTTTGAACACATTGGAGGATCAACCCAAGTCACAAAACCACACTTTGAGTTCTATTCGTGAATTTTGTAACATCAGTTGCGAAAAGAAGAAGAAAACAAAAACATTAGGTTTAAAGTTCTTACACAACAATGGAATCGACAACCAAGATTTGTTGGAGTCCATGAAGTGCGAATCGATGTTCTACTACCATAAGAGCATATTACATTGTGCCCGATCTTAAGGTTCATTGACGAAGAGGAAGAGGATCGAGACATTATAATTTTGGGGGATTCAGATATACAATTGAAGGGGGATTCAAATGTTAAAAGGGGGAATCAAACACAAAACGACGATGAAAAGACCAAAATGCCCCTCACGCAACGGGCATGTGGAGGGGGGGGGGGGTTAACATAAATCTTACCGGCCGTTAATTTGAGGGACGCATAGTGAGAGAAAATAAAATGTAAGTGACATAAGGTGTTAAAGGTTTACGAATTGGACGAATCCTGATTTTTGGACTAAACCACATTGACAAAAACTAGATTTAACTCTAGCTTTAATTATCTTTTTTCCCTTTCAAAGAAGTTTCTTGGTAGTTCACATCTTGATTTAGAACTGTTTTGATCATATGAAATGTGCAATGGTTTAGAACTATTTTGATCATGTGCATTTAGTTTAGAACTGTTTTGATTATATGAACGCTTCAGTGGTTTAGAATTGTATTGATCATATGCACTTGGTTTAGAACTGTTTTGATCACGTGAACTTGGTTTAGTACTCATTTACATTCAAAACTCATAGTTGACTTTCATTATAAGTCAAAACCGAACAATTTTCATACAAAAATTGAAGAAGGGCATATCCATTTCATTAGAATTCTAAGTACATTAACACCGAAATTGACCTTTACAATTTAACAGGCCAATTAGTCATTAGGTACATGAGAAAAAGAAACCAACTAAAACCTAGCAAAAACTCCAATCTCCTACTTCATTAGCTCTTGTCCTAGCTAATTCCTCATGGTTTTTGATTGATCTTAATAATACAGGGATTATTTCAGTTGCTTTTGAACACATTGGAGGATCAACCCAAGTCACAAAACCACACTTTGAGTTCTATTCGTGAATTTTGTAACATCAGTTGCAAAAAGAAGAAGAAAACAAAAACATTAGGTTTAAAGTTCTTACACAACAATGGAATCGACAACCAAGATTTGTTGGAGTCCATGAAGTGCGAATCGATGTTCTACTACCATAAGAGCATATTACATTGTGCCCGATCTTAAGGTTCATTGACGAAGAGGAAGAGGATCGAGACATTATAATTTTGGGGGATTCAGATATACAATTGAAGGGGGATTCAAATGTTAAAAGGGGGAATCAAACACAAAACGACGATGAAAAGACCAAAATGCCCCTCACGCGACGGGCATGTGGAGGGGGGGGCTAACAGAAATCTTACCGGCCGTTAATTTGAGGGACGCATAGTGAGAGAAAATAAAATGTTAGTGACATAAGGTGTTAAAGGTTTACGAATTGGACGAATCCTGATTTTTGGACTAAACCACATTGACAAAAACTAGATTTAACTCTAGCTTTAATTATCTTTTTTCCCTTTCAAAGAAGTTTCTTGGTAGTTCACATCTTGATTTAGAACTGTTTTGATCATATGAAATGTGCAATGGTTTAGAACTATTTTGATCATGTGCATTTAGTTTAGAACTGTTTTGATCATATGAACGCTTCAGTGGTTTAGAATTGTATTGATCATATGCACTTGGTTTAGAACTGTTTTGATCATGTGAACTTGGTTTAGTACTCATTTACATTCAAAACTCATAGTTGACTTTCATTATAAGTCAAAACCGAACAATTTTCATACAAAAATTGAAGAAGGGCATATCCATTTCATTAGAATTCTAAGTACATTAACACCGAAATTGACCTTTACAATTTAACAGGCCAATTAGTCATTAGGTACATGAGAAAAAGAAACCAACTAAAACCTAGCAAAAACTCCAATCTCCTACTTCATTAGCTCTTGTCCTAGCTAATTCCTTATGGTTTTTGATTGATCTTAATAATACAGGGATTATTTCAGTTGCTTTTGAACACATTGGAGGATCAACCCAAGTCACAAAACCACACTTTGAGTTCTATTCGTGAATTTTGTAACATCAGTTGCGAAAAGAAGAAGAAAACAAAAACATTAGGTTTAAAGTTCTTACACAACAATGGAATCGACAACCAAGATTTGTTGGAGTCCATGAAGTGCGAATCGATGTTCTACTACCATAAGAGCATATTACATTGTGCCCGATCTTAAGGTTCATTGACGAAGAGGAAGAGGATCGAGACATTATAATTTTGGGGGATTCAGATATACAATTGAAGGGGGATTCAAATGTTAAAAGGGGGAATCAAACACAAAACGACGATGAAAGGACCAAAATGCCCCTCACGCAACGGGCATGTGGAGGGGGGGGGTTAACAGAAATCTTACCGGCCGTTAATTTGAGGGACGCATAGTGAGAGAAAATAAAATGTAAGTGACATAAGGTGTTAAAGGTTTACGAATTGGACGAATCCTGATTTTTGGACTAAACCACATTGACAAAAACTAGATTTAACTCTAGCTTTAATTATCTTTTTTCCCTTTCAAAGAAGTTTCTTGGTAGTTCACATCTTGATTTAGAACTGTTTTGATCATATGAAATGTGCAATGGTTTAGAAATATTTTGATCATGTGCATTTAGTTTAGAACTGTTTTGATTATATGAACGCTTCAGTGGTTTAGAATTGTATTGATCATATGCACTTGGTTTAGAACTGTTTTGATCACGTGAACTTGGTTTAGTACTCATTTACATTCAAAACTCATAGTTGACTTTCATTATAAGTCAAAACCGAACAATTTTCATACAAAAATTGAAGAAGGGCATATCCATTTCATTAGAATTCTAAGTACATTAACACCGAAATTGACCTTTACAATTTAACAGGCCAATTAGTCATTAGGTACATGAGAAAAAGAAACCAACTAAAACCTAGCAAAAACTCCAATCTCCTACTTCATTAGCTCTTGTCCTAGCTAATTCCTCATGGTTTTTGATTGATCTTAATAATACAGGGATTATTTCAGTTGCTTTTGAACACATTGGAGGATCAACCCAAGTCACAAAACCACACTTTGAGTTCTATTCGTGAATTTTGTAACATCAGTTGCGAAAAGAAGAAGAAAACAAAAACATTAGGTTTAAAGTTCTTACACAACAATGGAATCGACAACCAAGATTTGTTGGAGTCCATGAAGTGCGAATCGATGTTCTACTTCCATAAGAGCAGATTACATTGTGCCCGATCTTAAGGTTCATTGACGAAGAGGAAGAGGATCGAGACATTATAATTTTGGGGGATTCAGATATACGTTTGAAGGGGGATTCAAATGTTAAAAGGGGGAATCAAACACAAAACGACGATGAAAGGACCAAAATGCCCCTCACGTGACGGGCATGTGGAGGGGGGGGGGCTAACAGAAATCTTACCGGCCGTTAGTTTGAGGGACGCATAGTGAGAGAAAATAAAATATAAGTGACATAAGGTGTTAAAGGTTTACGAATTGGACAAATCCTGATTTTTGGACTAAACCACGTGGACAAAAACTAGATTTAACTCTAGCTTTAATTATCTTTTTTCCCTTTCAAAGAAGTTTCTTGGTTGTTCACATCTTGGTGCAAGTTTATTCTTTCGTTAGATAAGATTTAAAAAAAAATCCTCCCTTTTGTCTCACATGAATTGGATCTACCAACCGGCCCTATTTAGTATTTATACATGATCCCGAACGTATTTTAGTTGGGCTAATGCAGGCTGTCTGTTTAATAAATCATGTTTCTGTCAATCGTCGTTGGAACCATAACTTTTTAAATATATTTATTCATGTTTGTCCGCGATGATCCCGTTACTAAACTATCTTTATTTACAAATTGGTCAAACAATGCACTTTCAAACTTTATTTAATGATTTATAGGATTCATACATTATAAAATGGAACCATATTCAATTGAAACAAGACAAGGGTCAGGATCTTGATGGTGTGTTTGTTGTGGGTTGTGTCAAACGAGTGTTTTACTCCATCTGCTGTGCAGGTTTTAACGGTTATATCCACCCAAGATTCTTAAACTTTGAAGCACATGATCTAGAGCCTTTTCTGGACCACTGTACAAGTTTTAATGCATAAGATACATGTCATTTGGATTAGGGAATTTTAGGGTTTGGGAAAAGGGATTTAGTAATTTACCATCATAAAGTTAAAAGCTTTGTGCAGTTCTCTAGAGGTTAAAGACAGTTATTTTAAAATCTTGGAGCACATGATTTTAAAGGTTGGCCCTCTTTTGTTTAGAGCAAATGTACAAATCTATAATGCATAATGTACAAGTACTTGTGACAGCATGCTTCATTGTTTTGTAATTTATCGTTTGAAAGAAAGAGGATTTAAATCCTAAAGGCAAAAAGCTAGTAACTTTATTCTATGGAATAATTCGAGAATGTTTGGTTAATAGTAGTTGCAGCTACTCATGGAAAGAATAGAGTGAAGCATAAGTATTCTACTTTATGTATCATCATTTGTAAAGCAAAATGAGGGTGGGCCTAGGAGCAACTGGTTAGGTTGTTGTTTTGTGATCTTGAGGTCAATAGTTCAAGTCGTGAGAAACAGCCTCCTGTACAAAGTGTAGGGTAATGCTGCGTACATTAGATCGCAAAGCGGCCCGACCCCTCCCTAGTCCCTGCACAAATGCGGAAGCTAAGTCAAGCACCGGGTACGCCAATTTGTAAAGCAAAATGATTAACAAATTATTTTATAACCTATGACAATATTTAACCATGTAACGCAAAGCCGGGTTGTGAAAAATTCTATTAGATATAACATATTAGTTAGGATTTATTATGAGTAATCTTTACCATAATTTAGCTTAGACTAATAAAATCGAGTCCAGCCAGGATCAAACCACTCTGACCAGTGCCGGCTACGTTCAAGTGGTTCTAGTTTTGGGAGATTTTAAAACATGTTTTTGTTTCGATTAGAACAGAAACAACCGAAACAAAAACTTGAACCGCACTGGGTTCTTTTTGGACTTTTATTTTTGTAAAAAATCTTTAAACAACTAAATTACATATTTATTTGTTTCAACTCTTAAGTTTGTATTCATTTTACATTTATATTTGGGACCAAAAACCAATTTAAAACCGGACAAGTACCAAATAGATTTTCTGATTCTGGTTCAAGTCCCACCTTAGCAAGCGTTTATGGTCACACAACATAATTGGCATAATGGGAGTTTGGTCTTCTGGTCAATGTACAAATGAGCAATGCACAAAGTACAAGTTGTTGCACTAAGACTTTGTCCAATCCCCAAACGTCCCCATATCCTAATAAATGTGTTCCCTTATTTTAAGCGTTAAAGGTTGCAGAAGCCATATGTGAATTTATCACCAATGCAAACAGAGTTAGTTCTGGAGTCAGTTAACAACCACATGGCCCCAATCCCCTTTGCAAAAGGAAATCGGATAAAAAGAAAGTAAGATCAAGGAAATTATTATTTTAACTAACCATTTTATCTATTTCACTAAATCTATAAAAATATAACCTAACCGTTAATTAAAGTATAACTCAATCAAAAGACTGTTACTAGGCATAAATATCGTTGTCAGCGCGGTTTTCGGCCTAAAATATTTATGTGACGGTTAAACTAATTAGAAAATGACACGTCAGCGAAGACAGTAAAGAAAAGATGATGATCAGGTATAATTTAGCTCTTATAATTGTCTATAATTAGCAACTAGTAACTATAACTTAATACAAATTGAAACATTAAAACACACAAATTCACACAATGCTTGAAGGTGGAGTTTCCCAAATATCAAACACATTTTCCTCGCTATGCAAAGCAAATAGCCGATCGCCCCCGATCGAAAAATCGCAAATCGAGCCACCGAAACAGCGTCTAAGCCTCGAGGTTAGAACCCAATCCGACCCATAAAATACCGAGATGCAATCGTTCATGGACGAGAACAATTGGCCCTCATGTAACGCTAGTTTCGGGTAACACGGCTCGTCAGGCATCTTTCCTTTCATTAGCCGACTCCGTGAGCTCCATCTAACCGAGCCCGACTCACGCCTCAAGTCCATAAACCCTAAATCCTCGAACTCATTGACCACGCATATCGAGTTGTTTTCTTCCATGGCTATAGCATCTCGGACCCGCCTGTCATCGCTGTTGGCCGGCGACCACATGTCGGACCAAGACCATACCATTGACTTTGACCTAAAGTCTAACAAACTAATGTAACAATTGTCCTTTCTAGGAAACAAAGTGGCTACTAACAAACAATTCGACCCGTTTAACCATTGAAGCTTATCCGCGTCTCCAAGTGACCACCCGGGTGGCTCGTAGAAGAAATCGACTTGTTGACCCGTGTTTTGGTCCCAAACACCGATACCATACTCGTTGCTTCTACCTTTACAACTCGAAAACAAGTTATAACCGTCGTTAAAACACAACGCACCCGCGGTATAACTTTTAACGATGCCTTCGTGTGTCACGCTATACTTGTACCTCAATTCCCCCGTTGTCGAATTAAACAACCCCATCCCTCCTTGGCCACGCCCGACCCGCTCACACGTGCTGATCACGAGCCCAGCCGGGTCACCCGACCCGACCCAACCCGCATCATTGACCCGTTGGTAATCAAGGTTGATTGGAGGATGCTCTTCCAACATCCAATCATAAATATGGACCATACTCCCATGTGCCACACAGCAGCCTCCGTCCGGCGACGCTCTGATCGCCGTGCCATCGCCGGGAGCCCGGCCGGTGACAGATTTTAACGGCTGAAGACGGTTGCCGTCGAATTGTCCCCATTTTGCCGACCGGACGTGGTCCGTAAGCCCGTAGAACAAAGCTTCCCGGTAAAGTTGTTTTTCCGGTACGTTTGGTGGGATGTAAAGCTCCCCTGTTCGTAACAAATCTAAGAGGATTGAAAAACAATCTGGGTTCCGGTCAATGAAGTACTCGCCGGCGGGATTCATTTGAAGGTCCCAATTTTCGTCAAACATGGCGGCGAAGTACGATTCCCGGCCGGCGATTGCTAGAGTTGTGCCGGTGGTTTCAAAGATCTTACCACCAACATTAAACCTCACCCTATCTTTTTGAATCGCCATGAATCAAACAAAATTCAACACAAGAAATAAAGCCTCAAAAAGTCAAATGTTCCGATCATTCTTGAAAACCAAAGAGGGTTTATCTGATTCAGAGAGAGATGATCAAAATTGTGAGAAATTGAGATATGGGTATTGGTTAAAGAAAGATTTAAGTCGTGGGTTTTTGTTTTTGAGCAAAGAGATGGAGATTAGAGAATTTGGTGGAGAGGATTTCGAGGATTTGAGTTGAAATATATATAACTGAATTTGACTGTTTTTGATCTTTATGCTCTTATTTGCTGTCATATTTCCACTTTTGTCCCTGAAACCTGTTTGAAGTATTTTATCATCTACTCAACCCCTAAACATTGGTTTAAGCAATTATGGAACTTTTGAAATCCTGCCCAATTATTTGTCTTTACTTAAGAAAATGTCTAGATATTATTAAAATTATTCCCTTCAAAATCTAACCTGTCTTAATAATAATAAAATGATGATATCATAAAAACCGAAACAAATATGATGCCATAAATGCTATAGGGTATGAGGTTGGCATGGGACCTAATGATGTAAGTTCATCCGGTATGGTTTAACGTTTCAAACTTTTTACACTATTACATCAGTTTTCATTAATTTTTCACACATCTTTATATTTAGAGAGGCTGGTTTCACATATTTACATTTGAATAAAAAATAAAAGGATCTTCGGTATGTGACCTTCCACAACCATGAAGATCTCCACGAATTCCTACTATATCCGACTTTCCGTGGACGGCGTGGTGTTCTACATTTTTCACATTGTCATGTCATCTCTATGGGCGGGCAACTTCCACACACCATATTGGATGGTCTAATACAAATGATATAAAAGAGTGTATGGATGTTTGATATAACACAAATGATTATGTAATATTGAATAAACATAATCTTAGTTAATTAATTTAACATGAATGATTTATACATATTATGTTATGTAAGTTTTTATTTGTTTAAGTTGTTATAGATACATTATTAGTTTTTTTATTATAAAATCTGAAATTTAATAGAACTATATATAAAAAGGGGTAACTTTGTAGAATAGTAACCAAGTTTCAAAAGTATTCCAATTAGGTCACTCAATACACATTTTACACGGTATACACCCTCGGGTATACTATGGTGAGTAACCTAATTAGAACACTTTTGAAACTTGATAACTATTCTGTAGTGTTTTCTTTGTATATAATGAATAAGTAGAGATGCTTCGAGTGAATAAGTGTGAAGTTTCTCTTATAGCATCCACAATGTAAGATGGATTGACAAACTTGACATGAACCACAAACTCAAGGTACGTCTGCTGTCCTTTAATGTTTTTCTTGGGTTTATTCACCTACAATGACGCCCACAGATGAAGTTTGAGGCCCACAAATTATAAGAAAAGCAATTGTATGAAACAGCGTGTTAGGCCGAGGGAGTACCGGCGTGGTCTTGGGCGTGGTCTTGGGCGTGGAGCTGAGGTGGTCGTCGTGGGGCCGTAGAACACCGCGCCCCCTGCGTGTGGTCCACGGCCGTGGAAGCTTTGCGTGGAGATTTCCACGGCGTGGAGGGGAGAATTGATACGTTGGGTGGGGTGGGGCCCATTCAACGGTAACTTTTGTTTTTTTAAATTGTTTTTTTATTTTACTTTTTACCTATATAAATAACCATCATTTTTATAAAAACCCTATACAACTAAACTACAATTTTTTCTTCTCATCACATTTTTTATCAAACATATGGACCCAAACCATCCCAATCAACCGAACAATCCCAACCAATCGAACACCAATCCGTTTCGGATACCTCCGCCGCTTCCCGGTCAATACTTTCAAGGCGGCTCCTCACAATTCGGTTTTTGGAACTACCAAATACAACAACCCTTCTCTCCTTTTTCCCACAACAGCCTCCACCATCTCCACCACCCAATCCACAACAAGACTACGTTCCTCAATTCGAGAACGAAACCAAAGTCGTTCCCGAAACCCAAACCGAACCTGAGGTCGTTCCCGAAACCCAAACCGAACCTGAGGTCGTTCCCGAAACCCAAACCCAATCATCTCGCAAAAAGAAAAAAAATAGTTGTATCTACCGGACCTCGAAATTGGACACGCGACGAAGAAGAGGCGTTAGTAAAATCGTGGGTGGATATATCCGAGGATCCAATAGTCGAAAACGTTCAATCGGGTCAATTTATGTGGGATCGTGTTTTAGAAAGGCAAAAAAAATTTGAAAAATAAGTAAAAACCAAAAAAGGTAAAAAAAACTATTTAAAAATGTAAATTTGAAAATTTTAAGTTTTAGTAAAAGAAAAGAGTAAAATAATCATTATATAATTTAGACTAAAGTGTCATTTTTGTCCATGTGGTTTGACCATTTTAGTCAGTTTCATCTAAAAACTTTTTTTTAGCTTTTTCGTCCCTGACTTTTCAAAATCTAGTCATTTTTATCCAACCGACTAACTCCGTCTAAATTTTAACGTTAAATCAGGGGCAATTTTGGGTAAACTAGGGGTAATTTAGTTAGATTTTAACCTATGATGTTCAAACCGACCCTTGATTTAATGTTAAAATGTAGACGGTGTTAGTCAGTTGGATGAAAGTGACTAGATTTTGAAAAGCTAGGGACAAAAAGCTAAAAAAAAAGTTTTTGGATGAAACTGACTAAAATGGACAAACCATAAGGACGAAAATGACACTTTACTCTATAATTTATATATATGTAATTTAAGAAGTTTGTAGGGGATATATGTAATTATCCGGTTAAATATTACAAATAATTATATTATTACGAGAAGATAAATAAATAATTATTAAAATGGTGTTATTCCTATACGGCTATACTTTAGGGAAAGATCGTGTGTGGCGCGTTGTTGGTCATGCTATCAATGTACTCTTTCTTTTCTTTTTTTACCTTGTCTCGGAATTTCACAATGAGAGAAAATATATGGATTGCCTCAAAGAGAGAGGAAGAGCTCTCTTATATGTGATATTGCTTCCTCATACTTTGAGCGGTTTCACAAACCGATCCGGGTCCAAACCGGTTCAATCAAAGAAATCCCCAAACCTATTAATAGAAACCGACGGTTCTAACCCTGTCAAACCGGTTTAGGGTTATGGATCAGTTTCGATTCAAAAACCGGTTTTTTTGGCCATGTGTGCTCGAGCCCCTCAGCTTCTATCCAATATATGACCCAACAACTTCCATTTGTTCTATATTTGCATTAAGCTTCTAAATCTTACAAATATATCCAAACTTTATAAACAATTTGAATTAGACATTTCCTACAAACTTTTATTTATTTAAAGAATTGATTGATGAACACCCGCTCTCAATTCGATTCCCTAATAAATTCAAGGAACACAAATTTTTACACATAACACCTGTGTTGACTAACTTCCAATTTTTTAAAAATGTCAGTAGACTACGAGTACGACCTACGACTAAGGGGCTGCTTGATAACCTCTTAATTATTCCATTAATAAGCTATCTCTGAATCGGTCAGAGGTAGAAGGAGTTTGTTTCAGATTTTGCCAGCCTCTTAATAGTTCATCCAGCTTCTTAATGGTTCAACTAAAAACAATGTTGAACTATTAAGAGCTCTTAATGTTTCAACTCTTAATGAACCAAACAGCCCCTAAGACCCTTTTCTCTGAGAAAATATGTATATTCTAAAGTTTTTGCTTCTATCATGAATACAGGATTAACATCAATTAAGATATATGTCCTTTTGTCATAATAGATGTTAACAAGCAAAGAATGTTTGACTTTAAAATCTTTCAAAGTTTTTAAAATGCTTAGATGTATGGTTCCTGAGGGTGTACTCTGAGCCACTCACGCTCATGGGAACATCGCTCCCCCTATCGTGAGCGGCCCATGAGTGGGCTCACAATCGTGAGCGATTCCAACGTTAAAAAATCTGGCAGTTTAATGGCCCATTGCATTTAATAAAAAAAATATTTTAAATTTTTTTCTATAAATATCCATTTGATACAAAAAAAAATTTACACACAAATAATACAAATCACACACAACTCTCACATATTTTACATAAAATGTTTTATGACTCCTCATCATCTTAATCATCCGACTTCTCCGATAAGATATTCTTCGAAATGGTTGCAGCCACGGCCCGACATTTGGTACAAACCGAATCTTCATAGCCAAGAAGCCAAAAAGCTCGTCTCAACCGGGATCGTGAAGCTGCTCATAATCTTCTAGTACAAGACTATTTTGCTGAAACATCCACTTATCTCGAAGAACCTTTTACTCGTTGTTTTCGAATGGAACGATCACTATTCCTTCGAATAGTTGAAGATTTGGAGAGAGATATGTCATGGTTCCAACAAAGGCTTGATGCGAGAGGTAGAATTAGTTTTACCGCCTTACAAAAGTGCACCGCCGCAATTCATCAGATGAGATATAGTACTAATGTGTTTCAATCTCTAGATGTGCACCGCCACTATTAAGAAGTTAAACTTCAAACTCCTCAACTTGCAGGTCTGAACACATACCTTGGGATGATAGTACTAATGTGTTTCAATCTCTAGATGTTAAGCTTTCCACATTGAATTCATCACCTAATGACATAATATGTGGGAATTGTAACATGAGAGATATCAAACGGACTATAATCCTATCCCCACCTCCGGCTTATGCACAAGATCTCTACATAACCCTTTGGTTAGATGATCGACTAAATTATGTTGAGTTCTCACAAACTCCACTGATATATATCACACCATGCATGATGAGCTCACGAATCATGTTATGTCTAACACCTAAGTTTCTAGATTTCCTATTATACACTTGACTATAAGCTTTAGCCAAAGTAGCAACACTATCATATTTGATAGATATATGTGATATCGGTTTAGGCCACAATGGAATTTCATAAATCAAGTTTCTTAGCCATTCAACTTCTTTACCAACAACTGCTAATGCTACAAACTCATATTCCATTGTTGAGTTAGTAATGCAAGTATGTTTCTTAGATGCCCAAGAGATAGCACTTCCCCTAAGTAGGAATGTCCATCCACTTGTGGAAGAATGATCTCCCATATTGGTAATCCAGCTTGCATCTAAATAACCTTCTATAACCGAAGGAAATCCAGTATAAGTCAAACCATAATTCATGGTTCCTTTCAAGTACTTTAATACTCGATTTATTGCTTGCCAATGATGTGAACTAGGATTGCTAGTATACCTACTAAGCTTTCCAACAACATAATCTATATCTGGCTTAGTGCTTATCATGGCATACATAAGATATCCAATAGCTCTTGAGTATTCAATTTGACATACTTTAGCACCTTAATTAGGTAAGAGCTTGGAGAACAATCTTGAAAATTAAACCTCTTCAAAATCTTCTCAATATAATGATATTGAGAAATTGAAATACCATTGTTCCCATGCTTGATCCTTATAGCAAGGATCACCTCAGCCTCCCCCATGTCTTTCATATCAAAGTAAGATGACAAGAATTTCTTGCTTTTATTAACTTGATCTTGGTTAGTACCAAAGAGCAACATGTCATCTACATATAAGCAAATTATAAATCCTTTACCAGAAGCATCAAACTTGCTATATGCACACTTAGCTGCTTGGTTTAGTACAAAACCATTCGACAACACAACATCATCAATTTTTTGATGTCATTGTTTTGGTGCTTGTTTCAGACTACACGGAGATTTAATGAACTTACAAACTATGTTTTCATTACCAGGCAAGACAAAACCTTCAGGTTGTTTCATATAAATCTCTTCATCCAAGTCACCATTTAAAAATACAGTATTCACATCCATTTGGTGAATTGCAAAGTTGTGTATAGTTGCGAGTGCTATCAGCAACCTAATAGTGGAAACCCTAGCAACATGAGCATAGATATCAAAGAAATCAATACCTTCCTTTTGTCTAAAGCCTTGAATAACCAGTCAGGCTTTAAACTTTTCTAAGCTACCATCCACCTTCGTCTTTCTTTTGAAGATCCATTTACAACCCAATGGCTTACATCTAGGTGGTAGATTAGATAACTTCCAAGTATTGTTTTGCAAAAGAGAATCCATTGTTGGATATTAGATATCCGATCATCATTAATATCAATGTTACTATCAAGGTACGATCCGAAGAGTTACACTTTGGACAAAGAACAAGGCATAGCTTTTAAATGATTAAACGTTATTCCACGAAACGCGAATTCGGAATTCGGTGGATTAAACATTTAGAGAAATATTTATTGGTTACATCATATTTAATTATTTAGAATAACTAAATTGCCAAAGGACGGAATGGGGTTTTATATATTTATTAGTCTATAAATATATTAACAGGTTTTTATATTTAATAGTTAAATATAAAACGTGTTCAGTTTACGCAATATGGTCTTATTAATTAGTATAATTATAAAATGTAGGGAATAGAACCGATTAAATGTTAATCAACTAGTAATGAAATGTTAATTACCCAGGGGTTGACTTGTAAGTTTGGTTTCTATATAAACGCATTAAAGTCAAAACCATAATCCCATTAACACACCCAAAAAAGCCACAACCCCTACCCCTTTTGCGAAGCCACTGGCCGACTACCCCTGCCGCCATGAACTTCCACCGCTGACCGACGTCACCTGCAGCCGCGCGCTGCTGTTGTCGCGCAGCCGTCCGGACCCAGCCGCGTCGTTGCCGTGTCCCCTCCGCGGGCCGATCCGGAGATCGCCATGACCCAGTTTTGCGATTAAGGTGTGTTTCGTGAGACGTATTTGTGTGACGAGTTCGTTATAGTCAACTAACGTGACGTTCTTTGCTCCCAAGTGTTGTCAACTGTTTAATCGCCAAAGGTATAATATTTGTGAGACCATGTGGTTGCGTTTTATTTATTGTTTAACTGTCGTGTAATCGGATCACTGTCGGGTAAAGTTTAGAACCTTATTTATCGTGTGCCTATTATCGCTTCCGTTTCGAAAATCTGATTTTGTAAACTAATCGTTTTAAAAGTTAAAACCGGTGCACGATTCCCAACGTCAATCTCATCTTGGATTGCTTCTTTCCTGAAAGCAACATCCATAGATACCATAGCTTCACTATAAGTCCTTAGATCCCCCTCAATGTTAAAACAATATTGATATTGAGATTCAATCCCTTGACCCTTCAATTAAATAAAGTTGAAAATCAGAACTAAAAGACTTAGCTTTTCATGCTCTTGTACTCTTTTAGGTTCATAAGGAACATGCACATGATCATTATCAATTAAGTTCCTATTAAAAGAATTCTGAATCATATCCTTTAGCCTAGGTATAGATGTAAACCTTTCTTCATTAAAAATTGCATCTCTTGACTCAATAATAGTGTTTATTGACACAAAGTTATTAGGTTCTAACACATAGAACCTATAAGCCTTGGAATGCTGAGCATACCCAATGAAGATACAATCTATACCTCTTTTACCCACATTTCCTCTTTTTGGTTCAGTTAGTCTTACAACTGCTCTACAACCCCAAACTTTAAGATAACTCAAGTTTTGTGGGTTTTTATACCAAAAATCATACGAGGTAGTTTTTTCTTTTTATTAAGAATCCTATTCAATAGATAACAGGCTGTTAACATAGTCTTACCCCAAAATCCTTTACTCAGCCCAGAATAGGATAACATAGAATTAACCATTTCCTTTAAGGTCCTATTCTTCCTTTCTGATACAACATTTTGTTGTGGTGTATAAGGAGCTATGATCTGATGCATTATACCAGTAGATTGGAAATACACTACATCATAATACTCATCTCCTCTGTTAGTACGCAGAGTTTTGTCAACTCACTTTGATGTATCTTTACTTCTTGTTTAAAAATTTTAAATTTAACAAGAGCTTTATCCTTAGAATGCAAAATGACATATTTTTTATTGCCAAGTGAAGATGAAACTTGAAAATCATATAAATCACTATGTATTAGTTGTAATACCTTGGTTTCACTCTTAAATTTCTATTTTAAAAGCTATTTTTACTAGTCACATCAGATCTCCTAAATCTACCTCAGACCTGCACTGCTAAAAAGAAATGTGTCAGAAGTGTTTATACTTTATAGAAAGAATTTTTCAAATGTTACAAAAATTAATGAGATAGTAAGCAAGTGAACAACAATAAATTTGAAATTAAAGTGTATGCTTTCTAAAATTGCCATAAACATCATAGAAATATGATCAAAAGTCAAATTGTGTGTGACGTAATGAAGGAATCAAATTATTCTTATCCTAAAAACAAAGAAAATAAATATCTTGTACCTAACGATAAGAAAGAGACAATAATACAAATAATATTTATTTAATTTCTATGATTACAAAAATAACGAACATCATTTCTATTTTTTATTATGTGCATGCACGTAGGCTTAGAATATTGACTTTATATAATATAGAATTAAAAATTTCATATTGATAAATCATCAAATTTATTCTTTACGAAACATAAATTATATATATATATATATATAATATAAATTATATACACACACAGGGTAAGGGTTCTATCAAAACTCTGTTATTGTGAAAATCCAAAAATTTCGTTAAAATCAATCTCAATCATCATTTTTTTAATAACATTATTACACGAATACAACGTCATGTTATTTTTTGTATTTTTATAAATTCGCAAGTGTAAGAGGAGTTTACACCGTTGTAAGTTTTACATGGAAAAAAAAATAGTTTTCAAACAAAACTTATATCGGTGTAAACTCTACTTACACTTGTGAATTTACAAAAAACGCAAACAAAAACCTGACGTTGTATTCGTGTAATAATGTTATTTAAAAAATGATGATTAGGATTGATTTTGATGAAGTTTTTTGGATTTTCACAATAACAAAGGGTTTTGATAGGATCCCAATCATGTGTGTGTGTGTGTGATCAAGAGAAAACTCATTATTGGGGAGAAAACAAAAAAACTCCTCATTAATGACATTTTCGTAATTAATAACACATTTTTTGTAAGGGAAAAGAAAAACCCCTAAAAAAAATAAAGTAAAATATAAAAAAAATAATAAAACAAAAAAAAACAAAATGTTTCTCTCGTTTGCCTCGTTTCATAAAAAAATTTTGAAAAAATAGTCGGTTTAGCTTTACAGTTTAGTTTAGCTTTTAGGTTAAGTTTTTTGAGGTAGGGGTGGTGGAAGGGGGAGGGGGGTTTAGGTTTTTGGGGGTGGGTGAGAGGTTTAGTTTTTTTTTGGAGGGTGGGGGTGGGGGTGGGTGTGGGTGGGTGGGGGTGGGTGTGGGTGAGTGGGGTTTAGATTTTCGAAGGGTGGGGATGGAAGGTTTAAGTTTTTGGGGTGTATTGGAGGGTTAGGTTTTTAAAAATATATAATAATAGTATAATTACAAAAGGGCCATTAAAGAGGAGTTTTTTGGTTTTATCATGTAAGTGAGTTTTCTTATGAACTCAACCATATATATATATATATATATATATATATATATATATATATATATGAAAAGTATAAAATGAAACCCCACTTGAGTTGAAAAAACCAGTGAAAACTCTATGTAACTTATATATATATATATATATATATATATATATATATTTAAATGTAAGTTTTATACCCATTTTCGTCACTTAAAAAAAAGCGCCGAAAACTATTTTTTTTAAATCTTGAAAAATTAAAAAAAATCCCATTTTTGAAAAAAACAATCATGTAAATTCAGCGTGTTACATATGTAACTCAGGTTGTTACATATGTAAATTTTTTATAATTTTTTTTTTAAAAATGGCTTGGCGTTTTTAAAACTTTTTTTTAAAGTCTTGAAATTATATATAGAAGCTACCACAAAAAGCATTTTAATTTTTTATAAGATTTTCACGGGTTTTCTCAACTCAAGTGGGTTTGCATTATAACCTATCCCTATATATATATTGGTGATTTTAGTGTAATTAATGTCATTTTATATAAATTGATTTGCTTAAAGCCAAATAGGAAGTTACAATATACATTTATTTGAGTTAGAAGGTGTCGAGTACTCGCTCAATCAGAATGTTCTAATTTCTAGAACCATGAAAAGATGGTCTTAAAAGTGACTGATAATCAATAGCAAGTTGCTACTGATCAATAGTAGTTGAAGATCAGTGGCAACTTAGTTTAGCAATAGCAAAATGGTGGTCGGTAGAAACAAGTATAAACAACAATCGGTTGTCGATAGCAACTAAACTATCAATATTAACTCTCTTAATACTGATGGTTCATAGTAACTTAGTTACTACTAATGATATCGTCTACTAAAGTTCCTACTGATGTAACTGTTTTACTGCCCGCGGTTATAACCATCAATTGTCATACCCTTTCATGAAGAGTTGCAACGATTCATTGTTACCGTTCAACCCTTATATAAAGGATTCATTGGGCCTGTTTTGAAAAATCACATCCCGTTCTTTGAGTTAATTTTTCGTCTTATCTGATTAAGCATTTTGTATACCCATGAAATACTTTAATTTGAAAGTGGACTTACAGACGATTCAGACATCTATCTAGGGCGATCGATAAAAACCTACAATATATACATACATTTGTGTGTGTATTAATGTATATACACACATTGTTAAAATAACAAAAATAAAAGTTATAAAACCATATATTATAACTCATACAATTCAAAATGGGTTTCACTTACACTTGAACAGTAGGTCATTATGATTGGTTGGATTGGGGCAGCCATGCCACGTGTACATTTTTAATTGTTTAAATACATAAAAGAAAAATTAAATGTATTTCAATTCAAATTTTACATTTATATATATATACAGGGAGAGTATCAAAAGAAAACCATAAAGTTAGGCGAAAACCAAAAAAACTATTTTCATCTATTCAGAAAATTTTGATTTTGATTATTTCTTTTAAATATAAAAAGATATTTTAGTAAATGTATATTAGTTTATATTTAATATTTATTGTTATTTCATCCAAATCTCTACTTTTACTCCCATTTTTACGTTTTTATTCCCTTCAATTTTTCATTGAAAATTGGAAACTAGTGATTGCATATCATCTAATATTTTTTTTTTCACGAAATCTTTTCAAAATTGCATATCATCAAATCTTTTTGAGATTTAACTCATCCAAAGCCTTTTTTTTTATCTCCATCATTTACGTTTCAAAAATTGTGTCTTGAATTGAAATTTTATGTCAAGGATAGGATTCATATTCTGTAGAGATTTCATCATATTAAAATTTTTTTGAACAAGTTGGTACCTCTTCATCTCAATCGAAATAATTATCGGTTCGATGATAGGAGCGATCGTGTAAGATGAACGTAACACGTTCCGACGTAGAGGTCCCGAAGCCGGAAGATATGAGTGCGATAGAAGATTTGTTGTCAATTGTGAAGGGATTCGAACGTGAAGAACTCGAAGAAATATTCTCTCAAACCCTTTGTGGCCACTGTGAGGGTGTTCTGCATGCCCGTGTGACGGAGATGTCGATCTTGGGATTCTTTGGTTTGAAAATGAAGAACTAGATGACGACGGAGATGGCGATGAAGTTTATGAACGGAATCCATCGCGACCCAAGCCAACGTCAAAAATTGAAAGGAATCTATTGAAGGAATCGTTTGAAGTTTATGAACGCGTGTGAAGATGATGTTGAATTCAGTGGATTACATATATGTAAACACATCTATGGGTTTCTTCGTTTTCGTTATATTTTATCGTTTACATATAAGTAAACACATCTTCGTTATACTCTATGAAGGCAGGTGAAGATGATTGTTATATTTTATCGATTACATATACGTAACTCGTAAGAGCTACGTATATGTAACTCGATTCTTCTTCCCCTTTTTTTGTTTCTGTTTACCCATGTTTACATGTATGTAAACTTGAGTTTTTTTTGTCTCCTTTGATTCGTATATGAACTCGTATTAGATATAACGATCGTCTTCTTATTCGTTTATGTTGGTTATTCTTCGTCATCTTCTTTGAACTTTTTCCTTTTGATTTCACGATTATAACTTGATCTCTAGTTTAAAAAACACATATGTAAGCATACATGTACACATGTTTACTTATACGAAAACATGTGTTACATATATGTAAGAACATATGTGAACATATTTACATATACGTAAGCATTATAGAAAATTTTGAAATGCAGGGGAGGGAGAGAGAGATTTAAGGAATTTTAGTTGTTTCTAAAATTTTAAAAAATCTACAATCTATCGAATATACCCCTGTAGTATTTAATTAAATTAATTATCTATTAAATATTTATAGATTTGCCATTGATTGATTTCAAGCATTGATCATATATATATATATATATATATATATATATATATATATATATATATATATATATATATGTGTGTGTGTGTGTATGAAATAAACATTGAAAATGAAAGAGTACCATGCACTTGATTAGGATTAGGAAGGAGAAAGTTAGGTGGATATATCTTGAACTCGAAGTGAGGAATGAACATCCTCAATCATTTTGCTTTCCTTCGTTCATATTATAATTATTTTAATACTTAAATCGAATTCCTATAGAATAAAAAAAATAAATAGAGCAATATTAACTATACGAATTCATTATCATAAAACTCAGAGAACCCTCTTAATGACATTTTAATCAATAAGGATAAGGAGACACTTTACTCACCCAACAATTTTACTTACCAAACTGTCTAATAGAATTTTGTCACCTCAAAAACTACTCATTTATTCATATTTTATTAGAAACACTTTACTTACTCACCAAAACTACTCACACACTTAGGGGTGTTCAAAAAAATCCGAATCCGAAACCGAACCCGAATTATCCGAAAATCCGAATCCGAATTATCCGAAAATTCGGATATCCGAAATTTAGGATATCCGAATTTTCGGATTCGGATTCGGATAGTGATTTTCGGATAGTTCGGATATCCGAATATCCGAAATATTATATTTATATATATTTTTTAATTGTTTTTATTATTTAAAAATAAGAAAATTTGAATCAAAACCCGATATATTATATTTATATATTTTTATATGTATATTTTCTAATGTTTTTTAAGGTTTTTAATTGTTTTTGTAATTTAAAAATATTATTTTTATTAATTTTTTTTATATTTTCGGATATCCGTTTCACTATCCGAATCCGTATCCGAATTTTCGGATATCCGAAATTTCGGATTCGGATTCGGATAGTGAAATCCACTATCCGAAAATTTCGGATATCCGAATTTTCGGATATCCGACTTTGAACACCCCTACACACACTCACCTCACACACCCGAGTAAATATACTCGAATTTGGTTCAAACTTTACTCAGCCCAAGCAACTCGGATGGAATGGTGGTGGTGTACCCCTTTTACTCGGGCTCCTCTCTCCTACTCGCTCACGCCCGAGTAGGGCGCCCCTTTCCCCTAACATAAGATAAAATGTAATTTGCACGTGACATTGAAAGGTTGACAGTTGACTATTGACTTTCACCTTTTAATATCTAATAAAGTAAGTTTTTTTTTTTACTTTCACCAAGTGTCATATATTTTTTTTAACGGGAAACAAAACAGTAATAATAATAGGGCTAACAAGAAGCTAGCAGCCTAGCAGGCCAATTACATCCACCAATTTCAATCAACCAAAAAAAATTATTAGCTATTCATACAAGAAAGATTGAAGTAAAACCAATGATCCCATGTTAGAGAAGATGTCTTTGAACGGTTTTTGACCCAGAGATACCCCATAATTTTGATTTCCTCAATCAACCTACTAATGGAAACCTGTTTATGATTAAACATCATTTCGTTCCGGGCCTTTCATAAGCTCCGTATTGCTGTTGATATTATCGCATGGATCACCTTCTTTCTTTTTTTAGAACCTCGGATATGATTGTGGAATTGCAGCACATCTCTAATGCCAAAGATAAAAAAGGAGGGAATGTTGCACCATTGAGATAGTATGTTCCATATACATTGATCCAGATTACATGAGACAAAAACGTGTTCCGTCGATTCGTTAACCTCGCCACAGATAATACATGTGGTGGATTGCACATTCACCCTTCTAGCCGACAAAGATACTAGAGTGGGCAATCTATTCAATTCGGCTCGCCAAGTCAGGAGATTAACCTTTTTAGGGACCCGTTTATTCCAATAGATTTTAAAATCGGGGGCCTCGGAGGAAAGATGTTGCAGTCTCTGTTTAATACTTTTCAGCCGAGGATAGTGAAATCGGAACCAACGATCCTTGATTAAGGATAGTGAAACCGATCTGAGGAAAGAAGAAAGCTGGTTTAGTTCTCCAAGTTCAGCCTAGGAGGAGGGTTCGTGTTTCCAATGAAAGTTCACAGTAAGAGCGCCGTTAGACATAATAAGACGGTTGGCAATGGAACAGACTTTGTTGATTAAATGGAAAAAAGTGCAGGGAACTTGCATGATAACGGGTCAGAATCAATCCAAAAATCTAACCAGAATAGAATGTCGGAACCGCATCCGGGGATTCTTTTGATCAATGTATTAAGATCAATACCAAGCTGAGATAAGTCATGTGATATCTTATAAATGCATTCCATGGGCCCGGGTTTGATATCTTAACAGGGACAATATTCCAAGATCTCGAGGTGTGGTGACTAGACCAAATTACCTTCCCCCAGATTCCCTGTTTTTCTTCTTTGAATATCCACCACCATTTGGTAAGGAGGGGAAATTTGTAACACCTCGAAAATTTCTTAAGGAAATATCAAGTACAAGGGCCCAAGGAGCAAACAATTCAAACCACAAGGACCAAAAGTGAAAAATTTGGAAAATAGGCCCATGACGGTCTGTGCCGCAATACCGGAGGCGGTTTAGGGTTCTTGGCACGCGTCCTCTGACTCAGCATCCGTAACGGACCGTCAGGGCCGTTACGTGGTCCGTAAAAGCGTGGTCACCAAGCAAAGGGATGACGGACTGTTACCGCAGTCACGACCCTGAAGTTAGCCCTATAAATAAATGGTCGAGCTCAGTTTTTTTGTACACTCCCACACACCACCTATACACACAAACACCCGAAGATCCGTTTCTAAGCCCCGGTTCGCGTTAGAGAGTCCAGTTTCTAGCCTTTCGCCTTCAAATAGCCGTAGATAGTTCGAGGTGAGGTTCTAACCCATTGTCTAAGGTTTAACTATGTACTAGTTGATCAGTGTGTGTTTGTTTGGTGTTTGTAATTGTTAATTATATGTTTTTATGTGTGGTTTAGCATGAAACGTGTTTACTTTGCGTGTGTTTAAGATTTACAGGTGATTGGATGCTAAGTACGTGTTGTGGAAGCATTTGGGAGGAAGTAGAAGGATTGGATGTGAAACTATGCAAAGATGGAGGATGATTAGGAAGTTCTAGAGTGTAAAACTTCACATAGCATATCTCGAGCTAGAAAATGAGTTACGAGAGCCCTAATATATGAATTTGGGGTGCCTCGACGATCCGGATATGAAAAAAGGGTACCACCGTACAATACGGCGGGTGGCGTACAAAGGGAAGCAGTTTGATCAGAAAAAAGCACCGTACAAAGTTGGGACACCGTATTGTACGGTGGGGGTCACCGTATGATACGGCGGGGGTCGTTTAGAGGCTGAATTCCAAGGATTTTGACCACATTTAAACCCAAACCTTTAGGGTTACGGAAAACATTCATCCCCAGCCGTTTTTGGATGATTATGGGTGTTTTGGGGGAAGCTTTTGGAGAAGGTGTTTTGGGAGCAGCTTTTGGAGAATTTTCACTTTGGGTTTATGTTTTTGACGTCTAAACTTATTTTTATTGTTTGTGTGATGACTATGAGCGGCTAAGCTCCTTTGTGATCCCTCCGGGTGAACGATTCTTACAGGTAATCGTTCGGTTTAGTTTCTTTTCTAGTGTTGGATTGGATTTTATAAACCCCTTAAGTTCTTTGGATTCAATTGTCTGTTTGATTTTTGAACAATTTGATGCTATTTAATTCTTGCAATTTTGTCATCGTTTCTTGGTTTTCTTACATCGGGAATAATTTGACCGTGTGTTTGAGTTCTATATTATTGAATTGGGTCGAACGATTTAAACAAGGTCATTTCTATGTGATCTCCTATGTGGTTTGAATTAAAACTAACCGGTTATTTTGCTGAATCAGAAACCCGGAGTGGTCATTCCTTCTCTAATTGTTTTCAAAACTCCTTACTTGTGTTTGCTTTTGAATGTGTTTTCTCAATCATTCCAAATCAAAAGTTTTAGTTATTACTTCTAATTGCTTAAATACATCGTAAGTTACAAATAGTGTTTTTCATGAATTCCATGTGGATTTGACAACCCTACTTCCCGTACTGCAGAATAAAGAAGCTAAGAAGTGGATTTTACTTATATTTTTTATTAGCCTTTGACAAACGATCAAAATGGCGCCGTTGTCGGGGAGTCTGTGCGCATAGTGCTATTTTTGATTTACTTTGTTTAGAGCAGTACTACTTTGGTGTGTTTACTTGTGCAGGCACATGTTTATGCATACACGGCTTTCAGGAAGATCATCGCCATTACAGTTTGATCCGGAAATAGAGAAGACAACAAGGGCAAATAGAAAGCTTTCAGGAAGAATACAAACCATCCTTTAGAAACTTGATAATTCGAGAGCAAGAATGGATCAACAACCGGATCCCGTCAAACAAGAGCACAATCAAGGTGGAATACCAATTCCACCTCTTCCCGATCTCTTATTTCCCAATAACCAGACCAATCAAGGCCAGAACAACCAAGGCCCAAGACCACAACCACAGCCACAGAATCAGCAGCCACAACCACCACCAATTTTTCGTGACCGCTAATACCGACCTCGAAACAACAATTGCAGTAAACTAAGCCAAGGTGCTGCCCAGGTGAGTTCCTCTGAACTGAAATGTGTATTTGGTTACACAGTTGTTATTTGAAATAGTCTGATAAGTGATGCCCTATTCCATGTATATGTAACATGTAATAAGCGCTTTATGCGTTCCGAAGGGGATGGGACTTACGCGTGGAAGTGATCATTCCATTTTATACTAGTAGTGTGCACTAGTGGCGGAAAAGTTGACCAATTATATATATAATAAAAGCTCACAGCAGTCGTGCTAGTGGGTGGGGCATGGGATTACTGATGATAAAAAAATAACCATTTATGTGGTTCATGAACTCACCAACTAAAGTTGACCCAGTTTCTTTTAATATTTTTCAAGTATATTACAGGTGAAACCCTAGACGACTTTATAGGATGGCATTCCAGGTAAAGTGGTGGTGGACAGGACCAATTGTTGATTGGACGGTTAAAGGCATGTTTATGGGAGAACAATAAGTCCTGTGGTTATGAGTTCCTTGACAGGAACTGATGTTGGTTGTAACAGTTGGTTGGTTCAGTTTGTAATAGATGTTTGGTTTTGTTGTAAGACATTTTAGTTATTAAATAATATGACGTTTGTGGTTTAGCTTCCGCTGTGTGTTCTGTACCATTTCGTCATGACTAACAAGTGCCTAGGACTGGGGTGTGACATTTTTCGATGACTTGATTAGGGGAACGATATAAAGAAAAATAGAAAGTGGGCAATGAGTTGAGAACTGAATTGATCACAGTAATTCGTGCACTAAATGATAAGTGGTTGGCTTTCCAAATAGATAAACGTTTCTGGAAAGTATCAAGGATGGGCTTCCAATTTCTGACTAAGTTCATGTTGGCATCAACTTGTAATCCAAAATACTTGAAGGGGAAGGAACCAAATAACTTACTTTTAGCAAGATTAATATGAAGTCCAGAGGCTAGGTAGAAACACCTAAGTATTCTACGAAGATTAAGAGCATTTGAATGTAGCCAATCACCAATAAAAACCACGTCATCAGCGAATAGAAAATAGGATAACAACAGACCATTAATGTTGACTTTAATCCCATGGAAGAGACCAAGAGTGCAGGCCCGTTTTAGGATACGAGAGAGAGCCTCCATGGCAATAATGAACAAGAGTGGAGATAAGGGGTCGCCTTGTCTCAGACCCTGAAGACAAGGTAATTCCTAGGTGGGGGATTCATTGACAAGTACCGAACCCCGAAAGTGGATAATAATTCCAAGATCCAATTCCTCCATTTAGCCGGAAAGTTCATCAAAACCAGTTAAGGGTGTCAAAAGCTTTTTCCATGCCAACTTTAAATATCATACCTTTCCCTTTTGATTTACACATCCAAGCTATTAATTCATTTAATACTAGCGGCCCATCCAAGATGTTACGCTTTGTCAAAAAGGCGGATTGCTCCTCCGAGATAATACTAAACATAACGCCCTTTAACCTATTAACCAGAACCTTAGATAGGACTTTATTGATGTAGCCAATCAGAGAAATCGGGTGGAAGTCGAGAAAAACCCTAGGATCGTTGATCTTTGGGATTAGAGCGATGAAAGAAGAGGTACATCCATGGTGAATAGAGTTTCTCGAGAAGAATTCATCAAAGAGTTTTAAAAAAGTCATCTTTAAGCCAAATCCAACACTTTTTAATAAGCTGAAAGTTAATGCCATCGGGACCAGGGGCTCGGTCACCGACACATTCCCAGACAACATTTTTATTCTCTAATGAGGTAAATGGTTGTACAAGCAATTCAACCTCAGAATCCAAGATTTGGGATAAGTTGGGGCATACAATCGAAGGCCTGGATTCCAATGGTTCTTTAAAATTATGTGAAAAAAAAGTCAAAGGCCCTTTCCTTGATCACAATAGGTATGGTAACCCAATCTCCACCAATAGTCAAACCATTTATCCAGTTATTACTTAAATTGGCATCGATAATGCCATGGAAGAAAGTAGAGATCTCATCCCCGTCGAGAGCCCACCTGATCCTAGATTTCTGCTAAATATCAAGATGCCTTAAGCGATCCATCTCTAGGAGGAATTTTTTACATTCGGTTCGCATAGCCAATTCGCTATAAGACAGAGATCTAGTTTCAGCAGCCAATCCAAGTGTCATGTGATCTAGCGGTGTCAAGATGTATAGGGAATATGTTTTTCTTAAGTCATTGAGAATTCTAGTGTCATAATTGATAAAAAAAAATGTAGATTTAGAAGTAGGATCAGATGGTATGTAAGTTATCGGTTCTAAAAAGAATATAATAAATTAAGTGAATGATAAACCAGAAAAGTATGCATCTTCAATTAGCTCAATAAATGATAGGAACGAGGTTTAAATTCTTGTATGCACTAATAAACTACTATTTAGCTAGGTAGAATTTAATTTATGTTACTTAATTTTAAATTAATTACATAGATATTCCCTGTGGTTTGCGAAAAGTAACATGTGTGGGTACTAAAGGTTTGAAGTAATATGTTTGGGTTTATGCTTTTAATTTTATAACGAGTTTGGGTATTAAGGCTAACTTAATTACTTTTTCTATTAAGTTTGAGTAAAATGACTAAAATACCTTTTGAGAGACTATTTTTGTAACTTACTCAAATATTATTACAATTCTTAAAATAATAAAAAGAAATCATTTAAAAATATATAAAAACCCAAAAAAAAATAAGCTTCTTCTTCAACCTTGGTAACCTCTATAACTTACTCGGATATTATTTAGCACTGTAAATCTCCTTTGCAACTGTAAATCCGATCGCCCCAAAGTTCAGCCACCGTGTATCTTTCTCTTCTGACATCATTGACTGTAAGTTACCATCCCAAATCTCGAATTGGACCCAAATCGCAAATCTCCTCTGGCATAATTATACTTCAAAATCCAAGAACACACACAAACCTGAAAAACATACCCCCCCTAATCCAAATCAGCAAAGGAACCAGAAAGGTGCGACCCAAGGTTTTACGACCGAAGACAGTGGCTCAAGTAAACCCCTGAATCATTTAGGTGGGCAGTAGCGAGTTACTAGTGGATTAGGGTGTTTAGAGTGGGGGAGGTCGTTTAAATGACCGGCGGGCAAAAAGAGGACGAGAGTACTTAGGGGTGTTCATCGAGTCGAATAAGTCGAATTGCGGGTTATTCGTTTTGAAAAATGTATTCGAATAAACCGATTCGAATAAGATTATTCCAATTCGAGTCGAATTCGGGTTTATTCGACTTATTCGAATTAGGAAAAAAAATTGCAAAAAAAAAAAACTTAGGATCGAGAATCCAGAATGAGCAACAAAATCAAACTTGAAGCCTTGAACGATGGTCGTTGGCTTGTTGCTATCGAGTTCTAATTTAAGAGTAGAATTAGGGGTTACTTGAACGATCGATGAAAGATATAGGGATTAGGGTTTTTTCTTACTTGGATTAGACCCATTTACTCATTTAAAAACCCAAAACAAGTTACAACTTACAAGCCCAATCATTATATACTATATAAAAAAATATATAAATAAGTTATTCGGGTTATTCGAATAGGTTTGAATAACTTATATTTATATTCGACTTATTTATTCGAATCGAATAATTATTCAACTCGAATAATCTAAAATTCGAATTCGAAATTTTTATTCGAATTCAGTTCGAATCGAATTTCGGGTTATTTAAATACGATTCGAATAATGAACACCCCTAACAGTAGTCACTCGTTTTGTGTAATTGAAGAATGTGAGTAGTCATTCAAATTGAAGAGCATAAAACTGAAGAAGATGAGGATGACAAGTGGGGTCTATCGTAATTTCTTTTTGTATTTTATGTGTATTACACAAATGGTTCCCCTAATTAAATAGTGTTGATTACATAAATGTCCTTTAATTCTAAAAGAGTATTTTGGTCATTTTATTAAATTAAACGGAAAAGTTAGCGAAAGTTTATTAATACTCAAGCTCGTTACAAAACTGAAAGCATAAAACCCAAACATCTTACTTTAAAACTTTAGTACCAAAACCTGTTACTTTTCATAAACCAGTAATTAACTCTTTAATCTAATATTGTTTCTCAAAAGAATTTGTATTTGATCCCTTCACTTTTGATAATTTGCCAAATGCTTTATTTGATAACCGGCTCTTTGACATGAAATTTATAATATGGCTATGATTTGATAAAAAAAAGGTTCATAAATACATGTATACTTCTTTAATTCTTATGTAGAAGGATGGAATTGTTTTTTAGGTTAATCTTATTTATCATTTAAGTTTGTAATATTACAATTTTTAAAATTAAAATGTTTTTATAGGCTATTTATTGTTACATGTTTATATATAATTATTTCAAATAATAAATTTGTTAATTAACGTCAAATAAATAAATATAAATAATATATAATGTTAAAATTATGTTACAATAGTTGTACATATATCATTTTTCACTCTCTAGATGATAGTTTTTAGGTACCTTAACAAATAATGCTCTCTCTCACCCTCATTTCATGTTGGCGACAACCCTTACTTCTCCCTCTTCTTTTATCATTATTCTCTCCTCTAACCATTACCCGCCATCATAACCAATGATCTGCAACCTGATATCCATCAACGAATCTCTCTTCGTCTTCCATCAAACCCACAAAGTAAAGAAACCTCACATACACACATTCTCACTCGCGAGAAACTTGGTGACAATGATATTATAAACTCAAAATCTTGTGAAATAAATTTATTGCACTTTAGGTTGGACAAACTTGTCGTGCTATTATCACAAATGGGAGTATATCACAAGAAGCTAGGAAATCTTTTTTTCTTTTACTAAAATGCCTCTTGTTGGGGTAACTGAAATCCTGGTTTATACGGAATGGGTAAAGACATACCAAGGAAACGTATTGTCCGGAGCTCACATGGCGGAATAACTATCATTTGGACCAACGATGGTTCATACTTGTGAATAACAACGTATAAGTGAGTAAAAGACGGTTACCCTAATTGTCATCTAGACAAATGTATGTTACCTAATTCATTGTTATAGGTCTTAATGGTCCTTGTTGTGTGTTGATGAATTGTATTAGGTTACACTAAATGTTACCTAAGTCATTTTAGGTTATACGTTACCCAACTCAGAATTTATATGCCTTATTATGTATTAATGCGTTATATTATGTCATTTTAGGTTACCCAACACACCATTTTAGGTTATAACAAGTTAACTTAGGTTTTAGTGACTTATGTGTGATGATACTTGACCTAACTTATCATTATTGACCTTAATGGACCTTATTATGTATTAAAGAGTTGTATTAGGTTACACTACTTGTAACACCCGAGATTTTAAAACACAATCTGTGATACTTTGTAGAATTTAGGGCCAAATTTTTAAAAAATAATATTCACTTAAAAGTGTTACTTCCATATATTTTAACACCAATATACCACTCAACGTTAGCATGTGACACATGAGTTTTTACAAATTTTCGGCATGAACCATTCAGACAAAGAAGTAATCCTTACGAAGATAAAACATAAGACAATCAGAGTTTTCTCATGGCTCAAAAACACATTTGGCTTACAACCAAAAGCTAAAACAAAACTTGGAGTTTCACTCCTAAACATAATGTATAAATCTACTTGACCCATTAAAAGATCACACAATTGGTGATCCGAAACATCACAAAGTTTTCATATTTGTTGATCCACTTCCAAGACTTGATCACAAGAATCTGACCACATGAAAACATGAATAAACACTAGCCACCGTTATTTAAAACTTCACAATTTTTGAGGAATTATATTTATCAGTTAACATAAAATATACAACCGGGATTTTCAAATATAATTCCCGAGGGATCGCTCTTCCCTTCGATTGCACTAGATCCAGGGCCGCCTCGTTAGTCCACATGACCCGACCACTTCATTTAATAAGCCCTTTAGCATTACCTACACATTATCACCACAATTGATTAGCTATAACTAAATGAAGACTCATAACACGCGTAACTATAACAAACAAAAAGTAGTTTCAATGTTCTTGATGCATCACAAGGTAGTCCCGGTTCACAGCTTCGCTATCTTATTCCACCTAGATCATAATTTTTCCTCATCTTTTGGCCAACGGATTTTGACCCATATCTTTATATTAGCCCTGCTATATTAAAGTCACAACACCTCGAGGAATACAATTAATAAAGATCAGTTCCCACCACAATAGAATGATTTCATTATGCCTCATATTTATATTGCAATGCACAAAATAACATATACGGTTATCAACTAGACTCTATCACATCATATACCCTTGATAAGTCATATGTCATAACCCCCACATTTAATACGTAAATCACATTAATAACTACCTATTATGAAGGGTACGCTTAGCTAAGGTCACAGTCTTGTGATTCCCTTAACACAACATTTCATTCTTATCTATTGAATAGTAAACTCTTTTACGCGTGAACTCTTTCTATCTCAAAACACTCAATAAACTTTATTAGGAGTGATTAGTCATTGCACAACAAACCCCCATATACATAACTCCGAAATTGATCAAAAACCCCAACCCAACGTATTTACCAACGTAACCAGAGGGCTGCCGACATAGCTTACGACGTCGGCATAGGCTACACCACATATGGCGCCTACACATCCAGTTTTCGTTTTCCAGCTCAGTGCAGCTTGTGTGGTTCAATATTCATAAATTGTGTATCGTTTTACACCATGTTTAAAGTATATAAGCTATATAGATACTTCCCCAATTAAGTTTTATCCCCATATACACAAATTATAAACTGTAGTGTTCCCATTCCTCAACTGAATTGATACTCAATTACCCACACTCGGTTGTTAACATCTATCTACACATTTAGGAATGTGTCAAACTATTACTATAACCATAATTTAACTTCTTTTGTCACGTTCTCATAATTAAACCTCTCACATATGGTCAATAAGCTCATTATAACTCATCCTAGTCAATGAGCACAACATCACAGGTAGTATCCTGTCATGCGCATAATAGCATAGAGTAGTAACAAATAAATCACATAGCATAAAACTTGTTAAAACTCACTAGTTTCAATCATACAAAATTAGAGTCACTCACCTTTGCCCGTAGACGTTGTCGCCTTGTCACCCGTTTGACCTGTTGTCTTCCCAGCTATATCATACATAGCTTGACAACAAATCAATCTTTCAAATGATTAAAATACATAATATGGATATTCATTTCATCCATAACGTGAGTATTTACCCGCTTCATTTATTAATATATGTTCTAAATCATAAATTTAATTCCACCTCCACCTCTTTGACCCGTTATCACCCAACATAGTTTAACCCTAATCTTATAGGTCAATTTACCGTTTAAATCAAGGCATTCTACTTTTATATCATTAATCAACAACAATACAATGGTCATGGTTTTAAACTAAACCATTTTACATCCGTTTACCCAAATGACCCATTTAAAGGATTAACCTTCCCCTTTATCAAATTAAGTTCAATTATGCATAATTATACTACATATCATTCAATGACACCAACTATTTTATCATAATCTTATGCCCACTAGTCTAACCATTCTATTTATCAATTTATGCCAATCAAGTGAACATTGCTAATCTTTCAAATTCCCACTTTTATATTGGTTTAGGCATTTAATCAAACACTTTGTAGGCATAATCTACAATTCACCAATTTAATATCAATAAGAACTTCCCTAATCCCTCATATTAACAATTATGTCTATCTTTTTATTTTATTTTTATAAGCGTTAACATTAAACCCACATTCAAAATCTTAGTTTATTAAATCAAACTTCACCAAGTAGGTGTTTATTCCAAAAATCTTAACATGGTTCATCTATATATCCCCACACAACTTACAAATACATGGAATTAACACCTAATCCATGACATGCAATTAACCCATGTAACACCCAAAATTTTTTAAACCAATTTAAACATTTAAAATACGCGGAATACGGTCCAATTAAACTCTCAAAACAGGCTTTAACGCAGAAGAAGGTCCCATTAAACTAAAACAACTCAAAACCTAATGTTTACTAATCAAAATCTAAGCTTAACATGACATTCTACATCATGCTTCCACCATATAAAATACATATTGTAATTATACAAACACAAGTTTAAGCCCTCACAATGAGGTGCAATCCCAAAACAATTCAATAAGTCAAAGTCCAAATGAGAATCTTCAATCTGGGCGCCTTGAGGACCCGAGCCTAAACCGGAGCTTTACCTGCACCACAAACACCCCAGTGTCAAGTTAGTAATGGTAAGTACAATCCCAAAGATCCCCACGGGTAAAACCCAAGAATTTGATAAAATATCAGCATAGGGTGGCATAGGACAGAGCCCCAGTGTTAGGGTATCACACAACACGCAACACACGCTAAAACGAATAAACGACACGAAAGATTTATAGTGGTTCGGTCGGTATGACCTACATCCACTTACTGCAACTAGGGTGTTTATTATATTTAGGTGCTCAAAGAATTACAAGACTATTACATCATATATATAGAGACTAGTCTAGAGTTAATAGCTTAACCAACAAGTTAAGCCCATATGGGGCCCAGCCCGAAACCCATAACCTATCAGACTCTAGGGCCGGCTGACCCTAAAAGCCTTCATACTCTACAATATCCCACTTGGAGGCTTTGATAAACTTCAAACTGTCTCCGTCTTCTTTGTAGTCTTGTAACTTCTCTACCTCTAGCTGCAGTGCCTTCTCATCATTATTCCTGAAGGCCAGTTGAAGCTATACATAGCTTCAACTTCTCTAAGGTCACCACCTTAGTAAGCATATCCGCGGGATTCTCCGTTCCTTTAATCTTTTCAAGCTTCAATGTACCATCACTGATCAAACCTATGATGAAGTGATACCTAAGCTGAATGTGTTTCGTTTTTCCATGAAACAAAGGATTCTTCCCCAGATGAATAGCGCTTTGATTATCACAAAACAATGAACTATCTAGCTGTTTCTTCCCAAGTTCTTCCAGAAAATTCTTCAACCAAATCAACTCTTTACTGGCTTCAGCACAAGCCATATACTCAGCTTCAGTAGTTGAAAGAGCAACGCTCTTCTGTAATCTGGACATCCAACTAACCGCAGTTCCTCCAACTGAAAAAACAAACCCGGTTGTGCTTTTATAAGAATCCTTGCATCCCCAAGGTCTGCATCTGTATAGCCCCTTAGAACAATATCTTTGCCTGAGAACCGTAACCCCATCTTCGCAGTGCCTTTCAAATATCTTAGCAGCCATTTGACTGCCTCCCAGTGTTCTAATCCTGGATTAGACATATAACGACTGACTACCCCCACGGCCAGTGCTATGTCTGGCCTCGTGCACACCATGGCGTACATAAGGCTTCCTACAGTTGATGCGTAAGGAACCTTAGTCATTTTGGCTATGTCTTCTTCGGTTTTTGGTGACCGGTCTTTTGAAAGCTCAAACTGACTTCCTAGTGGAGTGCTTCGGGACTTGGCATCTTTCATTTTGAATTTCTCTAACACTTTCCCAATGTACTTTTCTTGAGATAGTGTCAGAGATCCGTCTTTGTTCCTGGAGATGCTCATTCCGAGTATCTGTTTGGCAGCACCCAGATCTTTCATTTCAAATTCTTCTGACATTTGCTTCTTCAATTTATTTATCTCTTTCATGTCAGAACCTGCAATTAACATATAATCCACATATAGAAGGAGGATGATGTAGGACTTTTCGAACTTCTTGATGTAACAGCAGTGATCCATCTCACATTTCTTGTATCCGGATCTACCCATGAAGTTGTCAAACTTCAAGTACCATTGCCTCGGAGCTTGTTTCAACCCATACAAACTCTTCTTTAGTCTACAGACCATGTTTTCTTTTCCTTTAACCTGAAACCCTTCAGGTTGAGCCATGTAAATATCTTCATTCAGATCCCCATGTAGAAAAGTTGTCTTCACATCTAGCTGCTCTAGATGAAGACTCTCGGCAGCAACAATACTTAGGACCAACCTGATAGTAGTCATCTTCACAACCGGAGAGAAGATTTCATTGTAATCTACCCCCGGTTTCTGTTGAAACCCCTTAACTACCAATCTAGCCTTGTAACGCTTAGAACCATCGTGTTCATCTTTGACCCTGTACACCCATTTGTTGTGCAATGCCTTCTTACCGGGGGGAAGCTTTGTCAGCTCCCACGTTCTGTTCTTCTCTAAAGATTTCATTTCATCCTTCATTGCTATCTCCCACTGCAATGAATCTTTCAGACTAATGGCTTCTGTGTAGCATTGCGGTTCTCCGTTCTCTGTTAGCAACAGAAAATTAGCAGATGGAGAATATATCTCAGGCAGTGTAGCAACTCTAGTAGATCTCCTGACCCACTTAGTCTCAGGAGGAACGGGAGCGGTAGCTGGTGATGGTTCTTCAATTTCTTCTTCAGAACTGTCACTGTCGGTTGAATCATCAACCTCTGAGCTCCCACTGTCTTGAATATTTGTTGGAGTTTCAGTATCACCTGTATTCTCGGTCTCAGTATCAACAACGATGTATTCTTTCTGAACTTTTGGTTTTGTTGCATTCTTGTCTTTGTATAACTCTGTTTCATTGAACGTGAAATTTTTACTTCTGATTACCTTCCTACTTTCAGAATCCCAAAGTCGGTAACCCATCTCGTCTAATCCGTAGCCAATGAACATACACTTTTTGGCCTTTGGATCCAATTTATCCCTGTCACTCAATAAACGGTAAGTAGAACAACCAAATACCTTCAGATGTTTGAGACTAACCTCCTTTCCTTTCCACACTTCCTCTGGTATTTTCAAACCCAAAGGAACAGACGGTCCACGATTAATTAGATAAGCCGCAGTGTTAACTGCATCGCCCCAGAACATTTTGGAGAGCCCTGCGTTTAACCTCATGCTCCTCGCCCTTTCAATAAGTGTTCTGTTCATCCGTTCTGCAACTCCATTTTTCTGAGGAGTTCCTGGGACTGTCTTGATCATCTTGATTCCCTGATCAGCACAATAATCAGTTAAATCTTTGCTGATGTATTCCCCACCATTGTCCGACTTCAGGCATTTGACCTTCAAATCAGTTTCATTTTCAACAGCAATTTTCCATTTCTTAAAGGTATCAAAAACTTCAAATTTATTTTTGAGGAAATAAACCCATACCTTTCGAGTTGCGTCATCAATGAATGTCACATAGTAGGAAGATCCTCCTACCGATTGGACTGAAGTAGGTCCATAAACATCCGAATGAATAAGCTCCAGTTTCTGAGCTTTTGGTGCTTGAGTTGTCTTCAAGAATGTGACTTTCTTCTGTTTACCGAGAACGCATGGTTCGCAAAATCCGGTTTCAACTTTCTTTAAATCTGGAAACTTCCCTTTCTCGGCCAACATTTTCAATCCTTTATCACTCATATGTCCGAGTCGCTGGTGCCATAAATTAGATGGACTCGGACCTGAAGGCATAGCATTAACACCGTCGGCAGGTACCTCCACCATGTACAGTGTCCCCTTCTTCTTTCCACGTGCAATCACGAGATTGCCCTTGATAACCTTCCATTGACCATCCCCGAAGAAAACCCCGTGACCTTGGTCATCCAGCTGACCAACTGAAATTAATTTCCTCTTCAAGTTGGGAATTACTCTGACATCTTTCAATGTCCAAGTGGTTCCGAGTGTGGTTTTTAGATCAACATCACCAATCCATGCAATGTCAAGTGTCTTATCATTAGCCAAACGAACTTTACCAAAGTTACCTGTTCGTAGATTCTTCACAAGCTCTGTGCAAGGGACGGCGTGAAAAGAAGCTCCTGAATCCATGATCCAGGACTCGATAGTGTTTTCAACGCAGCAAATAAGAGCATCATCTTCTACTTCCTCTTCTTCTTCATCGGCTGTTACGTTGTTCACCTCTTTATTGTTTTTTGCAACGACTGGTTTAGGACACTGGCTCCTAAAATGACCCTTTTCTTTGCAATTCCAACATTCAATGTCAGCCCTTGGTTTTGACCGACCTCTCTTTCTGGATTTGGACCTACCCCTGTTATTGCCCCTTTCAGGTCTTCTCCCTCTTCCTTCAGTATGTAGAATATTACTGGAAGATTCTCCAACGTTTTTCCTACGTACGTCTTCATTTAGAATCAAATCTCGCATCCCCTTGAATGTGAGTTTGGTAGTTCCAGATGAACTACTGACAGTTGTAGCAGTACCTGACCAGCTTTCGGGCAAAGAAGACAATAGAAGGAGAGCTTGTACCTCATCCTCAAAGTTAATATCAACAGATTCTAACCGAGTTAAAATAGAATTGAAATCATTAATATGGGCAGAAACAGACGAACCTTCTCTCAACTTGGTGTTAACCAATTGCCTGATGGGAAATACCTTTTTAACGGCAGAGGGCTTCTCATACATGTCAGCCAGGGCTTTTAACAAACCTGAAGTGATCTTTTCTTTGACTATGTTGTAGGCCACGTTCCTTAACAAAGACAACCTTACTACTCCCAAGGCTTTTCTGTGTAGGAGATTCCAGTCGGCTTCAGACATCTTCTCTGGTTTTGCTGTCAAACCAATTATCGAAAGATGTAAGCTCTTCTGATAGAGCATGTCTTCAATTTGCATTCTCTAGAATCCATAATCTTGTCCATCAAACGCCACTATCTTTACCTTACCTTCTTCTGCCATTGAAACAAAACTTACCGAGTAGAATTGATCGAGTCAAGACGGGGAACAGTGAACAAACACAGCAGTGGCGGCGGCCTGAACTTGTTGACTGTTCTATTGGACACTGTCTATTCAACCAATCTCAACCAAAATCAGTAATAAACGAGTAAAAAACACCGATAAAAAGGTTTACCGGATTTAGGGTTTGACGGCTGCGGTTGACCAGGTCAACAATAGCGGCAACAGCAGCGGAAACGGGACAGAAATCTGTTCTGTCGGTGGCAGTTCGGCGGAACCCTAATCAGTAGCGATTTTTATTAAAGACTGTAGCAGCGGAAACACTGTAGCAGCGGCGCTACTGTTCACGACTCGGTACTGTTCACACGGCGGCGGCGGCGGCAGGAGAAACCCTAGTTACTCCGGAGGCGGCTGTGAGTGTGACACGATCAAAAGCCAAGCTCTGATACTAGTTGTTAGGGTATCACACAACACGCAACACATGCTAAAACGAATAAACGACACGAAAGATTTATAGTGGTTCGGTCGGTATGACCTACATCCACTGACTGCAACTAGGGTGTTTATTATATTTAGGTGCTCAAAAAATTACAAGACTATTACATCATATATGTGTAATGAACAATAACACATCAAGACATACATCCTAGTTGTGTGTAATGAACAATAACACATAAACATACATCCTAGTTATGTGTAATATCCCACAACACATCAAGACTCCCATAGCACATAATCATACTATCTATTTATGTGTAAGAAAACAACACAATACCAATTACTAAGTAAGTGTAGAACACTTACCTTTGGCTTTAGATGATGATCCGCATTGATCTTCAACTTTCAACACTTGATTACCTAAACAATTATATTTGTTTAGTAATCTATAAATCCAAATACAATCACCAATTGAGATAAACACAAACTTAAGACTTAAGATTTGCACCTATGCTTAATTTGGTTAATTTATATTTAACCAAACCCCAAGTTCCCCAAATCAGCAATAATCCAACCAAGTAACCCTTTTGACCCGTTTAGGTTTGATTCATCATTCACCCAAATCCCCAATTTCTTAGGTTACCAAATTATTTTAGGATTTCAATAGGTTTTGTATTTATGAACACAGTAAACACCTACACACCCTTAATACATCATTTTAACACCCTAAATCAAAACTCCCCAAATTGAACCTCAAGAACCTAATTTTATTATTCCAAATTAGGTATTCATAGGATATTATCTACCATCCTTAATCATTAATTAAGCTAGGTTTTCACTTTTTAACAAGTTATTAACCCATTACACCACCCAAATCAGTCACAATTCGTGACTAACCACAACCCCACCAAGAACACTTGAAATGGGGATTAAAAGGGAGTAATTGATACTTACTTGATGATTAGAAGGAGATGAGTTCACCAAATCCTTCATATTCAAGCATGAAAGGCTTCAATTTTCGATCGTGGCCTTCTCCTCTCTTCCCCTCTCGTGATGAAAATCGCAAACACACATTTCTGGTGTGTTTTGCGTGACCCCCTCCCCTTAATTAACCAAAATCAGGTTTGTCTGATTCACAAAGCAACCCTTGTACTTCTAAATTGCCTTCTTTTTGCCCAAAATCCAAGTATGCCATGTTTACAAGGAACCCTCCACTTTGATTTGGTTTATTTACACCCTTATAATATGGTTAAACATATTATTTACCAAACCTGAAAATTGGTTCTTTACTACCCATGACTCAAAAGTTACAATTAACCATTCTAGTATATAGTTTAGGGTTTCTTACACAAAATCACACCTAACACTTCTAAATTCGTGGTTTTAATTCAAGAAGCATACAAAATCCTAAATCATGAGTTTCACTAACATAAGATGGAAGGTTACATGCCAGGAACCCTAGAAATTGATGGAGGATAGTAGAACCATGCCTTAATCCTCCTAATTCGTGTCATGAAAGTGAAATCAGCCCCTTCACCACCCTCGATTGCTCTTCTCGGTTGATCAGGGGTTTACGACCCCCTCCCCCTGCTCGACGCTACCCACACATCTTATGATCTTTTCCTTTTTTTTCCTTTTTATTCCCTTTTTGTTTAATAATTTCTCCCCTTTTACCACTAGTTATTAGTTTAGCCAATATTAGTCCCCATAATTATAAATTTATAAATTTTAGGTGTAAGTTTAACATATTTTAAATCCCACGAATGTTGGGATGTTACAAATACGTCATTTTAGGTTATAACAAGGTAGGTTAGGCGTTAATGACTTATGTTTGATGATAAGTCTACAAATTCATGGTGAAGAGTTGCATTAAGCTTCCATAAGTCATTTTAGGGGTATAACAAGTCATGTTACGTGTTGAATGACTTATGTTTGATGATACATTACCTAACTAACCATTTTAGTTACTATGTATTAATGAGTTGTTAAGTTACACTAAGTCATCTTAGATTATACAAGCCATGTTACGTGTTAATGATTTATGTTTGATGATACCTTATCTAACTCACCATTATGTGTCTTAATGAACCTTATAATGTGTTAATGAGTTGTATTAGGTTACATTAAATTATTTTAGGTTATAGCAAGTCATGTTATGTGCTGATGACTTTTGCTTGATGATAAGTTAACACTACATGTAAAGTCTTGATTGAAACTGCATGTAATACAATTAATATATACAAATCATGTATAATATAATCCAAAATACAAATATATGTGTATTATATTACAATCCTATCAACCATCACAGGTATGAAAAACAACACGCTCAAACCTCTTTCAAAGTAGAAAAAGAAAACAATAATATTTTCCTATATGTTATCTAGAAACATGTCAAGAAATGAAAACTTCTAGATCTTATAAAAAAAATCCAGGCATATAGTAACCATTGGTTTTCATATGTGCACAATCTGAGCATGTAAGTGGGAACTATTTTGGGGCAATCATATGACCAAATATATTGCGAGCACCGATTCTAACAATGCATACACATGTGAAATTTGTATTTCACATGACATTTGCACACCGCGAAAGTTCCCACGGACACAAACAGTGGCGGAGCTTGAAAATTTTCGCAGGGGGGCCGGGAAATTTTTTTTCATATAGGGGGGCCGGAACTATAAAATTTTCGGTCGAATACATATAAATTAACACTACTGAGCGAAAAATCGGGGGGGGGGGGGCCTCGGGCCCTTTATATCCTCCGCCCCTGGACACAAATGATGGATCGAAGACTGCACGTGGCAGATTTTAGTTCTAAGACCATCGGTTCAAACAAATATTCGTGATGACAACCAATATTATCACTAGAGAGATTGAGAAAAAAGAATGTGATCTAAATGGTCTTCACAATATACACAATAAAGTTCTACCCGTCAGAAACCGATATTTTCTGACAACTTTAACAGGCAAGAAACTTTGTATTGAAATTCTGCGACGGGTCACAAACAGATTTTCCTACGCAAATTTCGTCTCACTCGATAAGTACTGAAAAGACTTAAAGAAAATCTTATTCAAACTCTTTCATCGGCAATCCTTTGTTAATTACCGACAAACTTTAAATTTTTTTTTTCTTTTTTAACGTTCTGTTTGATTAAAAAAAAAGAAATATAAATGTTTAGACGTTTAGAGATTCTTCGATGAACGACACATATTAAAAAAAACTCAATTGCTTTTTATGGTTGGTTAAGCTAACTCGCGGACAGTAATCCATCAGTGATCACTAACTACATTTTGAAAAATAATAATTTTCCTTTCTTTTTCAGGGTTGTATTTTATCCGTTAATAAATATATGTTCGGTAAAATTCAACTTTCTAACAGTGAACATGCCATGAGCACAAAGCTCTTCATTGCTACGATAATCACAATAAATGATAAACCGTAACCATCACGTTAGTCTATAAATTCTTCACTCCAAAAAGAAGTTAAACATTCAATTTCAAGCATTCAATACTACTATCTGAATCTCTCTCTTTAGAAATTCTCCAACTTACTTTCACACTAGAGTTTATAGTCATAAGAACCCTAAAGATGAGGCTAATAGTGTCATTTCCCATCTCAAATTAGACATCTTATCCTTCAAGCACATGTGAAGTTTCGGACCAAACACTGCATACTTAGTTGCAACACCCTTCAAAATATCACTAGAAATTTGCGATTTTGTACAAGAGAGAATATTGAAATAAAGAAATGTTTAGATTAAGAGTTGATTTAGAGTATGTGTGAGTTTGTAGTTAAAAAAAATAAACAAACATTTAGATTATTGTGTATAATCTATCATTTGTATCGTCAAAGTTGATATTTAAAACGAGACAAATTAACTTTTACAAAATTTTAAGCATTATATGTAAAGAAAAAAAAAACCTTAAATTGTGTAGGTATATCGTAACTTAAGATTAATAGAATAATAAAGTTTGTAATTTTTTTTTCACTGTTAATTGAGTCAAGGTAAGACTCGTCCAAACTTATATCACTAGTAGAAAACATGCATATTTCCTACAAAGGTTTCCGACAAGTTATCAATTAAATAAATTTCCCACAAGTTAACGACAACTTTCCGACAAAACAAAAAAGTAACCATAAGATTTCCTACAATTGTTCGACAAATTTATTAAATAAGTTAACTTATTTATAATTAATATAATCGTCGGAAATTACCGACGAAAGGCTTTTGTCGCTAATTCGTCGGAAAATTAGTCGGGATTTCAAAAAATTTCCTACCGGGTTTTTCCAACAAACACTTTTTGTTGGAAATTTGTCGCAAACGGCCAATTCCGACAAATTTAACAAAATCTGCTGTCGCAAATTTTTCAGTTTTTTAGTAGTGTATTGAAAATTTTAGTTAAGATTTAATCAACTTGTATTAATATATCAAAAGGAATTATTATAAATGTTGATGATTCTTTTTTTTAATCAATTTTAATGGTTAATAATTCTTTTTAGCTTTATGTATTTAACTATTTATTTTAAAAGTTTTGTTGTAAGTTGCAACTTGCGTTGCAACCAATCTCGTTAGTCTTACAAAACATCCCACTTCATCTACTTGGTCAAAGTCAACTTTCCTTCAATCTCCTTTGAAACTTTCCTTCGTGGGACAATGAGTTAGACTTGGTCCTTATTATCACTCCCTATAGAAGTACAAACAAATACTATTAAAATAGAGAAAAACGTTGATATGAAAAAATTAAGTATATCGAAGATATTGAGCTTAAAAATATTGGTGTAAACTATTTTAATAGAAAAGCCAAATATGACAATTGCATTTCCAATTTGGTCTTTTCAGCCATATTTTCATATTACTATCAATTATAATTTTTCCACAGACTTAATCATAACCATTGAATTGATGTGACCAATCGTAAAGGTGAGCACATGTTAGTTTGGTTCGATTCACGACTAAAACTAAACTTATAACCAATGTTCTGTGTATATATACGTATATATACGTATATAGATATATGAGTATATATGTATATATATATATGTGTGTATGTATGTGTGTATGTATTGGTGAGTGGGTGGGTTTAAACGAGAACCACCTAAGATTAAGAACCATTTTTAAATGAGAACCGCACATGGATCATCAAATCTAGAAGATAAAAAACCAAGTGGTGACATTTTTGTAATTAAGTGAAACATGATATGATTTTTATTTGATGAAAAGACCAAAAAAATCAATGTGGTTTCATTGTCATTAATAAGTGAGCATTAATAGTATAATGTATGGAACGTTGAATTCATTACATGCCATAGAAATTTAAGAAACATGAATAGTATATTGTACACATTGGTGACTACACTAGCAACTATTTATACTTAAGTGTACGCATTGTTGCGTATAACACATGTGTTAGTGATGATAAATTAGTGTATGTATTGTTTCGTATATTGTATATGCATTTTTTACATGGTCTAGTGTATGAACTGATAAATACAATATTTGTGAATTCTTAGCATAATATAGTGTATGCATCGATTAGTGTAATACTTATATAGTCTCAGAACTTTGTAGAACTTTAGTGTATTCATTCGTGAATAGACTATTTCTAGATTCTTTTTTTACTATATTTACTAATGCACACACTATATGTAGATTCTGAACATATATTTGTTATTCACTAATATATACATTATATGCGATCCAAGCATAATCTAGTGTATCCCTTGATGCATAACTACTCATAGATTTTGAAAATTTTAATTTATTCAATAGTGATACATTACTTTTAATATCTTATATCGTGTATTTGTGAATTCTAAGCATAGTATAGTGTATGCATTGATTAGTGCAATACTTATACATTCTCATAACTTTAGTGTATTCATTCGTGAATAGACTATTTCTAGATTCTTTTTTTACTATATTTACTAATGCATATACTATATGTAGATTCTGAACATATATTTGTTATTCACTAATATATACACTATATGCGGATCTAAGCACAATCTAGCGTATCCCTTGATGCATAACTACTCATAGATTTTGAAAATTTTAATTTATTCATTAGTGAATACAGTACTTTTAATATCTTATATCGTGTATTCACTAATGCATGCACTATATGTAGATTATGAGCATATTTTTGTGTATTCACTAATGCATACCAAATACGTCGATTCTAATCATAGTTTAGTATATTCACTGATACATACACTACTTCTACATTATGAGAACTTTAGTATATTCAATGGTGAATATATTGATTCCCGGATTCTTACCGAGTATGTTGTAAGTCCCCAAACCCGGGAGGTCTCTGTAACATTTTAGATTTTCACGTACCTGTTCTAGTGCAATAAACAAAGTTTCAATTTCCAAATTCTAGTGCAATACCCTATGTTACCTATACAAACATCATAATTCAAGTTTTTTACAGAATTATCTTCTTTTATACACACACATCTCTAATTCAAAGGATTTTACATCCTTATTTATATATACACACATATAAATAGATATTTGAAATTCAAATAAACAAGTTTGAAACCCCCCTTAACCATTTGGACTCTTGGACCCTCAATTTGAACCCTTTGACTTTAGATTTGAACCCCTTTAACCAATTTTTGACCCCATCCACGAATTTTGACTTTCTTAACGTCAAACAAGCCCAAATTCATGCAAATCCAACGCCCTGATCATTTAAACCCGAATGATATGGACCTTCCATGTTTACATAATCGATTATCGATCACTCCTAAACCCAATTAACATTCCAATTCAACTTTATTCACGGCTTAATTCAAATTTTGAAAGATTTGACTTCGTAGAGTCAAACTGAGATCAATCCTTGCCAAATCAAAAGATTCAGATGTGTTTGGGATCCGAAAATCACTCCCCATCAATCCCTTCATGAATTCTAACCGTAAACGTGACCAAATTCATTCGCTTTCCATCGATTAACGCGTATATCTACACTACAGCTGTCGTCCTTAAACCACGAATCAAATCGTGTAATTAAAACAAAATTGAATAAATTAACTCGTCCCTTCACCGTCGCATAACCCATTACAAACTCTCCCAACCCTTAATCCGCCTGCATTTCACCTCTGATCTTCGATCGAGCACCAAGAACAGCGGGAGTCTTGATCTAGCCGTCTGCATTCACCACCCAATCCAATCGAGTAAGTTTTATGTCATACGATTCGTTTTAGCATGCTTATCAATAGCCCCATAACAATTCATCGAAACTGATTGTATCGAGTTCAATTGCCGGTGGGATTCATAGCCTGTTCATACGCATTTGTTGGGTTGAATCATGTAACGTATTTGATTATTGGGTTTCTCTATCTAACCAGCGAAACCACTTGGTCCGACTGGTTAAGACACTGCCCCATCGGACCAAGTGGCGTGGGTTCGAAACCCACAACCCACACCCAACAAGCCTTTTTGCGTGTTTTTCTGATACCAGAACTCGACCCCTTTGCAATTACGAGTTAAAACCAATTCGAAACAGACTTGTGGTAGGGGCACATCCCTGGTTCAGTGGTTGGTACTCAACGCCCATGCGGGGCAGACCCGGGTTCGACCCGGGCAGTACCCATTCATTTTTAAAAACCTATTTTAAGGCTTAAAAATTATTTTTATAAACCCAACACTATTTAAATCAGAATAAAACACTAGTTTACAAGTTTTAACATAAAATATCTATTTCTACAAATTCAATTGTTTAAAATTTTATTTTAATTATTTAAAAATATATTTTAAATAATTAAACAAGGTATTTAATTTTCTAAATTTATACATATCGTGACAAGATATTTTTATATAAAATTACATTCTCATAAATCATTTGTTTTCTATATATACACACACACACACCATATATATATATATATATATATATTAGAGTTTAAACAAATAAAATTTTTCTAATATATATTAATAACTACATTTTTAAACAAAATTTATTTATTAAATTATTTCTTTTACGTTAACAAAATTTATTTAGGGTTTTACCCTATATTTTGACACATTATAAATGAATAAATAAGATAGATTTATTTATAAATATAATATCACATTTCTTTTAAAGACGTAGTATTTTAAATAAATAAAGGAAATTTATTCATTTAAATTCAAACCCTAAAACAATTATTGATTCCCCTAAATATATATTGAACTTACATTACCAAACCTTTATCTAAATACATGTAACCTACAATCCCCTTTTACATGAATTGACTAAACTCTTGTACAAATCCACACATATCAACACCCGATGAACATTAGATCATGACTTAGACTTTATGCACAATACTAATACAAGTTCATACAATTCACTCTAGGTCAAGTCTGTGATTGCAAAATCACTTGTGAGACCTATTGCTTGTGTTATCTACACAATTGATACAAAGTGAGTTTACATAACCCATTTTTCGTATGTATATATTTGGGGTGAAACATGATTACATTCAAATACTATTTGCAATTACACACGTACAATTTTACAATATGATCATATGTGTTTATTTGTGCTTTATGCTTGAATGCTAATTGTTAAGGCTACATATACATGATATACACGTGCAAACACAAATACATTACTTCAGGCTAACATGTGTTGTTAGGCCCTACATTAGGATAACATGTGTTGTTATGCCCTACATTAGGATAACATGTGTTGTTATGCCCTACATTTACATCAGGATAACATGTGTTGTTATCTACATTAGGATAACATGTGTTGTTATGCCCTTCAATTACAAAGTTTCATTTGTGCATCTAGCTTAACTTAGATTCTCCATAAATGCTTTATAAACCACGCATCATATGAATTGTACACAAAACATTTGAACTTTACTTGTGGTGTCAAAACCTATGTATGCTCACCAACTATTTATAGTTGACCCTCTCATTTTATCATGTTTCAGGTACAGTGTTTGAGTTAAGATTTCAAGTCACTTCACTTAGGATTGAGGACGTAGTTTTAAAATTAAATAAAGTTATTCATGTATTTTTATTCTTGTAAGAGTTGTACTTGATTACTTGAGATATGAAATGAAAGTTATTGTTTAATTATCACAACTTTAGTAAACCATGAGCTTATGAACAGTCTACATGTCCCGCCCCGACGTTTCCACTGTCGGTTGGGGTGTGACAGATTGGTATCAGAGCCTTGGTTATAGGGAATTAGGTTATTAGACACCTTTGACCTAGGCTATAACCTTAGGACACCCATTATTGCCATGTTCTATGATTATATGATATGCTACATGCTATGTGCTACATGATTATTTGCTAGACCCCGTTTCTTGCTAGGAGTTATCTAAACAATAAATCCAAAATAATAATACCTTTTCCCTTACCCTAAGCCTCAATCCTTCTCTAAAACCATCATCATCATAGCATGTGGGACGTCATAAAACTTATTTTTACACCTCGTTAGGGTTTTAAACTTTGTTAACTAGTAGAGGACATGTGCAATTTGGAAGAGTGACACATGTATTCTGGGTTTTCTGTCTAGGAAAGCATTTCATATAAATCCCAATCAACCGAGGGATCCGTATGCTTTCCTGGGAATTCCTGGGATGAGTGTTTACTTATAAGCTAAAGCATGTCTCCTTGAAAGTTATATGAGCTTAATTAACCTTAATGTGTCATAGTATTCAAGTGATTATGTCACTATTCGAGTACAATCCAAACTATGATTTACTACTTCATCTATTATCTTGTTCCATTTTAAATTCAATCAACTTTCATAAGTTCTTACATCTTTTCTTGTCTTGTGCAAATCTGTAGAATGCCTCCCCGTCGTGCTACCGTGACCAACAACAACACCGACATTGCTGCTATCCTTGCACAACTTGTAACTCAACTTACCCAAGCTAATGGAGCCATTAGTGGTACCAATGGAACTAATGGTGGTGGTGGTGCCAACCCACCCCAATGCACTTTCAAACACTTTAACTCATGCAACCCCGTCAAGTTCTAAGGTACCGAAGGGGCTACGGGCCTCCTTCAATGGTTTGAAAGTATTGAAAGCACTTTTCTCAACAGTGATTGCCCTGATCACCTCCGGGTTCGCTATGCCACCAACGTCTTTCAGAAACGGGCGCTCACTTGGTGGAATGGTGAGAAGAGAAACCGGGGTGTGGTTGTGACCATGGCCTTGCCATGGGATGAAGTTAAGAGACTCATGACCGAGGAATTCTGTCCTCGTAATGAAATGAAGAAGTTGGAGGCTGAGTTTTGGGATCTTACCCAAGACAGTGGTGAAAGTTTAGCCTACACAACTCGTTTCCATGAGTTAAGCCTTCTGGTACCCCACATGGCCACCCCACTGACTCGGGGTATTGAGAAGTACATCGGTGGTCTACCTATGAAAATCCAAGATACAGTCCTAGGAAGAAATCTAGCTACTCTTGAAGACGCTATCCGCTTAGCTGCCACATTAACTGATAACTATGTGAAGGCGGGTACACTAACAAGGAAAGGCGCAAAGAAAGTCACTGACCCGACAACCTCTTCTGAACCCTCTTTGGAAGACAAACCCAAACCTCCTCACTCCAATAAGAAACGTAACTTTGCTGTCATTACCCCTGTTGTACCAATCAACCAAGTAGCTCCCCTAGCCTAAAACCATAATAAGAAACCATATGCGGGCAACAACCCTCTGTGCAACACGTGCAACTATCACCACTTCCCAAACATGCCATGCCGTCTATGTGCCAATTGTGGAAGGTATGGTCATGTAGCGAACACTTGACAATCCAGATCACATGTTAGTCAAACCCACCAAGGGAACCGAGCCAATCACCAAGTTGCCAATCAAGTTGTACCAGCCATTACTAATGGGCGTGCTTGTTATGAATGTGGTAATCTAAACCACTTCAAAAACCAATGCCCAAGGATAGCCAATGCAAACCAAGGTGGTGCTCGTGGGCGTGCCTTCAACATAAACACTAACGAAACTCAAGTCAATGCCGAAGCAGTAGATGAAACCAATTGAAGCTAGTGCAAGATGGAGTCGAATAGGGATCTAGTCTAGAATGAATTATGCATTGTAATCCTTTATGTTATTTTTGTCATTGTCAGAACTATTTACACCTACTACGGTTTGTCACTATCAACTTGAGCTTGCTAGCCAACTTCAGAAAGTGAATCATTTCGCCATTAACCGTCTATATAAGCACTAACGAATTTAAAAGTTAAAACTCATCTACCTACATTGTACATGAACGCCAAGTAACACACCCGATCGCCTACAAAATCCGATAGTTTCTGATACGCATGAGACTCAATACATATTCAAATATATATATATATATATATATATATATATATATATATATATACATAATACTAGAGTGATCACATTATACATATTTGCTTATACATGATACCAAATTGTTCACACTATACATGAAACCTATTTGCTTACGACATGCCTAACACTAGATCATATATGAAAACATGAGTGTTTACATTATACACGGAATTAGATTGTTTACATTATTGCAATTGACTAAGTACATCATACACAAGGCATGACTATTCACCCTATCCATGAAAGCTACTCGGGGTTTGACGAATCCTTGTTCAAACACGAGGAAGCTATGGAACCCTAAATTATGCCACGTTATTACTCTTTAGTACCTGATTGGCTCTACTATCTATGGACATAGTTATTGTTAGCAACACATACGTGAAAGCAATAGTTACGAATTAAGTGTTTTTGTGTTACCCCCTGGACCCCACACACAATGGGATGAACTATGTGGACCATGCAACGATTTGGATAATTACGGGTGCACACGTAATTATAAAAATCAGCGTATGGAAAACATAGCAAATTCTGTCGTGTGTTATGACGTAAACCTATCGAGATATATAGTAACGAAACTAATGAGATATGACAAGGGCATGGTGGATACGCCGCTGGTACTTCCTATATATAAGTGTTCCTATCATATTATCAGAAGTAACATTATTTGTGTCACGTAAAGTTTTATGTTGTTTGACGGGACAATGTTTATGAAATCTCTTACCCACTAACAATTCTTGAGCATATTAAACTACATCTTAAACAAAATCTGATCATCAAATTCCCATCAAATGCATTCCAAGTGATGCACTCAACCTTTAGAATCCAAATTATTATCCGATAGTTTTTCTCCTTAAGTTCATTTCAAAAACTAAATCCATTGTCATTATTCGTGCCAGACTTTGAGAAACAGAACTGAATCTTGTTATCGGTTGTACTCCTCAAACCGAAAATCAAAACTCGTGGGGAATCCAAACTCATCTCTTTCCCGATCCAGTAGCCCCCCACTAGTTAAATTTCGGGACGAAATTCCCTCAACATCGGGATACTATAACATTTCAGATTTTCACGTACCTGTTCTAGTGCAATAAACAAAGTTTCAATTTCCAAATTCTAGTGCAATACCCTATGTTACCTATACAAACATCATAATTCAAGTTTTTCACAGAATTATCTTCTTTTATACACACACATCTCTAATTCAAAGGATTTTACATCCTTATTTATATATATACACATATAAATAGATATTTGCAATTCAAATAAACAAGTTTGAAACCCCCCTTAACCATTTGGACTCTTGGACCCTCAATTTGAACCCATTGACTTTAGATTTGAACCCCTTCAACCAATTTTTGACCCCATCCACGAATTTTGACTTTCTTAAAGTCAAACAAGCCCAAATTCATGCAAATCCAACGCCCTGATCATTTAAACCCGAATGATATGGACCTTCCATGTTTACATAATCGATTATCGATCACTCCTAAACCTAATTAACATTCCAATTCAACCGTATTCGCGGCTTAATTCGAATTTTGAAAGATTTGACTTCGTAGAGTTAAACTGAGATCAATCCTAGCCAAATCAAGAGATTCAGACGCGTTTGGGATTCGAAAATCACTCCCCATCAATCCCTTCATGAATTCTGACCGTAAACGTGACCAAATTCATTCGCTTTCCACCGATTAACGCGTATATCTACACTACAGCTGTCGTCCTTAAACCACGAATAAAATCGTGTAATTAAAACAAAACTGAACAAATTAACTCGACCCTTCACCGTTGCACAACCCATTACAAACTCTCCCAACCCTTAATCCGCCTGCATTTCACCTCTGATCTTCGATCGAGCACCAAGAACAGCGGGAGTCTTGATCTAGCCGTCTGCATTCACCACCCAACCAATCGAGTAAGTTTTATGTCATACGATTCGTTTTAGCATGCTTATCAATAGCCCCATAACAATTCATCGAAACTGATTGTATCGAGTTCAATTGCCGGTGGGATTCATAGCCTGTTCATACGCATTTGTTGGGTTGAATCATGTAACGTATTTGATTATTGGGTTTCTCTATCTAACCAGCGAAACCACTTGGTCCGACTGGTTAAGACACTGCCCCACCGGACCAAGCGGCGTGTGTTCGAAACCCACAACCCACACCCAACAAGCCTTTTTGCGTGTTTTTCTGATACCAGAACTCGGCCCCTTTGCAATTATTAGTTAAAACCAATTCGAAATAGACTTGTGGTAGGGGGACATCCCTGGTCCAGTGGTTGGTACTCAACGCCCATGCGGGGCAGACCCGGGTTCGACCCGGGCAGTACCCATTCATTTTTAAAAACCGATTTTAAGGCTTAAAAATTATTTTTATAAACCCAACACTATTTAAATCAGAATAAAACACTAGTTTACAAGTTTTAACATAAAATATCTATTTTCACAAATTCAATTGTTTAAAATCTTATTTTAATTATTTAAAAATATTTTTTTAAATAATTAAACAAGGTATTTAATTTCCTAAATTTATAAATATCGTGACAAGATATTTTTATATAAAATTACATTCTCATAAATCATTTGTTTTCTATATATACACACACACACACATATATATATATATATATTAGTGTTTAAACAAATAAAAATTTTCTAATATATATTAATAACTAAATTTTTAAACAAAATTTATTTATTAAATTATTTCTTTTACGTTAACAAAATTTATTTAGGGTTTTACCCTATATTTTGACATATTATAAATGAATAAATAAGATAGATTTATTTATAAATATAATATCACATTTCTTTTAAAGACGCAGTATTTTAAATAAATAAAGGAAATTTATTTATTTAAATTCAAACCCTAAAACAATTATTGATTCCCCTAAATATACATTGAACTTACATTTTCTTACCAAACCTTTATCTAAATACATGTAACCTACAATCCTCTTTTACATGAATTGACTAAACTCTTGTACAAATCCACACATATCAACACCCGATGAACATTAGATCATGACTTAGACTTTATGCACAATACTAATACAAGTTCATACAATTCACTCTAGGTCAAGTCTGTGATTGCAAAATCACTTGTGAGACCTATTGCTTGTGTTATCTACACAATTGATACAAAGTGAGTTTACATAGCCCATTTTTCGTATTTACATATTTGGGGTGAAACATGATTACATTCAAATACTATTTGCAATTACACACGTCAATTTTACAATATGATCATATGTGTTTATTTGTGCTTTATGCTTGAATGCTAATTGTTAAGGCTACATATACATGATATACACGTGCAAACACAAATACATTACTTCAGGCTAACATGTGTTGTTAGGCCCTACATTAGGATAACATGTGTTGTTATGCCCTACATTAGGATAACATGTGTTGTTATGCCCTACATTTACATCAAGATAACATGTGTTGTTATCTAAATTAGGATAACATGTGTTGTTATGCCCTTCAATTACAAAGTTTATTTGTGCATCTAGCTTAACTTAGATTCTCCATAAATTCTTTATAAACCACGCATCATATGAATTGTACACAAAACATTTGAACTTTACTTGTGGTGTCAAAACCTATGTATGCTCACCAACTATTTATAGTTGACCCTCTCATTTTATCATGTTTCAGGTACAGTGTTTGAGTTAAGATTTCAAGTCGCTTCACTTAGGATTGAGGACCTAGTTTTAAAATTAAATAAAGTTATTCATGTATTTTTATTCTTGTAAGAGTTGTACTTGATTACTTGAGATATGAAATGAAAGTTATTGTTTAATTATAACAACTTTAGTAAACCATGAGTTTATGAACAGTCTAAATGTCCCGCCCCGACGTTTCCGCCATCGGTTGGGGTGTGACAGTCTCACGTATTGGATTTACTAATCAACACATAGCACTAAAACATAAAGCATTCAATACTAGCAGCGGAAACGATTTAAAGTTTCAACATAACAGCGGAAGCATAACGTGTCTAACACAACTTGTCAAATACAAACTGAAACTTGTCTTAAACAACTGGAACATAAACATAAACGGGATTCCATATGCTGATCATCGGGTAACACATCTCGCCAAGTTAGCATCCACTTCCATTAACAGCCACCTACACTTAACTGATGTGCATTCTAAAAACCAGCAACGCTGAGTGAGTTCTAACGTTTACTTTAAATCAATTATTTAAAAGATTTTGCTACTACATTTATACTGCCAATAAGGCAAAAACTTACATACTTTACTTTGCTTACAGTTTAAAACATAAAATAACCATCAATTCCTCTTTACTGTACTGCCCTCGTGGCTAACACCATGAACGACAAGTACCTAGTCAATGCCTCCTGCACCTCCTCCTGCACCTCCTCCGCTACCACTACCATTTCCTCCGCCGTTATTACGATTGGCTTCATACTGCTCCAAGGCGGCGGCTACACGTTGTGATATGAGTTGCTCAACTTCTGTGGAAATCGTCGTGTTGTTTTCACCAGTAGTGTCACGCGGTGCCCTTCTTTTGGGTGCCATGGGTCTGAAGTCGAAATGAGGTTAGTGTGTGACGATATTCAGTGTGTACGATATCCGTACAGTATGATGATAAGTTATGAAATGCATATGCAATAAAAAAACGTCTCATTGAGTCATTTAAATTATAGACTAGGTTCGATTTTTAGACTCCTAGTTCGCTATAATCAATGGCTCTGATACCAATCTATCACACCCCGCCAAGGCGGAAACGCGAGGCGTGACGTTCATGGTTTCCAAAGCATATAATTATTGCAAACGCATACATACAACTGGATACATAAATTAAGTTTAAGGTTTTACAGCCCAAATAGTAGTTGAAGTTACAAAATATTAAGATTTTGCAAATATGACCCAATACATTATGGGTTATACAAGAAAAATCTTCAAAAGTAGTATCCACCATGTATGCATGAACCCTACGTAGTATTACCCTTGTTGCCGCGATTAATTTCCTGAAAAACATACTTGAAAATATCAACACTAGGTTGGTGAGTTCACAGGTTTTATATATGAATACAATGAGCAAACCAATTGCATGAAAATGATTTTTACGTATATGATAAACAAAACAAGTAATGTTTGACCCATTTGTAAACTAGCTAGGAATACAAATAATATGTACATACATGAGGCATAACCAAACCAAGACCAGGTGTTTTGCCCCTCACTCGTACCTCACGAGCAATATTAGAACACTATGCCGTCATTTGGCCAGAGGGACCCATGGTTAGCGCGACTAACCATGACCGGGGGTGTCAGACCCAATAGTACTATCCATAGATTCCTAGGCTAATCCATAGCTAATGGTTATAAATATGATGGTCAGGGGACTTTATGAGCTCCAAATGTAACAACTCATGCAAACATAATGGTCGGGTCTTGTTTTCTTGTTATCATATAAAAATAGTTGTAAGTATGTTCTTCCCCCAAATTATACAAAACAGTAAAAAGGGGCCGTGAAACTCACCTTGAGTTTGTGTATGCTTGCTATGATATTTGTTCTAGTCAACTTGACTATTCGTACCCTAATTACAAAAGGGTAATTCGTGTTATGACCGAATGTCTCATATGCAAATTGTTCACCGACTTAGTAAATCTGGTTTCTTTTGTTTAAATATCTTCTTAGTTTTCCAACACTTGTTTTGTTATAAAACAGTTCTAAGTTACTGCTAAATGGGACTGATAACCAGGTATCGATACTACATAGTTTCGATTGAGCAGAACAGAACAGAACATATGTCGAAACTTCCTAGTTTCGATTGAGCAAGCTGGGTATCGAAACTACCTAGTTTCGATTGAGCAACAGGTATCGAAACTACTAGTTTCGATTGGGCATCCAGGTATCGAAACTACCTAGTTTCGATTGAGTAATAGGTATCGAAACTACCTAGTTTCGATCAAACAGGTATCGAAACAATAGTTTCGATTACTGAACTTTTGATTGACAGAATCAGTCCTGCATATTTTTATGTTTTAATCTTGAATTTGACACACTTTTCTTGTTATCTTACTTGCGTTCGAACGATTTGTATGTTTAGCTACGGTTTTAAAGAAAATAATATGGATGGTATTGAGTTTTTACCTCTTACCAGAGATGATGATTTTGAGAGAATCAGAGAATGATCTTGAGCTCCTTAGCTTGATTCTTGATAAGAACACTTGGATTTTTCGTATAACACCCAAAAGGTAGATAACTTTGAGCTTGAAAATGGATGAACTCTTGAAAATATGATGAGGATGAAGGCGTTGATGTTGTTGCCGTAAAGAGAGAAAAATACGGTGGAGTGTGTGTTTGGAATTGGTAAGTGATAGATATGATGGAAGGTGAGCTCTTGTCAAGTTTTAGAAGGCAAGAGGTATGGTATAAGGATTAAAGAATTTGAATGAGAGAAGTACAGTAGTGTGAATGGGGGGGAAGTCTTCTCTGGCTTCGGCCGAGAAGGTCAAGGGGGTGGGTTGGGTTAATTAACTTATTAAGGGTATTAATATCAATTAGATTTTAAGTGTAAATTTATTTAATCCATTAAGTGTATTAATATTAATTAGAGTTCCAAATGGTAATTTAATTTGGTTTAGGTTCTCCACGGTATTATAAATTTATTAAGTTTATGGCTCGTTAACGAAAGATATTGAAATCTTGGATTGTATAATTCGTTGAGGTGATTATTTGTAGGTATAGATACCTAAAGTTGACACTACGAGGTAATATCTTCGAAAGAGTTCGTTAGTTTACTTTTACGTATATTATATGATTTAATCTTAAAAATAAATCATAGTTCAACGTAAATTTTTGTGTAATATATATATATATATATATATATATATATATATATATATATATATTTCCTGGTTATTTAATTTAATCCCTAACGTTCGTATTTAGTTGGGTTATCCTGGTACGTGAACCGGTAACTCCTAGAATTACCAAATATGAAATGAGACCATGTACGATTTTTGTTAGACCTTAATGTCCTTGTTTGTGAAATTAAATAAATCACAAAAACAATTAAAATGTAAACTTGTTTATAACATGTACGGATATTGACCTTGAATGTCGGGTGTCACATTCTCCCCATGTTAAAAGAATTTCGTCCCGAAATTCAATTCGTGTCATCTTGAATTGGTGTATCCTCAAACAGGGAGGGGTATTTCGTTTTCATTTGATCTTCTTGTTCCCATGTATACTCAGGACCACGTTTTGAGTTCCAACGTACTTAAACTAGTTTGATACGACTACGTCTCAGCCTTTGAACTTTCCAATCTGTAATCTCAATCGGTTCCTCAATGAAATGAAGTTTATCATCAATATGAATTTCATCTGGCGGTATGATCAAGGTCTCGTCTGACAAACACTTCTTGAGATTCGATACGTGAAACGTGTCATGTACGTTGTTTAGTTCTTGCGGTAGTTTGAGCTTGTAAGCTACCGGACCAACCCTAGCCAGAATTTCAAACGGTCCAACGTATCTGGGGTTGAGCTTACCACGGTTACCAAACCTTGCAACTCCTTTCCAGGGTGAGACTTTTAACATCACTCAGTCACCAATTTGAAATTCTAATGGTTTCCGTCTGTTATCAGCGTAGCTCTTTTGTCTGTTTCGAGCAGCTTTCAGACGGTCCTTAATTTTGAAGATCCTATCAGTGGTTTCCTGGACAATCTCAGGACCTGTCAAATGTTTTTCACCAACTTTCGCCCAACATAGCGGTGAGCGGCATTTACGACCATATAAAGCTTCAAACGGTGCTGCCTTGATGCTTGTGTGGTAGCTGTTATTATAGGAAAACTCCGCCAACGGTAAATGAGTATCCCAATTTCCTCTGAAATCAATTACACACGCACAGAGCATATCTTCTAATGTTTGGATAGTCCTTTCACTTTGACCGTCCGTTTGTGGATGGTAGGCTGTGCTCATGTCTAGGCGCGTGCCTAGGGCTTCTTGTAACGATTTCCAAATTCTAGAAACGAATCTGCTGTCTCTATCAGAGATAATAGAAGCTGGTACTCCGTGTCTTGCCACAATTTCTTTAATGTAGAGTCTTGTAAGTTTCTCCGTCTTGTCGGTTTCTTTAATTGGCATAAAGTGAGCAGATTTCGTTAAACGGTCGACAATTACCCATATGGTATCATAACCACTGGACGTCTTGGGTAATTTTGTGATGAAATCCATGGAAATCACTTCCCATTTCCATTGGGGAATTTCAGGTTGTTGTAACAAGCCAGACGGTTTCTGATGTTCGGCTTTTACTTTTGAACACGTTAAGCATTTACTGACATATGTGGCAATATCTCCTTTCATATTGGGCCACCAATATAATTCTTTTAGATCCTTATACATCTTATCCGAACCTGGGTGAATGGAGTACCGGGACTTGTGAGCTTCATCCATAATCAACCCACGTAAGTTACCGTTACTCGGCACCCAAATTCTGTCCATGAAGTAAAACGTATTATCTGACTTAGACTCCAATTGTTTGATCATTCCACGTAGTGCTTCATTTTGGATGTTCTTTTCCTTAAGTGCTTCTTGTTGTGCCATTCGGATTTGAGTAGTAAGACTCGTATGAATTGTTAATCCTAGGGCATGAACACTAAGAGTTTTAACTCGTTCCTTGCGACTTAAGGCGTCTGCTACGACATTGGCTTTCCCAGGATGGTACTTGATATCACAATCATAGTCGTTTAGTATTTCTACCCAACGACGTTGTCTCATGTTAAGTTCCTTTTGATCGAAGATATGTTGAAGACTCTTGTGATCAGTAAAGATAGTGCATCTCGTACCATAAAGATAATGTCTCCAGATCTTGAGTGCAAACACAACTGCGCCCAACTCCAAGTCGTGGGTCGTATAATTCTTTTCGTGCACTTTTAGTTTTCGTGAGGCATATGCGATGACTTTGTCTCTTTGCAATAACACACAGCCAAGTCCCTGGTGTGATGCATCGCAGTATACGACAAAGTTGTCGATTCCCTCCGGAAGAGATAAGATCGGTGCACTACACAGCTTCTGCTTCAGTAATTGAAAAGCTGACTCTTGCTTGTCACTCCAATCAAACTTCTTTTCTTTCTGGGTTAATGTGGTTAAAGTCAAGGCTATTTTCGAAAAATTCTCGATGAATCGTCTGTAATAGCCGGCCAAACCCAAAAATTGACGCACTTCGGTCGGAGTCTTTGGTGCTTCCCAGTTTTTGATCGCTTCTATCTTAGATCGATCAACATGAACTCCTTCCTTATTGATGACATGTCCAAGGAAATGCACTTCTCGGATCCAGAACTCACACTTAGAGAATTTAGCGTAAAGTTTCTCGTTTCTGAGTAGTTCCAAAATTAATTTCAGATGATGTTCATGATCCTCCTTGGTTCGTGAATATATTAATATATCATCAATAAATACTATCACGAATTTATCCAAGTATGGCGTGCACACTCGGTTCATGAGATCCATAAAAACAGCTGGTGCGTTCGTCAAACCAAATGGCATAACTAGGAATTCGTAGTGGCCATAACAAGTCCTAAATGCCGTCTTTGGTACATCTTCTTCTTGGATTCTTAGTTGATGATACCTCGAACGTAGATCGATCTTAGAGTAGAAGCTAGAACCTTGTAGTTGATCGAACAAATCGTCTATTCGAGGAAGTGGATATCGGTTTTTGATTGTAAGCTTGTTTAATTCTCAGTAATCAATACACATCCTAAAGGTTCCATCCTTTTTCTTTACGAACAAGACCGGAGCTCCCCAAGGTGAGAAACTCGGTCTTATGAAACCTTTATCAAGCAACTCTTGCAGTTGATTAGATAATTCCTGCATCTCGGAAGGTGCTAGTCGATACGGTGACCGCGCAACCGGTGCAGCTCCTGGTACCAAATCGATTCGAAATTCGACTTGTCTCGGTGGTGGTAATCCAGGTAAGTCTTCAGGAAAAACTTCGGGGTAATCCTTAACGATTGGTATGTCTTCAAGTCGACGTTCCTCGGGTTTCTTCTCGACGACGTGAGCCAGGAATACGCAATAGCCTTTACGTAGATACTTACGAGCTTTCATGCAGTTTATCATCCTTAATGTTACTCCACTCTTCTCACCTTGAATCGAAAGAACTTCTCCGTTCGGGAGTGGAATTTGGACAATCTTCTCAAAACAAACAATCTCGACGTGATTCTTCGACAACCAATCCATGCCAACAACAACGTCAAAGCTTCCCAAGTCAACAGGTAGTAGGTCTATACTAAATGTGTGGTTCTTAAAACATAAGGTACAACCCTGAATGACTTCTCCAGTTTTAATTAATTCCCCGTTTGCTAATTCAATTGTATAATTTTGGTCTAGTTTGCTGGGCTTAATACCGAGTAGGGACTTAAAGTCACTTAACACAAAACTCATATCAGCACCCGTATCGAAAAGTATAGAGGCATAATGATTGTTTATCAGGAACGTACCAGTGACAATGTTAGGGTCCTGGCGTGCGTCCCCAGCTCCCATCACGAACGCTCTTCCTCGGGCCTGATTGTTATTTTGATTATTCAACTTGGGGAAATCTTTCCTGTAGTGCTTCAGATCTCCACATTCATATCATCCTTGCTTAATCTTATCGGTGGGGTTGGCATTGAGTCGGCATGTCTGCGCTCGATGTCCAAACTTTCTACACCTTTCACATTGAGTGCATTTCCCCACATGGTGATACCGCACTTATCACACCTCGGTTGGGGGCCAACATAACCCTTTTTCTCCAAAGTGTTAGCAGCAAAAACTTTCACAGTCGCTTGTCTCTTATAGGCTTGATTCCTAAATTGGTTATTTGGTTTTCCCACCCATTTTCTCTTTTCTCCTAACTTTCTTTCCTCAGTCTCCTTCTTCTCAAACAAACCATCACGCACAACATTATCTCTTAGCTTGAAAGCTAGAATTATAGCGCTCCTAGCATCCATAGGGTTCGACGAAGTCACCATACTACGAATTTGGGGTGCAAGGCCCCACAAATACCTCTCAACTCTTTTGTACTCTGGTGTGACCATGCGTGGCACCAAGATTGCCAGCTCATTGAACCTGTCAGTGTAACCAGCCACATCATCTCCTATCATTTGAAGGTTCTACATTTCAGTTTCGATTTTCTGCAATTCATTTCGAGGACAGTACTCCTCGATCATCATGGCCTTTAGATCATCCCAAGATAGCTGGTAGGCAGTCTGTCTTCCCAAGGTTTTCATTTGAGAATTCCACCAGGTTAATGCTTTGTCAGTAAGGGTGCAAGTGGCATATTTCACCATACAGTCAGCTGTGCATTCACTAATATCAATCACATATTCCATCTTCTCAATCCACCTCATCAGGCCTACTGCACCCTCGGTGCCATTGAAGTTGCGAGGGTTGCAGGATAGAAAGGCCTTATAAGTGCACTTCTTGTTCGAAGCATCGTAGGGTCACAAGTCAATATTTTAATAATGTTGTTAACTTAGATCGTGACTGTGTTACAGAGGTGTTTACACATCCTATTACCTCCAGAACCTCCAGCAGTGCCACTGCCTCCTGCACCTCCTCCGCTACCACTACCATTTCCTCCGCCGTTATTACGATTGGCTTCGTACTGCTCCAAGGCGGCTGCTACACGTTGTGATATGAGTTGCTCAACTTCTGTGGAAATCGTCGTGTTGTTTTCACCAGTAGTGTCACGCGGTGCCCTTCTTTTGGGTGCCATGGGTCTGAAGTCGAAATGAGGTTAGTGTGTGACGATATTCAGTGTGTACGATATCCGTACAGTATGATGATAAGTTATGAAATGCATATGCAATAAAAAAACGTCTCATTGAGTCATTTAAATTATAGACTAGGTTCGATTTTTAGACTCCTAGTTCGCTATAATCAATGGCTCTGATACCAATCTATCACACCCCGCCAAGGCGGAAACGCGAGGCGTGACGTTCATGGTTTCCAAAGCATATAATTATTGCAAACGCATACATACAACTGGATACATAAATTAAGTTTAAGGTTTTACAGCCCAAATAGTAGTTGAAGTTACAAAATATTAAGATTTTGCAAATATGACCCAATACATTATGGGTTATACAAGAAAAATCTTCAAAAGTAGTATCCACCATGTATGCATGAACCCTACGTAGTATTACCCTTGTTGCCGCGATTAATTTCCTGAAAAACATACTTGAAAATATCAACACTAGGTTGGTGAGTTCACAGGTTTTATATATGAATACAATGAGCAAACCAATTGCATGAAAATGATTTTTACGTATATGATAAACAAAACAAGTAATGTTTGACCCATTTGTAAACTAGCTAGGAATACAAATAATATGTACATACATGAGGCATAACCAAACCAAGACCAGGTGTTTTGCCCCTCACTCGTACCTCACGAGCAATATTAGAACACTATGCCGTCATTTGGCCAGAGGGACCCATGGTTAGCGCGACTAACCATGACCGGGGGTGTCAGACCCAATAGTACTATCCATAGATTCCTAGGCTAATCCATAGCTAATGGTTATAAATATGATGGTCAGGGGACTTTATGAGCTCCAAATGTAACAACTCATGCAAACATAATGGTCGGGTCTTGTTTTCTTGTTATCATATAAAAATAGTTGTAAGTATGTTCTTCCCCCAAATTATACAAAACAGTAAAAAGGGGCCGTGAAACTCACCTTGAGTTTGTGTATGCTTGCTATGATATTTGTTCTAGTCAACTTGACTATTCGTACCCTAATTACAAAAGGGTAATTCGTGTTATGACCGAATGTCTCATATGCAAATTGTTCACCGACTTAGTAAATCTGGTTTCTTTTGTTTAAATATCTTCTTAGTTTTCCAACACTTGTTTTGTTATAAAACAGTTCTAAGTTACCGCTAAATGGGACTGATAACCAGGTATCGAAACTACATAGTTTCGATTGAACAGAACAGAACAGAACAGATGTCGAAACTTCCTAGTTTCGATTGAGCAAGCTGGGTATCGAAACTACCTAGTTTCGATTGAGCAACAGGTATCGAAACTACTAGTTTCGATTGGGCATCCAGGTATCGAAACTACCTAGTTTCGATTGAGTAATAGGTATCGAAACTACCTAGTTTCGATCAAACAGGTATCGAAACTATAGTTTCGATTACTGAACTTTTGATTGACAGAATCAGTCCTGCATATTTTTATGTTTTAATCTTGAATTTGACACACTTTTCTTGTTATCTTACTTGCGTTCGAACGATTTGTATGTTTAGCTACAGATTTAAAGAAAATAATATGGATGGTATTGAGTTTTTACCTCTTACCAGAGATGATGATTTTGAGAGAATCAGAGAATGATCTTAAGCTCCTTAGCTTGATTCTTGATAAGAACACTTGGATGTTTCGTATAACACCCAAAAGGTAGATAACTTTGAGCTTGAAAATGGATGAACTCTTGAAAATATGATGAGGATGAAGGCGTTGATGTTGTTGCCGTAAAGAGAGAAAAATACAGTGGAGTGTGTGTTTGGAATTGGTAAGTGATAGATATGATGGAAGGTGAGCTCTTGTCAAGTTTTAGAAGGCAAGAGGTATGGTATAAGGATTAAAGAATTTGAATGAGAGAAGTACAGTAGTGTGAATGGGGGGGGGGGGAAGTCTTCTCTGGCTTCGGCCGAGAAGGTCAAGGGGGTGGGTTGGGTTAATTAACTTATTAAGGGTATTAATATCAATTAGATTTTAAGTGTAAATTTATTTAATCCATTAAGTGTATTAATATTAATTAGAGTTCCAAATGGTAATTTAATTTGGTTTAGGTTCTCCACGGTATTATAAATTTATTAAGTTTATGGCTCGTTAACGAAAGATATTGAAATCTTGGATTGTATAATTCGTTGAGGTGATTATTTGTAGGTATAGATACCTAAAGTTGACACTACGAGGTAATATCTTCGAAAGAGTTCGTTAGTTTACTTTTACGTATATTATATGATTTAGTCTTAAAAATAAATCATAGTTCAACGTAAATTTTTGTGTAATATATATATATATATATATATATATATATATATATATATATATATATATTCCTGGTTATTTAATTTAATCCCTAACGTTCGTATTTAGTCGGGTTATCCTGGTACGTGAACCGGTAACTCCTAGAATTACCAAATATGAAATGAGACCATGTACGGTTTTTGTTAGACCTTAATGTCCTTGTTTGTGAAATTAAATAAATCACAAAAACAATTAAAATGTAAACTTGTTTATAACATGTACGGATATTGACCTGGATTGTCGGGTGTCACACCATGGCTCACGTCCATGAACTGACAATAACCAGGTCAATGCCCCCATGATCAACGACCATGAACCGACAATACCGCTTTACGCTAAGGGGAGGTTGCGTGGACCTCCCGATCAACCGTTGTCACTCATCCCAGTTGTACAACCGTTAGCGAACCTAAAGGCTCTTACTAACGGGTAGAACCCATATCTGACATCTTGTACAAGTAACATCTGTCCCAAGGATCTTTACATCTGGTACACATTCCTGTAGGAAATCTATTCACTTTCTGTTCATAAAACTTTATCTGACTTGTTCATAACTTTCATATATCTTATGCCTTTGTTTATGTATATATGAAAATATAGTAAACGCTTGTCATAAAGATATATCTTGCTTTACTAAGAACATACTAGTGCATATATTATACCTTTGTCTATGTATATGAAAATATAGTAGACGCTTGCCAAAAATATATCTTTACCTTACTTGAAAATAGCTTGAGTGAATATTATGTCTTTGTTTATGTATGTATAAAATATATTAAACGCTTGTCATAAATAGATATTTACTCTCATCAAAACGTACAATTACCCCTTTCAAACTTGTCACAAAACATAACTTTCACTTTGTTTATTAATATAAATATGTAATAAACACTATTCACTAAGCATGCACACCACCCTAAAGCAGACAAAAAGAGGATTATAACTCACCTGACTTTCTTAGTTAACTCTTCTTTAAGACTCAACGATCTGTTTGAATGGTCATAAATGAAACGTGTAACTCCGGGTCATAACAAAACTATTTGTCCGAAATCTACGTGATCGAAAACTCCAAAGTCCGAAATCTCTTTTCGATCAAAATCTATTTCGGTCGAAAAGTCTTGTCCGAAAACCATTTCGCTCAAAAACTAATTCGTCCGAAATGTCTTTCATCTGAAGACTTTTCTTTCGAAATCTGATTCGTCCGAAATCTTGCGTCCGAAATCACTTTTGTTCGAAATCACTTTCGTTCGAAATCTCTCTCTCTCTCTATGTCCGAATTACTTTTCGGACGCATAAGACTTTTCGGACGACTCAACTGTTTTAGGCTAGATTCTTTGTTTTTGACCAAAAATCCCAACTTTTTACTTTCAAACTGTTCTAATCTTAACCATGAAGCTAAATTTATAGTTTTTAGTCATAAACACACGTAAAAATCCAATATTTTGAAGAAAACTCATAAAAACCCTAAAAACCCATTTTCAAGCAAAAACTCATATTTGAACGTGATTCGTATCTCTAATCAACTCGTTTCTTCAGCTAAACTTCGTGTCAACACTGGAGAAGAAGGTTGGATTGATCTTGGGGCAAAACCAACTCACTCTCTCTCTAGGTATTTTCTCTACCTAGAATGGGGGAAGAAGATGAAGTGAGAATGGGGTGTGGGGAGGAGTGTTGGAGTCTTGGAGGCTCCTCTTCCACCTCAGGCCCGCTAGGCCCACTCTCAACCCACAACCCAACCCATCAAGACCCACCATTCTCTCAAGCTAAAACCCGCTCCCGATAATATAAAATTTCGGATGTTACATGTGTTCACCGGTGATTACACTATGTAGATTCTGATTCGATTTGTTATTTGTTTTTTTTTGTTCTTGTGTGTTATATGATTCTCATTCTATGTTTTTTTTATCATTCTCATTCTATTACTAATCATTTGACTGGTTCTCCTTTGATTTGTTCTTTTTATATGTTCTTCCTTGATTTCAACCCAGTTTTTCTAAGCATTTGATTTGCAACAAGGCACGCCTTTTGATTTGTTTTGATTTTGTTCTTGTACATTTTCATGTAATTCTGTTCTCATTAGTTTAAAATGGATTCGCAATGGTAGCGCAACCTGACAGAGGGACGGTGGGACAAAACCAAAACGGTGGCGGTGGTGGAGCCTCACGGTGACGACGGCGACAACACGACAGCAAGCTTGCGGCGCCTAACGGCGCGACAACGGTGGCGGACAGCCTTTGCGGTGTATGCGGTCCGGCGGCGGAGAAGTGGTCGGCGACGGCGGCCCCGGGAGGGTAGGCGGCGTCTAAGAGGAGTGGGAAGGGATTAGGGTTTTAGCAATTCTCCAAGAATTCTAAAATTGGTCTGTTTAATCCCCTCCTTAGACTTATGTATTTATAGGTGATTAGTAACTTAATCCCCTATTAGTAACTTAATCCTCAAGCTAGGTTTTAAGTTACCAATTAAGTCCTTGTGATTATCTAATAATCACCAATAACCAATTCTTTGGTTATTTAATTATATAACCCCTTATATAATTATATTAAATACATTTGAACAAAAAGTATAATCAATTATACATATATGGTTCTAGACTAAATATGATGAGACAAAGTGTATTGATTTTGTAAAACGTTAAATATATATGAAAACTTTAATATTTGATGTATATGTATATGTAAAGTGTTTTGATTTGGTACACTTTTTGGTAAAAAGTGATAATATGAAATAGGGTTACATATGTGTTCATATGCAATTATTGATATCACATATACGTAATATCAAAATTCTGAGTTTTTTTTTGGTTTTTTAGATGAACAAATTTTCGGGTTTTGGTTGATGAACAAGTTAGATGAACACTTTAATATCTGGGTTTTTGGATGAACAATATCATATATGTTCATATCACATATGTAATTGTTCATAATATGAACATGTTACATATATGCAATAAGACATTACACATATGTAGTATGAATAAATGACAGATGTGTTTATATGTATTCATATTATATATATATATATATATATATATAATAGGATATTACTTATATGTAATGTCAAAATTATAGATTTTTTGATAAACAATATCATATATGTTGATATTACATATATGTAATAACAAACTTTTAAAAAATAATAAGAAATTATATAGCAAAACTATATTCGAATTAAAGATAAAAAAACTATATTTATGGTGTAATTTTTAAAAAAAATTAATATTATCTAAAAAGTTATTAATGCCTAAATAGGGGGGAGGTAATTTTTTGAAAAAATGAGGGTAATTTTGAATAATTAATGAAATAACAACATAATTAAATATAAAAAACACCATATTTCCTTTTTTATAAAACTATAACTGAATTAAAGATAAAAAAGTGTCATATCTAATGGTGTAATTTTTATAAAATAAGTAATTGGTTGTGTCACGTGTCACAATTATATGAGCCAAAAATTCAATTTCCCGGTTATTTTTTTCTTCATTATTAACTATTTAATATTTTCCTTACTAACTATTTAATATTTACTTTATAATTTCTAAATATTTATTACAACTATTTAATATTTTCTCTATTCAACATGCATAAAATACGGGTTTATATATATATATATATATATATATAGGGTTAGGATATGGTAAAAAATGTTTTAGAAATAAAAATGGTAAGAATGATTTTGGCTTGACATGTGTCGTTTTATTGTTTTTTGAAGGGAGGGCATTCTAGTCATTGTGTAAAATATGTCAGATCATTTTGTAATTTCAAGTCTGGTTATTATGTCTAATGTCAGGTCATTGTGTCGAATATTTTTCATAATTGTGTTATATGTATTCATTATACACAATGATGAAAAATATTTGACACAATAACTAGACATTATACATAATGACCTGACATTAAACACAATGACGAGCAAATTACTCAATGAGCTGTAAAAGTGAGGGCATTCTTGTCATTATGCTGTTTTACCATAAACCATCACATTTATGTAAAGTAGCACAATTTCATTAAGTGTCGATTTTGTTTTTACAAAAAATATAGCAATACTATACTCGAATTAAAGGTAAAAAACGCTCGATTTTATGGTGAATTTTTTTTTAAATAAGGTTGTATGAAAAAATTATGTACGTTTAAAAAAAAGTGGGGGAATTTAAAAAAAAGTCAACAATTGTGGATGAGTGAGATTGCTTCTTAGGTTTTTTAGCCAAATTACACTTCTTAGGGTAAACGGGGCACCATCGGGTAAGGCCATCGGGTATGGGAACCCGCGCGGGTACACCGCCGCCAACCCCCTACCCGAGTGAGGAACTTGTGTTTTGCGGGTATATGTACTCGAATGAAACTTGTGAATGTAGCCGTTGGCTATATTTAAATAAAAAAAACTTTTTTTCCCTATATATACAATACAATTATACCATTATTTGTTTTACTTAAAAAAGAAAAAAAAGATTATTTTTGTTAGGGTTGTGCCCCCTTCACTTTAGGGTATTAGGGTAGAAAAATGGTTAAAGTGAGGTGGCATAACCTAATTGGTTAGTTTTATGAGGGTAAATTTTTTGTGAGGGTTATGCCCCCTTCACCCTTAGGGAACCTTCCCCCTATATATATTATAATTTAAGAAATTAATTCCAAAAAAATTATTAAACATTCTGTATTATACAAAGCTAAAAAAATAAATTTAATTTAAATTCATCAACTATAAACTATTTAATTTATTATTTCCCTAACAAAACCATATAAAAAGAATGATTTTTATGTGAAAATAATATGTAGAAAAAGAACACAATAGGAATATTTAAGATTCAGAAATCAGAATGATAGACAAATTCAAGGGTGGGAGTGGGGGTGGGGTTTGGAACCCACCCTTGTCACCAGGGCCGGCCCTGGGCCTGCGGGCAACTCGACCGTAGGGGCCCAACATCTCAAGAGGCCTAAAAAAAAATTATATAAAATTGGGTTTTTTTTTTAAGTAATTGAGTCTTTTTAAAAAAAAAAGGTATTTTTTTAAAAAACAATGGCATTTTTTAAAATATAATGATTTATTTGGGCTTAATAAGAAAAAGGTTGGGTTGTTGGGCCTGGCCCAGTCCCATATAGCAAGAGATTCACTTAGGCCAAGTAAAAAAAATTCAGTCGCTACCTTACCTGGAATCGGCCTGCCTGCGAGCGATATCCTCCCGGACGACTCCAGCCTCTGCGCTCCGACCTCCGCTCCGACCGCCACCAGTGGGCCGACCGGCGACCAGGCAGCCTCGCCTCCTCCACTCCACCCAACTGCTGCTTCAGTTCAGGTCCTCTCCATTCCAGTCGGCTCTCGCCTCCTCCACTCCACACCCATCATCCATTTCATTCCATTATTAAGGTTAGTAATTTTAATTTAGCCCTAATTTTGTGATTTCTATGGATTTCTATGGATTTGTTGAGTTGATATTAGCCCTAATTTTGTCCATTCCATTATTTGTTGAGTTGTAAATTTGTTGATTTTTGATATTAGCCCTAATTTTTTTGAGTTAAAATTTTGATATTATTAATGTTTTTGAGTTGTAAATTTGGTAGAATGATTATTTGATATTAACCCTAATTTTTTTATTTTAAATTGTTAAAGAAACTATGTCTCCTCCTAAACAAGTATCGGGTGCTCAAAAACGTAAAAGGAAACAAAAAATAGTTTATAAAATTTTCGTTATTACGGTATGTCATTCTGATACTATGATTTTGTTATGTCTATGCTATAACGTTAATTTTCGTTAAAAAATAGTTTATAAAATTATATATTTCGTTATGGGCCTTTTTTTTCGGCTCGTGTAGGGCACTCGAATCCTCGGGGCCGGCCCTGCCCGTCACGTCTGCCATTTCTTTCACGTCTTGCAAATGTTTGACTGCCGCGTCCGGAGCCCAGTGCTCACTCATGCGACATACGAAGTCCAGTAAGCCAACACATTGCACATTGTTTAATTATGTGTTTTGTTATTTTCTTGCCCAACGGAAAACATTTTCAACTAAATTAGTTCCAAATTAATCAATGAAAATTTATAAATTATTTAGATTTGATTAAAAATTTAAACAAATTAATGACGATAACCGCAACTAGATCTAGTCATCTAGTGATAATATGTTCGTATAATTAAGCTAAATAGAATATTATAGTCGATGACTTCTTGATCTAGTGTCACCTGGAGTTCTCTCACCAAGTGGTGCATATTCAAATCCTATAAAGTGGTTAATAGGTGGATTTTAGGATTAGAATTTAGGAAGGTGTTTGTCATTAAAAAAAATAGAATATTATAATTTTATATATTATAAAAACATCATGAATTTATAACCACTCTTTTTTCTGATTCTAGAAATTCGATCGATAAGTATTTTTCTTGAATAGGTAATTAATTAGATACGGGATGTGGAATTAATTAGATACGGGTCGTGAAGCACGAAATATATAATGAGGTTACCTTAAATAAATTTTAGGTCACGTGATATAATCTCTCCAAACATAAAAGTACAACTCCTTAAAGTTAGTATTATTTTAATACTATAATTACTTTTAAATATATTTCGTTTTTCTCTTATAACTATTAAAATATAACATTTTATAAAATTCTGAATACACGTTATTACGTGCTTATTTTTATCTACGTTTTGATATAAATTTTATTCAAAAAATTACTTTTAAATATATTTTGTTTTTCTATTATAACTATTAAAATATAACATTTTATAAAATTCTTAATACACCTTTATTACGTGCTTATTTTTATAAACTTTATTCAAAACTAACCCAGGTCAAATATAATATATTTTTTTTTTTCCATAACAACGAATTTTTTTTTGCCTTAGTTCTACCTACCTTTTGGTATGGTGGTGCTTGGCCGAAAAAAAGGAGGGAGGGGGAGGGGGGTTAGAGGCGAGGATGTAAGGTGATGATGGTTATAGGTGTAAGGTGTAGTGTGTAGGTGATTGTTGTATGAAGGTTATGGTGTCTTGACTTTTTTAATTGTAATTTTATAAAATAAAATAAAAAAGTTTATAAGTTCTTGGCTTATAAAAGTATATATGTGTAGGTGAAATAAAATACATAATGTATGTATGTATGTATAAATATATAAAGGGATTAAATATCATAAAAGAAATTATGTATGTACATTTTTTTTATATTTATATGAAATGGATAAAATTGTATGTACATATAAGTTTATTTAAAGAAATTCATGTATATATATATATATATATATATATTTAATAAATAGAAAAAAATGTATCCATGTATCTTCATAAATGATGGGAATTTTGATCTTTTAAGACTTGATGTTGTGAATAATAGGTTATATTTATAATTTGTAAATTATATTGCATGAACATATATAAATATATGTTTATAAGAAATAGGGATTGTATCCTTGTGCCCACATAAAATAATGGATACTTAGACATATTGTTTGAGAGTAATGCATCATGAATCACCGATATTTGTCATGTTTTCTTGTAAGCATGTATGAACCACATAATTGTAGTGCATTTTGTATGATGACCTAGTTTATAATTAAACTAAGTCTTAATGACGCATAATGACTAGTAACACATATGGTTGGATAATAAGATATAAACCTGAAAAGTAGGGGTTGTCACAATAGTTCAAGGGGGAGAAGTCTCCCAGACCACGGGGGTCCAAGGGCAACGCCCCTGGTATCAAGGTATAAGGGGCAGCAGACCCTGGTGGCGATCGAGCTAGTAGTAACTGATGATTAGCAACAATTTTGGCCCTTTTGGTAGTAACTGGTGCATCAATAGTAACTTAGCATCGGTAGCAACTTTGAAGATCAGTAGCAAATTAGCTTAGGTAGTAACTTTGTTACTATTGATAGTTGTAATGAACCAAAATTAAAATATAATGTTATTTTCTAAAAAAAATAATATTATAAGGGTGAAAGATGAATAAAACAAAGTGGAGTGTTTGTTTTAATGTTGCATTTAGCTAGTTTGGGTGAAAGGGATCAAATCTGGAAGTGTAGGGACTGTTTCGTAACAGTTGCAAATCTGATTTCATATGGGGAGGGGGAGGTCACGCATCACACACACACTTGTGTGTGTGAATGTCGCAAATGAGCAGGAAACAAGAAGGGTGAGAAGACCAAATCCGAATTTAACTTTATGCATATGAAATTAGTGGGTTTTGATGCAATCATCTTCTTCCAAACAACAATTGTAAGCATTATTTCATCTATGAATCTTCTTCAAAGGTGTTCTTGATGGGTTTTGGTAGAAATCGAAATTAGGTTGAAATTGGGTGAAATTGATGATAGATAACTTGTTATTTAGCTTAACTAAGGGTGTTGGGAGGTGTATAACATCTTAGAATCATCTAATTTGATGATTCATAAATTAGGGTTCTTGAGTTGTAAATTGAGGGTTTTTGATTTGGGGATGTTATATTGACAAATTAAAGGTTGGAAAGTGTCTACGGTGTTAATAGACACAACATTTGGTGAAAATCCTCAAAATTTGATTGTTGAATGGTGATTTAAAGTTATGCCCATAAGGTGTTTGATTAAATGTCTAAACCAAAAAGTTTAGTAGAAAACTTGAGTGAATTACAAGGTTTACTTGTTTAATATAAAGAATTATAAGTCAAGTTTAAATTAGTGGGCATAAGCTTATGATGAACATAGATGGTGGATTGATAGATTTGAAAGTTTGATTAGTATAAGTCAAACGGGTCATTTGGATCACAAAGTAGTGTTGGGTGTCAATTAGTGATCAATGGATTACTAATTATAAATGTGTCGTATAGGTGATCAAGCAGGAAGGGAGCTAGCTTGGAGGATCAAGCGGGATCATCTTTTAGCAAAAAAAAGGTAAGTGTTTTGCACTTACTTAGTAATGATAGGTGCTAGTAAAAGCACCTACTTGTTATACATGTTGATTTTGTTGATTTTCATATGTGCAAATGTGTATATGTTGCTTTGGTGAAATTGACTTAAATAGTTTAGAGTCAAACAAATGTGGTAATTGACTTAAGTGGTTTTTAGTCAAACAAATGTGGTAATATGGTGAATTTGACTTATGTGGTTTAGAGTCAAACAAATGCGTTAATTGACTTATGTGGTGTAAAGTCAAACTAATGGGGTGAATAAGGTATAATTGAAGTCATTGAACTTCACAAGTATAAATGGTGGTTTGGGATCTTGAATCCCACATGTTGGTAAATTATGTATGGATTATAAAGTTGGATTTAGTAGCATGTGTGAATACTTGTTTATATGTTAGAGTCGGTATTTGGAGTCTAAGAACCCCACTCGTGGTAATTGGGGTTATGAATCTCACTTATATTGCTTGTAGCCTTGAACTTTACTATACTTGTTATTGTTTGAAGTCCTAGAAAGCAAATGGAAAGGAGGGGTTTGGGATCTTCGAATCCCACGTGTAGGTAAATAACGTAAGGATTATGAAGATAAATAGAGGTCATGTGTGTACTCTTGTATGTTATGTTAATGAGTCGGTAGTGAAGGCTAAAAGCCTCATCCAGTAATAATTTGAAGTCAAGAGCTTCACTAGTTGTCGTTTTGTGCTTACTTGGTAATAATAGATGGTAGTGATTACACGCAATATGTATATGCATTATAATTTGTAGTTTAGCTTATGTGCATTCATGCGTGTGTGAAATTAATTGAAAAGCATATGGGTTGGATATGCAATAAAAGGGAGGGGGCGTTTGGTAATTGAGTTCTAAGAATCTCACTAAGGTGGTTTGAAATTGAGGTCTTGAGCCTCACAAGAGCGGTTTGGATTTGAGGTCAAAGAATCTCACAAAGGTGTTGGTAATTGAGGTCTAAGAACCTCACATGGGTGGGCCGAGTTGTAGTTAAAGAACTACACCAATGTGACTTATAGTTTGAGATCTAAGAATCTCACAAGGCAGTAAATAACTTGAGGTCTCGAACCTCACAAGGGTGCGTTGTCATCTAAAAGCCTTGAGATTTAAAATTGGTAGTATATTTAGTTTTATTTAACTTTGATGGTTGAATGATTAACTTAGATTCATAAGAAATCCACATGAGGTGATTAGGAAGTGTTAAAAGGTGTCCATACTATTGGTGTAACGTTGTGGGGTTGTTAAACCCTAAGGGGTCGAGTCGGGAGGGTCGGATTGCATTTAAAACAGATTTTGGTGTGTGCAGACCTGATCACCAGCACATTATGCACTGGTATTGGCGCATTATGCGCTGGTCAGCGCATCATGCGCTGAAAACCTACTGATTTGGGCTGAAATGTTTCCGAAAAGTGTCGTTTGGACCCGGGTGAAGGCATTAAATTGTAAAGGGTCCTAAGGGGTGTCTATCATTACTAATGGTTGTTTTGTTTGGGTGTTTTTATGTAGGAAAAGCTCTGGTTTAGCCTCGGGTCATGTTTCAAGCTTCGGATTCTCAGTGGAAGAACGTTTGATGCAATGGGTGTTCGTTTAATTGATGTAGTTGTCAGCAGTTGACAGTTATGTCAGTTATAACTGCCAACTGCCATACCTTTTCATGAAGGGTTGCAATGGTTCATTGAATGGTTCGAATCCTATATAAAGGATTTATTTGGTTTGTTTCAAGGTCAACGTTTTTACACGTTTTCACTTGAAATTCACAATAAGAACATCTTGTTCTTGAATTGAAAACTTTATGTCTTATCCGATTGAAGATTTTGTACATACATGAAATACTTTAATCTGAAAGTGAATTAACCTCGATTCGAAAAGTATCCAGGGCTATATGAAACTCTAAAAACACAACAAGTAACATGTGTATATGATCCAGAACCTTTTGTCCCATAGAAATATCTACAAGGGATTCACCAAAAACCCTTAGTGATTGTCATAGCTCATGCTGCTCAGATCAAATCACCTAGATTTAGGGTTCCATCTTCACCGACAAGATTATCTTAAATGCTTGTCACACAAATGGTGAATGTTGATGAGTTAGAAGCGGGCCAAAATGACACCACTGGTTCTAAATCTTTATCTGCTTCAGACACTGTTAAGATACCAATTAATAGTTACACCTGAAGAAATGTAACATCCCATTTTTGGGAATAAAGTTCTAAATCAGTTAATGTCGAAAAAGATATTTTCATGTAAATTCATTTTATGAATAAATAAGGTGTGGTTACTTGAAATAAAGTTAAAGGACCAAAGTGCATAAAACTGAAACTTAAATTTAAAACTATGAAAGTAGAAGGACTGGTTTTGTCATTTCATGAAATATAACTTAAAAGAAGCAGGGGGAATTAAGCATTTGTGGTCAAAATTAGAAAGTGTGTGTTTTCTTGGGTGGCGATGGGGAAGGAGGAGGAAGGCATTAGAAGGTTTCAACCCATCAATGGAGATGTGAAATCAAGGAGTTTGAAGTTTTATGATTATCCATTAGTGGAAGCAAGCTTGGTATGTAAAAATCTAACCTAAAAACCCTTATGTTAAGTGTTTTTTAGTAAGGAGTAAAATTACTTGAAGCATGCTTATCTTGGGTGAAAAGGATCTCTTTCAAGAGATTGTAGTGTTCATGTTTATACATTTAATTGAGAGTGATTCATTTTTTTATGCATGTTGAAGATTTATGATTATTTATGTGGGTTTAAGTCATAAACTGAAATGACTAGCTTAGCTTAGATGTGCATGAGTTTAATTCATCTCAATATATTCTTATTTGATGCTAGAAATGGTAAACATGAATATGATATCAAAAATCAAGTGTAGAGAATATGGGGATTTGACCTAGCATGTGAAAGGGGCTTTTTTTTATTATAATTAGTATAATTCATCTCTAATATGTGAAATTTAGTTGATTAATTCAATTATGGTGGAATTGGAATAAACGGAATCAATTGGTATGTTAACAAAATGAATTGTATGTTTAAATTTATACGAATAAAATGTTTGATAAAATGCCTAAATGGTGGATTTAGAAAGTTTTAGATGAATCCATGATGAAAGTGTATTATATGAACCACAATATAGTTGCAATCAAGTTTTACATTAATACAAGTATTTATAATTTGAACTCGATGGGTTTTGATGAATTAATAAGCAAACGGGCCAAAATGGATGAAATTGTAAGCAGGGGCGGACTTAAGTGAAGCGGGGGGGTGCACAGGAACCCCCGAGTTTCGAAATTTTAGTGTAACGGTAGGTAAAAAAACTAGGGTGAACCCCCTTCGAAATTTTCCTGGATCCACCACTGGTTGTAAGGTCAATCTATGTTGAATGAATTATGTAGATCGAAAACTAGAGGGGGTGGGTGAATAGGTTTTTTTAAAATAATTTGGTTAATTAAAAACTAATTCGTATGGATTAACACTTGTTAAAACTTGAATACCTTAAACAAGCAATAATGTAAAGAGTTTAAGGGTAAGGAAGACAAAACCGAATTTATAGAGATTCAAGTGGATGTTAAATAATTCACTCTACGTACTCTCCCCTATTCTCCAATCGAGAGTTGATCTACTAAACGGTTCAAAACTTAAAACAATCTTACAACGCACCAATTTAAAAAAATCTTATGCTTTTTTACAGCGCACCAATTTAAAACGGTTTAAAAACTTAAAACAACCACATTAAAAGTTTTTATTTTTATTTTTGTACTGTTGCATTTTGTTCTCGCAATATTTAATGCTCTGCGTAAAACCTTCCCCTTAAGTTTATTGGTCAAATATAAATAATGTTGTATCTAATTCATGTTTTATATAAATAAAATGTAATGCTTTCAGAACCGGACCGGATGTCGAACCGGTCTCCTTACCGGTCCACCGGTCGGACCGGATTTAAGAATTGGACGACGTCATAAATATTATAAAAATATATTAATCCAAACAACCGTTATTCCTTTCAAAAACCACCAACAAGTCAATTCCAATAATTTTAAACTAACAATTAGCTACGAAATACAAAGCCAAGAGACTTAAAAAGGATAAAAAAAAATAAAAAAATTGTCAACCGGTTCGTCCGGTCCGACCACCCGGGTCCGACCGTCGGTTCACTGCAGGACCGTTTCAGCATATGTAACCGGACCGACCAGACCACCGGTTCCCGGTCCGGTCCGGGTTTCAAAACAATGATAAAATGCTCAAAATATATTAATTAAACTTTGAATCTTATATTTAAAATTAATCTTTTATATATAGTTAATATAAGTATAATACAAAAAAATGAGCCTAATGCAACTATTTTTGTCAGAAAAACGTTGCATTAGGTAAAGTTGCACTAGACCTAATACAATTTTTTGTTACATGATGCAACTTTTTTTTCCCAAAGATTGTATATGTTTTAATCTTAGTATCTTTCAACAGGAATTGAACCATGGAATCGTTCAAAAGCTTGGAGTCAAGTTAAAATTTTGAAGGTATTTAACTTACTATTCGTATTCAGATTCTTTTCACTGAATTAACTTGATTTGAAGTTTATTGAGACCAATGTCTGATGCTGTGGGCATCACTTGCAATTCATTAAGTTGTTGACTTGCAAAATATTTTGAGATACTTGCAATTCACTAGTTATGTTAGCTAATTAGCACTAGTTTATTCATGTATGTTTCAAGCACCATAATTTAAGTTTTTCTGGACATCCTTTTCAATTGTTACACGAGCTAGAATGAAATATATTTATGTTATTTATTATACTGTTTTACTCATTTTTAACAAAATTTCTAACTTCAATACATTTGAAATAAAGATTTACATCGAAATAGAAGGTAAACGGGTAACAAGTTGCGCCGTAAACTCTTTTTGGATAGCAAAACCAAGTCTTTTAAAAACTACATTTATAGATCTTGGGGGTCATAATATAAGTACATAACTATGCATCATGTTGGACACGACTAAGAAGTTCCACGGCCTCAGGCGTAAGGAAACCAAACGTATCAAATGCAAATGGAATAAACACGTATTAGTTGTCAAGACACGTTTTCTCATGTTTGGTCACTTTATATGAAGCAACTTTTAAAATGTTGTAATAACTTAGGTTGAGATATTGATGTACATTTTTGTGACTTTCTAAGAAAAAATGGTTTAGTTTCTGTTTGTATACGTGTAGAGGTGCACAAATCGGTTTTTTTTGGAACCGGATCCGGTTCGGATCCGGACCGGTTCCGTCAAAGTTGGTCAATAACCGGATCCATTAGAACCGGTTCCGGTTCGGATCCGGTTCCGGGTGTGGAGACTTGGAACCTATTGGGACCGGTTCGGATATTTAGAACCGGACCGGTTAAAAAAAAACCGGTTCCACCGGTTCCGAAAAAAAAAAATTAAAAATTAACAAAGATACACTATAAAATACATGTTTTATTTATTTTGTAGATTTTTTTAAGTTATTTAACAATAGTTCGTACAAAAAAAATACAAAAAACATAATTGAATCACAAAGCATTAATTATTTATTATGTTTTCAATATTCTTCGTCGTAGTCTTTGTAACATCGGTTTTCATTCTTCTTCGCTTGAGATACGTTGGGCTTCATCGTAAGCTTGTTCTTCGTCCGAAAGTGGAGTCGCCGCCCCATGTTCTACTTCGAATTCATGTATTTCTTGTTCAACGTCAAGCTCGCCTTCTAATTTTGCAACATGTTGTACACGTTCGGCGGCATCCAAATGGTCCTTCAAGCAAATACACATCTCCATAGATTCCGGTGTAAGCCTCGTTCTTCGAATAGATAAAACCCTGCCACTAAGAGAAAAAGCGGATTCCGAAGCTACCGTGGAAGCTTGGACGGTTAGTAGGTCACGGGCCATTGCGGCTAGAACGGGATATTGGGATTCCCTTCCTTGCCACCAACTCAAGATATCAAAGTTTTCAAACTCTTCGGATCTTAGAGTAGAAATAAAGTCGGTTGCTTGATATCTCCCAAGCTCGCTACTTGGTTTGGTTCCACGAGCTCGTTTAGTATTTTCGTTTCTTAAAGTGTTAAATAAATTTAGCATCGGGTTCCTTGAACTACTAGAAGTTGAACCCGAACCCATTGATTCACGTATGTTTGATGGATCACCACTTCCACCATATTTGCGTAAATAATAATCAAACATATTATTAAAAGCCGAATTGAAATCCCTTATTGCATTTGATTCAAAATTTGGGTCTTCCTCGAACATATTTAAATCATCCGATATTGATCCAATTAATGTTTCAACACCGGTTACATTAATCGTTGGGTTTAAGGCGGCCGAACATGTAACAACGGCCGGCATTTCTGAAAAATATTTTTTAAATTTAGCTTTCATAGGTTTTACCATTTTTTCAAAAATAGTGCCGTGATATTCAAACTCTTTTAATTTATTACATATTAAGTATAATTGTTGAAGTATTAGCGAAGACGTGGGATAATAAACTCCCGATAAACATGTAGTTGCATTTTTAAAAACCTCAAGCAAATTAGTTAGTTTCTCGATCATATCCCAACTTATATTATCAAATTTTTGTAAACAACGTTTCTTTTGCACAAGTTCATCATGGAAATGTTTTAAAGTAATTCTTTGCCTTAAGGCCGATTCAAACATTTTCCAAGTCGAGTTCCATCTAGTAGGTACGTCCCAATTCGGACCTAAAAAGATGGAATCCGTTTGTTGGCACAAGTTTCTATAGTTTATATATCTTTTTTTGCTTGTGCTAAAAACTTCACGTAACATCACTTTAAAATTTTCTTTTACGTCTCTTATTTCTTGGACGTTTAGACCGTCTTGCACAACCAAGTTAATGATGTGTGCAACACATCGACTATGAAAAAAAACACCGTTACAAGGCGGTTCATATTTTATTTTTAATTTTTCGACCGCGTTTGTGTTATTTGAAGCGTTATCAAAAGATATTGAAAATATTTTCGGTTGAATTTTATAAGTTTGAATTACCGAGTTTAAAATATAAAATAAGTTTTCACCGGTATGTGGATATCCAAAATAATCAAACGCAATCGTACGCTTCATCATTTGCCACGACTCCGGTTGAACCCAATGTGCGGTAACGCAAAGGTACGATTCGGGTAAACCATGTGGAGCGGACCAAACGTCCGTTGTTAAGTTAATGCCGGTATTTAATTTTTCAAAACCTAAAATTAATTCTTTTTTGGCTCTTTTCCACATTTTTAAACAATCTCTTCTCAAAGTAGAACGACTTACATTTGTGTAATTCGGTTGAAGCGTCTCTTGTATCATCCTCGTCAAGCACGGATTATCAAAATGATCAAAAGGCAAGCCTTCTTGAATGACGAAATGTGCCATTCTCTCACGAACACTTTCGACATTGTATTGCCAAACTCCTCCATCCCTACCAATTTGAGTTTGATTTTCACCTTCTTGAGTGTGTCTTGCGTGACTAGCAATATGTTTCCTTAAACTGCTATTTCCCGCCGCAGCTAAAAGTTTACCACAACGTTTGCAACGAGCCTTTTGCGAGCCGTACGACATTTCGCATAAATCGAAATAAGCCCATATTTCTTGGTTTCGGGAGCAAGGAAGTATTGACACAACCGTAACATCGCTAGTAGAACCACCAACCGAATTTTGAGTGCTTGCGGAAGCGGAAGCCATGAGAGCGTTTTTTTTTTTTGCTTAACGTGAGCGTTTTTTTTGCGTTTTGAGAGCGTTTTTGAGTTTTGAAAGCTAGAATGTTGTGGTGAACTAACACAAACACTCAATACCTATTTATACTAAATTTCAATCCTTAAAAACAAAAAAAAAACAAAAAAACGGCCATAAAACGGCTATATAGCCGTTTTTTTTTAACCCCAACGGCTAGAACCGGTTCCGAACCGGTTCCAAAATGTCCGAAAAAAACCGGTTCCAAAAAATCCGATTTTTATCCGATTTTTAACCGGTCCGTCAAAAAACCCAGAACCGGTCCCGGAACCGGCGGTTCTCATAATATCCGGACCGGTTCTAAAAAAACCGGTTCTCACCGGATCCGGTTTCGGATAATCCATCGGATCGGTTCCGGTTCCGGTTCTTTTGTGCACCTCTTATTACGTGTATGTGATTTTGTATATATTTATGTGTTTTTGGATATATTTATAAATAGAATAAAAATAAAAACTTTTTTAAATTTCTGCAGGAATTTTAGTGACGGATTTGTGACTGAAAATCCATTGCTTTAAAAAAAATCTAAAAACCGTAAGTAATCCATTGTTTTTTTAAATCCATCGGTAAAAAAATTATTATTTTTTTATATCCATCGGTAGTATCTATCTCTAAAGATCTGTTGGTAATCCGTCAGTAAAATTATTATCCACACTCGTTTTCTGACAAACCTTCATCGATGGTTTACCAATAAATCCTCCCCTCACCTTATGAATACCACGGATTTGTCCGTTGGTAAAAGTCCTGTGTTTTGTAGTGATTCAAATAATGAGAATACAAACAAGATTGAGATAAAACTTTTGTTGAAACAATAGAATTAACAACAATAATTAAGGGGACTGGCAGTCGTGGGTGGGTAGGGAGACGGGTAGAGAGCGGGTTGCGGGTAAACCGCCGCAAGGGTGACGGGTAGCATGCAGCGGGTAGAGATAGCGGGTAAAAGTAGCCGCTGAAACTGAATTGTGAAGCCGCTGAAACTGAATTGCATGTGTAGTGATTTAGATATTTTCCCATCCATTTATTATTAAATATATATTGATCTCAATATGCACGTATATATAAGGTAGGTTTTTTGCTTTTAGTATTAAATATATCTTGATCTCAAGTTTGTTTCTTTATAGTTTCGTCCACATAATTTGAAAGGTCGGTGTAAACTACACGTAAGTTTTTTATTTTACCCGTTTCAAAAAATCATTATTTCTAAAAAGTTTTTTACGTTTAAAAAACACTTTTTGTATTTTTAATTAAAAAAATTGGTTATTAATTTTTTTAAAAATAGGAGGGTTGGAGGGTACCACTCCCACCATAGAGGGTACTTTGAGAGGGTAGTTTGACTAAGTGGGGTGGCAACTTCTGAGCATTGACTAATTTTATTATTATCTCACTTTTGACAATCATGTGAAAGCTGGTGTTACTGAATCCAAGAAAGTACCTGGTCATTACAAAAAGTTCCTCCTTAGCCGAGCAAGATTCAATACATTTAGCCAACTGTAAACGTTGTTAAGAATCTTTAAGTAAGAGTAAGACAACCTTCATGTCCAGTTCCTGATCAAGTACAAGCTACCAACTAATCCTACAACGATCCAATGCCATTATAAAACCATGAGGCTTCATTATCAACTTGACCTTCATCTTCTGTTGCAGTTTTGTAAGGACGCCGGGATATTCTGTTGTTTTGCAAGTCCAAATAATTTAGATTCTCTAGCTTGGTAAAGTGAGTTTCAGAGACCAATGAATTACAGGAAATATCTAGATTCTTGAGGTTTGAAAGTTGCCCGAGACTTATGGGAATGTTCCCACTCAACCAAGATTTAGGTCTTCTAGCCTCAAGAGCATGCGGGAATAGGATCAGAAAACATGTTTCCCGAAAGGTCTAGATGACCAAGGCTTACATAACAAATCTGGCATTGAGGTATCAAAAGAATTGTACGAGAAGTCGATGAAACGCTAAACATTCCAAGAACATAAGGAACTTTACCATGAAAGTAGTTATATTGAAGGTGTAGATGGATCATGGATTAAGTAATTAGATCAAGATACTGGGTATTGGGCTATAATTAAAATGTTTCATTTAAACATTTGGGCTTTAAATTAAACCTCAAATGTTTAATTAAAACCCAAATGCCAAATTTAAATTAAACCTCAAATTTTTATAAAGTTTTATAATTTTAATAAAATTTTAAGGTTGGTGTTGGGATCTGTAAGAAAATTTCAGGGGTATCTAAAATTTCGTTCAGATGTATCGGAAAACATAAAACGGTAAAAAAAAAAATTTCCATTGCGCGTCGGAAATTGAGGGGTATCACCCAAAGCTAAATCCGCCCCTGATTCTACTCCTCTCCAGGTTGACAGAAGATTATGTGTGTCTTTGAGGCTTTGTTTGAATACAAGGGATTGTCTCTCCCTTTGGATACATATAACATTTGAAGAAGTCGTAATGATGCTTAAGCCAAATGTTTGGAAGAAGAGGAATGTAAAAATGACAAGAAAATAGGTTTCCATTTTGGAGTAGGATAAAGTTCAAAGTCACAAGCAAGGGATCGAGGATATACGGCATATCATAAAATCTTTTTTGTAATGCAAAAATAAAAACTTGAAAAGATCAAATAAATAATAGTAAATATTAATCCCGTTTTTTTTCTAAATAATAGCGTATACTTTGGTTTAGACTTGTGGCCACACACATATTTGTAGTCATTGGTGGACCTTGACTTACGTAAGTTACTTTTGCCGTAAACGCTGGCTGGCTGTAGTGTTTTGAACGTGTAAACTTTCCTATCAATTGACAAATGTTTAAATGACTGAATAACATTTTGTTATTAACTTTTTTTTAGCTTACCAGAAATTGTTTTCAAACTAGTGAATGCTTCACCGTGTTGCGACGGTGGCATTGACGTGGTTAAACACGTAAAAATTAAGCATATGAACTTGCAGTGGCTCGATTCTTAATATCAAAACGTAGATAAATAAGCACGTCACAACGGTACAGACTGAAATCAAGGAAAAGTCACATCGTTGTAAAAATCAGCGTTAAGAAACACAAAAAAGTATTTTAAAAAATAAAATAAAGTAGAAATAAATTATATTTGACCCGGCTTGGTTTTGAATAAAATTTACGTTGAAATGTAGACCGGTTCGGTTTTGAATAAAAATTACGTCGAAACGTAGACCGGCTTTGTTTTAGATAAAATTTATACCGAAAAATAGATAAAAATAAATGTCGCAAAAGCATATTCGGAACGTAAAAAACATAATATTTTAAAAGTTATAAGATAAAAATAAAAAATGTGTAAAATTAATTATATAAATAATAAAAAGATTAAAGTAATTAAAAAAATGTGATGTGTGTGAGTGGGACCAAAAAACAAAAAAATTTGTGGTGGAGGGGGTTTCGAACCTTGGTAAGTTGGTTGGGAAAGTAAGCCTCGAACCTAATAAACAAAATGTTTGGGGACACCTGGCAGCATATGGTTAAATCTCAGCTTTGTTTTCCTCCTAAACCACTTTGACCCATATTGTAAAACACGCGGATCCTTAACTCGGCTTCCGTACCCGTTTTTTTGAAACCCTAAAATTGATCGACGCTCTGTTCTTCGTTCCATCTCCTTGCCTCGATATACCTCCATCAACTGATGTAGACCATACGATTGCTACACTGAATGTATCTGGAGTCTGGACTAGGGTTAGTTTCCCTAAAATTGAATGCTTCTCTCGATCTTTAACAATGTTTATTGAAATCTTAGACGCATTTTTTTTACCAGCATGGTTTAACAATCTTAGACGCATTTTATCGAATGCTTGTGTCGATTTTAATTTTGGGTTTAAATGACTAGAATTGGTGTATTTTGTCACTTGATTCAGTCTTGGACGCCACATGTTCGATAAAATGTCTAAGTGATATGTTGACTATATTGGCAAGATCATTGTATGTATTTATAGATAAATATCACAGCATATTGATCAATCAACTTAAAAGTAGAAGAAATTAATCGTCTTGTTATAGCAATTACCATATCAAATTGATGGGTGGAATGTATAATCTAAGTTCTGGTGATAGTGGAAGCTCAATACAATTTAGGGGGGCTCAAAAGTTTTTATAAACACCAGAATCTACATTCTAAATAAACTACATTAGCAATATGTAATCTGATTCAAATAATCTTCAAAATTTCAAATTAGAGAGTGTTGATTCTTGATTTTGTATAATTGTGATTATATATTTATCAAGGACAATCAGAGGTCAAAAGCAATGAAGATATACCTCATTCAGGAGTTTATGACAGTGATCGACGGAAATGTTTACGACTGTGATCGACATAAATGTCAGTTCCCTTATTAAACACACGATCCCCTTTTAAAGTTATGTTATTTACTTAGTTATCTTGAAATTGGAATCAAAGAATGATGTTTGTTTTTTGAACTTTGGTAAATGAAACATGAAGAATGAGAATATAGAACTGTGAGTAGAGTTTTTTTTTTCATTAGACGGTTACTTTATAAAATTATTTGAAGATTAGATTTGATTGTGATTTGAAGAAATCTTTATTATTAATTCAAATGAATCTGTGAAATAATCTGTCATGTTTAAAGATTAGGTTTGAAAGTTTGTTTGATCTACAAAAAATCACCCCTACTTACGGATTTGGCATGGATTTGTTTGTGAAATATAGTTCTTGGCTTTCACGGTTTATGCATGGATTTGGGCCAACAAAAAAATTAGGTCGGTCTATGAATCTTCGGGTACCTTCGGGTACCCACAGTCTTCACCCGAGACCGAAAATGGCAGATTATAGTACCCGGCAAATACCCTATGTATTCCAAATCAGTCCGGGTTCGGATTTTTTTCGGGCCTGGTATCGGTCTTCTTCGGATATCCATATAAGTCTCCTTCAGTTGGATTTATAAACAAAATTTACCACCCAAATCTCGATGAAATGTGAGCCTTTTAACTTTAAGTGCAGTTAAAACTAATGAAAAAAATTACCATTCTAATGAAGAACATGTATGAGTTTGTTGCATGTCAGGATCGGTTTGTTTAGATGTGATCAATCAGATATGGAGTCTTATGGCCTTTGTCATCTTTATCTATTAATGTGTTCATTTGGATGTGGATAATAAGTTCAGTTAAATTTTAAATTATTTATATATTTATGTTTTTAACTTATTGTTGATAGAATTTATATGCTCAATTTGCTTTTCTCGAAACATCTTTGCAGTGACTTGTAGAGTTTAATCTTATGGATGAAAATCGTTTCATCAGCGGATCCATCGATGGGAAAGTACGAATCTGGGAAATGAATGGAGATTGGATTGCTAACCGATAAATCATAACCGCAGTTTGCTATTTATTATCCAAATGGAAAGGTTCGTTTTTGTTACAGATTAGAATAACAAAATTACCATAAAATACCAAATAATGTCAGCTGTTTTATCATGCTACAGGTTTGCATTGTGGAACATTAGATGGAAACTGTAGCCTTTACAACATCATAGGTAATAGATATATTTTTGTAATCAAAGTTTGAAACATCCATGGTATGTTCTTTACACATTATTGTAATGTTTTTATTTGTTTATATACTTATTACGTACAGCCCGTGTATTACAAGGGTACATAACCTAGTTATTATATATAGTGATGAGTATTTTGTACCAAGTACCGATATCGTACTGGTACCATACCAAAAGATTTGATGTGGTATTCGATAGCCACTTCTCTAGAAATCAATATCGGTATTTTCGATACCGGTACCGATCTCAATACCTATTGGATCCATAAAACCATTCCATTTTGAAAAACCAGTATTGAACCAATAGATTCGTTATGGTATTCGGTACACTTTTCCTCAAATGCCGTTGTTACGGATTATCCAACTTCATTACCCGACCCACGAAGACCATTAGCAGTTACTTTCACACCTTCACTCCACATATGCATGCATGATATATGTAATCGTAATTTTGGAATGAAGGCATCATGAAATGAATTAATCAAACTCTTGTTTTCTTATTATTTTCTCTCTGGATTTCTCTCTATTTTCTGAGATTCTAAGATGGTACATAACAGCCGTATAAGCTGGCAATGCATGTTTTGCTTACCTTTTTTTTTATTTTTAGACTTCTTTTGTATATATATATATAGGGGGATGATCAAATAAGAAGTTGCTTTCGGCTAAGAACTCTAAGAAGTGACAAAAACATTAAGAAACGATATCAAACGAACTCGGATTGAGCTCATTCCAGCGGCGTTGGAACCGTATCGTCGAACTCTACCATCTTAGCTTTTAGGGTTTAGCTTTTAGGGTTTAGATCTTAGCGTTGAATTTTAGGATTTTAGCCTTAGGGTTTAGCCTTAGAGTTTAGCTTTTAGGGTTTAGATTTTAGGGTTTAGGTTTTTTTAGGGGGGTGGGGGTTTAGGTTTTTGGGGGGGGGGGGGGGTGGGGTGGGGGGGGTTAGGTTTTTGAGGGGTGGGGGTTTTAGGCTTTTCGGGGTGGGGTTGGAGGGGGGTTTTAGGTTTTTGGGGGTGCGGGTGGAGGGGGGTTTAGGTTTTTGGGTCCGGATTAGAGTTCGATGAGACGGTTCCAACGCCGCTCGAATGAGCTCAATCGGAGTTCGTTTGACCCACTTCTCAGCGTTTCTTAGCGAAAAACCACTTCTTAGCGGAACCTTCCCCTATATATATATATATATATACACACACACACATATGCAGGAGAGTGATTAACGTGGATAGGTGTTAGCCCAACTGGTCAGCGCCCGGTCTCTCTTCCCGTTGAGACTTGAACCAGGGTCACAACTTTAATTAGGGTACTTCAATGGCAGTGTCCTGTTTGATAACTCTTTGTTTCATTTTAATTTTAAATAAAACATCTATTAATAAAAAAAATACGTTAATAAGTTGATAAATGGGCTAATAGCATTTGAATCAGTTTCAAATTAGAAATTAACTGAAAAATTAAATCCGAATCTTATAATTCCCCAAATTCTGAATCCGAATCTTATAATTCCCCAAATTCTGAATTTGAAAATTCATACTTTTTCTTATCTATATTGAAGTGTGTAACAAATTTTCGAAGCATCCAACAAATTTATAATTTAATATTTATAACTTGCTCCTTATGCATTTCTGATGTAGAGGCGGAAACACCAAAAATAAATGAGAATACTTAATAAATTTCTGAATGCAGTAACTAGTATAATAGTCTGTCATGCCCCTTTTTAGAGAGATCTAAATTTGACGGGTGCGGTCAAATAGTGGGAAAGTAAAATTAACATTCTAAAATTGAATATAAGAGAAGGGAACACTCATCCACGGTCCACCCGAGTTTCCACCAATGAAGCAGCCATGACAGATGAATCTACTCAAACCCTTTTGAGTGTCGGGTTTAAAATCAACCATTGCTGAGAGCCCACGTTCAGGTAAGCTGTAACCCGATCACTCAAGATAGTTGAATTAATGCTTAGATTGGTCGGATTTTGTTGTATACCGAGTTTTATGGTAGAAAACAAAGGTCACCGACCGAAGTTTAACAATATACCCTTTACTTTATAAATTTTCTTATTCGCCCCCTCAAGTTTATAAATTTTTAAATATACTCCTCAAGTTTATAAAATTCGAGTTTACCCCTGTATATAATTATGAACTCTACCCCTTTAATTTCTAAACTCTTAAGTTTATCCCTCAAATTTCTTTTCTTTTTTCTTAAATTTTTTTTATATTCAGTTGTAAAAATTACTTTTTTTCTATTTTTGTTTTGTTTTTACTTTATTTACTAACTTCTTTTACGAGTTTGTCGTTTCAATGTTAACTCATAATTTATCTATTTTTCGATCTCCGTGATCGAGTCGTAAAAACTTCATACGTTTCTTTTATCTACTTAGTCACGTTATTGTTGTCGCCGCAATACGCGTTACGAGGTTAGCAAACCTGCTGCATCGCGTGTACTTAAATACGTTAGTATCATCGTACGGTCCCACCGCAACGCGCGGGTCATATTTTCTAGTTGCATACAAACGCTATAGTAATATATGGCACTATAGCAAGTATTGAATGAACTAAAAGCAATACAGTCTAGAAACTCTGTTAAATCTTTGTACCGACAAAAGACTATATACGAGTATATGAAAATACCGGTTATGTTTTAACAAGATTGAAAAAACACATCACAAGATCCGGAAGTTACATCTGCAAAAACAAGTATATTAATTAGTGAACGGGTCAAAAGGGTTGAAAGTAACCAAAAGTTCATTAAAATGCTTGTATTGAAAAATTACTTTTTTTTTAGAAATGCGAATTTCTTTTAATCCTGTCACTAGTGGGACTTGAACCTGTGACTCCAAACCCCTTAGGCGTTCCTAGAGGCTTTGCCTCTACCGTTGGGCCACCAACCCCAATGGTATTGAAAAATTACTAGATTATCATTTTAAAACATTAATTATAATTTTTTAAGAGAAAGATGTTGCATACCCAAGCAAGCCACGGCCTCGCCATGTTCTAGGTGTGACAGTGAGGTTAATCAAAGTCCCCTGCCTCATAACTAGCATAGCAACAGGAATCCCTCGATTCATTTGTGCTTCAGATGCAAGCTTTGGTAGCAAATTATCACCATATTCAACTTTCCCAAATTTCACAATCTGATCTCCAAGTTGTAAACCATCCTCTGCTGCTGGTGATTCCTCACTTATTTCATCCACCATTGCAAATGGCCTGCTCACATTCACATCCATGACACTCATGGATGAACTTATATCCACCACACCTCGGCTATTGGAACCTGCAATATCACCTTGTACACGATGAAAATGCAATCCTTTTTGAGTTCTAGCATAACTAAATGAACAGTAATAAAGAAAAAACCAGCATGTTTGTTTCATGAATTATTAATCAAACTGTTTAACAATGCTGACCTGAGCCCATAGCCGTTGAAGATGTAGGAGGAAGCCTTGATGAGTGGAGCAGTTCTATATTTTGACTTATTTTCTCTGTGATATCCTTATGATCATTCCTCAGTCCTGTATTGAGAAAAGATAAGTAGAAGTTCAAAGGAATAAAAATGTATCAGTTAATTTCAAGAAACACTGTTTTAGCAGAACCTGCAATACTACAAGAAGAAAATAGTAATCATAATCAACAAAAACACAATTATGTTTCTGAAAACTCAATTAATAAGGAAAACCAAAATATGAAATGGATTTGACGTGTGAGAAAGAAGAATTATTATGAGTACTACAAAACCGAGTCAAATAATCATAAAACCTACAAAAAAACACTAAGATTGGTGCATTTCAATGATAATAATAATACTAATCAAACCTGCAAGTCTCTGTCGGTCAGCTCTGACTACTGGAATGTCAATGTCAGACCTCGGAAACCCCTGCAGAAAAGGAATTGTTTAGAAATGTATTTCAAGTGAACTTCCAAATTCCCAAATGCGTTAGTAACTTACTAACTGTTAGGAACAAAGCGGCGCAGCGGAACCAACACACAATGCACAAACGATTATAAAACAGAAAATACACGACACAAGAATTTTACGTGGTTCGGTCCCAGTGGGAGACCTACGTCCACGGGCTGCAAGTAGAATTATTTCATTAATTGGTGCGCAAGATTACAATTACAACATAGGGTATATATATATAGATAAAACCTAGGGTTTCTAACTTGTTCTCCAAGTTAGGCTCAAATCATAGAGAAGAGGCCCATTAGGGCCGGCTCCTCTTATTCGAGACTCCATAACTTTAACAATCTACCACTTTGAGGCTCGAGCAATCCTCAATCAACCATCCAAGCAAAACCCTGTAATCAGTAACTCCAGTAATCTTCAAAACAGAAATCCTCCAATTCCAAGAACAAGCTAAAACTTCAATATCAAAAGTTCTTAAGCCTCCAGCTCCTAAAAATAAGCTAAGATTTCAAATAACAGAAGTCATCCAAGCCTTCAGTTCCCATAAACAAGCTAAGACTTCAATCTAATTCTCCTAGTTGCAGCAGCCCTCTTCTTAATTACCAGAAGAGCCGGTTGAAGCTCCCCCGAGCTCAACCCAACAGTCATCACTGACCCAGTCATGGCAAAACCCGCCATTGACTCATCCTCAATCTCAACCGGCTCCCACTGATTCAAACTACCGGCTCCAGAGACTTCCAGAGCACCACTCTCCAAAACCTGCAAGAACCCAGGAGAGTTTCCATTAGGAAATCTGGTCGTCAAAACCCAACGGTGTTTTGAACTGTACCTAGAACACGCCCCGTGCTCCTAGTGTTTCCAAAACCCCTTACCTGGTTTAAACCTCTGAATGCATAGTTGTCAATAGCGAATAGCGGTAAATAGCGACAAGCCACCCATACGCTACGTAGCGAATAGCGGTAAATAGCGGGCGCTATTTCACGTTTAGCGATACACTAGTAGAAAGTTTTAGAAATATTTTATATTCAACTATTGTAGGATATGTAGCAATTATAATCAATAATCATCTAAATCTTCATATATTAGGGTTAGTAGAACCCTATTTATATTAATCAAGTAAAAAACTGGTTAAAAACATAAAAAAAAATAAAAAAAAGGAATATTCGCTATTGGGTCGCTATTCACCATATAGCGACCATAGGCCGCTTCGCTACATAGCGCCCTATAGCGAGTGCTATGGACGCTATTGACAACTGTGTCTGAATGCACTCAGCTGACATCCCCGTGGCTCCAGGATTCACTCTTGCAAAATGAATCCACTTAGCTCTACCCGATGCAACGAGCCAAGACTGTACTACTCGGAAGTTGGTTCCCTTCTTCCGGCGATACATAAACCCGTATCTTCCCAAAGTCTTCAGTAAGATTCACCAATACTTCACTACAATGGGTAACATGAAATGAAGTATACCAGAATCGCGAACCCAAGAGTCTTCACTGCCTTCATTGAGTCCCAATGCATCAACCGAGACACATTCTCAGAAGCAGAATTTACTATCTTTGACATCGACTCTAAAGAATGTCCCACACCTCACGCAGCTCCACCAAGTCAACTATGCTCAGCTCCCACTGTCCCTGTTATCCCAACCCATGCCAAATGTTGTACCACTGATCACCACCGAACAAGAAACAACTTCACAGTTCTAGACCAGCTAACCGGCAAACGGTTATAACAGCAGCAGAGCTTTCATGATGAAAGCAAACGGTACCAAGGATTCCGCGACCGTACACCCGATCAGCTAACCCTAACCGAAAAATCTTTCAACCAAGCAATATCACATGACTTCCTTTTTATTTTCACTTATGTCGACACCAGCACACCAGAACCGGAATACTTAAAACCCAAAGCATTCCAAACCTGTTGGTTCCATTTTCACCGGTTTTATCCCACAGTACCACACTCAAGTTCTTTTGACAAAACCAACCAACCTCCAAACCGTCAAACCTTTGGATAATAACCATCCCGTCTTTAGCCATAACAATAGCAAACAGAAAACATATCGAAACAGTGAAATAAACACAGTAATGTCACGGGCCTGAACTTGACAGTTGTTCTACCAAACATTGTCAATAAACCGATCTGCTCTTGCAATAAACCTCGCAGACAAATCTAAACCCGAACACTGAATTTCACATAACCCGATTCCCAAATAGTTGATAATAAACAGTCAAACAGAACTAAACAAAACTCTAACCTTTACCCGACGAATCCAAGAGCTTTATAACCAAACCCTAATCGGCGGCTTCAAAGAGTTTAACCCGGTACCGGAAACAATCAAACCGTTTACCTGCAACACAAACCCGAAACACCCGACCCGACGCTTCACCTGCAAACCCGAGTGAAACCAGCAACTCCAAGAGATCCACAACAGAAACTCTAATTGCAAAATCACTCCAAATCAGTCCCGAACAGCCCTGTTTTCTCCTGAAACAGCTATGTTTTCCTCCAAAACAGACCTGTTTTCTTTCCCCTTTTGCGCAACCTAGGGCTTGAAAAAACCCTAATTCCGGAACAAGAAACCAGGATGCGAATCAATCTTGGAACAGCAGCAGAAAAAACAAAAAAAAACTGTCGGTATTGTCAACGCCGAAAAACACTGTTCACGATGGCCGGAAAACACTGTTCATGACGAAATCACTGTTCATGGACGGTGGTGGTACTGTAGCGGCGCCGGTACTGTAGCAGCTAGGGTTTTCCTTTGCGAATCGTTCTACCGTGCAATACCGTGTGTAACAACGAGCCAAAAGCTCTGATACCATTTGTTAGGAACAAAGCGGCGCAGCGGAACCAACACACAATACACAAACGATTATAAAACAGAAAATACACGACACAAGAATTTTACGTGGTTCGGTCACAGTGGGGGACCTACGTCCACAGGCTGCAAGTAGAATTATTTCATTAATTGGTGCGCAAGATTACAATTACAACATAGGGTATATATATAGAGAAAACCTAGGGTTTCTAACTTGTTCTCCAAGTTAGGCCCAAATCATAGAGAAGAGGCCCATTAGGGCCGGCTCCTCTTATTCGAGACTCCATAACCCTAACACTAACTTCTACATATGCGGTTAGGAACATGAAGAGATGTATCGGTCAAAACTTAGTTTGGTATTAAAAGGTTATAGGTACATAAGATCTCATTTAACATGGTAAGTTTAATTAAAATTACAGAGAGTTTAGTTTTAAACTATCTGCAATAGATAGATAGAGGTACAGACAGGTCAAGGGACCTTAATCTGATCAAGATTCTATTATTTTGACCAAAACAAAAGGAAATGATTGATACCCACAGGCACAGTCATCACATGTAACGATACATTTTTAAACATACTGATTAGAAAGTTTGTGTCTAACTTAATTTGTGAAGATCTATGAACATAGTCATAGCAATACAAGTTGCGCCTGCAACTCCATGTCAAAGTGCATCCGATTCAAAGACTCGGATTGCTTAGTAGTTAGTAGTGATAATCTACCACAACATACTAGCTATCATGATAATATGATGCTATCACCAAGAGCTTTTCTGGTAGAATATCATGGTATTAGCACTAAAAGAGGGTGAGGTGCACTGTAATTAACTATGAGGGGTATAGTGTAAATACAAGATCCTCAAGTGTGTATAAATAAGGACTCAAAAGCAATCTAAAGAAAAATAACATGGGTTGTAGTTTTAATATTTAGACCATGGAGAAAAATCCTCAAATTTTCTCACATAGTCACATTAGACACCAAAAAACCCATTTTCCATCTCAAAATTGACAGCTTCCTTTGGCTTTGCAATGTCAGCTTAATATATCTTATTTATATGAGACACTCATCTCTAAATGTACTAATCTCCCAGTGCCACCCCGCCCTTCAAAGTAAGAGTTTGTACTAATATTAGCAATACAAGGACAGTTGTATAAAAATTCCACCATCTTTTAGGTTTGTTAAAATGGATAATGTGGCTTCCAGTTCCACTAACTGATAATCAATTGTCATTTCTCTTCTTTAAGAAAGATCATAATCTCCTACTCCCCCACCCTCTCAATTTCAGACTTAGATTTACAAGGATGTGATGATATCCCAACCCAACAAAACTTCATTCCCTTAAAAGCAAACTGGTAACAGAGATAACAGCAAATCAAAGGGATCACTGCACTCTGTTTTTTATAAGCTTTAAAAATGTATACATTTAACATAAATGGCACTATTATAGCAGGAAAATGGTCAAATAAGCAAGATTCATACGGGCAAGGTATTAGCTACGACAAGAAGATAGAGCCTAAACATACATCATATGACATGTACCTGACTTTTTCTATTTTCCAGAATAAAACAACCACTATACGAAGTGTGAACTAATTTACTAAAAGAATGGTTACAAGATCATGACACCTCATCATTGTTGTAAAAATCGCTAGGCGCTAGTCGGGCGGTGGGGTGGGGCCTAGGCCTAGGCGGGATTAATCGGATTGGAATTTTTATATGTAATTTTCAGTTTTTTATATATATACACACATTTTTATATGTAATTTTCAAAATTAGATATATACACACACACATTTTTTAAAGATGCTGGAAATTACAAGAACTAAACTGAAAATCGCCGGAAATTTGCCTGAAAGTCGCCGGAATCTCGCCGGAACCTGCCTGAATCTCGCCGGAACCCTACCGGAATATCACCGGAAAAACGGGAAGTGGCCGATTTTTGTCCGACTAGGTCCGATTAGGCCCGCCTAGGGCCGCCTAGGACCGCCTAGCGATTAATGAAGCGATTTGGCCAAAATTAGTCCCCGACCGGGCGCCTAGCGACTAATCGGCGCCTAGGCGCCGCCTAGGCGCGATTTTTACAACCATGCACCTCATTAAAACACAAATATTCATGGTGAAACACATATTAGCAAAGCCGCAAAGGTGGCCCAAGGTTCTTCTATGAAACTCATGGTTTGTAAATTGTAAGTTTTAAAAATCCATTTGTCTAAAGCTAAAAATTCCTTTATCTCTTTTTATCAATAACTTCTTTGATGATGTATGTTTAGCAAAGGCCTTCAAGCTTCATAAAAGATTTGCTAACAGAGTAACAAAACATTAAACCTAACAACCATGCCAATCAAAGATGCTACTGATATATTCGTTCAATAATAGAGTTATTTCGTTCTCTACAAATCAAATATATTCTCGCCAATTATCAAATCAAATTTTACTCTAACAAGGCACCATATATACACAAATTTTAAATTATCATAGAGCTATAGGAATGAATTGCCTCAGAGTCGACGAGATTGCCAGAAAGTCCAGGGCCGCCTGGCTGACAAAGACGCTCGATGATAACGTTCATCTCCACTTCCAAAGCACTCCTCTTCTCCATCAATTTCTTGACCTCCGACTTCAAATCCGTCGCCACCATTTTAACGGTAGACCCTCCGATTTCAATTTTCCGGTGTCACGTTAGGGTTAGGGTTAGGGATTTTTTTAGAACTCCAGTAACTTGATCAGCACACAAGCAGTCTCAATGCAAACTCATTTCGAATACGGTAGGTAACTTATACATAAACCCCTTGTACTATTCGCATTAAGCACTTTTGACCTTGTAGTTTTGTTTTTTTTTTAAATCAGTAACTTTTTTACTCCTAAATACCACCTAGTTAATCTACACTTATAAGGATTTGAACATGTACCATATTTACGGGGACAATCACCAATACGACTAGGCCACAAGACCATGAACCCTTGTAGTTTTGTTATACCAAACCTTTTTGCTTTTAGTTTTGAGCTTCTTGTAGTCCTATAAATGGTAACCAACATGCTTGGATATCATTTTAATTCAATGATAAAAAGATTATCCATGTTTAAATAAACATGAAGCATTTCTTATACATTTATCATATAAATTCAAGTATAGATATGGGATCGAATATGTTGTAAATTCTAAAGATAATGTTATGGATGCGCTAGAACTTATATCATTTCAATTTCAATGAATCATACCAAGCAAAGAGGGATAAGGGATATAGTATGTGTCATGAAATCAACCTACAAGTTGATAATTGCACCAAATGGCATTTTACCCAATGATATCTTAGTGTGTTAAATGATGCCCCTTCACCTAGAGGTCGTGGGTTTGAGTCTCGATATGGACTATGGAGTAGAATAGATGAGTGTGTGAGTTGTTCTAAAAAAAAGTTAGATAATTGCATTTTATTTAATAATAAGTATAAGAAATTATTTAGTATGACAAGAAGTTACAACTAGGTACCCTCTAGTTATCCAAGTATACATAAATGTCCAGTGGTGTTTAAACTTTTTTGGTTTTTTATATGCGCTTACACGTTGACCTCTATCATCTCATTGGAAGTCTTGTCGATAAGCCCCTCATATGTATCCTTAACATTCTTGAGTACAAAGGGTGTCATCAATAATAAAATATTACCCGATTCATGGGGAAGTCATCATATCCCCACGTTTCTCCATCAATTCACATTTACTAACATCCATTGTTGGTGATTATAGTGTCATCTAACTATTTTGTGGAATTAGATTTACTTAATGACCAAATGAGAAGTTATAATTAAGCATCAAACAAGTTAGTAAGTTTGGAGTGCACACTTGTTTGAGAATCTTATGATTTCTGGTGCTTTAGCCACCTTGTTGTTTCAAGGGGCGAAGCCTACTGAACGAGGGGTTCGGGGGCAGCACCCCTGGTTAGCATGGTCTAGGGGAGGTAGCCCCTAGTGGGGTCCAAGGGACAACTGTCACACCCCGCCCCGAGCACCCCCTGGACGCGTGCGACCAACGATTGGTATCATCATTGAACTTTGATTTCAGAGTTTTTATAATTACAACGGAAGTCTTTTCAAAAGGATCGTTTCAACATTCTTTCAACCTCAAGGGTTGTATTTGTAAATATCAAAACTTAGTTGGAAGACAAAAGTTTTATATTTACTTTATAAACATAGGGATTTAAATACCCTTTTCATTTTGATTATAAAACAACGTTTGAAATCAAATACATTTATAGCTACTGGAAATAGTACTGCCCAGGGTTGATCAATCCCCTAGTTCAATCCCCCTTTTCTTTTCTTTAGGATTTTCTACACACGAAGGCTGAGAATCCAACGTGTAAGCCTATCCTTTTATAGGTCAGAACTGATGTCTACCTCTCACATTCGGGTCAGATCTGATGTCTGCCCATACCCCTTTCTTATTTCAGTTTATTCTTTTCCTGAAAACATTTTGAAAATAAAATGTCAGCTCGAAAGCCGGTGAATACAATTATCTTGACATTTAAAATCATTTGGCACAAACAAGTATTAATTTCATAATCACAACTTTATGTTCAATCCACACATTTAGCAGGCCCGTCCTGTTCAATCGCACCACAATATACACTTGCGTCATGTCTTATAACAGTGGACAGGTTTGCCTCCGAAGTTGTTTGTAAGGCCCCAAACCCGGGAGGCCTCACTTGTTGGATTTACTCATTCACAAACAGTTCTTAAACATGAATATCAAATAACGCAGCGGAAAATTTCATTTAAACATAAAGTCATCATTGTTCATACATGCGGAAGCATAAACATTGTTTAAAACATAAATACATCATAACTAAAACATAACGGGATGCCAGTCTTCATAGTCAGTCGGGTAACTCCTCTCGCTAGCCAAGCATCACCGTACATTCTCATGACCTGCCTTAACCTGAATGTGCATACTAAAAAGTCAGCTACGCTGGTGAGTTCTAGCATTTCATAAAAACTTTAACATCAACATTTGCCAAAAACATATCATTCATTCATTTAGTAAAACCTTTCACAAAAGCATGTAATAATCTAACATCTTTAAAAAGGTTTCGTACCCATATCATCATCAACATCATTATCATAAACACCGTTGAACGGATCGTTCGTTAAAACTTTTAACATTTATTTAAGTCATACATTATCGTTATCTAATTCTGTATCTTACTTTACGCGTAACAGTGTCCCCGAATGAACCTTTGGTGTTGTGGGCAACCGCTACGTATCGCCGTCATTGCCACAACCGTTACGTATCGCCGTCGTTGCCTAACCATTCACTACGTGGGGGTCAACCGTTACGTATCGCCGTCATTGCCCAACAATTCACTACGTGGGGTCAACCGTTACGTATCGACGTCATTGCCCAACACGCATCTTTCCTTTGGGAATCAACCGTTACGTATCACCGTCATTGATTTCCCTTACCTTATTCACTTAGGATGATCGTCATCACCCGAGTAACCGTCGTTACTCCCTTACCAGTTGTACAACATCAAAACCATCGACAGGCCACCAAGACACTGCCCTGTTGTTCTTATGGTAACTATGGCTCGCTGTCCATAATCTACCACAAGGCTGGGAATCACATTCCCAGACTTCATTCGTCAATTCCATTCATTCGACAGATTAGATTTGTAATGACTTCTTTAAACCTTTACCTCTTTCCCTTTTCATTAAACATTTCCTCATTTAGACCGTTCATAAACATTCGTAAACCTTTTTGGCAAAAACACTTCATAACCTTTCCTTTCGTAAACAACGTTTCGTTAAAACATCATTTCGTTAAAACATCATTTCGTAAGTATGCACACCAGCCCAAAACATTTAAAAGAGGGCTCTAGAACTCACCTGATACGCTAATATGGGTTGTCCTAAACGAAGGTCCAACAACGTCACTTCCGATCTGAATTGATTAGTTAAATACACATCAGACCAATCCCGACTCTAACGGTTTAACCATTCTAACATACTGACTTCACTTAACCAGTTCTGATGGCTGCGCACTTGGCAAGTGCGCGGACCCTGCTGCCTGCGCACTTAGCAAGTGCGCGGACCCTGCTGCCTGCGCACTTAGCAAGTGCGCAGACCCCTCCTCCTGCGCACTTATCAAGTGCGCAGGACCTGCTTCGTGCGCACTTATCAAGTGCGCACGACATGTTCTTCACGAAAAACCCTAACTTTCGCATTCGGGTCTGATCATGTCAAGATCCCGAACCTGTTTGCATTCAAAACGTTCGTTTTCCATTAAGGAACTCAAATCCATGATTATCTTTCAGTTTCATCCGTTCAAACCTTACCTTTTCACCCAAAACCCAAAAAACCCAAAACGAACTAAAACTCAGATTTAGGTCGGATTGTTACCTGAATCGAGTTTCTGATCCGGAGGTTCTTCTCACGAGTTGTGGAGCAACACTTTGCTGAAATCTCGGGTCGATCCGCCAACTTTCTCTCTCTACGGTTTCTCTCTCTAGAACTTGCAAATGAGAGAAATGGTGGAGGTCTAAGCTATTTATAGGGGAGAGTCCCCTTCCAGCCCGCCGGCCCATCCGAATCGACCCGACATGCCTCGTTCGTTTATTTCATCATTTTAGCTGTCGTTTTATTTTTGGGATGTTACATTGTTATAAGACAAGCACCAGCCGTAATCCGGGAATTTCACCCGAGACCCGTGTATCCCTTGCAAGTTTTACGCATACCTATGGCCTGAATGTTTTGTCCGTAGAAGAACGTTGAGCATTATTTCCTTAACCTTTATTTGACCATTTTCGTAAATAAAATGTTTGACACAAGTTTTCAGAGAGATAAAGTATTCACCTTGATTATAGGAATGAGCCTCTAAGTCGAAAGCTTATAGACTATCTTTTTAACTTGGTTTCTCTAACGTACCAGCACTTCTACGAGCGTTTCTTGCTTAACCGGGCACTACGAATAGTGGGAATCGAACTGGGATCATCGGGAGTGAGCTAGATGGTATTGAATAAGAGATGGAAGATAGAGTTGATGTTGGTGTGAAGAATGGGAATGAACTCGACCATCTATTTATAGGGCAAGTTCTGAGACCGTGACGGACCGTTACGGGTGGTGACGGTCCGTCACCGTCCGTCACCAAGCTAGGGTTCGTGAGTCGTCAGACAAGTGTTGCCCTCTGGTCATTTTGGGTCGTGACGGTCCGTTACGGAGTTGCTGCGTGGCGCACCAGGGTGAGTCTGAGGCCGTGACGGACCGTTACCAGGCGTGACGGTCCGTTATAGGATTTCCACGCGTCAGATTTTAAAGATGAGTCACTGGACACGTGGCAAGCTATTAGGGTTCGTGTGCCCAGCCCGTAACGGACCGTTACCGTCTGTGACGGTCCGTTACCGTTGAATTTTCATGATTTTCACTTTTTGAACCTTGATCTATAGGTTAATTACACTTATAGCCCTTATGGTTTGTACTTTTACCAAATCTTGGACATTTTTGTGACAGGTGTTACATCCTCCCCAACTTGTTTTAATCTCGTCCTCGAGATCATTCGTACAAGTGAGGATATTTCTTTTTCATTTCAGACTCTAGTTCCCACGTGTACTCAGGTCCACGTCTGGAGTTCCATTTTACTTTTACGATCATCAATTTCTTTCTTTTCAATCTTTTTTCCTGCCTGTCCTCGATTCACAGAGGTTGCTCCACGAATCTTAATTTTTCATCTACATCTACATATTGTAGGGTATTACCAGAGATTCATCTGCCAAACACTTACGTAGATTTGACACATGAAATATATCGTGTACTCCATTCATTTCTTCTGGTAATTCAAGTTGATAGGCCACAGGCCCAACTCTTTTCAGGATTTTGAATGGTCCTACGAATCTAGGACTTAATTTTTCTTTCTTTCCAAATCTTACAACGCCTTTCCATGGTGAAACTTTCAACAAAACGGTATCACCGACGTTGAATTCTAACGGCTTTCGTCTCTTATCATGTAACTTTCCTGATTTTTCGACCCTATTTTAATTTATTTAAATTAATAAAATAACGGTACATCATTAAACCTTGTACTTGTTCAAACCTGCACCTCATCAATTGTTAGCTAAACGTATTTTTAATTCAAAGTTTTAGAACTCAAATCACGTGGTAACACCTCCTAGAGTTAACTCAGTTAGTAATCCCGTTAGGTGTTCTGTTAAATCCTAACCAAGCTAATTCTGTCAAAGCTGAAGTTGCAAGGGCTGATTTTGTAAATAACCAGAAACCCTAGTAGGCACGGTCGTGCCTCGTCTTGGCACGGTCGCGCCTTGTTTTGGCACGGTCGCGCCTCATGTCTGAGAAAACGTAACTGCAGCTTTAATCGTCCGATCGTTGGTTTCCCGTAACTGATTCCACTTAATATCCATTAACAAAAACAATTACACTGCCAATTACAACCATTATCATCTGGAACCGACTCATCTCAAGAAAACTAAACGAAACCACAAGTTTCTTCCTTTTGATCCATATACTCTCAAGTAAACAAACGATATACATCACACGATCCTCACTGAAACTCACGAGTACACTGGTGTAGCCGGAATTGCAGCAGGAGACGTCGGAGACCAAATTCGTCACGCCGGAACTCCTTCTTACCGTAAGCTACCGATCCATCGTCGTACAGGGTAATTGAAACCTTCTAAACCTTCTATTTATTCTATAGATCAAAATCCCCAATCTAATTTGGGCATTCAATATCGAAATCTACTCGAACCCGAAACCATATTTTCATTCAAAATAGTTTAATCGAATCCGGTTCTAAACATGTTTTAAACACAATTAATCTACACCAACAGATTCGTAATAACCTTGTGAATGAAAGCCCTATAAATTCCAGCACTATAAATATAAGAATCAATCAATTCGTCCCTGTTTTGAAAGAGACACGGTCGCGCTAATCGTCTAGCGCGGTCGTGCCTCAGGAGACGCGATCGTGCCGACTTCCAGCGCGGTCGTGCCTCCTGCTCAGACCCAGTCATGCTCGTTGGCTAGACTTGGTCGTGCCCCTGAAGCATAGACACGGTCATGCCTATACAAGGCACGGTCTTGCCTAGTGATTTGTCTAGCTATGTCCTCTGTTGATCAACGCAGTCGCGCCCTGACTAGCGCGGTCGCGCCCGTGGCCCGAGCACGATCGTGTCCTGTCTAGGCACGGTCGTGTGTGTTCACAGAATCCTTAAAATTTCTATATTTTTAAACAATTAGTATTTCAAGTTAATTTTCAAAATAAAAATAGTTGAATTTATAAAAATGCGTATTATCTTTATTTAAAAAGATCAAGTATTTAATCTTAAAATAAATGGAAATTATTTAATTAAAGTTTCAACCTTTAAATTATAAACCCTACACTTAAATAATATTTTAATGTATAAGTTACATTTTATAAATAGATGAATAAGGTAATAATTATTTATTTGATTTATAATTAAACAAAAACATTTATTTAGTTATACTTAATTACATCTAATACTTACATTATCCTCATAAACAATAATTAATTAATTTACTTATTTAATTATTCCAAACTCAAACCTTATTCAAAATGTTGTAAAAATATTCATTTCAAATCTTTCGTTTTATACAATACTTCCAAGTACCAATCACTAACTTTATCCAATTCAACCTTAGACTTAGACTTAGACTATTGTGCATTATTAATGCAATATACATTACACTCTAGGTTAACGTTGTGCGATACAAGGATCACATTACTTTCTAGTATCTCGTGTTAGCTACGCCTTCGAATCAAGTGAGTATACATAGCCCCTTTTACTCTTTTACATTTTTGGGGTGAGACATGAACATTATTCAAATTACATGTTTACATTTACACAAACAACACAAGTACAAATCCTATTTACATTCATGTGTGCAATTTGAGCTTTATGCCCGAGTGCTAGGTGTGCTAACCTTTGTATGCGATTATGTGCAATCATTAACTATTCAAGCCGACGGTTTTCAATGATAGATCTATTGAGTCTGACAAACCCACCCAGGTGCGCGGTGATTGAAACCGACAACACAATTTTTGCATGCTAGTTACAAAGGTTTGATTGTACTTGGTTACACAATAGCTGCTCCCCATAAACGCCTTATTTATCATGTTATGTAAAGGATTTGGTTTACAAATTATATGCTACCTATATACAAACCTGTGTTATGCTCACCAACTTTTTAGTTGACCTTATTTTATTCATGTTTCAGGTGCTTTCATATGAGTTTGATCAAGACATGCTACACATAGGCTTTGGACCTAGTTAATCTTAATTCAAAAACAAATTGTATTTCATTATGTACTTTGAATTTGATTCATGTTTGTTTGAATGGAAATGGATTTAACATATTACAATTTAGTCAACCTTGAGCTCATGAACAGTCTACATGTCCCGCCCCGATGATTCCGTCGTCGGTTGGGGTGTGACATATCAGCATAACTCTTTTGATGATCACGAGCCGTTTTCAATCTATCTTTTATTTGAGTAACTTTCTCAGTCGTTTCTAGGACTATTTCAGGTCCGGATAACTGATTTTCTCCTATTTCGGACCAACAGATTGGAGTTCGACATTTACGACTGTATAAGGCTTCAAAGGAGCCGCCTGTATACTCGTATGAGAGCTATTATTGTAGGAGAATTCCATTAGAGGTAAGTGGTCATCATAGCTTCCTCCAAGATCAACAACACAAGCCCTTAACATGTCTTCAAGGGTTTGAATGGTTCTTTCACTCTGCTCTTCCGTTTGAGGATGGTAAGTAGTGCTAAGATTTAATTTTGTACCTAGAGCTTTTTGAAAACTTTGCCAGAATCGAGAAGTAAATCTACTATCCCTATCTGATACAATAGATAGTGGCACACCTTGTAATGATACAATTTTGTTAACGTATAACTGTGCCAACTTATCCATGCTGAACGTTTCTTTCATGGGAAGGAAATGAGCAGACTTAGTAAGTCTATCAACAATAACCCAGATTGTATCATTCCCACGACTGGTTCGGGGAAGTTTAGTAATGAAATCCATGGTTATCATTTCCCATTTCCATACAGGAATTTCAAGTTGCTGTAATAAGCCAGAAGGCTTTTGGTGTTCAGCTTTTACTTGAGAACAGGTTAAACATTTTGCAACATAGATAGCGATATGTTTCTTCATTCCTATCCACCAATAATTGGTTTTTAGGTTTTTGTATATTTTATCGCTTCTAGGATGCATGTAGTATTTAGATTTGTGGGCTTCTTCAAGAATTTCTTTACGTACGTTTCCATAGATAGGAATCCAAATTCTTTTATTCATTCTAAGAATTCCATCATTACCCTTGACCAATTGGTCGATCATTCCTCCCAATCCTTCCTTCTCAAGGTTGGGTTCTTGCAAAGCAAGTTTATGAGATTCCTTAATATGAGTGATAAGATCGATTTGGAGATCAAGTCTTAAAACACGAACTCGTTTAGGTTTCTCATGTTCCTTTCTACTCAAGGCGCCAGCTACAACATTAGATTTTCCTTCATGATAACAGATTTCGCAATCGTAATCATTTAGGACTTCCATCTAACGTCTTTGCCTCATATTCAGTTCTTTCTGACTGAATATGTACTTTAGGCTTTTATGATCAGTGAATACAGTAAATTTGACTCCATATAGATAGTGCATCCATAATTTCAATGCGAAGATTATGGCGCCCAATTCTAAATCATGAGTCGTGTAATTCTTTTCATGAGTTTTCAATTGACGGGAAGCATAAGCAATAACTTTGCTTCCTTTCATTAACACACAACCATATCCGGTGTGTGAAGTATCACAGTATACTGAAAAGCCTTCGTTTCCATCTGGCAAAACCAGTATGGGTGCTTGTGTTAGTTTCTGTTTCAGAGTTTCAAAAGCTTCAGATTATTTAGGACCCCATTCATACTTAATTGATTTGCGAGTCAGAGAATTTAATGGTACAGCAATTCAGGAGAAGTCTTGGATAAGTCTTCGATAGTAACCAGCCAAACCGAGGAAACTACGGACTTCGGTTGGAGATTTCAGGATTTCCAATTTGGATATAGCCTCAATTTTAACCGGGTCAACTTGGATGCCATCAATGTTAATGACATGTCCAAGGAACTGAACTTCTGATAACCAGAACTCGCATTTTGAGAATTTAGCATAAAGCTTTTCGTTTCTCAAAAGTTCAAGCAAGATTTTCAAATGATTAGCATGATCTTCCTTACTCTTGGAATAAATAAGGATATCGTCAATGAATAAGATAATGAATTCGTCTAAGTAAGGTTTGCAAACTTGATTCATCATATCCATGAAAGCTGCTGGTGCATTAGTAAGTCCAAACGGCATTACCGTGAACTCATAATGACCATACCGAGTTCTGAAGGAAGTTTTGGGAATATCTTCTTCTTGGACTTTTAATTGATGATAGCCAGAACGAAGATCAATTTTTGAAAAGCATCGAGCTCCCTGGAGTTGATCAAAGAGATCATCGATTCTAGGGAGTGGATAACGGTTCTTAATCGTGACTTTATTCAGCTCACGATAATCAATGCACATGCGCATTGAACCGTCTTTCTTTTTAACGAACAAGGCTAGAGCTCCCCAAGGCGACGAGCTTGGTCTTATGAATCCTTTTTCGAGCAATTCATCCAACTGTTTCTTTAATTCTGCCATCTCCGTCGGAGCTAATCTGTACGGGGCTTTGGCAATTAGTGCCATACCGGGTACTAGATTAATTCTGAATTCCACTTCTCTTTCAGGTGGAATTCCAGGCAGTTCATCGGAAAAAATGTCAGGAAACTCAGCTACAACCGGCACATCTTCGATCTTCTTTTCAGTGTCGGTGGTTATAGATACGAGGTATGCTAAGCATCCTTTTCGTAAGTACTTTGTGGCTTTTAACATGGAAATTATTCCAACAGAGTTGGATAATTTATCGCCATGTATAGTCAAGATATTGCCTTTTGAACGAAGTTCTATAGCTTTCTTATCACACAGGATACGAGCTTGGTTAGAGGCTAACCAAACCATTCCTAAAACAATGTTAAAACCTGCCAAAGTCATTGGCAACAGTTGTGTAGGAATAACATGTCTTGATAGTGTGATATTACAATCTTTTAAGATTTCAGAGATTTGGACTAAATCACCGTTGGCAGTTTCTACCACGTATTTCTTGTCTAATTTAGCTAGAGTTTTATTTAACAATCTACAGAATCTATGATCTATAAAACTTTGGTTTGCACTAGAGTCAAATAAAACTCGAGCGTAAATATCCTTGACACGAAATGTACCCGTAATGACATCGGGCATACCTGCTGCTTCATGAGTATGGAGAACGAATTCTCGCGCATTCTTCTTTACTCCATCTGCATATTTTGGACCAGTCCCATCAGGTTTCTTTAGCTTGGGACAATTGATTTTGATGTGGCCGGTTTCACCACACTCAAAACAAGTGATTTTTTTCTTCTTGAAACAATTCTCTGCTTTGTGACCGGACATTTTGCAAAAGTTGCAGAAAAGTCCAGCACGAAATTGTCCTAAGTGTCTCTTTCTGCACTTGGGACATTCTGGAATGGAAGAGTTGTTGTTTCGGGGAATGAAATTGGATTTCCTTGATCCACTTCGGCCTTGCCCAGATTCTCTCCTCTTCTTCCCCTCCTCCTGGTTTCTAATCAAACAGCTGGTTAGTGATGCTCCTAGATCCATAGCATCATCAAGATTTTCACAATTTACGACTTTGACCATGTCGCGAATTTCTCCAATCAAACCCCAAATATAACATTTTATCAGGTTTGATTCAGGGGTAGCAAGATGTGAAACTATTCTAGCATATTCAAGGAGTTTGGTGGAATACTCCTGATGATTTGTTCCTATCATCTTAAGACTCAAGAATTTTCCTTCTATCTGTTCCCTCTCATTCTGGGGAACGTATTTCTTTTCTACTCGGGTTTTGAAAACATTCCAGTCTATTGCATAGGTTGCTTCTCTTCCTTTGGCAGCTACTATGTTGTTCCACCATTCTAATGCTTGATCTTTAAATAAATTTGAGGCATAAAGAACCTTGTCTTTTTCAGCACATTTGCTGATAGCCAGTACGGATTCAGTCTTTTCTATCCACCTTAATGTGGCAATTCCTCCTTCTCTCCCAGAGAAGTTATATGGTTTGCAGTCCTGAAACATCTTGTATGTACATCCAACTAATTTTCTCTTCTTTTCTATATGACCATAGTTATTACCCATACTCTCATCTTCTGAAGAGTTATGGTAATATTTTTCTTTCCTAGTCTTCTTGGTTTTATGGGTTGTGGAACCTTCAGGTTTCAGAGTAATTGGTTGGGACTGAGTGATAGTTCGGGTATGCTAGTTAAAGGTTGAGAATTGATAGATTTTTGATTTGATGGCTGTGCAGATAGCCTATCGGCTTGTCTCTTTTCTAACTCAGTAAAGATCATTGGAAGAGAGTCATTGATCCCTTCTGTGATCATTTTCTGGAGTTCCTTTCAGGATTCAGTAGCAGTATTTTCAACTGCTGTTTGTTTCTTCTTTCCCCTGGTGTGTTGTGAAGGTCCAGTATTTTTTGACATACTAAACAGAAATGAGATTGGAATCAAAGCAAAACCTTTTTATTGATAATAATATATTACAGAAGATGATACATATAGAAATTATAGAAATTATTGTTCCTAGAAATTTCTAAAATTCTTTTCTTTAAGAGCTTTTATTAGCAAAACATTTCGAGTTTCAACTTCAGCTTTCTCTCGTTCCAATTCAGCTATTCTGTTCAGCAACATTCGTTCCCTTTCACTTCCCGATGCATTCTCATTTATATGAGGAGCAGGGATGGGAATCGTCTCATAGTATGGAATGTAAGGTATATTAGAGTCAGCACGTTCTTCTTTTTCAGGATTATTTTCATAAGGCATATCGGCATATCCTTCATGAAAATTTCGGGAATATATAGGAGTGATATTATAAATTCCAGCGGTAGGAGCAGAATGAAAACTTATAGAAGGATTATAGGGAACACTATGGTTTCCTATTTCTCCGAGGCTTCTAAAAGTTGAACTTTCAGTTTCCTCATTATTTTCTATAGTTGTTTCATTGGTTTTTCGTTCATGATAACTAGCTGGAGCAAATTTACGAATAAAGTTAGGACCCTTTCCTTTTCCGACCATTATGAAAAATAAACAAAACGATATTTTATTTTTATAGAAATATATTACAAAATACAATAAAAACGATTCTAATCTTTCATAAGTTCTTTTTCAAGAGTCATCAAGTCCTCTCCATACTCGTAGACTTGTTTCCCATAGAATTTGGTTCTTGCTTTGTCCATTACCTTCTTTCTTGTTATTTCGTCCGTTTGGCGCAACGAGCGGTCTAAACATTCAATAGGCGAAGAGGGCATACTTTCTGGATAACCATATTTAGGAGGGGGCTTACGAAGTCCCATCATAATTTCATTATAAACATTTTGGTATTCCGGAGAAGTTTGGAAATATTCTTTGAAAGAGCCATCATATGGAGGTTCAGGAAACATACAGGAATCATATAAAACAGGAGTTTTAGAATTATAAGATTGATAGTCGGAACTATTTGAAATAGGATTATTGAATGGATAGTCTTCCGGGTTTTCAGAAACAGGTTCATATTGGTGGGATTCCTCAGATGGATCCTCTTCTGTTGAATTATTCTGCTGGATATAACTTGATCCGGCTTCATTATTTCCTTGTAGTTGTTGGTTATTTGTATTCCAGTTGCTGAAGTTAGAATCAACTTCCATCCATTGATTAGAAGAGTTATAAGATTAAGGGTGGTATTCAGGAAAGTTGTTATTAGGGAAAATGGCAAACGGATCATCGTTATAATAGGGAGAAGTGATAGGGTTCATTCGAGATCCTAAAGGATGATACTCAAGTGATTCTTGTTTAATCGGACGATTGGGGTCATAATAAACAGGTACAGAATTATCTCCAGACATCTGCAATCTTAAAATATTATTTTTGGTCAAGACTTAGATACTAAAGCCCGTACTTATCTTAACTAAAGCTATACAAGGATGGTTATCTTTCCAGAGTAGTACCTCCAACAGATATGTTCCCAGGTAACAGCGACGGGTCTAGGAGAGATTTATACACCGCTCTTTCCTTAGACAGAACACTTCCGTTTTTCAGATAATTACATACTGGTCAGAAGGTTACCTTATTTTCTTATCTTAATTTTGAAGTAATAGATAAATTTATGGTTAAAGCCTAGATACCAGATCCAAGTATCTAAATCGCTAAAACATGTGGCTCTGATACCAACCCTGTCACACCCCGCCCCGGGCACCCCCTGGACGCGTGCGACCAACGATTGGTATCATCATTGAACTTTGATTTCAGAGTTTTTATAATTACAATGGAAGTCTTTTTCAAAATAATCGTTTCAACATTCTTTCAACCTCAAGGGTTGTATTTGTAAATATCAAAACTTAGTTGAAAGACAAAAGTTTTATATTTACTTTATAAACATAGGGATTTAAATACGCTTTTCATTTTGATTACAAAACAGCGTTTGAAATCAAATACATTTATAGGCACTGGAAATAGTACTACCCAGGGTTGATCAATCCCCTGGTTCTATCCCCCTTTTCTTTTCTTTTCTTTTCTTTAGGATTTTCTACACACGAGGCCTGAGAATCCAACGTGTAAGTATATCCTTTCATAGGTCAGAACTAATGTCTGTCTCTCACATTCGGGTCAGATATGATGTCTGCCCATACCTCTTTCTTATTTCAGTTTATTCTTTTCCTGAAAACATTTTGAAAATAAAACGTCAGCACAAACGCCGGTGAATACAATTATCTTGATATTTAAAATCATTTGGCACAAACAAGTATTAATTTCATAGTCACAACTTTATGTTCAATCCACACATTCAGCAGGCCCGTCCTGTTCAATCGCACTACAATATACACTTGCGTCATGTCTTATAACAGTGGACAGGTTTGCCTCCGAAGTTGTTATAAGACAAGCACCAGCCACAATCTGGGAATTTCACCCGAGACCCGTGTATCCCTTGCAAGTTTTACGCATACCTATGGCCTGAATGCTTTGTTCGTAGAAGAACGTTGAGCATTATTTCCTTAACCTTTATTTGGCCATTTTCGTAAATAAAATATTTGACACAAGTTTTCAGAGAGATAAAGTATTCACCTTGATTATAGGAATGATCCTCTAAGTCGAAATCTTATAGACTATCTTTTTAACTTGGTTTCTCTAGCGTACCAGCACTTCTACGAGCGTTTCTTGCTTAACCGGTCACTACGAATAGTGGAAATCGAACTGGGATCGTCGGGAGTGAGCTAGATGGTCTCTGGAATAAGAGATGGAAGTGAGAGTTGATGTTGGTGTGAAGAATGGGAATGAACTTGACCATCTATTTATAGAGCAAGTTATGAGACCGTGACGGATCGTTACGGGTGGTGACGGTCCGTCACCAAGCTAGGGTTCGCGAGTCATCAGACACGTGTTGCCCTCTGGTCATTTTGGGTCGTGACGGACCGTTACCAGGCGTGGCGGTCCGTTACGGAGTTGCTGCGTCGCGCACCAGGGTGAGTCTGGGGCCGTGACGGACCGTTACTAGGCGTGACGATCCGTTATAGGGTTTTCACGCGTCAGATTTCAAAGATGAGTCACTAGACATGTGGCAAGCTATCAGGGTTCGCGTGCCCAGCCCATAACGGACTGTTACCGTCCGTTACCGTCCGTGACGGTCCGTTACCGTTGAATTTTCATGATTTTCACTTTTTGAACCTTGATCTATAGGTTAATTACACTTATAGCCCTTATGGTTTGTACCTTTGCCAAATCTTGGACATTTTTGTGGCAGGTGTTACAGCAACGCCCCTGGCTGGGGTTAAGAATTGATCTTTGAAAATGATTGAAGATCTGTACCAAATTTGGTCATCCGAACCAAATTGAAGCAGCGTTTATAAGAACTTTCGAACGGTTGACAGTTGTGATGGTTTTTAGTCAATAGTTGTGATGTTTCATTGCATCGGTTTACCCTAGGGATGAGCATTTGGTACCGAGTACCGGTACCCACTTTTATATAAATTCGGTACCGATACCTATAAAGATGAACATTTTGTAACAAATACCGGTACCGAACCGGTACCGTACCTTTAAATTCGATACTGATGCCCACTTTTCCACAAATTCACTCTTATAAATAGAAGTCAATTTGATCAGTTTCACATACACGAAAATCCTAACAGATTTCACATTTTCGTTCTTGAATCTCTGATTCTTATCCGATTGAATATCCGTGTATACCAACGAAATAATTCAATCTGAAAGCGATTACGCGATTGTCAGAGAATCCAAGTCAATACAAATTACAAGACCTACATCCATTGCATGTGTCTAGTAAGCATTTGAGGAAAACCATGAAAGAGAATCAACTTCCCAATATATCCCAAAAAGGGGATGGTTATCCTTAGGTCAAGTTTATGAGATCTTTAAAATTTACACGCATCATCTAGGTGCCTTGCACCATCACTAAGTTTGTAACCCATGTCCGGTAGTGTATAAGTACGACCTTTACCAACTTACTAACTTTACATTTGCTTTACTCTATAGTGAGACTCCTCTTTCTTTATATACCCAATTTGTGCTAAACAAAATTCCATGCAACTGTCCTCGTGTTTGCCTAGAAATAAATTTGAAAGAGTATTCACATGTGAAAAAGCATGTAATACTTGGAAAACTCTAGTAACAACTAATATGGGAATCCTCATTCTATGTATAACAATATGAACAACTCAACATTGTTAACTATAAAAAGAATGATGTTGGATTTGCTAGATTTGATAATATTATTACTAGTCGTAAATCTATCAACATTATGTATGAAAATTTATTAAGACATTGCCAACAAGATGGATAGTGCCAAGATGACAGCTATTGAAAACTCAAAAAACCTAAGCATTATCAAGATTCCAAACTCAAAAAAAAAAAGATTCCTTACAAAGATTTGAAAACCTCTCAACTAGACATAACATCCATCACAAACTACCTACAAATCACAACTCCTTCTCAAGTGAGAAAAAATTAAGACAAAAATTTCCATACCTCCTTTATTTCCTTTCATTGAGACTACTTATTTATTAAACTCGAAAATCATCAACACGAAGAGTTGGACACCACCCATTCGACCAAAGTAGGAATGGCAAACCCCGTTGCAGATTTCTTCTTGTCGTTCCAGACGGGACCCGCCATGTCAATATGCAACCATTGTACTTTCTCATCAACAAACTGAAACAAAACACAAATTTTTAAGATAAAAGGTAACATAGTTGTTATTCTTGTTCAGAATCTTGTGTAGTTTTGGGGTTAACATGTAGCAGATTGATAAACCGTTTTTATTGTATATCGCATTAAATCTTGGATTTTCTTTAAACAAAGTGTCTTAGCTGCTAAATTTCAGTTATACCCTATAGAAGTATAAAGAAGAGAGAAAAGAGAGTACACTAAGGACCTGCTTTAAGAAAAGAGCAGCAAGAATAGAACCTCCCTGCCTGCCGCCACTATTGGCCATATCCGCTACACCTGATTTCATCTTTTCCCAGTAACTCTCCTCCATTGGCATCCTCCAAAGCTTTTCTCCGGCGGCTTCTGAGGCTGCAACCACCTCCTTTGCCAGCTCATCACTCGGTGAGAAGACACCTGTTTTAGGAGTGTTCATCATCAATGTTACACTTTTGTAACATGAATAAAGTAGTAGAGAACATCTTATAGTTCTGATTATTTAGAATGTTCAACAAGTAGCAATTCATATTTCAAGAAACTTGGTGTGTATCTTTTTGCCAAAATAATAATAATTTCTTTATGGTAAATACCTGCAATTGAGGGGCCAAGAGCAATTATGCATGCCCCTGTCAGGGTAGCCAAATCAACTATCTGCGTAAGCGTCAATGAGACAAGTTTTCAAATGGAAATAGCCAAAATAAATAAAAATAAAATTAACAAAAAAACTGAATGATAACTTCAGATTATGTAATCCACAAAAAGAAAGAAAAAATCATTAAAAAGAGTTATACCTTGTCCACACCTTGGTTACAAGCATATACCAATGCATCAGCAAGTGTAAGCCTTCCTTCAGCATCGGTGTTGTTTACCTAAAACCGATATTAACATCGACTATAAAGTTCTTCATTTATACATATACTCCGGGGGGGTCTTATGAATTGTATACATAAGCAGGGGAAGTACCTCGATCGTCTTTCCATTTGAGGCTGTCACTATATCCCCGGGCCTCATTCCTGTTCCACTTATCATGTTTTCACAAGCTGCCACTATAAAATGAACCTGCAATGGAAATACATGCATGCTATAAGTCACTCTGCAACTTCAATAACTTTTAAAAAGTTCATATATTAGTTTAAATAACTAGAAAGTCATGTGGACAGTTACAAAACAAAAACAGAAACAGAAAGTTCTAAATATTTTTTACCTCTACCCCAGAGGGTTTAATTTGACCAAGAGCTTTTGCAGCACCTAAAACTGCAGCCGAGCCTCCCATATCAAATTTCATAAGCTCTATTGAACAACCTGGTCCTGTTTTAATGTTGTAGCCACCACTGCGAGCAAAAAAGATAATTATTGCACGCCAAAACACAAATATTTACTGAAAAAATAAAATTACTACCTGTCAAAAGTGAGTCCCTTCCCTACCAAAGCCAACTTCTTTTTAATGGTTCCACTTGCGGGTTTATAACATAAATGGATAAATTTAGGAGGATTTGCAGAAGCAGCAGCCACACCAAGATAAGAACCCATCTTCAATTCTTTACATTTTTCAGTGTCCAATATTTTCACATTAAAAACATCGCTATACGTTGAAGAAATCTTTTCAGCCTCTTGTGCTAGTGCAACTAAGATACAAGTTCAACCACAAACAAAAATGTGAGTAACCAGCCATCAGTCCATAATTAAATAGATTTGAACTACTTTTTAACAAATCAGATCGTAAGAAGAAAATAAAGTAGTTTACTAACATCATTATTAGTAGTTTCGTATAGTTATTGCCTTGATTCTCTTAGTCACATTTTTATGTTACCTGGATTACTATAACGTATACGGAAAAAGAAGTTTTTTTTTTAAGTTTTTGGAACCGGGGGGCCTCACCAAAGCAGGCTCTCTACCCCCTGGTTTAGAGGAAAGGTTTGTTCCATCCTACCCTCCCCAGACCCTACCAATAGCCCTGCTATGAGTGGGATTTTACTGGGAATGTTTGTTTGTTAGATAGTAAGAAGAAAGGATGACTAACCAGGGGTGAGAACATTGGCTGGTGAATTTACAAGCTCTTTTCCCAAAACCACCCCTGTGAAAACATGCTCAGTGTACTTGAGTTTCTTTTCAAGCTCAGGTCCAACTCCAAGTCCAAGAAAGTCAACAGATTTTAAAGTAGGCTTCTTGGATTCTGATTTGAATCTGCTATCTTCATAAGTTCCAAGTAATGTCCCTAGCACCATCATATAACACAACAATCAATTTCAAAAGCAATGAAGTTAACCATGCACAGACAAGGGCAGAATCATAACATTACCAGTTGCTATTGCTGATGCAGCTGTGAGCTTCAATACAGGAGTTAGGTCTTCAGAAGAAGCAAGAATGATGGCCACATTGTTTGCTTGATAAGCCTTTGCTGATGAGGCAATAGACTCACCAAGAGTGCGATAAGGTGGTGTAGTTGAACCGGTGGTGCATTTTCCTAGCCCGAACAGACCGACCCGTTTGGGCCCGTGACCTGAAAGCCTAAGAACAGTGAACTGCCCGGGTTTTCCTGTGAAATCTTCCTCAGCGGGTACTTGGAACAATAATCCACCATGTTGAGAATCTAACTTCTTTAAGATGGAATTTTGGAACTTTGAGTTATTGTCTTTTGTCATATCTTTCTCTGTGACACCCACTGCAAGCATATCGCCCTTCCATTCGATTATATCGATCTCTTTTGCAGCAAATGAGATCTTTCATATTTTAAAAGTAAGATAATAAAGCTTAGTTTTTGTGGTTGGATAAAGAGACCCAGGTAAATACTTCATTAACTTGATCTCACCAGTTACTGTGAGATAATATCATCAAGATACTGATACAATGTAACATATTAGCCATTAATGATGTATTGACACTTATACTTACATTCATAGTAAAGCTATTATCTCCACTTAGATTTTGGATAACATAATTTCATATTTTCATCTCATTTAGCACATATCTTAAATGAAGTGTATGAATATTTGTGAAACATTTTATAACCCCTTAGCAAATCTCACATCGTTTTGTTATGTCCAGAGGAGAGATGGTGAACCATAAGAAATGTGATGCAGTTACGGAAGCAATCAAATGGCTAGAAACTCAAATATTAAACAAAAGCTTCAAGAAACCTCAAAGGTCTTCTTTACAAGAATCAATAATAAAAAACTCAAAACTAATTCAAAACAATAACCCTAGATCCTAATTTATAACTAAGAAAGAGAATTCTAATAGGAAACCAAATAAAGATAAAATAGGAAATTAAAATATCAAATAAATAACAAAAGATAATGCTTCATCTCTTCCAAATAAATTGTCATCTTCCAACAACTCCAACGGTTCTTTTCATAAGCGTGAGTTCGGTGCGGGTTCGGGTTCAACTGAGTCGGATGCTCCTGCATTAGAATGTTCCACCTCAAATATCACCAACACGTTTTGGGCGCATTGGTTGTAGATGAAAGGAGAACTCCACAGTTAAGCGTGCTGGGTGGGAGCAATCCCAGGATGGGCGACCTCCGGGAAGTAGGGATGAGATTGGTACCGTACTGGTGTTAGGTATCAAGAGTCGTTAACGCAGCGGAATCACACACACGCACACAATCGATAAACAAAAAAGTAGAAGACACGAGAATTATAGTGGTTCAGCCCCAATTGGCCTACGTCCACTTTGCAACTAGGGTTCTTTATTATTAGGTGCTCGAGAGAATACAATTACATCAGGAATATATTTATAAGACTAGATTAGGGTTATCTAATTAAGGCAATAACTTAATCACCAAGCTAATGCTAAACAGCCCAAGAAAGAGCCGCCAGCCCTTGCTTCTTCAGATCTGGCCAGCCCCAAGAGGTCCAATAGCCCAGCCGCTGGTGGCCCAAGGCCCAGCTTGGCCCAGGCCCACTAGGCCCAGTTCGGCCCAAAGCCTTCATAACCCAACAATCTCCCACTTGAAGGCTTTGCTCAATCCACAAACACCATTCAAGTAATCCCCGATCCAATAATTCCAGTATCCCCCATATCCAAAGTCTCCCGAGCCTTCAGTCCCTATAAACAAGCTCAGACTTCATCAATTCCTACTAGTTGCACCCCCCTCTCATCAAGTACATGAAGGGGCAGTTGAAGCTCCCCCGAGCTTCAACCCATTCTCTATCTCAACTGGTCTGCACGATCCACCAGTTCCAGAGATAACCCGAGAACCATTACCACTCTCCTCCTTTAGCAAGACTTCCATAGGAGAGATTTCCACAGTCGGACTAACGGTCTTCAAAACCCAACGTTGTTTTGTAACTGTAACCGGAACACACCCCGTGCTCCCACTGTTACCAAACCCCTGACCTGGTTTTGACCTCCGACCCCGCTCAGCTTGAATCACCTTGGCACTAGGCTCCCTTCTTGCAAATTGAACCTTCTTTCGCCCCTTTGACTCAGCGAACCCAACTTTGTTTTGAGGGACGGTCATACTTCCCTCAGCAGGTACCTCCACCATGTATAAAGAACCTCGCCTGTTTCCACGAGCAATTACCAGATTACCTTTAGTTACCTTCCACTTGCCTCCACCAAACTTTACTTCTAGTCCCTGTTTATCCAGCTGACCGACAGAGATAAGCTTACTCTTTAAAGCTGGAATAACCCTGACACTCTTCAAGTTCCATGTGGTTCCCAAAGAAGTAACCAAATTTACGTCACCCATGCCCGTAACATCAAGAACATCACCATTAGCTATCCGTACCTTCCTTAAATTCTCCATCGTCTCCCCGCTGTGCATCGCGTGAAACGAAGAACCAGAATCCATAACCCAAGAATCTGTAGAAGACTCTACACAGCAAACCAAAACATCATCATCAGATTCCTCATCTGCCTGAACCGTGTTTACCTGCCTTTTGCCCTCATTCTTCCCAGACTCTTCCTTATTCCTTCCTGGACATTGACTTTTCACATGCCCAACTTCATTGCAGCTCCAGCACCTCACATTTTTCCGAGCTCTAGACGAACTCCTTCCCCTACTCCCATTGCTCCTGTTATTTTCCCTTCCTCTGCCCACATTGAATATATCAGAAGACGAGGATCCTCCACTAGTGTTCCTCCGACGAATATCCTCACCCAGAATACTATCCCGGACCACGCTAAACTTCAAATTCCCAGCTCCACCAGAATTAGTGATCGCCGTCACATAACCTGACAAGCTGTCAGGCAAAGAGGATAACAGTATCGCAGCTTGAGTATCATCATCAAGCTTTGTCCCAACGGTCGATAGCCTGGACAAAATTGAATTTATATTATTTATGTGATCGGGCACTGAGCTTCCCTCATTCATCCTCATCATGAATAACTCTCTCAACAGGAACACTCTATTACCGGCAGACGGTTTTTCATACATGTTTGACAGAGCCGTCATCATACCATAAGCCGTGGTTTCCTCTTTGATATTGAACGCTACGCTCCTCGTCAAAGCCAGTACAATCTTACATCTCGCCTTTTTATCCTTAGTGTTCCAAACCACTTAGTCTGCCTTACTCATTCCATCCGGTTTTTCTGCCAATACCATCTCCAAATCGTTTTCACCGAATAACGCCTCTATTTGCATCTTCCACCATGCAAAATCAGTCCCGTTAAACTTCTCGATTCGAATTTTCCCGTCTTCAGCCATTGCAAACGAGAATCAGAAGAAACCAAAAATTAAGAAATCAGCCAACCGAAGCCAAGCAACCTCCAATAGAAAACCCTAAAACCCGAAACACCCGAACCGGCGTTTCACCTGCAAAACCTGTGATCAGCAGCAACTTCAAGGGTTCAAGGAACCAAACCCTAATCGCAAAATCACAAAAAAACAATTTCCGAACAGCCTCTTTCTGTCCCCTACTTGCGACGGCTCCTAGGGTTCTTATAACCCTAAACGCAGCAGAAAAACGACAGTAACAGTAACCAAACAGCCCTGAAAAAACAGCAACAGAAAAAACGTTTTTTATTTTTTATTTTTTCCTTCCCAAAAACACTGTTCACGGCCGGAAAAACTGTTCACGGCCGGAAAACACTGTAGCGACCGAAAAACACTGTAGCGGCGCAGATCTGAAATCCTTGACAGCAGTAGACAGCCTATCAGAACCACAACGGCCTTCTCGAAACAGCCTTTAACCCCTTCAGCGATTGAACCAGTGCAGACCGTGTGTACACAACGAGCCAAGGCTCTGATACCACTTGTTAGGTATCAAGAGTCGTTAACGCAGCGGAATCACACACACGCACACAATCGATAAACAGAAAAGTAGAAGACACGAGAATTATAGTGGTTCAGCCCCAATTGGCCTACGTCCACTTTGCAACTAGGGTTCTTTATTATTAGGTGCTCGAGAGAATACAATTACATCAGGAATATATTTATAAGACTAGATTAGGGTTATCTAATTAAGGCAATAACTTAATCACCAAGCTAATGCTAAACAGCCCAAGAAAGAGCCGCCAGCCCTTGCTTCTTCAGATCTGGCCAGCCCCAAGAGGTCCAATAGCCCAGCCGCTGGTGGCCCAAGGCCCAGCTCGGGCCAGGCCCACTAGGCCCAATTCGGCCCAAAGCCTTCATAACCCAACAACCGGTACCGAAAATACATGTACCGAATTTATGGAAAAGTGGGTACCGGTGCCGGTACCGAATTTATCGGTACGGTACCGGTTCAGTACGGTACGGTACCGGTATTCGTTACAAAATGTTCATCTTTTTCGGTACCCGTACCGTACCGGTACCGAATTTATAGAAAAGTGGGTACCGATACCGGTACCGAATCTATCGGTACGGTATCGGTACCGGTACTCGGTACCAAATGCTCATCCCTACCGGGAAGTTTTCACTCGGGCAACCACCAACATGTTGGCGCATTAGTTGTGGATGAGAAGAGAAATCACAGTTAAGCGTGCTTGGGTGGAAGCAATCCCAGTGGACAAAACGGACAACATTGACTGGTATGTGAGGCCAGATGTTTCACATTTAACGGAAAATCTTTGTCAAAAAGAGAAGTGTTGATAATTCAAAATAAATCGACTACTAAACAAGAGATAACCGATCAATGAATCATTCAACATTTATGAAGGATTTCTATAAGAATCCAAAAATAACCTCAATCTAGGTTTGATAGCACATCGCAACGGGGACGACGATATTTGCTTAGTTAGTCAGAAGCTAGAAAAACCTGTAGGAGAAACGCACTTTTAAAACCAAATTACAATATAGAAATGAAATAAAGCAAGAACGAGATGGTGGTGGCTGCTCCTAAGAGAAAAGTGCCAAATGCGTCATTAAAGCATCAAATCACCTTTGGGGTCTCACTTGTGTCTCCTTCTAAAGAAACAATATCCTTGGAACGCTTTCACTTGTATACCACTTCAAAGCTTCACTTTCCTATACGTTTTGAGTTTCTTGATAACTTGGATTTCCTCTGAATCGTGTTGGACACTATCAGATTGAAATATTTCGCTGGTACTCACAAAAATTATCAATCGGATAAGACAGAGAAATTTTACAAGAACGAATATGAATTTCTGTTGTGAAATTATAATTCGATATTGAAACTAGACCAATTGAATCCTTTATACAAGGGACGAAAAGTCACCACGAATCGTCACAACGTTTCATGAATACGTATGGTGGTTGGCGGTTATAACCGTTCGTAGCTGCATTAGCATTAAGTACCCATTAGTAGTAACTTAGTTACTACCAACCATCAAGGTTGCTACCAGAGTACAAGGTTGTGGCTGATGCTTCAGTTTCTACAGATGACAAAGTTGCTATCGATCCTTCAGTAGCTACTGATGATCAGCAGCAAATTTACATTGTTTTATCAGTTAGTTTTGATCATCAATTTCAAGCAACTTTTCACCATTCACGCAGATCCGATGCATTTCCAATGAAGCAACAATAAGCTAAAATAAATTTTTTCCACGTTAACCGAGCAGTGAGATCCCCGCCACTACCTTAGAGGTTCCTAAGTACCTAAATTAGCATAGTCCTGATCGAGTGCGCACTCCACACCTCTAACTCATATCAATGTATATTCTAATTACTCATTTGGTCTTAAGTAAATCCATCTATACTAAAATGGCTTGTATTACACTAAAATCACCAACATTTCCTCTCCTATGTGGCTATGTGGGACAAGTTCTCAATTTTTTATTTCAATTTTTTCAGCTTTGCAAAATCCAAACACACAACTTTGAGCACTGACATCTCATTCATCTTAGCTTCATTTTCGGCACGGTTTGATTCTTTACGAAGCACTCACATATTAGAACGCAATACCAGTAAATAGTAATTATACCAATAACAACTATATATAATTATTTGTGTCCAAAATTAATTAAAAAAAAAAAACCATATCTTCCACATAATAAAAAAAACCATTCACATATCTTTCGAACAAAACCCACCAGGAACGATTTAATCAATTTTATTAAGAACATTGTTGATGTGTGAAAATATGATGAAAGAAACAGAGAAAGAGAGACCTTAGGCGGATCGATTTGAACAGGAAAAGTGAGGCCAAGGGTGGCCTTAGCAAGACCATGATCCATGCCAGAACACAACAACGGAATTGAAAATTGAAATTCGAGAAAATCGATGAAGATGGCAATGAAGAAGCTGATGCTGCTGCTTCGTTTTCTAGTGTGGGAAACAAGGGCGGTGATGGTATGTCAGCACTCAGCAGAGTTGGGCTCCTCTGTGTAGTGATGCAAATCGATTTAATTTCTTAGTTTTAATTAAAAAATAATATTTTTTCTTATTTATTTTTATTCTCATTACTAAAATTTTCACCACAATTTCGCCTTTATTATCTTTGATGGTTTGCCTTCTTGTTACGACTGGTTCATCAAACTATTATAAAACTAAGTTAAAATCTAGTCTATTACACATTTAAATAAATATAATATTATATATTAAGTAATAAAAAAATATTTTTTAAAAACTCGTATTTTACACGGGTTGAATAAACCCGTGGAATACAATATAATCTGTTAACACATACACTCGTCAAAATATGTCAGTAGATTTATTTATTAATATAACTAGGTTAAAATCCCGTGTATTACATGAGTTGAATAAATATAATATTATATATTAAGTAATAAAAAAATATTTTTTAAAAACTCGTGTTTTACACGGGTTGAACAAACCCGTGGAATACAATATAATCTGTTAACACATACACTCGTCAAAATATGTCAGTAGATTTATTTATTAATATAACTAGGTTAAAATCCAGTGTATTACACGGGTTGAATAAATATAATATTATGTATTAAGTAATAAAAACATTATTTTTTAAAAACTCATGTTTTACACGGGTTGAATAAACCCGTGGAATACAATATAATATGTTAACACATACTCGTCAAAATATGTCAGGAGATTTATTAATATAAAGATTGGTGTTTTCTTCAAAAATATATTATTATTATTAAAAGATTGAGGTGTATTTAATAAGAGAGAGATGCGAGAAAAAAATTATAAGAATGGATATGGAGGCGACACGTGGCATGAAAAACCTTTATTTATTATATAGTATAAATTTATGACATATTACATAGTTTTTAATATAAATTCTAGAAATGTTATATAGTTATTTTTTTAAAATGTTTTATAAAAAAATGAAATAAATGTTCAATTTATTTAAATGTTTTATGAACAAACCTATTTTTTTAAATAAAAAACGTTTTATAAAAATGAATTATAAAAATCATTATTATTTAATAGGAGAGAGAGGCGGGAAATGAAAAATTATAAAAACAATTAAACAAATTTGTATAATTAATAGGAAAGAGAGGCGGGAAAAAAAAGTTGAGAGTGACAAATGTCCCACCAAAACCTTTATTTATTATATAGTATAGATATATAGATTAGTATTTCTTTAAAAATATATTATTATTAAAAGATAGAAGAGTATTTAATAAGAGTATTTAAAATGGTGAGAATGAATGTGAAGGTGACATGTGGCATGGAAAACCTTTATTTATTATATAGTATAGATACAAAGTAAATTACATATTTCGTTCTTTATGTGATAATCAGTTACAAGTTAGGTCCTTAATCTTTATTAGCTACACTGCGCATTCTTAAACTAAGGGGTTTGTAACAATTTTTTACAAACCCATTAGACTAAAGGGCGTAAAATGTTACAAATCGCTTAGTTTAAGAACGTCCAATGTAGTTAATAAGGATCAGAGGCGTACCTAGGTAGAGTGGATGGGGGTCGCCCGACCACATGAAAAAAAAAGTTATTTGTTATATATACAATTCAATCGTGGGCGACCTCCTAAGAAATTTTAACACCGACCTTTGAAATTTTTTTTAACCAAAACTAAACCCAAACAATTAATTTAAAACTTTAAAATTTGCACATATAAACTTATTAATTTTTATAAATCAATTAACAAATATAAACATATTATAAATTAATTAATTAATTGAACGTGCCCATTAATCTTTATATACAATTACGCCCATTAGGTCACTTATCATTTAACCAAACCCTAAGTCCATTTATTCTTCTCTAAACAATTAACCGGTAATCGTTATTGTCAAACCTTGACCCCTCTCCATTGAACGTAATAAAAAAAACTTAGATCTACACTTAAAAGCTCAAAAAATTTTGGTGACCTAACTTAATCCGGGAAAAATAGTTCGATGACCCGACTCAATCCGGCAAAGAAAAAATTTAACCCAACCCGACAAAAAATCTCTTTTAATACACATCCGAACACCAAAAATTTCCGACACCCATGAAAAAATTTCTTAGGTACACCAGTGATAAAGATTAAGGACCCAAACTGTACGTGAAATTTACACTAAAATATATTCAAACAATCAGGATTTTAGCATCTTTTCCTATTTTTATTATATTAACATAAAAGAGATTTATTCATAAGCTTATATTCTTACAATGTTACACAAAAAAAAGGTCAAAATGGAGCTACAACATTTAATTGAATGGAAAGTTTCAAGAATTGCAATGATACTTGCTTAGCAAGAAACCCGAAAGAAACAGGAAACAAATAACTCGAGAAGATGTAAAAGAAACATAACCCAAAAAACTAACATCAAGAAACTGGTCAAGTTGTTCCGTCTTCAACAGCTGGTGGATCGAGTGGGCGTACCGTTCTTGGAAGCATGAATTCAGCAAAAATTGGATAATGAGAAGACGGGTAATGACCGTCAATGTTGTCGTTCACTACTTCGCATGAAACGGGTGCCAGTGATCGGCCTCTGAACAGAATCCAGTCTGTGTGCAGATCTTGAGTTTGACGGTCCCAGCACAGGCAAAGTGCCCGGAAAATTAACTTGAGAAACTCGAGAGCTCCTTGTTTGTTACCTAAACCGGCACAGAAAAATAATAAAAAAGAAATAAAATAATTGACGGAAACTAGATTAAAAAAGGATGGGTTGGATAACGGGTCAGGGTCAAAACATGTGGTTTGGTACGGGTCAAAAGGTCGGGTTGACCCAAAACCCTTTAGTTCCATCTTTTTTACCTTTCTATTAATAGCTAGTGTGTCAAATAAGATTACATAATTTATTTTTAATTAATAAAATGATTTACAAGGTTTTGTGCATTAAAAATACACTTTTGGTTTTAAGCGCAGTCTTTATTATTTTACTCGTTTGACATGTAAAAAGTTGAACATAATCCAAATCGCATAAGTAAATGGGTCAAATTTCATACATATACTTTTGGTTTTAAGCGCAGTCTTTATTATTTTAATCGTTTGACTTTGGTTTAACTTGTAAAAAATGATAACCTTTAAATCCATGATACGTGCGTATTAGTGACATATTTTTTCTCAACCGAGCATTGGGCCATGCATCTCTCATATCACCTACAACACCATGTTCTCTGAAAAGCAAGTAGCATATACAAAAAACTGTTAGTCCTTAGTCAAAACATTTACTGACTTTTAAAGTCAAAAACACAACAAGCTACACAGATTCTGAAGCAAGAAATTAGTATGTATTAACATTGAAGTCAAATAGTATCACTTCTTTTATAATTACCTTGATCTCCCAAGAAGAAAGCGTCCGGTGGTTGACTCTTTTTGTGTATTAAAACCTCCACAATATACAACTGGCAAGCTAGGAGGCAACGATGCGATATGCTGCCATGTCAGCAAAGCGCTTCGTCTACGAGCACGTGGACTGAACTCATCCATGTTTGTGTTTACTATTTGGAATGAAAAACCAGGCGGCTCAACTCCTTTTAGTTGAAACGTGTAGATATTTTGTTAAGAAACAACAGTGAGCAACAAAATGCCATAAGAAAAATTATTTAGTGGGTAATTAAACCCGTTAATATTTTTCAAGATTAGGTGACTCTTGATTAGGTGACCCCAAGATAATTAAACCCGTTAATATTTTTCAAGATTATAATGATAAACAACATATCTGCTGGAAAAGGATATCGCCCATGTAGCAATGCACGGAGATACACTTCCCCATGACATGCTTCCTGGGACGGAAGGCGACTCTGACAGCCAAAATGTCCCGCCTTCTAATAACTCCACCTTTTATAAAAGAAAAAATACAAGACACAAATCAAATATTTGTAAACATCATTACAGAAATAAGCTTTTAGTGTAGAATGAGTACATTATGTATTACCTTTTCCTTGTCATAGAAAATGGTGCAACATTGATCTTCAACATCTTCAGATCCTTTCCTTGATATCCCGAATTGATCATAACCTTGTACGTTTAACAAAAACAATCCCGGTTTTAGTCACGTTTAAGGTAACATTTGCATTCCTTTCACTGATAATTATAACGGGATCCGCATTACATCTTCATACTCCCTTTCTCCTCAAAAAGACATCACTTTCTATTTTGTGTTGTCTCAAGAATACACAAGTTTCTTTACTCAAAAAGATTTTTTTTTCTGAATATACCATTTTGTCAAGGGTTATTTTAGTTATTTGATAATCAGATCAAGGCTTTTATCAAAACTATGTGTTAAGTCAAATGTTGCAGACTACTCCAAAAGATCTCATAGTGCCTAGTTGACTCGATCCTATCCTGGTCCTAACATTCGCCATAACTTGTTTCAGTCAGCTTGGAAAATAGGTGAACTATCATGAACCTAGTTTTAAAAAGCGCGAGGTGCTCCAAGGCATTTAGGTCTCAAAGTCTAAGGCAAAAGGTGTGGGGCAAGAGCATCACATACATGAGGCTTTGCTCTATGTACAACCAAATAAGCTTTATATACAACCAAAAGCTGCATCTCTTTTACATGTCAGCCTTCTTCACCAAGTAAGCCGTTCATAATCTCTTCATTCTTCTGGTCGTTTTTACATATCACCTCCTCTAGACCCTAGTTTTGACCAACTTTGACCCACATGTGCCAACCCTAACTCCCTAACGCGTGTTTAGGATCGGATCAGGCGCGCTTTTTAATACCAAGATCATGAAACATCAAGTTCAAATACCATCTAACAACCATCACAATTATTTCAACATGGTCTCAACTCTCAAATGTAATCAAATATCGTAGTCAAAACTTCACATTGATCAAATATTCAACCCATAAAGGGGCTTGATTTCAACCATAAGCAAAGTTGCATACAAAACAAGGTTACAACCAATCAGCATAAATATAGTTATTCACAGTAAAGATCAATCTTAAGATAAAACAGTAAAAAAAAATTAACCAAAAGCATTACCTGGCAAACATTGTTGAAGATACTCCAACTGAGACTTCACACCTATGAACATACACATGAACAAAAGAGTAAAGTTTCCATTTTCACTAGCAAAAATCAAAAACTAAATCAGTATATGCAACTCAATAAAATCCAAAAAAGAAACAAACCCTTTTTCTGAAACACAAATCAATCAAGACCCAGATAATCATTTTCCAAAATCAAAGAAATCAAGAATAAGTTTCTTGAAGATCTGCATACCTTGTTGAGTGCAGAGTATGATTGGGGAATAACTAGTGATGACACTAACACACAAATCTTTCCTCTTTTCCCAGCAATTTGGACCATCTTCTGGCTGATCTTCAAGAAGATTGAAGGTCATTACAGTAAATGAAACACTCATGTTGCTGTTTGATTGCAAGAAAACCCTAATTTTGAATCAAGTCCAGATCTTTGACCCCCTCACATGGCGTTTGATTGAAGTTGCAGGTTCAAGAAAGCAAAGAACAAAGATCGCAAAGATTAATCTTTACGAAAGGTTTATGGGTCGTATGGTGGTCAAGAAAATTAATTGAGCACTATAGAAGATGCTACAGCTGGAGCTTTTGCAATTGCTTGTCGGGATTTGGATTTTGAAACTTTTGAACTTCAAAATTTTCGATCAAGAAAATCCTTAAAATTGAAATTTCTTTACTTTGTAAACAGTTGGTTGCAGAAATATTTTAAGTATATTGGTTTTTTAATTATATAAATATACTCAAAATGTTTTTTTTTTTTTGAAAGGCATATACTCAAAATATTTAAAAGCCGTTTTGATATATATTTTATTGTTAAATAACACCAAAGTAATGGTGTCATCAGCTTTAATTTATTACAGATGGGTATGCATCGAGTATGCAGAAGTCGGTCTCAATTGACAAAAATGATACTTTTTTTGGGTTATTATTTCAAGATTTTAAATTTATTTTTATATCGGTTTCCGATTGAAAGATTTTTTTTAGTAAATTGTAATTTGTGTCCCTTTGGTTTAACGCAATCAAAACCTTTGATCCTTACGTTTGTAATGTCTAATCTCATAATAAACTCAATATTATGTCAAGATGGTGTAATACTCACAACTCAGCACAATATCAAGATAATGTTTCTCAGCCCAATCATCAACTATATCAAGATAGTATGATGATACTTAACTCACATGAAATGAGTGCCCCTTACAATAATCTCTCAATCGGGTGGTAACACACTACCACACAAATTACAAGCACAAGAAATACAAGATTAGAACTTGTAGCATTATTCTTCTATTGTGTTCTTTAACCTTTTATCTTCAATCTTTCACTTGATTTGATGTTAGAATATCAAGGGAACTATAGAGATATATATATTAGATATATATATAAAAGTGTTTTGAGCAAAAGGGTGAGGAAAATGGTTTGTGGGAGGCTTGTATTTATAGGCACAACACACAAATCAAGACAACAAAGTTCTGCCACTGCCAAGGTCGTTTCCAAGTTCTCTTCAGCGACCTTGGACCTGCTAGCATCTTGTTTTCTTGACTTCTAGTGTTGTGAACGTTGTATGTTGTCTCATCCATCCTTCCAAACTCATTTTTACACACTTTCTCCAAATTTTGAAGTCCAAGAAAGGTGTGTTGGGTTATAGTATGAAAGAGCAAAGTCGTACACTAAAATAGTAAGATTTCTTACATTTGTTATAAAGCATGGATGATCCTTTCCACTATGGTTTTGGCTTTTATGTTTTAAAAGGTTGTTTGTGTCTTCTATGTTAAAACGCATATGAAGACTTCTTCATTTAGTAAGATTCTTTCATTTCAAATTCAAAATTCAAATCTTCATTTGATTTAAAGCAACTAACTTGTAAAATATTTATAAGATTTGGGTTTTATAAAAGCTTAGCCAAGTTTCTATAAAATATATTTGGAAAGGATTTTGTTTGATAAAAATTTCATTTTTATTAATTAGGTTATATTATCTAAAATCATTTTAAGATCTCTCTAGATTCCCAACATATTCAAGTTATCGATTTGAGCTTAGATCCTCATGTGTGGATGTCGGTTTTCACTTGTTGATCTTATATACTTGAATATCATCAACATATTTTATTACACATCTTTATAATGATCACTTGACTGTCTATGTGGCAACACTTTTTTATCACTATCACTAAAAACTCCAACTTCTTAGCGTAAATGTCGTCTCGCATTGAAATTTAAATACTTAAAAAAAGAATAAAATTAAAATTTTAAATAAGACAAAAAAAATAAAATTCATAACTAAAAAGATTAATAAAACTTTTGCACAAGATATTGACTATATGATATTCTTCATTTAACTAAGTTAAAAGTTTAATCGTGATCTTGCAACACTTTATGAAATGTTATTGAACATAAGCACATTTTCAATTTTTAAAACAAATTACTCATTTTGTGTATCATTTACATGGAGATGTACTATTTGTTTTTAGAATTGAAAATACCTCGTTGTGAAATGACAAAAATTTAAGTTATTATTAATATTTATGCGAGTAAATGATAACGACTTTATCATTCAGTTATATTAAACAATCATTTGTACAAAAAATCAATACAAAGTGTTAGATTTAGAAGTGTTTGTTGAGCGGTTTTAATGTAATCTTAGGTCGAGTCATAAAATATGTTTTTGATAACGTCAAACCAAACTGTCACTCTGGCAGGTTGATTGTGTACGCCTCGGTTAAAACATCTTAGTTTGATGATTTGAACAGTTTGAACCGGTTTAAAAAAAATTCAAGATTATTAGTTTGTAGTGTTAACTAATAAACATGTACAGAGAAAGATGTAGGCTCAATATTATTCAAGTAAATATTAGGTTACAATGAAGAGAAAACAAACATTAAATAGGTAGGCTAAGTCTTACAAGCTAAATGGGCTAAAGCCCATAAACTGATTTATTATGCTAACGTCCCCCCTCAAACTCACAATGCAACAGAAATAAACATTGAGAGTTTGTCACACAAAAAATGAAACCGAGATGCCGATTGAGCCTTGGTGAAAACATCTGCAATCTGCAAGGCTGATGGAACAAAGAGAAGCGAGATGGTCCCGAGCTGAAGATGATGACGAGTAAAATGACAATCTATCTCAATATGTTTTGTCTGTTCATGAAAGACAGAGTTCTTGGTGATCTGCATAGCACTTTGATTATCACAATGTAACGGGGTAGGCGAGAAAACGACAACACCCATGTCTGCCAGAAGCCATCGTAACCAAACAATTTCACATGTAGTCACAACCATAGCACGTTATTCAGCCTCAGTAGAGGACCTAGAAACAACATCACGTTTCTTACTTTTCCATGAGATTAAGAAATCACAAAGGAAAATACAAAAGCCGGTAGTGGATTTACGATCATTAGGATCATTATCCCAATCAACATCACTATATGCACGCAATTCCAGATAAGATGTCGAGGGGAACAGAAGACTTTGAAACTGAGTGCCACAAAGATATCTCAATATACGAAGAACAGCTCCCCAGTAAACATAAATAGGAGCGGTAACAAACTGACTAACCACATGAACAGCATGAGCGATATCAGGGCGAGTAACTGTAAGATAAACCAAAGTGCATACAATGGTACGATATAGCCTTGGACTAGATAGAGGAACACCATCAGTGGGAGAGTAACGCGCATTGGTTTCAAGAGGAGTGTCTGCAATTCTGTTATCAGAGAGTCTCGCACGTTGAAACAGATCAGAAATATACTTCGTCTGAGAGAGAATGTATCCCTTTTTAGATTAGGCTACCTCAATCCCCAAAAAAATACCGTAATAATCCCAAATCTTTCATAGCAAAACGGTGAGCCAAGTCACGTTTCAAAGACTCAATACCATCATAATCATCGCTGGTAATAATCATATCATCCACATATAAAGACAAGAGAATGCGTCCAGCATTCGTACATCGAAAAAATAATATTGAATCATGATTGCTAGGAAGGAAACCAAGGGAAGTGATAACTGTAGAGAATTTTTCAAACCAGGCACGAGGAACCTGTTTGAGCCCATATAGAGCTTTTCGAAGCCGACAAACTTCACCGGGCTGATGAGCTATTCCCGGGGGTGGAGTCATGTAAACCTCCTCATGAAGATCACCATTCAAAAAGGCATTTTTGACATCCATTTGACAGATCTTCCACTGACGAACGGACGCAACATCTATTAAAGTACGAACTGTCGTCATTTTTGCCACTGGGGAAAAAGTCTCCTCATAATCCATACAATACGTTTGCGGATATCCTTTTGCCACAAGTATGGCCTTGTATCGTTCAGCAGACCCATCATGCTTCGTTTTAATCTTATACACCCAACGACAACCAACTTTTTGTTTACCTGGTGGTAGTGGAACCAAATCCCATGTGTGAGTCTGATGAAGAGTTGTAAGCTCTTCAGCCGTAGCATTCTGCCATAGAGGGTTAGAGATAGCCTCTTTATATGATTCTGGTTCAGACAGATGATGAATGCTCGCGATAAATGAAACAAACGAAGCAGAGTAAGCAGAGTATGCAAAGTCTGGTAGTTGGGTAGACTTACATTCACGAGTAGACTTTCTCGAAGGTGGAGGATTTCTAGTTTCAAACGACGGAGGATCAACAGTAGTACCGGATGACGTGGATGGTTCATGAGCTGGCACATCATGTGCAACAGACGCATCTGGAGCAGACATATTAGGATCAACAGACGAATCTGGAACATCAGAGTATGAGACATCAATGTTGCTAGCAAAAGGATCAATGTTCTGAAGATCTGACTTTGTTATATCATGTGACTTAGCTGGAATCGAATAGAAGGGAATACGTTCAAGAAAGGTAACATGCCTTGATATATATAACTTCTGACTTACATTATCAAAACAACAATATCCTTTATGTCCCGTGCCATATCCTTTGGGACCATTAGCATATCCTAAGAAAACACATAAGGCTAACTTATTTGTCAATTTGTGTAACACCTACCACAAAAAGGTCCATGAAATGACAAGGTTAGAACCTATAAGGACTTGTATATCTAAAGTACCAAAGTCTAGGGTTAAAAATAAAAATTTTGGAAATTTGGCTAGATATCGGACAAACATCTGTTTCGTATCAGTCCGGAGTGAACCAGTTAGACATCGGACCGACATCCTTATTCATATCGGTCCACAATGAAACGTTGAGTCGGTAATCGGACCTACATCGTTACATAACAGACCGACAACCTCCTCTCAGCCGCAATTTATGGTGTTGACACGTGTCCGATGACTCAGCCCTAATGATGGGACATGGGTCTGGATATCGGACCGACATGGTCCACATGCCGGTTCGATATGGTCACAATTATGATCGGTCCAATCAGATTAAGACATCTAGGGCTGACGTGTGTATAGATGGATGTTGGACTGACATCCCTTTAATAGCGGTCCGACATGGACCCAAATCTCAGCCTATAAATAGTTGAACGATTTCAATCGTTTTCTTCACTCCAAAATCGATTCCAACTTTCAAAACTCATTCCAAGAGATCCCTAGCCCACTCCCGATGATCGTGGTCCAACTCCCGCTCTTTTTAGCGCTCGAGTTAAGAGGATACGCTCGTAGAAGTGCTGGAACGATAGAGAAATCAAGTTAAGAAGCTAGTCTATAAGCTTTCGACTTAGAGGCTCATTCCTATACTCAAGGTGAATACTTTAGCTCTTTTAAAAACTTGTGTCGAACATTTACATTTACAAAAATGGCCAAATAAGGTTAAGGGAATAATGCTCAACGTTCCACTGCGAACAAAGCATTCAGGCCATAGGTATGTGTAAAACTTGCAAGGGATACACGGGTCTTGGGTGAAATTCCCGGATTGCGGCTGGTGCTTGTCTTATAACAACTTCGGAGGCAAACCTGTCTCTTGTTATAAGACATGACGCCAGTGTATACTGTGGTGTGATGAACAGGACGGGCCTGCTGAATGTGTGGATTAAACATAAAGTTGTGTTATGAACTAATGCTTGTTTGTGCCAAAATGATTTTGATGTCAAGATAATTGTATTCACCTGCGTTCGCGCTGACGTTTTATTTTCAAAATGTTTTTCAAAAAATGAATAAATGTGAAAGAAAAAGGAGATGGGTAGACATAAGATCTAACCCAGGATAAGTGAAGGGCAGACATGAGATCTAACCCGAGAGACTATAAAAAGGATAAATTGCACGTTGGATTCTCAGGCCTCGTGTAGAGGAAATCCTAGATAAAGAAAGAGGAGATAGGACCGGGGGACTGATCAACCTCGGATAGTACTATTTCCCGTGGCTTGAACTTGTCTGTAAGACAAGAGATGTATTTGATTTAAAACTCTGGTTTGCAATCAAATGAAAAAGGGTATTTAAATCCCTATGTTTATGAAAGTAAATATAAGGCTTTTGTTTTCCAACTGAGTTTTGATATTTACAATTACAACCCTGGAGGTTGAAAGAATGTTGAAACGATCCTCATGAAAAAGTCTTCCGCTGTGTTTTATAAAAACTCTGAAATCAAAGCAGGTACCAATCGAGCTCGCACACGTACAGGGGGTGCCTGAGGTGGGGAGTGACAGGTTGGTATCAGAGACACAGGTTACAGCGAATTAGATACTTGGATCTGGTATCTAGGCTTTAACCATAAGTTTATCTAATACTTTTAAGATAAGAAAACAAGGTAACCTTCTGACCGGTATGTAGTTATCTGACAAACGGAAGTGTTCTGTCTAAGGAAAGAGCGGTGTATAAATCTCTCCTAGACCCGTCACTCTTACCTGGGAACATAGCTGTTGGAGGTACCACTCTGAAAAGATAATCATCCTTGTAGAGCTTTAGTTAAGATAAGAATATTGGCTTTAGTATCCAAGTCTTGACAAAATAAGTACTAAACGCTTTAAGATTGTAGATGTCTGGAGATAATTCTGTTCCTGTCTATTATGATCCCAATCGTCCAATTAAACAAGAATCCCCAGAATACCATCCACTGGTTCACAAATGAATCATATATCGTCACCCTACTATTACGATAATCCGTTTGCAGTACTTCCTGAGCATAATTCTCCCGAATACCATCCTCAGTCTTATGACCCTTCTAGCCAATGGATGGATGCTGGATCAGATTTCAGCAATTGGAATACTGCTGCAGCTGAATCTAGTCATACTTAGCAGAACATATCAGCAAAAGGAAATCCATCTGAAGAATCTCATCATTATGAATCTGCTTCTGAAAATCCCGAAGATTATTCGTTCTTTAATGCTTCATGAACTTCTAATTCTGAATCCCCAGTCCTATATGATCCTTATATGTTTCCTGTACCAGTTTACCATGGTCCTTTTGAAACTTATTTCCAAGCTCCTCTGGAATATCAAAATGCTTATAACGATATTATGGTAGGACTTCGTGAACCTCCACCTAAATATGGTTAAGAGCATAGTATGCCTTCTTCCCCTATCGAATGTTTAGATCGTTCGTTGCGCCAAACGGACGAAATAACTAGGGAAATGATAATGGACAAAGTTTTATGGGCAACAAGTATACGAATATGGAGAAGACTTGATGACTCTTGGGAAAGAGCTTATGAAGGACTAAAATCTTTTTTATATTTTGTCTTTATATTGTATTATATTTTATATAATAATAAAAGTTGTTTTGTTATGTTTTCATAATGGATGTAAAGGGCAAATGTCCTTGCTTTCTTCGTAAATTTGCTCCTGCTAATTACTTCGAACGTAAAACGAACGAAACAACTATAGAAATTAATGAGGAGACTAAAAGTTCTACTTTCAGAAGCCTCGGAGAAATAGGAAACCCTAGTGTTCCCTATAATCCTTTTATAAGTTTTCATTCTGCTCTTACTGCTGGAAGTTATAACGTCACTCCAATATATTCACAAAACTTTCATGAGGGATACACTGAAATACCTTATGAAAATAAATGTGATCCTAAAGAAGAAGAGCGTGCTGATTCTAATATACCTTACGTTCCTTACTATGAGACAGTTCCCATCCCTGCTCCGCATATAAATGAGAATGCATCAGGAAGGGAAAGGGAACAAATGTTGTTGAACCGAATAGATGAACTGGAGCAAGAAAAAGCTGCAGTCTAAGCTCGGAATGCTTTACTAGTTCAAGCTCTTGAAGAAAAGAACTTTAGAAATTTTTAGAAATAATGATTTCTATATGTGTACATTTCCTTGTAAATATTTCATCAATAAGGATTTTGTTTTTAATTCCAATCTCGTTCTTTGTTAGTATGTCGAAAAATACTGGACCTTCTCAAAACACAAGGGGAAGAAAGAAACAAGCAGTGATTGATAACGCTGCTGAAAATAATAACTCTCGTGCTGACTTCAGAAAATGATCACGGAAGGGATCAAGGATTCTCTTCCAATGATCTTTACTGAGTTGGAAAAGAGACAAGCCGATAGGCTATCTGTTCAGCCAACAAATCAAAAATCTGTCAATTTTCAACCTTTAACCCAACATACCCGAACTATCACTCAGTCATAGCCAGTTACTCTGAAACCCGAAGGTTCTACTACTCATAAGACCAAGAAACCGGAAAGAGAAGAATATTACCATAACTCATCAGAAGATGAAGGAGTAGGTAATAATTATAACCATATAGAGAAGAAGAGGAAGATGGTTAGATGTACCTACAAGATGTTTCAAGACTGCAAGTCATATAACTTCTCTGGAAGAGAAGGAGGAATTGCCACATTGTGGTGGATAGAGAAAACTGAATCTGTGCTAGCTATCAGCAAATGCGCAGAAGAAGACAAGGTTCTTTATGCTTCTAATTTATTTAAGGATCAAGCGTTAGAATGGTGGAACAACATTGTTGCTGCCAAAGGAAGAAAAGCAACCTATGCATTGGGCCGGGATGCCTTTAAAACAAGGGTAGAGAAGAAATACGTTCCCCAGAATGAGAGGGAACAAATTGAAGGGAAATTCTTAAGTCTTAAAATGATTGGAACAAATCATCAGGAGTATTCCACCAAACTCCTTGAATATGCCAGAATAGTTCCACATCTTGCTACCCCCGAATCGAATCTGATAAAGTGTTATATTTGGGGTTTGATTGGAGAAATTCGCAACATGGTTAAAGTCGCAAATTGTGAAAATCTGGATGATGCTATGGATTTGGGAGCATCATTAACCAGTAACCTGACTAGAAACCAGGAGGAAGAGAAGAAGAAGAAGAAGAAGGAGTCTGGGTAAGGCCCAAATGGAATAAAGAAATCAAATTTTACTCCCCGAAACAATAACTCTTCTATTCCTAAGTGTCCAAAGTGCAAAAAGAGGCACTTAAGACAATGTCGTGCTGGACTTTTCTGCAATTTCTACAAGATGTTCGGACACAAAATAGAGGATTACTTCAGGAATAAGCCAATAACTTGTTTTGAGTGTGGCGAGGCTTGCCACATCAAAACCTCTTGTCCCAAATTGAAGAAGCCCGATGGGACAGGTCCTAACCCTGCAGGTGAAGTAAAGAAGAATGTTCAAGCATTCGTTCTCAATACTCATGAAACGGCAGGTATGCCCGGTGTTATTACGGGTACATTTCTTGTCAATGATATTTATGCTCGAGTTTTATTTGACTCTGGTGCAAACCAGAGTTTTATAGATCATAGATTCTGTAGACTGTTAAATAAAACTCTAGCTAAATTAGACAAGAAATACGTGGTAGAGACTGCCAATGGTGACCTAGTCCAAATCTTTGAAATCTTAAACGATTGCCAAATCACATTATCCAGACATATTATACGTGCAAAACTGTTGCCTATAACTTTGGCAAGATTTGACATTGTCCTAGGAATGGATTGGTTAGCCTCTAACCAAGACCGTATCATGTGTGATAAGAAAGCCATTGAGCTTCATTCGCCACAAGGCAATATCATCACTATATATGGTGATAAATTATCGAACTCCGTTGGAATAATTTATTTGTTAAAAGACAAAAAATACCTACGAAAGGGATGCTTAGCATACCTCGTATCTGCAACTACCGACACCAAAAATAAAATTGAAGATGTACCGGTTGTGGCTGTACCGGTTGTGGCTGAATTCCTTGATGTTTTCCCTGATGAACTGCCTGGAATTCCACCTGAGCGAGAAGTGGAATTCAGAATTAATCTTGTACCCGGTACGACACCAATTGCTAAAGCCCCATACAGATTAGCTCCAAATGAAATGGCAGAATTGAAAAAGCAATTAGATGAATTGCTAGAGAAAGGATTCATAAGACCAAGCTCGTCACCTTGGGGAGCTCCGGTCTTATTTGTCAAAAAGAAAGACGGTTCGATGTATATGTGTATCGATTATCGTGAGATAAATAAAGTCACGATAAAGAACCGTTATCCGCTTCCCAGAATTGATGATCTCTTTGATCAACTTCAGGGAGCTCATTGTTTCTCGAAAATCGATCTTCGTTCTGGTTATCATCAATTGAAAGTCCAGGAAGAAGATATTCCCAAAACAGCCTTCAGAACTCGATATGGTCATTATTAGTTCAAGGTAATGTCGTTTGGACTTACTAATGCACCAGCAGCTTTCATGGACATGAGGAATCGAGTTTGTAAACCTTACTACGATAAGTTTGTTATCGTATTCATTGGCGATATCCTTATTTACTCCAAAAGTAAGGAAGAACATGCAACTCATTTAAGGACTTTGCTTGAAATCCAGAAAAACAAGAAGTTGTATGCTAAATTCTCAAAATGTGAATTATGGCTATCAGAAGTTCAATTTCTTGGACATGTCATTAACACAAATGGCATCCAAGTTGATCCCGTTAAAATTGAGGCTATATCCAAATGGGAAATTTCGAAGTCACCAACCGAAGTTCGTAGTTTTCTCGGTTTGGCTGGTTACTATCGAAGATTTATCCAAGATTTATCTCGAATTGCTGTACTATTAACTTCTCTGACTTGCAAATCAGTTAAGCATGAATGGGGTCCAAAACAATCTGAAGCCTTTGAAACCTTGAAATAGAAACTGACACAAGCACCCATACTGGCTTTGCTAGATGGAAATGAAGGCTTTTCGGTATACTGTGATGCTTCACACACCGGCTTTGGTTGTGTGTTGATGCAAGGAAGCAAAGTTATTGCTTATGCTTCTCAAAAGTTGAAAACTCATGAAAAGAACTATACGACTCACGATTTAGAGTTGGGCGCCATAATCTTCGCACTGAAATTATGGAGGCACTATCTTTATGGATTCAAATTCACCATATTCACTGATTATAAAAGCCTAAAGTATATATTCAATCAGAAAGAACTGAATATGAGGCAAAGGCGTTGGATGGAAGTCCTGAATGATTACGATTGTGAGATCTATTATCACGAAGGCAAAGCCAATGTTGTAGCTGACGCCTTGAGCAGAAAAGCACATGAGAAACCTAAACGAGTTCGTGCTTTAAGACTCGGTCTTCAAATCGATCTTATCACTCGTATTAATGATTCTCATAAACTTGCCTTGCAAGAACCCAACCTTGAGAAAGAAGGATTGGGAGGAATGATCGGCCAATTGGTCCAGTGCAATGATAGAATTCTTAGAATGAATAAGAGAACTTGGGTTCCTATCTATGGAAACGTACGTGAAGAAATTCTTGAAAAAGCCCACAAATCTAAATACACCATGCATCCTGGAAACGATAAGATGTACAAAAACCTAAAAGCCAACTATTGGTGGATAGGAATGAAAAAGCATATCGCTATCTATTTTGCAAAGTGTTTAACTTGTTCTCAAGTTAAAGCTGAACATCAAAAGCCTTTTGGCTTGTAACAACAACTTGAAATTCCTTGGAAAGGCGTTGTAAGATTTGAAAAGAAAGGAAAATTAAGTCCTAGATTCATAGGACCATTCAAAATTTTGAAAAGAGTTGGGCATGTGGCCTATCAACTTAAATTACCAGAAGAAATGAATGGAGTACACGATGTATTCCATGTGTCAAATCTGCGCAAATGTTTGGCAGATGAATCTCTGGTAATACCCCTACACGATGTAGAGATAGATGAAAAGTTGAAATTTGTAGAACAACCTTTGCAAATCAAGGACATGCAGAAAAAGAAATTAAAAAGAAAGAAATTGATGATTGTGAAAGTAAAATGGAACTCCAGACGTGGACCTGAATACACGTGGGACGTGGAGTCAGAAATGAAAAAGAAATATCCTCACCTGTTCGAATAATCTCGAGGATGAGATTAAAACAAGGTGGGGAGGACGTAACACCTCCCACAAAAAGGTCCATAAAATGCCAAGGTTAGAACCTATAAGGACTTGTGTATCTAAAGTATCGAAGACTAGGGTTAAAAATGAAAATTTTGGAAATTTGGCTAGATATCGGACATACATCTGTTTCGTATCGGTCCGGAGTGAACCAGTTAGACATCGGACCGACAACCTTATTCATATTGGTCTGCAATGAAACGTTGAGTCGGTTATTGGACCGATATCGTTACATAACGGACCGACAACCTCCTCTCAGCCTCAATTTGTGGTGTTGACACGTGTCCGATGACTCAGCCCTAATGATGGGACATGAGTCTGGATATCGGACCGACATGGTCCACATATCGGTCTGATATGGTCATAAATATGATTGGTCCAATCAGATTAAGACATCTAGGGCTGACATGTGTATAGACGGATGTCGGACCGACATCCCTTTGATATCGGTCTGACATAAATAGATGAACGATTTCAATCTTTTTCTTCACTCCAAAATCGATTCCAACTTTCAAAACTCATTCCAAGAGATCCCTAACCCACTCCCGACGATCCCGCTCTTTTTAGCGCTCGGGTTAAGAGGAAACGCTCTTAGAAGTGCTGGTACGATAGAGAAATCAAGTTAAGAAGCTAGTCCATAAGCTTTCGACTTAGAGGCTCATTCCTATACTCAAGATGAATACTATATCTCTTTTAAAAACTTGTGTCAAACATTTACGTTTACAAAAATGGCCAAATAAGGTTAAGAGAATAATTCTCAACGTTCCTCTACGAACAAAGGATTCAGGCCATAGGTATGCGTAAAACTTGCAAGGGATACACGGGTCTCGGGTGAAATTCCCAGATTGCGGGTGTTTATATTTAACACCTGCCACAAAAATGTCCGAGAAATGCCAAGTTCAGAAACTTAAGGACTTATTCTATCTAAATTACATAAGTCTAGGGTTTAAAATGAAAATTTTGGAAAATTAGTTGATATCGGACCAACTTCTAGTAGCTTATCGGTCCGAAGCGAACTAAGACCTAGATATCGGACCGAGGTGAGACCAAGTCGGATATCAGACCAAGTCGGATATCGGACCGACACCCTTATTCATATCGGTCCGAAGTGAACTCAGGTTAGATATCGAACCGATATCCATTCTTATATCGGTCCGCAATACATCGTATGTCGGTTATCGGACAGACATCATTCCATATCGGTCCGCAAACCTCCTCTCAGCCTCAATTTGTGGTGTTGACACGTGTCCAGTGACTAAACCCTAATGATGGGACGTGAGTCTATATGTCAGACCGACATGGTCCACATAACGGTCTGACATGCACCAAACACATGTGCGGGCTAATCAGGAGTTGATGTTTAGGGCTGACGTAGGCATAGCTGGATGTCGGACCGACATCCCTTTGATAACGGTCCGACATGGACCCAGAACTCAGCCTATAAATAGTTGGACGATCTCAATCGATTTCTTCATCCCAAACACGATTCCTACTTTTAAATCTTGTTCCAAGCAATCCCTAAGACGGTCCCGACGATTCCGGTCCAACTCCCGCTCATCGTAGTGCCCAGACTAAGAAGAAAAGCTCGTAGAAGTGCTGTTACGCTAGAGAAATCAAGTTTAGAAGCTAGACTATAAGCTTTCAACTCTAAAGGCTCATTCCACTAAACGAGGTGAAGACTTTATCTCTCTGAAAACTTGTGTTAAACATTTTATTTACAAAAATGGCCAAATAAAGGTTAAAGGAGTAATGCTCAACGTTCACCTACGTGTAAGCACTCAGGCCATAAGTATACGTAAAACTTGCAAGGGATAAACGGGTCATGGGTGAAAGTCTCGGATCGCGGCTGGTACTTCCCTTTTTAACAAATGAGGAGACATGAGTCACCTTTGTTATAAAGACATACTACCAGTGTATACAGTGGTGTTATAGTCAGGACACGAGAGCCTGCTAAATGTGTAGATTGAACATAAAAGTTGTGATTATCGAATTAATACTGGTTTGTGCCAAATGCTTTTTAGTGTCAAGATAATTGTATTCACGGGCGTTCGCGCTGACGTTTCATTTTCAAAATATTTTCAGGAAATCAATAAAATGTGATGGAAAAAGGGCGGGCAGATATGAGATCTGACCCATGACATGAAAGGATGGAATGCACGTAGGATTCTCAGGCCCCATGTAAAGGGAAATCCTGAAAAGATGAAAAGGAGATAGGACCAGGGAATTGATCAACCCTGGGTTATACTATTTCCGGTGGCTTATAGGTATTTGATTTCAAACTATGTTTTGTAATCAAATGAAAGGGTATTTAAATCCCTATGTTTATGAAAGTAAATATAAAACTTTTGTCTTCTAACTGAGTTTTGATATTTACAAACACAACCCTTGAGGTTTAGAGAATGAAGAAACGAACCTTTTTGAAAAGACTTCAGCTGTGTTTTACAAAAACTCTGAAATCAAATCAGGTGATACCAATCGATTGTCGCACACGTCCAGGGGGTGGCTGAGGTGGGGTGTGAAAGGGTTGGTATCAGAGCCACATGTTTTAGCAAATTAGATACTTGGAAGTAGTATCTAGGCTTTAACCATTAATGCTTTTAAGATAATAAAACAAGGTAACCTTCTCACCGGTATGTAGTTATCTGACAAACGAAAGTGTTCTGTCTAAGGAAAGAGCGGTGTATAAATCTCTCCTAGACCCGTCGCTCTTACCTGGGAACATATCTGTTGGAGGTACCACTCTGGGAAGATAATCATCCTTGTAGAGCTTTAGTTAAGATAAAGATACGAGCCTTAGTAACTAAGTCTTTACCAAAATAAGATAAGTACTAATACTTTAAGATTGCAGATGTAAGGAGATAATTCCGTTCCTGTCTATTATGACCCAAATCGTCCGATTAAACAAGAATCCCCAGAATACCATCCACTGGGTTCACAAATGAATCCTATATCATCACCCTACTATAACGACGATCCATTCGCCATACTCCCTGACCATAACTCTTTCGAATACCATCCTCAGTCTTATGATTCTTCTAGCCAATGGATGGATGCTGGATCCGATTTCAGCAATTGGAATACTGATGCCCCACCCCTGCAAGGAAATGAGGCACAATCAAGTCAAGTCCAAGCAGGCTTATCAACAGAAGAAGATCCATCTGAGGATTCTCAACACTATGAACCTGCTTCTGAGAACCCTGATGACTATCCATTCAATAATCCTATTTCAAATAGTTCTGATCATCAATCTTACAATTCTGAATCTCATGTACTGTATGACCCATATATGTTTCCTGAACCAGTTTACCAGGGTCCTTTTGAAACTTATTTCCAAGCTCCTCCAGGATACCAAAATGCTTATAACGATATTATGGTTGGACTTCGTGAACCTCCACCAAAATACGGTTATGAACATAGTATGCCTTCTTCCCCTATCGAATGTTTAGACCGTTCATTGCGCCAAACGGACGAAGTAACACGAGAGAAAATCATGGACAAGGCAAGAACCAAATTTTATGGATAACAGGTCTATGAATATGGAGAAAGCCTAATGACCCTTGGAGAAGAGCTGATGAAAGATTAAATCTTTTGTTGTATTTTGTTTCCTAATGTAATATACTTTCTTAATAAAATTGTTTTGTTTGTTTTCAGAATGGTTGGAAAAGGGAAAGGCCTTAGATTTTTTCGTAAATTTGCTCCTGCTAATTACTTTGAACGTAAAACGAATGAAACAACTATAGAAAATAATGAGGAAACTGAAAGTTCAACTTTCAGAAGCCTTGGAGAAATAGGAAACCCAAATGTTCCCTATAATCCTTCTGTAAGTTTTCATTCTGCTCCTACCGCTAGAAGTTACAACGTCACTCCAATATATTCCCAAAATTTTCATGAGGGATACGCCAAAATGCCTTATGAAAATCATCCTGAAGAAGAAGAACGTGCTGACTCTAATATACCTTACGTTTCGTACTATGAGACGATTCCCATCCCTGTTCCTCATATAAATGAGATTGCATCGGTAAGTGAGAGGGAACAAATGCTGTTGAACCGAATAGCTGAGTTAGAACGAGAAAAAGTTGAAATTGACACTCCCGACGATCCCAGTCCAACTCCCGCTCTTTTTAGCGCTCGGGTTAAGAGGAAACGCTCGTAGAAGTGCTTGTACGATAGAGAAATCAAGTTAAAAAGCTAGTCCATAAGCTTTCAACTTAGAGGCTCATTCCTATACTCAAGGTGAATACTTTATCTGTTTTAAAAACTTGTGTCAAACATTTACGTTTACAAAAATGTCCAAATAAGGTTATAAGAATAATGTTCAACGTTCCTATACAAACAAAGGATTAAGGCCATAGGTATGCGTAAAACTTGCAAGGGATACACGGGTCTCAGGTGAAATTCCCGGATTGCGGCCGGTGCTTGTATTTAACACCTGCCACAAAAATGTCTGAGAAATTCCAAGGTCGGAACCTTAAGGACTTATTCTCTCTAAATTACATAAGTCTAGGGTTTAAAATGAAAATTTTGGAAAATTAGTTGATATCGGACCGACTTCTAGTAGCTTATCGGTCCGAAGCGAACTAAGACCTAGATATCGAACCGAGGTAAAACCAAGTCGGATATCGGACCGACACCCTGATTCATATCGGTCCAAAGTGAACTCAGGTTAGATATCGAACCGATATCCATTCTTATATCGGTCCGCAATACATCGTATGTCGGTTGTCGGACCGACATCATTCCATATCAGTGTATACAGTGGTGTTATAGTCAGGACATGAGAGTCTGCTAAATGTGTAGATTGAACATAAAAGTTGTGATTATCGAATTAATACTTGTTTGTGCCAAATTCTTTTTAGTGTCAAGATAATTGTATTCACGGGCGTTCGCGCTGACGTTTCATTTTCAAAATATTTTCAGGAAATCAATAAAATGTGATGGAAAAAGGACGGGCAGATATGAGATCTGACCCATGACATGAAAGGATGGAATGCACGTAGGATTCTCAGGCCTCGTGTAAAGGGAAATCTTGAAAAGATGAAAAGGAGATAGGACCAGGGAATTGATCAACCATGGGTTGTACTATTTCCAGTGGTTTATATGTATTTGATTTCAAACTCTGTTTTGTAATAAAATGAAAGGGTATTTAAATCCCTATGTTTATGAAAGTAAATATAAAACTTTTGTCTTCCAACTGAGTTTTGATATTTACAAACACAACCCTTGAGGTTTAAAGAATGAAGAAACGGTCCTTTTTGAAAAGACTTCCGCTGTGTTTTACAAAAACTCTGAAATCAAATCAGGTGATACCAATCGATTGTCGCACACGTCGAGGGGGTGCCTGAGGTGGATAACTTGCACTTTGGATTCTCAGGCCTCGTGTAGAGGAAATCCTAAATAAAGAAAGAGGATATAGGACCGGGAGACTGATCAACCTCGGATAGTACTATTTCCCGTGGCTTGAACTTATCTGTAAGACAAGAGATGTATTTGATTTCAAACTCTGTTTTCTAATCAAATGAATAAGGGTATTTAAATCCCTATGTTTATAAAAGTAAATACAAGGCTTTTGTTTTCCAACTGAGTTTTGATATTTACAATTACAACCCTGGAGGTTGAAAGAATGTTGAAACGATCCTCATGAAAAAGTCTTCCGTTGTGTTATATAAAAACTCTGAAATCAAAGCAGGTACCAATCGAGCTCGCACACGTCCAAGGGGTGCCTGAGGCGGGGTGTGTCAATTTGTCTCATTCAATGTGAGGACGGAGAGCAAAGCAAGTACATCCAAAAACCCGTAACTCACTATAATATGGGCGTTCACTAAAAAGACTTTCAAATGGAGACATCCCATCATTGTGAGAAATAGGGATCCTATTAATCACATATTGGGCGGTCAAGAGTGCTTCTCCCCAAAAGATACTAGGTATCTTAGCGGATAAAAAGAATGTGCGAGCGGTCTCTATCTGATTGCGATGTTTCCTTTCTGCAACACCATTCTGTTGAGGGGTGTCAGTACAAGACGATTGGTGTATGGTACCATCTGATGCAAGCAACTAAGTAAAATCATTAAAGGTGTATTCACCCCCTAAGTCACACATGAAACACTTTATCATAGCCGAATGTTGCGTCTGAACATAGGCCCCAAAGGTTTTGTAAATGTCAAAGAACTCAGATATACGTTTCATAAGGTACACCCAGGTATAACGAGTGTAATCATCTATAAAGGAAACATAATAATGTGAACCACCCTTAGTGGATACCGATGTTGGTCCCCACACATCAAAATGAACAATATCAAAAGGTGCAACAGAACGAGAAGTACTTTTATCAAAATGTAAAGTAGAAAATTTAGCAAGTTTGCAACCACTACAATAAGAAATATCACAAGTGTTCAACTGACCCAAAACACTTGTGCAAACCAAAAATTTTAAACAAGATGCAGACACATGTCCCAAACAAGAATGCCAAATATAAAATTCAGACGACAAATGACGATCCCTAAACAAAAAGAAGATAAATCAACACTGGAGGCAGCAACACCAGGTGCAAGCACTTTGAGTTCTTCTAAGACATATAAATCTCCCACCCTACGGTTGATCCCAATCACCCTCTAAGTGTGTTAATCCTACACAACATAAACAAAGTCACAAAAGAAAACCCAAATTCCAGACTTACACAACTGACTGACCGAAGCAAGATTTAAGGCAAGATTCGGAATATAATAGACATCATTGAGAGACACATGAGGGGTAGCCACAGAGCCAACACCCTCTATCGACATAGATGTAGCACTAGCAGACATTACAAAAGCGGGAGAAACAGGAGACAAAGAAAGAAAAGAAGACAGATAGGGAGACATATGATGTGCGGCACCAGAATCCAAAATCCATAATGATGTCGAAATATCCGAGGTACCAGATGAAGATAGCCCCGCAACAGACATGGCCGTAGGGTTGGCGGCAAGAAACTGTCTAAACTGTTCAAAAACCTGCGGATCCAAAGCAGATAGTGGTTTAGCAGTTTCTACAAATGGTGGTGTAGCAGCAGCAGTAAACTAAGGTGGTCTAAATGTCCAAAAAGATGGACCAGATGAACCAGCAGAAACAGATGAGGGAGACGGAAATTGTCCACTTGATCTGTTATGTTGTGGGGGCTTCTGCAATTTTGGATTCTTTCTGCTAAGTAATAACGGACATTGAGACTTCCAATGATTTTTCCCTTTACAGAATGCACATTCATCAAAAGCAACTTTAGCACCTTGTCCGACTGATTAAAGGGAACGACAAACACAGCTGGAGTAGTAGTTACTTTAGGACCCTTATCAACCTGAGATTTTAACCGAGTTTCCTCTACAATCAACTCGTGAATAACTGAATCAACTGTTGGAAGAAGGGAATGATGAAGAATCGTTCCACGCAGTCCTTCAAAATCTGAACATAATGCCATAAAAAACTGTACCAAACGTTGTTCCTCCCTTCTAAAATATAAGGTTTAAACACCTTCAGTTCTGCGGATTCCGTAAGTGCCAATTGATCCCATAAATCCGACATAGCTCCATAGAAGTCTTGAATGGTCATCTCATTCTGTTGAAGAGCACGAATATCAAACTACAACTGATACTGCTTGGTAAAATTAGACTAAGTATACAACCTTTCCAAATGATCCCAAACTTCCTTAGCTGTATCATACTTAGCCAACTAAATACCAATGGACTGACTTACAAAGTTGTTGATCCAAGTGATAACTTTAGAGTTATCTGTTTCCCATGTATCGAGAGCTAAGGTATACTCAGCAGCCTTAGACTTATCAGTAAGCTTTCCCTTAGTACCTTTGACATAAACCCACATATTTTTCCCTCGAAGAAATTTTTTTTATCACGTAACTCCAGTAGGCGTAGTTTTTACTATCCATGAGAGTACTAATGGACTGAAGAGAGTCATCTTTCCCAGTCATATTATCAAATCAGAACGACAGCAGAATCAAGCAGAATAGTAGTTTCTATAGGGTAGTTTTGATAGGGTAGTTTCTATAGGGTAGTTTCTACAGCAGATAAAAAAATTAGGGTTATCTAGTTTCGATGACGGCGACGCAGATTCAGTAATCAGACGAATGCGAAGGTGACGAACACGAAGACAACAGATCAACAAGCTAGCGTGAGCAGCAACAACGAGACAATAACAAACAATCCTTCAACAACGAACAAACCAAAACGACCGAATCAACAACAGAGCGGAAGTGACAACAAAAGTCTTCAATCAAGAATGGATCGAATCAGCTCTGATAACATGTTAACTAATAAACATGTACAGAGAAAAATGGAGGCTCAATATTATTCAAGTAAAGATTAGGTTACAGTAAAGAGAAAACAAACATTAAATATGTAGACTAAGCCTTACGAGCTAAGTGGGCTAATGTCCATAAACTGACTTATTATGTTAACCTGTAATAAATGATAAAGATTGTTAGTGGATGCTATAAAATGCATAATTAGATATATCAAAAAGGGAAATATGTAAAAAATAGATAAACGACGGTTTCAAGTTACAAACCGTGACCAAACCATTAGTCACTGTTTTCTAAACGGTAAATTGTAATTGTATAATCTTAAATTAAACGATTTGCTGAAGTTTATTCATGCAGTCTGCTTTTAATGGTTTAACAATAAACTAGTAAAAATTATAATTTTATTTCATAAAAACCCTTATTTCTCAATATTTTTGGACGGTATCATCATCAAGCAAAATATATATTTTAATTAATATCCATTTATTAACCGTATTTATAAAACAAATCAATAAATGAAAATTTTTGTTTATAAAAAGTGTTGGAGTTTCAAAGCGACTCCTATTGTCCTATGTCAATAATTGAAATAACATAAATAATTGGATTTTCATAATTCATCGCTCAATCATTAATTTTAGGACTTAAACTGTAACATATCACATATGATTGTTTTTTTTTCATTCTGTTATTTACTTTTAAAATCATATAGTTCTATTCAATGTTTTTAGAACCGGATCGGACCGGACGTAGAAACGTTCTCCTCACCGGTCCACTGGTCAAACCTGTCGGATCGGTCGGACCGGATTTAAGAACCGGACGACGTCATAAATATTATAAAAATATATCAATCCAAACAACCATTAATCCTTAAAAATCCACCAACAAGTCAATTCCAATAATCTTAAACTATCAATTATATACGAAATACGAATCCAAAAGACTTAAAAGAGATTAAAAAAAATAACCAACCGGTCCGACCGCCGGTCGCTGCAGGACCGTTTCAACATACATAACCGGACCGTCCAGACCACCTGTTCCCATTCCGGGTTTCAAAACACTGTTTCTATCATTCTGCACCCAACTTATATAGTTCTTTTATTAAAAATAAAAAAAACAATTACTTTTTGAGGTAGCTCACAAACATTTACCATTTTTGTAGGACGGCTAGGTAGAACCACCACGACCCATCGGCAGAAATAAAGTAAAACAGACGTCATCTTCATCTCAAGCGGAACCCAAAACGCATTCCGTATCAGATATGCTGGCACAATTTAACGAGATTCAATTTGAAAGACTCCAGTTGAAGAGGGAAGCAGCCGAGACGGAAGATTTAAATATGTTGACGAGACCAATTGATCATCTAATCAGAAAGGTCCGCATCGCTGCTTAAAAATTAATCGACAGAATTGCAAATAAATATGCCTAATGTTTTATTTGTATATTTTTTAATTTCTATTTATTTTTAAATTATGTCTATTTATTTTACTATTGTTATTTTTAATTATTAAATTAATATTATCATCATATAACATTATTTTATTTATTATATTAAAGAATTTAAAAAAAATTGAAAGAGGTAAAGTGAAGCATGTGTTTACGCGAAAGATGAAGTGAAAAATAAGGATGTGACGTTTAATACTGAAAAATAAAACAAACTCATAACGCATAGTCTTAGAATCGTAAATATGTGTTCACTTGGATATGATGTTAACCTAATTTTGAAAAAAACAACGTTTTTTTTTCAAGACTAGTGTAATCATATTTCTCTGAAATGTAAGTATTGAGTCACGACATTAAACTAGATATACTTAAAAGTAATTAGTGTACACTAGTGGATATTCATGTTTAATTTATAAATATTCACGAAGAATTCGATTCGTTTGAAAAATAGAATCACTCAACTATAGTAATTTATAAGTCTATTTGGTATACTCTCACTTGGCACTCTCAAGTGAGAGTAACTTTTCTGACACGTGGACACCACGTAAGTTTGGTTGCTTCTTCACTTGGGTCTCACTTGGCAAGGGAAAATACTCAAGTGATCATTAACCTAGCAAAACAGGAACACCGTTAGTCTCGTCACAGTGAGGACCCCGAGGGGTGTCGCTGTGACCAGCCTCCGGCGTGAGAGTAAGTATAGGGTTTGAATGAGAAAATGCGAATATGGAGTAAGCGTGAGGAATGAATGAGAACATGAACATTACCTTGGGTTTGACGGGGTATTTATACCTGGTGAATATTTGTCTTTAGCCTGGAACGTATCTTTGTCTTATTAGCCTGCATATGTAATGACTGAGCCATTGTTTAAGGTTGTTAGTAATGGTTTTTGTATTGTCGAGTCTCCTCTTATTTATTGGTTCGTACTCTAATATGTGGATTCTTGTCTCCTTTTTACCGTTAACCTTTTGTCTTTTTCTCCTGAACACGTCCGGGTTTCGCCCATCTGCCGGGCCTTCGACTAAAGCCCGACTTTTGGGTTTATAGGCCCGGCCTTAGGTTACTATATCTTTGCAAGTGTTTGTCCGGACTTGGGTTCTGGGATATGTCCGGTCTTCTTTCCGGACCATATCCCAACAAGTCCCCCCTAGTCTATTAGTTGCTTTGGTCATGCCGGAGCAGGTGATAGACTAATTTTATTTTCTCTACTTTCGGGGATCTGAAGTGTCTGTTTAAATTGTTGGTGGAAGACAGTTGTATTTGTAGGTACTTGAGTTCTTTTTAGACTCAGATATCCAATGGCTTCCGAGGAGGGGGTCCGACACGTGTTGATCATCTGTTCCTTTTCAACGTTTGAAATTCAAATTACCTTTTTAACCGACTTACTTTTTTCCCTTTATAACTGTTGCAATCTTCTATCCCTTTCTTTTTTTACGCCTCTTTTTCTTCCAGATATTCGCTCTGCCCCTTCTCTTTCCCCCTTGTTTTCTTCACTTAATCTTCATCGTCCTTCCCCGTCTTATAGATCCAAGTGTTTTTGTTTCTCTTTTGTTTTTCTTTGACTCTCCTTCCTCCCTTCTTTTCTGTTTTTCGTCATGGGTGAGCGTCATAATCTTGGTATGACTCCGTCCGTTCTGTCCGCTCAGGAACTTAGGGTTTTTTGGGAAAAGTATAATATTCCCCAAGGATTGAATCCTACCCTGCCTGTTCCTGTTCAGACTGCCATTGCCCCGGATGGGATGATAACTTTATATACCAAGAGTTTTGAATTTGCTAACTGTCGTTATCCTCTTACTTCCTTCCTCCTAGAATTGCTACTATTTTATGGTGTTCGTTTTGACCAGATTAGCCCCTTAGGTATTTGCAAAGTATCCCATTTTGAGGTTGCATGCCGTGCTTGTGGGGGGTGGCCCTCCGTGAACTTGTTCCGTGTTTTCTATCATCTTGGCACTGCCGGCGATTGGTTCACCTTTATTAAGAGAAGGAGACCTAGCCCGTCAATGGCTATTAAAATCCTCAATTCTTTAAAGAATTAGAAAGATCACTTCTTTTATGTTTCTTCAGCTTTTCTCCCCGTTACCCTGCCTCGTCGGGACATTAGTACTCCCATTGAAGATCCTTCTCCTGCCGAGGGTACTTACGAGGATAGGGTTGTGCACCCTGTTGACTTCTCGTTCTTCTTCCATCGTTGTTTTTGATGAGCCAGTCCTAGTCCTAGCTGGCGTTAGTCAGAATTGGGATACGCCTCTTCTCCGTCCCGTACCTGTTCGTAATGGTGTTGGTGAGTGGGGAGAATTATTTCCGTTTGACTGTCTTTTTTATCAAGGTGTAATTCTATTATTCTTTTTCTTTTGCAGAGGTGGATTTGCTAGATATTGTAATGGGAGGTGACCTTGGTGTCACCCGGAAGACTGTTGATGTTGTTCCTGGGGCTGTGTCTAGCCCTGTTCAAGCTTCGTCGGCTCACAGTGTTTCTACCGCTCAGGGGATCACTATTAGTCCCCTGGAGTCGGAAGACGAGAATGAGGAGGTGCTCCTGGTTCGTCGGGGCAAGAGGAAGATCGAGGAATCTTCCAGTGGGTCATCCCCGAAACGTCCCAACATATGGGTGATATTTAATCCTCCTTCTCCGACCGTTACCGAACCCTTGACTGCTGATGCCCCGCCTTCGACCATTCTTCCTCTCCGTTCCTTTCCGGTGCAACCTGACCTACGTGTTGGTTCCCCTGTTGACCGGACTACCGACCTCTCTCCTCCTCCCCGGGGTGCTTCTCCCCCCTCTCCCCCTGTTCCCGGGGGTGAGGGTTCTAGCTCACGCACCTTTGATGACCATTTTCCTTACGAGCTAGGTCATGGAGATGAGATCCCTATCTTACCCGAGGAGAATCAAGTCACGCCTTTTTTTTCCTAACTGGTCGTTGGCCACAGGTGTTGTACTTGACTCGGCCGAAGTGAGTCACGACCTTTTGGAAATGTTCTTCCTTAGGGGGGAGGGTTTTCAATAGGGGTCTTACCACTGCTCAGCTTAGCCGGGATCACAGTTTTTATATGGCCAACCAGCTCTCTTGCTCCATTGAGATGCATCATAGGATGCTTTACTTTAAGAGTTGGTACCATGCTCTTTTATCCCGACACAATGATTTTGGTGTTTACCTGGAGAAGGTTTTGGCGGAGAAGCGGGCCCTCCTAAAGGAAGTGGAGGAAAAGGGGCGGCAATTGCATTGGAATTAGAGGGATCAAAGTTTGAGCTCCAGAAAGTGGACTCTATCATTCAGGGTGCTAAGGTTCAGGAGGCCGAGATTGTCCGCCTTCGGGAAGAGATTTCTGGCTTATCTCAGCAGGTATCGGATAAGGAAGAGGAGTGCGTCAAGACGTCATCTGAAATGAATCTTTTGCAGGTGGACTTGGATCATGTCTGTGGTGAAGTCCGAACCTTGGAGGTAATTTTCCCTTGTATATTTCTTGTATATTTTCTTTAGGTTTTACTTCCTACTTATGTTGTACCTTTTGTAGGAGGGTGAGAGATGGTTAAAGGCCCAGTTGGCCCGTCTGGATGAAGACAAGCAGCACCTGGAAACCCTGCTAGCTGATAAGGAGGATGCTTGGTCTTTGGAGAGGGATACTCTGTTGGCAGAAAGAGATGGACTGAAAGCGGTTCTGGTTGCTGTGTTGGCTCAGAAGGAAACTTTGGTTCTAGTGAACCATCGTTTGTCCTTTGAGTGTGACTGGCTTATCGGTACCGGCTTTCGACTTTTTTATGAGCGTCTTAGGGGTATCCGGGAATGGCTCTTATTGGTAGGTGTTGTTAACAAGGCTTCCAAGGCTGTAGGTTTTCAGGAAGGGTTGGCGGCGGGTTATGCGGGAAGTAAGGCACAAGTTCCGTTGGAATATGTGGAGGGATATGATTCAGATGCTTTTCAAAGGCTCCGTGACATCACTTCAGTTTTGCAAACCTCCAACCATTCCTTGGTGACCAGGTTGGCCAGCTTAACTGAAGCTTCTCTTGACGTTCTGAAGGCTGTTTTTACTGGTGCCGCTACTCCTTCTTCCAGTGCCGCGCCCCCTTAGATTTCTTTATGCCGTTGGACTTGTAATTGAACTTATGAATGTATTTACTTTTGGATCTCACCTTTTAGTCTTTTGTGCTTTTGTCTTCCTTTAGTCTGGTTTGATGGCTTTTATGCTTTTGTTTGTTGTAATGGGTACGAGTTATGTGGTGGTTTGCTCAGGGGCGGTCCGACCGGAAAACCTTTTTATTTTTATTGAGTCTTATGCCCTTGGTCATAAGTTATTTTCAGTGACTTGTCCAGGGGTGATCCGACCGGATAGCCTTTTCATTTCTTGTTGAGTCTTATGCCCTTGGCAAGGGGCATAAGTTATTTTTAGTGACTTGTCCGGGGGTGATCCGGTCGGGTATTCTTTTCATTTTTTATTGAGTCTTATGCCCTTGGCAAGGGGCATAAGTTATTTTTAGTGACTTGTCCAGGGGTGATCCGGCCGGGTAGTCTTTTCATTTTTTATTGAGTCATATGCCATTGGCAAGGGGCATAAGTTATTTTTAGTGACTTGTTCGGGGGTGATCCGGCCGGATAGCCTTTTCATTTTTTATTGAGTCTTATGCCCTTGGGAAGGGGCATAAGTTGTTTTCAGTGACTTGTCCGGGGGTGATCCGCCGGATAGTCTTTTCATTTTTTATTGAGTCTTATGCCCTTGGCAAGGGGCATAAGTTATCTTTAGTGACTTGTCCGGGGGTGATCCGGTCGGATAGCCTTTTCATTTTTTGTTGGGTCCTATGCCCTTGGCAAGGGGCATAAGTTATTTTCAGTGACTTGTCCGGGGGTGATCCGGCCGGATAGTCTTTTCATTTTTTATTGAGTCTTATGCCCTTCGCAAGGGGCATAAGTTATCTTTAGTGACTTGTCCGGGGGTGATCCGGTCGGATAGCCTTTTCATTTTTTGTTGGGTCCTATGCCCTTGGCAAGGGGAATAAGTTATTTTCAGTGACTTGTCCGGGGGTGATCCGGCCTGATAGTCTTTTCATTTTTTATTGAGTCTTATGCCCTTGGCAAGAGGCATAAGTTATCTTTAGTGACTTGTCCGGGGGTGATCCGGCCGGATAGCCTTTTCATTTTTTGTTGGGTCTTATGCCCTTGGCAAGGGGCATAAGTTATTTTCAGTGACTTGTTCGGGGGTGATCTGGCCGGATAGTCTTACGAATTCATATGTCCTAGTTTTTTGGCATGTGATGTTTTTAAGAAAAAACACAACTTTCATTAGATAAGGCTTCAAGCCATTGTAAGTAGACTGGAAATGACATCGGCTAGGGCGTTCGTTCTTACATGAAGTATTTCTTTAGCTGTATTCCGTGCCAAGTGCGGGGGATAGGTGTTCCATCCGGCCTGGCTAACTTATACGATCCCCTGGTGTTAGCTTCGATGACTTGATAGGGACCTTCCCACCTGGGTCCCAACTTACCGGTGTCTTCTTGTAGGATTGCTTCGTTGTCTTGCAATACCCACTCTTCGGGTTTAAAACTCTTTCCTCTAACACGGCTGTTGTAGTATTTTTCCACCTTCTTCTTATATCGTGTTTCTCTGGCGATAGGCATTTCTCGACGCTCTTCCATCGGGTTTAAGTGGAGCCTTAGGTCTTGTTCATTTCCTTCTTCTTCTGCCCGGGTTCGCCGGCTGGGCGATCCTATTTCCTTTGGGATCATTGCTTCGGTGCCGTATGTTAAGCTGAACGGAGTTTCTCTGTGGCTGGTCATTGGTGTGGTGCGGTGAGCCCAAAGTACATGTGGGATTTCTTCCACCCAGCTGTGGTTCTTATGTTCGAGTCGTTTTTTTATTCCTTCCACAATGCTCCTGTTGGCCCGCTCTACTTGGCCGTTGGACTGAGGGTGTTTAACAGAAGAGAATACCTGTGTAATCTGTAATTCGACACACCAACTTTTGAACGGATTTTCCACAAACTGCCTTCCGTTGTCACTTACTATCTCTTTTGTTATTCCGAATCTACACACTATGTTTTCCCATACGAAACGTTGTACCTGCCATCCCATGATTGTTGCCAGTGGTTTTGCTTCGATCCACTTGGTAAAGTAATCGATTGCCACAATAAGGAATTTCACCTTTCCCGCTGCTTCTAGGAAGGGTCCTACAATGTCTTTAGCCCATTTAAAGAAAGGCCATGCAGAGGTTACCGAGATTAAATTCATGCAAGGGCGGTGGCATACCGGAGCATGTCTCTGGCAGTTATCACACCTTTGGATCTCGTCCACCGCTGTTTTGAACATCCCGGGCCAATAGTATCCGACTCTCATTGCACATGCGACTACCGCCTTTGGTCCCCGAGTGCATACCACAGATGCCTTCGTGCAATTCTCTGATCACGTAGTTGGCTTCATCTAGGTCCACGCATTTCAGCATGTGGCCTAAGTAGGACTTACGATATAATTACTGCATAATTAAGGGCTTTGCATTGTATCTTTCGTGCCTCCTTCTGGTCTGATGGAAGGATCCCTTTATGCAGGAAATCTAGTAGAGGGGACATCCACATTCTTTCTTCTTTTGTTTCTATTGCCTCGATGTTCTTCTCTGTCGTAGACGGCTCGGCTAGTACTTCCACCCAGATTTCTTTGGCTAGATGACTAAATGCTACCGAGGCTAGCTTACTTGGGGCATCTGCCTTTTTGTTCTGGCTTCTTGGAATGTGCATTACCTTGCAATGCTTGAAACTGGTCGTTAATTCTTCTACTTTGGCTTTGTATTGCTTCATTGCTTCGCCCTTGACTTCATAGACAATGTTGACTTGGTTTGCCACCAGCATGGAATCTACGTGTGCTTCTATCCGGGCTATTTTCATTTCCTTTGCCATACGGAGTCCTGCCAGAAGGGCGTCGTATTCTGCCTCGTTGTTAGTGCTTTTGAAGTTTAGCCGGAGTGCATAAGTGAGTTCTATGCCTTCCGGGCTAATCAGTATTAAGCCTGCTCCACATCCTTCATCATTGGAAGCTCCATCCGTAAAGAGCTTCCATGGTTCCTGTTCCTCAGGTTCTTCATTTTTTTTCCTTTTGACACACCCATCTCATCCTTCTGGGTTCCCGGTAGTTCTACTTGGAAGTCTGCAATTATTTGCCTTTTAAATGATGTTCGTGGGCAGTAGGTGATTTGATGATCTCCTAACTCGATTGCCCACGTGGCCAGTCTTCCTGAATATTCGGGTTTCCTTAGAATCTTTTGGATGGGCTGATCCGTCAGTACCTTTATTGGGTGAGCCTGGAAGTATCGACTAAGACGTCGGGATGCGTAAACTAGTGCCAGAGTTAATTTTTCCAGGTCCGGGTATAGAGTTTCCAGATCTTTAAGTGTTCTGCTAACAAAGTAGATTGGGGTCTGGGTTCCTTCTCTCTCTTTCATAAGCAATGCACTGACATCACTTGCGGATGCAGCTAGGTACATAATCAATGTCTCCCCTGGCTTGGGTGCTGTTAGTGCCGCTAGGTTGCATAAGTGAGCCTTCATTTCTTGGAATGTCGCTACTGCTTCTGTCGTCCATGCAAAGTAATTATTTTTAGGCAATTTTTCAGTGTTTCAATAAATGGGAGTGACCTGTCAGATTCGGGATAGAAATCTATTCAGCGCCACCAGCCGCCCATTCAGTCTTTGCACCTCTTTTAGCGTTTTTGGGGAGGGCATCTTGGCTATTGCTTCCACCTTTTCCGGGTTTGGACGAATTCCTTCTCTAGTCACCATCACCCCTAGGAATTTGCCTTCTGCTACCCCGAATGAACATTTCTTTGGATTGAGCTTCATGCCGGCCTCCCGGAGTGTTTTAAAGTTTCTTTTACATCTTTGATCATTCCCTCTTCTGTTGTGCTTTTGATTACCAGGTCATCTACGTAGGCTTCAAGATTCTTACCAATCTATTTTGCAAAAGTCTGATCCATGAATCTTTGGTATGTGGCTCCTGCATTCTTCAGGCCGAAGGGCATTTTGGTGTAACAAAACACTCCTTCGTCCGTGTAGAAAGTTGTTTTTTTTTCATCTTCCAGGGCCATCTGTATCTGATGATATCCCTTGTATGCATCCAGAAAACACCTTATTGGGAAGTCCGCCAGGGCTTCTACCTTCGTTTCCATCTCTGGCAAGGGGTAACAATCTTTCGGAGTTGCTTTATTGAGGTCTTTGAAGTCTATGCACATCCTCCACGATCCGTCTCCTTTTGCTACCATCACAGGGTTTGCTATCCAAGATGGGTACTTGACCTCCCTTACTATTCCTGCTTGAAGTAGTTTTCTGGTTTCCGTGCATGCAGCTTTACGGCGTTTTGGGCCCATACTTCGCCGCTTCTGTCGGATCGGAGCTGCCGTGGGATGTATATTAAGCTTGTGTTCTACCAGATCCCTCGGGATGCCTTCCATATGTGCCACTTCCCAGGCAAACACGTCCATGTTACGGATGAGCAACTCCTTCAAATTTGTCTTTACTTTGTTGGATAGTCGTGCCCCCACTTTGATAGTTTGTTCCGTGAAATCACCATTCATCATCCAAACTTCCTCTTCCGTATCTCGGCTTTCCTTGGTTCTATCCAATGCAGAAACTATCTTCGCAGCCGTGCTAACTGATGCAATACCTTTCGGGGTGGGGAATTTCATGATTCCGTGATTGGTAGAAACTACTCCCCTGAAGGCGTTTATTCCCGGCCTGCCCATGATGATGTTGTTTTTAGAATTGGCTCGTACTATGGAAAAGGTTAGGTTGACAGTGTGGAACCTGTCTCCTTCCCCCAGGGTGACAGATACGGTTACTTTGCCTATTGGCAACACTCTTTCTCCTGAAAAACCTACTAACGGTAGATGGTCCGGGACCAATTTAGCTTTTAAATCTTCATCTAGACCTCGAAGCAATGTTCGAACATGATTTCTGCCCCACTGCCCCCATCCACATGTATTCTTCCAATACGATGACTGTCACACCCCGACCGGGCGGCGGAACACGTCGGAGTATGACCCGAGTTGTAACCAGATTGCTCGTAGCACTTGGAACTATTAAAATTTCATAATTTTATTCAATAAAATTAAAAGTGCCTCAAAGGCTACAAGTAGTTCAAATAAACAAGACAAAACATAGTTCCAAACAAGATAAAATCAGATTTCAAGTTTCTAAGTCCAAGCCTAAGTGTTGAACATAAATCAAGCGTTGCTTGAACTTGGTGCACCTGAAACATGTTTAAAATAAGAGTTATCAACAAAATGAATTGTTGGTGAGCAATCATGGTAGATATAGATATAATATAGTTGAGATAAAAGTACAAATTCCATGCTAAGATAAGTTGTACATTATAGTCTTATTGTATATACACACAGTCCAAATTAAACCTTCCTTTTAAGATTTATCCAATTCAGATTGTCCAACATATAGTTAACAGTTTTTCAGTATCAGAATTCATTACATGCATCCTGGATCAAAGAAATGCATGGGGTAGCTAACCCACATGGTACCACTAATTCCATTCCTAGGCTGTAGAAACAGTTAATAATATGAACTAGTGTAATCAATAAATAAGCCACATAATGCAATTAAACAAGTCTAACATATGGGAATTTGTTTCAAGTTGTGAGATTTGTTAATTGTGTAAGTGTGGTTAAATAGAAACATGTTTCACCCCAAAAGTGGTAAAATGTATAAAGAGGGGCATGAAAACTCACCTGGTTTGTAAGTAGTTTCCAAGCTAAGTTTGATCCAAAGATATAATCCAAAGTAGGTCACAATTAACCTATTATAGTTGTAGTTTAGTCATTTAGTTTAAAGGAAATAAGCTAAGGTTCGTTCGTGTTCTCGAATTTGGGAAATTAGGGTTTTGGAAAGTTTAAGGTTTGAAATGTAATTTGGTTATAGTTTAAGGTGTGTAAGTATTTAAATTACTAAATGATTATGTTTAGTAATTTAAATATAATTTCTGATTTTATAAAATATTTTAAGAGATTATTTAATTAATTACTTATTTAGTAATTTAGTTAATAAATGTGTTTAATTAACTAAATATGTCAAAAAGATAGTAAAAATATAAATATAATTTAAATTATAAATTATATAAATATTTTCTTTTAATAAGTAAATTTTTATAAAATTTACTTATTTTTAGTTTAATTAAATCAATAATTTCATTGATTTAATTACAAAACAAAATTAGTGAAAATTAGTAAAAATGTCTAAAAGTTCCAGAAACTTAATATTTTGTTAAAAATATATAAATTAAGTTTATGTAATTTTTGTAAAATTTTTGGAATAGATTTACTAATTTTAAATAAATAATCCAAGTTTTAAATTTAGACTTTTAAATAATTAATTTTATAAACTCAGAAAGTTTTCTGTTTTTATTTTATAAAACAGTAGAGAATTTTATTACAAAAATTTGGACTATTTATTTGTACATTTTCAAGTTGTAAATAAAAAGTTATGAATTTTTAAAGATTAAAGATTTAATTAATAAAAATCAAAAATAGGAAAATGTTGAAAAATGGGCGAACCGGCCACAAAGGCGGATCGAACCTGGGCTACTTGGCTCAGCGGCAGTGCACCTGACCGTTGGGCCAAGTGGCTAACCTAGTTATAAGTGCATTTGGGTTATATTTAACCCGGATCTTGGGTCCGGTTTGTGTTCGTTTAAGCCAAAAAGGTTCACGGGTGAGGGCCTTAGCCGGGCTCAAACCCGTGACCTCTCGCTCGTAATACGCGCACCCGGCCATCTCGGCCAAGTGACTAACCCGTAAACAAACGGAGAGAGGTTCCTTTTAACAACGTTTTCGAATTTAAAATCCCAAATCCGTTTGAACGCAAGAACCCTAATCTGAGTTTGTTCGAATTCGACGAATCCGTATAATAGGAACTCAATTAACCATAGGGCTTTTGTTATACGTTCAATTCCGAGTTTAATGACGTATCAAATTACCTGTAAGATCAACTGATCGAAGTTCTGGACTCGATGTTCAGTTCGTCTGAACTGAGATTCCGAGAGAGAGAATTAGAGGGTGTTAGGAGTTGTGATTTGTTTCAAATGGACGCATTAGGTGTCGTCGAGGTTTCTATAACATCAATTCGTCAATTAATGCGTGAATTATTGAGTTTTGATTACGGGTTTAAGACGGTTTAAAGTTTTAGCCGTTTTCAACTGTTACGAGTTCAATTCCTCGAATTAACGAGTTCATCATACTCGTTTAATGATAATAAACGAATAGCAGTTACAAGTTTTCGAATTCGAATCCTTAAAACGCGTTTTCGAATAATCAGAACCCAAAACCGGGTTCCCCTTGTTTCGAACCCACGATCCCTTTTGGGTGGGTTTTAAAACAGAAAATTACAACTTTGGTCCCTGAGGTTTGTTAAGTTGACTCCGGTCAACTTAAACTTGAAAATAAGTTTGAGGAAAGGCAGTTTAGCCCTTGTAGTTAAGTTTTAACCAAAAACTAAGTTAGTTAGGTTATATAAGGTTTTTAGTTAATTAATTTTATATATTTGATATTTAAATGTATAAATTACATTTAAATTATAAAAGAATTGTTTATTTCTATAAAAATGATATAAAATGTCATATTTTTATAAAACTTTATTTTAAAAATATTTATTTAATTAAACTTTATTTATTTGATTTATTTAGGAATAAATCTTATTATTTCTTAAAAATTCATAATAATTTTATAAAAATCATTTTTTTAATTTATATAATTTGTGTTTTAATTGAATAAGACACAATTAAGATTTTTTCCAAATTAATTAAGTAAATTTTTTTTTTTTTTTTTTTTTTTTACACTTAGATAATTTATGAGATTTATTTTATATAGTTTAGGGACTTTATTCAAATACCATGAATATTAGCCCTAATACATAGTTTGAGTAATTCATTTAAGAATTTTCACATATTATTAAATATGGATAATTAGGGTTTACAATAAATGCCAATTGGCCGGAAATTGTAAACGGAAAAAGTACAGATATTACAGTCTCCCCTACTTTAGGAAATTTCGTCCCGAAATTAAGTAGTGGAGTTTGTGAACAGGTGTGGGTACTTGGCCTTCATTTGATCTTCACGTTCCCAAGTGAACTCGGGTCCTCGTTTAGATTGCCAACGTACTTTCACAATCGGAATTCGGCTTCTTTTAAGTTGTTTGATCTCTCGATCCATGATTTCAATAGGCTTTTCCACGAAGTGCATCGACTCGTCAATGTGAACTTCGTCAAGAGGAACTTGGAGGTTTCCCTCGGCAAGACACTTCTTGAGGTTAGATACATGAAACGTGGGATGTACATTGCTAAGCTTGTCGGGTAATTCCAACTCGTAAGCAACTTTCCCGATACGTTTGATGATTTTGAAAGGTCCAACGTATCGCGGTGTGAATTTCCCTTTCTTCCCAAACCGGACAACGCCTTTCCAAGGTGATACCTTTAAAAGAACCATGTCACCAACTTGGAATTCAAGAGGTCTTCTACGAATATCAGCATTCTTCTTTTGTCTCTCCCGAGCCAAACGAAGATTGTCGCGAACTTGGATGATTCGATCAGTGGTGTCTTGGACTAGAGCGGAACCAGTGATTTGTGCTTCACCGACCTCATCCCAGCCAAGAGGAGAACGACAATGGCGACCATATAAAGCTTTGAAGGGTGCCATCTCGATACTAGCATGGTAGCTGTTGTTATACGAAAACTCAGCTAGTGGAAGATATTTGTCCCAATTGCCTCCAAAGTCAAGGACGCAAGCACGTAACATATCTTCAAGAGTTTGAATCGTTCTTTCCGTTTGACCATCAGTTTGGGGATGGTAAGCTGTACTCAAATTCAATTGAGTACCCATGAACGATTGTAGAGATCCCCAAAAACGGGAAGTGAAACGACTATCACGATCAGATATGATATTAAGAGGAACACCATGTAGACGAACGATCTCATCCAAATAAACTTGAGCCAACTTCTCAGCTCCCCAATCATCACGAATTGCGAGAAAATGAGCTGATTTCGTGAGTCGGTCCACGATTACCCAAATGCTATCAAATCCTCGAGGTGTTCTTGGAAGTTTGGTGATAAAATCCATGGAAATACACTCCCATTTCCACATTGGAATCTCGGGTTGTTCAAGCAAACCCGAAGGTCGTTGATGTTCAATCTTGACCTTAGAACAAGTAAGACATTTTGAAACGTACACGGCAACATCTTTCTTCATGCCGGGCCACCAATAGTGTTGGCGAAGGCCTTTGTACATTTTATCGGCTCCTGGGTGTATAGAATAACGAGTTTTGTGAGACTCGTCAAAAATTAAAGTACGAAGATCATCCCGATCAGGAACCCATAAGCAGTTTAAGAAGTGTAGTAACCCATTGGGTCGAGTCTCCAATTGTTTTTCAACTCCACAACCCAATTCTTTTTGCATGATGTCCTCGGAAAGAACCTTTTGTTGAGCTTTAAGAATTTTGGTCTCGATATCCGATTGAATAAGAGCACAACATATGTTAGGATATTCTTTCCGACTTAACGCATCAGCCACCACGTTAGCTTTCCCTGGATGATATTTGATTTCGCAATCATAATCATTTAACAGTTCCATCCAATGACGTTGTCTCATGTTTAAGTCTTTTTGGTTGAATATATGTTGCAAACTCTTGTGATCGGTAAAGATTTCACATTTGGTTCCATAGAGATAATGTCTCCAAATCTTGAGAGCAAACACGACCGCACCAAGTTCGAGGTCGTGAGTGGTGTAGTTATCTTCATGAACCTTAAGTTGTCTTGAGGCATAAGCAATCACCTTACCCCTTTGCATGAGAACGCATCCAAGTCCTTGCTTTGAAGCATCACAGAAAACAACGAAGTCGTCGCTGCCATCGGGAAGAGATAGGACTGGAGCATGGCACAGTTTTTCTTTAAGAGTTTGGAACGCTTCTTCTTGCTCTTGTCCCCATTCAAAGATCCTACCCTTATGAGTTAGGGCAGTGAGAGGAACAGCAATCTTGGAAAAGTTAGAAATAAAGCGTCGATAATATCCTGCTAGTCCAAGAAAAGAACGGATTTCTGTTGGTGTTTTAGGAGCAATCCAATTCTTTACAGCTTCAATTTTAGCAGGATCAACATGAATCCCAGCCTCGTTAATAACATGACCTAGGAATTGGACTTCCTTTAGCCAGAATTCACATTTGGAGAATTTAGCATAAAGTTGTTCCTGTTTAAGAAGATCAAGTACTAAGCGAAGATGTTCTTCATGTTCTTGCTTAGATTTTGAGTAGATAAGAATATCTTCAATGAAGACAATGACGAATTTATCCAAATAAGGTCGACAAACACGATTCATCAAATCCATGAACACGGCAGGTGCGTTAGTCAAACCGAATGGCATGACAACAAACTCGTAGTGTCCATAGCGAGTTCTAAAAGCTGTTTTGGGAATGTCTTCCTCCTTAACACGTAGTTGGTGATAACCCGAACGAAGATCGATCTTTGAGAAAATAGAAGCTCCTTGGAGTTGATCAAATAAATCGTCAATCCTTGGAAGTGGGTATCGATTCTTGACAGTCAATTTGTTGAGTTCCCGATAGTCGATACACATCCTAAAAGATCCATCCTTCTTCTTGACGAATAAGACAGGTGCTCCCCATGGTGAGGAACTAGGACGTATGAATCCTTTATCAGAGAGTTCTTGAAGTTGACTAGTAAGTTCTTGCATTTCAGATGGTGCAAGACGATATGGTGCTCTTGCCACAGGAGTTGCACCAGGCACAAGGTCGATACGAAACTCGACTTGTCGTGTAGGGGCAATTCCCGGTAGGTCTTCCGGAAATACTTCAGCAAAGTCCTTAATCACAGGAATATCAGCCATAAGTTTACCCTTGTCCTTCTCTTTCACAACGTGAGCTAGAAAAGCTGGATAATTCTTGTTGAGGTACTTCTGAGCTTTTGTTATAGTCATCAGTTTTAAGCCTTTGGGTTGTTTCTCTCCATACACGTGTAGTACTTCACCAGACGGCAAAGGAATCTTTATGAATTTGTCGGCACAAACGATCTCAGCACGATGTTTGGATAACCAATCCATGCCGACGATCACGTCGAAACTCCCAAGTTGCATAGGAGTTAAATCAATAGAGAAAGTATGTTCGTTAAGTTGTAGTTGATTGTTTGCAATAATTGAGTCAACTTTAACGGATTTCCCGTTAGCTACTTCTACATTATAAGTTTTGTCTAGTTGGGTTCTAGTCTTAGCAAGCATTGGTTCAAAGTCAAAGGACATGAAACTTTTATCCGCACCAGAATCAAACAAAATAGTAGCATATTGATTATTGATCAGATACGTACCATTGACAACATCGTTGTCGGCTTGAGCTTGACTAGCAGTAATGGTGTAGACTCGGCCTTTGGAAGCAGAGATTGAAGCTTTTATTGCATTGGCCAGTAACGGACATTTATCCTTGAAGTGACTTGGATCTCCACATTGGAAACAAGCCTTAACAGTTAAGGATGGTGTGTTTTGTATCACGTTATGGCCTTGCACTTGAGATTGAGTGTTGCTTGGGGTTCGGCAACGATCTTGAGTATGTCCCAATCTTTTGCACTTTGTGCAAACCCAACATGGTGCATTGGGAAGATGGTGAGACTTGCAAATATCACATTGAGGATAACTCCCCGAATAAGCCTTCTTGGTTGGACTGAAGGTAGTAGTAGTAGTAGCAGGTGCTACTTGGCTCACAGGTTGAGCAGGTGTAACAGTCCCATAATTTTGTTTATGATTGGACTTTCTCTTCCTGTTTCTACCAGTAGGTTCAGGTTTAGAAGTCACAGCAGCAACCACAGCAGGTTTCTTCCCTCCTTTGCGGTGAAGGATTCCCGCATCGACATAAGTGTCGGTAAGTGTGGCTGAAAGACGAACAGCTTCTTCGATAGTAGCAGGTCTACTACTAAGAACAGCACTCCTGATTTGAATTGGGAGTCCCTTGCAGAATTTCTCAATCTTCCTAGCCAAGGTGTCGACTAGGTGAGGAACGAGTAGACAAAGCTCATAAAAACGAGTGACATAAGCAGAATTATCACCACTATCTTGGGAGAGAGTCCAAAATTCCTCCTCGATCTTCATCATTTCGTTTCGAGGACAGAACTCATTGATCATGAGTTCCTTGAATTCAGCCCAAGGAAGAGCCATAGCAACAAGAACGGTGCGAGTAGTTTTCTCGCCGTTCCACCAAGTTAGTGCACGCTTTTGAAAGACGCTTGAGCCATATTGGACCTTGAGTGCCTCGGGAACACCAGCATTAAGGAAGGTGTTCTCAATGCCCTCAAACCATTGGAGTAGTCCAGTGACTCCTTCATGACCCGAATACTTTGGTGGTGAACACGAATTAAAGTATTTGAAGTTGCAAGCATTGTTGTTGTTATTAGAAGAGCTTTGATCACGATGTTGAAATAGAGCTGGTAGTATTGCAGCAATCCGATCAACAATTTGTTGTGTGAGTGCCGGATTTGTATCAACGGGATCAGACATTCTATAAGAAAATAAAGTAAAATGCAAGTTTGAGATGAATAATAATATTCAAGAGTTAAGCTTTGAAAGTAAAGATAGGCTTAAGTTTAAACACATAGTTAGTAATTGTGTTGGTTGGGTTTTACCTCACAATTACTTAGGACATATCAAGGTTAATAAGATTTCAACAATATTTGAGAAAGTCATGCTTTAGCCTATAAGTGAACACTCATCCCGAGAATCCCCAGGTAAGCGTAACAGGTCCAGTAATTTGGATTTGTACGAATACGCTTGCCTAGACAGGAAACTCAGAATACAGGCATTCACCCTTCCAGATTGCACGAGTTTCTGAACATTGTCAAAGTCTTAAACCTTAACGAGACTTTGGATAGACTTACAAAGTCTAGGGGGTTTTATAAAATATTTTAAAACATTGAAGAATTTCATATAAAAGAATATTGATGGAAATATAAGGTAAAGTCTTAGAATTTTGAGGATTTGTAAGATTTGTGTTAAAGATTTAGAATTTGACAAATAAACACATAAGTTCCTAATCATGCAAGACTAAAAGAGGGTCCTAAAGTTATAGTCTAGGTTAAAGATTTCTAATAACCTAAATCCCTATAACCAAGGCTCTGATACCAATCTGTCACACCCCGACCGGGCGGCGGAACACGTCGGAGTATGACCCGAGTTGTAACCAGATTGCTCGTAGCACTTGGAACTATTAAAATTTCATAATTTTATTCAATAAAATTAAAAGTGCCTCAAAGGCTATAAGTAGTTCAAATAAACAAGACAAAACATAGTTCCAAACAAGATAAAATCAGATTTCAAGTTTCTAAGTCCAAGCCTAAGTGTTGAACATAAATCAAGCGTTGCTTGAACTTGGTGCACCTGAAACATGTTTAAAATAAGAGTTATCAACAAAATGAATTGTTGGTGAGCAATCATGGTAGATATAGATATAATATAGTTGAGATAAAAGTACAAATTCCATGCTAAGACAAGTTGTACATTATAGTCTTATTGTATATACACACAGTCCAAATTAAACCTTCCTTTTAAGATTTATCCAATTCAGATTGTCCAACATATAGTTAACAGTTTTTCAGTATCAGAATTCATTACATGCATCCTGGATCAAAGAAATGCATGGGGTAGCTAACCCACATGGTACCACTAATTCCATTCCTAGGCTGTAGAAACAGTTAATAATATGAACTAGTGTAATCAACAAATAAGCCACATAATGCAATTAAACAAGTCTAACATATGGGAATTTGTTTCAAGTTGTGAGATTTGTCAATTGTGTAAGTGTGGTTAAATAGAAACATGTTTCACCCCAAAAGTGGTAAAATGTATAAAGAGGGGCATGAAAACTCACCTGGTTTGTAAGTAGTTTCCAAGCTAAGTTTGATCCAAAGATATAATCCAAAGTAGGTCACAATTAACCTATTATAGTTGTAGTTTAGTCATTTAGTTTAAAGGAAATAAGCTAAGGTTCGTTCGTGTTCTCGAATTTGGGAAATTAGGGTTTTGGAAAGTTTAAGGTTTGAAATGTAATTTGGTTATAGTTTAAGGTGTGTAAGTATTTAAATTACTAAATGATTATGTTTAGTAATTTAAATATAATTTCTGATTTTATAAAATATTTTAAGAGATTATTTAATTAATTACTTATTTAGTAATTTAGTTAATAAATGTGTTTAATTAACTAAATATGTCAAAAAGATAGTAAAAATATAAATATAATTTAAAATATAAATTATATAAATATTTTCTTTTAATAAGTAAATTTTTATAAAATTTACTTATTTTTAGTTTAATTAAATCAATAATTTCATTGATTTAATTACAAAACAAAATTAGTGAAAATTAGTAAAAATGTCTAAAAGTTCCAGAAACTTAATATTTTGTTAAAAATATATAAATTAAGTTTATGTAATTTTTGTAAAATTTTTGGAATAGATTTACTAATTTTAAATAAATAATCCAAGTTTTAAATTTAGACTTTTAAATAATTAATTTTATAAACTCAGAAAGTTTTCTGTTTTTATTTTATAAAACAGTAGAGAATTTTATTACAAAAATTTGGACTATTTATTTGTACATTTTCAAGTTGTAAATAAAAAGTTATGAATTTTTAAAGATTAAAGATTTAATTAATAAAAATCAAAAATAGGAAAATGTTGAAAAATGGGCGAACCGGCCACAAAGGCGGATCGAACCTGGGCTACTTGGCTCAGCGGCAGTGCACCTGACCGTTGGGCCAAGTGGCTAACCTGGTTATAAGTGCATTTGGGTTATATTTAACCCGGATCTTGGGTCCGGTTTGTGTTCGTTTAAGCCAAAAAGGTTCACGGGTGAGGGCCTTAGCCGGGCTCAAACCCGTGACCTCTCGCTCGTAATACGCGCACCCGGCCATCTCGGCCAAGTGACTAACCCGTAAACAAACGGAGAGAGGTTCCTTTTAACAACGTTTTCGAATTTAAAATCCCAAATCCGTTTGAACGCAAGAACCCTAATCTGAGTTTGTTCGAATTCGACGAATCCGTATAATAGGAACTCAATTAACCATAGGGCTTTTGTTATACGTTCAATTCCGAGTTTAATGACGTATCAAATTACCTGTAAGATCAACTGATCGAAGTTCTGGACTCGATGTTCAGTTCGTCTGAACTGAGATTCCGAGAGAGAGAATTAGAGGGTGTTAGGAGTTGTGATTTGTTTCAAATGGACGCATTAGGTGTCGTCGAGGTTTCTATAACATCAATTCGTCAATTAATGCGTGAATTATTGAGTTTTGATTACGGGTTTAAGACGGTTTAAAGTTTTAGCCGTTTTCAACTGTTACGAGTTCAATTCCTCGAATTAACGAGTTCATCATACTCGTTTAATGATAATAAACGAATAGCAGTTACAAGTTTTCGAATTCGAATCCTTAAAACGCGTTTTCGAATAATCAGAACCCAAAACCGGGTTCCCCTTGTTTCGAACCCACGATCCCTTTTGGGTGGGTTTTAAAACAGAAAATTACAACTTTGGTCCCTGAGGTTTGTTAAGTTGACTCCGGTCAACTTAAACTTGAAAATAAGTTTGAGGAAAGGCAGTTTAGCCCTTGTAGTTAAGTTTTAACCAAAAACTAAGTTAGTTATGTTATATAGGGTTTTTAGTTAATTAATTTGATATATTTGATATTTAAATGTATAAATTACATTTAAATTATAAAAGAATTGTTTATTTCTATAAAAATGATATAAAATGACATATTTTTATAAAACTTTATTTTAAAAATATTTATTTAATTAAACTTTATTTATTTGATTTATTTATGAATAAATCTTATTATTTCTTAAAAATTCATAATAATTTTATAAAAATCATTTTTTAATTTATATAATTTGTGTTTTAATTGAATAAGACACAATTAAGATTTTTTCCAAATTAATTAAGTACAATTTTTTTTTATTTTTTTTTTACACTTAGATAATTTATGAGATTTATTTTATATAGTTTAGGGACTTTATTCAAATACCATGAATATTAGCCCTAATACATAGTTTGAGTAATTCATTTAAGAATTTTCACATATTATTAAATATGGATAATTAGGGTTTACAATAAATGCCAATTGGCTGGAAATTGTAAACGGAAAAAGTACAGATATTACAATGACCAGCAACATTTGCAGAGATGACCAGCGGGCCTTCCTGGATGTCTTTGTCTGTCAGTGACTCTAAAGAGATGGATTGCATCATCCATGATTCTAATGGTGGTGGTTTCCTTTTGTGACCAGAATCTTCTTGTTTTGAACTTCCGCTTGTGTGGATCATATCCACTCTTCCTCTGTCTTCCGGGGGTGGTGTTTGCCTGTCTCCCTCGGGTTTTCTATCTATGTTCCTCTGCTGGCCTATTTCTTTAACCAAGTGAGACAGCTTGCCTGTCTTTACCGCCTTCTCTATCTCCCTTTTCAAATATTCACAATTATCTGTAGTATGGCCCCTTATTTTGTGGAATTCATAGAATTTGCCTGAATCTTGCATGTACGGCCTAGGTCTAACGGGCCGAGGCGGTTGGAAACTTTGGCGCACCCTTTCCGTGGCCAGGACTTGGCTTGGAGTTTTCGTGAGGGTTGTGAAATCAAATGACCGTTCCTGCCTTTCTCCCCCATGCTTTGTTGTTTCGCTACTGTATGGTTGCTTTGAGTATGGACTGAATGATGCAGCAAGATGGTATGAATACCTGGGTCTTTCTTGCATCGGTGGTCGAGATCTGTGGGCGGGGCCGTTCGTCGGGGCATATCTGCTTCCCCTGATGTCCGTGTATTTGCTCGCCTGTCGGGGGTTCTAACTATCCCATTCCCTGGCTCTGTCGGATGTATCTTTACCCTGGATGAATGCCTGTACTCTGTCTATTAACACGTCAAAGCTTTTTGGATAATCTTCCCCCAATTTCTCTTGCAGTTGTGTGTGCCGTACTCCATTGATGAAGCTGCTCACCTTCATTTGCTCCGGTACATCCCCTATCAACAAACTTTCGTTAATGAACCGCTCCATATACTGCTCTACACTTTCGTTTTCTTTTCTTCGGATGTGCATGATCTCGTTGGCGTTCTTGAACCTTTTCTTTTGTTGGCCGAAATTATGGAGGAACTTGTAACATCCATGATTTTCTAACACTATTTTAATTTAATTTATACAAAAAAAATGAGAAGTTACTATTTTATAAAATATTTATAATTAAACAAGTAATATTATAAAATGGAGTTTCCTATAGAAAATAATTATGATAAAATGAATAATGTTTAGTTTACAAGTTTTAAAAAAATTATTTTATAACAAACTTTCAATTTAACTAGTTTGAACCCTTCTAAACACTCGAACCCCCATCTCTTCAATTTGAAATCTATTAATCAAAATCCACTTATTTTGACTTCTATGTGACCAATTTTGACTCTTGCAAAGTCAACAACCCCAATTCTTTGAAATTCAAGACTATAATCGATCAAAAAAATTGAAATCCAATACTTGCCTAGTATGGGTAATTGATCCTTATAAATTTTCAGTCCGATTATCGAACCAATTTAACAGATTTCACAGCTGGAACCGTGTACACACGTGTTTGACTACTCAGAGTCAAACGAAACCAAATTCGTTTTCAAATCAAGGAAATCAACGCGTTTATTGACCGCAAATCACGCTCAGACATTAATCACATGTATTCAAACCCGAATACTGACTCAATTCATTGGGAATTAAACGAATTGGTAGAGTAAAACAATCCCGTAGCCGTTTTCCTTAATCACGAATCAATCGAGCATTTTGAATAAATTTGGAGCCTATAACCTACACACACCTTTGCGACACCTTTAGTAATCATCCCAAACTCTAAAATCATTTGACATTTCCCTCTGAAACCCGGTCAAGCTCGAAGATATCCGAAACCAACTTCCCAGCCGTTCTCACTCCTTGCTCCACCATTACGGGTAATTCTCATACCTTTAGTTTTGTTTTGATCAAAGGAACATAAGCCCCATGATTATGGGTTCAATCGGGGGCTTAATCGAATCGATTTAAGGGCTTGGGCTTGCAGTTACGAATTGGGGAAGAAAGGGTTCAGGGATTGTTTGTTAAAGGATTAATCGAATGGATACTTACCAAGGCTTTCGCCCAGTTCCAACGATTAATACGAAAGACCCGTACCCGCGTGGTCGCAGGTTCTAAGCCCATACCCAACACCATTTTTCGTTTCTGTTAAAACCGAAACTCGGACCCTCTCTGTTGCACGATTAAAACCCTTTGATATGGGTTCTGTCATCAAAGGACCCTTGGGTTCAGCGGTAGAACGCAATTCCCACACAGAAACCACCCGGGTTCGAACCGGGTGGTCTGCATATATTTTTTAAACCAATTTTTAAAGCTCCAGAAATTTTATAAAAAATATTTTTATAAACCTTACAATATTTGTAACAGAATAAAACCATATTTGTTAATTTTCAATATAAATTCAGTTTTATTACGAATTTCGTTGTTCAAGTTGTATATTAAATATTTAAAACAAAAAATTTAGATATTTAAATAATTAAATGAAATTAACTTCCAAATAAAATATTTGTTTTTATAAAATTTTAACTTTATTTAAATCAAATACTTATTTTTAAATGATAAATAAATAAATAAATTTATTTATTATAATCTACAATAAAAAGTTAAAGGTATATTGATTATAAATAAATATCATTTTTTTCACATCTTTATAAACAAATATTATTTTTACACATCTTTATAAAAAAATAAATAAAGTAAAATTATTTATTTAATTTATATTTAAGATAATCCACACACTATTTTCATAACTAAATAACTAAATATCAATTATTTAATTTATTTAGTTATTCAAACCCAAACCCTAATTAAAATATTTTTCCATTATTTATTGTCTTTAAATTTTCAGTTTGAGAACCATTTCCCTATGTTTTGAATAATGTTTAACATTTCAGCATTTAATCAATTTTATATATTCCAACTCTAAAATTTCTATTTATTGATTTGACTCGTTGAGTGTGAATTACATCCATCATATTTTCATCAAAATTTCTCAAGTATCACCTTCTTCATTCAATACGATTTACTACACTAACGACAATCTTCATCGTAAACAAATCATCCTATTATTTGATTTAAACAAACCTCATTATTTTGTTCAAACAAAACGTTTATCAAACTTTCAGATAGTATCAGAAATATAAATTTTCTATAAACAATTTATCTTGTGAGAAAAATTAATACAATCTGTTTTAATAAAAACATTATTTCAAATTGATAAATAATTATGACTTTTCTCGTTAAATTAATTATTTCTAAACCTTGGCTAAATTAATATACAACTACTTGTTTAGCCATTGTAAATCATGGTTTAAGTTATTTAACCTCTATTATCTTAAATATTTTTATGAAAAGGCTTTCGTGTAATCATCTAATTACTTATTTAACCCCTCACTTTCACCCTCCTATCCATTTACAAACAATTTCTTACTTACAAACAAGACCAGTTCTTTGTAAGCACACTTCCCGGAGTATTTTCAGAACCTCTTCGTTCTCTTTCACTTGATGCATCAAGAGACGACCCATTTCGTGTAGACGTTAACCATCCCCACAAACCTCAACAAGATAAAACCTAACCACCACATTTTACCTAAACACTAAACAACACGCTTCTCCGCAACACTTGATCACATACAAAATCATTAGCATATGCCACACACGAAACTCAATAACTTACGTATGCACATTTACAATATACACAACATGATCACCTAATACATGAAACTTAGTTATTTTCAATATATCCAATGCTACACTGACTACATAATACATGAAACTTGATTATTTGCAATACACGCTCTACTGGATTGATTACGGAATACATGAAGCATAGTTGTTTGCAATATACATTCACTAAATTGATCACATGATACATAACAATTGATTGTTTGGTACACAATACTTGATTGATCACATTGAACATGGAAGTTATTTTGGTTACAAAGTACATGATACTATATGATACTAAGTTGTTAACACCATACATGAAATTCATTTCTTACGATACACATGAAACTATGTTGCTTACATTACACATGAGAGCTTATACATGATGCTAAGTTGTTTACGTTACACATAAAACCTATTTGATTACAAGCTACATAACACTAGATCATACACGAGACTTGTGTGTTTACATTAAACATGAAACTAAGTTGCTTACAATTGTTGCAATTGATTGATCACAATATACATGAAGTATGGTCATACACCTTGTTCACCAAACTTGAAAACCCTAACACATTGAAGCTACTCGGTGTTTGACGTGTTCTTGTTTAAACACAAGGAAGCTGTAACACTTTAAAACAACTCTGTGTTTAACGTATTCTTGTTCAAACACGAGTAAATTATGGGACTTTAAGTTATACTACCTTATTTCTCTTTAGTTGCTAACTGACCTGCCTATTTAGGAACATAGTTACTTATTAGCAACTCATGTGTGTGAACAATAGACATGAACTAAGTGAATTTTTACCCCCCCCCCCCTCTTGCCCCGCACACACCGGAAGGATCTATACGGACCATACGATGATTTGAGTAATTACGGTTGCACACGTAATTATAAAAATCAGCGCATTGAAAACATAGTGAATTCTATCGTGTGTTAAGACCTAAAACCTATCGTGATATAAAACAACAAAACTAATGTGATATGACCAAGGCATGGTGGATACGCTGTGACATTCCGACTTTTTAGGTTAACCCCGTTAACCATCCCGTTAAGTTTCTTATTAAAAACTTAACCCCGTTAATCAAATCTAACCCCAAGGACTAATTCGGTCACAATATCAACTCAAAACTGCAAGGACTAATTGTGTAATTATACCAAACTGAATAAATTGACTCCCCAAAGTCAAAATTGACCAATTTGTCTTCAGTTGACTTTTAGAAGTCAAAATTTGTAACGAACCAAAATCCGGGTCTCGTTATAAATAAATAAATAATTCTAATAAATATTATGGTGAAAATAATATTTTAGAAATAAGTTGAAACAAGCGGGTTTCAAGTTAGTAACGGGGATATACTAGTTTTAACTAGTTATGGAAGGAAATGGAAAAGATTGAAAGTAGAGGGGCTAAAGGTGAAACATGGCAAATCTGCCATATTTGACCTTTAGAAGTCAAAATTGACTTCATTTTTGGAGTTGGATCGTTCAAGAGAAGAGGAAGAGAGGAGAAATCGGGTTGAAGCCAAAATTCGTGTATTTGAAGCTTGTAACTTGAAGGTGTTGGCTCACACATCACCTTTCTAACATCAAGTAAGTGATTCCTTCCTCTTTGATCCACCATTTATGGTGTTCTTGTTGGGTTTTGTTGAAAACCCAAAATTATGGTTCCATGTGGTAAAATGGTGTTAGATTATTGATAATCTAGCTAAACTAAAGGTGTAGGAAGGTGAACAACACCATGGAACCCTTTGATTTTGATTTTTGAAAGTTAGGGTTCATATGGAGGAAATTGGGGGTTTTGGGGTTTTGATGAAAAATTGATAAATTGATGATGATTAAGTGTTATAGAGGTGTTAGACACTTAAACAAACCCCAAATTAACTTAAAGAAACTAGTTTGATAAAAATTAGTGTCAAGGTATTGGAAAGAGAATTCTAGTGGTTGAGTTGAGTTCTTGATTAAAGGGGGTGTTTGGATATGGAAATAACCCAAACGGGTCAATTTGGATTGAAAATGGAAATTTGGGTGGTAAACTCAATTGTATGTGTTTTGAATGAATGATTAGATTACTAAACTAGGTGTGTATGTTTAGGCAATCAAATTGTGGGTCTAGAAGGCGGAGCGGAGTCGTCTAACCCAAAAGGTAAGTGCCTATGCACTTACTTAGTATTGATGATAAATGGTGAATTTTATGGATTATGTGTTATGTGATTGTGTGCATACTTGTGATATGATAAATTGTGAATGATTTTAGTATGTGCAATGAATGATTGTAGTTATAGTGTTAACCTATAATGGTAATGGATCATGTGTTGATCATAAATGAAACGGAGATATGGCCTTGTGCCATAATGGTAATGGATCATGGGTTGATCATAAATGAAACGGAGATATGGCCTTGTGCCATAATGGTAATGGATCATGTGTTGATCATAAATGAAACGGAGATATGGCCTTGTGCTATATTGGAAATGGATCATGTGTTGATCATGAATGAAAAGGAGTTATGGCCTTTGTGCCATAATGGAAATGGATCATGTGTTGATCATAATTGAAACTTGTAGTAAGGGTACAAGAATATGTAGCCTAAATGACAATTTGGGTGGAAACGGGTCAAATGGGTGAATATAATGGAAATGGATCATGTGTTGATCATAATTGAAACTTGTAGTAAGGGTGCAAGAATATGTAGCCTAAATGACAATTTGGGTGGAAACGGGTCAAATGGGTGAATGGGTGAAACAAGTAGGAATTTACTTGTTTGTTATGAATTTATCTTCATTACTAATGGTGATATGTGTGGTGAATGTAGGAAAAGCTCCGAGGTAGTCAAAGTCAAGTCCAAGGCGTTGGCGGATCCTCGTATGCATATTTTCATGTTTTGATGTTTTGGTGGAATTCCCCCTTTTTGATTGTAATTTGATAAACAAAACATGTTTTTGGGTTGTGATCATGTTGTTGAAGGGGTTTTTGGTTAAAACCCATGTGTTGGGCAAATTTGTTGTCTTGTATTTTGGAAAAAGTTGGAAAAATGGCTAAGTATGAAAACCTGCTGAAAACTGGAAACATTCTGAGAAAAAGGGTCCCTCGAGGGTCGCAAGAGTCCAGGAAGGATTCTCTCGCGGTACGCGAGAGGGTAAAAAAAAAAAATTTCCTAGGTTAAGACTTCCGCGCGTTAAAGTTTTGTTTTTAAAAGTGGTGTGTTTCAACTTGGTATCAGAGCAATGGTTTGAGGGATTTGGTGTGGTGGCACCAAACTCAAACCGGATGCTCTTGATATGGGGGAAAATGATACGAGAATCCACGAAGGACTTGACTAAGACTCGGATCTTGCGAAAATGAAAGGTTAGTAATGATTTAATAAAGTGGTAATATATATATATATAGTGTATGTATATATGTATGATGAATGTTGTTAAGGTGTTATGTGTGCCGAAACTTGTTTTGTGACTTGTTATATGGAGATGGTAATTTCAATTGGGTATGGCGTGTTATTAAACATGTCTGGCCAATATGTTTAATAATACGAAATGTGCAAGGGACTTTATGATAACCATATAACAATGAACATTTGCAAGAATTAGGTGAAGGTGGTTATATATGTATGTATGTATATAGGTAGGTATATATATACTTAATACATATAATAGAGAACGTGTAATGGATACCTAGAGTATTGGAAGTAAAAAGGGATTAAGGTGTTTTTGGTTCATTTTCTAAGTTTAGAGATGGTAGAAGAAGCAAGTAATGAACCGTTGGATCCAAGAATCCAAGAAATGATAAAAGAGGAAGTGGCTAAGGCCTTCGAGCAAGCCACAACCTTGATGATGGAAGAAATGAGAGGGGCTATTAAGCTCACTCTAGAGGATGTCTTGAAAGAAAAGGAGAGGGTACCACAATGGTGTACTCTTAAGGAGTTCATGGTGATTAAGCCTAAAGAGTATGATGGGCAAGTGGACCCGATTCTTAGCCACATGTTGGTGGTGGACATGGAGTCTAATTTTGAGACTACTAAGTGTAAGCCCGAGGACAGGGGGATGTTTAGTGTGCCTTTACTTACTGGGAGGGCAAAAGAGTGGTTATTGAATCTCCGAAAGGAGAGGGGTGATTTGGGAGTGACCTCCATGACTTGGGAGGAGTTTAAGACGGCCTTTATGAAGTATCATTGTCCTCAGGCCGCAGTGGATAGAATTATTGAGGAGTTCCTCCTCATGAGGCAAACGACTGAGTCGATTGATGAATGGGCTGGGGCTTTCTTTGATCGCGCCAAGTTCTGTCCGAACGTGGTGTCGACAGAGAAGGCTAATATTGATAGATTTTATGCTATGCTGACTGTGGAGTTCAGAGATAGCATATCTCCATCCTCTTTCACCACACTTGTGGACTTGATAAACAGGTGTCGGGAAAGGGAGGTGGAGTTGAGGAGGCAAGAGGCTAGGGGAGAGAAGAGGAAAAGGGAGATTGTGGAGCAAGTTGTGAAGAAGATAAAGGGCGAGAGCCCTAGTAAGAAGCCTTTTGGCAAGTTCTCTCCCCGTGGTTGTAAAGTTTGTGGAAAAGAGCATTTTGGGGAATGTAGAAAGGGTTCTTCAAGATGCTATAAATGCGGAAAGCCGGGGCATATGGCTAATCAATGCCCAAGCCAAGTCCGTATATGCTACAACTGTTACAAGCCCGGGCACAATAGGGTGGATTGTCCCGAGTTAAAGCAGCAAGGTGGAAGCGGGGTGAAGGTTGAGACGCCAAAGCCTAAGGGAAGAGCCTTCCACATTTCGGCGGAAGAGGCAAAGAACAACGCGGATGTAGTGTCAGGTACATTCAAGATTAACTCATTACCTGCACTAGTTCTTTTTGATTCGGGGGCTAGCCGTTCTTTTGTTTCCTTAAAAATTGTTAAGCATTCCTCTTTTGTAAGTAGCAAGTTAGATGAACCCTTAGAAATCGAAGCGGCTAATGATAAGAGTTTCCTTGTCTTTGACATTTTTAGAGATTGTAAGTTGAGAGCGGGGGCCGAAACTTTCTTTATTGATTTGATTCCTATGGCTATGGGAGATTTTGATGTTATTGTGGGGATGGATTGGTTGTCAAAGAATAAGGCGAGTATTTTATGTGGACCGAAGGCGATCCAACTTGTTTCCCCGTCGGGAGAGTCCATCTACATAGAAGGTGATAAAAAGGGTAAAGTAAGGTTGTGCACTTATGTGAAGGCGACCAAGTACATGGCGCGTGGGTGCAAGGCATTCATGGCTTGTGTCGCGGATGTGAATGAAAGAGTAAAGGAGATTCACGATGTACCGGTCGTGAACCAATTCGTAGATGTGTTTCCTGACGAGTTACCGGGGATTCCGCCGGATAGGGAGATAGAGTTTGGAATTGACTTGAAGTCCGGGTATCATCAGTTGAAAGTGAAGGAAGAGGATGTTCATAAGACAGCTTTTCGCACTCGTTACTGTCACTATGAGTTTACGGTTATGCCTTTCGGTTTGACCAACGCACCTGCGGTTTTCATGGATCTCATGAACCGGGTGTGTAGACCGTTCCTTGATCGTTCGGTCATTGTGTTTATTGACGATCTTCTCATCTATTCAAGGAGCGAGGGTGATCACGCTTGTCATTTGCGTGAGATTCTTGAAGTCTTGCAAAAGGAGAAGCTTTATGCTAAATTCTCCAAGTGCGCATTTTGGTTGCGCGAGATCCAATTCTTGGGTCATGTGATTAATGAAAGAGGAATTACCGTTGACCCATCCAAGATTATAGCTGTTAAAGAATGGTCATCACCGAAGACGCCTTCGGAGATTAGAAGTTTCTTGGGGTTAGCGGGTTATTATCGGAGGTTCATCGAAAACTTCTCTCGGATTGCTTTGTCGATGACGAAGTTGACTCGTAAGGAGACAAAGTTTGTTTGGAGTCCCGAGCAAGAATCTGCCTTTCAACTCTTGAAAGAAAAGTTGACTAAGGCGCCTGTTTTATCCTTGCCGGACGGGACCGAGGATTTTGTTGTTTATTCGGATGCCTCGCATTCGGGGTTGGGGTGTGTTTTGATGCAAAGGGGGAAAGTGATTGCCTATGCATCTAGGCAATTAAAGACTCACGAGGTGAATTACCCAACCCATGATTTAGAGCTTGCAGCCGTGGTTTTCGCGCTCAAGATTTGGAGGCATTATTTGTATGGTGCTAAGTGTACGATCTACACGGATCACAAAAGTCTCAAATATTTCTTTGACCAAAAGGACCTCAATATGAGGCAAAGACGGTGGCTTGAATTGATTAAGGATTATGATTATGAGATACTTTATCATCCGGGTAAAGCGAATGTTGTGGCGGATGCGCTTAGTAGAAAGTCAAGTCATTCACCTATCAAGGTGAAGTCATTTAAGATGACAATTTCATCATCTCTTATTGATGAAATCCGGGAGGCCCAAGTGTTAGCACTTGGTGGTGACTTGAAGAAAGAACGGATGATTTCTTATGTTGATAAGCTTGGTGAAAATAGCATGGGTTTGAAGACATGCTTTGATAGAATTTGGATACCTAGGTTGTCAAGTGTCTTGACAACTATTCTTGACGAGGCGTATAAATCCAAATATTCTATCCATCCGGGGGCCACGAAGATGTTTTATGATTTGAGGTGTCATTTTTGGTGGCCGGGTATGAGGCGTGATATTGTTAAGTATGTGGAGAGGTGTCTCACATGCTTAAGGGTTAAGGCGGAGCATCAAAAGCCGTATGGAAAGCTTCAACCGCTTGAAATACCGCTTTGGAAATGGGAAAATATAACCATGGATTTGATCACTAAACTACCAAAGACTCGAAAGGGTTATGATGCGATATGGGTAGTAGTGGATCGGTTGACGAAGAGTGCACATTTCCTTCCTATAAAGGAAACGTATTCTTCGGATAGATTGGCGGAAATGTATGTGAAGGAAATTGTGTCACGTCATGGTGTGCCGGTGTCGATTATATCGGATCGTGATACGAGATTTACTTCTCGTTTTTGGAAGAAATTCCATGAGGATATGGGGACTAGATTGAATCTTAGCACCGCTTATCATCCACAAACGGATGGTCAAAGCGAGCGAACGATTCAAACGCTCGAGGATATGTTGCGAGCGTGTGCCTTGGATTTTGGTGGTAGTTGGGACGACCATTTACCGTTGACGGAATTCTCTTACAATAATAGTTACCATTCTAGTATTGGTATGCCGCCTTTCGAGGCATTGTATGGGAGAAAGTGTCGAACACCCGTGTGTTGGGGTGAGATTGGTCAACGGGAGCTTGGTAGTGTCGAAGTGGTCAAGCAAACTAAGGATAGTATTGACCAAATTAGAGCACGCTTGAAGGCGGCTCAAGATCGCCAAAAGTCTTACGCGGATAATAGGAAGCGGGCGATTGAGTTTCAAGTGGGGGACTTTGTGCTTTTGAAAGTCTCTCCTTGGAAAGGGGTGATACGGTTTAGGAAACGGGGGAAGTTAAGTCCTCGTTTCATCGGGTCGTTTAAGGTGATAGCAAAGGTGGGTACGGTAGTTTATCGATTGGAGTTACCGGAGGGACTAAGTAGACTTCATAACACGTTCCATGTGTCTCATTTGCGGAAGTGTTTGGCGGATGAATCTACTTTTTTCCCTTTGGACGATATCGAATTGGATGAAAAGTTGAATTATGTTGAAGAACCGGTGGCAATCTTGGATAGGAAGGTGAAGAAGTTACGTAATAAAGAGATTAGCCAAGTATTGGTTAGATGGAAGCATAGAAAGGGGGCGGAAATGACTTGGGAAACCGAGGAAGAGATGCCCAAATGCTATCCGAACCTTTTTATGTGAAGTCGGGTTTCGGGGACGAAACCCAAATAAGGGGAGGAGATTTGTAACGAACCAAAATCCGGGTCTCGTTATAAATAAATAAATAATTCTAATAAATATTATGGTGAAAATAATATTTTAGAAATAAGTTGAAACAAGCGGGTTTCAAGTTAGTAACGGGGATATACTAGTTTTAACTAGTTATGGAAGGAAATGGAAAAGATTGAAAGTAGAGGGGCTAAAGGTGAAACATGGCAAATCTGCCATATTTGACCTTTAGAAGTCAAAATTGACTTCATTTTTGGAGTTGGATCGTTCAAGAGAAGAGGAAGAGAGGAGAAATCGGGTTGAAGCCAAAATTCGTGTATTTGAAGCTTGTAACTTGAAGGTGTTGGCTCACACATCACCTTTCTAACATCAAGTAAGTGATTCCTTCCTCTTTGATCCACCATTTATGGTGTTCTTGTTGGGTTTTGTTGAAAACCCAAAATTATGGTTCCATGTGGTAAAATGGTGTTAGATTATTGATAATCTAGCTAAACTAAAGGTGTAGGAAGGTGAACAACACCATGGAACCCTTTGATTTTGATTTTTGAAAGTTAGGGTTCATATGGAGGAAATTGGGGGTTTTGGGGTTTTGATGAAAAATTGATAAATTGATGATGATTAAGTGTTATAGAGGTGTTAGACACTTAAACAAACCCCAAATTAACTTAAAGAAACTAGTTTGATAAAAATTAGTGTCAAGGTATTGGAAAGAGAATTCTAGTGGTTGAGTTGAGTTCTTGATTAAAGGGGGTGTTTGGATATGGAAATAACCCAAACGGGTCAATTTGGATTGAAAATGGAAATTTGGGTGGTAAACTCAATTGTATGTGTTTTGAATGAATGATTAGATTACTAAACTAGGTGTGTATGTTTAGGCAATCAAATTGTGGGTCTAGAAGGCGGAGCGGAGTCGTCTAACCCAAAAGGTAAGTGCCTATGCACTTACTTAGTATTGATGATAAATGGTGAATTTTATGGATTATGTGTTATGTGATTGTGTGCATACTTGTGATATGATAAATTGTGAATGATTTTAGTATGTGCAATGAATGATTGTAGTTATAGTGTTAACCTATAATGGTAATGGATCATGTGTTGATCATAAATGAAACGGAGATATGGCCTTGTGCCATAATGGTAATGGATCATGGGTTGATCATAAATGAAACGGAGATATGGCCTTGTGCCATAATGGTAATGGATCATGTGTTGATCATAAATGAAACGGAGATATGGCCTTGTGCTATATTGGAAATGGATCATGTGTTGATCATGAATGAAAAGGAGTTATGGCCTTTTTGCCATAATGGAAATGGATCATGTGTTGATCATAATTGAAACTTGTAGTAAGGGTACAAGAATATGTAGCCTAAATGACAATTTGGGTGGAAACGGGTCAAATGGGTGAATATAATGGAAATGGATCATGTGTTGATCATAATTGAAACTTGTAGTAAGGGTGCAAGAATATGTAGCCTAAATGACAATTTGGGTGGAAACGGGTCAAATGGGTGAATGGGTGAAACAAGTAGGAATTTACTTGTTTGTTATGAATTTATCTTCATTACTAATGGTGATATGTGTGGTGAATGTAGGAAAAGCTCCGAGGTAGTCAAAGTCAAGTCCAAGGCGTTGGCGGATCCTCGTATGCATATTTTCATGTTTTGATGTTTTGGTGGAATTCCCCCTTTTTGATTGTAATTTGATAAACAAAACATGTTTTTGGGTTGTGATCATGTTGTTGAAGGGGTTTTTGGTTAAAACCCATGTGTTGGGCAAATTTGTTGTCTTGTATTTTGGAAAAAGTTGGAAAAATGGCTAAGTATGAAAACCTGCTGAAAACTGGAAACATTCTGAGAAAAAGGGTCCCTCGAGGGTCGCAAGAGTCCAGGAAGGATTCTCTCGCGGTACGCGAGAGGGTAAAAAAAAAAAATTTCCTAGGTTAAGACTTCCGCGCGTTAAAGTTTTGTTTTTAAAAGTGGTGTGTTTCAACTTGGTATCAGAGCAATGGTTTGAGGGATTTGGTGTGGTGGCACCAAACTCAAACCGGATGCTCTTGATATGGGGGAAAATGATACGAGAATCCACGAAGGACTTGACTAAGACTCGGATCTTGCGAAAATGAAAGGTTAGTAATGATTTAATAAAGTGGTAATATATATATATATAGTGTATGTATATATGTATGATGAATGTTGTTAAGGTGTTATGTGTGCCGAAACTTGTTTTGTGACTTGTTATATGGAGATGGTAATTTCAATTGGGTATGGCGTGTTATTAAACATGTCTGGCCAATATGTTTAATAATACGAAATGTGCAAGGGACTTTATGATAACCATATAACAATGAACATTTGCAAGAATTAGGTGAAGGTGGTTATATATGTATGTATGTATATAGGTAGGTATATATATACTTAATACATATAATAGAGAACGTGTAATGGATACCTAGAGTATTGGAAGTAAAAAGGGATTAAGGTGTTTTTGGTTCATTTTCTAAGTTTAGAGATGGTAGAAGAAGCAAGTAATGAACCGTTGGATCCAAGAATCCAAGAAATGATAAAAGAGGAAGTGGCTAAGGCCTTCGAGCAAGCCACAACCTTGATGATGGAAGAAATGAGAGGGGCTATTAAGCTCACTCTAGAGGATGTCTTGAAAGAAAAGGAGAGGGTACCACAATGGTGTACTCTTAAGGAGTTCATGGTGATTAAGCCTAAAGAGTATGATGGGCAAGTGGACCCGATTCTTAGCCACATGTTGGTGGTGGACATGGAGTCTAATTTTGAGACTACTAAGTGTAAGCCCGAGGACAGGGGGATGTTTAGTGTGCCTTTACTTACTGGGAGGGCAAAAGAGTGGTTATTGAATCTCCGAAAGGAGAGGGGTGATTTGGGAGTGACCTCCATGACTTGGGAGGAGTTTAAGACGGCCTTTATGAAGTATCATTGTCCTCAGGCCGCAGTGGATAGAATTATTGAGGAGTTCCTCCTCATGAGGCAAACGACTGAGTCGATTGATGAATGGGCTGGGGCTTTCTTTGATCGCGCCAAGTTCTGTCCGAACGTGGTGTCGACAGAGAAGGCTAATATTGATAGATTTTATGCTATGCTGACTGTGGAGTTCAGAGATAGCATATCTCCATCCTCTTTCACCACACTTGTGGACTTGATAAACAGGTGTCGGGAAAGGGAGGTGGAGTTGAGGAGGCAAGAGGCTAGGGGAGAGAAGAGAAAAAGGGAGATTGTGGAGCAAGTTGTGAAGAAGATAAAGGGCGAGAGCCCTAGTAAGAAGCCTTTTGGCAAGTTCTCTCCTCGTGGTTGTAAAGTTTGTGGAAAAGAGCATTTTGGGGAATGTAGAAAGGGTTCTTCAAGATGCTATAAATGCGGAAAGCCGGGGCATATGGCTAATCAATGCCCAAGCCAAGTCCGTATATGCTACAACTGTTACAAGCCCGGGCACAATAGGGTGGATTGTCCCGAGTTAAAGCAGCAAGGTGGAAGCGGGGTGAAGGTTGAGACGCCAAAGCCTAAGGGAAGAGCCTTCCACATTTCGGCGGAAGAGGAAAAGAACAACGCGGATGTAGTGTCAGGTACATTCAAGATTAACTCATTACCTGCACTAGTTCTTTTTGATTCGGGGGCTAGCCGTTCTTTTGTTTCCTTAAAAATTGTTAAGCATTCCTCTTTTGTAAGTAGCAAGTTAGATGAACCCTTAGAAATCGAAGCGGCTAATGATAAGAGTTTCCTTGTCTTTGACATTTTTAGAGATTGTAAGTTGAGAGCGGGGGCCGAAACTTTCTTTATTGATTTGATTCCTATGGCTATGGGAGATTTTGATGTTATTGTGGGGATGGATTGGTTGTCAAAGAATAAGGCGAGTATTTTATGTGGACCGAAGGCGATCCAACTTGTTTCCCCGTCGGGAGAGTCCATCTACATAGAAGGTGATAAAAAGGGTAAAGTAAGGTTGTGCACTTATGTGAAGGCGACCAAGTACATGGCGCGTGGGTGCAAGGCATTCATGGCTTGTGTCGCGGATGTGAATGAAAGAGTAAAGGAGATTCACGATGTACCGGTCGTGAACCAATTCGTAGATGTGTTTCCTGACGAGTTACCGGGGATTCCGCCGGATAGGGAGATAGAGTTTGGAATTGACTTGAAGTCCGGGTATCATCAGTTGAAAGTGAAGGAAGAGGATGTTCATAAGACAGCTTTTCGCACTCGTTACTGTCACTATGAGTTTACGGTTATGCCTTTCGGTTTGACCAACGCACCTGCGGTTTTCATGGATCTCATGAACCGGGTGTGTAGACCGTTCCTTGATCGTTCGGTCATTGTGTTTATTGACGATCTTCTCATCTATTCAAGGAGCGAGGGTGATCACGCTTGTCATTTGCGTGAGATTCTTGAAGTCTTGCAAAAGGAGAAGCTTTATGCTAAATTCTCCAAGTGCGCATTTTGGTTGCGCGAGATCCAATTCTTGGGTCATGTGATTAATGAAAGAGGAATTACCGTTGACCCATCCAAGATTATAGCTGTTAAAGAATGGTCATCACCGAAGACGCCTTCGGAGATTAGAAGTTTCTTGGGGTTAGCGGGTTATTATCGGAGGTTCATCGAAAACTTCTCTCGGATTGCTTTGCCGATGACGAAGTTGACTCGTAAGGAGACAAAGTTTGTTTGGAGTCCCGAGCAAGAATCTGCCTTTCAACTCTTGAAAGAAAAGTTGACTAAGGCGCCTGTTTTATCCTTGCCGGACGGGACCGAGGATTTTGTTGTTTATTCGGATGCCTCGCATTCGGGGTTGGGGTGTGTTTTGATGCAAAGGGGGAAAGTGATTGCCTATGCATCTAGGCAATTAAAGACTCACGAGGTGAATTACCCAACCCATGATTTAGAGCTTGCAGCCGTGGTTTTCGCGCTCAAGATTTGGAGGCATTATTTGTATGGTGCTAAGTGTACGATCTACACGGATCACAAAAGTCTCAAATATTTCTTTGACCAAAAGGACCTCAATATGAGGCAAAGACGGTGGCTTGAATTGATTAAGGATTATGATTATGAGATACTTTATCATCCGGGTAAAGCGAATGTTGTGGCGGATGCGCTTAGTAGAAAGTCAAGTCATTCACCTATCAAGGTGAAGTCATTTAAGATGACAATTTCATCATCTCTTATTGATGAAATCCGGGAGGCCCAAGTGTTAGCACTTGGTGGTGACTTGAAGAAAGAACGGATGATTTCTTATGTTGATAAGCTTGGTGAAAATAGCATGGGTTTGAAGACATGCTTTGATAGAATTTGGATACCTAGGTTGTCAAGTGTCTTGACAACTATTCTTGACGAGGCGTATAAATCCAAATATTCTATCCATCCGGGGGCCACGAAGATGTTTTATGATTTGAGGTGTCATTTTTGGTGGCCGGGTATGAGGCGTGATATTGTTAAGTATGTGGAGAGGTGTCTCACATGCTTAAGGGTTAAGGCGGAGCATCAAAAGCCGTATGGAAAGCTTCAACCGCTTGAAATACCGCTTTGGAAATGGGAAAATATAACCATGGATTTGATCACTAAACTACCAAAGACTCGAAAGGGTTATGATGCGATATGGGTAGTAGTGGATCGGTTGACGAAGAGTGCACATTTCCTTCCTATAAAGGAAACGTATTCTTCGGATAGATTGGCGGAAATGTATGTGAAGGAAATTGTGTCACGTCATGGTGTGCCGGTGTCGATTATATCGGATCGTGATACGAGATTTACTTCTCGTTTTTGGAAGAAATTCCATGAGGATATGGGGACTAGATTGAATCTTAGCACCGCTTATCATCCACAAACGGATGGTCAAAGCGAGCGAACGATTCAAACGCTCGAGGATATGTTGCGAGCGTGTGCCTTGGATTTTGGTGGTAGTTGGGACGACCATTTACCGTTGACGGAATTCTCTTACAACAATAGTTACCATTCTAGTATTGGTATGCCGCCTTTCGAGGCATTGTATGGGAGAAAGTGTCGAACACCCGTGTGTTGGGGTGAGATTGGTCAACGGGAGCTTGGTAGTGTCGAAGTGGTCAAGCAAACTAAGGATAGTATTGACCAAATTAGAGCACGCTTGAAGGCGGCTCAAGATCGCCAAAAGTCTTACGCGGATAATAGGAAGCGGGCGATTGAGTTTCAAGTGGGGGACTTTGTGCTTTTGAAAGTCTCTCCTTGGAAAGGGGTGATACGGTTTAGGAAACGGGGGAAGTTAAGTCCTCGTTTCATCGGGTCGTTTAAGGTGATAGCAAAGGTGGGTACGGTAGTTTATCGATTGGAGTTACCGGAGGGACTAAGTAGACTTCATAACACGTTCCATGTGTCTCATTTGCGGAAGTGTTTGGCGGATGAATCTACTTTTTTCCCTTTGGACGATATCGAATTGGATGAAAAGTTGAATTATGTTGAAGAACCGGTGGCAATCTTGGATAGGAAGGTGAAGAAGTTACGTAATAAAGAGATTAGCCAAGTATTGGTTAGATGGAAGCATAGAAAGGGGGCGGAAATGACTTGGGAAACCGAGGAAGAGATGCCCAAATGCTATCCGAACCTTTTTATGTGAAGTCGGGTTTCGGGGACGAAACCCAAATAAGGGGAGGAGATTTGTAACGAACCAAAATCCGGGTCTCGTTATAAATAAATAAATAATTCTAATAAATATTATGGTGAAAATAATATTTTAGAAATAAGTTGAAACAAGCGGGTTTCAAGTTAGTAACGGGGATATACTAGTTTTAACTAGTTATGGAAGGAAATGGAAAAGATTGAAAGTAGAGGGGCTAAAGGTGAAACATGGCAAATCTGCCATATTTGACCTTTAGAAGTCAAAATTGACTTCATTTTTGGAGTTGGATCGTTCAAGAGAAGAGGAAGAGAGGAGAAATCGGGTTGAAGCCAAAATTCGTGTATTTGAAGCTTGTAACTTGAAGGTGTTGGCTCACACATCACCTTTCTAACATCAAGTAAGTGATTCCTTCCTCTTTGATCCACCATTTATGGTGTTCTTGTTGGGTTTTGTTGAAAACCCAAAATTATGGTTCCATGTGGTAAAATGGTGTTAGATTATTGATAATCTAGCTAAACTAAAGGTGTAGGAAGGTGAACAACACCATGGAACCCTTTGATTTTGATTTTTGAAAGTTAGGGTTCATATGGAGGAAATTGGGGGTTTTGGGGTTTTGATGAAAAATTGATAAATTGATGATGATTAAGTGTTATAGAGGTGTTAGACACTTAAACAAACCCCAAATTAACTTAAAGAAACTAGTTTGATAAAAATTAGTGTCAAGGTATTGGAAAGAGAATTCTAGTGGTTGAGTTGAGTTCTTGATTAAAGGGGGTGTTTGGATATGGAAATAACCCAAACGGGTCAATTTGGATTGAAAATGGAAATTTGGGTGGTAAACTCAATTGTATGTGTTTTGAATGAATGATTAGATTACTAAACTAGGTGTGTATGTTTAGGCAATCAAATTGTGGGTCTAGAAGGCGGAGCGGAGTCGTCTAACCCAAAAGGTAAGTGCCTATGCACTTACTTAGTATTGATGATAAATGGTGAATTTTATGGATTATGTGTTATGTGATTGTGTGCATACTTGTGATATGATAAATTGTGAATGATTTTAGTATGTGCAATGAATGATTGTAGTTATAGTGTTAACCTATAATGGTAATGGATCATGTGTTGATCATAAATGAAACGGAGATATGGCCTTGTGCCATAATGGTAATGGATCATGGGTTGATCATAAATGAAACGGAGATATGGCCTTGTGCCATAATGGTAATGGATCATGTGTTGATCATAAATGAAACGGAGATATGGCCTTGTGCTATATTGGAAATGGATCATGTGTTGATCATGAATGAAAAGGAGTTATGGCCTTTGTGCCATAATGGAAATGGATCATGTGTTGATCATAATTGAAACTTGTAGTAAGGGTACAAGAATATGTAGCCTAAATGACAATTTGGGTGGAAACGGGTCAAATGGGTGAATATAATGGAAATGGATCATGTGTTGATCATAATTGAAACTTGTAGTAAGGGTGCAAGAATATGTAGCCTAAATGACAATTTGGGTGGAAACGGGTCAAATGGGTGAATGGGTGAAACAAGTAGGAATTTACTTGTTTGTTATGAATTTATCTTCATTACTAATGGTGATATGTGTGGTGAATGTAGGAAAAGCTCCGAGGTAGTCAAAGTCAAGTCCAAGGCGTTGGCGGATCCTCGTATGCATATTTTCATGTTTTGATGTTTTGGTGGAATTCCCCCTTTTTGATTGTAATTTGATAAACAAAACATGTTTTTGGGTTGTGATCATGTTGTTGAAGGGGTTTTTGGTTAAAACCCATGTGTTGGGCAAATTTGTTGTCTTGTATTTTGGAAAAAGTTGGAAAAATGGCTAAGTATGAAAACCTGCTGAAAACTGGAAACATTCTGAGAAAAAGGGTCCCTCGAGGGTCGCAAGAGTCCAGGAAGGATTCTCTCGCGGTACGCGAGAGGGTAAAAAAAAAAAAAAATTCCTGGGTTAAGACTTCCGCGCGTTAAAGTTTTGTTTTTAAAAGTGGTGTGTTTCAAAATTCGACTCTTTGATTTTCCAATTCGCGAATTATAACCGAAATTCGTTGGAATTCTTAATTACTACGGACATTATTAACATTCTCGGCCATCATTGAGCCTTAATCACCTGCATTACATGCGAATTAATCAAAATATGGCCATTCGTTTTGTAACCGTCGACTTCACTTTCCATTGTCACCAAATCCTGCAAATTCTTGTATCGTCTTCACGAATTGATACGCTGCACACACTCGACGATCCTCTCTGAAGCTTTTGCACAAACTTAATTGGCCGGAATAGCAGTCGAAGACGCCGGGGACCTCTCGTCGGAATCGCGGTTGGATTCTAGCCGAGCACCATCTGGATCGTGTTAATTCGGGTAGCTAATCATACCCTCAGACTCGCCTTCATCTCTATAACGAAAGCCCTATCATACCCAGGGCTTATAACACCGAATTGAACTCCACCCGTAACCTAGGGTTTGTTCTTGTTTAATTTAGGGGTTTCAATCTTAATCGCTATGTTAATCAAATTAAACTATACCAATGGATTCGCAATATCCCAATACGTATTAGCCACATGAATCTAACCATTTTTAATATAGAATTCAATAGAATTGATTCTAGGGTTCATAAGTGTTCTTGCTTAATCGAATTCCTAATTATACTTATTTTAAGTGAAATTAAACTTCATCAACAGTTTCGCTTAGACCAAATCATTGAAAGCCCTCTATTTACAACCAGTTTTATCACCGATTTTGATCAAAGCGATCCCTTGTTCTTAATCTAGACTTTCGGCCGTTATTTCTACTACTAAACGATTTAAAAGTTGATAATTTTCAAATTAAAACTAACTTCAGGTTCGCAAATCTTCGATAAACAAATCCCCTTTGCTTCTGTTTCGATCCGTATTCGAAATCAATAGGTTTTGGGCGGGATTCGATCGCGTACTTGTACTGGGAAGGGAATACGCTAGACGTAATTGATAAAACCAAACAGAACCATGTTCTGTTGCGAATCCCTAGCGGGCGGGACTGGTTAATGGCTTGTGCGTGTGTGGGAGAGACCCGGGTTCGAGGCCGGGCTCCCACATTTTTTTGAGCAGTTTCTGGTATATTAATTTAATAAAAACCAAACCTTATAATATTATAATACTATGTAAATGGGTTTTAACCCGGAAAACAACCCATAGGCTCGGGTTTGAAATATTAGTTTATTTTTTTTTATAAATTATAACCGCTTTTGTAATTTATACATTTTATTATTATTAAGTAAAAATAATATGTTTATATTATTTTTAAGTCGTAAACTCGTGTAAAATAATACGTTTATATTATTCTCAAATTATGACCCGTATTATTAAATAATATATTATATTATTTCAAATCATTTTATAACGCCGTGAATCAATCGAGACTAAATAATAATATAATTAATTATATTATCCACTTGTATATATATTATTGTTTGTCGTTCGTCGCGTAAAGTAATTCCTAAACCCGTGAACACGTTCGTTCACTCTTGTTTGTTAGAGCGGTTCTTTAAGACGCTTCTTTCCGTGTCATAGTCACGATTCCCATTATCATCCCTAATTAATGTGTTTATAATTTTAGGACGTTCGTAGGTCTTTTGAGACTTACACTCGTGGTTCCAAATGTACTTCTAGCGTGAAACTACCTTCAACGCCAAGCAGGTGAGTTTTCACGGCCCCTTTTTACTGTTTTAACTTGGGGGAGAAAACATGCTTAAACTACTTTTGAGATTTTGTATTTCATACGCTATCAATGTTAAAGCTAAGTGTAACACGCTATCACAGAAAGTCCTCATCTTATCTCGAACCGTTAATATGGATCTTAGCAAGGTAATATTTAGTAGTACTACTGGGTTTGACAAATCTCACCCGTGTTAGTCGCGCTAACTCGATTGGATATCGAACGGGTGAAATGTTAGCCTACTCACATCGCCAGTATTGATAGACCTGGCAGGAGGCAATAAACAAACAGTCAGCTTCGGTTGCGAGCACTTGAGCTAAACATGAACATAGGTTAGCTACCTATAGATATGCATATTGAATGATCATAAATCTGGTAAACGCTTACGTATTTATTTGAAACCTGTGAACTCACCAACCTTGTGTTGACACTTTTTCTTACATGTTTTCTCAGGTCACTAAGCTAAGATACAAGGTGCACGTTAGGACATGCATGGGATTCAACTATTTTACTTATGATATATTTTATGACTTCCTTGTATTGTATTTTGGTTGGTTGGACATTTTGGACTTTGGTTTTGGGCGCGTGTATTTTGCGCATTTACTTTTCGTTACGCTTCCGCATTGAACTTTGATTTTCATGGTATTTTCATTTGAGTCCCATTTAGAGTCGTTCAAAGTAACTAATGTCTGAGATCTTGGTTAGTCACTTCCCAAAACGGTAAAACTCCGTTAGTTGAAATTTGGGGGTGTGACATACGCCGATGGTACTTCCTATATATAAGTGCCCAGTCATATTTCAGAAGTAGCGTTGTTCGTGTTACGTGAAGTTTTGACCTAGATCAATAATTGTGAAATACTGACAACTCTTAAACGTATTAGGCTACACCTTAAACAATACCTGAACATCCAATTCCCATAAATTCCATTTCAAGTAAGACATTTCATCTAAGGGATCCAAAACATCATTCAACAGTTCTCTCCTTCAATTCATCATCATCATTCATATCCGACCATATATATCAAAATCCGTATCCTGTCACCAGATATACTCCTCAAACCAACCGTCATAATGTATTAAAAAATTCAAATCCCTCACCTCTTTCCTGATTCAGTAACCTTCACTAGTTAAATTTCGGGACGAAATTCCCTCAACATGGGGATACTGTAACATCCATGATTTTCTAACACTATTTTAATTTAATTTATACAAAAAAAAATGAGAAGTTACTATTTTATAAAATATTTATAATTAAACAAGTAATATTATAAAATGGAGTTTCCTATAGAAAATAATTATGATAAAATGAATAATGTTTAGTTTACAAGTTTTATAAAAATTATTTTATAACAAACTTTCAATTTAACTAGTTTGAACCCTTCTAAACACTCGAACCCCCATCTCTTCAATTTGAAATCTATTAATCAAAATCCACTTATTTTGACTTCTATGTGACTAATTTTGACTCTTGCAAAGTCAACAACCCCAATTCTTTGAAATTCAAGACTATAATCGATCAAAAAATTTGAAATCCAATACTTGCCTAGTATGGGTAATTGATCCTTATAAATTTTCAGTCCGATTATCGAACCAATTTAACAGATTTCACAGCTGGAACCGTGTGCACACGTGTTTGACTACTTAGAGTCAAACGAAACCAAATTCGTTTTCAAATCAAGGAAATCAACGCGTTTATTGATCGCAAATCACGCTCAGACATTAATCACATGTATTCAAACCCGAATACTGACTCAATTCATTGGGAATTAAACGAATTGGTAGAGTAAAACAATCTCGTAGCCGTTTTCCTTAATCACGAATCAATCGAGCATTTTGAATAAAATTGGAGCCTATAACCTACACACACCTTTGCGACACCTTTAGTAATCATCCTAAACTCTAAAATCATTTGACATTTCCCTCTGAAACCCGGTCAAGCTCGAAGAATTCCGAAACCAACTTCCCAGCCGTTCTCACTCCTTGCTCCACCATTACGGGTAATTCTCATACCTTTAGTTTCGTTTTGATCAAAGGAACATAAGCCCCATGATTATGGGTTCAATCGGGGGCTTAATCGAATCGATTTAAGGGCTAGGGCTTGCAGTTACGAATTGGGGAAGAAAGGGTTCAGGGATTGTTTGTTAAAGGATTAATTGAATGGATACTTACCAAGGCTTCCGCCCAGTTCCAACGGTTAATACGAAAGACCCGTACCCGTGTGGTCGCAGGTTCTAAGCCCATACCCAACACCATTTTTCGTTTCTGTTAAAACTGAAACCCGGACCCCTCTGTTGCACGATTAAAACCCTTTGATATGGGTTCTGTCATCAAAGGACCCTTGGGTCCAGCGGTAGAACGCAATTCCCACACAGAAACCACCCGGGTTCGAACAGAATAAAACCAGATTTGTTAATTTCCAATATAAATTCAGTTTTATTACGAATTTCGTTGTTCAAGTTGTATATTAAATATTTAAAACAAAAAATTTAGATATTTAAATAATTAAATGAAATTAACTTCCAAATAAAATATTTGTTTTTATAAAGTTTATAAAATTTTAACTTTATTTAAATCAAATACTTATTTTTAAATGATAAATAAATAAATAAATTTATTTATTATAATCTACAATAAAAAGTTAAAGGTATATTGATTATAAATAAATATCATTTTTTTCACATCTTTATAAACAAATATTATTTTTACACTTCTTTATAAATAAATAAATAAAGTAAAATTATTTTTTTAATTTATATTTAAGATAATCCACACACAATTTTCATAACTAAATAACTAAATATCAATTATTTAATTTATTTAGTTATTCAAACCCAAACCCTAATTAAAATATTTTAAAACTATTCATTTCAAATTTTCATTTTATACAAAACCAATTCAAGAACAAACCACAGTTTCCTACACTCCTATACACACTACAACTCTTTGTACACACACTCAATTAAATCCGAGACTTAGATCTAGACTATTGTACACATTATTAATTTGATATATATTACACACTAGGTTAACGTGGTGAGTTACAAGAATCATTTTGCTACCTAGTCTCGCGTGCCAGCTACACCCTTGATTCAAGTGAGTTTACATAGTCCCTTTTTCATTTTATACTTTTGGGGTGAAACGTGATTTACTTTTTTTAAAACATTTTTGCATAGACTTAATTACAATTCAATAATATGATATTATGTGTTATGTATTTTATGCTTGAATGCTATGAGTTAAGACTACATATACATGACATTAGTATAATCATTAACTCCGTACAAGCCAACGGTTAACATTGATAGATCTATTGTGTCTGACAAACCCACCCGGTTAGGGTGTTTGTTACCGACTTTACATTAGGGTAACCTGCGTGTTATGCCTCAGTCACAAGGTTTGATTGTACACACTTAGTTTAACTATAGATTCTCCATAAATGCCTTATACACGTGTATCGTATGAATTGTATAAAACACTTTAAACTTGGTTGTGTGTCAAAACCTATGTATGCTCACCAACTTTTTAGTTGACCTTGTTTTCATCATGTTTCAGGTACTAATGCTTGAGAATAAGTACAAGCTGCTTCACTTAGGACCGAGGACCTAGAATCTAAATTAATGAAACTATTTATGTATTTCTATTTTTCCTTGTATTGTTGAATTCATGATTATTTATGATATGAAACTGGTTGTTTAAATATTTAAACTTTAGCAAACCTTGAGCTTTTGAACAGTCTACATGTCCCGCCCCGACGTTTCCGTCGTCGGTTGAGGTGTGACAGAACTTTTCTTTCAACTGGATGAAGTTGTCTATACTTTGTGAGGGTAAAGAGTCAAACCATACCCTTTCCGGGCCTGTCAATGTCTGAGCAAACATGTGGCACCAGACCGGGAGAGACCATTGATTGACGTGGGCTGCACCGTTAAAGGTATGCAAATGGTCTTCCGGATCTTGGCTACCATCGTATTTACTGATACATGCCGGAATTTTGAGCTTAGATGGGAGTGGTGCCTCAGTCAGCCGAGTAGTGAACTTGGATTCTTCCGCCAGGTGGTCTGGCATGTAGGGCTTGGTTAGGTCATCTTCCATCGTCTTCCCCTCCAGGTCACTATTGGGTTTGTTGCTTGTGTTGCCCGCTCCTGTCACCTTACCACCCGTCAAGTGTGGTGTGAGCATTGTCAACAATTGGTTTAGTATGTTGGGTGCATCCTCCGCCAGTGTGTATACGTTGTCTTTTTTTTGCTTACCCTTCCGGGCCATGTTAGCATCGGTCGGGCCTTCCAGTTGCTTGCTTTTGTCTGTTGCTTCCTTAGTTGTATCAAATATCAATTTCGTCCTGACTTCAGCGAGCTTATCTGCTCTGTCCAGAGCCTCTAGCTCTACCTAGAGCTTATCCCGATTGCTCCGAAAAAACTCTAGGGTAATTTTAGTCGTCGCATCGGATGCTTCTTGGTCAGAGTCATCATGTGCATCCTCTACCAAAACATAATTTTCTAAGGATTCCTTCACCTGGCTCTCCTTTTCTCTGCCTTCTCCCCCTTCAATGGACAACGTTCCTTTCAATGATACTTCAATAGTGGGTGCTGGAGAGGGATTCTGCTGCTGGTTTAACATGGTGACTGTGTGGGATTAGGGTTTCACGTTATTTTTCTAGCTGAGTTGGTTTTAGGGTTGATCCAATTTGGATGGCGCCACTGTAAACTCCAAGATATCCGGTAAGTCGGGCTCTTCTAGAGTCTCCAGAAGGGTTATACTGAGCTTAACCTAGCAAAACAGAAACACCGTTAGTCTCGTCAAAGTGAGGACCCCGAGGGGTGTCGCTGTGACCAGCCTCCGGCGTGAGAGTAAGTATAGGGTTTGAATGAGAAAATGCGAATATGGAGTAAGCGTGAGGAATGAATGAGAACATGAACATTACCTTGGGTTTGACGGGGTATTTATACCTGGTGAATATTTGTCTTTAGCCTGGAACGTATCTTTGTCTTATTGGCCTGTATATGTAATGCCTAAGCCATTGTTTAAGGTTGTTAGTAATGGTTTTTGTATTGTCGAGTCTCCTCTTATTTATTGGTTCGTACTCTGATACGTGGATTCTTGTCTCCTTTTTACCGTTAACTTTTTGTCTTTTTCTCCTGAACACGTCCGGGTTTCGCCCATCTGCCGGGCCTTCGACTAAAGCCCGGCTTTTGGGTTTGTAGGCCCGGCCTTAGGTTACTATATCTTTGCAGGTGTTTGTCCAGACTTGGGTTCTGGGATATGTCCGGTCTTCTTTCCGGACCATATCCCAACACTCTCACTTGGCACTCCCAAGTGAGAGTAACTTTTCTGACACGTGGATACCACGTAAGTTTGGTTGCTTCTTCACATGGATCTCACTTGGCAAGGGAAAATACTCAAGTGATCATTAAATGCAACAATTATTTTAATATTATTTTTTAAAAATAAAACATAAAAAAACATAAATTCAAATTTCATTAAAAACATAAATAAAAATAACATAAATTAAAAAACATAAAATAAAAATTACATAAATTTTTAAAAAAAAACTAGTCCTCAAGCTCATATTTTGCCTTGATCTCGTTTTGTTTTTTCTCAAAGAATGTTTGTCTGTCCCCGTGGAAGCGATCAATATCAAGGGCGAGAATAACCCGGTGAACCGAATGGCTTTGGGTTGAACGGAAGCGGATGATTTTGCGAAGGATTTGGAACGCGTTTTGTTGATTGGCGTATTGTTGAAACCACCACATCGCGTCGTTTGTATTCATGGTTATATTTTATAAAAATGAGAGAGTAAAGATTGTTTTGATATTGGTGTGTATAAAAAATTGGGTTAATGAGTAATTTATAGGGTAAAAAAATTAAATAATTTTTTTTTTAATTTTGAACGGTCATATTTTTAAACTTTATTACCGTTCAACGGTCACAAAATGGCTCTCACCCGCGTGAAGCCTCTCACGGAAACCCTCTCCCCCCCTCACGCCATAGGGGGCGGTGTTCCATGGATGGTTACGGAGTGAAGGCCCTCACGATAAGGGTGCCATGCAGGTATACCTCTTACCCTGAGCATTAGATGTTAGTTTGGATGTGGATGTTAAGCTAATTGATTTTGTTTATTGAAGACCAACATTATCAGATTTTGAAAAGTAAGTATTGAGTCATAGTGTTAAACAAGATATACCTAAAAGTAATAAGTCTATACTAGAGCATGCTCATGTTTAGAGATGCACAAATCGGGTTTTGGGTCAGACTCGAAACCGGGTACGAACCGGGTATTTGACTCAATCGGGCAAAACAGAACCGGGTTTAAGGAAGAACCAGGTACGAACCGGACCCGATTCGATGGCGAAGTAAGTGGACCCGTATGGAACCGGGTAGGGTAGGTTATGAACCGGGCCGGCTCCGGTTTCAGGTTGGAACCGGTTCCTTCCGTTAAAAAACGGTTCTTGTCCTTTTTTTTTACTATTTTCACCCACATTTACACTATAAATACCACTCAATATTAACCATTTTTTACACACCAAAATTTCACTTTTTACTTGTTCTCTTTACTAAAAAAATGAATATTTGGACCGACGACGAGGAATACAGGTTAGCTCTTGCGTTGTTAAACGTCCAGGCAGAGAGCGACGCAAGGTTACATTCTTATTTATTTTGGGATCAAGCTGTGGAAAAATTCTACGAGGAAATGGCATTTGATACCGAGCGCACAATGGCTCAAATAAAGTCAAAGTGGTGTAGTAAGTCGTTAGTACTTCAACGGTTTCACACAATATATGAGACATATGAGGGCCTTAGAAGACCCAAACGACAATCGGCATGTTGTGGAAGAATCTCTAGATGAGTATGCACGAGTTTATGGGAGGCCGTTTGGTAAGTTAACAATTTGAGAGCTTTTAACTATGAGTTAATTTTGTGTCGTTTTCAAGTTGTGTGTGCTTTATGTAATATTTGAAGTTAATAAATGAAGTTGATTGAAAATTACAGATTTGCGGTTACCATTTACCAATAAATATATTAATATTTACTTCACATTTAATATTAATACTTTACTTAAAACACATTTAATATCAATACTTACTTAAACACGTTTATAATACACTCTAAGTGTTTGAAACCTTCGTCTCGTCATACAATTTGCAGTACTTGTCTAAGTGTTTCCGCAAGATTGAGTTTGAATCATTTGAAAAAAACTTCCCACACAACTTGCAACGAGCCTTGTTTGGCCCGGTTGACATCTCACAAAGATCAAAATATTGCCAAATATCCGGGTTTCTATTCGTAGAAATAACTTTTACCACCGTTACAGATGGCCCAGCAGCGGTATCAGCCATTTGTAAAAGAAGAGAGAGTAAAACGATAGTATTTTTTGCGTTCTCGTTTGGCTTTGCGTTTTTAGCTTGGATACTTAACCTATTCACATAACTTATATTTATACCAAGCCTTTAGGTGTTAAAATGGTTTAAAAATGGCTAGAACCGTTCCAAACGGCTATATAGACGTTTTTTAACAGTCATTTTCGTTCCAACGACTAGAACCGGTTCGGAACCGGTTTTTTTGGATTGGGTTGAAACCGGGTCCGGTTCGGGTTCGGGTCGGAACCGCTCAAAATATCAAATGGGGGAACCAGTTCGGAACTGTAAGGCCCCAAACCAGGCACCTTACAGTTGGTTCTCACAACTAGTTAAATTCTTTAAAAACATCTAACTTTCATTTACATAAGCAGCGGAAGTCTTTCTCAAAATAATATTATCTTTAAACTTGTTAACTTTGAGAACATTACCTGACGAATGCATGCGCACCAACCCGAGTAGCCTCGCTCCCAAGCCAAGATACCTCATCTAGCAGACTCACCTGCAAAACAATCTAACGTACATACAAAGTCAGCTACGCTGAGTGAGTTCTAATAGTTTAATTTAACAAAAGTCAACTCGTCTCATTTAATATTTATTTCCACTCAAGACCCTCTGGTCGTTATAAAATCGTTTTATAAATTGTCCCCATATAGATAACCCTGTTACCTTACAATATCCCGGAGGATTCACCACCCTAGACTCAACCCGTCATTTAAACCTAGTAAGTCTCTCCGACATGGATCGAGCTTACTATTCTGATAACTCACAATTTACCATATATATCAACCATACACTGGTTAACTCATCGAATCTCTAGACACCGACTTACCAGTCCTAACCAGGACTCTCATAAACCAATTGACTCAACAGTTGTACACAATGTACTCAGCTCGACACAACGGTCAATCTAGCACGATACACCACATTGATTCCATCTATTTATCACGTCAATATCATCTCATACACAATTAATATAACTCATCACTTGCATGCAATTTAACACCTATATAAGCACACAAATACATACCTCATCACCGCACCCTCGTCGGGGTTATCCCCGTCAGGATACTCATCATAACGCTAAACATAGTGACACACTCGTCATCTATGATGACTACTCAGCCACTACACGGTGACTATATCATCTACCATACAGTGACTGACACATCACACGTACAATGATGACCCCGAAGGACTCCGTCCTCCACATCACTATTAGTCGTATACACGGACAACAATGCAAGCACACAAAGCAACACATATATACATATGACACTACCTGGACATGTACTACGACTCACCACCATTTACGGATCACTTACGTGTGTAATCCAACGCTTACTTAGACGTATCCTCATAACGTCTAGACACCTTACCCAACTCTTTCCGAATAGAAAGTTACACGACACACAAATACCATACTGACTTCTAGCCCATACATACTATGGACACCACATAGACTCATGCAAACACGATACCCGCCGTGTCACGAGGACAACGACACAATACACACAGCATCAAGCACACGACGCATGACAGCATACTAGCACCTACTTGACTCGTTAATGAACCACGTACGGGTTCCCATGCTAACTCTCCTTATATAACCATCACATGTTTAACTAAATTCCCTACTCACCCCGATTACTCATAAGATGATACACACAGATCATCACTACTCTTGTTCACCCATCCTAGAGATCCCATAATGACTTTTAGCTCATTACTACATGATGGTCTCATAAAACACTTCAAGTTTAAATCATAACTCGTAATACATTCGTTTAATAAAACATGCAAGTATGTATGATAGCCCCAATATAGTAAAACGTTTAAAAGAGGGGATTAGAAACTCACCGGTTAAGCCGAGCCAAAATCCTAGCTCTGCACCCCGATTACTTGCTCAAACCCCAAACCTGTCAAACGCATGATCACAAGATCAGGATACGTTTAAATCATACATTGGATAATGTACAACAATATAATAAAACCCCGAGTTCCATCGGCTTGTCCATCCAACACCATGAAACCCTAATCTCATGCTCCCTTCGTACCGAACCGTTCGTGACCCGCTTAGAAATCGTATACACGTACCGGATCCCATACATGCATGTATGCAAACCCTAACTTCGCAAAACGTAAAAACTCACATCGGTTTTCATACGTGCACCTAGGCCCTCCATGCATAAGTCTAGCCGAGACCTCCGTCTCCAACACCGTACACCGCTTGCCCGGTCACCACCATGTGCCACTATCAATATCATGTTACCCTACTCTTGTCGTCAAGCTACTAACACCATGGTCACTTCCTCGTTGGCGTCCACCGTCCTCGTCATCTTTTTCGTGTCAACCCTAACCGGGTAACAGTCCATCACTCTCCACCGTGCACTTCCATGCTCGTTGTCTTCGTCTTCTCTGAACACGGCCTCACCGAACTAACCTCGTCGGCGTTCACCATGGCCACCACCCCTGTGATTCCCGTTAACTCCAACCGGGTACCACCGCCTTACCGTCTCTGCTTGCTTCAACCGTGGCCACCACCACAGCCGACCACCACCCTCATTCCCATCCTCATGTGGTCCGTCAAGCACCAAAACCCCAAAACCCTAATCGGGTCTTTCAACCAACACACGAGAAGAACAAGTAACAAAATGCGGACAGGGTTTACCTTATTGTGTCGGAGCCGTTGTTGAACCACCACCGAGAGCCACCCTTCGCCGAGACCTCCCCCCTTGCGTCCTTCCCGCTGCCGTCGCACCACCTAGGCCGATTATGGCCTAGGGTTTCTTGTTAAGTAGTATATAAACCTTCAAGGGTTTACATTCTAGTCCCTCTTAACCCGTTTCATGCGTTTTAAATCCGAACTATCCTTCTATACGACTAACCGGCTCCTTTTCGTTGTTGGAAACGTACCTTAACAACCATTCTTGCAAATCCTCTTATTTAAATAAACCTTGAGTCGCCTACTGGCCTGAACCGTAATTTTACGAATTTCTGGGATGTTACAGGAACAGGCGGGTTCAAACGGGTACGAACCGGGTCCACTGAAAAACGGGTACGAACCGGGTCCGGTTCCAGGTAAACCTCCCGGGTCCGGTTCAGGAACCGGTTTTTTTGTGCATCTCTACTCATGTTGAATTTATAAGACATTTAGGGGAAAAGACTTGTAGTTTGAAAATAGAATCCTTCAATCATTGTGATTTGTAAACATCAGTTGTTTGTTTGGATGTAATGTTAACCTAATTTGAAAATGTTTTTGTAAGACTGAAGTATTAAGTAATGAAAATCAACCTATGGCAATAAAAGTTGAATTGTGAAGGTGGTAATTGTCATCAATTCAGAATATCCATTTCATGTTCATAAATTTTGTCTTAATAATCATATTTTTTTTTATTTCGCTTCACCTTTTTTTATTATGAAGGAAGAGTCTACATGCACCGCTATTCTCACAAGCATGAGTGATCATGACTTTACTCACTTCTTCTTCCTCAACTCAAATTCATCAATAAAGTAGCTGTTTTAGTTGTTGGTGCGTCCTTTACCTTGACACAAGCAACTTGGTGATTCACATCAATGTCTTTTGTTCTTATGAGTTTTCCACTTGCTATCAAATACTTTCCTTCTACTTATGTCATTCACATCAATTGAACTTTATCCAATGCCAAAATCACCACATTGTTAAAGGTGGATTTACCCTTCTTTCCCAAGCCAATGTTCCTCGCATTATAGCTTAACACGGTCGTGTACTTAATTAATCATATGGCACCATGTATATCGTCCATTCGGGCCTTTGTATTCATCTTCAAACCCACTTGATTCATCTTCAAACCCACTTAATTAAAAAGTCTCTTTAGATGTCCGAGAATGATACTTCAATATTCGTCTCGGTTAGATGGTCAATACAACAGTATGGCTGTGCCATAGACTGTGCACAGTTTATAGTAGTTTCCTCTAACAACTTTTTATCCGTTGCAATATTCAAAATTTGTTTTAAACATTTATCTCATATCCGAAGTACTAAGAAAAATCAGTAGTAAATAGTGTTACTTAAACAGGATGGTCGGGGGTCCGACCCTGGCCTAATGCATCTCCTACTCTTTAATTGTTGTGTTGTTATTTTAATTATATTGTTATAATTATTATTTTTATGTGTATTTCTATATTTTTTCTTTATTATTATTATTATTATTATTATAAGTAGTAGTATTATTTTTCTATTAATAAAAGCTCCTGCTACTTTCACGTGTAAATGGAATGACAAAATCGAACACTTTCCATAATAATGTACATGGCTACCATCGAAGTAATCATGCGCCATTTCTTTTTGGGCACGTTACGCCTTTATCTTTTTGTTACACGGGCCACCTTTTGTGTAATTAAATCTATTACTGTTGTGAATAAAGTTTTATATTTTGTAATGAGTTAAGTCCTGTTTTAGTTCAGGTCACTAACATTGTTACATTTTTTCTGTTAAATTTTTTTAAATGACTAAGATAGCAAAAAAAACGTAAAAAGTGGATGGTGTTATTGATTTGGACTGAAATCGTAAAAAATGGAAAGTACGATGTCTCACAGACAAAAAAAAGAATTTGAATTAAAGTGACAACTTGGACCAAACCAGATGGACTAAAACAAAACTTAACTATCTTTTGTAATATAAAGTTGAGTTAGATACGGGTTTAATCCCTGTGATTTGACCCAAATAAATATTTTAGTCTATTAGTTTTAATTTAATTTTTTTTAGTGCAATAGTTTCATTTTCATATAAATTCCAGTCCAGCCCACTAACCTTATCTTTTCTCTTTTTGTTGTGATGTTTTTGAAGAGTATTTTGTGATTTATTATTATAATTATTTTTATTTTATTATTATTTTTACTATTTATTGTTTTTATTATTATTCTTTTTGTTCTTATTATTATTAAATGAAAAAACTTACTACCTTCCCGACTAATGGATTGACAGATTAAAAAAAAAATTCATAATAATATACATAGCTACGTTGATATAAAACATGTATCGATATCTTTTTGAACATGTTACGGTTTTATGTTTTGGTTATACGTGGCACATTTTGTGTAATTAAACTTAAAAATGTTGTAAATAACTTTTTATTTATTTTGTAATATACATATTTTTGGTGGCATCACGCATGAGTATGGATGTAAATGAACCAAACGTTCAACGAGCCGTTCGTGAGCCGTTCGTGAATCGTTCATCGGGGAGTTCGTTTGTATTCATTTGTTTAATAAATGAACGGACATGAACATGGAATTCCATTTTATTAGTTAAATAAATAGAGTCTCGTTCGTTCGATTGTGTTCGTGAACCATAGGTAATGTGTTCTCATGAACGATCGCTTGTTTATGATCGTTAATGTTTGTTTGTTTATGTTCGTTTGTTAAAGTTTTTTTTATATTTTCCATCATCACCCTACCATTTAAATCTTTTAACTGTTTATATCTTTTCATTTATAATATTTACTTTATTTTTTGTCAAAGATTGATTTTATTATTATTACTATTATAACTTTTAAAGTTTAAACTTTAAACTAATAGCGAATTACAAATTACGTGCTTTAAGTATTACCTAAATTTCAGAATACGTCTTTTAACTAAGTAAATCACAGAAAACGTCCTTTATTTTAAAATATCTTGCACTTTACGTTCTTTAGACTAACGGTCGTTAAATTTCACCCGTTAAATCAGAGTCAAAATTGTCTTTTCTCTTTTGTTTTAAATACATTTATTTTAAATTCTCTTTATACAAGTCTTTATTATTACATATAATAAATAAAAAATTAAATATTTTTTAATTTAAATAAAAACCCACCCCATCCCACCCCCCCGCTCACCCCCACCCCCACCCCCACCCCTCGTCTTCTTCATAACTGATGTACATTGAGAGAGATAGAGAGAGACACAGAGAGAGAGAGAGCCGGCCACACTCCCGACGGCCTCGACTTCGAACGGATGGCGCCAGGCGGTGAAGATGGTGGTTTAAAGAAAGACTAGCGGCGGCGGGGCCAACTAGGGTTCAATCAGGGGCGGGTCCACCCATTGCAGACTAGTTTCTCGGCTTAAAATGGTGGTGGTTCCGATGGCCGAGAAGGACGGAAGGAAGGAACGAGGAATGACAGCGGCCGGTGTATGGCGGCGTCAGGGACAACAGTGGCGGCAACGGTTGTGAAGCAGGTACAACCCGCCGACGGTAGAAGCCCACCCGGTTGGATTAAGTGGCCGCGGCGGTGAAAGGACACAAGGGGCCACATGCGGCGACCGTCATGTCATGATCTGTCTTCGGGTGGTGTACGGCCGGCGGTCCCGATGATGTCTGCCTCCCTCTCTTAAAACCCACCATGAAGAAGAAGAAGATGGGTATACGATGTTGTACTTTCTGCAAACAAAGTTGTACACTTGTACACATGAATTATCCAGATTCACACAATGGGGTTTTTGTGGTTGTGGATTGGATCTCATCAGCCTAATAATTTGAAACTTTGTGGTTGAATTATTGAATTCAAATCTGGGCATTTGATTGAATGCAAAGAGTTTATTATTTAACATAATTATCTAAAATGGTAACTTATGCTGGCGTTTCAGATTCCTTTTTAAATCTACTTATTGACTTAGAGCATTCACAACCCGTTCCTTATAATTATGTGACTGAGTTTTGTATATTTTATGGAGTGGTTAAAGTGGTTGTAAGTGAATGATAGAGAAAAGATATAAGGTTTTATAAATATAAGAATAAAAGTAGTGATTTTAGTATAATTATAAGAATACGGATAACTTATATAAGTTATAAATCATAAGTAAGCTGCTCTTTACTTTTTTAAAATGGTATAAATAGGGTAAATACACATTATTAATTTATATAAGTTAATAAGCATGGTAATTAATTTATATAAGTAATCCCAAACAAAATAAATGTTGCTTTCTTTTAATTCTTTGCATACGGATCATCTATGAAGAAGTAGGGGTGTTCAAAGTCGGATATCCGAAATTTTCGGATAGTGGATTCACTATCCGAATCCGAAATTTCGGATATCCGAAAATTCGGATACGGATTCGGATAGTGAAACGGATATCCGAAAATAAAAAATATATATAAAAATAATATTTTTAAATTACAAAAACAATTAAAAACCTTAAAAAACATTAGAAAATATACATATAAAAATATATAAATATAATATATCGGGTTTTGATTCAAATTTTCTTTTAAATAATAAAAACAGTTAAAAAATATATAAATATAATATTTCGGATATTCGGATATCCGAACTATCCGAAATATCCGAAAATCACTATCCGAATCCGAATCCGAAAATTCGGATATCCGAATTTTCGGAGGATTCGGATTCGGATTTTCGGATAATTCGGGTTCGGTTTCGGATTCGGATTTTTTTGAACACTCCTATGAAGAAGACGATGTGGGGTGGGGTGGGGTTTTATTTAAATTAAAAAATATTTAATATTTTATTTATTATATACATTAACAATTGTACATTCATTAAAGACTTGTACCAAGAGAATTTGAAATAAATGTATTTAAAACAAAGGGGAAAATATAATTTTGCCCCTCATTTAATATCTATACTATATAATAAATAAAAGTTTGGATGTGACACTTGTCACTCTCATGTTCACCCTCACCACTTTTTTTTCGGCTCTCTCTCCTATTAATTAGATAAACTTTTTTTAATTATTTTTGTTTTCCGTCTCTCTCCTATTAAATAATTATTATTTTTATAATTATTTTTAAAACGTTTTTTATTTTAAAAAATATGTTTGTTCATAATATATATTTATAAATTGAACATTTCTTTTATTCTTTTTTATAAAGGATTTAAAAAAACTATTTCATCAATAATATTCAACATACAAATCTTCATAAAACCGTTAATTTATAATAAGTTGTTTTATTCAACACCGGTTTTAACCTAGTATATATATATATATATATACACACACACACACGTACTATCATCATAAAAAATAACCATCAAACACACAAATTGGAGCCAAAACCGATTAGAGCCAAAATCAAAGTGTTTCTCAAGAAAATCGATGAGTTTAACCAAAACCAGAGATAAGGCCATTGAGATGAGAAATGAGATCGATTTGGCACCACCAAACAAACAAATTGTTTCACAACTTCTATTCTTGACAAGTTCAATGGTGAAATGAAGGTAACCCACTTTAATTTAAAGCTTTTAGCGAAGGAGGTGGGGTTGATCCGTGATCGTGGTGGTTGGGGAAGGGGCTGAGCGATGATGGTGGCAGTGGTGGAGGTCCTTCCTAAGAGTTTGCACAATTCCAACCAACAACAATGGGGAAGGGGTTGATTGATGTGGCAGTTACTCGGTTTTCATCACCACCAAAAGAAGTTTGCACAATTCCGACCAACGAACCCACCCCCGATTGCTAATTTCAACCAAAACCCTATTAAATAGTGGAACTGAAACGAGTCCGACAGTGGTGAGCGACTTGAGAGAAGGAGGCTGGTGGTTTTCAGCGGTGGTGGTCTGGCCCGGCGAAGGTGGTGTTCAGCGATGGCGGTCTGGCCCGACGGTGGAGAGCGCGACTCAATTTTTGCAGTCAATGATGGTGTTGGGCGGTGGAGGTGGCGGCCAAAGATGACAGTTTGAGTGTGTGGAAGGTGGCTAGATCTAAAGTTAGGTAGAGAGTGTGAGAAGACAGTGGTTTGTGAAAGATGATAAACAGAGAGAAGAGTTGGCGGGGTTTTTTTTTTATATTTTCTTATTTATTTTTATTTTTTAGTATCAGTGGTAGCTTTGTCTTTTTACATAAATACTAATCGCAGACATGGATGTCGTTAAAAACCAGGATTTAATTGAAATGAAAATTAAACTAACACTAAAAAACTTAAAATAAAACTTTTCGACTAAAATGGTTATTTTAAGAACCAAAACCCAATTTTCGTTAGGTGGTGTTCTTGAATAATGGATTCTGACAATGATAATAGTGAGAGCGATGAGAAGAAGATTTCGATCAAGATGCAAACCTGACCCGTACTCGCGAACCATACACTAGGGGCATGGGTCTGTTACAGGTTTTGCGGGTATGAGGGCTGGAACCGTTTGGGATGGAGTTGCTTTGATCAGGTGCAAGATTGTTGGGAAGGAAATGGAGTCGTTTGATCCAAATGTTCTTGCTAAGTTTGTGTGAAATCTTGTATCGATTTCATTACATGAAGGTTAATCTGTTTGAAGGAATAATAACAGTTGCAGGGACTGTGTAAAATTTGATGACTTTTGTACACTTCCATTATTTCTTTTCAATATGAAAATGATCATGTGTTATAGATTTCTACGAAAAATGCATTAAACGTATTACATCAGTTAACGGAATCATGGTTTTATGTCATGGTCTCGTAGACGGATCCCCCACCACATTTTATCACATTGTTATATTGACAACCGTTTAATAGATTATCCAACAGTTGGTCAAAGCATATATAGTACTGACCCAAAATGAGGTCCAATTTTGACTTTTATGAGTCAATGAATAGGTTTCCAAAATGGTTCTAAATGGCTGCAAAAACAAAACATTTAAATGGCTGCAACCGTGTGATAATTCTGTGAAATCAATGGTTCTAAATGGCTGCAAAAATAGATGCAAAATGCCTAGATAAATGGATGCTTTGGCTGCATAAATGGCTGGACATACATGTTTGCTCATTAGAAAACAATATGATTCACATATAGCCTAGAAGATCTGTGGTCATATAAAAGATTCATACAAGGATTTGGAGTTGAAAATTATATGTTCACCATAAAGTCAAAGTTAGAAAGACTCATTAGAAAGTAAAATCAGACAACTTCTGAAGTCAAATGTTGACTTTTAATGAGCAAAACTATAATGTCTTTACATGGACTAGTTAATCATGAAATACATCAACTTTATGTGATAACTTGAACCTGAATTTAATGTAGTTAATTACACAAGTCAAAGGTAGCAAAAAAAAATAAAAATTAATGGTTATAACCATCTTATAGTTTTTAAGTTGCAACTAAATCAGCATTACTGCAAATCTAAACCTACAAAAAGAATACTTACCGTAGAAAACAAAGTTGAAAAGCTAAACCTGATTTTTTTTTTAACTAAATGCATTTGTACATACATTGAACATTATGTCAAAATTGATATAATTCGACGTGCGTATATATCGGAATTTAGATAGCTTACCGATGTTACCTGGGTTTGACGGGTTCATTGGCTGCCGTCGGATCTATACCGACCCGTACCCATAACCGTTTTTAATTTGACAATGAGCATGTACCTGAAATTAAATTTCTGCGTGAAAGGGAATAAATAGCGAGGGTAGCCGGATATTTGGGTGGTTCGTTAGAATAAAAATCCGAAATGCCTATAATATTTTTCTTAGCCATATTCGCGCATGTATGATTTATGATATGTACAATGAATGATACAACTCTAACTTATTTGATTGTTACTTGGACTCTTCTCTCTATACAATGAATGATACAACTCTAACTTATTTGATTGTTACTTGGACTCTTCTCTCTATATGGTTACTGTTACATCTAGATGTTTGTCTTTTATTGCCTGTAATGATGGGTTTCCTGGTTCTTTTAAACCCGTTTTGATCCAAACCAACTGGACCAGTTTCTTAAAGCGGTCCCTTTTTGACCAGAACCCGTTTTAACTCATTACACAACCCAACCCGACCCACCTGTTTCCCAACTAGCATTGTGCATAAAGGGGGGGAGAACAAGATTCAACCAAAACACAAGATGCTCATCACTAAATTTAAATTTAACACAGGACAAGGATCGTAGATCACAAAGATGTTTACCAACACAGACAAACTGAAAACAAAGATGCCAAACAGATTCGAGTTCAAAGATTAAAGAGTGGCAGATGTAGATCCAGAAAACAAACCACAACAAGACCGACTCAGAACAACTTCATGTGCACACTCATTTAAGCAGCGTCTTCACAATAGACTTCACATTCAGCTTTTTGAGATCTGTATACGACTGTCCACACCCGATAAACATCACAGGTGCTCCTGATATGTAAACCATCGAAAGTGCAGCTCCAACCTACACAAAAATAAATAAATAAATAAAATTAACCACCTTTAAGACAGAAAAAAGGAAGAAAAAGATACCAATATGAGTTTTTTTACCTTATCATCTATGGTATCAAACTTGGTTAGCAAGATCCCATCAATCAACCTCGGGCTTAGTGAGGGTGAGAGGTCTGCTAATTTCTGTAAGAACAGGGATGAAAATGTTGTTAAACCGAATGTATAAAACTTTATCTACTCTATGAATTATGATTATGATGTATTAAGAATGATGGAAGGTTCAAGACCTGATTGAACTTTGATAGTTGATCCACAGCATCATTACCGACCAATGCTTCCCCAACAAAAAGTACCAGATCTGGACTGTTGACATATATAAGCTTGGATAGTGCACGCATCAATGGTTCATTGTCCTGTGAATAACATCGAATTATGTAACAATCGACTCAGTGTAATGCATTTTATATAAATGATCCAAGATAGAATATGAAATTATGAATAATACCTGCATTCTACCCGCTGTGTCAACAAGAACAATGTCTGATCCATTACGGGTGGCTTCCTGAATTGCTTCCTTAGCAACAATTGCAGGATCTTTCTCATAGCCCTTTTCAAATATAGGGATCTGAAAGCATAATATATGTTAGGACAAAAACTACAAGGCATGAATGTATCAGGATAACGAAGCGAACCATCATATACCTGGAGCCTACGAGCATGAGTACGAAGCTGCTCAACTGCTCCTGAACGGAAAGTGTCACATGCAGCCATCATGACGTTGATATTATGTTGTTGAAGCCAGTAAGCCACCTACACCGTTGGATTCAGGCTTAGGTTATCTTTTACAAACACGCGAGTTTATGCCAAATGCAAAAACTGATTGGTTGATGCTTACCTTGGCAAGATTAGTCGACTTTCCAACTCCATTAACTCCCACAAACACCACAACGTATGGTTTATGCTGTTCCTTAGCAACATGAACATCCCTTAGAATGTCAATAGAGCGCCTTGGGGTTAAAATACGAACAAGAGCATCTTCCATTGCAGCCTGCAGTAGTTATTCCAATCAGGTACAGATTATTTTACATCAACTATCCACAAATTAATCAATATGACAAACAGGATACAAAAAGAAATAATACAAACAGTTAAACTCTCCTAAGAGATCGATCAAATCCACTCACCTGCACTGTTGATGATATCCTAGTAAATGAAGCAAGCTTTTTGCCCTCGAGGCTGACTGCTACAGACTCGCAAAGCTTCTCAGCAATTTCTTCAGCCTGTGCCACACATCAAAGCCCACAAGTTGAAGCTGTCAACATCTTCACACTTTATCCAAGAAGGCAAAATACACACACACACACAAAAATAATAATAATAAATAGGTCTTAATATTGAGAAGGTAAGCACAACATACCACGTTCTTAGTCATAAGCCGGTCTTTTAGAGCCCTCAAAGCTGGTTCTAGATCTGCCTTCTCCAAATTTGCCTTCCCGGCAATGCTGAACAAGAAAAAAAAAATAGGCTAAAACAATTGATCTATAACAAGTTGATGATTTGATTGATCCATTATTAGCATGATTTTATTAACAAGTTGCGAAAATCAAACACAAGTTGATTATTTTTTTTTCCAATTTGAATTAAATTGAACAATTAGGAAACTTGATTATTGTTTAGTGATTTTTCTTTCTTCATTATTATTTAGTGATTTTTCTTTCTTCACTATTACCTCCTACTTCAAGTTAAATTTGAAAAAATAATCACTAAATAGTAACCAAGATTCATATATGTTTTATTTAGAACACTTAATTTTAAAAATTTTAATATTTATAAAAAAGTTCACAAGATACACCTATTGAAAATTGAGTGACCTTAGAGAGAAAAAAAATAAATTTGAGTGAATTTAGTAGAACATATGGGAAACTTGGTTTTTATTGGGTGAGTTTTCCCCTTATGTAAACAAGAAGTTGTGAAAATCAAACACAAGATTCAATTTTATGCAAGTGCTTAAAACCAAAAGTTGAGAAACAAATTTACCTTTGGAACATGGATGTAAACCACCCTTTCTTCTTTGAATCTACCTTCTTATCTGTCTCTGCTTCATCTTCATCTTCAGATTCACTGTCACTGCTGACAACCTCATCTTTGTCCATCATACTCTCCCCTTCAACGACTTGTGCAACTGGCATGTCAGCATCACCATTCTCACTCACCGGATCCGTGAAATCCAACTTAGTTTCACGGGGTGAATCATCCCAAACTCTGTTCTTTTTTGCAGGTTTTTTCTTTGGTTCCTCTTTGGAAACCTTGTTAACAACAACATTACCTTTCTTCCCACCTTTAGACCGAAGCTTTTGTAGCTTATTTACATCAAAAGCACCGCTATTAGTGTTGTAATTACCGTTTACTTTAAAGTTAACCCTACCCTTGTTAACTACCTCCCCATTGGAATGCCCATTTTCTAAAATGCTCGTCTTTACATCATCATCATCTGTAGAATCTTTACCCGATTCACCACCACCACTCTTTTTTCTATTACCACTTTCCAACCCCGATTTTTGCATTTGTTGTCCTTGCTTTTTCCCTAAATTACTAACCGGTTTCGCCATCACCTGCTTAGATTTCTTCATCTCCTCAGCCCGAGCCTCCGCCTCTTTCCTCAGCTGTCTAAACGTTTCATCAAAATCATCATACACCGTCCGTTTAGGATCATAAATCACCGAAAACTCTCGCTTCACCATAGCAAGCAGCTCATCCACATACAAAAGATGGAGAATCTTCTGATACACCGCAACAAAAACAAGACCGAGCTCGTTGTGGAACGTCCATTTGAGCGTGTATGATGCCCCGGGCACATCATAATTGTACGAAGCAGCACCCGATCGCTCCTCCAAAAGGCAAGACCGTATCAAGGTGTCAATTGGTGATCCCCTCAGAGCATTCCCAAGCTCTTTGCATGTCCAGAGGATTAAACCCCCTCTAGTGAAAATCAATAACTGCTCTAACATTTCTTACCCAACTTATACCTGTACATCACAACAACAAAACAAAACATCCCAAATAAATTAATCAAAAATGGAATTACAATTTACAAACTGGTTATGATCTAACCAAATTGATCCTTTAATTTCAGTTAATCACTTTAAAATTGCACATCCAAGCACCAAATTCATTAATAATCAAATTTGAAAAACCTAATTTGATCTACAACACCATTGAAACCCTAACAGTTTATAAATACAGATCGAAAACCCTATATATTTAATTTTACATCTAACAGATGGATCGAGCTTCAAAAACCTAATTTTGATCTTAACTAACATAGTATAAATTAGATCAGATTAAGAATAACCGATCGGCCGATTCATAATTGTGAACTGAAGACCACATAAGAACAAAATAGTTAACAATCAAAACTTGAAGATTTGAGATCGAGGAGAGAAACAAACCTGTAAAGTGATTAATTTAACTTGGGAGATCAAACAAGAAACCGAAGAAGAAATTTGAAAGGATGAAAAGAAAAAAAGAAAGAAAATGTTGAAGATGAAAAGGGTGCGTTTTGTATATATAGTGGACGAGTCTTTTTCGGGGAAAGTCGTCTTAAAATTTCGATTATTTTCGGTCAAATTGAGTCGGCCCAATAAACAACATACACGCATCTCCTAGTTGTGCTTCATGATTGTATGATCGTCAAAAATATGATCATCTTTTTAATCATCTACAAAAGGCTATAAAACCACAATCTTTAGTTCTACCACAATATATGATGGGAAGAAAAAATAGTTTTGATTGTAATTTTGAAGGTTGGTTAGGATGTGTATAATGTAAGTTGATTTGAAAATTCGTTCGATTTGAATTGATAAAAAAATTTACTTAGAGAGGATCTATTTTATTACTATAAATGCATAAAATTACTTCAAGCTACTAGGATGCAAAAATACGTGTAAATGACTTATGACCTCATTTTTTCATGATCACGATTTTTCCTGATGTCTGAATATGTCTCAAGTAATGTTAATCTAGCTTCTGTAGGACATTCAAATTTGAGGTTTAGCTAAAGCAATGAATTGCATATACTCTTCGCAAGAGAAAATACTCATTACGATTACTTGGATGTTGACTATTTTAGTGTAATTAGATTGACTTGTTAATCAAATGAATCATGATATGCATCAAACAAGTTAGGAGGTACGAAGTGCACACTTGTTTAGTTTATTATGATTTTAGGAACCTAATTGGCACTTAGGGGAGTAGCCCCTAAGCAATGAGGGTTCCAAGGGGGCAGGCGAGGGACCGGGGGCAGCGCCCCTGGAAACGGGTCTAAGGGGCGGCAGCCCCTGGCGGGATCCAAGGGGCAGAGCCCCTGTCTTTGACAATTGTTGCTATATTAAAAATTCATTAGAATTTGATTTTCCGGATTTTCACATGTGAAATCCGTTAATCAAAATGAAAATAAAATGGCACAATTTTATTTCAATTTCAAATTTAAATGGATAACTGCCAAAGACAGTTATTGACCCTAATCCTGCAAAAACTGGTTTCTTGGTCATTTGGAAATCTCTCTGGTTCACGAAAATTCCCACACACATATTCGATTCTTGATATCTCAATCTGATTTTTATCCGATTGAAATATTCGGATGAACCACCGAATAATTTCGAGCTGAAAGGGTTTCACGACTCTCAGATATCCGTTGTTGCAATCTTAGAAATCCCCTGCATTGGAGGTACCCTAAGCTTAGATACACTCATTAGTTGACTTAATGCTTAGTAACTTGCTTAAAATAAAGAAGTGTTCAAACCTTTTGAAATGAGTGAGTGTTGTGACTCGCCCTTTAAAGCTACAAAAAGAAACATCCAAATTTAATGGCGAGAGTTACAATGATCATCTTCGAAAGCAAACAACTAAGATTTGCATTTGATATGTTAGAGGTGTTGAAATTACAGAAAACGGATTGAAATTCTTGGATACTCTGAAAAGCGTGTAATCACTTTCAGATCAAAACTATTTGGTGGTTCACCCAAATGTTTGATCGGAAACAAATCAGAGTTTAAAGAACACCAATATGGAGAATTGTGATGAATGTTATATGAACCAGAAAGAAAATCAGTATGATCAAAATGAAGAGTAAAAACTGGGAAATCAAATAACTGCCACTTTTAATTTCAAATTCGAATTCGAATTTAATTAAATCCGCCTAATCTTTTGACAACAAATTTTATATAATAAATTATATAAAATTAATTTCTAATGCATTTTTTTATAAAGCAATAAGTGTCAGCTCGATCCTAGCCAGGGGCTGCCGCCCCTTGGACCCCGCTTCCAGGGGCGCTGCTCCCGTACCCCCGTTATATCATGATAAACTCAAATAAGTCTGCACTCCGCACCTCCTAACTTATTTGATATTTATGATAATATGTATTGATCAAACAAGTCAATCCAATTACACTAAAATATCCAACAAGGAGTTTGTTGACACGCGTTTTGACAAACAGATGTTTGTATCATATGGTACACTTATACATGGCAAGCCTCTTCACTTTAGAGGTACACAACATCCACTCCCCGGTACTTCTAGTCTCGTTAAACAAACAAACAAATAATAGTAACTATAAAACTTAGAGTAAACATATGATCATCTTTTACAAACTTCATCACCAACCCCTTAAGCACTACCATTCATCACCACCAACTACCTAAAAATAGTTTATCACACTAAAATCATGAACATGGATTTTCATGGGATTATAAGTTTAAGGATCACATTGTGATTCATATTAACGATTTCACCTCTACTTCCATCATTGGTTGCTTTTCCTAGGCACACAATAACAAAAATTCAAGAAAGCTGAGAAACTGATTGGTAATATGAAGAAAGTTGACATCATCTTAATGTTGTCACATCACCTCCACCGTTTCACTAGCCACCATTTGCCGCTAGTTCCTGAATCGGAAACTTTTGTGTCACTGTAGCGACGAATACAAGAGAAGTGATAGTGCATTCACACAGTCGAAAACAACATGAGTCGGAAACTTTTGTAGTGAAGCATGAGATTGCGTAGTGGCGCGTAGTGATCGCTATGTCAAGGTCAATCAAAAACACTTATAAAAACTACAACTTAGCTACCTTAGACTATAGACAGGGAAGTAGGGTTGTCGAATCCACAGGGAATTAGTGGAAAGAAATAATTGCTTAGCTTAGAAAATTAGAATTAAACACATATCAAATAAAGATTTAACTCCCTCCCAAACTTCATATTCTAGGTTTCACATACAATTAAGTTATTCAATTTAGACACCACATAGACATAGTGTTGGAAAATTAGTTGAATCAATAATTGAAAACAGATTCTTTGTCAAAAAACCTATGCAACTAGTTTGTCATAACCAGTATAATCCAATTACCCAATTAATCAGTATCAAGTTACCCACTTTAGTCACCCAACCCTGTTATTAAGTTTTGTTATCAACCGAACACAGTTGTAAAGCAAGCAAACCCAAAACACATAGAAAAAATTGTCTAATTCAACCAATACATCAATCAATAAGTTATTGTCAGAAACTGAAAGATCTAAAACATGTGAACAACTGAATCAAATACGAAAACCTAAACGAACCATTCGCCGGGAAGAAGCCACACGCAGCTTAGCCACGCATGCTTGTCAGACACGCGAGCATAGCTTCAATACTTGATCCGGAACTGCTCTTGCCTCTGAAAATCGCCCTTGGTTGCTCTGAAATTGGTTGATGATGCGTAATGTTTTAAGTATATAAAAATATAATAAATATATTTTTATGATGGTCTTACGAGATCCGGTTTTAAATTTATAAAATGATAATTACTTTAACTTAAAAACACACACAATAGGCAAGTGTACCTATCGCAGCGTAATATAGTTTAGGTGACATGGTCGAATTCCAATACTCAACTTTTGTTAACGTTTAGCCGGTTTAATTAGTGAGTGAGTTTTGTGTGCTTGTGGAACAGAAAAGTAAATGACAGAAAAGTAAATGACGATAAAGTAAATAGCAGAAAAGTAAAAGCGTGCGTGAAGTGTGTAACAGAAATGTAACGAACAGAATAGTAAATAACAGGAAAGTAAATAGGTCGAAAATGATCAGGTTACGAATAGTATTGCTTTGGGTTTCGAATCCGCTTGGTACGTGATAATGTTAAATTGACTAATCTAGTGATATGACTACTACAAATGTATTACCCGGGTCACCGCTAGAGCCTCGTCCTCATGACATTTGATTTGTAAATTTAAAAGCTTTAACAAGTGGTAGTGCCTCCCGTTAAGGACAAAAATTACCCTCAACCCTTCGAACGGTCATCTCCGGGTTGGTTTAAGACATCAGACGTAAAATGCTTTATATTAAAGTTAAATAGGTGATTATATTTTGCTCACCGGGAGGCGGTGTAACAAAGGGACCAAGTATAAAGACGTACCGTTCCCAACATGAGTTCACCAATTCTTGGTCACATAATAAGTTCGTATAAAGACGTACGACCTTACTAGTGTTGACCAAGCCTTGGCTTATCAATCTCTACTTGTATAAAGACGTACAAGCTTCAAGAGAAGTTTGATTAAAAAGGTTTTATACTTTAAAAATCAAGAACACTCACAAATATAAAGAAGGATTTAGACAATAATAAAAGCCCACCAAAATAGTGGTTTTAAGGACGAATAGTTAAAGACATAAACACATCACTTGGATTAATACGTTAAACATTAACGTGCACCAAACTTCATCTTCACCCTAGCAATACAAAGAGTTTAGCCACGAATGGCCATACTAACTAGCATAACGCTGAGTTTCGTATGCTCCCCTATTACGGAACAAGGAGGAAGAGCCCCTCCGCTCACTACTCTCTACTCTAACTATGAACTGCACTCTCAAACAAGGTCTGGATGGGTGTTCTTTGATCTGAATTGGTGTGTAGAATGAAGAACTCAAGCCATCTATTTATAGGCCTCAAAATGAGCAATGCACGGCCGTGCATTGGATTGCACGGGCATGCAAACACCTCGGGAATCAAACAGGGTACAAAGGACAGTGTACCAAAGTTTGGGAAGGGCAGAAAGGCATTGCACGACCGTGCAACCCTCTGCCTGCTCCCCGGGTTCGTCTTTTAGCTGTTGGTTTGACTATGTTGACCTGGTTTGACTTCTTGGGGGTCAATGCTCGGGTTTGGTCCTTCAAAAGCTTGATTTTTTCATGTTTTAAGCTGGTTTTTACTTTGTTTATCTTGGAGCACCGAATAACCTGCAATTGTGAAATATTAACGTTTTAAGTATCAATTGTAAGGTTATTAATCAATTAGTACCATAATATGGGGATTATTATGCATGCAAAACATGTATAATTTAGGACATATCATAATACCCCACACTTAGACTTTGCTTGTCCTCAAGCAAACTCATGCATGATCATACCTATAACTAAAAACTTTACAAGGGAAATGGAACTCCAAGTAGTTGGAAATTCCAGGATAACTCTTGACTTGCTTATTCTATTTTTGTATTTTTCTATGATGGAATCCATGACAAGCCTACTAGAACTTCAATTATGCATAAACTTTCACTCCTCACAATGTTCACTCAACTCTAGGGTTATATATGTATGGATAATGTAAGTTAAGTGGAACACTCAAGTTCAAATCGAATTATGCAATGATCATAAGCTTGTATGCAAATCAAGTCTCTACCAATTAACTAATTAGTATGCATGAATCAAGAGGACTTTAAAAAGGGTTGCAATGTGGCTAAAATAAAAATAAAGGGGTGAAGATGAAAATATTTTTGGGTTTTTAGGGATTTAAAAGGTTTGAAGGGCGACAACTATCGTGAAACACACCACTACGACTTCATGGCTTAAAATGGAAAAATACTAACAGGTCCCTTTACAGTACTCGGATCATGAGGGTATAACTAATCCGAGGGCTCGTTTATGGTCGGATTGCCAAGACCAAGATCTCTCATTAGTGCCAACTCTTTCCTTACTGCGTAGTACACATTGCTGCCTCTCCGTATGGAACTTTCGGCTTGTAGTCTAACCGCTCTAACTTTGATCAGATGTGTGTACTCACTTTGGGAATGAGTTTGATTCTTGCTACATTTTCCATCGTGGCTCCAGTTGCCACACTTCACACATTTTTCGTATCTTTTGGCTCTTCTTTTGGCGGCACTTTTTGATAGGCCGCAGAATGGTGACAGTTGTTCTTGCTTGCGCCACCGCTTTCTTACATCACTAGTTGCTTTGAAAACTTTCTCTCGGAGTTCGGGTGGTAATTCAGACTTTACGAAATGAAGGCAGAAAAGCAAATTGAAATCAAAAGAATGCATATCCAGCTCTTTAAGGTCTAACCGGTAAAAGACCAACTTTTTTTTTAAATCAAGACAATTCCTTCAATAATTCGTTTTCCTCAATTTCCTTGAAATAATATTTCCATAAATTCCATGTAGATAGTTCGGCTGTTTCTTCATAATACATCCACCTTCTTGTATATTCCAATTCCTTTTAGTAGAACATATTCTTTCCGAAGTTGCCTCAATGGTAAGAAACTTGAAATAACGACATAGGATATTTTTTCCATTTTGAAGACAGTTAGCCAATAACCGGTGTTTACAAAGAGCTGGTTGGGTGATAATTGTGGGTAGTAGAAAAGAAAAGGCTAAGGCTCAAAGGGCTATCTAAGCGGATTATATTTTTAGGATTTTTGTATGCATGCAAAACATGTATAATTTAGGACATATCAGCTGAATGAAAGTTTTTTGCGAATTAGGGTTGGATTTCCTTTTAATTAGAATTAGGGATTTTTTGCTGATCCGCCGGCCCTTCGCGTGTCGCGAACTCTGAAGTCTAGCCCTTCGCGTGGCGCGAAGGACAATTTAGTCGGGGCCTTTTTTCTTCTCCTCGCGTGTCGTGAAAGGTTCATCCCAGGTCTTCACGTGGCGTGAAGACTCAGTTTTCCATGAATTTGATATTTTTACACTTTAACCCCCTATACTTCCGTGCCTTTTCAATCATGCCTCGTTATCCGCTCAATTAGCACTTAATACCTGTAATAGACACGAATACAAATACCAACATAAAACCAACTCGATATACAAAGTAAAACTATTAAAACTATACAAAACCGACTCTTAAACACGGGATATTTGACCCAACATCACGTAGCAACGTCGATAATGGTTGGGTTGGAGATAGTTTATTCGGTTTTGAATATCAAGGTTGTTTATGTGGGTAGTGATGCTAGGTTGGGCACGATACCACACCGAAAGGTGGCTGTAACATCCCGAAAATTCGTAAGCGAATAGTTTGGGTGATGTCGCCCAGACGCTCTATATAAAACTAACTATAAAACCTAACCTAGACTCCTAACTAATAAAATGAGTACCTTTAACTAAACCGCACTGACAGGCAAGTGTACCTATTGAGTGTAGCACAGCTTAACGGTAAACCGGAATATCGAACCCTAGAGACACTATGATACTAATACTAGACTCTAACTCGGACTAAAGATTGATTTGGTTGGGGGGTTTACTACACTAAAGATTAACTAAGAATGCAATAAACTAAGGTCGACTCAACTAACCAGACAAAGGACAAAGGTAATATCAAGAATGGGAAGAATATCACCTAGGTCGGAATCCTACTTGCAAAGCACAACTTCTATAAGTTATGAAAACTATAATGGATCTGGGTTTCTATGGAAACAACTCTAGACAGCCTAGTGGATCCCTAATCACTCTCAGGGTGTCACCAACTAAGGAACCTAAAGATGTACTAACTCACCAGATTGTTGGATCACTTCTCAGGTATTTCCAACTATGATAAAGTACCCTAATAGACAGATTACCTCTCAGTCTCTCCGTCCACCAATACATTCGAAGAATGCACGAGGTAATCTCAAGATAACAAGTATGACACGAATAGCAACAATCATTAGACACCTAATATCGGCTTCCTCTCAGACAGCTGACACTCGGATTCCTAATGACGAAGACTAAACGACTAATTCTCACCTCTCGGGTATTGAACTAGGATACACACTTAACTCTAATAAGCAATCAATCACAACTCCTATGGCTACTACGTCTAGCAAACCACCCTAATCACAAACCCTAAGATCTATGACCAAGATACGAAGATCAAACTGGCAGACAACCACAATCAACGCAAGGAATTGAAATCAAACACAAGATCAGATCTAAACATGCAATAACATCACAATTATCAACTCAAGATCTTTTACAAAATCATAAACCCATTAATTGAATCCAAAAACTGAAAAAAATCCAAACTTTAACTAGTATTCATCAATAACATAGGCAATATCAAAGTTTTAGCCTAGGATCATACTCAAAACAACTAAAACAGAAGTATTAAGCAAGAACATGGTTTCAAACATTCAAATCAAAGGTAAAAATCCAATCTTGTAAACCGAATACGTAAAACTACAAACTCGGGATACAAAGATGCAAGCTTTCCTCTTCAATTGTCTTCCCCAGCCTTAAAATCGCCTCTAAACCCTTCTCTGGACGGCAAAAGATCGAACTCCCCTCATAATGGGAACCAAAATTTATTTAAATTCAATTTTTAGGGTTTTGCGGAAATTAGAGCTCCAGCGTACCGCGAGACATTTGGGTTGGGTTCCTTGCGTACCGCGAGGAACAAAATAGTCGCAACCGGTTTTCCTTTCCCTCACGTACGGCGTGAACTTTCCTTCTCCTCTCTCGCGTACCGCGAGAGGCATAAATTTCCCATTTTCTTCTTTTGAATTCACGGCTTCATTCTCGTGCTCGGTTTTTTCACGTATTCACTTGTAATCTTCACGAGCACCTGCAAATATACAATAGACTCAAATACAGACTTAAACGAATAAAAACAAACACAAAACTAATCAAAAACGCACAAAACACTAGGAATAAAGATGTGTGCTTTGCACTACATCAAACATCCCCACACTTAACCTTTTTTTCGTCCTCAAAAAAGCTTCAAAGGGAATCATAACTCAGATCTAACTTAACAAACATCAATTTCCAATTAGTAAAACATACTAACGTGTTAAAAAGCAATAATTAGTATTTATGTTCGATTAAACCCAACACCAACTTTCAAGCCCCCGTAATGTGTTCTAATTCATTTTATACAATTATCAATCAACCTATGTGACTCACACTTAACAATTACAGCTCTACATAATCCTGTCTCACGGTCATATCTAGGCACGGATCAAACCATATAGATTTACCCTACCACGTTAAACTAAAATTTACAGGTTTTTAGAAATCAGATGATCAATGAATGAATGGATGAAATATGAGCATTATTAAGCAAATTAACTTTCGTCTAAAGGAGTTTCAACCAAGTCACTATCCCGGAAGGTAACACATAGACTAAGTCATATCAATAAAGCACATAAGAATCAACCTAGTGGTGTTTCAATCTGGCTGGAACCTGACATGTGACACGTAGACGAATCTTATATTTCAATTAAATAAGCTCAAGAATTATGGAATTATAGATGCGGGCGCCACCAAACCCGATTTATTCTCATAAAAAGAGAGTGGTGTGCCATGAAATTTCAAAAACCTCTAAATTTTAACTTAATGTGGTACCTATCACCCTATGTTGACAGTTTCAGTATTACCGATACTCTAAGATGAATACCTACAAGATATCATGATTTTTTTCAATTATTTCGTAAGTAACACTCACATGATATTTAAGCTATTCAATTGGCTGGGTCTACCAAAACATCACTAATTAGACATGTTTTCTATTATTTAACCATTTAAACTCAACAAGCAGATCTAGTTATACTATCATTTTCCATTTATTTTGCAGTTATTTCCAAGGACATTTTTTCAATTTTTTTTGTATTTTTGAGTTTTTATAAACAAACAAACTAGACTCAACTAGACACTCACATCCCCACACTTGAAAGACACATTGTCCTCAATGTGAAGCAAAACAAAACTAAAAATAAAAATTCAAAAACAAAACAGAAACAGGAAGCGACTTAGCTGGTAATGTATATGCAAACAAATGTGCAGCTTCGTTCTTCCATGTGTACACCGTATAGCATTTCGGTCACGGTTGCACAAACGACTGTCTGGTTTCCTTTACAACTGGATATAAGAGTAATCAATCCCGCCCGAATAGAGATTGAGTACGGGCGGAATGACAAAACCTGCAAAATAAACCTCACACAAACCCGCAGCATTAAACTGACTCAAATTAAAATAAAAGACTCGACTGACTCAAACTGACTCACTAAGAATTAAATACTCAAGATATATAGCATGCAGAGAAACATACTCAATGGGTGGCAAACACATAGACATGGAAGCCACAGCAAGGTGAATCATCGGTCACGAATGGTTTCAAGTTTCCCATAGTACTGATGAATGATGTTGATTATGATAGAGGATGGATGATCATGATAATGGATGAATGAATGATGGATCATGAATGGTGATGGTGGGTGTGGAAAACCATAGAAAACAAGGGAACAAGGCAAAACCAGGGGGTCCCCTATCGCGAGAAAATAAGCGGCTACTCCTCGCGTACCGCGAGGGAGTGGCATTTAAGCCGACCCCTATTTCTATCTGTCGCGTACCGCGAGGGCCATCTGGTGACAGAAAGTTTTGAGGGTTTTTGTACTTAGAAAATTTTTGACCCCTCAAATATTTTTCATCTAAATTCTATAAAACCTTATTCCAAGCATAAAAACATATGTAAAAATACCTGGAACCTCATTCTCGATGATTTTCCTCAATGAATCAAGCGCGAATTCCTGCAAAACATGACACAAACAAAACACATATACCGAAAAACACATAAAAAGACACGGACTCAAACCAAGTAATGCACACAAACTCTACATCCCGGGCACTTTCCTGAGATTCAAACAAGCCTATCAGGAGGCTTCTCCTTGATCATAACCGGTACCGCCTTCATCCTTCGTGGCCTACCGGTTCTCCACAATCTCAACAAACAAAAACTCCTACCAAACCTCAAATGTGTATCATGTATAGCACTCAGATCCGTCCACCAACACTTAAACCTACCAGGTCTGAAGATAAAACTGTTCAAATACTCCAGCAAGCGGTCACCTCTAAACATCCCCACACTTGGGGTTTTAATTCTCCTCAAACTAGATGAATCTATCAAAGCACGATTTCTCTCACGGGGCGACCTAGATTTAGGGGATGACTCGGCTGCTATCCCCTCAATATGAACAATAGAAAAAGTCAAAGGATCAATGTGTGGTATCATTAAAGGTGTGGCCTTTAACCTCTCGCCCGGATCCTCATGATCCTCAACAACCTCCACGGGTGCCTCACAAACTATCTGCTCAACTTGTGCTAATATCTCACTCAGACTGTAATCATCATCGTCAGCACTTAGGAACGAGGACCCTAGCAACTTCCTCTCAAACTCCTCTAACCAATCCGGAGGCTCCTCTATCATTCCTATATCTAAATCATCCTTTATTGGATTAGAGTCCCGGTGATCGTCCATGGAGGCATCAAGCATGCACACGGAGTGGCTATGCTTGCCAACATCCTCCACGGAGTTTGTAGCATCGAATGTAATAAACTCATCCCCAACACGAAGTGTGAGTTTCCCGTCGAAGACATCAATCATCGCCTTGGTGGTACGTAGGAACGGGCGTCCTAGGATGAGTGGAACTTTGTCATCCACCTCCATATCTAGGATGACGAAATCCACGGGGAATACAAACTTACCGACTTTCACTAAAAGATTCTCCACAATTCCCCGTGGATACTTGACTGAGCGGTCAGCCAAGGAAATGCTCATATGCATCGACTGCAGTTCACCTAGGTCGAGCTGCTTATAAACAGAATATGGCATCAGATTGATGCTAGCACCCAGATCAGCCAACACGTGGTTTAGATGCAAACCTCCAAACAGAAACGAGATCGTGAACCGATCCGAATCCGCCATCTTCTCCGGCAGTTTGTTCTGCACCAAAGTAGAACATTGCTCACTAAGTGAGACTTCAGAGATCCCTCCTAGTTTCTTCTTGTTGGAAAGAAGATCTTTGAGGAACTTTCCATACTTAGGCATATGCTGGAGGGCCTCTATAAATGGGAGATTGACCTTGAGTTGTTTGAACATATCAAGGAAAGTACCGTATTCCCTAGCGTGCTTATGTGGCAAAACACATGCTGGATAGGGGATACGACTCAGGTCAATCTCGGGGGACTTCATCTCCTCCCCCTTCTTCTTCTCCACTGCCCTCTTGGCAGGCTTCTCCATCTCTATCTCTTCATCCATCGGCTCTTCTTCTTCGATAACCGGTGGGCTCTCCTTCTCTTCGGTCCTATGACTTCTTGTCGACTCAACTTTTACCTCGGGCTCCTCTATCCTCCAAACATCGATCTCAGCAAATCGAGCTCTCTAGTCTACCTTATTCACTTCCTCTACCGAAGGTATGCCATACTCAATGGAGTGGGAGTCATACTCTACAACCTCTTTCTTCTCCACACTCCTAACAGACACGGCCATCACTGAAGCGTTTGAGCCCGAAGATGGGCCTCCATGTCTACCCTTCAGGCTCTGAGCGATGTCTCCTACCATGCGTTGCAAATCCTGGAATGCCGACTGTTGATTCTTCATCAGAGTGTCGTGGCTATCCAGTCTTTGCCGAGCATCCCTATCATTTTGCACTAACTGAGCAAGCAACTGTGTCTGATTCTCTATCATCTCCTCAATCTTCCTTGTGTTGACACTGCTTCCTGAACTTGCTCCCCCTTCAGCTCCTCCATACTGCTGCTGGCGACCATTAAACCCAGGCGGGTTATTTCTTGATCTCCATCCCAAGCCAAAAGAATTATAGTTGTTGTACCCTCGGTTCTGGTTCTGGTTTCCAGCATAGCTCACGTGCTCCTGATTATTTACGGGGCAATCTCGGGTGTCGTGGCCTCCTCTGCACACTTGACACCGCTGAGCACTGAGCTTCAGCTCCTTGATCTCGTTAGCCATTGAGTCGAGTGCAGCAGCCATGCGAGTCTCAGGAATGACCTGATGCACACCTCTAGGAGAAGAGGCGGGTTCTCTAGCACTAGGAATGGAAGTCCTAGTAGATGGATACTGTTGTTAAGCTTGAGCGAAACTCTCGAACATTTCCTCGCACTCATCAGGCTCGAGTCTCTCCATGATATGGCCTCCCGCAGCTGTATTGAACATTTGATGCTTCTCGAAGGTGAGACCATTGTAGAACTTCTCCACTAGAGCCCAGTCGGAAAGACCGTGCCGGGGACATCGGCTCAACAGTGAGTTGAACCGCTCCCAGTCCATGTGATAGGGCTCGTCGGGATCCATCTGGAAGGAGTGGATCTGATCCCTAAGGCGAGCGGCCCTGGAAGGTGGATAGTACTTCTTGTAGAATTTGGCTTAAAGGTCCTCCCATGTGGTGATAGAATTGTCAGGAAGGGTGTCAAGCCAAGTAGATGCACGACCAGAGAGCGAGAATGAGAAGAGACGCAAGTAGATAGCGTCCTTAGACACACCCGTGATATTGAAGGTATCACATATCCGCGCGAAGCGGGACAAATGTCCCGGTGCATCCTCATCCTCAAGGCCATGGAATTGGGTGGCATGAGTGATCGTACTCATGACATGTGATGGGATCTGCCAAGAATTGGTGTTCGGTATAATGGGGCGTGTGATCGAAGATCTCGCACCCGTGACCCCGTCACTGGCCCTCTAATGTACTGTACGCCTCGCTGGTGGGTTAGCGTCACCCATTTATTGAAAGGGGATTGGGCTAGTAGGGCGTACCTGGGTGCGGCACAATGCTTTCAAACACTCCCGGAAGTCACGGGTGCGCTCGTGTAGCTCTCGCTCAGGCTCAAGGAAAGATGAGAATGATGGTGATCCCTACGAACGAGTATGGTGCATAAACAAAAAGACTCAAGAAGGAAACAGAACAAAGACTCAAAGACACACAGAAAGACTCGATTCTAAATTAGACAATCAGATAAGACTCACTAGTAGCACAAAAGACAAGTAGCATAGAAGATAAGCACACTCACAAGACTCAAAAGAAAGAGAAAATAAAATAAACCAAAAATCACTAAAAGAACTAGTCAAAACTAATATTGCTATTGCTAAGTGTCCCCGACAACGGCGCCAAAAACTTGATGTCGCCTAGACGGTCTATATAAAACTAACTATAAAACCAAACCTAGACTCCTAACTAATAAAATGAGTACCTTCAACTAAACCGCACTGACAGGCAAGTGTACCTATTGAGTGTAGCACAGCTTAACGGTAAACCGGAATATCGAACCCTAGAGACACTATGATACTAATACTAGACTCCGACTCGGACTAAAGATTGATTTGGTTGGGGGGTTTACTACACTAAAGATTAACTAAGAATGCAATAAACTAAGGTCGACTCAACTAACCAGACAAAGGACAAAGGTAATATCAAGAATGGGAAGAATATCACCTAGGTCGGAATCCTACTTGCAAAGCACAACTTCTATCAGTTATGAAAACTATAATGGATCTGGGTTTCTAAGGAAACAACTCTAGACAGCCTAGTGGATCCCTAATCACTCTCAGGGTGTCACCAACTAAGGAACCTAAAGATGTACTAACTCACCAGATTGTTGGATCACTTCTCAGGTATTTCCAACTATGATAAAGTACCCTAATAGACAGATTACCTCTCAGTCTCTCCGTCCACCAATACACTCGAAGAATGCACGGGGTAATCTCAAGATAACAAGTATGACACGAATAGCAACAATCATTAGACACCTAATATCGGCTTCCTCTCAGACAGCTGACACTCGGATTCCTAATGACGAAGACTAAACGACTAATTCTCACCTCTCGTGTATTGAACTAGGATACACACTCAACTCTAATAAGCAATCAATCACAACTCCTATGGCTACTACGTCTAGCAAACCACCCTAATCACAAACCCTAAGATCTATTACCAAGATACGAAGATCAAACTGGCAGACAACCACAATCAACGCAAGGAATTGAAATCAAACACAAGATCAGATCTAAACATGCAATAACATCACAATTATCAACTCAAGATCTTTTACAAAATCATAAACCCATTAACTGAATCCAAAAACCGAAAAAAATCCAAACTTTAACTAGTATTCATCATTAACATAGGCAATATCAAAGTTTTAGCCTAGGATCATACTCAAAACAACTAAAACAGAAGTATTAAGCAAGAACATGCTTTCAAACATTCAAATCAAAGGTAAAAATCCAATCTTGTAAACCGAATACGTAAAACTACAAACTCGGGATACAAAGATGCAAGCTTTACTCTTCAATTGTCTTCCCCAGCCTTAAAATCGCCTCTAAACCCTTCTCTGGACGGCAAAAGATCGAACTCCCCTCATAATGGGAACCAAAATCTATTTAAATTCAATTTTTAGGGTTTTGCGGAAATTAGAGCTCCAGCGTACCGCGAGACATTTGGGTTGGGTTCCTCGCATACCGCGAGGAACAAAATAGTCGCGACCGGTTTTCCTTTCCCTCACGTATGGCGTGAACTTTCCTTCTCCTCTCTCGAGTACCGCGAGAGGCATAAATTTCCCATTTTCTTCTTTTGAATTCCCGCCTTCATTCTCGTGCTCTGTTTCTTCACGTATTCACTTGTAATCTTCACGAGCACCTGTAAATATACAATAGACTCAAATACAAACTTAAACGAATAAAAACAAACACAAAACTAATAAAAAACGCACAAAACACTAGGAATAAAGATGTGTACTTTGCACTACATCATTGGGTTAGTGGAATAACCCAAATCTTTTTAAATGTCCCGGTTAGCAGGGATTGCCACATAACACTTGATTCAACGAGGATATAAGGGTCGATTAACCGTTTAATGTCTAGTTCTGGAATAAAGTGTTCGATTCGGTTCTAGAGGGACTCGATCAGAACTTAAGGGGGATTTATATATCACCTAAGCAACAAACCCTAGCCATTCGGCTAGGGAAAGTGCGAAGGCAACAAGGAGACGGGAAAAGAGAGTGGTCGGCAAAGGGAGGTTCCTGCAAAGCACGACGCGTTAAGGTAAACCTCGATTCCAATCTTTTACTATTCGTTCCGTCTTGCAAGGTTACCCGATTAGGGTTTTGGAACCGTGTATGGTATTTGGGTGGTGGTGCTTGACGGAAATAGAGGTGCAACGAGGAGCCGGTCAATACAAGTGTGGGTAGTGATGGTGTGACGACGGCTCAAGAAGGAGAACGACATAGAGGCAGCCCATGATGGGGTCGGCAGGAACAAGAATGACGAGGGCGGAGATGGTTGTGTGCGTGCAGCGTGTAGCCGACGGCAGCCGACGTTGGTGGGGACGTCACGGCGGGATAGGACGACGGTAAGAGGCTGGTTCGATGGTACTCTATGTTAATGGTGCCATGGTGGTGACTGTCGAGGACGGTGGAAACCAACGAAGGCAACAGCGGGCCAAGGTGGTGGTCGTGGTGGCGGCATGCGGCCACAATGGTGGTGCTCAACGGTAATGATAATACCCGTGGTGGTGCATGGGTGAGCTCGGATGCGGGTCTCACGACGAACTGGAATGTGCATGGCAAGGTGTGGAGCTAGGGTTTTGCATGGGGAGATCGAGTTTGCATGGTACGTATACGTGCACGTACGGGAACCCGGTTCGAGTATACATGTTCGCGTAAACTAAAGTCTTGCATAACACGGATTTGCATGCGGGCTTGGGGCACGGTTCTAGTAATCATGACCTATACAGGTCGGAGACCATATTATACGAAAACCAGGGAGAAACGAGTTCGTGAATGAGAATTATCAAACTTTGATAACGCGATGGTGTAGGAGTTATGCTATATGAGTTGATTGGCATACGTGTAGAACATGTTCTAACTATGGATGGTACATTTGACAGGTTTGGAGTGTGAACAAGTAATCGGGGTGCAGAACTGGGATTTGGACTCGACATAACTTGTGAGTTTCTAATCCCCTCTTTTAAATGTTTTTAACCTTTTTTGGGCTATCGTACATACTTTCAATACATGTTTTATTGCATTAAATGTGTAAAGAACCTTGGAGTGTAACCCGATGAGTTTATGAAGTTAAATAGTTAAATATGGGGCTAAGGGACTGTGTGTCCATAGGATGTGCGGGTTACAGGTAGGTATATGGTCGTGGGTCATATAGTGACCTAATAGGGGTGAGTCGAGATTGTATTTACAAGTCGTACGGGCACGACTAGGAGGTGTCACAGGGTGTGCATGTACGTGGTATGTGCTTAAATAATGAGATGTAGTATTTGTATGAGTGTTGATATATTAGAAGGGGATTGTGTTATGAGTTAGTCGGGGTGAGTCGGGATATAAGCTTAACGCTTATGAATGCATGTAGGATATCTTATCCTAGTGCTATGTGTGCAGTGTAGGTGCAGTTAATGAGTCATGTACATAGAGTATAATGTTATGTGATTATACATGTGTTATGTGCATTGTGTCATTGTCCTTGTGACACGGCGGGTATTGTGTTTGCGTTGTTGTCATTATGATATGAAAAACGGGATTATGGAGGACGAAGTCCTTCGGGAGGTCACCAAAGGTGACGATGTCCAACAAGACAGTGATGAGCTCGGGTGTAACATCCCGAAATCCGTAAATTTATAATTCGGATAAATGTACAACCCGGTTTTCTGTTAAAGGGTTTGGTTAGTGGGGTTTGGCGCGTATGGATCTATTTAATAAACCAAATGGGTCCGAGTAGTTATTTAAAAAGAAGGTTTGAGATCGAAACGTGCGGGATGGAACTAGAGGGGCCCGGATGAAACTTAGTGGTATATAACCCACATTAGCGCAACCCTAGACCATAATCGGTCTAGAGGCGCGCGACGGCTGAAGGGAGAGCCGAGAGAGAAGGGAAAGCTGGTGAGGAGGGTGGTCGGGCGAAGGACCAAGGCGGCGTCAGGTGGTTTCCGATCGGGAGAATCCGAAACACGATGAGGTAATCTTCTTTTTCCTCCTTGTATTCGGTTTTGGATGGTTTTTCAATGAAGGTTGATTTGTTTCAGTGTTAAGGCCGCTAGATGGCATGTTGGGGATGGTTGGTGAAAGAATCGAGCGAAAACGAGAATTCCGGAGAGGATTCCGGCCACTGTTTGCGTTTCCGGTGGCGGCAGGCAGCAGCGATGGCAGGGGGTCGAAGGGCTTGCTGACACGGTCGCGTGGATATATTATTTGTCCAATTCCGAGTCCGTTTGATAGGGATTCGAGCAAAGCGAAGTCGGACGCACGACAGAGGCGATTCCGGCGACTGTTTCGCTTTTCCGGTGACTAAGGTGGTCGATTCCGGTGACGGAGACTGGAGGGTTGGAAAGGCTTCGGCTATACGATCGCGTGGACATACTATTCACCTAAAACGGAGTTCGTTTGGGTCGGTTTTAAGCTACTCGACTATTGACGCGTGAAACCGAACGTACTGAAAGACGAATCTGCGTTCTGACAGCATCGGTTGCGGCGGCGGCTGACACCAATAAAATTTTAAGGTCAGGTATGTCGAGACGAACGCGTGGATAGGTGGATCGCGCGAAACGGAGCTTGTATGGTCGAGATATAAGCAAAACAATTTTTCTTCTCGCGTGGTGCTTAGCAGTTTCGTACAAAGCCGCTTAGAATGGCTTGTACGCAAAGGTATGACCCCATAAAGCTTTATATTCATTAATGGGGACCATTTTAGGATGTGAAAAGATTGACGGGGATGACATTCGGGAACGTTTTTCGGTAACGTTAATTTAGTCGTTTTTCCGCGATCGAGCGCGTCGGTTGTACGTTTTGGGACGATTTAGACTAAGCTTGTAGCTTGCGGGTCTCGAGTAAGTGGGTTAGTGTTATACAAGTCAGAGGGTTGACTTGGATGTTAATTTGACGACAGGTTTACGTTGGGCTATGCGTCTGCGGGTAGGCGGCTTACGAAAGGAAATTTTCGCGACCGATGAGTTTCTAATCCCCTCTTTTAAACATTTTACTGTTTTGGGGCTATCGTATATACTCACATATTTTATTAAACGAACATATTATGAGTTATGATTTAAACATGAAGTGTTTTATGAGATCGTTATGTAATAATGAAGCTAAGGGTCGTTGTGCGGTCCTTAGGATGGGTGTACAAGAGTGTGATGATCTGCGTGTGTCATCTTATGAGTTAGTCAGGAATTTAGTTAAACCTGTGACGGTTATATAAGGAAAGTTAGCATGGGAACCCGTACGTGGTTCATTAACGAGTTAAGTAAATGCTAGTATGCTGTTAAGCGTCATGTATTTGATGTTGTGTGTAGTTGTGTCGTTGTCCTCGTGACACGGCGGGTATCGTGTTGCATGGGTCTATGGGGTGTCCATAGTATATACGGGCTAGAAGTCAGTATGTTGTTTGTGTGTCATATAATTAATTATTCGGAAAGAGTTGGGTAATGTGTCAAGACGTTAAAGGGATACGTCTAAAGTATGTGTTGGTTTACACACGTAAGTGATCCGTGAAAGGGTGGTGAGTCGTAGTACATGTCCAGGTAGTGTCATGTGTATATATATGTGTTGCTTTATGTGCTTGTATTGTTGTCCGTGTGTATGGTCAACAGTGGTGTGGAGGACGGAGTCTTTCGGGGTCATCATTGTACGTGTGATGTGTCAGTCACCGTATGGTAGATGATATAGTCACCGTGTGGGTGGCTGGGTAGTCATCATGGATGACGAGTGTGTCGCTATAATTAGTGGTGGGGCCCTGTAACAAGGGTGTAACTGAGCTTATGACGAGTATCTCGACGGGGATAACCCTGACGAGGGAGCAGTGACAAGGTATGTGTTTGTATGCATATATATATATATATATATATATATATATATGTGTATGTGTGTGTGTGTGTGTGTGTTAATTTGCATGTAGGTGGTGAGTTATATTAATTGTGTACGAGATGATATTGATGTGATAAATAGATGGAATCAATGTGATGTGTCGAGTTAGATTGACCGTTGTGTCGGGATGAGTACATTGTGTACAATAGTTGAGTCAGTCGGGTTATGAGAGTCCTGGTTAGGACTGGTAAGTCGGTGTCTAGAGATTGGTTGAGTTAACAAGTGTATGGTTAATATATGTATAGTAGATTGTGTGTTATCAGAGTAGTAAGCTCGTTCCATATCGAAGAGACTTACTGAGTTAAAATGGTGAGTAGAGTCTGGGGTGGTGAATCCTTTGGAATATTATGAGGTAACGGGGGTTATTTATATGATGAAAATCTATACAACTATTTTCTAATGACCAGAGGTCTTGAGTAGAGATAAACAATAAACAAGACGAGTTGGCTTTTGTTAAATTAAACTATTAGAACCCACTCAGCGTAGCTGACTTTGTATGTACGTTAGATTGTTTTGCAGGTGAGTCTGCTAGATGAGGTATCTTGGCTTGGGAGCGGGACTACTCGGGTTGGTGCGCATGCATTCGTCAGGTAACGTTATGAAAGTTAACGAGTTTTAAAAGATAAAAATTATTTTGAGAAAGACTTCCGTTGTTTATTTAAATGAAAGTTAGATGTTTTTAAAGAGTTTAACCAGTTATGAGAACCAACTGTGGGGTGTCTGGTTTGGGGCCTTACATCGGGGTGTGTCGAACGCCTTGACGAGGGTAACCCTGGCGAGGGTGCAGAGATAAGGTATGTATTTGTGTGCATATATATACGTGTTAAATTGCATGCAAGTGATAAGTTATATTAATTGTGTATGAGATGATATTGATATGATAAATAGATGGAATCCATGTGATGTGTCGAGTTAGATTGAACGTTGTGTCGGGAAGAGTACATTGTGTACAACTGTTAAGTCAGTCGGGTCATGAGAGTCCTGGTTAGGACTGGTAAGTCAGTGTCTAGAGGTTGGTCGAGTTAACCAGCGTGTGGTTAATATATATGGTAAATTGTGAGTTACCAGAGTAGCAAGCTCGTTCTATGTCGGTGAGACTTACTGAGTTAAAATTGTGGGTAGAGTCTGGGGTGGTGAATTCTTTAGGATATTATAAGATAACGGGGGTTATTTATATGATGAAAATCTACAAAACTATTTTCTAAGGACTAGAGGGTCTTGAATGGAAATAATTATATAAAGAGATGAGTTGGCTGTTGTTTAAATTAAACTATTAGAACTTACTCAGCGTAGCTGACTTTGTATGTACGTTAGATTGTTTTGCAGGAGAGTCAGTTGGACGAGGTATCTTGGCTTAGAAGCGGGGCTACTCGGATTGGTGTGCATGCATTCGTTAGGTAATGTTATCAAAGTTAACGAGTTTAAAGATAATAATATTTTGAGAAAGACTTCCGATGTTCATTTAAATGAAAGTTAGATGTCTTTAAATAGTATAACCAGTTATAAGAATCAACTATAGGATGACTGATTTGAGGCTTTACAGTGGCTGGAAAAGTTGATACCCGATATGGATAAACTTCTAAAGTTATGTTACCATGTGAAGGTAAAAGAGATATTTGTCAGCCGATTATCATGGCATTGGATCCGATTATTGTTGCCTCGTATTATACCTTTATATTTCTCATATCTATCTAATCTATATCTATATCTATACTAAATAATAAATAAAGGTTTCTTAATGCCACGTGTCGCCTCCATATTCATTCTTATAATTTTTTTCTCGCATCTCTCTCTTGTTAAATACACTTCCATATTTTCAATAATAATATATGTAGATGCATGATATGTCCCTAATCCCTTGTAATATGTATTTCATCTATGTTTAATGTAACTATTTGATATATTAATGAAATTACATGTTTATCCTTAATGTTTACTCATATATAACGACTGTGTATTAAACGATCTGATAAATATCGATAACGTTGATCAATCGTGCTATTGAAAGGCCCATTCGCACGAATGGATCATGAGAATGATCCATTCGCGCGAATAGATCATGAGAATGATTCATTCGCTAGAATAAGTCATGAGAATGATTCATTCGTACGAATGAACCATTCTAAGGATTCATTCTTACGAATGAACCATTCTGCTGATTCATTCGCACGAATGAGTCCATTCACATGGCTCATTCGTACGAATGGCCTCTGCACTATATATATAACTTTCACTTCATGAGCACAAAAGGGGAGACAACACATATACACATAGAGAGACTAACCAGAGCAGAACCAGACAGAGCAACAGAACACACAAACTCTTTGCACCTGTATTGTCGAATCTCTGTCCGCTGAGAGTTTCAAGGTCTTGTATCCAACTTCTCTACACCAAAGGGTCGATAGAAACCTTCGTTTCGACGTCTAATCCGCTCGTTTCTCACGACCCGATCCGTGTCATAGATTGGATTGCCAATCAAATCGGATTCCGCACGATTTGGTTCGGTTAATGTGTTGAATCATTGGATCAAGGTAGATCCCGATCCAACAAAGTGGTATCAGAGCCATTGTGCTCTAGATTCAACATAGAAAATCTAATCTTGCTTTTAATCTTGCTTTTTCTAGCTTCTTGAATGTTATAAAGATCACTTGATCGCTGTTTAGCCACGTTCAAAACTTGTGATTATTGCTTCTGAGTGATCTGATCGTTTCAGTTTCCAGATCTGATAAAAGGCTCAATCATTGGTGCTTTTTGGTGCAAAAAAGTCAAACAGCTCTCTGTCGTACGAATGGCTACTATGATGAACTTCATTCGCACGAATGGCTCCTACCATTCGCACGAATAGATCAAGTCTCCTGCTCATTCGTTCAAGCTTCCAATCGCACGAATAGGAAAATCCAATCGCACGAATAGAAAATTCCATTCGCACGAATAGATAATTCCATTCGCACGAATAGACCCACTCGCACAAATCTCTTCTGATTTTTTTTTCAAGTGTCAAAAAACTTCGTTTTTTACCATGTCGGACTTAGCCTTTGTTGCCAGTCAGAACAGAAAAATCCAAAACTTGTTATTAATCGATAATGAAGCTGGAAATGCTAACAAGGCTCCAAAACTCATGACAATGGACGAATATCATCACTGGAAAAACAGGTTTGAGATACACATTAATGGAGTTGATACAAACTTATGGATGATGATAGAGAATGGATATCAAAAAGTGTTGAATGAGGATGGAACTCCTGTTTTGCTTTCCCTTTTAAGCGAACAACAAAGAAAAGATTATGACTTAGAAAAGAAGGCATATGCTATCTTATCTCAGGCCATATCAAGAGAAATATTTCATCAATTCAGGCAGTTTACATCTTCAAAATCTCTGTGGGATGCCTTAGAACAACGTCACGAAGGAAATGCTTCGTTGAAAGCTATCAATGCTAAGGCCATTAAGAAGGAATTTGATAATTTCATGTATATTGGGAATGAGTCCTTAGATGATTTATTTGAGAGATTCTATCACTTGTTGAGTGAATTGCATGCCCATGAGATCAAAACAACGAAAGAAGAAAAGGTTCAATGCTTGGCAGATGCGCTACCACCAAAATGGGATTCATTCTTGATGGTTCTTAAACAGAACAATACTCTTGGAACCATTGACATCAATGAATTTCTTCAGAAATTGAGAGAACAAGAGGTGTTGAATAAGTGGAAGTTAAAGAGAGGCGTACAAGCTCAGGATCCTTCATTGTACTATTCCACATCAACTAAAAAAAAATGCTCCTTTGCAGACTGCGTTTGTATCAAACATGTCAAATGTTTCAGCCAGCCAGTCTTCAACAGCTCATGCTTCAGTTTCATCAAGCTTGGTTCCACAGCAGGGAAATACTGCTAGTACTCCTCCACCAAGCCCCATTAAATTGCAAACAGACAACTTCGACAAGGTTACTATCGAAGTGGCCAAGGAACACATGGCACTGTTGTCTACCGTTGTCAATTCATATGACAGTCTGGTTGCTGGACAGGTTAGAAACAGTCATCTGACAGCAGAAGACTATGCTCAGATTGATAAGGATGAAATGGATCGAATTGATATAATGTGGGCTCTTGCAAGTGCAGTCAGAAGAGCGAGAGATTATGTAAAAAGGACAGGAAAAACTCTCGAAGGGAACAAAGACACTACTTATGGTTTTGATCTGTCTGCTGTTGTTTGTTTTAACTGTGGTAAGAAAGGGCATTTTGCTAGGCAATGTGAAAAGCCTAAACAGACTGGAAACCGCAACCCTTTCAACAACCGTCAAAGCCAACCGAAGCCACAAACTCAAAATACAGAAACAAACCTTGTTCCAGTTACTCTTGCACAAGATAAAGGCACTTCAAGTGGAACAAAAGCTATGGTTGTTGAAACAGATGAGACTGTTGATTGGTCTTTTAAATTTGGAGCTGATGGCAGTTCAGGGGATAGAGCTTACATGGCAAAGGCTGTAGAAATCAATGAAGAATCAGATTCTGATGCTGAGAGAGAGATTGCTTCAGAAAGTTCATCAGCTGCAGACGACACATCTTCAAACAGTTCTGGCTTCACAGCTGAGAATGAAGATAAATCATCTGTTGTCTCTTCAAGTCAATCGACAGCTGATGTGGATGATAACAATTCCTCTTCTGAATCTACCTGTAGCTGTGCTTTTATGGTAAAAACATCCACAGGCATTCAGGTAAATTCTGAAAGTTTTGAATGTGAGTCTGAATCTCAACCGTGTTTAATTTGTGATGAACTTGAAAAGAAAGTTGAGGCACTTAAAAGTCACAACACAGACTTAATTACTGATTTAACTGGTTGTCTTGAAGCAAACCGTGTTTTAAAGGGAAACGAACTTGCCTTCAAAAACAAAATTGATCTTTTAAACAGGCAAGTTCATGAATTAGAAATCTGTGTTATCAACAAACAAAATGCCATCACTTTTTATTTAAACACGATTGATGAAACAAAGAAAAAGCTGGCGCTTGTCGAATGTGATTATGAAACTTTAAATCAAAAGCTGAAAAGTTATTCAAATGCTTCTTACCTTCTTGATTACATGATTTCACGGCGTCCAGGAAAGAAAAATGATGGGATGGGGTATAAAAATTGTCCTCCACCTGTGTTGAATACTATGGTAAACACACCGGATGATAACCCAATCATTGACTTTAAGGTCAAAACGCCACTTGTCGTTGATCCAACCGAAAACAAAATTTCTCAACCAAAGGTTAACGATAATGGTGCTTCGACCTCGGAGTCCCAGTGTGTTGATGGAATGGTAGAAGAGTGGGATGAAGACGACGATGAGTGCCCTACTCGTGGTTTGGGACACAAAAACTCGTCTGCTCCACAGAATGACAGCATTGGTATTTCAAAATCTGCTTCTAAAAATGTTTTTAAAATTAAACAAACCAATTGCCGTCCATCTTATCCCACTACTTCTGATCAGAAGAGTCAAGTAACCAAAGCCTCAATCAAAAAGGTTAATTTTGTTAAAGCTGGAGAGTCTGTTCAATCAAACAAGTCACTCTCTTCAGCTGAACAAAAAGAAGCTAAGGCTGGTGGTTCAAAAACTCACCAAAGTGAAAATCAATACAGATCTCCGAGGTTGGTTGAGCGGAGATACTGTTTTGCGGTACAAAAGGACACGTTGTTGTCAACTGTCCTTATCTTCAGAAGCCAAGTAAAAGAGTTAACCATTTTCCAGAAAATAAACAAAAGTTTTTAAAGTTAAAATATAACTCTTTTACCCAACAACAAGTGCATCAAAAGAAAGTTAAACAAAAGATGCATGACTTGTTGGTCTCTGATTCGAGTTCCACACCTGTACAAATCGTTAAGCAATCCACTGTTTACCACAAACAGTCATTGCACAAACAACATGTGTGGAAAGCAAAATCAGATGATGCTTCTGACGACTGTACTTCAAAGTCAAATGGTTGTTCCAAAAGTCCACAAGGACAGTGGATGGATTGTACTGTTGTAGATGAGACTGGGAAACCCAAGACCGTAAAGGCCTGGGTTCCTAACCTAAACTAATTTTTATCAATTACGTTCCTGTATATATTTTCTTTCTTGCGTTTATTAAAAATCTCAAAAAGATTTTTCATTTTAAAATTTTAGGGGGAGAAAATGTCAGTAAGAAAATGATCTCTCGCTGAGAAAAATGATAGTACACAGACGCTAGTTATCTGAGACTCCAAAAAGATTTTCTTAATTGTGTACAGTTAATTGTGTACAGTTATTTGTGTACAGTTAATTGTGTACAGTTATTTGTGTACAGTTAATTGTGTACAGTTAATTGTGTACAGTTATTTGTGTACAGTTATTTGTGTACAGTTTGTTAAAAAAAATAAATAAATAAAAAAAATAAAAAAGATTTTCCATTTTTGTACAGTCTAAAACCCAAAAACATCTGAAAAACTCAAAAATGAGAAATCGTATCCAACCTTTGGGAAGTGATGGCACACTAACCATATGTATGAAGCACATTGCATTTAATGTCATAGTGAATAGTCACACTAAGTCGACATGTGATGCATTGATAGGCTTATCTTACTGAATCTCGACCATTGATGATCAATCTATACCATATTAGATATTGTCTTGTGAGTCACATAATGGTGAAAGGATTGACGAAAATCAACAATAGAAACTGAAGGTGTTTCTCATTCTGTGCACACTAGTTATCATCGGTTTAATGAGATATCAGAAAGTAGTTATAAAATTAAAAATTAGATTCTGAAGTCGTATACGTGCCATATTGCCTTGTAAATACCTGGCTGAAGCCGTCCATGCGATTAAGAATAAAATAAAAGTATGAATCCGAATCCGTATATGTGCCATATTACCGGGTTGCAGCCTGGTTGAAGCCATCCATGGGATAGGATGAACACAAACACCGTTAGCTGCATACGTGCCATATTGCCTTGTAAATATCTGGCTGAAGCCGTCCATGAGCTGATGGCTGTCACTGTGAATACTAAAAAAAAAAAAAAAAATTGTGTAGTAAAGAAGTAACAGGGAATAACTGAGATCTCATGAACTTATGATGGCTGGTTAAGTAAGTTGTGCTGATTTGAAACATTAACTTGTTTTGAAAAGTAATTCAAGTCAATTCTTAACCAGTGTGGGACACACAGACAATGGACTCAATCCTTCAAGATCATCTTGTAAGTGTTGAGAAGAGGTCTGCATAGGTTTAAGATGGACAAACATATCAATGATCGCATTTTGACTAAGTGTACTTAAAGCTCAGATAATTTGCAATGTTGCTGATTGCTATGAGTTTAGTACTGATCCCATGTTCGGATCTTTCTCACAAAAAGATGTGTAAATACCATTGTATAGTTGTATCTACAAAATTCAAAATGTCTCAGATCATTAGTCATTAAGTCTGTATGATTTCTCATAAGGATCATTCTTACTAAGACATGCGTGTATATATCTTGTTGATATTATTTTCAGCATTACATATTCAAAAATCCAAAAAGATTTTACTTTTCCTGAATTTTTGATTATCTGATAAGACTCGAACGACTGTCAGAAAATCAAAATTTGAAAATCGCTTGACTTCCTGATTGATCAAATCGTTCCTTTACTTTATAAACTATTCCAAAACTTCATAATTGATCCCTCACTTCATAATTAAATGTAAATTACTTCCTAATTAAATTTTTGTTAAAACCAATGTGGTCGGATACCCCATTTGAAAAGTTTAATTTGCATAAGGGGATTGTCCCATTCGTACGAATGGATGAGCAAAATGGCTCACTCGTACGAATGGATGATGAGAACAGGTCATTCACACGAATGGACTGACCATAATGGTCCACTCGTACGAATGAGTGGCAGAATGAATCAAGTCTGGGTCACTCGCACGAATGAACCAGGCCATCCTATAAATAGGCCATTCATTCGCATGTGCAGAATCATTCGCACAAAACAGAAAGCATTCGCACGTCTGTTTCATCAAAATCTGATTTTGAACAAAACTCTGTCAAATCTGTAATCTAATCATTCGATTTCTTTTTACAGGTATAACCCCACAAGTATTCATCGATTGTATACCGATTCATGGATGTTCGATTAGATTTAGGGTTCAAAACCGAAAACCACACCTAAAAACGTAAAAACTGACTTAATAAACCAATTAAACTGCTAAATATTGGTTGAAAACAATAGTCGAGTGTGTTGTTGTCGTTTTTCGGCAAATCTTTTCAAGTGCTAGTTGATTTTTGGACAAGTTGGATCGCGACCCGTCTGTCACACGAATGAGAACTCATTCACACGAATGAAAACTCATTCACACGAATGAATAGGCAGAATGATTCATTCGTACCAAGGGAAAAATGGTCCAAAAGTTCATATTTCCAAAATCTTGCATGTATTGATCTGATGTGCTTCATGTTTTTGTGTTTGCAGACTGATCGTTATGGCGCACAGAGCTCCAGTTGTTCTTAAGGCTTCAATAAAAAGCAACATCTGTGCGTACATGATTCCTACATCAAAGAATGAACGTCCGTTTGTCGGCATGATCGAGTTTTTATCAAGATCAAGGATTGCTCATGCTATATCCCATCACCGGACTCCATATACGTCGCACCAAAGGGAGTTCTGGGCCTCCGCCGAGATTGACTGCGAGGTATCTCCACCGGTCATACGAGGGAAGATCGCAGGTCAAGATGTGGTTGTATCTGCAGCTCACATTCGCCGATTGTGTCAATTTGGTGATCATCCTGAAGATCCAGTGACACTGGATAAATATCTGGTCCGCGGATGCTTCATGAGGATAAAGTACGACGGGAATGTCGCCGAGGGAGTTTTAAACAAAGCGAACCTCTGTCCGCAGTACAAGTATCTAGGACATGTTCTTCTGCATTGCCTCGGTTCCCGTCGTGGCGGATTTGATGATATGCGCGAAACAATACAGAGCGCATTCGTTGCACTGGTGTTGAACATTCCGTTCAACTTTTCCGAGATGGTGTTCACGCACCTTAAGGAAAACATCTATCTTAAAGGGGACAATGCGTATCTTATGTACCCCAGATTCTTACAAATGATAATAGATGACCAACTTCCTCTTCTACCAAGGTCAGACGTCGACATAATCAAGTTAGAACACATGACGGACGTCACTCTAAACAGGGTACAGACCTACAGGGGCAGACCAACAAAGCCAACTCACAAACGACTTATTGGACATCTGGCAAATCCAGAGTATGTGGCACCAGCAAACAGAAAATGGCGTCACGATAACAGTGATTCTGACAGGGAGGATATTGTTGTACCTCCAGCTGACGACCAAGATGATGAAGACCAAGATGGTCAGGGAGATGGTGGCAATGCTCCTAATGTTCCATCTACCGCTGCCACCACCCCCACTGTTACTGCTATCGATTCTTCCCTTCCAACTAACCCAGAAGACGTTAACCTGGACACCGTCCTGTTTACTGATTCTGAGGACACTGAAGATGATTTTGAAATCAGTCAACAAGGGGCAAGATTGGTCGCAACAAAACGAAAAAGGGGAGCAGATCAAGGAAGCTCAAGGGTTGATGATGACGTCAGGGATGCTGACTTTGTCCCTGACTGTCCACAAGTATCTGCTGCTCCTTCTTCCCAATCTACCCCAGTCAAGAGAGGAAGAGGAAAGAGAATGGCCAAACGCCAAAAGTTTAAGCTTGTTAGAAGGACGGAGAGCACCTCTGCTATTACAGAAACTGCCACTAGGTTTGATGCTCCAATGTCAACATCTATGCCTCAGACACAAACTGTGCCTCCTCCCATCTACACGACTGCTCCTGCATCACAGCCATCAACTATTCGAGCTGAATCTTCAATGTCACTGCCGACTGTCTCTCTACACGACCAGATCAGTACTTTAAACAGTTTGGTACTTCGTTTAATGGCTCAGAATGAAGAGCAATCAAAGCGTATTGACCAACAGGGCTCGCAGATCAGTCAGTTGACTCTGCAAAATACTGAACAAGCCCAAGCCATCACAAGTCTTTCCAATAGATGCAATGATCAGCAAGTCCTCCTTCTCACTGCTACAAACCAGAATCAAAAGTTGTCTACAACTGTTAATGCACATGCTCAGAGGATACAAAGGCTAGAGGAGGAAAATAAGAGACTATTGGAAGACTTAGAAAGCAGAAGAGACCCGACACCCAGAATTGAGGGTGCTCGCAATGATGATGATGATGGTGATGATGGTGACGATGGTGATGATGATGACGATGAGGATGATGATGATGATGACGATGATGATGATGATGACGATGATGATGATGATAGTGATGATGATGATGACAATAATGACAAAGATAAGAACGATGGTGCCAATGCTGGTGCTGCATCAAGTGCTGCAAAGACAGCAGAAGCAGAGGCACGAACAAAGCAAAAATCAGACAAATCAGAAGGCCCATCATCAGATAAACAAAAGGGCACTGAAGGTTGATAGTTTTTGTTTTAAGTGTTTTAAGTTGTCTTATTGTAAATATTAGATTATTATGTAAATAATTTCAGTTTTATTTTGATTAAATCAATGAAATTTCTTATTCTCACATGTTTATTTTATGATTGTTTATGTAAATAGTTTTGGATGTGATGCCTCTCAAGCAACAACCTTCAAAGTTAACTTATGTGCTTGACATGCAAGGGATCATCCAGCACTCGGTCATTTATGACAAAGAAGAGGGGGAAATCGTGCATTGCTTGTCAAAAGAACAGATTGCCGAGCTATTTCAAATGAATCCCGACGAAGTCATCACTAAAGAGGCATCTGTTCCTACAACTGATTATCCCTCCTCTGACGAACTAGAAGACGTTGATGAGGTTGAAGTCGAAGACATCACTGATCAAGAATATCCAAAGTACACATCAGTAGATGGTGATGATCTTCCCTCCTTCGCAGACTTATTCACTCAGCAGTCCGACGAGGAGGTCAACCGCATTATCGACAACAAAGGTGATGAAGCCGGTCCCTCCACTATTGACATTGACGAGCTGAATGAACGTAAAAGTCAGTGGATGGAATACATGGCCGAATTAAAGAAGAACTCAAAGCCCTCTCCTCCAACCAAGTACACTAAAGTTTATCGACTCAAAGGACACAAGTTTGATGGTCGTATAATCAGTTGGGCATACTTCAACGACTTAAGCTGCTATGCTATAAAAAGAGAGAAGGGCATACAATATTTCAGGTACCCTCATGATTTCAAGACGCTGCCCGCATTTGAAGTAAATCAATTGGCGCGTCTAAAGCTTCTATACAGCGAATCTTCCGGTCTATCCGAATGGTTTGAACGTCAAATACAATACGAATACCGGAAGAAATGGGTGAACTTCAAGCCACAAATGCCTACACGTTACATTCATAGGGAAAAGGTTCATCCAATCACCAAGAAGCCTCTAATTGTCTTAAAGTGGAAACCTCCAACGATCATGAAGAAGATTCCTTTAAGGAAAATGATCCAAGACTTCTCAGATCAGTTCAAATGGTGGTACTATGATGGGCGTACTGGTGAAGCTGTTATAGTGCTTTGTAAAGAAGGGTCATGGGAGACCATCAGGGTCTTTGATCCCTTGTGGCTAACCAACTTGTCTGAACAAGATGTTACAACTTTATACAAGTGTCAGCCGTTTTTTGAAGTTGCAGATATAGACCAGGCGTTGCAGTATGTGAAAGTGATACGTATATGCTTTGCTTTTGACATACATGCCGGGGTCAACTGGAAAACTCGTACAAAAGAGATGTTGAAGACCAACTAATGTTAGTTAGGTCATTTTGAAGGGATCTAGGTCCAAGGGGGGAGTATGTAGATGCATGATATGTCCCTAATCCCTTGTAATATGTATTTCATCTATGTTTAATGTAACTATTTGATATATTAATGAAATTACATGTTTATCCTTAATGTTTACTCATATATAACGACTGTGTATTAAACGATCTGATAAATATCGATAACGTTGATCAATCGTGCTATTGAAAGTCCCATTCGCACGAATGGATCATGAGAATGATCCATTCGCGCGAATAGATCATGAGAATGATTCATTCGCTAGAATAAGTCATGAGAATGATCCATTCGTACGAATGAACCATTCTAATGATTCATTCTTAAGAATGAACCATTCTGCTGATTCATTCGCACAAATGAGTCCATTCACATGGCTCATTCGTACGAATGGCCTCTGCACTATATATATAACTTTCACTTCATGAGCACAAAAGGGGAGACAACACATATACACATAGAGAGACTAACCAGAGCAGAACCAGACAGAGCAACAGAACACACAAACTCTTTGCACCTGTATTGTCGAATCTCTGTCCGTTGAGAGTTTCAAGGTCTTGTATCCAACTTCTCTACACCAAAGGGTCGATAGAAACCTTCGTTTCGACGTCTAATCCGCTCGTTTCTCACGACCCGATCCGTGTCATAGATTGGATTGCCAATCAAATCGGATCCCGCACGATTTGGTTCAGTTAATGTGTTGAATCATTGGATCAAGGTAGATCCCGATCCAACAATATAACTTTAAACAAATTATTAATTATACTAATTAAACATGTTTATTTTAAATTATCTCATACTATAATAAACTTTGAAATGTAATTACCTAGCTTATGTTTTCAATCAAATAGTAATTAAAAATCAAATTACATTGAATAGTATTTAATGTATTTTTGAAACTCAATTATATATTATTTTTTACATATTTTTTGATTTTATTTTTTATTGTTAGCATATGTAATATATTTTTCCACCTATAAGATATATATATACATTTTTCCACCTATAAGATATATATATATATATATATATAAAGATTTAAAAATTTTATGTATTAATATTTTTTCATCCTGTGTAATACACAGGTTCTAAACTAGTATTTTATATATATAGATAGATCATTATCTCTTATCATTATCCTTTATCTCTTCTAACACCCTATAAATACTATGGGTGAATTCTTCTCAACAATTAATGAAACCTATTGAGTTTATCATGGTATAGAGTGGATTCTTCGTGCTTATGATAAAAAACCTTATTTATATATTTTGCCCTCCAAAATCCTCGGATGCTACCCAACTACACATATAGTTCTTCTTCGTTTGCCCATTTTTCTTCAATGCCAACACTCTAATCAACAGCCTACTTGCTTGCTTCCAGATAACAATCCATATTATGCACGCGCAACAACAAACACCATTATCCAAATATATTTTCTCATTTCTATCTCTTTTACAATCTACGCTATTATCCACCATGACTTCCGATAGCACCCGATGCAGACCCAAACAATACCCCATTTTTATCAACATCTACAACCATCTCGGATAATACCCATACTTCATCAACACTGACCAATGTAGCCAATATAACAAGTTTTATTAGTGTCAAACTTAACAACTATAAATATCTTAGTTGGAAACACCTATTATTCATGTAAGTTTTTATTCGTCCGTCTAGTTTATTGCTAGTCGGTGTTAATAATATCGGCCGTTTAAAAAAAAAGAAACACCAGATGATCACAAATCTTGAAGACAATGGGACTGCTCAAATACATTAGTTCTCACAAACCTGTTGACAAGCCTAACGACTGGGATGATGTAAATGGCTACATCTCTGCTTGTATAAACGTAACGCTTGATTCATCAATTGCACATCTCGCCATATGAACTACAAGTGCTTTACAACAATTACATATAATTGAAGTACCTTATTTTCAACAGGTGTTCGCCAAGAAAACGCCACTCAAAACACAGTTCCAAACCCTGAAACAAGGTAATACTTTCATCTTTGCCTTTTGTGATTATGCAAAACAACTAGCCAACCAGGTGCAAGCAATTGGTGAAACAACCTCATATGAAACCCTTGTTATCGAGATCCTATAATGTTTGAACTAACATTCCAACCTTTTTGTTCTCAACATTGAAACCGCACGAAACACGCTTATTTTTGCATAATTAAGATCCAAATTGCTTATTTTTTTAAGAACGAATCAATTGAAAACAAGATGCTCATCCGAATGCCTTAGCAACGGCGGCAGTGAATTTAAACCAATCACCCAATTTAACACTGTGCCATATATGCAAAAAGACCGGACATGGTGCCTCATCGTATTTCTTTCGATATATTCTAAGTTGGTTTAACAATGTCATTTCGGGTGATTTTATGTTAATAAAATTATATAATTACAAATACAATCTAATTATTAGAGAAATGATTTAAGCCACTTGTTCCTTCTTTAATTATATTTTTAATTTTACCCATTTGACACACCCTAAAACTATATTATATCCTAAATCGACCCACTTATTCGCCATCTCTACTAAAAAAGTTTTAATAAAAAGCATAAATTGTTTTGAACACAATTTAGTAATGTTTGTGTTATTTTCGGGTTTGAAATTCATGTCACCATACACTAAAAAATGGTGATTTGATAGATTCTTGTAATTTTAACTATATGTAAGCAAAAACTATAATTTGGATGGGTTACTTTTTTATGACCTACGTATCTTAAATCTCTAACCACCCGACTTGAAAAGATGAGAGCCAAATGACATGACTTAGACACAACTATGGTAGACTTGACAAGATTTGCATTAAGTGTCTCAAATGTGGCTAAGTTTTGCGTCAATATGACACGTGGCAATGTGTTCGTGATTATCAGTCTAATTAGCGCAAAAGTGGTATTACATTTGTGTCAGTGCCTAATGAACACAAAAGTGGCTATGTTTTACATAAAATTGTTCCACGTATTTAGTATCGATTGTATTTTTTTATTAAAAGATATTGCAAATGTCAATGCATTTAAAAAAAAGTATTACCAATTACTATTACTATTCTAATAATATATTTAGTTAACATAGCTATTGTTGAGATTATCCCACTTTTATTTTAGGTTATTTTGTAGATCTAAAATAAGAAATAATATTTAAAACATTTTTTCTCAAATATTGATCTAGTTTTCAACTATTATATGTTACAAATTTTAGTAATTAATTATAAATTAATATATTATAAAAAAACAAAACATGTTGAAACTAAAAGTTGAGAATTAAAATTAGTAAAGAGACGTTGATATATAAATTTTAAAATTAGTGATAATTACTGACCCCATTTAAAAACCAACGCGGGTGCACAATACCCATCCTATGAGACTGTGACATGTAGTTTTTTTTTTATTTTTATTTTAGTCCTTCAAACTTTATATAATATACAGTTTTAACCCATTTAATTTTCTAATAATTTTATTTTTCTATAACAACTTTCGTTCGTAATTATTTTTAGACGGATCAATCGGCTATCTTTAGGTTTTTTTTGTGTTCGTTCCGGTATAATTTTTTCTAGAACGGAGTTGTATTTAAATTTGAGTACTTTTTTTTCTATCGTACGCTATTGCGAGCGTATGTAAGTTTTTGCCCCGAAAACAAGCCGAACCGATTACGTAAGTTTTTTTTGTATTGAACGCTATAATGACTTTTAAAGAGTTATATTTTTTACTTTCGAATTTTTTTTAAATGTTTAAACGTTAGTTTTTACGTTGAGTCAATAACATTGGATGAGTCGTTGAAACGACCCATAACAAATTTAACCCTTCCGTCGCAACGCTCGAGTTTAAAAACCTAGTTTATATATAAGCACTAATTTATAAAAAAAACTTACCGCCAATTATATTTTGTTAAGAAAGAAATAATTGTCCCATATTTTTAGGGATGACAATGAAACCCGAACCCGATGGGAAAACCCGAAACATTCGGGAGGAGTATGGGGTCGGGTAATCGGGTATGAGACCGGGTTTGGGATTACTTTTGAAATTTTTAGCGGGTTTGGGACGGGTATGAGATATGGTGATATACCCGTTTACCTGCACCGATTACCCGATAACATATACCCGTTACCCGATTATAAACCCGACATAGTTTTCTTTCTTTTCTTATTGATTTTAAGTATATATACCGTATTTATTTTAAGTATATATAATGTATTTATTTTAAATGTATATCCCCGATATGTTTTTCTTTCTTTCTTTTTTATTTTAATTACAATTTTTATATATACCCGGTAGATACCTGATGTCACACCCTGAAATTCCACAACGGATTACCCGCGGGCTGTGACTGTCAAGGATCATCAGTCCCGGTCATTTCGAACGACCACTATATGGTTTTTGAAAAGACATTCCGTTTGAACATCATACCAAGATAAATAAGTAATACATAGTTTGAAAATGCGGAATGTAAAGTGCGGAAGCAAAAGCAAAGTAGCAAAATACAGAAGCACAACAAATTAGGTTCCCATAAACCTAGCTTCTAAATGAAAACATGAAATGAGACTCCAGATATGCAATCCTAGTCCATGCGTGAATGTTTAGCGACCTGAGATAAACATGCTTAAAAATGTCAACACAGGGTTGGTGAGTTCACAGGTTTAAGTAACATAAGCAGTAAAGAAAACAGTGTAACAGTACGCATGTATACTAGTGATTTGATTGTTGATCAAACAATAAACATTAACTATATAAGCAACACCAAAACCGAAGCTCAACGAAGGAATGCAGAAACTAGCATTTTTGCCTCTTACGTGCTTAGCACGCAAAGAATCAGGTCAATTATGCACCCGTTCGACTCCCAGTCAAAGTTAGCGCGACTAACCCGGGTGGGGGTTGTTAAACCCAATAGTACTATTCATGAATCACCTCGCTTTGTGAAATAATTAACGGTTCGAACATGAGAGGACTTTATGTGCGGGAAATGCACCCACTTATATATGTTAAAGCGAAATCACAGTAATCATCATACGACTAAGTAAGAAAATGGTTTAGCATGTATCTCCCCCAAATGGAAAAGTAAGTAAAATGGGGCCGTGAAAACTCACCTGATGCGTGAGTACCGAATACGTGCTAGTAGCAAAAGTTCAAGAGTAAGCCGACCTACGCGTGCCCTAGAATATATAAGACACCTTAAGGTCTAGGTAATGATTCTACATGCAAGTTGGTCATGTAACAGTTTCACCCAACTTAATTCCGTTATGAAATTCCGTTTGACTCGACAACCCGTTGGTGATATGTATTTGTTATCAAAAATATATATTCACATAAAATAAATATAAGTTATGATTTCGATCAAGTGTGTCTATGACTATAAGTAATTTGGTGTCATCTTAGGTTTCGCGCTTTAAAATATAGTTTGACTCGACACGAGTCGTAACTCGATGCGAACGGTAAATAAATATATTATATATATTTATTCAAAATAATGTTTTCGAAATACGTCATGACTTTAGGTAAAAATAATATCTATATCGTTTCTACGAAATATACATTTGAGAATTATCACTCTTAAAATAAGGTCGTTTTTCGTTTTACGACCAAAGTGTGTGTATATATATTTATACTCATAAAATTATATATATTTCAAAATCTAGTCTTTAACTATTAACATTTACGTATACTTTTAGAAATAATAAGTTTTTACAATAAAGTGAAGACTAGGTTTTTGTTCATCTTTATACAAACTTAGTTCCTAATATTTATATATTTCCAAAATCATAATAATAATCATGTAACCCATTTAACAAAAGAAATTAACATAATAACTAGTCATAACCTTTTTAGTTTCCTAACAACTAGTAATTTAACTTTCATAATCTTGACATAACTCAACCAAGAAAATATAAACTTATAGGGAACTAACTATACATAATAATAAATGAAAAACACTACAAAATTTCATGGACAAGGTAAACCCACTTGATGAATCATTTGGGCATACACTTTATTTTAGTTCATGAACCATAAAGTTATAATTAATATTTTTACACAAAAATAAGTCTCATGTAGTCATTTTATAGAGACTCCATGTTTAATAAAAATGGATTTTTGTGGGTGAAGTTGGTACATGACATGTGTATGTAAAAGATAGCATAAAACAAGAACAAAATGTAAATAGTTAGGAGAGTTTTATCACTAGAAGCAAGCAAGGAATATGGATGAAAGTTGTAGGTTGCTTGTGAAACACCAAGAGACCACTTGATCTTTACCAAAAGAGACTTGAAACACTTGAATTAAAGTTTGAAAGTTGAATGTTTGGGGTGGGGACGTGGAACCGTAACTAGAGAGAAAGAGAGGAGATAGTGGATTTTTGAAAAATGGTTTGTATGTTTAATCCATGTAGTGTGGATATCTTATAAACTCAAGATCCTTGGAAGTAAAAGAAAAGATATTGGTTTTGGTTGAGGGTTTGAATTCTCGGCTAAAGAAAAGAGTGGGGAAAAGAGTAATGAATTAAATGGGTTAATTGACATTTGATATATGTTGAGCCAAAAGTGATCATTCACATTTATGGTAACTAGACTTGACAATTCTCATAATAATATGTGATATGTGTGTGGCTCCATTTGACCGAAAGTCCAAAGGGAGAAAAAGGGCACAAATCAAGAATTTGCATGGAATTAGTTTGTGTGTGTGGATGGATAATTTATCTAGGTGTTGACTTAATCTAAAAAAGGGCTAAATTGAAATAAGATCAATATATGTGTATAGCATCTCGACAGAATTATAAAAAAAAGTAGGGGGCTTTATGAGATTCATTAGGTTGGGATATGTAAAAGTATTTTATCATATATATGGTAAATCTTGAATTTTGAAAAAGCCTACACAGAATTCATGTGTGTGCGCCTTGGTTTCGGTCAACAAGCAAGAAAGAAAAGATGGATTCTTTCCAAGATTTTCATAGACAATTATGTAGTCTAAACTAGTATTTAAGTGGTAACGGGTATAAATAAGACGTGATATGAAATAGAGATTTTTTTTTAAACCGAGCTTAATAAAATTATACATTACATAGCTAGTGGCTCGCTAATATATATAAATATATGTTTAGTAATTTAATATAGCGAAATAGCGCGTTATAATAGAATATGCCGGTGAAACGGTAAAAGACGCGCGTTTAAATACTAAGTTGATATAAATAAACACACACATATTTAAGTTCTAAAATAGTATCGTAACATCTCGAAATATTTATTAAAACATAAATATTAGTTATCACCAAGTTTCTCGTGTGCCGGTTATACTGCGTGTGATCCGGTAATTTACCGAATTACCGATGCGTGAAATGTTATGAATGGACTTTGCTACTTATGAAATGACCTTAATTAACCATAATTAAGTCTAACACGAATGTAATGTATGCAATTTATGACAGAGACGGGAACGGGTATTGACCTGAAATTGCCGGTTGTCACACCTGACGGGTTTGGGTCGAGTATACCCAACGGGTATTTTTTACAAAGTAATGGGTTTACCCGAAACCCGCGGGCATACCCGATACCCGACGGGTAATTACCCGATTGAAACCCGACGAGTTTTGGGTCGGGTATGGGACAAACTTTTATAATCGGTTATGGGGTTGGGATTACCTAAACCCGTCCCAAACCCGACCCATTGTCATCCCTACATATTTTATAACTATGTTAGAATCCCGTGTATTACACGGGTTGAATAAATGTAATGTTATATACTAAGTAATAAAAAAATTATGTCTTTAAAAGCCCGTGTATTACACGAGTTGAATAAAATATAATGTAATTTGTTAACACATACATTTGTCAAAATAGAACAATGTGAATATGTAAATACATGATTAAAGAGTTTTTATTTGGATCTTACATGACTATAAAATTATTTTCAATTTGTAGAATTTATAAAAATATGATATACCAATTTAATTGATAATAAACACAGTTTTAAATTTAAAAATCTGTATATAAAAATTGAAATAAATAATTAATTTAGCTGTCTAAAATAATAGAGTTGATTATTAATAGGAGAGAGAGTCAAAAAAATAATAATATTGAGGCCTAAATATGACTAGTGTCTATAAAAAAAAAACCAATGATTTATTAGTATGGTAAGATATTCTTCTTATTTCTAATTTCTAATTTCTAATTTCTAAAGGCGCATTTACCATTTTCATTCCCATTTCATTTCTTTCTCGTTACCCAAGTCTCACACTCTGACTTCTGATACCAACACCCAAACACCGAAGACCAGTGGTAACCGGCACCGGATCTCCATCGAAGAACCTCCATTAAGGTACTATCATCTCTCTCAACACTGCTTTTCTTCTTCTAGTCTCTCTCTACATTCTACGATTCACATAACTAGTGTTCGTTCCGTCGCTTTTACAAAAACTAGGGTTTGCTCTTAATCTAAGCCAAATACGTTGGGATTTGTGCCTTTAGTTCTTTGATTTTCGCGTGCAGTTTGTGTTTGTAGACGTAATAGCACTGATCCATCGGAAATTTGGCTGATATATCAATGTAAAGGAATATGATCCTGTTGCGAAGATAATTTGTTTAATTGAGTTATATAAGTTAATCGTTGTTTTGTGTGCTAGATCTAATGTACTGGAATTTGTTCCGGAGAGTTTATTAAGAGGACTGCTTTTGAACTTTAAAATAAATGTGCAATCTAAATGTTTCAAGAAGTAACTAGTAACTCATTGGATTTGTAGGAAGCATAATAAGTCTTGATTTGTTGCATGTAAACTCCTAGTAGTCCATATTATTTCTGCATATTCTGTTTTTAGGGGGATCAGGGATGGAAGCTGGCGTAAATCTAATTAAATTTCTGTAGTCTTCAATGTATAGTTGTAGGATTAATGAAGTATATTAAGCAGAAAACATAGAAGGAAAATAGAAACAAGGATGTTCTATTGGCATAGTAGGAACTAGGATTAGCAAGTGGCAATTGTGAAGACCAAAAAGCACTGAAGCAACAAAATGTCCTAAATGACTCACAAAGCAAGCATTTAAATAGCCGACAATTTCAGAGATTTTTTACAGTTGTGCGCTAAATAACTGACAATGTCCAAAATTCTGTATACTTGTGTGGTTGACTTGACTAGTAGCGCGGGCTACCCTGGGTCTGCCCCTGATTTAAGGTGCTCTTAAGTTTGCTTGAGAGTCGTTTTTCATCAACACACATGCTATGTAATACTCTATGTTGCATATCAAATTAAGTAATTTCTCTGGTCTACTATTTCCATGAAAGACTTTAAAATCTAATTTTCCATCATGATCGACTCTCAAGAACTGTTACCATAAGAAGTTTGTTATGTATTGGCTGCCTTCACATCTCTGATAACTTGTATTTTTGAGATCTTTATGACTACATCAGTTTATGAATACTAGCATTCAAAGTATTCCATTGGTATGAAACATTTTGACCATTTCTTTTTGGTTGCATTTTGCTTAGCATTTGGTTGATGTTTACAAGGGTTTCCATGAAACAAGGTTTAGGTGAGGCCCTTTTTATGAATAGTGTCAAACAAGAACAATGGCTGTAATACCACTTGATGGAGATAGAGGTGGAAGAAGAGATAAGAAGTAGTAGTAGGACATGTTATTGGATATGAGATAACAATATGCCAAGTAACCCTCATAAATAAAAAAAGTTATAGCTCTTTTATAATTTGGAAGTTGGAACAAGTACTAAACATATAATAAAAGCCAATAAACTTCCTAAGAAAGCTCGTATTTAATGAACTTAGTTAAGAATCTTTCCTAGGACTATTAGGATACAGTTCCCCTAAGTTAAAAGTTTCTATGACTACGATGATTATATATTTGGTATACTTTCCGAATAACAATTAAGAAATGTTCTTCTAAGATGGCTGAGATACAATTCCCATCACGCCTTGGTTTAAAAAGGCGCAAGGCGAGGCGAGGCGTTTTGGTCCCAAAATACGAGGCGCCACGCCTCTGGCGCGAGGCGAGGGCTTCACGTATGCGAGGCGCTAAAACTAAAAAAATAATAAAAAATGTATTATGCATGACACACTTCACTTCTTAATCATAAAAACACAAAACATACTTTAATACTTAGAAGTTAAAAGCTTAGAACATAATTAAACATTCATAAATTGGTCACAGCCTCACAGGATAAGCCCAAATATGGTTACATGCCTGATTTAGAGTTATTTAAATTGGTCACAGCCTCACAAGTTAAGCTCAACTACAGATTTAGGCCCAAATTGGTTTAAATGATGGGCCAAGCCCAACTGATTTAAAGCTAAAAAACATGAAAATACATGAAGCGGCGCCTCGCCTCGCGCTTCAAGCCTGAGGCGGCGCCTCAGAGCGCTTCATGTATCTCAGGCGCCTCACCCATTTAAGGAGTTTTGCCCAGCGCCTCGGGCGCCTCGCGCTTAAGGCAGCGCCTCACGGCGCTTTTTTAAACACAGCATCACGCAGTGTTGTAAAAATCGCTAGGCGCTAGTCGAGCGGTGGAGTACCAACTAGGGATTAATCGGATTGGAATTTTATATGTAATTTTTCAAACTTATATATAAATAATACACAATATTTTTCAAAATTTTATATATAACTTTTCAAACTTATTAATCGCATTGGATTAATAAGTATAGTTTTTCAAATACTTTAAAGATTTTGACCAATTTTTACTCATTTTGACCAAATTTGACCGATTTTTTACCGATTTTGACCGTTGACCGATTAATGGTCCGATTAGGGGAATTTGCAACAAGAGACCTCCGACTAGCGAATAATCGGCGATTAATCACCGATTAATCCCGATTTTTACAACACTGCCATCACGAACGGCTCAAAGTCGATGGAAATCACCAAAGAGCTGTGACAATCTAACTAGATTAAGAGGTGATTAAGCAAGTTGACTATAGTTTCAAGTGCATCACCATGTTTAAAACAACTTTTGCAGTGGAAATCAGTTATTACTTGCTATGCATTGGGAGAGAGTAGTTATTCTTCATTCTATTAGTTGCATAAAGGGGATCCAATAAAGTTATTCTGCCTTTTGGTATCACCCTCCATTCCTCCAATCTTAGTCTTGTTGGATGCAATGTCTATGTATATTGTATAATCCATCAAATTGACTTGTAGATGAAACCCCCAAACCTTGGGCAAATGTAATCTATCTTTAAAATATTAATCCGTGGTTCTTTTTATTGGAGGTTTTGTTTATATGTTTCAGTCAAGTCCTTAATTTGACTAATATGTTTATCCAGTCGGCTCTTTACAGGTTGTGAAAGTTGGAGTTCAGCCAGGTTGCAGGTCAGATTCCGTATAGCAGATAATCTTAAAATGGGACGATTAAAGCTGCAACCTGGAATTAAAGCAATTGAAGAAGAACCAGAAGAGTATGAAAATACCATTTCTGATAGGGATAAAGCTGCTTTAGGATGCATGATTAACTCTGAAATCGGTGCTGTATTAGCTGTCATGAGAAGAAATGTAAGATGGGGAGGTCGTTACATGTCAGGTGACGATCAGTTGGAGCACACCCTCATCCAATCTCTCAAGGCATTAAGAAGACAAATATTTTCCTTGCAGCATTCATGGCATACTGTCAATCCAGCTGTGTATCTACAACCATTTTTGGATGTTATTCGATCTGATGAAACTGGTGCACCAATTACGGGTGTCGCTTTGTCGTCTCTTTATAAGATCTTGACCCTTGATGTACTTGATCTAAACACTGTTAATGTTGAAGATGCCATGCATTTGGTAGTTGATGCTGTTACAAGCTGCAGGTTTGAGGTCACTGATCCAGCATCTGAAGAAGTAGTCCTCATGAAGATTTTACAAGTTTTACTTGCTTGTATGAAAAGTAAAGCTTCAGTTATGTTGAGTAATCAACACGTTTGTACCATTGTGAATACGTGTTTCCGTGTTGTCCATCAAGCGGGAAATAAAGGTGAGTTGTTGCAGCGTATGGCCCGCCATACCCTGCATGAAATCGTCAGGTGTATTTTTTCACATCTTCCTGATGTTGCCAAACAAGAGGTCAATGGGCTGACTGATGATTGTTCTTTTGGTGGTAAGCAGTTGGAAAACGGTAATGGTGGTTCTGAGTTTGATACTAATTTTGCAAATGCAACTGGTGGCATGGTTCCCGCCATGAATGAAAATATAGTGGTCCTTGGTACCGGAAAAGACGCAGTTTCATATGATTTGAATTTAATGACAGAACCGTACGGTGTGCCTTGTATGGTGGAAATATTTCATTTCTTATGTTCATTGCTAAATGCAGTTGAACACATGGCAATCGGTCCAAGAGCAAACACCATAGCTGATGATGAAGACGTACCCCTTTTTGCTTTAGGTTTGATCAATTCAGCAATCGAATTGGGCGGCACCGCCATACGCCGCCACCCGAGAATATTAAGTTTAGTGCAAGACGAGTTGTTTCGTAATCTGATGCAATTTGGCTTATCAACAAGCCCTCTAATTCTTTCAAAGGTATGCAGCATTGTTTTAAACCTATATCAACATTTGCGTACCGAACTCAAACTACAACTTGAAGCTTTCTTTTCGTGTGTGATTTTAAGACTTGCGCAAAGCAGATATGGAGCTTCTTATCAGCAGCAAGAGGTTGCTATGGAGGCACTTGTTGACTTTTGTAGACTGAAATCTTTCATGGTGGAGATGTATGCCAATCTAGATTGTGATATAACATGCAGCAATATATTTGAAGATCTTGCTAGTTTGTTATCCAAAAGTGCATTCCCTGTAAACTGCCCATTATCTGCAATGCATATTCTTGCTTTAGACGGTTTAATAGCTGTGATTCAGGGAATGGCTGAGAGAATAAGCAATGCACCAGTTAGTTCTGAATTAGCTCCAGTAAACCTTGAAGAGTATACACCTTTTTGGATGGTTAAATGTGATAATTATAGTAATCCTGATGACTGGGTCCCATTTGTACGCAGGAGAAAATACATAAAAAAGAGGCTTATGATTGGAGCTGATCATTTTAATAGAGATCCTAAAAAAGGGCTCGAGTTTCTTCAAGGAACACATCTTTTACCTGTCAAACTCGACCCCCAGAGTGTGGCTTGCTTTTTCAGGTACACTGCTGGCTTAGATAAGAATCTTGTTGGGGATTTTTTGGGTAATCATGATGAGTTTTGTGTTCTAGTTCTTCATGAATTTGCTGGAACTTTTGATTTCCAAGATATGAATCTGGATACCGCGTTACGCCTCTTTTTAGAGACATTTAGGCTACCAGGAGAATCACAAAAGATACAGAGAGTGTTGGAGGCGTTTTCTGAGAGATATTATGAGCAATCACCTCTGATTCTTGCTAACAAAGATGCTGCTCTTTTGTTATCTTATTCTTTAATCATGCTTAACACAGATCAGCATAATGTTCAAGTTAAGAAGAAGATGACAGAGGAGGATTTCATAAGAAATAACCGTCACATCAACGGTGGCAACGATCTCCCTCGAGAATTCTTGTCTGAGCTCTATGATTCAATTTGCAAAAACGAAATACGAACAATCCCTGATCAAAGTGCTGCCTTCCCTGAAATGAATCCTAGCCGTTGGATTGATTTGATGCACAAGTCCAAGAAAACCGCACCGTTCATTTTGTCAGATTCAAAAAGTCACCTTGACCGTGATATGTTTGCTGTGATGTCTGGCCCAACAATTGCTGCTATATCTGTTGTGTTCGACCATGCTGAGCTGGAAGATGTGTTCCAAACGTGTATCGATGGGTTCTTAGCTGTTGCTAAAATTTCAGCCTGCCATCATCTTGAAGATGTTTTGGATGATTTGGTTGTTTCTCTCTGCAAATTCACCACCCTTTTGAATCCCTCATCTGCTGAAGAACCGGTTTTAGCCTTTGGTGATGATGCAAAGGCTAGGATGGCAACTATAACCGTTTTCACCATCGCCAATAGGTAACCATTATTTCCTTATATTTTTCTATGACAAAATAGATAACCGAGATCGCAAGATGGGCCATCATGTGGGTTGTGTAACAAGTCAAAACGGTTTTTTTAGTGTGGATCGAAACAGGCCGGCTCTGGTTGACCCACAAATACTTTTGTTCTTTTTTTATTAATATAAATGTTAATTATGACTATAAAAACAATTTTACTACGATACATATGTAAATCTGAATGAAAAGATTGAGGTTTTATGCAATATTAAGGGACTTCGGGTGAGTTTCAATCCATTCGACCTATTTGGTCTATTACTCTTTTAGCTAAATTTGTAGATATGACCCGTTTTAGATTACACATAACCCAAATCTACTAGTTAAATAAGTAAATGGGTCGAAATATCCACCTCAAATAAATCATATTTTGCTAAAGATGTTTTTGTCCAATTTTAAATAGGTACGGTGACTTTATTCGGGCGGGCTGGAGGAACATTCTTGATTGCATATTGAAGCTGCACAAGCTTGGTCTTCTTCCCGCTCGAGTTGCTAGTGATGCAGCTGATGATTCAGAGCTTTCATCTGAACTGGGACACGGGAAGCCATTAACAAATTCTTTATCCAATGCTCACATGCCAGCTGTCAGTACCCCAAGGAGGTCTTCCGGGTTAATGGGTCGGTTCAGTCAACTCTTATCACTGGACACAGAGGAACAGAGATTCCAACCCACTGAACAACAACTTGCTGCACATCAACGCACTCTTCAAACAATTCAAAAATGTCATATTGATAGTATTTTCACTGAAAGCAAGTTTCTTCAAGCTGATTCTTTGTTGCACCTTGCCCGGGCACTTATTTGGGCCGCTGGGCGGCCTCAAAAGGGTAATAGTTCTCCCGAAGATGAAGATACTGCTGTTTTCTGCTTAGAATTATTAATTGCAATCACATTAAACAATAGGGACAGGATTGGAATTCTTTGGCAGGGTGTTTATGAACACATAGCCAGTATTGTCCAGACAACCGTCATGCCATGTGCCCTTGTTGAAAAGGCTGTTTTTGGACTTCTAAGAATCTGTCAACGGCTTCTTCCTTACAAAGAGAATTTAGCAGATGATCTTTTAAGGTCACTTCAGCTTGTTTTGAAACTTGATGCCAGGGTGGCAGACGCGTATTGTGAGCAAATAACACAGGAAGTGAGCCGTTTAGTGAAAGCAAACACTTCACACATCCGTTCCCAAATGGGTTGGAAGACAATAACGTCTTTACTTTCCATCACTGCCCGGCATCCGGAAGCTTCCGAGGTCGGATTTGATGCACTTCTGTTTATTATGTCTGACGGGATCAACTTAATGCCAGCTAATTTTACCACGTGCGTAGAAGCAGCAAGACAATTTGCTGAGTCACGTGTTGCACATGCTGACAGGTCCATTCGGGCACTCGATCTTATGTCGGGGTCCCTCAGCTGTCTAACTCAGTGGGCCCGAGAGGCCCGAGAAGCAATGGGGGAACTTGAGGCTGCAAAAACATGTCAAGATATAGGAGAGATGTGGCTCAGACTCGTGCAAGGAATAAGAAAAGTTTGTCTGGATCAGAGAGAAGATGTTAGGAACCACGCTCTTTTATCGTTACAAATGTGTTTGACCGGGGTTGACCAGGTCAACATCCAGCATGGACTCTGGTTACAATGTTTTGACATGGTCATCTTCACGGTTCTTGATGACTTACTAGAAATCTCTCAAGGACACACTCAAAAAGACTTCAGAAACATGGAAGGAACACTTGTGTTGGCTCTAAAACTTCTTTTGAAAGTGTTTCTGCAACAGCTTCCCGAGCTTTCACAAGTAACTACTTTCTGTAAGCTATGGTTGGGCGTTCTCAGCCGGATGGAAAAATACTTAAAAGTCAAAGTCAGAGGTAAAAAGAATGAAAAGCTTCAAGAACTAGTCCCCGAGCTTCTAAAGAACATTTTGATTGTTATGAGAAACAAAGGAGTTTTGGTTCAAAGAAGTGCCCTTGGTGGAGACAGCTTATGGGAACTCACTTGGCTGCATGTGAATAATATTTCCCCATCTCTCCAATCAGAAGTAATCCCAGATCAAGATTCTGAACAAATTTCTGGTGCAAATCAAGAAACTGGGTGACTGTTGTACAGAATTCCATCCATCGCCTGACTGACTTGATTGATGCTTAAAATGCGACTGAAATTGAAACCAGAAGACAAAATCCCATCCATGTAAAGAATGTGTTTTACAACACGCGAATGTTTGTTACTGAAACTTAATGAACCTCATAGGTTTGGTTTGGTTTGGTTGGTAGGTATGGGCGAATCGCTATGAGCATGGATGTATAATAGTACAGTGGAATGACAATTCCATACCCAATCCCTTCAAGGGTTTTATTTATGATTCTTTCATTCCCAAACCCTTGATCAAAACACATACATAGTTCTTGTTATTATTATTATTTGTCTAATTTTAGAGTGACCGGTTTGTAGCAGCTGTAGTTGCTTTGTTTCTTAGAAAAACTGTTATGGTTTGTATTACCTACCACATTATTGGCTTCCTTTAACTTGAGTGTTTCTTCTCATTCTCTCTTTCATGCTTTATGTAGGTCAATGGGTACATGTGTTATAAAGTGATTATTTAACTTAAAAAATGATAATTAGCTCCAATAAAAGATAAAATTTATTGGTGGATATATTAATGCTCGAAAGTTGGTATTGTTATGAAATCAACCACTTTCTGTGTTGTATAAAATTTACCCAACTAACGAACACATAACCGGATGAAATTTCTTGTTCGTGCTCGTTTGTTAAGGAAAACAATTTGTTCGTGTTCGTTTGTATAAACGAACGTAAACAAATATAAAAGAACACAAATGAACGTAAACGAACACAAATTAAGTTGATAAAAAAACAACATTCTTAATTCCAAACAAAGTTAAGTACTTAACATATACTTATCTGAAAATACTTGAAGATAATAATCATAAGCATAATCGTCCCAAATAATGATAAACGATTTATCCCTAGTCACTTAACTAGTTTAAGAGCGAATTACAAATTACGTCCTTTAAGTATTACCCAAATTTTAGAATACGTCCAGTGGTTAAGGCGATGAAGGACGAAATTGCCCACGCAGGTTCGATCCCGAGCCAACCCGGGTTTTAGTCCGGAGTGCGTTACGCTAGCGGGACTTGGCCTGTGTAGCGGCGCAACTGTTCTCAAGTGGCAGCAGGCTCCATGGTTTCCCGGTGATAGCCTATGCCCCTCGTACTGAACACGCGGACCCAGTTCAGACAACGTAGTGGTCAGGTTGTGGGGTACGGGTCTCCGATTTGGAGATGTAACTGCCACGTAAAAAATGAAAGTTACCTATCAAAAAAAAAAACTAAGAAAATTACAGAAAACGTCATTTATGTTTAAAAAACCTTGCACGTTACGTCCTTTAGACCAACGGTCGTTAAATTTCACCGTATATATATATATATATATATATATATATATATATATATATATATATATATATATATATATATATATATATATATATATATATATATATAGGGTTGAGTTCATGAGAAAACAAAAAAACTCATCATTAAAGGTACTGCATATGTGTAGTACACCCCAAAAACCTAACTCACCCCTAAAAACCTAAACCCCCACCCCACCCCACCCAAAAACCTAACCCCACCCCACCCCCCCCCCCCCAAAAAAAAACCTAAACCCCCCACCCACCCCCCTTCAAAAACCTAACCTAAAAGCTAAACTAAAACAAAAAAACTAAACCCAAAAGCTAACCCCACTATTTTTTCGAGTTTTTATTTTTTTTAACGAGGACGACGTGGGAAACATGGTCTCCGAACCAGTTTTTTCAGTTTTTTATTTATATTTTGAGTTATGATTTTTTATTATTTTTTTTACCTTTAATAAGTAGTTTTTTTTACCACTTACACATGTGTAAGTGTTTACCATTTACACATATATAATTTTTTTAAGGATAATTTAGAGAGAATTGATGAATTAATTGGAGAGATAAATTATTTTTTTGTGTTATATTTTAATAATAAAGGTAGTGAAAACAAAAAAAAATGGTTTTAATTGGTTTTTTGACGAGTTCTCACGAATTCTCAAGTATTTATAAGTTCTCATTTGAACCTAACCCTATATATATGGAATGGATCATTTGAGAACTCTTAAATATTTTGGGAACTCGTGAGAACTAGTCAAAAAACCAATCAAAACCATTTTTTTTTATTTTTACTACCTTTATTATTAGAATACAACATAAAAAATGAATTTATATATGTAAATTTACATGTATTTATTTATTAAAAAAATCAACACATGTGTAAGTTTACCACTTACACATGTGTAAGTGATTACCATTTACACATGTGTTTAAATTTTCTTAAGAATAATTTAGAAAGAAGAGATGAATTAATTGAAGAGATAAATTATTTTTTATGTTGTATTTTAATAATAAAGATAGTGAAAACAAAGAAAAATGGTTTTAATTGATATTTTGACGAGTTCTCAAGTATTTATGAGTTCTCATTTGATGCTAACCATATATATATATATATATATATATATATATATATATATATATATATATATATATATATATATATATATATATATATATATGATGTATCGGTTGTAAACCCTTACTTATTGTAAAAACCCATAAACTCAATTCTAGCCACATATTATATTTTGAATATTTTATTTTATAGCTATTATTAAATCTAGGGTATTTATTTTTAATTGAAAAAAAGATGTGGTCTATATTTTTTACAAGGGTATAAAAGTAATTACATTTTTTATTTCTTTTTTAATTAAATCTGGATTTTCCTTTTTTACAACTATCTCTAGATCTATCAAACAAATGAAGAACATGTTTTTTTACACCTGTGTAAAAACCAAATAAGCATGTGTAATAATCAATATAAACATAAGTAAAAACCCAAAAAACAGATTTTATGTAGTGTAAAACCTAAAACATATCAATAAAACCAATAAATACATTGTATAAACAGAATAAAATCAAATACACATGAAAAAGAACTCTTTACACAAGAGTAAATTAAGTTTACACTTGTGTAAAAATCAAATACACAAGTTTAAAAATCGAATAGAAGTGTGTAAAAATCAAACCCTATTTGTAAAATAAAACTCGATCTTGAATCCAAATCTTTTAAAATCCGGACTTTACACCATCTTGAGCCCAGATCTTCTTGTCATACTTCGATCATCGTGTGTTTGTCTACACTATCTAAACATCAAAGGTGTCATAAAACATAATTTTTCGCACATAAAAACAAGAAAATACAGCAAACACATATCAAAACAATATTGAAAAGTTGAAAAATAAAACACCCAAACCCTCCCAAAATCAAGAACACCCAGTTTACACACGTGTAAAAATCAAATACACATGTGTAAAACCCATATATTAAAAAACCTCACAAAATCAAAGTCCCATTTTTTATTTCCATTTCAAAACCTCACAAAATAAAAAAGATTAAACCGGTAAATAGGTTGAAAATGTTCAAACACAAAAACATATTCAAATCTGAAACATGTTCAAAAATTAAACCAATAAAAAGATTTATTTATATTTGATAGCTCGCCGTTGAACATTATGTTTATAAATAGTCAAAACATATTCAAATCTGAAACATGTTTATAAATAGAAAAAACAACCTACAAAGAAAAATCTAATAAAGAATAAGGAAAAGCAACAAAATCAAATAAAAAAACTAAACCCAAGGACGTTATTGTAACAGTTATCAAATAAAAATCTAAAAACATAACAGTTATTATACATCATTAAGAGAAACATAAAAGTAAATGCCTACCTTGAAAAATAGGTTTTCCTATGTTGCTCAAAACAAAAAAGTGTTTCTTCCTTTCTCTCCAAGACATAGAAGCATCATCCTGCACTTTATTCATTATTAATTGAAACTTATTAGAGATATGAATATATTAGTGACATTAGTTCACTTAAAAAAACATAAAAATTTCACAATCCAAAATTGGTTAAAAACAATTAAAGAAAATAAATAAAAACATTTATTTTGATAAAATATTTTTCTCAAATCATCCATAAATATCTTTTTATGTATCATTTTTTCTTTGAGTTGCCTCCTATACCTAAAAAGCAAATCATCCAAAAAGTAAAAATCATTTTTAAAGAAATAAACCACTGCTATTGCTTGTACCTGTTTCTTTGACTTTTAAACAAACCACTCATGACTTCTCTCTTACAATAAATCAAATACCCATCTCCCTAAACTGACCAGTCCTCCGTCTTCGTATGCAGTGGATTAACCTTGTCGGAGAAGCTAGAAGATGCCACCGGAATAGCCAAGAAGTAGGTCGCCCGTCGTTAAACCCAGTTGCCGGAGAGAGTGGGTTCTGAAGATGGAATTTGAACGCCGACGACTTAGAGGAGAAGGTAGAAGATGGAGATTGTACTTCACAGAGTTAATTGGATTTTGACGAGTCGGTGGTTTCAAAAATCGGTTTCGGATATGGGTTTAGAGATAGGAGACGAGATCTAGAGTTTTGAAACCGATTTTTGATGTTTGAGGGTTTCAAATCTGGGTTTAGTTTTGAAAAGGATTGTGATCATGAATAGGGGTTTTCGTGTTTTGGGTCTTGATAGGGTTTACAGGATCACGAATTTGGTAGAGAGAGGGAGGAGAGGGTTGGAGTGGGAAGGAGGCCATTGTGAAATCTGATGTATCTAGGGTTTTTTTACTGATGATAGGTTTAAAGAGAGAGTGAGAGGAGTGAAATGACACAAATGACCGTTTTGATTAAAAATAAGAAGAATTCAAACAAAAAATATTTGTGGACTAGAATGAGTTTAAGGGTTTCACAACAACTCAGTGTTTTTATTTGATATGTTCCCTATATACCCATATATATATATATAGGGGATGGATCAAGAGAAAACCATAAAGTTAGGCGAAAACTAATCACAAAATTTACATATTATTTTTTATTTATTTAATTTAAACGATATTTTGGTAAATTTAATATAAACTATATATGGTATTTTTGTAATTTTTGACTAAATCCCACTTCTTTCTCACTACTAATTTAAATATGATTTGAATCAATCTTCTTCGATCCAGAATTCACGATTTCATTATTCAATTATATAGGAATTCAATTCACACCACCACCACATAAAATCACGACCTTCAACACAGGAACTGGATTTTAATAAAAATTCCTTTTCTTATCAATTATCCATATCGTTTACAATTACAATCAATCCATCTTACAATTACATTGCAAACATCATCGACAACTGGTTTATCAAAGAAGATCTCTGTTCAGCGAGAATCGCAAATTGGTTGAAGTCTGTAATTGTATATGACGACGACAAAGAAAACCAAACGAGAGTTGGTCGCCGCCACGTATCTCTTAAACGTCGGCGCTATCAATCACAGTCGGTCGCCGCCAACTAAGAGCTACGTATGTTTACTCGATTCTTCCTGCCTATTTTTTATGTTTCTGTTAACCCACGTTTACGTATATGTAAACAGGGTATTTCAATGAGATTGATATATCGTAATACATGAAACCTAGTTCCAAATTCCCTTTTTTAAATTCCTTGTTCTACTCCTTGATTAATTGGTGTGTTTGGCTTGCATCAGTTCCTAATTGCTACGAAGAACACGATGAACATGGCTTGCTTCGATGAGGAAGAAAGTTGTTTAATTGAAGAACAACGTTGAGCTACGTATGTAACTCGTATGACCTACGTATATGTAACTCGTATGACTTACGTATATGTAACTCGTATGAGCTACGTATACAAAACTTGTAAGAGCTATTTATATTAACTCGATTGTTCTCGCAATTTTTTTGTTTCTGTTAACCCACGTTTACGTATATGTAAACAGTAAACAAGTGATTTCAGTGAGATTGTTATATTGTATTACACATCTGTCAATTATATCTATTCATTTATGGATTTTTCTTTTTTATTATAGTGTATTGTTTTACATATGTATAAACATATTGAAAATTTCCAAAACGTGAATCAATTTTCTAGCATGTACTTCGGCATCTTCTTTGAATTTTTTCTTTTGCCTTTTCGATTCTAAGAAAAAGTCAGTTTTTAATTTTGAATCTAATCATATTTTGTCAAAGATTGGAGAGAGAAAGCAAGATTTTTGGAGACTTTGTTAATGATTATTGAAGTTCCTAATTTTAAAGAGATGTAATTTTCCTAAAATGCCCTTATAAGCTTTATTTAAGGCTACTAATTTTCCTAAAATGCCCTTATAAGCTTTGTTAATGATTATTGAAGTTCCTAATTTTGAAACTCTTAGGTGGTGCTGTCAGCAGAGATGGGGAGTTTATTAGTGGTTTGGCCCTTAAAAGAGCCAAACGTGCGGTTGACCTGATGGGATGCCTCAAACGCCTTCGGAACCCTCAGAGCGAACTCCTCCTGCTTCGTTCGTGCATGGGGGTTGCTAAACTGCTGTTTGGGCTCAGGACTTGTCAGCCTTCTTATGTCGGGGAAGCCGTCTCTGTTTTTGACACAGGTCTTCGGAAAACGATTGAGGACATTGTTGTTTGTGGGGGTGCCTTTTTTGGGGACCTCCAATGGAGGTTAGCTTCCCTCCCGACCCGCTTTGGGGGTCTTGGGATTTGCTCGGCTGGGGACGCCTCTTCCTACGCTTTTGTGGCTTCAAGGGCCCAATCTTGGGTTCTTCAAGACCACATTCTTCGCGAATGTGGTGGTGGGTTGTTTGACTCTGATTACAGGAGTGCGTTGGACACTCTGCATAGTTCTCTTCCCGATCTTGATATTGACGGTTTCTATATTAAAGACACCGCCCCTCTTAAAGCCCAGAAAATTTTGGCGAATGCTTTATATAGTGAAATTGTCAAGACATTTGAAGAGAAGTTCGCTTTGTCCCCGCGGCAGCGAGCCGTGCTCGAGTGTTTGCGAGCCCCCCATGCTCAGGATTTCCTGTCAGTTGTTCCCATCGAAGGTTTAGGGCAATGTATGTCGCCAGTGGAATATCGGGCTATCCTCAAATACCGGCTGATGGTACCCCTTTTCCCGGTTGATGACCCGTGTCCCGTTTGTCGGAAGGCTTGCTTGGATTCTTTTGGGGAGCATGCTGTCCATTGCAGAGAATTACCGGGCTTCAAATACCGACACGACCTAGTTCGAGATGTGCTTTTTGATGTCCTTAAGAGGGCAGGGATCTCGGCTAAAAAGGAAGCCCCGGTGAACTTCTTGACCGACCCATTAGATGAGAGATCAACCCTTCGGCCCACTGACATTCTTGTTTTTGGATGGGAAGGAGGGAAACACGCATGTGTTGATTTGACAGGTGTGTCCCCCCTGGTTGGGTTAAGGGACAATGGGTTTAAGGCGGGTCAGGCGATAAACAAGGCAGAGGCGGGTAAAGTAGCTAAGCACGAAAAAGCTTGCCTTGTGAATCAGCACGTGTTCGTACCGTTTGCCTTTGACACCTTTGGCGCTCTCGCCCCTGATGTGGTGCGGTTCCTTAAGCGGGTTCAGCGGGTGGTCAGCAGTAACACCGCATATATTTATGGGGGGAACTTTGTGTTTAGTAGAGTAGGATTTGCTATTCAGAAGGGGGTAGCGGCGCAGCTTGTTGCCCGTCTACCTGCCATTAGTTTGTAATTTTGGTACTTCTTGCCGTTAATCTCATTGATGACTAAAAAAAAAAAAAAAAAAAAAAAAAAAAAAAAAAAAACTAATTCTCTTTTATTTACATTAGTGGCATTGATAAATTTTAACCATTGGTCAATCAAGATCAATGGTTATAATTAGTTTTCTTGGTTTTCTAATAAAACTTGGTTTCTCTAGAACCTCACCCTACATATATATATATATATATATATAGAGAGAGAGAGAGAGAGTAAAGATAGAGAGGGAGAATAGAGTGGTGTGGTGATCTCAGTGGGGTGTGGTCGTCGGCATTTGTGGTAACCGGTAGTGATGGGCTCGCTTGTAATATCCCGAAAATCCGACACATCAATTATTTCATTTCGGGTTCGGGAACAAAATAGACAAGAGACGAGGGGGTGAAGCCGGGCAAATGAAAGATGGGGAATGCTTCCCCTTAATCCTAGCTACCCATAGAGCAGTCTCCATTCATTACTTTACACCCAAAATTCATAGAGAGAGAGAGAGGTTTCTAGAGAGAGAAAGTTAAGAAAACTCTCCATTTGCACAAAGATTGCTTCCATTCTTCTTCTCCAGTGATTTGGAATGAATATATAAGAAGAACAGAAACATTTGAGGTAAAGATCAAACCTAAAACCTCTTATTTTCAGTTTAAATGGGTTTTGGGGTAAAACTAGGGTTTTAATCTTAAAGGACGGGTTTTTACATGTAATATGGCATAAAAATCCTAGATCTAACTTCATGGAAGCTAGATAAACGTTTTGGACGTAAAAAGTTACGAACTTAGATAAAAATTGGGAATGTTTGGGAAAATCTTCAAGTGGCGAAATTGGGTGGCAACACTAATTCATATGGCGACACTAGTCGCGGCCACCTGAAGAAGATAACCCTCAGGAGTGGACACTGATGTGTGGCGACACTAAGTCCATAACAAAGTTATAGCGACACTAGTCCTGGCGACACTAGCCACCGACGACACTTTCCCCATGCGACTTTTCCCGTAGACGACACTAGTATCCGACGACATTAGCCCATGTTGATAGTTTCCGTGTGTTAATTTTTATGCAGATCGTGTAGCATTCGCCCAAACTTAAACCTTCTAACATCGAATAGTTTTAAAAGTCAAGTGAGTCAAGAATCTCTATTTACGTGTTTTAGGATGGTATGCATACTCAAACGATCGTTTTATGATAAGATATGTTTTAATGAATGTGACGCGAATGTTATGAAAAGAAACGCTTACGAAAGACGATGTTTATGAAATGACACGTTTACGATGTTGGGAATCTGTGTACCGGTTTTTAACATTTAAAAAAGGTTTTATTAATCAAATTAGTTTAACAAATCAGATTTGCGTTTAGCGGAAGCGGATGTACACGTTAACTGTTCTAAACCGGGATCCCGTCAATGATCTGATTACACACGAAAAGACAATAAATTAAACCAAACATAGCGGGTTAGAAAGTTATACCTTCGGCGATAACTGAAAGACTCGTACTTTGAATCAACGAGCATCTCGCTAGTGACACGTTAACGAAAAACCCACAAAACCTGACTCATGGTTTGCGCAAAAACCCAGTTCAACGTGAACCCGGTTCATGACTAGACACAATAGCGGCGATCGACGGTTGAAGGCGGCGTCGGCAGAGGACGGCCCTTGTGGCAGCGTCCGGCGATTGCGGCGGTGGTGCGGAGAGTGGTGTCTGGCAGTCGGTCGGCGACGTTAGGAAGGGGGCCGGCCGGTTGCTTCTTGCGCAAGGGGGAGGGTGGCCAAAAATTGGTTAGGTTTTTTATTTAAGTTTGTATTTATAATCCACATATTTACAAACTACACCCTGAGGTAATTAACTGTTAATTCCCTTCTAATTAACTGTTAATTACATTTAAACCCTCAACTTTACTAATTAATAAATAATTAGTAAATAATAAACGTTTATCGTTTAACTCTTAAAACCAAAAACGTTTAACCCTTTGTCTATTAATTATTTCTCTAAATAATTAATCACCAAATTAAACCGTTAAATATTTCACTAAATCTTTATCCACCAAATAATAAATCCGCGTTTCGTGAACTATAACGTTTACGACTAAAGTTATTAATTACTCGTTGTCCAAAGTGTAACTCTTTGGATCGTACCTTGATAGTAACGTTGATATTATCGATGATCAGACATCCAATATCCAACATACGAAAAATGATGTTTATGAAATAAAACGTGTACATAAGATAATGTTTTTACGAAACGAATCAAATGAAAGGAAATGGTTATGAAAATGAAAGGTTTATAAACTATTTATAAACAAGTATGAATGAAAGGGTTTATGAAATGGAAAGTTATGTTTTATGAAAAGAAAAAGGGTAAATGTTTTTATGAAGTCAATAAATGTCTAATCTGCTAAGGGAATGACAATTATGAGTATGAAGTCTTGATTGGCGGTCAGTCTAAATGACTAGACCTACCACAAGCCTTATGGTAGATTATGGACAGTGAACCATAGTTACCATAATCACAACAGGGGCAATGCCTTTGTGGTCTGTCGGTGGTTTGAAGTTGTACAACTGACAACTGGAGTGACGACGGTCACTCAATGTTAACGTGACCCCGAGAGGTTATATTATGATCCGACAATGTTATGGACAAGAGAGCCATAGTTTTCAATGCATATTGTGGGCTTATGTGCCATTGAGCCATAGGGAATACAAGGTAATGATATATATTGTTGATCTATGTGTCGTGAGCCATATGGGCAATATAATGGTAAGTAATGGTACGAACGATGAAGCAGATTTAGACACAAAATGTATGACTGGATATGTTGTGACACCCAGTATTTCAGGTCAAAAACTATATTTATTTTAGCACGTCCATAATTCATGATTCCTGAATCATTATTTTGACAAGGTATTGTCAGAAGTCTAGCAAAGGAACACAAGTCACATTTTAGTAATTATAAGAATTACTAGGTCATGAACATTTATTACTCACAGTGTACAGTCATTGGTGATTAACAAATTTTATACAAGTAAAGTCTAGAAGTATAATTATTTTATACAAAGTATATATTGGTGACTAAATCTTTAAATATTGATACAAGACTTTTATTCACCCGGTTCCTAATATATTATTTATGTGAGAACATGTGCGAATAGTTAAAGATATTAACTATGTCGGGATTCACTAGCAGATTATTAAAGATAGTCAAACCACACGAAATGTAGGACGTTTTAATAATTAAATATATTAAAGCAGCTATTAATTTCGGGTAGTATACCGCGTCAAAATCAATCACATCATCATCATGATGACTTCTTTGCTAACACTTCACTCAAGTGTCATAATCGTCATGATTATGACCAAGAGTGCATGCAAACTCAAAGATCACATCACCATCATTATATATTTGCTTATACTCCACTCCAACATCAAGTCGTAATGATAATGACTTGTTGAGATCTATACTCAACCCTCGTTTCGTCTAATAATTATATATATATATATAAATATCTTGGTATATAGATATAAATTTTAAATCACTAAGAGTTCCTACACCGGGTATTATATTACGCGATCACCTACCGGTTTTACACTAGCTAGGACCGAGCTAACTAGCAATTGGATTGCAACTAAGTGATTTGACAAGTCCCAATCCCCCCCTCCTACATCCCATTCGGCCGAGATCTAGAAGTGGGACCACCCACTTGATTTCTTCCATCATCTTCCCATACTTATGTCATAAGGTTATACTCAATCAACCAAGAGTTTAAGCAAAGGCCAAATCAATCTCATCATCCATATCTTGTAATGATGTCCCATGATTATCACCAACTCAATACTCCACCTATTTACTATATAAAGAGGTGTGTGTGGAAGAAAAACAAGAGCTTTGCTCTTGATCTTTCTCCCTCTCGGCTCACTATAAACACACACACACACACATCCTTGTTACTTGAACTTTGCACTAGAAACTAAGGGGGATCCATCCCCATTTGGTGTTTAAAGAAGCATACAAGAGTTTCTCTTAGAGAATTCAAGCTACAAACTCGAAGATCACCTTCTTTTCCCCTAAAAAAAATCGACATCTTCATCTCTTCTTGGTATAATACTTCACAAACTTTTCTTTTCTTTAGATCATGGCTTAAAGTGCACTTTGTTTACCTAAAGATAAGATGTTTCCATAAAAACACTTGTAACTAAGGAAAACCAACAAGTAAAAGAGAACTCAATCTAGTGTTTAAAACATGGGTATAAATATATATTTGTGGGTCGCATATATGGATTTATGTGGGTATATATTTTTGTTTCTTAAAAGTATACTAAATGATGGATATATGCAAGCATGTGTAGAGTTGACATTTATGATACTAGTTATGTAATTTTTGGTCATTTAAAGTGCATGGATCTATAAATATATAAAACTTTGAGGTAAGGAAATATGTTTGTATATGTGTGGGTAAAACTCTAGATCTAGACATATATGGAAAATACATCGTTTTGACGTAATGTGTTGTTACAAACAAGTTGATACACATGCATATAGGTAGATCTATAAAATCAATATTTGAAAACACGAGCATGATATATTACACTAATTTTAGCGTGTTAAAATAGCACCATTTTTATAAATGAAAACGCATGACGGCTATTAACAAGTGATTTGATTTATACAAATAGTTAAACGGATAATACGGTTAAAATGGTCGTATTAGTTCGCAAAAACGATTTTATGGAAATATGGTTTTTAAACCTAGAGATATGCTTGAGAAAAGATAATAGTTTATGAAGAAGGAAGACGTTTTGAAAAGGATCAAATTATTTTAAATATATTATTATTATAAGTAGAGCGAGATAAAGGATTTTGACAACTGTTGGGTTATTATATACACGAGACGTTAAACCGATAAATAAACATGTGTTGTGACGAACACCGGAATAATATGTATTATGAATATATATATATATATATATATCGTGCTATTATTCATGAACAATGTGTGTGACACATACATGCGATTATTTGGAATAATACGTGATAATTATTTAAACATATGGATAGGATTGGTTAAAAAAAATAAATAATCACATGACATCATGAAACATATGTGAGTATATGTAGAGATGTGGAAATACTTGTTTGCATGCATTGCTAAAAAATAAATAAAGATGTGTGCATGATGAACATAACTAAGTTAATAAATATCGTTCGGAATATAAGTATTTGCATGTGGACGTGGTAACACAGATTGTGCGTTCGTAGAATAATTAACATGCATGGATATACTTGAACGATATTTGAGATTGTATATAATTATTTTTGAGAAATAATTATATGTATATACGTGAACCCTAAGGTGAATAAATTATAAGCCGTTACAAAAATATTATTTATTTTTGGTAAACTTAATAAGTCACCAATATGGAAACGTAATATTTTCTCAGAAAATATGTAAACATCTAGACCGGAATAATAATCACCAATGAGTCGTAACATGGAAAACACCGTTTTTGCTAAACAAAAGAAGTACTTAACGGGATTCGTTAAGTCGGGTGAACAACTTGCAATTAAGACAGGTAGTCTTAACACATTAGTACCCTTGTGTGATTAGGGTACGGATATGGAGGAACTATTAGCACACTGTTATTTGCTAGCATACATCAATCACAAGGTGAGTTCACGGCCCCTTTTTACTTTTCTATGTTTTTGTAAACATCGGGGGAGAAACATACTTACTTGTTATGTTTTGAAAACATGAAATACAGTTGCTTACACGTTTGACAACATGAACATTCTGTTTTAACTCTTTGTGAGTTTCACTGCCCCCTTTTCTGGTTTTGAAATGTTTTGGGGAGGAAAAAAACATATTTGTAGCGGTTTTCATATAATGAAAGAACAAAGACCAGACCGTAAGTTTACATGAGGAACAATATAGCGCTTAAAGTCCCCGGAACAACATTAACATTTTTTTTGTAACCATTAGCTATGGTCTTAGCCTAGGATTATGTGGATAGTACTATTGGGGGTGACGCCATCGGTCATGGTTAGTCGCGCTAACCAGCGGTCCATATGGCCAAATGACCGCATATCGTCTTATTCTCGTGGTATAGCGAGGGAGGGGCATTCATTTGTCAAGGTTTGGTTACGGTTTCATGTATTAACGTATTATTATTTGTAATCCTAGCTAGTTTACAAATGGGGTCTGTCGGTCGTTCATTCATGGTTCAATGCATTGGTTATTTACTAAGGTTTAATGCATTGGTTATTTACTAAACGTTTAATGCATTGGTTGTTCATTCATTTATACAATACATTGGGTATTTATAAAAGGTGTAATGGGTCGGTTAAGTACTCATTTTTCAATGCATTGGTCACTCATTTAAACGTTTTGCGAACGTTGGATTTATAAACACATTTGAACGTTTTGAGAACGTTGGAATTACAAGGACTTCATGTGCATGTTTTCAGGGGAAAACTACTTATTTTATGACGGTAAAGTCATGTATATGTTTTCGGGGAAAACTACTTATTTTTATGACGGTTAAGTCATGTATATGCTTTCTAGTAAAACTACTTATTTTATGACTGTTAGGTCATGTACATGTTTTTGGGTAAACTACCGGCACTGTTATAACTAACTCTGTGAACTCACCAACCTTTGTGTTGACACTTTCAAGTATGTTTCTCAGGTAACCCTTAGCCATGGCGCGGTTAGAATAGGCTAGCTATGCTGGATTAATTCCTAGTAACTGGAAGGGCATAGAGTATCAAGTCTCAAGTCTATCATTGATCTAGAAGAACTTAGATCATTATATTACTTAGTTATAGTAATTGTATATGTAATCAAGTCTTAGAAATCACTATTACAGCTTCCGCTATCGTGTAATGAACCAATCGTTGCAACCTTTATTTATTTATTAAGTAAATAAATTTGGGGGTGTGACAGATTGGTATCAGAGCAATGGTTTTAGCGAATTAGGTTTTCTTAGTGATACCTAGGCTCTAACCGGACTTATTTAGGGACCAATATTTCTAAGACTTGCATCACACTAAGAACACCCAAGACTTGAGTATAGGAATTCCAACCGTTGCCGAACAACTTGTGTAGACTATTAGTGTATGGAGTTACACTAGGGTATCATTAGCTACACTAATGCATAAAACAATTAAATGGCACATGTAACTAACACTTAACACGAACAACGACGTGGAAATAATAAACACCTACAACGTTTCTCAACAAAGTGTTACTGTTCGGATTACGAATTAAGGATAACGGGTACTTAGCACCCTGCAACCCTAGAAGATCGAGTTACGAGCTGAGCTTAGGCACGGACGGTAGTAATCGCCAGTTACCGATCTTGGTACCACAACAAGCTGAACCCATACTAGGACCTGTATCGATGCCTGCACCACACCTACAACTACTCTAGCAGTGGAGGAAGCTTTCTTTTTGACATATGTGCGGTGTAAATACTCTCCTTCATAAGTTACCGGATCGGATGCCTAGACTTTCGCCATGATATATGGCAGACATGATTGCCCAGACAGAAGGGAATCCGAGGTGGATAAGCAGGACTAAGTGGGAGAGAACTCCAAGGGTCAGGAGACCCAGACATTCATCAGGATCATGTGGATCCATACGTACATACAGACTTGGAGCATGAGTTGCTCGACACTGATTTGAGGATCTCTGCCCTACACATAGTGCCTGACTTCCATACACATGTTATTTTTTAGAGACACTGGTGGTGCCTCTCTACCATTAACCTCATCCGGCAACAACCATATTCGGCAGATTCATGAGTATTGGTACACATAATTAAGGGTAATCCGGTAGAACAATACACACTCCTGCACAAGTGTGCAAACACGATCTAATGATTATTTCAAATCCTTTTGACTAAAAGGTTGTGATAGAAGAAACACTACAGAGATAATGCAAAGTAAATTATCATTGCGGGTGCACCGCAATGATAATTTGCAGTGCATGGGAACTTTAGTGAGTCTTGCTGTCCAAGCTAATGATCAATCCATGTTCTCAGTCACTTGATTAAGGATTGGATCTTAACAAATCAGACTTCTTAATTAGGGTTCATAAAACATTCTCCTAGTTCGGGAGGAACGAGAGAAATTCAAATTGAATTCAACCAATCCTTAGTGAATCCTGAACGACGAAGGAATTCGTACATTCATTCTTTGAGATTCTACTTGTCATGAAGGCTTCAAATTGAGCGTTACCACAACCAACACTTACAATAATTGCACAATTATTGTGGGAGATTATAGCGTAATCTCAGGATCCATCATAAAGTTCAGTCTCACAACTACTAGAAAGTTACGCCAGGGGTGCTATGCACTAACTTCAGTAATGGGGTAGAAGATTATTCTGACCCGCATACACATGGCACCTATGGGATATTGTGGAAGATTGTCATGAGATAAGTAGGTAATCTGACATTTTAGGATATTGGTCAAGCAAGTTTGCTCTCACAACCTTTGACATTCAGTACACCCTCAAGTTCGACTATTCTTCCGGTGATGAATAAGCCGTGATTTATTCTCAAGCGAATGCCAAAGAAACCTAAGTGTGGACTAACGACTGATGTTGAACTAACAGAAAACGACATACAAAACTCTTAAAAGAGTCCCAAGTGCGGGATTTCTTACTAACTCATTAGTTCATGATGTGCATAAAGGACGTAAGCACAAGTTGTTCACAACAGACCACTGTCCACAAGGATTCGAGAAGGATAATTTTATACCCTTTTGTACCCGCACTTCCCCAAAGACCATCTTGTTGACTGGATCCTAGTTTTCAGCCTAGAGGAGAGGCGTGGTCACCTCTCTCACTCCCAGTTTTCTATAAATAAGGAGCTCTAGGGCATCTATTGTTAAGAAATGACTTCTTAACGCAGGCTCAAGAAAAATACAAAATTTTGATGTTTAACACTTATTACCTCAATGTTATGACCTGAGTCCTTGTACTAAGGACTTCAGGATAGGGCTAGTAAGAGTGGAATACGTAATGGTAAGTCACCAAAGTACCATTCGAACGCCAGGGAAGTGCAGACACACTGTATGACTAGTAGTTGGCCATCAACTCTTTCTGCCAACTTAATGGGTTGACAAACCCATAGCCCATTTTGGGGAAAGCACTAATTCGGTGGGACCATTCTCACAGTATCGCTATTCATTTCCTCACCTAAACGGAATGTGAATATTGCAAACAAACATAGAACTTCATATGACTTACATACTTCGAGAGTATGGTGGTCAAGCCATGAGCTTACATATCAGGAAGTTACAACCCAAAGGCTGGTCTGCCTCGGAAGGGTGGTACAAGCAAAGGGTAAAGTGGTGATTAGACTCGAACTTTGCTAGTAAGAGCACCCATGGAACCTTGAAATATTAAATCCATCATGACCCATTTTAATGGAAGATCCTAGAAAACACGAAATCTGAAATAAGAATAAAGTCTTAGTCCAAGAAAATGCTTTCAAAAAGCATAAGAGGGACAAACATAAAGTTTCGTTTCCATATTGTATCATTACTACACGATCTTCAACTGAAACTTGAACATCTCGTCGAGTAATTCCTTTCAAAGATCTATAGAGAACTGACTATTGTGCATCATAATGCGTAGATGAATAAAGAATATGTGTCATCATACACTCAAGATTCTCAAGCACCATTTCTATCATTATCAGGAATGAGTATCACATAACCCTACCATATCGAGGGAAATCAAATAAGGGGTTCTTGCACGGATAATATCAGTAGTCGGAGAAGTATTCGCCTTGGTTTTGAATACGGACTACCAAGTAAATGGAAATCAAACAATTGGAGCCTAAGTTGGATGATACAGACAAAAATTTAGGTACCAAGTACGGGTAACCTATGTGGGTGGTTATGGATGAAGTCCATAAGTACAAGTACGCTGTTCATCCAGGATCGAATAAAACGTATAGGGATCTCAAAGAACTCTATTGTGTGGCTAAACATGAAAGGAGAAATTACTACCTATGTTGGGAGATACCCGACAGTAAGGGCAGAATGTTGGGTGACCACAACAACCTGATTTCTTGATGGAAATGGGAACAAGTTTCCATGGGTTTCATTTCAAAATTACCCAAAACGCCGAGCGAGTATGACGCTATATGGGTAAACGTCGATCGTTTGACGAAGCCGTTTACTTTTTGCTAATCAAGGAGACAGATAAAACTAAGAAGCATGCAAGGCTAAATATTAAGGAGATTGAGGCTAGGCATAGTATGCCAGTTTCCATTATCTCCAATAGGGACAGTCGATTCGTGTCAAGAATCTGGCAGTCAGTACAAGAAGCCTTGGGCACACGCCTTGACATGAGAACTGTATATCATCCCCAGACGGACGGTCAAGGTAAAAGGACCATCCAAATTTTAAAAGAGGTGTTCCGTGCGTGTGTAATCGATTTCGGAGGAAATTGAGATACTCACCGCCGTTGGCTGAGTTTTTATATAATAACAACTACCATACCAGCATTAAAGCCGCTCCGTTGAGGCTTTGTATGGTTGTAAATGTCGCTCGTCGCCATGTTGGGCGAAGGTTGGTGAAAACCATTTAACTAATCCTGAGATTGGCTAGGAAACCACCGACAAGATCGTCGAAATCAAAGATCGTATGAAAGCCACTCAAGACAGAAAGGGGAGTTGTGCTAGCAACATACGAAAACCAATAGAATTCCAAGTTGGAGACTGGGTTTTGTTAAAGGTCTCACCTTGGAAAGGAGTTGCCTGGTTTGGCAATCGTAGAAAACATAACCATAGATACATCAGACCGTTTGAAATACGGGCTAGAGTTGACCTTGTAGCCTACAAGCTTAAATTGTCACGAGAACTAAGCAATGTACATGATACGTTTCAGGTGTCAAATCTCAAGAAGTATTTAACAGATGAAACGTTAATCATATCGTCTAGTGAGATTCACATAGGTGAGAAACCACACCCTGTTCAGTAACCTATTGAAATCACGGACTGAAAAGTCCAGGGAACACGGCGTAACCGTATTGAATTGGTTAAGGTATGTTAGGACTTGAAGCGTGACCCTGAGAATACATGGGAACACGAAGATTAAATAAAAAAAACAGGACCAGACCTTGTAAACAAATACACCAATTCAAGATAACATCAACTGAATTTCGGAACGAAATTCTTTTTAACATGGGGAGAATGTGACACCCGGTATTTTAGGTCAAAAACTATATTTATTTTAGCACGTCCATAATTCATAATTCCTGAATCATTATTTTGACAAGGTATTGTCAGAAGTCTAGCAAAGGAACACAAGTCACATTTTAGTAATTATAAGAATTACTAGGTCATGAACATTTATTACTCGCAGTGTACGGTCATTGGTGATTAACAAATTTTATACAAGTAAAGTCTAGAAGTATAATTATTTTATACAAAGTATATATTGGTGACTAAATCTTTAAAGATTGATACAAGACTTTTATTCACCCGGTTCCTAATATATTATTTATGTGAGAACATGTGCGAATAGTTATAGATATTAACTATGTCGGGATTCACTAGCAGATTATTAAAGCTAGTCAAACCACACGAAATGTAAGACGTTTTAATAATTAAAGATATTAAAGAGGCTATTAATTTCGGGTAGTATACCGCGTCTAAATCAATCACATCATCGTCATGATGACTTCTTTGCTTACACTTCACTCAAGTGTCATAATCGTCATGATTATGACCAAGAGTGCAGGCAACCTCAAAGATCACATCACCATCATTATATCTTTGCTTATACTCCACTCCAACATCAAGTCGTAATGATAATGACTTGTTGAGATCTACACTCAACCCCCGTTTCGTCTAATAATTATATATATATATATATATATATATCTTGGTATATAGATATAAATTTTAAATCACTAAGAGTTCCTACACAGGGTATTATATTACGGGATCACCTACCGGTTTTACACTAGCTCGGACCGAGCTAACTAGCAATTGGATTGCAACTAAGTGATTTGACAAGTCCCAATCACCCCTCCTACATCCCATTCGGCCGAGATCTAGAAGTGGGACCACCCACTTGATTTCTTCCATCATCTTCCCATACTTATGTCATAAGGTTATACTCAATCAACCAAGAGTTTAAGCAAAGGCCAAATCAATCTCATCATCCATATCTTGTAATGATGTCCCATGATTATCACCAACTCAATACTCCACCTATTTACTATATAAAGAGGTGTGTGTGTAAGAAAAACAAGAGCTTTGCTCTTGTTCTTTCTCCCTCTCGGCTCGCTATAAACACACACACACATCCTTGTTACTTGAACTTTGCACTAGAAACTAAGGAGGATCCATCCCCATTTGGTGTTTAAAGAAGCATACAAGAGTTTCTCTTAGAGAATTCAAGCTACAAACTCGAAGATCACCTTCTTTTCCCTAAAAAAAAATCGACATCTTCATCTCTTCTTGGTATAATACTTCACAAACTTTTCTTTTCTTTAGATCATGGCTTAAAGTGCAGTTTGTTTACCTAAACATGAGATGTTTCCATAAAAACACTTGTAACTAAGGAAAACCAACAAGTAAAAGAGAACCCAATCTAGTGTTTAAAACATGGGTATAAATATATATTTGTGGGTCGCATATATGGATTTATGTGGGTATATATTTTTGTTTCTTAAAAGTATACTAAATGATGGATATATGCAAGCATGTGTAGAGTTGATATTTACTAGTTATGTAATTTTTGGTCATTTAAAGTGCATGGATCTATAAATATATAAAACTTTGAGGTAAGGAAATATGTTTATATATGTGTGGGTAAAACTCTAGATCTAGACATAGATGGAAAATACATCGTTTTGACGTAATGTGTTGTTACGAACAAGTTGATACACATGCATATAGGTAGATCTATAAAATCAATATTTGAAAACACGAGCATGATATATTACACGAATTTTAGCGTGTTAAAATAGCACCTTTTTATAAATGAAAACGCATGACGGCTATTAACAAGTGATTTGATTTATACAAATAGTAAAACGGATAATACGGTTAAAATGGTCGTATTAGTTCGCAAAAACGATTTTATGGAAATATGGTTTTTAAACCTAGAGATACGCTTGAGAAAAGATAATAGTTTATGAAGAAGGAAGACGTTTGAAAAGGTTCAAATTATTTTAAATATACTATTATTATAAGTCGAGCGAGATAAAGGATTTTGACAACTGTTGAGTTATTATATACACGAGACGTTAAACCGATAAATAAACATGTGTTGTGACGAACACCGGAATAATAGGTATTATGAAAATATATATATATATATATATATCGTGCTATTATTCATGAACAATGTGTGTGAAACATACGTGCGATTATTTGGAATAATACGTGATAATTATTTAAACATGTGGATAGGATTGGTTAAAAAAATAAATAATCACATGAAATCGTGAAACATATGTGAGTATATGTAGAGATGTGGAAATACATGTTTGCACGCATTGTTAAAAAATAAATAAAGATGTGTGCATGATGAATGTAACTAAGTTAATAAATATCGTTCGTAATATAAGTATTTGCATGTGGACGTAGTAACGCGGATTGTGCGTACGTAGAATAAATAACATGCATGGATATATTTGAACGATATTTGAGATTGTATATAATTATTTTTGAGAAATAATTATATGTATATACGTGAACCCTAAGGTGAATAAATTATACGTCGTTACAAAAATAGTATTTATTTTTGGTAAACTTAATAAGTCACCAATATGGAAACGTAATATTTTCTCAGAAAATATGTAAACATCTAGACCGGAATAATAATCACCAATGAGTCGTAACATGGAAAACACCGTTTTTGCTAAACAAAAGAAGTACTTAACGGGATTCGTTAAGTCGGGTGAACAACTTGCAATTAAGACAGGTAGTCTTAACACATTAGTACCCTTGTGTGATTAGGGTACGAATATGCAGGAATTATTAGCACACTGTTATTTGCTAGCATACATCAATCACAAGGTGAGTTCTCGGCCCCCTTTTACTTTTCTACTTTTTTGTAAACATCGGGGGAGAAACATACTTACTTGTTATGTTTTGAAAACATGAAATACAATTGCTTACACGTTTGACAACATGAACATTTTGTTTTAACTCTTTGTGAGTTTCACTGCCCCCTTTTCTGGTTTTGAAATGTTTTGGGGAGGAAAACATATTTGTAGCGGTTTTCATATAATGAAAGAACAAAGACCAGACCGTATGTTTACATGAGGAACAATATAGCGCTTAAAGTCCCCGGAACAACATTAACATTTTTTTTTGTAACCATTAGCTATGGTCTTAGCCTAGGATTATGTGGATAGTACTATTGGGGGTGACCCCCTCGGTCATGGTTAGTCGCGCTAACCAGGGGTCCATATGGCCAAATGACCGCATATCGTCTTATTCTCGTGGTATAGCGAGGGAGGGGCATTCATTTGTCAAGGTTTGGTTACGGTTTCATGTATTAACATATTATTATTTGCGAAGGTTTGGTTACGGTTTCTCGTGGTATAGCGAGGGGTCTGTCGGTCGTTCATTCATGGTTCAATGCATTGGTTATTTACTAAAGGTTTAATGCATTGGTTATTTACTAAAGGTTTAATGCATTGGTTGTTCATTCATTTATACAATACATTGGGTATTTATAAAAGGTGTAATGGGTCGGTTAAGTACTCATTTTTCAATGCATTGGTCACTCATTTAAACGTTTTGCGAACGTTGGATTTATAAACACATTTGAACGTTTTGAGAACGTTGGAATTACAAGGACTTCATGTGCATGTTTTCAGGGGAAAACTACTTATTTTATGATGGTAAAGTCATGTATATGTTTTCAGGAGAAAACTACTTATTTTATGACGGTAAAGTCATGTATATGTTTTCGGGAAAAACTACTTATTTTTATGACGGTTAAGTCATGTATATGCTTTCTAGTAAAACTACTTATTTTATGACTGTTAGGTCACGTACATGTTTTTGGGTAAACTACCGGCACTGTTATAACTAACTCTGTGAACTCACCAACCTTTGTGTTGACACTTTCAAGTATGTTTCTCAGGTAACCCTTAGCCTTGACGCGGTTGGAATATGCTAGCTATGCTGGATTAATTCCTAGTAACTGGGAGGGCATAGAGTATCAAGTCTCAAGTCTATCATTGATCTAGAAGAACTTAGATCATTATATTACTTTGTTATAGTAATTGTATAGGTAATCAAGTCTTAGAAATCACTATTACACCTTCCGCTGTCGTGTAATGAACCAATCGTTGCAACCTTTATTTATTTATTAAGTAAATAAATTTGGGGGTGTGACAGATTGGTATCAGAGCAATGGTTTTAGCGAATTAGGTTTTCTTAGTGATACCTAGACTCTAACCGGACTTATTTAGGGACCAAGATTTCTAAGACTTGCATCACACTAAGAACACCCAAGACTTGAGTATAGGAATTCCAACCGTTGCCGAACAACTTGTGTAGACTATTAGTGTATAGAGTTACACTAGGGTATCATTAGCTATACTAATGCATAAAATAATTACATGGCACATGTAACTAACACTTAACACAAACAACGATGTGGAAATAATAAACACATACAACGTTCATGTTTTACGAAAGTTATGAATGATAAACGATGAATGACGAATGATGAAAACCCCTATTTTCTTATGTAGAAAGCCTACTTTATTATGTTTTGATGAAACCATTTTCCTTATACGTACGAAAACTTAAACTCACTAGCGTTAGCTGACTTTTAGTATGCATATCAGGTTAAGTGTAGGTCTATGGGAAGTAGATGCATGCTTGGCTTGTCGTGAAGAGTTACCCGATATCAAAGATATATCATTCATTATGTTCATGTTATGAAAGTTTTCATATGTTAAGACAATGTTTAAATTCCCTTGAAGTATGGTACAATGTAATGAATTATGTTTCCGCTACGTGAATGAATTTTAAATTTAAGAACTATATGTTGATAAGTAAATCCAACAAGTGAGTCTTTCCAGGATTGGAGCCTTACATCGCCGGATTAAGGTTGTGTAAAAAGAGAGAGAGAGAGAGTAGAATGTAGAGAGAATAGACAGAGATTAGGGAGGCGCGGGTTTGTTGGGTATTTTATTGGTTTTTTTAATAACATAGTAATTTGATCAATTTACAAGAAGTTAACAAAAGTATTTTAATGGTATTAGAAAAGTGGAGTCATTTGAAGCGAGAATAAAATTAATGGACTAAAAAGTCAAATTAGAACTTTTGTACTAAAATAGTTATTTTAACTAAATCACATGAACGAAAACCGTATTTAACTCAAAAATTGGTATATCACAAACCCAATATTTTATAAAATTATATTTCAATTTTTTTAAACATATTTTTCTTCTCCCAAAAAGATTATTACCTTGAACATATATGACGTTTGCATATTTTAAAATATTGTCATATTATTTTAAAAAAATTATGGCATATAAAAAAGTTATCCACGTTTTAAAAAATTGAAAGAACTTGAAAAAAGTCAACAATGATAGACTATTCCAAATTTACCCCTCTATACCTTTTTCACGCATAAAAAATTGATGACGTGACATCCCTTTTATCTTAATCTATTTTTTTTAAACGTTAATAACTTTTTTATACAATACTATTTTTTAAAGAAAAGTACACCATAAAATCTAGCATTTAATTCTCTTTATAAATTTGAGTATAGTCTTGCTACACTTTTATTATAAAAGATTCGATTTTTTAAAAAAATGTCGATATGTTGTGCATATAACGTACGTGATTATCATCGTGCGTGATTATAAATAGGTTGCGTAATTATCATCGTGCGTAAGTATAAAATAGGTTTCGTGATTATAAACATAGGTTGTGTTATTATTAACACAAATCGCGCTATTATTATATGTATTGCGTAATTTTTTATGCATGATTATTTAACTTTATGCTTAATTATGGCGCAGACGGATTTACCTTTCTCCCCAAAGGCACGTGTCACGTCCTGATGGCTTTGTATGCTTCGTACGATAAAAGCCCTTTATACGATAACTAGCCCTACACACACACAATGTTTTCAGAACCGAACCGAAATTGAACCGACCATTAATAACCTTATCCATCTTCATCAAATATAAACTAGTATGTGCATAAACCACGTAATACGCATAATTATTTTTGCTTCCTTTGAATATTACAATCTATTAAGCTAATTCTAAGTACTTAGTAAACCAAATATGTTTGTAGATGAGTTGTCATCTCCCAATTGCCTCTATTATGTAGGTTCAAGTTCGATTCATGCAACCTGCAGTTTGTTTTCCTTTTCCAACTTTGAAATTTCCATCATCGATCACTTGAGGAATTCTCAATCCTCTTACAGCTGTTACCATAACTCCTCACTTTTTAATTTTCAATTCAAATTTTAAATTAAAAAAAAAAGTAAAAATAAATATTGCAAGCTGTAATAGATGTACTATTAAAAATTTGTAACTTTTACTTCACAGTAAACTTTGGTGAATATTTGTACACGTGGAGGGTGATATTGAATTGTTGTGTGTTGATGAAGTATGATTTCTTCCCATTTCTTTTCGTGTTACGGCATTTCTAGCTCGTTCTTTATATTCCATATTATTATCTTTATAATTACACTATAAAACACTAATTTTTTTATCTTTTATCTCTACTTTTCTCTCTCTTTATCCTTATAATTATACTAAAAACCATTACTTTTATCCTTATATTTATAAAAACCTTATATCTTTTCTCTCTCCTCCACTCACAACCACTCCATAAAATATACAAAACTCACTCAGATAATTATAAAGAACGGGCTGTGAATGCTATTACACACAAATAATCTCATGTTCCCCAAACACTCTCTGCATCTTCACCTTCATTTTTCAACTTACAACTTCACCTTCAAGGTCCGTCTACCGTTACTCCACCCTCTGGCAACTCTCTCTCTCTCTCTCTCTAAATATAAGAACACGATATGAAATGCGCCGTCGTTCTCGCATTCATCTGCGCCGCCTCAGTCAACCGTCACCTTCTATTGTTACTCTACCTCACCATTAACGACCATCCAAATCAAGATTCAACTGTTGATTTTGCAAGAACGAAAGAAAACCCTTATGAGGTTCTTGGATGAAAGCAGGGGGTGAAGATGGGTGAAAAAAGAAGGAAAAAAAGTGTGCGTTGCTGAGAGAAGGCAGGGGGTGAAGATGGGTGAAAAAAGAAGGTGGATGGCAGGGGCTTTTTCCAAATCATCATACTTTGGTGGCTCATTTAGAAATTAATAGTAGATACGTGGCGGTGGGAGGAGATGATTCATTACAGGTTGTACAAAAGGCAAAAAGGATAGTATCTTACTATTCATCTAGTTAGTAATTATTTAGTTGTTAATTGATGCTTAACGGTTTGCCTTGTTTTCTGGTTGAACCCGGTTTGATCAAAACCAGCTGGTTCTTTTAAAAGTGGTTTAGTTAGGCCAAAACGGACCGCCAATGTTTCCGGTTCACGGTTAAACCAGCCGGTCCGGTCTGGTTTTAAAAATAAAAAATATATATATATTATATAGGTAAATTCATTTACACCATAATTAGATACAAAATTAATTAATTAATCAATCATACACAAATTACGCAAACACATGTAATAATAATAATAATATAATGAATATATACATCACTTTCTTTCGTGAGAGGGACCATACGTCCATACATCATTTAGAAGATCTTTCACCATTCTTTCCTCAAATGAGAACATGACACGTACTAGAGTTAAGTTATTGCCACCACTCCATCAATCTGGGGCCATCTCTCGAAAAAGGTCAAAACCGAAGGAGAAAAGGACATCTCGTGAGGGTGAAAGGGGGTGAGATACCCGGAAGAGGCCGGGCAGGAGAGAGGCTAATCGAGTAAAAGGGGTACACCGCCCCTTATAATTCGAGTAGTTGGCCGAGTATGTTTACTCGGGTGAGCTCCATTCTTCCTCTACTCTCTTTCTAGTGGACCTCACCACTACCACACACATTATTTCTATTTAATTATTATTTTTTTAAAGTGGGTGAGTAAATGAGTAAGGTGTTTTCAATGAAATCTGAGTAAATGAGTAGTTTTGAGGTGACATAATTTTATTGGACAGTTTTGATGAGTAAATGAGTAAATGGGTAAATGACGCCCTACACCCTAAGGGTTCAGGGGCACCATACTAGGGTATGGCCGAGTATGAGAGAGAATGGCCGAGTAAATGGAGTACACCGCCCCCTTTGATCCGAGTTCCATGTCCGAGTGTTTTTACTCGGATGAATCCTCGCTCACTCTAGTGGACCCCATCACTCACCATACACACTTTTTCTATTTATATGTTTTTTTTAAAGTGTGTGAGTAGTTTGAGTAGCGTGTTTCCAATGAAATATAAGAAAATGAGTAGTTTTGAGGTGGTAAAATTCTATTGTACAGTTTGATGAGTAAAATTGTTGGGTGAGTAAGGTACCCCTCACCCTAAAGGCTAAAACTCTAGTAACCATTTTCAAACACATTTTATATCTTCTACATGAATTTATAATCTTGCAACATTTTATAAAAGAAACACATATTTTATAAAACTTGTGTGTTTTATATAATAAAACAATTCCAATATAATGTTGTACATTTGCAAAACTAAATACAAATTCAATTTTACTTTCATTAAGTCATTTATATAAATATATATTTAAATCTTTAACATATACGTGTATATAATTATAATGTCGTTACATTGAATATAAAAAAATATTTAATAGTTTTATCAGTGTTTTCAGAACCGGACTGTGAAGCGGATACATAACCGTATAAACGTAAAGATATCATTTAATTACCATAAATACTATTTATTTATATTTGATATACGTTAAATCAATTATTATTATTTTTCTAAACAAAATTTCAAAATAATAGTAAAAAAAAAACTAAATAACCACCTAACTGGCTAACTATACATGTCTAATTGCCTACCACCGTAGCTACCATACTTTTTAGCAATTGTTAAAAAGAAACTACAATTAACCTACCACAATTTTATAATATATTACTTAATTACAATATTGAACCAAACATAAGAAAACACTCATAATACACATCAAATATTGTTTAAAAGTTTCACATCAAAATATTACTAAATACTAAGGGGCTGTTTGGTAAAATCTGAACCATTAAGAATGCTGAATGGTTCAGTATTGGTTCCAAAGCTGAACCATTAAGAGGTAAAAGAAGCATTAAGAGACAGGCTTTTAGTGAAACAAACGCCCTTACCTCTGACCGATTCATAGGTAAGCCTCTTAATAGAATCATTTAAAGGCTACCAAACAACCACTGAATTAAACTTTCATTCTTATATTTATTCGTAAAAATTAAACTTTTAGTTCTTAACTAAATTGAACTTTCAGATCACTGCTACAGTAATTGCAGTTGTTATTTATGCATGTCACTGTTTGTATAACAACCTCATGATCACTAAAAGTGTAAGACAAAAACATACTTAGAGATCAAATTGATATTAAAAAAAATAATAATAATAATAATAACTAAATTGTAACCAATATGTATATATGTTTCATTAACAACCTCATGATCAATAAACTGTAAGACAAAAACATACTTGAAGGATCAACAAAATCACAAATCAATAGTCTTACAAATGTCATAACATCAAGAAACATCTTTGGAAATTATATAATAATTAAAATGTTCACAATTTGGTAATCCTTCATCATATCATTAGAAAGTTTGAAGGCTTTTGGCTGAATATTTTGATGCTAAATTATCCCACTAGAATCTATAATGTACTTTGAAAGCCCACCAAGACAAATGAGGGTTCAATCCCTGTCACCATCATTAATTTCTGAGGCATGTAAATAAGGCCTAGTTCTTAGGCTGATGCACAGGGTTTTACCCACGCCGAGCCAGGGTACGAGCCTCGGCTCTCCCTCAAGCCCGGAAGGGGCCGTATTGAGTGAGATTTTTCCTTGGATGCTCTCCAACTCTGACGCCAAGTGGGCCCGGTTAAAACAACATATTGGCCAGAGTTGGACGAGGCTCTCCCATGTGATGGAGGGTGCGACGTCACAACATTCAATGTTCGCCGTTCAAAAAAAAAAAAAACCCTGCTGTCATTGTATTGTTTTCTTCAGCAACCACTACATCAACACACGCCATGTCATCCTTAACAACTTTGACGTCACCAGCAACATATTCCATGTCACCCTTAACGGGGTTGACCTCGGCACCAATATATTCCATGTCATCCTTAACGGGCTTGACTTCATAAGCAACATCTTCCATCTCATCCTTAACGGGTTTGACCTCATCAACAACCGTTTCAACGACCGCTTCCTGGTTTGTTTTGGTTTCTGGTTTGTCATCACAAGTGTTTGCGGATCCATTTTTTCCTTTGGGGCCAAATGCTTCATTCTTTCTCTATGAGTATTCATCACCGTCTCAGATAAGGCTCCTACCTGACACATCTCACACCAGAACTTGAATTTATCTTTCTTGTTCACATCATTCTGGTCAAACGTGCTTGATGTTTTGTTAGCTTCTGATGTTTGATCAACTGCTTCCTTTACGGTTTCAGATTTCTTTTCCAACGAGGAGCTCGGATTGATGATGTGATTCTTGGTTGCAACCCCAAGACCAAAGTTGGCACCGGTTTTCTTAGCTACCAAAGCTGCCTCTTTAGCGCGGTGCTTTTTTCCTTGAAGATGTTCAGTTAAACTACGCTCACTTGTGGTGCTCACGTGACATATTGCACAGCTCCGTTCCTCTTTGGCTTTCTTCTTTGACCTATCTGAACCATGCTGGCTTGAACCTTCAGAAACTGGTGATGCTGATTTCCTCTTTGTTCCTGATACAGTCTCATCATTGAGCTTACCCTACCATTACCACCATACATGGAAAATCAATCACTTGTGATTTGTATCATTTATTAAAAAAAAAATCTACTATTTAGATCAGAGCAATCACAGCAGAATCTTTATATTCATTTCTGTAATTTAACTAAATATCATCTTTCTCTAAATTTCGTTTAACCTCCCGTATCTCATTCTCCATCTCTATGTATATGTCACTCACAAACATTTATTTTATTATTTTTTCCCTTTATTAAACGCTCACAGATAATATACAGAATGATGAAAATAGATTTCTATATCTAGAGACTCTGATATGAATGTTAACTCTTAGACGTCAAGATCTAAAAAGTAATGAATCATGATAGATGCAGATGAAATGCAAGAATTCAACTGATGACAAATACTAACCAAGAAGATAACCTCCTTCTTGTTATCCTCGGGGATCCCCTTAATCTTCGGTGAATCGCCTAACAACTGAAATGTGGAACCCGAAAAAGCCCTAATTTCACGGAGATGACCACCACGGCCGTACTTTCCATCAACGGACATTACAAGTTTCTCCTCCTGTCCAATCGGTTGCCGATGCAAAGTTTTCAGCATAAACGGCGAGGAGATTCCTCCGCCGTTCCTCATTAAAAGTGTTTATGGTATTTTATTGAATGAATAATTCCATATACATGATCCCTATTTATAACCGAATATAATACACAAGACACTCCTCTATAATATAAAACTATACAAAATATATAATCAAATATATCCTTGCTAATAGGCCCCCTCAGTGTGAGCGGTAGTAGGATGGACGGTCAGACTGGATCTGAAACTTTGAAACAGGTGTCGAGGCAGGCCCTTTGTAAATATGTCAGCATATTGAATTTCGGATGGAATGTGAAGGACCCGTATGTGTCCGAGTCGGACTTTCTCTCGAACAAAGTGAATGTCAATTTCAACATGCTTGGTACGTTGGTGCTGAACAAACTGTGGCCCGACTTAAAGGTGTATGAAGCTCCATCAATAGGTTACGGAGCCAATTGACCTCGGCAACGGCGTTCGCAACACCTCGATATTCTGCTTCAGCACTAGACCTGGAGATCGTGACCTGGTGTTTAGACAACCAGGATAGAAGATTATCACCCATATAAACACAATAACCCGACGTTGATCTGCGGGAATCGGGGCACCCTCCCCAATCGGCGTCAGAGTAAGATGTTAGAGACCGGGATGGCGAGGCAGTAATGCGTAACCCGTATTCTGTAGTGCCCTGTATGTATCGGATGATCCGTTTCAAGAACTGGAAGTGGGGCTCGCGTGGAGCATGCATGAATAAACAGACCTGTTGAACTGCATAGGAGATGCCCGGTCTGGTAAATGTAAGATACTGAAGTGCCCCGGCTAGACTACGATACAGAGTGCAGTCAGGAAGAAGAGGGCCGTCCGATTCACTTAACTTGGAGGATGTGTCGACGGGCGTTACAGAGGGTTTGCAATCCTGCATTGACGCCCGCTGAATGATCTCTTTAGCAAAGAGAGATTGAGACAGAAATAGCCCGGACTTGTTGCGCTTAACCGTGATCCCTAGAAAATGGTGAAGAGGACCCAAATCGGTCATGGCAAATTCGTTTGACAGTGTGTTAATAACCGTACGCAACAAAGTGGCGTTAGACGCCGTTAAGATGATGTCATCCACATATAACAGTAAATATGCGGTGTGCTCCCCGTGGCGATATACAAACAATGAAGTGTCACAAACACTGTTTTTGAACCCTTTGGACAAAATATAATTGGAGAACGGGGTATACCAAGCTCGAGGGGCTTGTTTGAGACCATAAAGAGACCGTTTTAGCTGACAAACATGATTTGGCTTGGTGTTATCAATAAAACCCCGGGGCTGATGCATGAATACTGTCTCTTTTAAATGCCCATGTAAAAATGCATTCTTCACATCGAGTTGATGGATGGGCCAAGAGCGGGAGACCGCTAAAGACAAAACTGTCCGGATAGTGGCCGGTTTAACAACCGGACTGAAGGTTTCGTGGCAGTCAATGCCCATAGTTTAGGATTTCCCATTAACAACCAATATAGCTTTATATCTTTCCAAGATTCCGTCGGCATTAAACTTGTGCCAAAATAACCACATGCATCTAATAACCGGGTGGTTTTATGATCGTGGAACAAGTTCCCACGTCTTATTCACATGCAAAGCTTTAAATTCGTTTAGCATGGCCTGTTTCCAATTTGGATCTGAGAATGCTTTAGCGTATGTGGTCGGAACGGGAGATACCGGGGAAGTTGTGGTTACGTGAAGGTTAAGGCGAGATTGTGGTTTGGTAATACCGGCTTTAGATCTAGTAGTCATGGGGTGGTGCGGGGCTGTGGGTGGGGCGGCCGGTGGTGGGCTAGGAGGCATGGGTGGGGTAGTTGGTTCCGGGTGCGGGGAAGAGCCTAATAGCCCTAACCCTACTCCACCCTCATCGTCGTCGACAGCCTCCTCCCCCCAGATTCGTCGCCGCTAAATACCTACCAATGACGCCGACAGAAAGACATGGCAGGAGAAGATACGTCTACCCAGCCTATCCCAAAACAGCTTCACCCGGTTTATACAGTCACGAATATTCAAAACAAGGTCCGTGTACTAGATGGTTCTAAGGTAACCTACTCAACATGGGTGAAACTGTTTCGCCTTCATGCAAAGGGATACAAGGTGCTTGATCACATTGACGGGAATCCTCCCGACGAGACGGACGAGACTCACGAGTCTTGGACTGAGATTGATGTTATCATACTGCAATGGATCTATGACACTCTCTCTGACGAACTTTTACCCCGTGTTCTAGGGAACAATATCACCGCTCGAGCCGCCTGGATCAAGATACAAGAGATTTTTCTGAGTAACAAGAGTTCCCGCGCTGCCGCCCTTGAACATGAATTCACAAACCTCGCTCTGATACCATAAAAGTGTTTATGGTATTTTATTGAATGAATAATTCCATATACATGATCCCTCTATAATATAAAACTATACAAAATATATAATCAAAGATATCCTTGCTAATACTCATAGCCATCTCGTGCTCCATCATCAACTCATGCCGCACCTCCGCCTCCAAAAGGCGCCTACGCGCCACCTCTTCTTCAATGATCTCCTCTCTAATCCGTTCCTTCTCAAACTCTCGCCGGATCGCCTCCGTCATTTCAAAACGTCCTCGAAGCTTATCGTTTGGATATCCTACTGCAACTCAACAAAAATCCAACGGTTACAACAACTTCCGTACAATCTCCGATTGAAACACACAAAAACGATCGGCGATCACAAACCTTGAATCGCCTGTTCTGTGAAGAGTGAAAACGACGACGATAACTGCGGATGATGATTTGGCTTTTGCTGATCTTGTGCATCTGCATCCATAGCTCGAAGCTTGAAGTTCAATGTTAAACATAGAGAGAGAGAGGGAGAGAGAGAGAGGGAGAGAGGGAGAGGGAGAGAGAGAGGGAGAGGGAGAGGTAGAGAGAGAGAGAGAGGGTTTCAAATGTCACATTGTGAGTGATAGATATATTGACGTGTGTATATGTAATATGTCTCTGTACATGTGATGCTGACCTAGTGGGTTTAGAAAGACGATTAGTTTCCACGCGCGTCTCTTAGGCGAGTGTAAGTTACGGGTTAATACAAAGCTGAAGCTTCTGTAAATGCAGCCTGTTTCGAAGTTACATTTTTTTTAAAGACGAACATTTAATGTTGTAACGTCACACCCCCGTTATATGGGAGAGACTCGTCCAAGTCTGGCCAATATGTTGTCTTAATCGGGCCTACTTGGCGTCAGAGTTGAAGAGCTTTCAAGGAAAAACCCCACCAAATATGGCCCCTTCAGGGCTTAAGGGGGAGAGCCGAGGCTCGAACCCTGGATCGGCGTGGGTAAAACCCTGGTGCATTAGCCTAAGAGCTAGGCATCATTTGCGTACCACGAAAATTAATGATGGTGGCAGAGATCAAACCTGGGTCCCGAACCTTACCTCAACCACTACACCACAACCTCTTTAAATTTAAAAACTTTACCTTGATCAAAACAAAAGTTGAAATTCTCGGATTTAAAGCTACCCGTAAAAATAAATAAATAAATAAAAAACTTAGAGTAATTATTAAGTTTGTGTGATTATATGTGCAGGAGTAATTAGTAGGGTCAGGGCCGGAGGTGGTGGCGACGGTCTGGACGGAGGTGGTGGTGGCGACGGTCTGAACGGAGGTGGTGGTCAGGCATGAGGTGACGGCTTGGGTGGATGGGGGTGTCTAGGGTTGGGGGAAGATGATAAAGAGGGTGAGACTCTTTATTTAAATTAAAAGGGGTATTTTTGTACATTACTTAACAGACTTATTAAAAAGGGTATTTTTGTACATTAGTTATTTTGGTCAAACCATAGAGACTAAAACCGTATTTAACTCTAAAAATAATTAAAGAAATTAACATAATTAATAGAAGAGAGAGCCGGAAAAAAATGTTGAGGATGCAAAGGAGAGTGACAAGTATCTCATCCAAACCTTTATTTATTAGAGAGTATATATTATATATTCTCAAAAATCCAACTCTCTCATACCCCCCGAAAACCTAAACCCCACCCCCTCAAAAAAAAAACTTAAACCCACCCCCAAAATCCTATCCCCCTCCTCCAAAAACCTAACCTAAACCCAAAAAACTAAACCCTAAAGCTAAACCGACTATTTTTTTGAGTTTTTTTTATGAACCGGGGCAAACGAGAGAAATATTTTGGTTTTTTTTTTGTTTTATTATTTTTTTTTATATTTTTTTGAGTGATTTTTTTTTACCTTACAAAAAATGTGTCATTAATTACGAAAATGTTATTAATGAGGAGTTTCTTGTTCCCTTCCCAATGAGCTTTCTCATGATCTTCTCTCTCTCTCTCTCTCTCTCTCTATATATATATATATATAGGATAGAGATCAAATAATAAGCCACTCTTATTGTGTTGATCCAGTTAACTCCGTCAAAATCGATCCAAATAAAAAAAAATAATATTATTACACCAATACAACGTTATGTTCTTTTTTGCATTTTTTTTAATTCGCAAGTCTATGGGAGTTTACACCTGGTGTAAGTTTTTTACATCTAAAAAACTTACACGAGGTGTAAACAGTCATACATTTGCGAATTTATAAAAATGCAAAAAAGAGCATAACGTTGTATTAGTGTAATAATGTTATTAAAAAAAATTGATTTTGATTGATTTTGACGGAGTTAAGTAGGTTAACAATGGAACCTTACCATATATATATATATATATATATATGACGTATCAAATTAAAACCCTTAAACTCTATCACAGTCACTCATTCCTTTTTAATGTTTTTTGGTTTATTTTTAATTTAGAGAGGTATTCTGGTAATTTTATTTTACCCTATAGATATCATCTTATCTCTCTTTACCCTAGTCTCTCTCTCACTAAAAAAACGCAGAGTTCTCTCCCTCTGTTCAAATGAGCAACCTCCTCTCCTCTCTCTCTCTCGATCTCCATCTTCTCATCCTCTACAAGAACAAGTACCTAATCTGGAATCGATGGCGGCTAGGGTTCCCGGTTTAGTTCACGGGAACAGGCTATCGACGGCGGCTAGGGTTCTCGGTTTGGTTCCCTGCGACAGATCTGTTCTGATGGTGGAAAGACTATGTGAGCCGCCATGTAGTCAACCTTCATATTCTATTTTTGAAACTTCTAAATCTGTTTCGACGGTATTTATGAGGTATATATTTAATTTATTTTTGGTTTTCCAAAAGCAATGTGTATGGGTAAAATGGTGGAGATGGCTTCTGATCCATGTTGGTTTTCCAGAAGCTTTGTGGTGTAGGATCTGCAAGTTTCTAAATAGCCCTAATTTCTTGGCTAATGCTGCTCTTTTGCCTGTGGTTTCTACTCTTTCTCATGTTAGATTAATATTTTTATGTAGATTACAAGTTATGTTATAGACTTATAGTTACATCAAATTATCAAAGGCTTACATTTTTTTTTCAAGCGTAAATGATGCACTGGTTATTTGAGATATGTTCAGGTACAACATATTTTTAATCTAAATGAAACATAATTATTAGTTGGGAGTTAGTGGTATGTCTATATGTTAATTTAATGGTCATCTATAGAAGGTTGTAAGTGCATACAACACCATGATGAACCTTACCCGACCCAAATCATCGACCTGACCCGATCAACCATCGAACCGACCCGAATTTTTTTATGTCTGACCCTATGAAATTGAAATATCTAAAAACAGTGAACCACTTGAAAAAAATTCCTGAATCCGTCACTGGTCGAAGACATGTTTAAACAACTAATAAACGAAAGTGGATACTCCCGTGTTGATTATATTTTAATTCTTTTTACTGTGTATCATCTTTGAATAAGCTTACTTTTTTATACATTTTTTTAAAATCTCAGATCTGATCTGAGTTCTATTCTGATGTGAGTTCTAATATGATGTGTGATATCTTGTTTTTTATTTACTAATAAATTGGTTATTTGAATTTACACAAGTGTAAATTGATTTTACACAAGTGTAAATTGATTTTACACAAGTTCTAATGTGATGTTTAATATCTGTTTTGGGAGGTTTTTACACATGTTTAATGTATAGGTATTATTCATGTGTTTATGTCTCTTCCTCTCAATATTCAAAGGTCTCAAAGTGGTTCTTTTTGTTTACCATTATTTTAACAGATCTTATTTCAATCTTTTTTTAAATTATAAATAAAGTGTAAAGATATTTGGGTGTAAAGATATTTGAAGCTTAGAAGTAATACTCACATCCATACTTTTAAATTATGAATAAAGAAGTGGATTTTTTGATAAATTTGTTTTAGTTCATGGTAACTGTGTATGGTTGAATATTTGGGGATTACTTTTTTTAATTCTTTGAATTTGGTTATGGATTTATTACAGATGTGTAAACTGAATTTATACATGTGTAAACTGAACTTACACAAGTGTATGTCATTGAATTTACACAAGTGTAACGTACTTGTAGAGAGTTAAAATTATGTTTTAGGGTTCTTTTTACATATAATTCTTTTGTATTTTTTATTTGGTAACTGTGCAATTTTTATTTGGTTGCAGATTTGAAGAAGAAGGGTTTGTGAACTTGAGTTTTTGTATAGAGTTTTTACATAGTTTAATTATTTGTAAAAGTTTAATCTGGATATTTAGAGAGAGAAATGCAGAGAGAGTGTGTACTTTTATTTTAAAGATCATGTAAAGTTACATTTTTACCCTTTTGGGGGTATTTTAAAAAGAAAAAATTATAAAAAATATAGATTTAATGTCATTCACAAATTAAAATAAAGGAAAATGAATGTGTGGCCAGAAATTAGTTTAAGGGTTTTCACAACAACTCATGTTTTCATTTGATACGTCCTATATGTATGTATAGGGGACGTATCCATTGTAAACCCTATGTTATTGTGAAAACCCTTAAACTATACCACAACCACTCATATTAAATAAACAAAATATCTCATCAGGGGTAAATCGGTAAAAATACACCCCTGGTAAACTCAAATCCTCCTTAAAATCTTCACGTGTTCCTCATAAACTCTGATGCATTTCATGCATTCTCAAACAAAACACTTTTTCATGTCTTCTCAAACACACATCCATACTTGATAGCATACAGTCCCAAGGCAATTGTACTTCTTTGTTCAAAAGATCGGAAGTAGATTGAGGCATCAAGAACGGTCCATGCTTTGATCGTATCAGGGTTGTAGAACGAAGATCATGTTGCAATCGTTTTAAGGCAAAAGATTTCGGCAAAAAAAAAAGGTTTGCTGCTCATATATCCATTTTTAGTTATTGAAAACCTTTGTTCGGTATATTTAACGTAGTTTCGGGCTTCCGAAACTCAATCGAACCGACCAATTTGGGGGGTTTTGATTAAGACCAAGTACGCTACTTTTAACCTTAGTTTTGGGGGTTCATAAAAAATCGTTATATTTGGGGTTTTTTATTCAATCTAAATACAACTTGTATCCCAAAACGTATAAGATTAGATTAAGTTTTGGTTGAAAGCAAACCCAACGAAAAAAAACCCTAATTTTTTCAATCTTCTACTTGAGTATAGTTGGGGGTTCCTAAGAAACATAATATTCGAGTTTTTTTTAGTTCAAAACTGACTTGTATTTGCAGCTTTTTGCTATAAATTTTATTTGAATTGTATTTGCAGTAAGAAAGAGTAGTAAAAAAAATATTTCACATACACATGTGTAAAGGCTCACCACACATTACAAAAAATGAATTGTACTCATGTGTAAATGCATTGTACGCAGGTGTAAAAAGTATAAATAAAATAGACCTCTTACACATGTTCAATATGTATTTTTTAATTTAGGTATATTTTATTTAAGCTATTTTGCTATGAATTTCATTTGAATTGTATTTGCAGCAAGAAAGAGTAGTGAAAAAAACATATCATTCACATACACATGTGTAAAGGCTCACTAAACATTACAAAAAAATGAATTGTGCTCATGTTTAAATGCATTGTACACATGTGTAAAAAGTATAAATAAAAATAGACCTCTTACACATGTTCAATGTGTATTTTTTAATTTAGGTATATTTTATTTAAGCTATTTTGCTATGAATTTCATTTGAATTGTATTTGTAGCAAGAAAGAGTTGTGAAAAAAACATATCATTCACATACACATGTGTAAAGGCTCACTACACATTACAAAAAATGAATTGTAATCATGTGTAAATGCATTGTACACAGGTGTAAAAAGTATAAAATAAAATAAACCTCTTACACAAGTTCAGTATGTATTTTTTAATTTAGGTATATTTTATTTAAGCTATTTTGCTATGAATTTCATTTGAATTGTATTTGCAGCAAGAAAGAGTAGTGAAAAACACATATCATTCACATACACATGTGTAAAGGCGCACTACATACTCATGTGTAAATGCATTGTACATAGGTGTAAAAAATATAAAATAAAATAGACCTCTTACACATGTTCAATATATATATATATATTTTAATTTAGTTATATTTTATTTAAGCTATTTTTAAACATGTGAACATATACATTACACATAACATATATACACGTGTTATGACTTTGTAACCATGTGTAATGTCATTTTTCGCATGTGTAAAAAAAGTGAATTCTTAACTATTATGTATCCTATGTTTTAGGTTGAATCAAATGAGTTATTTGAACTTTTGTTTACTAGGTGGGGAAAAGAAAGAGGACGAGATGGTTGCTGACGTTGATCAAGCGGTTAACCAAACACAAGACGTGTATGGGCCAACACTTAAACCGAGGTTTAACCAAGATCCAGAAATAGGCAAAGGTATGAAAAGAACTTTAAACAATGTAAATTTGTAAAGACATTTTTCAAATATTAAAAATGACACTAATTAGGTATAAATCATACACATACACAAGTGTAAAGGTTCGCTACACATGTGTAAATGCATTGTACACATTTGTAAAACCGGGGAAAAGATAGATGTATTAAATGGAAAAGTACACTAATGAATATCTAATCATCTAAATATAAACTTATCATCTGATTTATGATCTATTATAGATAACTTCATTGAAGAATTGCAATTGAAAACTTCAAGTGAAAACATAAATCGTCAAAGGTTAACTAGGCGAACCAAAGTTGCATCAGAAGCTTTAAGGTTGATCATCGATGGTAGTAATTGTTACTGTGGGGAAGATCAACAAGGTAATTCTGGATCGTGTTTATCTTTTTTTATTTTATTCCTTTATTTTCGTTGATTATTGTTTCAATTTTGTACTCAAGTGTTAAATCAAATGTTTCTTATGTGATATACGGTATTATACAATTGTAATTTTACATGTTATCCTTTTAGCATTTTTGTTATGGTGTTTGCTTCGTTCGTATCTTTTGGTTTATGATGTTTTACACATGTGTAAGCACTGTTGTTTCTTAATATAGTTATTTTTAGTAAACCCCTTATGATGTAGACAACCTTTCTTTTTAACCACATATATAAAATCTTATGTTTTTCTAGCGTATATGTTTTGTGTTTGTGTTTTTATAGCCATGAATATAATTTCTTATGCATTTTGTTTAGTTTTACACATGTGTAAAAGAATATTTTCATATGTGACGTGTTATATCATTTTTTGATCAAGTGTAATATCATATCAAATGGATGTTTATTCATGTATGTCATAATTGGTTTTAAAATTTTGTTGGTAAGGGTTTATAGATCTTTTCAAAAATCAAAACTCAAAAATATGAATAAGCAGACATTGAAAGTAAAAAATCTGAATCTTTTCAAAAAGCAAACTCAAATTACTATTTTACCCTTGAAGATTTTAATATAGAAGATAAAAGAGAAAAAGAATGAGTGGCTGTGGTAGAGTTTAAGGGTTTTCACAATAACTCAGGGTTTTCATTTGATACGTCCCCTATATATATATATATATATATATATATATATATATATATATATATATATATATATATGGGATATAGAGAGAGAGGAAAAGGATCATATGTGAACCTCATTTTATTGTGTAAATAAAAAAAACCAATTTATAGTCTTTCATTTAATTTCACAATATTTTATTATGTGACTTAAAATAAATATGAACTTTTTTTATGAATGAGTGGCTAGGATTAACTAGAGGGTATAAAGGTAAATCATCACCTCTCAACTTTCTCTCTATGTTTATTTAATAATAAAAGATTGAGTAAATTTCGCTTTTAGCACCTGTGGTTTGCCTTGTTTAACCCTTTCGGTCCAAAAATGTAACATCCCGAATAAAGAGAAAACAAATAAAAGAAAAGCAACGCGGGCTTGGCCAAGAGTCGGCCCATGGGCCCGAGATAAGAAGGGGAAAACCCTTACTAATCAGCAGCCATCGACCTTCCCCCCTCATTTCCTTCATTTTCGCAAACTTAGAGAGAGAAAGGAGAGCACGGGTTTAGAAAGAGAAAGCTCGGGTTTCAGCTCAAAAGCTCGGAATTCGACCGTCATCATCATAGCAACACAAAGCAACGAAGACCAGACTCTGAGAGGTAAGCTTCAACGCTACATCTGAGTTTTTATACATTTATGAGTTTCGAATAAAATGGCTAAAAGTGCGGGTTTTTACGTATGAAACTTGAAACAAACCAAATATTTGGGTTCATGGAGGAAAATGAAACATTTCAAACGTAAAAAGTTGAGAGCTTGATCAACTTGAAATCGGAGACCAGATCTAGGGTTTCTGGTTGGGGAAGAAGACTGATGCATCGAAACTACTAGTTTCGATATAGGTAAATCCATCAAAACTACCTAGTTTCGATATATGCAGACCCACCGAAACTACTAAGATTTTACATAATTTACTTATCGAAACTACCATAGTTTCGATATAAACCCATGACCCGAAACTACTAAGATTTTACATAGGTTACTTATCGAAACTACCATAGTTTCGATATAAACCCATTACTCGAAACTACTGGGTTCAAGCATAGTAATGTCTAGTGTCATCTAGGAGCACCACCTTATGCGTATGACTTTATTATACATATTGTGAGTGACCTTAGTGACGCTCAATAACCTGCTAAGTGTATTACAGAAACCACTCATCAGGTGAGTTCTTTGTGCCCCCTATGTGTAATGTGCAAATGATTTTAAATATTTTGGGGCTAGAGTGTATACATGATTTGAATATATGTTATGTTATGTGCTATATGACAATACATGCTGAATATAAGTATGACAAGTATGTTTTTAAATAAAGAAATGAAAGCATGACATAGCATATGAAGAATGAAATATTGCTTTATATCTATGTATATATTGCTTGCCAAGTATGAAAAGAATAACACAATGTGTAAGAATGAAATCTTGCTTTATATCTATGTATATATTGCTTGCCAAGTATGAAAAGAATAACATAACGTGTAAGAATGAAATCTTGCTTTATATCCATGTATATATTGCTTGCCAAGTATAAGTAAACGTTATGGACGCTTCGATGATAACGGCTACTTCGGTAGACGGACGACCACGTGACTATTTTGCAACCGGGACATATTCATTCATTCATCAGCTAGGACGTATGAAAGGCATTAATAGACGGTCGAAGCAACTGCCTTATTATGATAAGTAGAACGGTTGCATAAATAATAGTCGCATGGGAAACGGATGTCTTAGGGCAGACGAGCGAATATGACGGACTACGACGGTAAAGACGGACGGCCGAAGGTTTGCCGGGCGATTTAAGATATGACGGACGGTTTCTAGTGCCGGACGGTTAAGTAAATGGGCTACGACGGTAGTTCGAGAACGTTTGCCTTTGTGACTTACGTAAGCAAATGACGGGTTGATCACCCATATGTGTATGACCAATGAATGTGCACCAAGAAATAAGCATGTATGTATTTATATACGTACCAACTATGAATGTTATATGAAAGTAGTAAAGTAAAGAATGTACAAATAAGTATATATATATATATATATATATATATATGTGTGTGTGTGTGTGTTTATTCTTATAAAATAATGTTAATATTTGATTGCTTTTAAACTAGAACTCACCAGCATTAGCTGACTTTTAGTATGCACTTTGGGTAGAAAGAAGAAGGGACGTGCTAAGGCGTGACGGCTACTCGGCACAACTGACATCCCAATTACTTGAGTTTATGTTAATACAATGTTTATGTTTAAATGTTAAGACTTCCGCTGCTACGTTATGTATTTGACTTATTGTACGCTTCCGCTATGTTGAATGATTTTACTTAAAAAGTTCAGTATGGATGATTATGTTTATGAGTAAATCCAACAAGTGAGGTCTCCCGGGAAATGTGTGAGGCCCCAAACCCGGGAGGCCCCACGCGTTGGATTTACTCATTCACAAACAGTTCTCAAACTAGAATATCAAATAACGCAGCGGAAAATTTCATTTCAAACATAACATTACATCGTTTAACATGCGGAAGCGTAACATTTTCAAATACATGTACATAACAAAAACAACTCGTAACGGGATGCCAGTCTTCATATCATCCGGGTAACTCCTCAAGCCGCCCAGCATCACCGTCCATCATCATAACTTCCTTAACCTGAATGTGCATACTAAAAAGGTCAGCTACGCTGGTGAGTTCTAGCATTTCATAAAAACTTTAACATCAACATTTGCCAAAAACGTATCATTCATTTAGTAAAAACCTTTCACAAAAGCATGTAATAATTTAACATCTTTTAAAAAAAAGGTTTCGTACCCATATCATCATCAACATCATAATCATAAACACCGTTAAACGGATCGTTCATTAAAACTTTTAACATTCATTTAAGTCATACATTATTATCTAAATCTGTGTTACCCTTCGTTCCGTCATTTAGTATGGTATTGCCCCTAAGGCTTAACTGCACGAAGACCGACAATACCATACATTCCGTCAATTCCCTTATGGTATTGCCCCTAAGGCTTAACTGCACGAAGACCGACAATACCATACATTCCGTCAATTCCCTTTTGGTATTGCCCCCAAGGCTAACTGCGCGAGGACCGACAATACCCATTCAGTTGCCCTTATGGCTCTCATGTCCATAAACCGACAACTTCCATCGACGGTTATGACTCTCAGCCATAACATCGTCGGATCATAATTTAACCTTACATGGGGTCACGTTAACCCCTGAGTAACCGTCGTTACTCCCTTTTACCAGTTGTACAACATCATAACCATTGGCATGCCACAAAGACATGCCCCTGTTGTTCTTGTAGCAACTATGGCTCGCTGTCCATAATCTACCACAAGGCTGGGAATCTCATTCCCAGACTTCATTCGTCAATTCCATTCATTCGACAGATTAGATTTGTAATGACTTCTTTAAAACCTTTACCTCTTCCTCTTCTCATTAAACATTTCCTCATTTAAACCGTTCATAAAGCATTCGTAACCCTTTTTGGCAAAAACATTTCAAAACCTTTCCTTTCGTAAACATCGTTTCAACATTTCAAAACCTTTCCTTTCGTTAAACATCATTTCGTTAAAACATCATTTCGTTAAACATCATTTCGTTAAACATCATTTCGTTAAACATCATTTCGTAAGTATGCACACCAGCCCAAAAACATTAACAAAACATTTAAAAGAGGGCTCTAGAACTCACCTGATACGCTAATATGGGTTGTCCTAAACGAAGGTCCGACAACGTCACTTCCGATCTGAATTGATTAGTTAAATACACATCAGACCTAAATCCCGACTCTAACGGTTTACTCGTTCTGTTACAGGTGAATACACTGACTTCACTTACTGATGCAGACCTATCGAAACTACTTAGTTTCGACAGGTGCAGGCCCATCGAAACTTCTAGTTTCGACAACTGCAGGTCACTCGAAACTTCTAGTTTCGACAACTGCAGGTCACTCGAAACTTCTAGTTTCGACAACTGCAGGTCACTCGAAACTTCTAGTTTCGACACCTGCAGGCCACTCGAAACTCTAGTTTCGATACCTGCAGAACTCAGCTATCTTCCCCAAAAACCCTAACTTTCGCATGCAGGTCCGATCTTGTCAAGATCCGGACTTTTTACATTCAAAACGTGTATTTTCCCTTCGTGATTCCAGATTTATAACCCTTTCCTCATTTGGTTTATAAAAACCCGTCATTTTCCCGAAAATACCCGAAAACCCAAAAACGAACAAAAACTCAGATTTGGTTCGGGTGTTACCTGATTTCGAGATTCTGATCCGGAGGTTTTGCTCACGAGTTCAGTAGCAACAAGCTCCTTCAATCTCGGGTCGATCCGCCAACTTTCTCTCTCTACGGTTTCTCTCTCTAGATTCTTGCAAATGAGAGAAATGGTGTGTGTGTTGGCTATTTAAAGGGAGGAAACCCCCCCTTCCTTCAAGTTTGCCGGCCCAACCGGCCCGGCCCGTTACGCCTCGTTCTTTTATCCCGTTCGTCCCGGTTCAACCCGTTATTTAAAATCCTCATTTATTTTGGGATGTTACAAGTCTACCCCCCTTACAATAGGTTTCGTCCCCGAAACCTATCATAAGTCAAACAGTTGAGGGTACGACTCCTTCATTTCCGTCTCCGTTTCCCATGTAGCTTCCGATCCCTTCCGGTGCTTCCACTGGACTTTAACCAATCGAATAACCTTATTACGTAAACGCTTCTCTTTCCTGTCTAAGATGGCCACAGGTTCTTCGATGTAGTTAAGGCTGTTGTCGACCTCGATGTCAGTAAGTGGTACGTGAGCCGTTTCATCCGCCAAACACTTTCGCAAGTGTGATACATGGAAGGTAGGATGAATCCCACTTAACTCATCAGGCAATTCCAACCGATAAGCGACTTCACCAACCCGTGCCATAATCCTGAATGGTCCGATAAACCTCGGACTTAACTTTCCTCTCTTCCTGAATCGTATGATTCCCTTCCAGGGCGACACTTTCAACATTACTCTGTCCCCAACATTAAATTCAATAGGCCTTCGTCGTCTATCCGCGTAGGATTTCTGACGATCTTGGGCGGCCTTCATTCGTGCTTTGATCTGATCAAACCTTTCCGACGTTTCTTTTACAACTTCAAGACTTCCCAATTCCTTCTGTCCAATCTCGCCCCAACAAACCGGGGTCCTGCATCTTCTCCCATACAACATCTCGTAAGGCGGCATGCCTATCGTCGTGTGATAACTGTTGTTGTAGGAGAATTCGGCTAACGGCAGATGACTGTCCCAACTGCCACCGAAGTCGATAATACAAGCACGAAGCATATCCTCCAATGTTTGAATGGTCCTTTCGGACTGACCATCCGTTTGTGGGTGGTATGCCGTACTAATATTGAGTCTCGTGCCCATTGCCTCGTGAAACCTCTTCCAGAACCTCGATGTGAATCGTGTGTCCCGGTCAGATACAATCGTCAGAGGCATCCCATGCCGCGCCACTACTTCGTTAATAAATACTTCCGCTAACCTTTCCGACGAGAACGTCTCGCGAATAGGTAGAAAATGAGCACTCTTCGTTAAACGGTCCACAATTACCCAAATGGTGTCATGACCTTTAGCTGTGCGAGGTAGCTTGGTTATGAAGTCCATAGTAATGTGTTCCCACTTCCATTCCGGTATCTCAAGTGGTTGAATTTTCCCATACGGTTTCTGGTGTTCAGCCTTTACTTGCGAGCAAGTCAAGCACTTGCTTACATACTTCGTCACATCACATTTCATTCCAGGCCACCAGTATTCCCTCTTCAGATCTTGGTACATTTTATTGGTACCGGGATGGATAGAGTAACGAGACTTATGAGCCTCATCCAAGATTTTGCTCCTAAGTTCGCCACCCATAGGTATCCATATCCGTCCATAACGCGTTCTAACACCGAGGGTGTTATATTCCAACTTGTCCCGTTGGCCAACCATCCTTTCTTTCTTTATATTTTCTTCCTTCAAAGCTTCATCTTGAGCTCTTTCGATTTCTCTCATCACATCCGATGTTACCACCATCTGGCAAGCTTTCACTCTAATAGGAGTAGGCACATCCTTTCGGCTTAGAGCGTCAGCCACCACGTTTGCTTTTCCAGGATGGTACATGATTTCACAGTCATAGTCTTTCAAAAGTTCCAACCATCGCCTCTGCCTCATATTTAACTCCTTTTGCTCGAAGAAGTACTTCAGACTTTTGTGATCGGAGTATATGGTAAACTTTACCCCATAGAGGTAGTGCCTCCAAATTTTTAATGCAAACACAACAGCAGCAAGTTCCAAATCGTGAGTCGGATAGTTGACTTCATGAACCTTCAGCTGTCGTGATGCGTATGCGATCACTCTTCCACGTTGCATCAGCACACACCCCAACCCCTGACCCGAAGCGTCAGAGTATACCACCAGGTCTTCATTGCCCTCGGGAAGGGCCAAGACTGGAGCTTGGGTTAGCTTTTCTTTTAACTCCTTAAATGCCTCATCCTGCTTCGGACCCCATTCGTACTTTTCTTCCTTTCGTGTCAACTTTGTCAATGGCGAAGCTATTTTCGAGAAATCCTGAATGAATCTCCGATAGTAGCCTGCCAACCCTAAGAAACTGCGGATCTCCGTTGGCGTCTTAGGAATATCCCAGTCCCTTACCGTCGTTATCTTTGCTGGGTCTACCATAATGCCGTTCGGGTTAATGACGTGACCTAGGAATTGGACTTCCCTAAGCCAGAACGCGCATTTGGAGAACTTAGCATACAACTTCTCCTTCTTTAGAGCTTCCAACACTTCCTTCAAATGACAAGCGTGATCACCCTCATTCTTGGAGTAGACGAGGATATCATCAATGAACACAATTACCGATCGGTCCAGCATCGGTCGACACACCCTATTCATCAAATCCATGAACGCTGCGGGGGCGTTCGTCAATCCGAAAGACATTACGCGGAACTCGAAATGTCCATAACGCGTGCGAAATGCAGTTTTCGGTATGTCTTCTTCCCTCACCTTCAACTGATGGTACCCGGACCGAAGGTCGATTTTCGAGAACCAACTTGCGCCTTGCAATTGATCAAACAGGTCATCGATCCTTGGTAAAGGGTACTTGTTCTTTACCGTACGTTTGTTCAACTCGCGGTAATCGATACACATTCTCATCGAACCATCTTTCTTTTTTACAAACAACACCGGAGCACCCCACGGCGAGATGCTCGGTTGGATAAATCCTTTCTCAAGTAACTCGTCTAGTTGGACCATAAGTTCCTTCATTTCCACTGGTGCTAGTCGATATGGAGCCTTAGCCACGGGCTGGGCATCTGGTACTAAGTCAATTCGGAACTCAATTTCTCTATCGCGTGGTATCCCAGGCAAATCCTCTGGAAACACCTCCGGGTACTCGCGTACCACGGGTACATCGTCTAGTTCCTTCACTTCCTTACACTTGTCAATCACGTACACCAGATAAGCCTCGCATCCGCGCCTCAAGTAATCTGTTGCCTTAATCATCGAGATGACGTTTGGCATCGGGACGTCACGATCTCCAAAAACCTCGACTTTGCTACCATCCGGAGCCTTGAGTCGGATTATCTTTCGTTTGCATATAATTTGAGCCTCGTTGGCAGTTAACCAATCCATACCTAACACGACATCAAACCCTCCCAAAACCATAACAAATAATCTGACGGGAAATCTATGGCCTTCTATCTTTATCGTGGAATCGTCAACTACTTCGGTTACCATTACGGTTCTACCCTCAGCGGTTTCTACATTAAAGGCTCGTTCTACTTTACTAACCGTGTACTTTACTCGTTTACAGAAAGTTGTAGATATAAAACTCTTACTGGCACCCGAATCGAATAACACTGATACAAAAGTGTTGTCAAGGATGAACGTACCTGACGCCACATCGGGGTCCTTCCTGGCCTGTTCTTGCGTTAGTGCATACGCTCGAGTCTTCGCTCGAGATCCCTCTCCCTTCTTTTCCGGGCCCTTTCCCTTCCCGGTTTCCCCCATCCTTGGCTTCGGGCAGTCCCTACTCAGATGACCGAAATCCCCACAGTTGTAGCACTTGTAGTGTTGTGTGCACTCACGGGCGTAGTGTCCGGTCTTGCCACACTTAAAGCACAGGTTAGATCCCAGTCTACATTCACCTACATGCTCCTTTCCACACTTCTTACAAATAGTCGGCTCATCCACCCGAGCCCTTTTATCGCGAGCCCCAAACATCTTTCCACCAGTTCGCTTGTTTGAGAAGCTCGGTCTCTTCTTTGGTTCCTCGATGGCGGCGACATTCAGTGCCAGATCATCAAATACTACGCCGCTCAGTTCTACTACCGAATCATAGGTAGTAGGGGCGTTTGCCTTAACATATGTGCGGACCTTGTCCGGCAACCCTTGAATATAACAAGCGATCTTTCTTTCTTCAGTAGTGACAAGGTGTGGCACCAGACGTGCCAGTTCATTGAACCGTGTCGTATACTGCCGGTGCGTCATGCTCCCAGCCTTCAAATCGAAATTCAAGAGGTAGTGTAATGGTTAATTGCAGATGGCCAGTGTATATTAACATCTTACAATGCTTATTGAATTTTATTTGACCACCTTTGTGATTTCCATTAGAACCCAAGTCCTAACCTTAACACTTCCTAAGGCATACTATATATGTAAATATATATACACTACCTTCATACCTGATGCTGTGGCTCGAGTTACCCGTACTGGCATCCGCTTTCGGTCCCATTCTCAGTTTAAGTTCAGACACAGGGAGTGTCCAAATCTCTCAAACTATTGCTCTGATACCAACTTGTGAGGCCCCAAACCCGGGAGGCCCCACGCGTTGGATTTACTCATTCACAAACAGTTCTCAAACTAGAATATCAAATAACGCAGCGGAAAATTTCATTTCAAACATAACATTACATCGTTTAACATGCGGAAGCGTAACATTTTCAAATACATGTACATAACAAAAACAACTCGTAACGGGATGCCAGTCTTCATATCATCCGGGTAACTCCTCAAGCCGCCCAGCATCACCGTCCATCATCATAACTTCCTTAACCTGAATGTGCATACTAAAAAGGTCAGCTACGCTGGTGAGTTCTAGCATTTCATAAAAACTTTAACATCAACATTTGCCAAAAACGTATCATTCATTTAGTAAAAACCTTTCACAAAAGCATGTAATAATTTAACATCTTTTAAAAAAAAGGTTTCGTACCCATATCATCATCAACATCATAATCATAAACACCGTTAAACGGATCGTTCATTAAAACTTTTAACATTCATTTAAGTCATACATTATTATCTAAATCTGTGTTACCCTTCGTTCCGTCATTTAGTATGGTATTGCCCCTAAGGCTTAACTGCACGAAGACCGACAATACCATACATTCCGTCAATTCCCTTATGGTATTGCCCCTAAGGCTTAACTGCACGAAGACCGACAATACCATACATTCCGTCAATTCCCTTTTGGTATTGCCCCCAAGGCTAACTGCGCGAGGACCGACAATACCCATTCAGTTGCCCTTATGGCTCTCATGTCCATAAACCGACAACTTCCATCGACGGTTATGACTCTCAGCCATAACATCGTCGGATCATAATTTAACCTTACATGGGGTCACGTTAACCCCTGAGTAACCGTCGTTACTCCCTTTTACCAGTTGTACAACATCATAACCATTGGCATGCCACAAAGACATGCCCCTGTTGTTCTTGTAGCAACTATGGCTCGCTGTCCATAATCTACCACAAGGCTGGGAATCTCATTCCCAGACTTCATTCGTCAATTCCATTCATTCGACAGATTAGATTTGTAATGACTTCTTTAAAACCTTTACCTCTTCCTCTTCTCATTAAACATTTCCTCATTTAAACCGTTCATAAAGCATTCGTAACCCTTTTTGGCAAAAACATTTCAAAACCTTTCCTTTCGTAAACATCGTTTCAACATTTCAAAACCTTTCCTTTCGTTAAACATCATTTCGTTAAAACATCATTTCGTTAAACATCATTTCGTTAAACATCATTTCGTTAAACATCATTTCGTAAGTATGCACACCAGCCCAAAAACATTAACAAAACATTTAAAAGAGGGCTCTAGAACTCACCTGATACGCTAATATGGGTTGTCCTAAACGAAGGTCCGACAACGTCACTTCCGATCTGAATTGATTAGTTAAATACACATCAGACCTAAATCCCGACTCTAACGGTTTACTCGTTCTGTTACAGGTGAATACACTGACTTCACTTACTGATGCAGACCTATCGAAACTACTTAGTTTCGACAGGTGCAGGCCCATCGAAACTTCTAGTTTCGACAACTGCAGGTCACTCGAAACTTCTAGTTTCGACAACTGCAGGTCACTCGAAACTTCTAGTTTCGACAACTGCAGGTCACTCGAAACTTCTAGTTTCGACAACTGCAGGTCACTCGAAACTTCTAGTTTCGACACCTGCAGGCCACTCGAAACTCTAGTTTCGATACCTGCAGAACTCAGCTATCTTCCCCAAAAACCCTAACTTTCGCATGCAGGTCCGATCTTGTCAAGATCCGGACTTTTTACATTCAAAACGTGTATTTTCCCTTCGTGATTCCAGATTTATAACCCTTTCCTCATTTGGTTTATAAAAACCCGTCATTTTCCCGAAAATACCCGAAAACCCAAAAACGAACAAAAACTCAGATTTGGTTCGGGTGTTACCTGATTTCGAGATTCTGATCCGGAGGTTTTGCTCACGAGTTCAGTAGCAACAAGCTCCTTCAATCTCGGGTCGATCCGCCAACTTTCTCTCTCTACGGTTTCTCTCTCTAGATTCTTGCAAATGAGAGAAATGGTGTGTGTGTTGGCTATTTAAAGGGAGGAAACCCCCCCTTCCTTCAAGTTTGCCGGCCCAACCGGCCCGGCCCGTTACGCCTCGTTCTTTTATCCCGTTCGTCCCGGTTCAACCCGTTATTTAAAATCCTCATTTATTTTGGGATGTTACAAAATGGGCCTTACAAAAAATGAATCTTTTAACATATCAGCCTCTAAGATTGTATTTTTGTAACCATTTCAACCTTTGATACTAACTATGTTAACTATATGTGCATTTAGTTATTTTATTTCTAAGGTACTAGTTTAACCATTTTAGTCGAATAAAAACTTTTTTTAGTTTTTTGATAACTTTTTTTTGCTTATTTAAAAACCTTTTTTTTTTACTTTTTTAAAATCATTTTTTTAGTTTTTTTGTTTTTCATAAAAACGTCTTGTTTTTGAACTTTTTAAAAACGTTTTTTAACTTTTCTTAAAATATTTTTTTTAATTTTCTTTATAAAAACGTTTTTAAAAACATTTTTTTAGTTTTTTTATAAAAACGTTTTTAGCTTTTTCATAAAAAAAAACTAAAAATTAGTTTTTTTTTATGAAAAAGCTAAAAACGTTTTTATAAAAAACTAAAAAAAATGTTTTATGAAAAAATAAAAAAAAAATTAGAAAAGTAAAAAAAAGATGATTTTAAAAAAGTAAATTTTTTTTTATATATAAGTAAAAAAAATTATCAAAAAACTAAATGGGTCAAAAGCAAAATTTACTTTTGAATTGAAAGTGTTAAACAGGGCAAACCACATGGGTCAAAAGCAAAATTTACCTTAAAAGATTTCACTTATTTAACTTTCTCCTCATTTTTTACACATTCATAACTTTTTTAAAATACATTAATTTTTTATATAATTGCACTATTAAATAGAGTTTTTTTATCATTAATTCGAATATAGTTTTGCAATTTTTTTTGAGCGTGAGTTATTACATATATGTAACGAATAGTTACATATATGTAAATATAAACATAAATATAGTTGTACCAAGGTTATCTCATTTTTTCAAAAAAATTCCCCATTTTTAGAAAATGAATAACTTTTTATCCAAAACTCGGGTATAAATGTGTTAATCTAATTTGTTCATGCAAAAAAAAAAAACCAAAACCCAGAAACTTGTTCATTCAAAAAAGCAATATTTTTATGTTATTTATGACGTAATCCAGTTCTTAGGTCCGGTCCGATCTATCCGACCAGTGAACCGGTAAGACGACCGGTTTAATGTCCGGTCCGGTCCGGTTATGAAAACATTGGATTACACACATTATATGTAATATCTCTAAAATTATTTAATAATTAAATATTTCACCTATTCAACTCCCCCCCTTCTTTTAAACATTCATAACTTTTTTATAAAATATGATTTTTTTTAATAAAAATTACACCATTAAATATAGTTTTTTATCTTTAATTCGATTATAGTCTTGCAAAAAAAGGCAATTGAAATTGTATATGCTGTAACTCTCCCTAAAGATAATGTTGAAATTCTTCCTCAGTTCGTGAATAAATCAAAATATCGTCAATGAAAACAATAACCAGTTTATCTAACACCGGCCGACATACTCGTTTCATGAGGTCCATGAAAATTGCCGGAGCATTCGTCACTCCAAAAGGCATCACCAAAAACTCGTAATGTCCGTAACGGGTTCTGAACGCAGTCTTAGGCATATCTTCTTCTTGTACTTTGACTTGGTGATGCTCGGATTTTAAGTCGATTTTGGAAAACCAACTAGATCCTTATAATTGGTCGAACAGATTATCAATCCTAGGTAAGGGATACCTATTCTTAATGGTCATTTTGTTCAGTTCGTGGTAGTCTATGCACATCCGCATACTATGGTCCTTCTTCTTCACAAATAGAATTGGTGCACCCCACGGGGATACACTCGACGTGTAAATCCCTTGTCTAACAACTCTTGCAGTTGTGCCATCAATTCCTTCATCTCAGTTGGTGCTAACCGGTATGGAGCTTTAGCCACCGATTTAGCTTCTGGAATTAAATCAATTGTGAATTCGGTCTCTCTCTCTCTCTCTCGGGTGGAGCACCAGGAAGATCGCCAGGAAATACATCAGGAAATTCGTTTACAAACGGAACTTAATCTAGCTCTTTTCCCTTCATTTTTTTCATCGGCCACGTAAGCTAGGAATGCTGGGTGACCTTGCCTCACGTACCTATTTATCTTAGCCATCGTACACAGTGTGATCCGGTTTCTTCGTTCACCAATGATCCTAAATTCCTTTCATGCAGGAGTCGTGAATCGTATAATCTTTTGATTGCAGATAATCGTCGCAGAATGTGAGGACAACCAGTCCATTCCAATGATCACGTCGAATTCTTGCATCGCATTGGAATTAAGTCGACGAGATATTCTTCTTCTTCGATAAGGCAATCACGACATATTTCGGTTACTACGCAGTTTCTATCACTCGCGATTTCAACCTGTAATGCCTTAACCAACTTACTTCTCTTGAAGTTTTCAGAGTTTGCAAAATATAAGGCAATGAAGGATCAACTAGCTCCCGTATCAAATAAAACATAAGCAAGTAGGGAGTTCAAGAGGAAGTTACCTGATACGACGTCAGGATTTCTTTAGCTTCCTTAGTTATGACCTAAAAATCCCTACCCCTTGGCTTCGGAGCTTCAATACGTTTGATTTCATTATCCGCCACCCTAGATCCTTCCGTCGCCTTTTCTATTTGTGGTTTTAACTCAGGACATTCTCTGCTGAAGTGTCCTGGTTTATAGCAGTTATAGCACAGTCTGGTTGGACTCATGCACCGTGGTGCTGTGTGTCCAGACTTTCCACACTTGTTACAGTTGAGAGGTCTGAACCGACACTCTCCTAGATGTCTTTTCCCACAGAACCTACATTCCCTCATATCTTTTCTTGAAGAGGGATTACTTCCGGGTTTTCTGAAGTTAAACTTCTTGAGAGGCATAGAAGAGGGGATATTCTCTCCTTTCCTCTTCCCGTCTCTCTCCTCCTGTCTCTTGAGCTCTGACACTCATTCTCGAGCCCAGTCAATCATTTCCTCTAAGTTTGCAGACTTAGACGGATGAATAAACTCCCTGATTTCTGTTTTTAGAACGAGATGTTATTGTGTCATCCACATTTAGAGAGTTTTCAACAGAGCAGGACGGTTTCTGGCTTTGTCGAAGAAAATGCCTGTAATCTCGTCCACATATTCTTTGGTTTGACGGAATTGAAGGAACTCCTCCGTAATCCTATTAATTGCCGCTCACGAGCAATAATGCTTTAGGAAGATCTCCTTGAATTCTTCCCAATTCATTTCGTTTATCATATCTCTCCTTTCTCTAATTTCACCACGCCCACCAATCTTCATCTCTCTCTTTCAATTGATTGGTGGCAAACGTTACATCATCCTCCTTGCTGCAATGACATGTGTCAAAGACTGTCTCTATTGAAGCAATCCATTTCTGACTTTCTAAGGGATCAACTGCTCCCTTAAACTCTTTTGGCTTGCACGTCATGAAATCCTTGTACGTGCATTCGGTTGACTTGGCATCAACCTTTGGATTTTCATCTTCTCTATTATGTGGTTTCTCGACCTCCTTATGGTTTTCGAACCAGCTTTCTAAAGAACTTTATAGTTCTGCTTGCATAATCGGGATGTTGGCATCGAATGCTTTTCCTACTTCTAGAGCAATTTATCTCTGAATAGCTTCTTGGACTTGTTCGATTTTGTTTTCAATGGGAGGTGGTGACGCAACTCTCTTATGACTCCCTTCATCACGAATCTCTACGTTCTGATTCTCAGGCATTTGTTTACTGAGATATAATTTCGTTTAGTTTCTCACTTATTTACCCTAATAAAAGTCTAGGTTTTACATTACAGGCCTCATACTATTTTAACCCTATTTAAGCATTCTAGGGTTTCATGTAAGGCCCATCTATGCATTTCTACACATGCATATTCATTTATGCACTTTGATCATGCATATACACATCCCTTGCTTACTATCTGCTGACATAAGTTATCATATGATGTTTGCGATATCATGGAGGTCCCATACATTAACTCTCATACTGGCCAGGTATGAGGCAATATATGTTGCGAATCATGATACTTCCAACTATCATATGGAGCTTATCTCATACTAAATTCAGCCCACAGATGTAGTGCAAAGCACACATCTTTATTCCTAGTGTTTTATGCGTCTTTAATTAGTTGTGTGTTTGTTTTGAGTCGTTTTTGTATACTTATTGAGTCTATGTCTCGTTTGCAGGTGCTCGTATGAATTACAAGTGAATGTATGAAGAAACCGAGCAAGAGAATGAAAACCCAAGGATCAAAAGTGAAAAATATGAAAAATCAGTATCTCGCGGTACGCGAGGAAACTCAGAGAGGAGCCCGACTGTTTTGGCCCTCGCGGTACGCGAAGGGCTGGACCATGTTCTCTCGCGGTACGCGAGAAACCGTAATTTCTCAAAACCTTAGAATTTGAAATTAAATAGAATTCTTATGCCATTATTCAAGGAGTTCGGAATTTTTCCGTCCAGAGAGAGTTCTAGGGCGATTTTGGGTGATTGGAGGTCAAGTGGAGTTAAAGTTTGAAGCTTTTGAATTCGGGTTCGTAGTTTTACGTTCTAGGTGTTGTTTGAAACTATGATGATTGTTTATACTTCTGTTTTTAGTTGTTTGAACATGATTCTAGGCTAAAACTTTGATATTGCCTAGGTCATATGATGAATACTTGTTAAAGTTTTGATTTTTATAGGTTTTTGGGTTCAATTAATGGGTTAATGATTTTGTAAGCAATCTTTGAGTTAATAATTGTGATGTTATTGCATGTTTAGATCTGATATTGTGTTTGATTTCAATTCCTTGCGTTGATTATGGTTGTCTGCCAGTTTGATCTGCGTATCTTGGTCATAGATCTTAGGGTTTGTGATTAGGGTGGTTTGCTAGACGTAGTAGCCATATGAATTGTCTTTGATTGCTGATTAAAAGTGGATGTGTGTCCTAGTTCAATACCCGATAGGTGAGAATTAGTCTTTTAGTCTTCGTCATTAGGAATCCAAGTGTCAGCTGTCTGAGAGGAAGCTGGTATTAGGTATCTAGTGATTGTTGCTATTCATGTCATAGTTGTTATCTTGAGATTACCCCGTGCATTCTTTGAGTGTATTTATGGAGGGAGAGACTGAGAGGTAATCTGTCTATTAGGGTACTTTATCATAGTTGGAAATACCTGAGAAGTGATCCAACAATCTGGTAAGTTAGTACATCTTTAGGTTCCTTAGTTGGTGACACCCTGAGAGTGATTAGGGATCCACTAGGCTGTCTAGAGTTGTTTCCTTAGAAACCCAGATCCATTATAGTTTCCATCACCGATATAAGTTGTGCTTTGCAAGTAGGATTCCGACCTAGGTGATATTCCTCCCTACTCTTGATTTCACCTTAATTCTTGTCTTGATAGTTGAGTCGACCTTAGTTTACTGCATTCATTAGTTTAAATAGTAGTGTAGTCAACCCCCCCCAACCAAATAATATTTAGTCCGAGTCAAAGTCTAGTATTGTTACATAGTGTCTCTAGGGTTCGATATTCCAGTTTACCATTAAGCTGTGCCACACTCGATAGGTACACTTGCCTGTCAGTGCGGTCTAGTTCATAGGTTTTCCATTTATTACTTAGGAGTCTAGATTATGTTTTTATCCATAGTTTTTATAGACCGTTTGGGCGACATCACCCACGTATAACGCACACTTTTCTTTTGGTACTCAGATTAAAACATACATGCTTCCTCGGACGGCCTCGGATTGAATCCCTATTTATATCACGAGCACTTATGGTTTGAGTTTAAGTATCATTCTGATACTCAAATCCCTTAAACCATGCTCTGATACCAACATGAAACACCCTACTTTTTATTCTTTTAAAATATCAGAGTTGTAGCGGAATATGGTCCCAGTTTTTCAAAACCTTGCCACCGTGGTGACATAGGCATATTTTATTTATATAAAATATTGTTTTACATACAACATTACATTATACATGATCTAGGGATTCTTCACTCCGATAGGCCACGTCCCCAGGAAGCTTCAATCATTCCGAGTGCCTTTCCCTACAGTGTTTTGAAAACATATTTACATTAGCTTACACTAAATAAGTACAATGCTTTTTTCTTTTATTTATGGAACCTTTTAAGTTCCTTATTAAGTTTCACCAGGCATACATGCCCCATATGGCCATCTTTGGTCGTACCTAGGTCATGATATTTACAAGGTCCTTACACCCGTCGGTGAGGCCCCTTTCCTTAACCATGAAGGTTTATTCTTTTACAAGGCCCTTCTGTCCCGCAGGTTGGGCACCTTGTTTATATTGGTATCTTGAATATCATAGACTCACAGCCTCCAAATTTATCAAGCATTTATTTACAACATGCATGTTCACTTTTATCATGCACGCTTATGCTTGATCCACCCTTAACCAGTCCTCACCTTAAAACTTTATAACGGTTTCTCCCCGGTGCATTAAAGAGGTTTATATATAGGGTATACCGCAGCGTGCTCACCATCCCTTTAATACTTCGTGAATACTCCGTTGCTCCATTTTAGGGTTTAGACTCGTTCAAATCACACATTCACATTTATCACGTATAGCATGATTTCTTATCATGCTTTTCAACTAGTCATTACTCTAATTCCTCGTAAAGGCTTCTCCTCGATACATTAAAGAAGTTTATTTATGGGGTATACCGCAGTATTCCCACCACCCTTTTAATATTTCGTGAATACTCCTTTACTTAGATTTAGAGTTTCCATCATGTATTCACATTATCACATATATTTAGCATGCATTTATATCATGCTTTTCAACATAGCGTTGGGTTCATGAGAAAACTAATTTTCACGAGAAAACAAAAAAACTCTCCCCTCAAATTTTAAACTTTATTAACTTTTTCATACACTATTATTTTTTTTAACTTACACCAATAAATTAAGTATTTTTTTTATCTTTAATTTGAGTATGATATTGTTATATAAAAAAATAAAAAATTAACATGTCAGACTTTTCGATGCTACATATATGCAGTATCATTATACTGTATGATGATACTACACATATGTAATATGATGACACTGCATATATGAAGTATGATCTTATGATGATACTACATATATTTAGTATTTTTTTTTCAGTTGGAGTTGGACTTCTGGTTGGGAGTCTTTCAACTTGTTGTTTTGGAGATGTCGGTTGGTTGTGTTAAAACAATTTATGTCATTGTCATTTGTTGTATTTAACACGTGTCGTTTTGTCAAGGGCGTTTATGAGACCTAAATTTCGCGTGTTCAGTTTCATCATACTGCATATATGTATATCGAATAAATTCGAAACGTTAATTTTTTTTAATATAGCAATATTATACTCAGATTAAAGATAAAAAATGCTGGATTTTATGATGTAATTTAAAAAAAATGATAACATATGAAAAAGTTATTAAGGTATAAAAATTAAGGGGAGATTAGTTTTCTAGTTTTCTCATAAATAATGAGTTTTCTCTTGGTCCTCTCACTATATATATATACATATATACATATATATATATATATATAGGGTGAGGTTAAAATGCTAACCAATATTTATGTGATAACCGTGATAATCAATCTCAAACATAGTGTTACGTATATGTAACAATTATCATTATGTTAATGTTACATATATGTAAACACTATGTGTCACGTATATGTAACATTATTTGGTACGTATACGTAAGACTCATCATTTCCATATTTACGTTCAAAATATTTATTCAAGATACTTAAATACTATTTTAACAATTAAAAGAAAAAATAATTTATAAATTATGTGATTGTTTTATAGTGGTTAGCACGGTTATCACATAAAAAGTTGGTTAGTATTTGAACCCTTCCCTATATATATGTATATATACATGTGTATATATCATATTGTTATCTATGTCCAAGGAGTCTTCACAACAACTGTGAAATTAAATCATTTAAAAGAAAGAACCTGTTTTGTGCTCATAATTTCGGACCCATGAGATGTTGGCACCAAGAATCTTGTTGAATCATTGATAAGATAGGCACGTAAGTGACATCAAATATAAAAAAATAAGGCTCACAAGTGGACATGGTGAGACATAGCCAAAGCAAGAATGAAGTGAACATACAAAATGTTGAGAAAATGTCAAACACAAATGAGTCTCCACTACAAATTCAAGCTAAGTTCATTCATCACCCTTGCAAAAACTGATTATTAAACTTAACTTGTTGAATGTGCTATATGATTATGCTAACATGCTAGTCTAATGAAAAATGATGTGAGCCTTATTACTTGTGCATGTAACATAGTAGCATGATAAAGTAAAAAACATAGGGTTACAAGAACTCAAATGCGACTAAGTGTTCATGAATTATATATTCTTGTTTCAAGATTTTTGGAAATTGTTGGGCTCAAAAAGGAACGAATAACATGTTGTGATAGTGAGAATAAAACTGAAATGAGAGAGAATAATCGGGGGAAATTTTAGAATTTGATTGATAACTCAAATAATGATTACAAAAAAACTTATATACTAAACAAAGAAACCATACGCGAAACTAGCTAACCTATTCTAGGCGAAACTAAAAGATGGTTTTGCCAACATGACACATGTTATTAAGATTTTGGTGATCGAGTAAAGTCAGAGAAATATTTTTGTAACCAAAAACCTTTGAAATGTGTAAATTGCACTACAAGAAATTGGACCTTTCCCGACGCCTTTTTGCGACGACATGAGGGTCCCTCCGACGATATGTCGTCGCAATACTTTTCGTCGGCGTAGCTTCGACGCTAAAAGGTCATAATGTCGTCGTAATAGACCCCATTTTTGCGACGACATGTCGTCGCAAAAGGGTTTTTTGAAATTCCTTTCCCTTATTAAAAATAAATATAAATTAAAATAAATTTGAACTTTTTGCGATGACATGTCTTCGCAAAAGGATGTATTTTTTTATTTAAAATAATAATAAATTGAAATTATGGAAAACCTTTTTGCGATGACATGTCGTCGCAAAAGGACCTGGTTAGTAATTTTTTTTTAAGAATATACAGTTTTCCAGAAAATAAAATTGGATAAAACTGAAAATTTGATACCTAATAATAAAAACCGCAAAATATTGTCACGAATACAAAATTTACAAACCGTTATTATATTATTACAAACGTTAATTGTCATAATAAAACCGTTCAATAATTTTCATCTTCATCTTCATTCTCTTCTTAACCCGAAAAGTTGACTTGGTTGGATTTGCTCGAACCGGCCATCTCATGTTGCATTTGTGTCACCGTCTCATTCAATTTGTCTATTTGAGCTTGCATTTCGTCGTATCGAGTGTTGGACACATGCGAGATATCGGTAGGTATATTTCTGACTTTTACCCCCTGGTTCCAACCACGCCTCTCACCAAGAGCACGTTGTAGAACCTCGCCTTCATCAACCTCTTGTCCCTCATCCACTTCCTCTTGCATCCGGGTCAACTCATTTTGAGTCTTAATCTGTAATAAACAATACAATAAATATATGTTAATTTTTCTTAAAAAATCTGACAGCATAATTGCTGTAAAATGGATAACCCACATTTTCAATAATACACAATAAACAAAATAATTTTCCAAATTACAACAAACTAACATATGCAAACGGGTCAAACGGGTCGTGTTTAAATTACTAAGATATGCAAACGGGTCATAATTGTTTGTGTTCAAATTACTAGCATATGCAAACGGGTCAAAAACTCCTTGTTCATATTCCTCACATATGCAAACGAGTCAAACGGTTCATGTTAAAATTACTAACATATGCAAACGGGTAATAATTGTTCTTGTTTAAATTACTAACATATGCAAACGGGTCAAAAGCTTCTTGTTCGTATTGCTAACATATATACATACATACACATATACAAATGCACATATATTTTTGTAAACATATAAATAATAAACAAACGGATAATAGTAAGGCTAACATATGCAAATGGGTCAAAACGGATAATAGTAATATAACTTTTCAAGTTCGAATTTCAAAGGGTCAAAAGCTTCTTGTTCGTATTGCTAACATATATATTTTTACAAAATAATTTCCCAAATTACAACAAACTAACATATGCAAACAGGTTAAACGGTTCATGTTCAAATTAATAACATATGCAAACAGGTCAAAAGCTTCTTGTTCGTATTACTAACATATGCAAACGGGTCAAACGGTTCATGTTAAAATTACTAACATATGCAAACGGGTCATAATTGTTCAAATTACTAACATATGTAAACGGGTCAAAAGCTTCTTGTTCGTATTGCTAACATATGCAAACGGGTCAAACGAGTATAACTTACTATTAGAAGAAGATGACTAGCGGTGGCTCACAGGAACAAACGTTTGTGATAGGGATAACTCATGGGGACGAGGACTGTGACGGAGTGGCTCACGGGGACGACGGTTGCTCACGGGGAAGAAGGCTGAGACGTGCGTTGGATCACATGGACGAAGGATGACGGGGACGACCACAATCGCACGTCTGGGAACCCAAAACGAAGTATGAAAGGAGAATGTTGGATGAGAATGGGATTTGGGGAAGAAAGAAAATGAATAAAACCCTTTTCAAGGTCTGGGAACCCTAAAAAGACGACAGGTCGTCGCCATAGGGTGGGCCCGACCAACACGTGAATCCTAGGTAAAGAAAAAAGTCAATATTAAAATTATAAAGCCTTATTTACGATGACAGGTCGTCGTAAATAGCTGTTTTTGACTTTTTTTATTTAATTTTTGCTCACCTTATTTTATCCGGAAAAAAAATTAAAAAACAAAAAAAAATGACCTATTACGACGACAGGTCGTCGATATAGTGTTTTCACTCGGCGGCAAAGATTTCACTGAGCGCCATGTTTTCCCGCTCAACATGTAACGACGACACGTCATCGTAAATAGGTTAGGTTTCTTAAAAAATCTGGGCATGTTTGTACCGACGACAGGTCGTCGTTAGAAACCACCTGTCCTGACAACTATAGGTCGTCACAATAGCCTCGTCGTAGCAACATGTCTTTCTTGTAATGTTGGATAAAATTTTAAAATAAGCTTATGTAGCGAAATGAAAAATTAAAATATTTCTTCTTGAACACTTCTCATAAAATCTACTATCTATACTACTTAATAAAGCAATAACTTTTTAGAACACGTGTCAGCCTTAGGTTCATTTTCAGCCGAATCTTCCCACCTAAACCACTAACTCACACGCGGACCCTTCTCCGTTATAACTCATTTCACTTGAACACCTTTTGGAAACCCTAATTCACTATCGCTCTTCTTTGCCGCTTCCATTTTCAGACCCTTCGGTCTGAGATCCATAATCGAGACAATCACTGACTGTTGTTCATGTTCGCAAATGATCCATCGATTGTGCATCGCAGAAGGTATGTGTTTCTTGATTTTCTTTTTCTGGTTTTTAACCAATTGTGATTTGATTTTAAAAGTTTTAATTTCTAATTCTTAATTTTCTTCTTCCCCGCTCCCCTTTGCAAAATCATCAAAGTCTGTAAGCCATTTCTAATTCTCAATTAAATTATATTCTAGCGTTGCAATCAATGTATTGTTCTCGCATTGATCCTGATTTCTATCTTTAATTACAGCCTTCAGCCAATCCATAGATTTGACTCTGAGTATTGGTAATAAGGCAAATAACACATTACGGAGCCTGCACCAAATCAATTGTCTCTTAGGTAACATGTCTACGGATAGAAGAACAGGGGTACTTAAATTTAAACCATTACTAATAACACCTTTTCATCATTTTTCCCACATTTGAGCTCAATTGTCTGTTTAAGCCATATTTATTGTAGCAATTCAGATTGAACACCCTTCACATATGACTATGACACTAGCAACTCTAATGCCTCAGGCCACTTCCAGAATATTTTTTCCCTCTTATGTTGAGGAATGAGCTTCAGAAAGATCAATTTGAATTGATTAGTTCAAATTTTGATCGATTGTGTGACCATGTTTTTTTCTAAATTAGGGAAGTGCCAGATGTTCAAATTTCATGTGTTTGTTGGATTAGCTATTTAGTTCCATGTTTTGATAATTTGTTTATGCAAGTTGAGTTTGTAGTTCGATTATAATTACATCAATCGCTGCTCTTATCAGTCTAATGAAGTTCAAAATATTGGTATTCTTTGTTAATTTCAATTAGTCTACCTTTTCTTTTTGCTATGAAAATCATCATTTTAATTTCAATTATTGATTTGTTAATGGCTAATTATGTTCACGTGACATGGATATAATGCATTGATTATGTAAAAAAGAAATTAGTATTATCACTGTCATAACGTAATTGTTTATATAAAAAAGAGTTAGGAGATTAAATGCATAACACTTTGTAATGAGCATTGTACTGCAACCTCTATGTAACAGCATCTTGATTCTGACGTTGACTCATAGTCTTGGTCCTGACTTTGATTGATATTCTTGGTGATTTGGTATTATTTGTTTTATGTAAATATGTTTTTTATTGGGTGAACCAATTTGAAAAGCAAAGGTATATATCACGTATTTAGGAACTTGACATCAAAGTTCTGGTTGCTGCAGTTAAGGAACACAGGTAACAACACCACAGTTCAGTCCTACTATATAGTTTTAATTTATGCGGCTTATTTTTATACTTTGATCAACTTATTTAACTTGACAGCAACTGGAATTCTAGATTAACATGTTACTTAATTTCAGCTAGATTTGTAGCTTAATTGATTTGAATGATTGGATTAAAATGGTATTGCATTCTACTGCATACATTTATGCGCATGCTCAGGTTACTGCAAATGTTGTAGAGTAGTTATGTTTTTTGTTTAAATGTTTATGTAGCTTCTTTTTTACATTTTAATCAACCATGATGACCATCATATTCTTAAACTATTGAATTATACATAATTAGCAAGATGATGTGTTTTTCTATATGACAAATACATGTTTCTCTGAGTTTTTTTTTTAATTTTATTTCAAAATGATTAGTTAAAATTGTTTTTTTTGGATTAATGAATAATGAATGTTTATAAATAATACAAGAATATAATAATAAAATACAAACATGTACATGACATAATGAGTCAAGAATGATACATGAAATGAAAGGAAGAGTTTTTAAGCACATACTACACTGAGCGGTGCACCTGTTTCAATAACCAATCTAAGTGCCCCTCTCCCCCCCCAAAAAAAAAGGAACTGAACATGTATGTAAAAATATCAATTAAGTACCACCCAACTTCTGTTGTCAAACTTGCCATCTCCACACTTGATTTGCAAATAAAGTGGTGGCATTTTGCTTAATCCTATCAGCTTCTTTGTCGGTCATTACTTTATGTCTTGTAGAGAAATTCTAAGGGTTCCAACTCTTTTCGTTTATCAGTTGTCTATGGTGTTTACAATATTCATACTTGTAGGTTCTCAAAATGTCACATTTCTTTTAATGTTTTTAGATATGGAAGTTTTCGCCCTTAGGGGAGTCCTTTATCCAAGAGACCGATGGGATGTCAAATAAAGTGGTGGCATTATGCACAACAGTATGTGCTTTTGGATGTTTGTAAAAGATTAAAAAAACTTCATGCAAATACCTAGGAGAACGTCTGTAAGTTGCTTTTCAATAAACCATATTCTCTCTATAAGTTGTTAACTCCTTTCAAATTATAAGATCAAAGAAATATAGTATGTATCTTGCAGCAGAGGGAGTATTACCGGATCATTTTTTTTCTTTTTTCATTGTACCCTGCTACCTCTTACTATAATTCCTATCTTTCCTTGTACAGAGGCATAAAAAGGCGATATGTAAAGTTGTATAAATGGAAATTAGAATGCATTTGGAAATCAGAGGTACACATTTGTAGCCCCCTCTTCTCGTTTCTTTATTTATCTTTGATGCCTGGTTAATTATTATTGGATTTAAAATTTAATTAGTTCGCCTTATGCTCTTTCTGCATGTAAGAACTTCCCAATATTTCTTTCTTGATTTAAGCATTATTTGGTAATATGTGATCAACCTATGGATGATTCAATTGTTTTGGAGTTTGACCAAATGGAGAAATCTTAAGTTTTAGGTCTGCTGCTGAACATGAGATTCATGTATATGATTTTTTAGATTTTGGTCAAATTTAATCATGTTAAGCTTGATACCATTATGATTAACCTTATTTACAACAATAATGATTGATGTCGAAGGGACCGGTCAAAGATAAAGAATTAGAGTGTCCTAATCACCTTAAACTAGTTAGGGTAAGAAGGGTGTCGAACCATGAAGAGTTTGAGGTCGGTGCTTAACTTTAATTAACAATGTGATTTATGAAGTTGCAATGGGTCTTTCTGACCAAACACAAGCAATGATTGAGGTGAAATTAACAAATCCAACAAGCAATGATTATCAACTAGCAAAACGATCACGAGTAATCAAGTAGCAAATAAACGGTTTAAGTTGTAAACAATAGTTAAAATGGAATCACACCCGGGTTTCAAGTTCACAAGTAATTAGGGATTATCACACCAACATATGAGTTCAAACAATCAAATGGTTATCCAAATCAAATTAACCAAATCTAACCAAGAACATCAACATTCATACATCATCGGCAAATAGTGTAAAACAATATTTACGAATGAAATCGAGACAAATGTATGCAATATAGAATTATATTAATTAATAGATTCAACACAAATCGAAGTTCATAGCAATTATCATCTAACGGGGTCAATGGTGCAAGAATTTATCGACTCCCGTGAGTTCATAACCATACTAAACACAAAGATTCAAGTATTTCAAACCAAACGATTACAAGAATTGTTTCTCAAAGCTAGTATATGATAAAAACCCTAAAAACTTACAAACAATCCACCCGGGAATGATTACCGGTGGATTAGCCGCTCATGGTTGTGGAATTCATCTTCGATTATTCAATTTCTTGATACTGATCTTCAATAATATGTTTCCAGCCTCCAAAACACTGCCAAAATCGCCAAAACTGCTATTCAAAAGGTTATATCGAATTTGGGGAAGAAACCCCCACTTAAACTCTCAAAATTGGCAGTTTCCCGAAAATCCGCTTCAAAATAACGTAACTGGCGTAAGCTTACGCTGGGGTGGCGTAGGCTTACGCCGCATCCCTGAAACCTGCTGTGAAAGAATTGGTTAGGCGTAGGCCTACGCTGGGCGGCGTAAGCTTACGCTGGGTGGCGTAGGATTACGCTGGCTCCTGCATTTTTGCCCCGTTTCCTCCGTCTGGCTCCTGCATTTTTGCCCCGTTTCCTCCGTCTTCCATCCAACTCTTGCATCTCTCGCATTATATCTTCTAAAATCATACATTAAGCTTCCAACACCTGCACATGCATAACTACACAAAACCTTTGTATTCCCCATATTAATTTGCATAAATATAACATATTGCACCCTTTAATTTATGAAACTTTGGTCACTTATCAAATACCTTGTAGGATTTCATGGTAGATTCAGTCATTGGTATTGGAGCTAATGAAGCCAATACTCCTTTTGACAAGTTGGTTGATGATGACCAATCATTAAGCAAGCCTCAAGGTTGGTTGAAGTGGTTGTCCTGTGGTATGCTTGGTGCAGGAGGTATAAATGATTCCAGTCAGTTTTGTTAAGTTAAATGATTCCATTTGATGTGTTGTGTAATCTAGAAAACAAAAGTAGTGGTTTCATATAAACTTGACTTACAAGGTTTATTATTGATCAAGAATTCAATAGGTTACTCATTTCTATAAAGAAATATTTATCGATTTTTGAATTATATAACATATTTTTTTATTTCATATTTTATCGTTTATTCAGCCTCGTATAATACACGGGTTCTAACACTAGTAGTATATAATAAATCAAAATAATTGAGGGACACTTGTCATGTTGTCAGCGCTCCCCTTGATTGTTTTCCAGCCTAAACTGGGGGTGTTTGGGATTACTTATTAAAACCTACTTATAACTTTTTGGAAAAGTCACAATTTTCTACTTCTCACAAACAACTTTTCATCTCCTTTAATTTTGACTTTTTCACCAATTATTCAAACAAACTTTTAACTTATTACCTTTTTGAAAAAGGTAATAAGTTAATAAGTTGTTTTAAAATCCAAACACCCCTTAGGCTCATTTGGGACACGCGGACCTTATAACATCCGACCCATTTAGTTTCTTCTAACCCGGTTAAATGTTTGCCCCTTTTATCTCAAAACCCTAATAATCTTCCACCGATCTACCCTCACACCCGTAACCATCGTCCTCACCACTTTCTCTCCAAACCCTAAATATCATCTTCCGCGTCACGCCTTTGCCTCTGCTCTTTTTGTCACCGCGATCGCGAAGTTACATTAGGCGAAGTGGGTTTTAGTTTTCCGTTAACCTCCGCCTCCAGGAAACCTCATTATTATGAGGACACATTGATTATGCGGGGTGTTCGGTTTGGGGTGGCGAAGAAGATTGCGAATGTTGATCCATTTTCACTGTCAATTTCTTTGGAACACCTTCGGAGTTCATCGGAGTCTGAAGATTTGTGTCCGGTAAGAAGTATGGTCGCCTTTAATTGATTTGATTGTTTTGTTATTTGGATTTGATTGTTGAATGTTGGAAATCAGTTAGGACGACAAAACTGAACTTACTAAAATTTCAGGTGCCATAGAAGAAATGGATCCATCGCTGGTGGTGGGAGCGGGTTTGCGTACCACGAGTAACAGGACATATAGAGGGAAGCCGATGGGTCTATTTCTAGATATACCAAGAAGAGAAAGATTTCACCTATTGAGTTGAGAAGCAACTGAAGATCTCTTCTAGGAACATAATTCTTCCTACCGACTCCGTTATTAATTATCTAACTCGTCTACAGATTTCGAGAGCATTGAAAGATGTTCAGCTGCTGCTTAAAGTGATCATCAAATTTCTCCTGTTGATTCTTTTGTTTCAGACTTTCAGATGATGTGGAAATATCTAGCTCATTGGATACAACAACACCTGAAGAACATAATCAAGAAATTGAGAATGAATAAGGAGAGTATGTTGGGGGTAAGGAACTTATCCAAATCGAAGTGGGAGGCACCAAGATCTGAGTCAAATTTCACTAGACGTCCTCTGTTCGTTTTGCTTCATGAAGCATCCAAGTAAGCCTTCAATTCAATTAGATTTCGGTTGTCGACTGGGTCGGGCGGTCTAACGGGTCTGCAGTGTTTGTGTTAACACTGGTTAGAATGGGCCATTTATAAAAAAAACATTTTTATTCGGGAAGGAGGGGGTATATCTTTAAAAGAAAGATTACTTTGTCTTTTAGTAAATTTTGATATTGTTGTCATCATTTGTATAAAATGATGGCAACAGTTATGAATTCAATATTGCTTCAAGCAGCACTAGAGAAATTAGGTATTCAAATACATGTGCAAAAGTGCTTTTGTGATGCCTGAAGTTGCTGTATAACCGACCAGAAATTTATAGTACGTACAACGTATTTATAAAATAGATTTCAACTTTAAGACCGATAATTGTGTTTTTTAAGTTTTATTCTCAGGGTTGAAGTCGGTCTTACCCATATGCTTCAGTTTAATATATTCCACCTGACTACACAAGCAGGTTGGGTCGTGCGTTGTAACGGCTCAGGACGTATTCGGGTCATCTCGGATAAGGGTCGTGCATCAAATTTCTCCTGTTGATTGACATGAAGAATCATTGATAGGGCCACTATTTTATTTGCGGGTATGAATTTTGTTACCTAATTTTACGGTTGAACAATTTATATTAAGCATGATTTGTACCTGGCAGATACAAAGGTTTCCATGAATATGCAAAATTAGGAGGATTGGAAGTCGGCTCACCAGTTGGGCTTGATGTTATGGTTGATGGAACTGTTCCTACAAGTAAGAATGTTACTGTTTAATATTAGAAAAAATTAAACCCATTTAGCCTGATCTCCTTTTTGGTCATGCAGGATCTGGGCTATCAAGCTCTATGGCTTTTGTATGCTCTTCTACAATTTCCATAAGGCCCATAATGGCTGCCCAAGGTGTCAATCTTCCCAAGGTATTCTAAAAATTTGTAGATATTGTTTAGTTGAATCTGCAAGTTATTATCCATGATGTTTTCCTGCAACTTGATCATGTTAAGTATATTGCCTGCAAAGTGTTATCTTAAACATCAACCAATAGCGGAGTTTAAGGAATAATTGCAGTATATGCTTTTATGTATAGATTTTATTTAATATATTAACAATCTTGAAACTCTAATTCTTAAGAAACCCTATGAGTCAGCCAACATATTTGGAAGAGATACAAGAACTTAAACAAGTCGAGTAGAGTTTATTGTCCTGATTTCTTAATTTTATTTATATTTGTTGACTTCAATTTTTAAATGAAAAATAAACTGGATTTCTAATGACTGATTGTTCTTAGCAGATGGAGATGATTTTTTTATTTGTATAGATTTTAAATGACATTAGCCTTTATTGGAAATGATTTCTTTTGTTGTCTTATATCTACAGATGGAAATGGACCCCCACCTAGCAAAAACTAGAATGGAGCATTCAGCGTCTCATCTTACACGCAATATTTTAATGTTGACACTGATGATGTTGTCAACAGATTAACAACAAGTTCTCTGTATCCCACTGGTTTTAAGGAAAATTGAAACCAACCCAGATCTGTAAGTTCTTGTTTTTTTGTTTCACCTTAGCTTATCATTATGTTCATTTGTCTCTCTCTCTCTCTCTCTCTCTCACACACACACACACACACACAGCTACACATTTTTTAAAATTTGTTATTTAGGCAATTTTGCTATTACATGCATGATACACCTCTTATTGACTTCCAAAGTTATAATTTAACAGAAGCACTCTTTAAATATGGACTTCTTATGTTGATTTTTGTTGCATTTTAGCTAAAAGGGTAAGTGGTCAAATGGGTTGAAGTTGCTCGAATGAACAAAAGAAGTATTTAGAGATTTGTGAATTATAATTGTAATTTCATTTTTCATTATTATATGTAATATGTAATTTCAGTTATAAGAAATATTTACATATTTATGAATTGTATCGTTTTCATTGTTCAACCTGTGTAATACACGGGTTCCTAACCTATAACTAATAAATAAAAATCTCTAAGGACACGTGTCCTTCATTGAGAGTAGGTAGCTTTTGCTTTTCCCGCCCACTCTAAACCTATTCTTATCTCACACGCGGATCTTTAATTACCCGGTTCATATCCGGGTTATAACCCGCCTATTGTTTCATACGGGGTAATCCCCCTTTTGCCTCTTCATTTGTGAACCCTAAATTACCTCTTCTCAATATCGCCGCTTCCTGAAGATCTTCAATCTCTGATTCAAGCTTCAACGTCTTCGTCTCTGACAGGTTTTTTACTCTTCCATCAAATTGTGATTGCATTATCCTTATTCGCCGACTAATGTTTTTGATTCCTCTTCATTTGCGAACCCTAAATCACCTCTTCTCCATGTCGCCGCTTTCTGAAGATCTTCAATCTTAGATTCAAGCTTCAACGTCTTCGTCTCCGACAGGTTTTTACTCTTCCATCAAAATGTAATCGCATAATCCTTATTCACTCACTAATATTTTTTTTTGTTTTTAATTTTTCTTCTACATCATGTTATTCCTCCTTGCGTCGTGTTCCTGGCTATGTTTGATATCAACATAATAATCAAACTTAGCGGTTGATGAAATCCATTACAATAGGTAAGTGTTTACTTATGTTTTTCTTCGTTTTAAACCCTAATTATATCGATGACGACTGTTTTTGATTCATGATTTTACCGATTAATGAAATCTGTTAATTTAAGGAGCTAGAAAACATAGAACAGGGGTTATAAATTTTGTAATTTTAAGGAGCTTATGTTTACTATCGATTTTTCTTTTTGTTTTCAGAATGTTTCAGTTTTGATTGCTGCATTACACTCTATCAAAGAATTGGAACCAGTTTTGGCGAATACTAAAGGGGTAACAACTCAAATATAAACTTGTATGTATGGGCCAGGTTGGGTGGCTATCCTAACAACACATTCTGGTCCATTTGATTGAATTTTCTAAATGATCAATATATTGGATATGATTACAAAACTATATTATTAAAACAGTTACTTTTTTTTAATTTAAATGATTTAGGTCATTGTAAACATTTGAATGCATAGTTAGCAACTTTTTCCCCTTTTAACCTGGTTGACCCGTTTTATTAGCTTATACTTTATCCTGTTATCAATACAATACAACCCAAATTGCCCTGTTTTTATTGTTTATTTTCTAAATTTTCTGTTTTTTGAACTTAATTAGCTAACGCCTAATAAACATTGGATTAGAGAAGGTTGTTTCTGGTTCTTTATATGATGAAGGTGCTGTGATGTTTGTTTATGCAGTTATTCTCGATTGTAAGCTGATGCTTGAGGAGTCCACAAACAACTATGGTTAGTAGACACTAGACAAACATTAATTATTTGCAATATGAATGCTACAAATACTGCATCCTCCCAGTTAATTTGATTATTGATGTTGGTTTTTCACTTATATGCTAATAGATGCTAACAACCGTGTTCTTACTTGCTATTTTTTATATAATTGGTTGTTCATGCAACTTTCTTCTTCTGCTTTAAGTTTGATTATGATTTTTTTTTAATTTTATGAATATCCACTTTATAAGGAGTTATGGAAGGCTTTCCCAAAGTGTTTCTTATTTCTGTTCCTAATGCTTATGCTTCATTATTTCATTTTGGCTGGTGAAAGATGGAGCCCATAATTTATCAAATTGATTTATGGTATTACAAGCTGGAAGAAGCATGCAATATTTTCCATGCTGTAGGACAGGTATGTATCTTAGTTTTTAGGTATAAGTATTTTTTAATTATTATTATTTATTATTTTATTGTTGTGTGGATATTCATGGAGGGCTGCAACCTTGTGCCTTTTCGGAGGGTTGGACCATTCTTATTGAAGCCCTAAGAAGAAATGGAAAGAACAGATCTCTTCAACCCATGAAATTAGAAAGTGGTATGCATCATCAGAGACGCATGTGGAAATTCACTTTATTGTGACCAACTACACCTCTTTGAACAAACCCTGAAATGGTGATTGTATCTTCTGTTTGTTACTTCATTTTTTTTAATTCATACTAAGGTGGCATTTCGACCCATTTACTTAAGCATATATTAATTTGGGTTGTTCTTTTTCTCATGCGAGTCAAATAATACTTTTTAGCTAAAAGGGAAACAAGTAAACGGGTTAAAAGCCACTCGAAGTTTATTTTTAATGCTTACAACCTTCTTAATTGTTTCATCCAATAATTTTAATGAATTGTTATTATTATATTGTTTTTGTAAATATAGGTAACACATTAATTATTTATAAAACGTTTAAAAGATCGAAAAAAACTGTGTTTGCGGGTCAATCCAATTGATAACGACCAGTTCAAAAAATAAACATTTTCAATCCGAATGTATTTTGACCCTTTACCTAACCCATACTACCTGCTATATTGCCATCTCTACAATCATGTAACTTCACTTGAGGTTTTTCATTTGTTTATTACAGGTATGAATGTAGGCCATATTTTTTGCTTAATTTAGCAGAACTCGGAATCAAAGAGCCCACACCGATTCAAATGCAGGCTATTCCAATACTCTTATATGTATGATCTTTATAATACACTATCCTTTTCTGTGTTATGGATCCTTATTTTCAGAATCTTTTGTTACTCAAGTTTAATGAAAGAAATATGTTTATACTTGCATTGAATTTTAACACAATTTGTAACTTCATTTTAACAGTCTTATGTAGTAGGTTGTTTCAAGAAAACTCTCACATCTATTCTGAAGCCTTTTTATGTCAATTTTTGTAGGGAAAGGAATGCTTTGCATGTGCTCAAACTGGTTCTGAAAAAACATAGGCATTTGTTTGTCCTATGCTTATGAAACTAAAGGTACTTAAAACATTTGCTATTGATTATGAAATGTTTGAATGTTTTGTTTTAACAATTTATATTTTGGTATTATCAATGTGCTTCAAAGGATGCTTTTATTCCAAATTTAAAAACCGTCATTTTTAGCAAAAATAAAATTTTAAAACAAAATTTGTCAAAACTTATACTTTGACCAAATGATATGATGTTTCCATTTAGAAAATCACAAAAATCGTAAAATCATAAATATTAATTTTATTGTCTTTGTTTTAGAGATATAATACTAGATAGATATAGTTTTTTTTTTTTTTTTTATGTTTTTAGATAAAGAGGGTAAAGTTACTAATAGAATAACAAATGTTGTATATAAAGAATTATTCGACAATTTATTAAATATTGTTGTAACTTTTCGATGTTGATTATTGTATATAACAATATGTAATTTGAATAATTAAAAATTGTTATAGTTTTGTTAATTTTATTATCTTTTATTGTTCAGCCCGTGTAATACACGGGACTTTAACCTATTAAAAAATAAAGCAAAACATAAAGCAATTTTAAATTGAAATTGTTAACTTTAAAATTAAGAAAATAACCTTAGTAAATGTTTGCCTAATAGGACATATGCTTAGGTTTTTAAACAAACAGAATAAAAATGAACAAGGTTTGTACTAGTTCGTTCGTTTAAATTGCACGTGCCTCCCCTCTTCATCCTCTCATTTTTTTCTCCCTTTTCTCTTTTTTTTTTTTTTTGACCGTCCACAACCACAAACATCTACTGTTCATAAACTTCTAAAAAAATAAAATAAAATTTACTCATGTCTGACTTATATTGTATACTCTTAATTTTCTATTGATAATTAGATAACTCACTAAATGAATATTTTTATGTAGTCCTCAGGGTATAGTTAAATAACTACACGTGTGTTTGTAATAAAAGACTTTGGGACCCATCTTTCTTTTGCAACTCACGACCAAACACCTCTAACGCTTATTAATAAGAAAACTACATTGGCAACATGGCACGTAACTAGAGGTGCTCAAAACAACCGGAATCGAATCCGATCCGATGGATTATCCGAAGCCGGTTTTTTTTGGGACCGGACCGGATTTTGTGAGAACCGGCGGATCCAGAACCGATTCTGGTTTTTTTGACGGACCGGATAAAAATCGGACAAAATGGAACCGGTTTTTTTCGGACAATTTGGAACCGGTTCGGAACTGGTTATAGCCGTTGGAAGAAAAAAAACGGCTATATAGCCGTTTTTTTTGTTTTTGTTTTTTTTTTTGTTTTTAAGGCTTGAAACTTAGTATAAATATGTATTGGGTGTATGGGTTAGTTCACCACAACATTCTAGCTCTCAAAACTCAAAAACGCTCTCAAAACGCAAAAAAAACGCTCACTTTACGCAAAAAAAAAAACGCTCTCATGGCTTCCGCTTCCGCAAGCACTCAAAATTCGGTTGGTGGTTCTACTAGCGATGTCACGGTGGTGTCAATACTTCCTTGCTCCCGAAACCAAGAGATATGGGCTTATTTCGATTTATGCGAAATGTCGAACGGTTCGCAAAAGGCTCGTTGCAAACGTTGTGGTAGAATTTTGGGTGCGGCAGGAAATAGCACTTTGAGGAAACATATTGCTAGTCACGCAAAACACACTCAAGGTGAAGATCAAACTCAAATTGGTAGGGATAGAGGAGTTTGACAATACAATGTCGAGAGGGTTCGTGAGAGAATGGCACATTTCGTCATTCAAGAAGGATTGCCTTTTGATCACTTTGATAATCCGCGCTTGACGAGGATGATACAAGAGACGCTTCAACCGAGTTACACAAATGTAAGTCGTTCTACTTTGAGAAGAGATTGTTTAAAAATGTGGAAAAGAGCTAAAAAAGAATTAATTTTAGGTTTTGAAAATTTAAATACCGGCATTAACTTAACAACGGACGTTTGGTCCGCTCCACATGGTTTACCCGAATCGTACCTTTGCGTTACCGCACATTGGGTTCAACCGGAGTCGTGGCAAATGATGAAGCGTACGATTGCGTTTGATTATTTTGGATATCCACATACCGGTGAAAACTTATTTTATATTTTAGACTCGGTCATTCAAACTTATAAAATTCAACCAAAAATATTTTCAATATCTTTTGATAACGCTTCAAATAACACAAACGCGGTGGAAAAATTAAAAATAAAATATGAACCGTCTTGTAACGGTGTTTTCTTTCATAGTCGATGTGTTGCACACATCATTAACTTGGTTGTGCAAGACGGTCTAAACGTTCAAGAAATAAGAGACGTAAAAGAAAATTTTAAAGTGATGTTACGTGAAGTTTTTAGCACAAGCAAAAAAAGATATATAAACTATAGAAACTTGTGCCAACAAACGGATTCCATCTTTTTAGGTCCGAATTGGGACGTACCTATTAGATGGAACTCGACATGGAAAATGTTTGAATCGGCCTTAAGGCAAAGAGTTACTTTAAAACATTTCCATGATGAACTTGTACAAAAGAAACGTTGTTCACAAAAATTTGATAATATAAGTTGGGATATGATCGGGAAACTAACTAATTTGCTTGAGGTTTTTAAAAATGCAACTACATGTTTATCGGGAGTTTATTATCCCACGTCTTCGCTAATACTTCAACAATTATACTTAATATGTAATAAATTAAAAGAGTTTGAATATCACGGCCCTATTTTTGAAAAAAATGGTAAAACCCATGAAAGCTAAATTTAAAAAATATTTTTCGGAAATGCCGGCCGTTGTTACATGTTCGGCCGCCTTAAACCCAACGATTAATGTAACCGGTGTTGAAACATTAATTGGATCAATATCGGATGATTTAAATATGTTCGAAGAAGACCCAAATTTTGAATCAAAGGCACTAAGGGATTTCAATTCGGCTTTTAATAATATGTTTGATTATTATTTACGCAAATATGGTGGAAGTGGTGATCAATCAAACATACGTGAATCAATGGGTTCGGGTTCAAGTCCTAGTAGTTCAAGGAACCTGATGCTAAATTTATTTAACACTTTAAGAAACGAAAATACTAAACGAGCTCGTGGAACCACACCAAGTAGCGAGCTTGGGAGATATCAAGCAACCGACTTTATTTCAACTCTAAGATCCGAAGAGTTTGAAAACTTTGATATCTTGAGTTGGTGGCAAGGAAGGGAATCCCAATATCCCGTTCTAGCCGCAATGGCCCGTGACCTACTAACCGTCCAAGCTTCTACGGTAGCTTCGGAATCTGCTTTTTCTCTTAGTGGCAGGGTTTTATCTATTCGAAGAACGAGGCTTACACCGGAATCTATGGAGATGTGTATTTGCTTGAAGGACCATTTGGATGCCGCCGAACGTGTACAACATGTTGCAAAACTAGAAGGCGAGCTTGACATTGAACAAGAAATACATGAATTCGAAGTAGAACAAGGGGCGGCGAATCCACTTTCGGACGAAGAACAAGCTTATGATGAAGCCCAACTTATCTCAAGCGAAGAAGAATGAAAACCGATGTTACGAAGACTACGACGAAGAAGATTGAAAACATAATAAATAATATATATTTTGTGATTCAATTATGTTTTTTGTATTTATTTTTTACGAACTATTGTTAAATCACTTAAAAAAAGCTACAAAATAAATAAAACATGTATTTTATAGTGTATCTTTGTTAATTTTTTTAAATTTTTAAAAAAATTAAAAAAAAAAAAAAAAATCCGGTGGAACCGGTTTTTTTTTGTCCAGTCCGGTTCCATAAATCCGGTCCGGTCCCAATAGGTTCCAAGTCTCCACTCTCTTAACCGGATCCGATCCGGAACCGGTTCCATTGGATCCGGTTGTTGACCATTGTTGACCGAACCGGTTCCGGAAAAAAACCGGTTTGTGCACCTCTACACGTAACACTCTCATACTTCAATTATTTAACCCATTTACATGTTAGTTGGGTTGTTTCAACTTTTAACCAATGTTATTAAAACCGGTCTGGTTATCGAACCGACCATTCTACTGGTTCAATAGTCGGACTTTGAACCCATCTAAATTATCCCTTTTCTCACATTGCTCAAATAAAAAAGTTTCATCTCATATCCTTTTTATTCAATGTTTCACTTGTTTCACATTGCTCAAATAAGAATAAGTTAAGAACCCAATAAATTTCTTGAACCAATTTCAATGCGACACAACCTTTTCGACAAATTATCCTTCGTGGTTTACCAGTTCAACAGCCAAGTCTAAACACCAGTTAGTTCACCTGTTAGCGGGCCAACCTACCCGAACCGGTGAAGGGCCAGTTCCTGATCCGAGTTTAACAACCGTGTTTTTAACTCCAATAATTGACTAGTTTTGAGAATTTATCAATTTCTAGTAGACCTACATAATGTTCTTGTCTTCTTGATCATTCATGTATCTTTCTACCCCTGATAAGGAAAGAAAATGAGAAACTATTGTCATTACATAAAGAAACATCTTTGGATATTAAATAACAATTAAAATGTTCACAAATTAATTGGTAATCCTTCATCATATGATTAGAAAATTTGAAGGCTTTTGGCTGAATATTTTGATGTTAAAATATCCCACTAGAATCTATAATCAACTCAGAACAAACACCAAAACCTGCTGCCATTGTATTGTTTTCTTCACCAACCACTGCAGCAACACATTCCATGTCATCCTTAATGGGTTTGACTTCAGAAGCAACATCTTCCATGTCATCCTTAACGGGTTTGACTTCAGAAGCAACATCTTCCATGTCATCCTTAATGGGTTTGACTCCAGAAGCAACGGGTTTGACTTCAGAAGCAACTTCTTCCATGTCATCCTTAACGGGTTTGACCTCAGCAGAAACATCTCCCATGTCGTCCTTAACGGGTTTGACTTCAGAAGCAACATCTTCCATGTCATCCTTAACGGGTTTGACTCCAGAAGCAACATCTTCCATGTCATCCTAAGCGGGTTCGAATTCAGAAGCAACTTCTTCCATGTCATCCTTAACGGGTTTGACCTCAGCAGAAACATCTCCCATGTCGTCCTTAACGGGTTTGACTTTAGAAGCAACATATTCCATATCATCCTTAACGAGTTTGACCTCAGCAGCAACCGATTCAACGATCACTTCCTGGTTTGTTTTGGTTTCAGGTTTGTCATCACAAGTGTTTGCGGTCGCAGAAGCTTCAGAATCAACTTTATGCTTTCGACAAAGTCTAACAAGGCTGGTCAAATGTTTCCTTCCTTCTTTATGAGCATTCATCACCGTCTCGGAATAGGCTCGTACCTGGCACGTCTCACACCAGAACTTAAATCTATCTTTCTTGTTTTCTTTATTCTTCACATCATTCAGGTAGGATGTGTTTGAAGTTTTGTTAGTTTCTGGTGTTTGATCAACTGCTTCCTTTACGGTTTCAGACTTGTTTTCCAAAGAGGAGCTCGGATTGATGACGGGTTTCGTGGTTGCAACCCCAAGACCAAAGTTGGCACCAGTTTTCTGAGCTACCAAAGCTACCTCTTTAGCGCGGTGCTTCTTTCCTTTAAGATGTTCGGCTAAGCCGCGCTCACTTGTGGTACTCACTTGACATATTGCACAGCTCCATTCCTCTCTGACTTTCTTCTTTAACCGATACGAACCACGCTGGCTTGAACCTTCAGAAACTGGTGGTGCTAATTTCCTTTTTGTTCCAGATACAGTCTCATCATTGGGCTTACCCTACCATAAGAACACCTTACAAGCATCAGATCAACATACTCAACTTGTGATTTGTATCATTTATAAAAACAATGCCTCTAAATTATTGAAATATGGAGTAACATTTTGGGTTTGGGATCAAGAACACACAAAAATTAATGCGAGAATTGGACAGATAATAAATACTCACCAAGACGATAACCTGCTTTTTGTTGTCCTCCGGGATCCCCTTAATCTTCGTGAATCGGCTAACAGCTGAAACGGTGAAACAGAAAACCCCCTAATTTCACGGAGATTACAACCACGCCCGTACTTTCCATCAAGTTTCTCCTCCTGTCAAATCGGTTGCCGATGCAAAGTTTTCGACTCAAACAGATTTGTGTGGCTCGGTGGTAGTGATAGAGGCATAAACGGCGCGCCGGTCCTCATAGCCATCATCAATTCGTTCCGTACCTCCGCCTCCAAAAGGCGCCTACGCGCCACTTCTTCTGCGATGATCTCCTCTCTAATCCGTTCCTTCTCAAGCTCCCGTAGGATCGCCTCCGTCATTTCATATCGTCCTCTAAGCTTACCGGAATGTTCGTTCGGATATCCTGCTGCAACTCAACAACAATCCAACAGTTACAATCGAAAATCGTATCTCACTCCGATTGAAACACACAAATCCGATCAGTGATCACAAACCTGGAATCGCCTGTTTTGTGAAGGATGAAAACGTCGACCAATGATGAATTGGCTTTTGCTGATCTTGCGCGTCTGAATCCATTGCTCGAAGCTTGAAGTTCATTGTTAAACACCAGAGATATAGATAGTTAGGGTTTCAAATGCGACATTGAGAGTGATGATGGATATAAGCTGGTTGGGTTTAGAAAGACGATTAGCATCCACGCGCGACTCCCAGGCGAGTGTAACTAACTGGTCAATACAAAACTGGAAACTTCTTTAAATGCAGTCGGTTTCAAAGTTGATATTAAAAAAGCTTACCTTAATCAAAACAAAAGTTAAAATTCTCGGATTTAAAATAAATAAATAAAAGATAAAAAAAATCACCTAAATCGTTTAACCGGAAAATATTTTTGTGTCCGAGTGTTAAATTAGCATACGTCGGTTGATGGCTCATCCTCATCTGTTAGTGTAGTAGTCAAACAAAGTCAACAGAGGAAGTCAACTGTTTTACATTTAAAGTCAAAGTAGCAAGTTTCATAAAGTTCAAGGGGCTATTTGCTTAATGGTCAAAGTTTGGAGGGTTGGAAGTGTCAATCTTGATTCCTAGTTTGTTAATCGTTAGTTGATAGATTGCGATTAGGTTTAATAGGTTAAACGTTCTGCTTGTGCGCATCTTCTTCGTTTTTTGCTTCAATTTCCTTTGTAATTTCTTTTGTTCATAATCAATGGAAGTAATCGTTTGGTTGTTCGTTAATTGATCGTTTCAATTTGATTGTTCTTGGATTGCTTGGTGTGATTGATTCTACGTTGCCATTCACAATTGGCATCAGAGCCCCTTTGGCTTGATTCAAGCAATTCAATCGATTGAAGGTGATAAGATGGGTTCAACGACTAAGTTTGATATAGAGAAGTTCAATGGTAAGAATGATTTCAGTTTATGGAGGTTAAAGATGAAGGCTCTATTGGTGCATCAAGGCCTAGTGGATGCTCTCAAGGGTGAGGGTGGTTTTCCGACAAGTATGTCTGATTCTAACAAGAAACAAATTATGGAGAAAGCACATAGTGCTATTATTCTTAGCCTAGGTGATAGGGTCCTTAGAGAGGTGTCAACGGAACCTACAACTGCTATTATTTGGAGTAAATTATAAGGATTGTATATGACTAAGTCATTGGCTAATAGGTTATACCTAAAGAAACGGTTATACACATTCCAACTGGTAACTGGTAGGTCCTTGGAAGATCACACAGATGAGTTCATTAAGCTCATCTTAGATCTTGAAAATATTGAGGTGGAGCTTGATGAGGAAGATAGGGCCATAATTTTCTTGTCAAGTTTACCTCAAAGTTATGAACACTTTGTAGACACTCTCATGTTTGGAAGGGAAAGCCTATCTATGGAGGAGGTACTTGCTTCAATGAAGTCAAAAGAACTCAAGAAAATGGGTGAATCATACGATGAAGGAAGTGAAGGTCTCTTTGTAAGAGGCATGCCTGATCAGAGAGGTTTCAAGAAGGGGCAGCCAAGGGCAAAGTCAAAGGGCAAATTAAGATGTTTTGTTTGCAATTCAGACAAGCATCTCAAGAAAGATTGCCTTGAGTGGAAGAAGAAAAAGGTTGAATATGCAACGAACAAGAGTCATGTTAGCCATGGGAATAGTTCACCTCCTGAAGGTTTAGCAGATGGTTATGAATCTGCTGATGGCCTGGTTGTCTCAAAGGCTGGATCCAAGAATGAATGGGTAATGGATTCAGGGTGCTCATACCATATGACACCCAATAAAGACTGTTTTGAAGATTTAAAGATGTAAGATCAAGGTATGGTGCACCTTGGAGATGATAGGCCATGTAGCATCAAGGGCATTGGAACAGTCACTTTCAAGTTGAATAATGGATATGTCATTGACCTAAAAGAAGTGAGGTACATCCCTGAACTCAAGAGGAATCTAATTTCTTTAGGGACCTTTGAGAGTAATGGGTATGTAGTAAATATGAAAAATGGAAAGGTCAAGGTAATTAAAGGATCTATGGTGGTTTTGACTAGGGCTAGAAGACAGAATAACATCTATTTTCTAGAAGGAGAGGTTAGTTCCTATTTTGCTAATGTTGTTACTGAAGTAGATACTAAGGCTCAGTTATGGCATACGAGATTAGGTCATATTAGCACTGAAGGACTGGTTGAATTGAACAAGGGTCAAGTATTTGATGGATTAAAAGACTATGATGTAGGATTTTATGAAAACTGCATACTAGGCAAGTCACATAGAGTCAGGTTTAATAGAAGTGTACATACAACAGGGGTATACTGGATTATATACATGATGATCTATGGGGGCCTACAAAGGTTCAATCCTTGGGAGGTGTAAGATACTTCTTGTATTTGATAGATGGATATTCTAGGAGGGTATGTGTTTATGCATTGAAAACTAAAATTGAGACATTTGAGAAATTTAAAGAATGGAGAGTGCTAGTGGAAAACCAAATAGAAAAGTTTGTAAAAAAATTAAGGACTGATATTGGTCTTGAATTTTGTAATAGCATGTTTGATTAGTTTTTTAGAAAGAATGGCATAGCTAGACATTTGACAGTGGTAGGTACACCACAGCAGAATGGACTAGTGGAAAGGATGAACAAAACTCTTTTGAATAAGGTCGGATGTATGCTATTTAGGGCAGGTTTACCTAGGATGTTTTGGGCTGAAGCACTATCAACTGCTGCTTATCTTATGAATAGGTCTCCATCATCAGCAATTGAGATGAAGACTCCTATGGAAATGTGGACTGGGGAAAGGCCTAAGTATGATCATCTAAGGGTGTTTGGGTCAGTGGCATATGCTCATGTTAAACAGGGAAAGCTAGACCCTAGAGCACATAAATGTGTATTTTTGGGTTACCCTAAGGGAGTGAAAGGCTATAGACTGTGGAGGCTATCTGATAACAGTCCCAAGGTAATAATAAGCAAGGATGTTACTTTCAATGAAAGTTTAATATACAAAGATGTGGTATGCAACAGTTCAGGAGGGAGTCAAGTGAATAGTCCAGATAGTGGTGGTATTCAGCTTAAGGTGGAGCTGCCTGAACAGAATAATGCTCCTGAGGTACAAGACAGTGGTCAAGTTGGGGAATCAAGTGGTGAAACTGTGGATCATAGTATTGCCAAGGATAGACCCAGAAGGCAAGTGGTGTTACCTGTAAGATATAGAACAAATGAAGATATCTCAGCCTTTGTGTTCAATGTGGCTGAGCAAGAAAGCTGTTATGAGCCATTAACATATCAGGAAGCAGTTAATTCAGTAGACAAAGAGAGATAGATGAATGCTATGAATGAGGAGATGGATTCTTTGAAGAAAAATCAGACATGGGTTCTATTGAATAAACCAAAGGGGCAGAAACTGGTGTCTTGCAAGTGGATTTTTAAAATCAAGGAGGGGCTTGTGGGGAACCTCCTAGGTACAAGGCCAAGCTTGTTGCCAAAGGGTTTACACAAAGAGAGGGCATTGACTACAATGAGATTTTCTATCATGTAGTCAAGCATACCTTTATCAGAGTAATTTTGTCTTTGACTGCTGTGAATAATTTGGAATAGAACAAATGGATGCCAAGACTGTTTTTTTACATGGAAGTCTTGATGAAAAGATATCCATGAAGCAGCCTACTGGATTTTAACTGGAAGGGACTAATGAAAAGGTTTGTCTACTGCAGAGGTCATTGTATAGATTAAAACAACCCCCTAGACAAATGGTATGTTAGATTTGATGACTATGTTGTCTCAAAGGGGTTTAAAAGGTGTAGTTATGACAGTTGTGTTTACTACTATGAGTATGATAGTGGGAATTTTGTTTACCTACTATTGTATGTGGATGATATGCTGCTGGCATGCAGTGATCAAGATCAAATTAAGTCAGTTAAAGACATGTTAAAGGCAGAGTTTGAAATGAAGGATTTAGGAGAGGCTAAGAAGATATTGGGTATGGAGATAACTAGAGACAGAAAGGCTGGTACTTTGAAGGTGTCTCAAGGGTCTTACATTAATAAAATTCTTGCTAATTACTAGATGGAGCAGAGTATTGGCTATGCATTTCAAGTTATCTAGTCATGATTTTCCTAAGTCAGAGAAGGAAGAAAGTCTGATGTCAAAGGTTCCTTATGCCAGTGCTGTTAGAAGCCTGATGTACCTTATGATCTGCACCAGGCCAGATTTGGGCTTTGCAGTCAGTGTTGTTAGCAGGTATTTGAGCAGGCTTGGAAAGCATCACTGGGAAGGTGTGAAGTGGATTTTGAGATACCTTAGTGGTACGAGGGAAGTAGGACTTGTGTTTGGCAAAACTAGTGATCAAGATCCAGTGATTCATGGTTATGTTGACTCTGATTTTGCAAAGGATTATGATAAGGGAAGGTTCATTAATGGGTATGTGTTTCAAGTCTTTAATGGAGTAGTCAGTTGGAAGACATCACTTCAGCATGTAGTGGCCTTATCTACAACTGAAGCTGAATTCATAGCTTTAACCGAAGGTGTTAAGGAAGCTATGTGGCTGAGAGGGTTTCTAATTAAACTTGGAGTTAATGTGGGTGAAACTTTGGTCAAGTGTGATAATATGGGTGCTATACAATTATTAAAGCATCAAGTGTTTCATGAAATATCCAAACATGTTAATGTGAAGCTGCATTTTATGAGAGATGTCATAAACTCCAAGGTTGTCAAGGTTTCATATGTTAATACAAATGATAATCTTGCGGATATGTTAACCAAATATTTGCCAAGTTCCAAGTTTGGGTATTGTTTGGCGAATCTGCAGGTGGTTTAAGGTGGCTACAGGGATTGGTTGTGTTGATTCTTTGTTTTGCACTAAGGTGGAGAATGTTAGTGTAGTGGTCAAACAAAGTCAACAGAGAAAGTCAACTGTTTTACATTTAAAGTCAAAGTAGGAAGTTTCATAAAGTTTAAGGGGCTATTTGCTTAATGGTCAAAGTTTAGAGGGTTAGAAGTGTCAATCTTGATTCCTAGTTTGTTAATCGTTAGTTGATAGATTGGGATTAGGTTTAATAGCTTAAACATTCTGCTTATACTCATCTTCTTCGTTTTTCGCTTCAATTTCCTTTGTAATTTCTTTTGTTCATAATCAATGGAAGTAATCGTTTGGTTGTTCGTTAATTGATCATTTCAATTTGATTGTTCTTGGATTGCTTGGTGTGATTGATTCCGCGTTACCGTTCACATCATCCTTATTGAATCTATGTGTCTAGTTATATAACGTTATTAATGACATGTGATCATATAGGGTCGCATGTTAATGCTTAAATATAACTAGAAAATTAGCCTCGCGCTCCGCGGCTGGAGGCCCCTGTGCCTCACGGCGAGAGCCAGACCTTAAACAGTTGAGACGGTGGCATTAACATGGCTAAACACAAAAAGAAACGTGGTTAAGTACATAGAAGAAACATATGCAGTTACGACGACTTAGTTGTGGAGATTGAAACATAGATAAAATACAATTATATAACAGAACCGGTGTTTTTCAGTCCGTTTCGTTCTTATTCTTCACGATACCAGCACGTTACCATCAGTCGATATAACCTACGACACATAAAAAAATACCCTACATTGAACACGACTCCGTTTTTAGCGAAATTTGTAATGGGACGTCAAAAAAAATTTAATTAACGAACAAAAGTTATTGAGAAAAAACCAGATTATATATTTTAAACGCGAAACTTTAGAAATTTGAGAGGGTTAAAACGGCAATTTACAAAGTTAAGGGTGAATTTTACCATTTTCTCAAAGTTGGGGGAGGGGGGTAGCCACTTCTGTTTAAGGTATATCATAATTTGAATATAAATAATACAGTTAAGATTATACGTATTTTTATTTAGTTGAAATTATGCATATGAAACTCTAAAAAATGAAAATTATTATTTAGAAAAGTAATAATATTTGATGTAATGTATATCAAATGAAAATAAATGTTATTTACGGTAATATTAATATGTTTGGTATAAAATAATTATATAGTTTATATATTTTCTGGAGAAACATAACTAATATATCTATACTACTATATAAAACATATTGAAAGTACAACAATGTAATTTAACTTCAATTTTAACACTTAATAACATCTATACTACATTTGATACAATTGTTGATGCATCAACAACTAGCTATTTACAATTTTGTCCCTTTTGTTTACAAATCTATGCCCATCTCACATCGGATGAGAAAAGAAATACGGATTAAAGAAATAATTATAAAAGGACCCTTTGGCTTTTCTAAAAAATTCATCTATTCCATTGTTTCTTGTTTCTTTGCCACATATCGATAAAGAAACAAAAGTAGAGGGACCACATACTCTATAAAGTTGAGGCCCTAACCAAAACAACAACTGAAATATTCAGTTATCAATCTTTAAAAGCAGACTAACTTCGGTTAGAAGCAGTTCGATTATTTAGTTTTGAAACTTGGGTCAGCTCAGTTTTTGGTTAATAACTGAAAAATTAAATAAAGAACGACTTGGGTTGGAGTTTTAAAATTTATTTCAATTGGATTTAGTTAACAAGAACACCAAAAAGTTGAATGCATTTTATCAAAACACTCATTCTATGACATACTAATCCTTTGGTGTTTTGTTTATTTGTTAAATTTCGATTTGCTAAATTTTAAGAACCTTAAGAACATCTATACTACATTTTATACAAGTGTTGATGCATCAACAACTAGCCATTTACAATTTTGTCCCTCTTATTTACAAATTTATGCCCATCCCACATTAGATGAGAAAAAAAATATGGATGAAAGAAATGACTATAAAAGGACCTTTTGGCTTTTCCAAAGAATTCATCCATTCCATTATTTATTTGTCCCATATCGATGAAAAAACAAAAGTGGAGGGACCACATACTCTATAAAGTGGAGGCCCTAACCAAAACAATAACTGAAATATCATTTATCTATCTTTAAAAACCGACTAGCTTTGGTTAGAAACAGTTCGGTTATTCAGTTTTGAAACTTGGGTCAGCTCAATTTTTGGTTAATAACTGAAAACTTAAGCAAAGAACGACTTAGGTTGGAGTTTTAAAATTTTATTTCAATTGGATTTAGTTAACAAGAACACTAAAAAGTTGAATGCATTTTATCAAAACGTTCATTCTATAACATACTAATCCTTTGATGTTTTGTTTATTTGCTAAATTTTAAGAAACTATTTATATTTTTATAACTAAATTGATGCAGTTACGGAAGCAATCAAATGGCTAGAAACTTAAAGATTAAACAAAAGCTTCAAAAAACCTCAAATGTGTTCTTTACAATAATCAATAATCAAAAACTAATCCAAAACAATAACCCTAGATCCTAATTTATAACTAAGAAAGAGAATTCTAATAGGAAACCAAATAAAGATAAAATAGGAAATTAAAATATCAAATAAATAACAAAAGATAATGCTTCATCTCTTCCAAATAAATTGTCATCTTCCAACAACTCCAACGGGTCTTTTCATAGGCGTGAGTTCGGTGCGGGTTTGGGTTCAACTGAGTCGGATGCTCCTGCATTATACTCCCCGTCTTCGAAAAAAAACTCATCCTCGGGTTTTGTCTCCATACCAAAACCACCTGGGTCGAATGGCGCATCAGGCAGCCTCTTGTTCACTCGTGCCTTTGTTATAACAGGTTCCTCACAAGAATTTAGTGTAACAAACCCGAAGGGAAGTTGGGCTTCAGAAAGCGTCACCCGAATAGGCTCAATAGTTGTATTCAACTCTGCTAACCTTCCTGAATTTCTTTGAGTGGACCTTACTCCCGGTTTGCGATCATGGATCAATATTTCTTGTCGGCCAACTTTACTTGTCGCTTGGGATTTTAAAACTGAACCACCAGCTATACGAGATCCATCTTTACATATATAACTTGAATACGATTCCGTTTTAAAAAAAAAATTATACCGGAACTTCAAGAAAGAAAATAAACAAACGCGAAAATTAATAAGGAAAAATCAGATTATATATACAAAAAGGGGTAAACTCGAAACTTTAGAAACTTGAGAAGGTCAAATTGACATTTTACAAAGTTTGGGGTGAGTTTTGTCATTTGATCAAATTAGGGAAAGAACTCCCTCATCTTCAAATAAAAAAACTTAAGTGGCAAAAGTGAAAGAAAAGAAAAGTTTACTATTCTTAATAAGTTGTCCTTTAAATCTTTTTGTTAATGATTTAATTAAATTTACATTCAAGCCATTAATGGGAATGGACCATTCACGTGTAAATTCCAAGGGACCCATACATGAATCCTTAGAGAATGCAACAGAATTTGTTTTCACCCTTTGATAATTATTTCCATTTTGAATTTGAATGCAAACATCCTTATCAAGATGGATATGCTCATCCCTAGAAACCAATATATTTCGTTCTCTTTGAATATTTACTTTCCTTTTAAATCCTTTAACACCCGGCTGCTTATTCAACTCATTATTACTTTGGAATTCCGATGACCCAGGGTTAATAATAAACCTTAGCTTATCTATCGGTATGAAAAATGGGATTACCATGAATTGTGATCGAGTTCCACCATTAGCCGTAGGACTGCCTATCACCACCGTACCTTCCAAAACTTCAACGAAAATACCCAAAGAAACCATACTTGTCGGCAATATTATGGTGTCATCCAAGAAAGGTGTGTGACAACCCGTAGCCATTATACCACCATTATGAACCGGTGCAGCCCCCTTTAATTTTTCAACCAGCGTACCTAAAGAAACAATGGAATATTCATAGTTGTTGACGACCTCTTTTTCTTCTTGACCAGTAACTCTGGTATTCGCTCGTTGCACCCACAAATATTCTTCTTCATCGTAGGGCAACCCATCTTCATCGAATCTGGGTTCGTCTTTCGATAAACCCTTTGGATAGAATGGTTCAGAGAACCGGTGTGGAAGACGGCTAAATGGCTGCTGCTCTCCGTTGCCACATTCGTCCCCGACGATGGTGCTCGACTCGGTTTCCGTCCGGCACGTATCCTATTGCAAATCGAGGTGGCGGATCCTTTGTCGGAGCCGTTTAATCTCTAGTTGCAACTCGAGATCTCGGACTCGTCGCTTGAGTCGTTTGATCTCAAAATCCCATGGGTCACAGTTCCCGATCTCGTTGCCTCGTCCGGCGAATCTACGGTCAAGGGTGAATCGATCTTCATGAGCACGTGAACCACCAATATTCTTGTCGATGCCTCGGTCGGCGACTCTTCGAACAAGAAAACACCCACCTTCACGTAGAGCCATTTGATAAACCTAGAGCTCTGATACCAACTGATGCAGTTACGGAAGCAATCAAATGGCTAGAAACTCAAAGATTAAACAAAAGCTTCAAGAAATCTCAAAGGTGTTCTTTACAATAATCAATAATCAAAAACTAATCCAAAACAATAACCCTAGATCCTAATTTATAACTAAGAAAGAGAATTCTAATAGAAACCAAATAAAGATAAAATAGGAAATTAAAATATCAAATAAATAACAAAAGATAATGCTTCATCTCTTCCAAATAAATTGTCATCTTCCAACAACTCCAACGGGTCTTTTCATAGGCGTGAGTTCGGTGCGGGTTTGGGTTCAACTGAGTCGGATGCTCCTGCATTATAATGTCCTGAGCCAGGTGGGACGACTCGTGAAGTTGAGTTGTTTAGGCGGTTCGTGGTGATAATGAATAAGGATCGGGTTGATGTTCCTTTCGATCCAGGTGGTTTTTACAAGACTCGTGGTTGAGTCTTTTCCAAGAAGAGGAGTGTGATGCAGGAGCATCGAGCTCTAACCAGACCCGAACCCGTGGCCAATTGTTATCCGTTCGAGTTGGTTGGAAAAAGACGATTTCTTTGGAGGAGATATGAAATCACAATAATATCTTTTATTATTTATTTGATTTTCAATTCTAGTTTTATCTTATTTGTTTCCTATTTGAATTAAGATCCTACTCTATAAATTGGGATATAGGGTTTGATGTTAGTTAGTTTTTTATTATTGATTATTGTAAAGAACACATTTGAGGTTTCTTTGAACCATTCGGTTCGATTAAAGCTTTTGATTGAATCATTGTCTCTGATACCAACTGATGCAGTTTTGGAAGCAATCAAATGGCTCAAAAACAATGATTCAATCATAAGCTTTAATCGAACCGAATGTGTAACACCTGCCACGAAAATGTCCAAGATTTGGCAAAGGTACAAACCATAAGGACTATAAGTGTATATAACCTATAGATCAAGACTCAAAAATGTAGAAATCATGAAAAATCAACGGTAACGGACCGTCACGGACGGTAACGGTCCGTTACAGGCTGGGCACGCGAACCCTGATAGATTGCCACGTGTCCAGTGACTCATCTTCAAAATCTGACGCGTGAAAACCCTATAACGGACCGTCACGCCTGGTAACGGTCCGTCACGGCCCTAGACTCACCCTGGTGCGCCACGCAGCAACTCCGTAACGGACCGTCACGCCTGGTAATGGTCCGTCACGAACCAAATTGACGAGAGGGCAACACGTGTCTGATGACTCGCGAACCCTAGTTTGGTGATGGAACGTCACCACCCGTAAGGTACGTCACGGTCTCAGAACTTGCCCTATAATTAGATGGTCGAGTTCATTCCCATTCTTTACACCAACATCAACTCTCTCTTCCATCTCTTATTCCAGAGATCATCTAGCTCACTCCCGACGATCCTGGTTCGATTCCCGCTCTTCGTAGTGCCCGGTTAAGCAAGAAACGCCCGTAGAAGTGCTGGTACGCTAGATAAACCAAGTTAAAAAGATAGTCTATAAGCTTTCGACTTAGAGGCTCATTCCTATAACCAAGGTGAATACTTTATCTCTCTGAAAACTTGTGTCAACCATTTTATTTACAAAAATGGCCAAATAAAGGTTAAGGAAATAATGCTCAACGTTCTTCTACGAACAAAGCATTCAGGCCATAGGTATGCGTAAAACTTGCAAGGGATACATGGGTCTCGGGTGAAATTCCCAGATTGTGGCTGGTGCTTGTCTTATAACAACTTCGGAGACAAACCTGTCCACTGTTATAAGACATGACGCCAGTGTATACTGTGGTGTGATTGAACAGGACGAGCATGCTGAATGTGTGGATTGAACATAAAGTTGTGATTATGAAATTAATACTTGTTTGTGCCAAATGATTTTAAATGTCAAGATAATTGTATTCACCGGCATTCGTGCTGACGTTTTCTTTTCAAAATGTTTTCAGGAAAAGAATAAACTAAAATAAGAAAGGGGTATGGGCAGATATCAGATCTGACCCGAATGTGAGAGGCAAACATCAGTTCTGACCTATGAAAGGATAGACTTACACGTTGGATTCTCAGGCCTCGTGTGTAGAAAATCCTAAAGAAAAGAAAAGGGGGATAGAACCAGGGGATTGATCAGCCCTGGGTAGTACTATTTCCGGTGGCTATAAATGTATTTGATTTCAAACGCTGTTTTGTAATCAAAATAAAAAGGGTATTTAAATCCCTGTGTTTATAAAGTAAATATAAAACTTTTGTCTTCCAACTAAGTTTTGATATTTACAAATACAACCCTTGAGGTTGAAAGAATGTTGAAACGATCCTTTTGAAAAAGACTTCCGATGTAATTATTAAAACTCTGAAATCAAAGTTCAATTGTGATGCCAATCGTGGTCGCACGCGTCCAGGGGGTGCCCGGGGCGGGGTGTGACAGGGTTGGTATCAAAGACATAGGTTTTAGCGAATTAGATACTTGGATCTGGTATCTAGGCTTTAACCATAAGTTTATCTATTACTTAAAAATTAAGATAAGAAAACAAGGTAACCTTCTGACCAGTATGTAGTTATCTGACAAACGGAAGTGTTCTGTCTAAGGAAAGAGCGGTGTATAAATCTCTCCTAGACCCGTCGTTCTTACCTGGAAACATATCTGTTGGAGGTAGTACTCTGGAAAGATAACCATCCTTGTAGAGCTTTAGTTAAGATAACGATACTAGCTTTAGTATCTAAGTCTTGACAAAAAATAAAATAAGTACTAATATTTTAAGATTGCAGATGTCTGGAGATAATTCTGTACCTGTTTATTATGACCCCAATCGTCCGATTAAACAAGAATCACCTGAGTATCATCCTTTAGGATCTCAAATGAACCCTATCTCTTCGCCCTATTATAACGATGATCCGTTTGTCATTTTCCCTAATAACAACTCTCCCGAATACCACCCTCTATCTTATAACTCTTCTAGTCAATGGATGGAGGCTGGTTATAACTTCATCAACTGGAATACGAATATCCAACAGCTACAAGGAAACAATGAGGCTGAATCAAGTTATACTCAACATAACATATCAGCAAAAGAGGATCCATCTGAGGAATCCCACCTATATGAACCTGTTTCTGAAAACCCGAAAGACTATCCATTCAATAATCCTATTTCAAATAGTTCCAACTATCAATCTTATAATTCTGAAACTCTTGTTTTATATGATCCCTATATGTTTCCTGAACCTCCATATGATGGTCCTTTCAAAGAATATTTCCAAACTGCTCCGGAATACCAAAATGTTTATAATGAAATTATGATGGGACTTCGTAAGCCCCCTCCTAAATATGGTTATCCAGAAAGTATGCCCTCTTCGCCTATTGAATGTTTAGACCATTCCAAACAGACGAAGTAACAAGAAAGAAGGTAATGGACAAAGCAAGAACCAAATTCTATGGGAAACAAGTCTACGAGTATGGAGAGGACTTGATGACTCTTGGAAAAGAAATTATGAAAGATTAGAATCGTTTTTATTGTATTATGTAATATATTTCTATAAAAATAAAATATCGTTTTGTTTATTTTTCAGAATGGTCGGAAAAGGCAAGGGTCCTAGCTTTATTTGTAAATTTGCTCCAGCTAGTTATCATGAACGAAAAACCAATGAAACAACTATAGAAAATAATGAGGAAACTGAAAGTTCAACTTTTAGAAGCCTCGGAGAAATAGGAAACCCTAGTGTTCCCTATAATCCTTCTATAAGTTTTCATTCTGCTCCTACCGCTGGAAGTTATAATATCACTCCTATATATTCCCAAAATTTTCATGAAGGATATGCCGATATGCCTTATGAAAATAATCCTGAAAAAGAAGAACATGTTGACTCTAATATACCTTACATTCCATACTATGAGACGATTCCCATCCATGCTCCTCATATAAGTGAGAATGCATCGGGAAGTGAAAGGGAACGAATGTTACTAAACAGAATAGCTGAATTAGAACGAGAGAAAGCTGAAGTTGAAACTCGGAATGCTTTGCTAATAAAAGCTCTTAAAGAAAAGAATTTTAGAAATTTCTGGGAACAATAATTTCTATAATTTCTATATGTATCGTCTTTTGTAATATATTATTATCAATAAAAAGGTTTTGCTTTGATTCCAATCCAATTTCCATATAGTATGTCGAAAAATACCGAATCTTCACAACACACGAGGGGAAAGAAGAAACAGACAGCAGTTGAAAATACTGCCACTGAATCCCGAAAGGAACTCCAGAAAATGATCACAGAAGGGATCAAGGACTCTCTTCCAATGATCTTTACTGAGTTAGAAAAGAGACAAGCCGATAGGCTATCTCCACAATCATCAAATAAAAAATCTATCAATTCTCAATCTTTAACTCAGCATACCCAAACTATCACTCTGTCCCAATTAATTACTCTGAAACCTGAAGGTTCCACAACCCATAAAACCGAGAAGAATAAGAAAGAAAAATATTACTATAACTCTTCAGAAGATGAGAGTATGGGTAATAACTATGGTCATATAGAAAAGAAGAGAAAAGTAGTTGGATGTACATACAAGATGTTTCAGGACTTCAAGCCATATAACTTCTATGGGAGAGAAGGAGGAATTGCCACATCAAGGTGGATAGAAAAGACTGAATCTGTACTGGCTATCAACAAATGTGCTGAAAAAGACAAGGTTCTTTATGCCTCAAATTTATTTAAAGATCAAGCATTAGAATGGTGGAACAACATAGTAGCTGCCAAAGGAAGAGAAGCAGCCTATGTAATAGACTGGAATGTTTTCAAAACCCGAGTAGAAAAGAAATACGTTCCCAAGAATGAGAGGGAACAGATAGAAGGAAAATTCTTGAGTCTTAAGATGATAGGAACAAATCATCAGGAGTATTCCACCAAACTCCTTGAATATGCTAGAATAGTTCCACATCTTGCTACCCCTGAATCAAACCTGATAAAATGTTATATTTGGTTTTTGATTGGAGAAATTCGTGACATGGTTAAAGTCGCAAATTGTGAAAATCTCGATGAAGCTATGGATCTAGGAGCATCACTAACCAGCAGTTTGATTAGAAACCAGGAGGAGGGGAAGAAGAGGAGAGAATCTGGGCAAGGCCCAAGTGGATCAAGGAAATCCAATTTCATTCCCCAAAACAACAACTCTTTCATTCCAGAATGTCCCAAGTGCAGAAAGAGACACTTAGGACAATGTCGTGCTGGACTTTTCTGTAACTTTTGCAAAATGTCTGGTCACAAAGCAGAGAATTGTTTCAAGAAGAAACAAATCACTTGTTTTGAGTGTGGTGAAACCGGCCACATCAAAATCAATTGTCCCAAGCTAAAGAAACTTGATGGGACTGGTCCAAAAACTGCAGATGGAGTAAAGAAGAATGCGCGAGCATTCGTTCTCCATACTCATGAAGCAGCAGGTATGCCCGATGTCATTACGGGTACATTTCGTGTCAATGATATTTATACTCGAGTTTTGTTTGACTCTGGTGCAAACCAAAGTTTTATAGATCATAGATTCTATAGACTGTTAAATAAAACTCTAGCTAAATTAGACAAGAAATACGTGGTAGAAACTGCCAACGGTGACTTAGTCCAAATCTATGAAATCTCAAACGATTGTAATATCACACTATCAGGACATGTTATTCCTGCACAACTGTTGCCAATGACTTTGGCAGGTTTTGATATTGTTCTAGGAATGGATTGGTTAGCCTCTAACCAAGCCCGTATCCTGTGTTATAAGAATTCTATAGAACTTCGTTCAAAAGGCAATATCTTGACTATACTTGGCGATAAATTATCCAACTCTGTTGGAATAATTTCCATGTTAAAATCCAAAGTACTTACGAAAAGGATGCTTAGCATACCTCGTATCTATAACCACCGACACTGGAAAGAAGATCGAAGATGTGCCGGTTGTAGCTGAGTTTCCTGACGTTTTTCCCGATGAACTGCCTGGAATTCCACCTGAAAGAGAAGTAGAATTCAGAATTAATCTAGTACCCGGTACGGCACCAATTGCCAAAGCCCCGTACAGATTAGCTCAAATGGAGATGGCAGAATTAAAGAAACAGTTCGATGAATTGCTCGAAAAAAGATTCATAAGACTAAGCTCGTCGCCTTGGGGAGCTCCAGTCTTGTTCGTTAAAAAGAAAGACGGTTCAATGTGCATTGATTATCGTGAGCTGAATAATGTCACGATTAAGAACCGTTATCCACTACCCAGAATTGATGATCTCTTTGATCAACTATAGGGAGCTCGATGCTTTTAAAAAATCGATCTTCGTTCTTGCTATCATCAATTGAAAGTCCAAGAAAAAGATATTCCCAAAACTGCCTTCAGAACTCGGTATGGTCATTAAGAGTTCACGGTAATGCCGTTCGGACTTACTAATGCATCAGCAGCTTTCATGGATATGATGAATCGAGTTTGCAAACCTTACTTGGACAGATTCATTATCTTATTCGTTAACGATATCCTTATTTATTCCAAAAGTAAGGAAGGTCATGCTAATCATTTGAAAATCTTGCTTGAACTTTTGAGAAACGAAAAGCTTTATGCCAAATTCTCAAAATGCGAGTTCTGGTTATTAGAAGTTCAATTCCTGGGATATGTCATTAACATTGATGGCATCCAAGTTGACCCTGTTAAAATTGAGGCTATATCTAAATGGGAAATCTCGAAATCTGCAACCGAAATCCGTAGTTTCCTCGGTTTGGCAGGTTACTATCGAAGATTTATCCAAGACTTCTATCGAATTGCTGTAACATTAACTTCTCTGACTCGCAAATCAGTTAAGTATGAATGAGGTCCTAAACAATCTGAAGCTTTTGAAACTCTAAAATGGAAACTGACACAAGCACCCATACTGGCTTTGCCAGATGGAAACAAAGGCTTTTCAGTATACTGTGATACTTCACACACCGGATTTGGTTGTGTGTTAATGCAAGGAAGCAAAGTTATTGCTTATGCTTCCCGTTAATTGAAAACTCATGAAAAGAATTATACGACTCATGATTTAGAATTGGGCGCCATAATCTTCGCATTGAAATTATGGAGGCACTATCTATATGGAGTCAAATTTACTGTATTCACTGACCATAAAAGCCTAAAGTACATATTCAGTCAGAAAGAACTAAATATGAGGCAAAGACGTTGGATGGAAGTCCTAAATGATTATGATTGCGAAATCTGTTATCATGAAGGAAAAGCTAATGTTGTAGCTGACGCCTTGAGTAGAAAGGAACATGAGAAACCTAAACGAGTTCGTGCTTTAAGACTCGATCTCTAAATCGATCTTATCACTCGTATTAAGGAATCTAAGAAACTTGCTTTGCAAGAACCCAACCTTGAGAAGGAAGGATTGGGAGGAATGATCGACCAATTGGTCAAGGGTAATGATGGAATTCTTAGAATGTATAAAAGAATTTTGGGTTCCTATCTATGGAAACGTACGTAAAGAAATTTTTGAAGAAGCCCACAAATCCAAATACTCCATGCATCCTGGAAGCGATAAAATGTACAAAAACCTAAAAACCAATTATTGGTGGATAGGAATGAAGAAACATATCTCTATCTATGTTGCAAAATGTTTAACCTGTTCTCAAGTAAAAGCTGAACATAAAAAGCCTTCTGGCTTGTTACAGCAACTTGAAATTCCTGTATGGAAATGAGAAATGATAACCATGGATTTCATTACTAAACTTCCCCGAACCAGTCGTGGGAATGATACAATCTGGGTTATTGTTGATAGACTTACTAAGTCTGCTCATTTCCTTCCCATGAAAGAAACGTTCAGCATGGATAAGTTGGCATAGTTATACGTTAACAAAATTGTATCATTACACGGTGTGCCACTATCTATTATATCAGATAGAGATAGTAGATTTACTTCTCAATTTTGGCAAAGTTTTCAAAAAGCTCTAGGTACAAAATTAAATCTTAGCACTGCCTACCATCCTCAAACGGACGGACAGAGTGAAAGAACCATTCAAACCCTTGAAGAGTTGTTAAGGGCTTGTGTTATCAATCTTGGAGGAAGTTGGGATGACCACTTACCTCTAATGGAATTCTTCTACAATAATAACTATCATACGAGTATACAGGCCGCTCCTTTTGAAGCCTTATACGGTCGTAAATGTCGAACTCCAATCTGTTGGTCCGAAATAGGAGAAAATCAGTTATCCGGACCTGAAATAGTCCTGGAAACGACTGATAAAGTTATTCAAATTAAAAATAGATTAAAATCGGCTCGTGATCATGAAAAGAGTTATGCTGATAAGAGACGAAAGCCGTTAAAATTCAACGTCGATGATAACGTTCTGTTAAAAGTTTCACCATGGAAAGGCGTTGTAAAATTTGGAAAGAAAGGAAAATTAAGTCCTAGATTCGTAGGACCATTCAAAATCCTGAAAAGAGTTGGGCCTGTGGCCCCTCAACTTGAATTACCAGAAGAAATGAATGGAGTACACGATGTATTCCATGTGTCAAATCTACGCAAGTGTTTGGCAGATGAATCTCTGTTAATACCCCTTCAAAATATAGTGGTAGATGAAAAATTAAGATTCGTGGAACAACCTCTGCAAATCGAGGACAGGCAGGAAAAGAGATTGAAAAGAAAGAAATTGATGATCGTAAAAGTAAAATGAAACTCCAGACGTGGACCTGCGCACACGTGGGAACTGCAGTCTTAAATGAAAAAGAAATATCCTCACTTGTTCGAATGATCTCGAGGACGAGATTAAAACAAGTTGGGGAGGATGTAACACCTGCCACGAAAATGTCCAAGATTTGGCAAAGGTACAAACCACAAGGATTATAAGTGTATATAACCTATAGATCAAGGCTCAAAAATGTAGAAATCATGAAAATTCAACGGTAACGGACTGTCACGGACGGTAACGGTCCGTTACGGGCTGGGCACGCGAACCCTGATAGATTGCCACGTGTCCAGTGACTCATCTTCAAAATCTGACGCGTGGAAACCCTATAACGGACCGTCACGCCTGGTAACGGTCCGTCACGGCCCCAGACTCACCCTAGTGCGCCACGCAGAAACTCCGTAACGGACCGTCACACCTGGTAACGGTCCCTCACGACCCAAATTGACCAGATGGCAACACGTGTCTGATGACTCGCGAACCCTAGTTTGGTGACGGATCGTCACCACTCGTAACGGTCCGTCACGGTCTCAGAACTTGCCCTATAAATAGATGGTCGAGTTCATTCCCATTCTTCACACCAACATCAGCTCACTCCTGACGACCCCAGTTCGATTCCCGCTCTTCATAGTGCCCGGTTAAGTAAGAAACGCCTGTAGAAGTGCTGGTACGCTGGAGAAACCATGTAAAAAAGATAGTCTATAAGCTTTCGACTTAGAGGCTCATTCCTATAACCAAGGTAAATACTTTATCTCTCTGAAAACTTGTGTCAAACATTTTATTTACGAAAATGGTCAAATAAAGGTTAAGGAAATAATGCTCAACGTTCTTCTACGAACAAAGCATTCAGGCCATAGGTAAGCGTAAAACTTGCAAGGGATACACGGGTATCGGGTGAAATTCCTGGATTGCGGCTGGTGCTTGTCTTATAACAACTTCGGAGGCAAACCTGTCCACTGTTATAAGACATGACGCCAGTGTATACTGTGGTGCGATTGAACAGGACGAGCATGCTGAATGTGTGGATTGAACATAAAGTTGTGATTATGAAATTAATACTTGTTTGTGCCAAATGATTTTAAATGTCAAGATAATTGTATTCACCGGCGTTCGCGCTGACGTTTTATTTTCAAAATGTTTTCAGGAAAAGAATAAACTGAAATAAGAAAGGGGTATGGGCAGATATCAGATCTGACCCGAATGTGAGAGGCAAACATCAGTTCTGACCTATGAAAGGATAGACTTACACGTTGGATTCTCAGGCCTCGTGTGTAGAAAATCCTAAAGAAAAGAAAAGGGGGATAGAACCAGGGGATTGATCAACCCTGGGTAGTACTATTTTCAGTGGCTATAAATGTATTTGATTTCAAACGATGTTTTGTAATCAAAATGAAAAGGGTATTTAAATCCTTATATTTATAAAGTAAATATAAAACTTTTGTCTTCCAACTAAGTTTTGATATTAACAAATACAACCCTTGAGGTTGAAAGAATGTTGAAACGGTCCTTTTGAAAAAGACTTCCGCTGTAATTATAAAAACTCTGAAATCAAAGTTCAATTGTGATGCCAATATTGTCACACGCGTCCAGGGGGTGCTCGGGGCGGGGTGTGACAGAATGGTTCAAAGAAACCTCAAAGGTGTTCTTTACAATAATCAATAATAAAAAACTAAGTAACATCAAACCCTAGATCCCAATTTATAGAGTAGGATCTTAATTCAAATAGGAAACAAATAAGATAATACTAGAATTGAAAATCAAATAAATAATAAAAGATATTATCGTGATTTCATATCTCCTCCAAAGAAATCGTCTTTTTCCTACCAACTCGAAAGGATAACAATTGGCCATGGGTTCGGGTCTGGTTAGAGCTCGATGCCCCTGTATCATAAATACTATTTAAATTAAGTATTATCTTATTTAAATGCTTAAATATATAATTACTAAATATTTACATAGTTATAATAATAATAATACCCAAATATAATCAGTGTTTAAGACAGTTCGGGTTAGATTGCGCTCTCCAAAAGAGCCTCGATGATATCCGCCGCTTTACGCGGACCAACCTACTGGTATATATAATTAAGCATGTACATGTGTATTTATTCTTTGTATGTGTTATGCATTTATTAATTTTGTAAAATTATATGTTTTGTTGCTATATTAAATTGTTTTATTATATATAATAAACAAGTCATATGAAATATGTGTTTCTTTGTTGCAGGATTTTATAAATACATGTATAAGAAAAGATATAAAATATGTTTGAAAATGGTTATTAGAGTTTTAAGAGATGTCTTTTTCTCCTTACGGTTTTGAACTTTTTGAGAGATTGTCCCCATTATTGATGAAGTAGTGGCATTAACTTGAAGTCTAGTGCCATGGCATGTACTTATTTGAGGAAAGGATGGTCCCCTCTTTTTGGTGAGTAAAAAACGAAAAAAAGCAAAAATCTGCAAGTGTTGGGATGCTTTATAATGAGAATTTATTCCACATCTACATCTACCAGCATATATTCACACACACATACAGGGGCGGAGGTACGTTACGAGTGACAAGTCAAACGAATCCATTGATTTTTGAAATTTATATAGAAGATATAATATGAATTTTGCGGTTGACCCCAATTTTTTTTTCTGACAGTAACCCCATGTATTAATTGCGTGAAAAAGAGACAAACACGTTGTTTAGTTGGAGTGTTAAGCACTTATTATCTTTACTATGTTGGCCAAGGTTCGAGTCTTGCTAGCCTTGTTTTCGTTTCTAGGGCTTGGGCTTTTCTTTACAACCCTCCACCCCTCATCGTCACCACTCATCCTACATTAATCGATATACCCTAAATCAATCCATGTAAAGCTATTCGGCACCGGCTATTCATCAAACCCATATCTTTTACATCATCATGTGAACTTATGCTTATGATTCTTCATTACCCTAATGCTAATGGGCTTAACCCTAATATATTTTAACATTCCACTTCAAACTAAAGTGTGTATATCAAAGGCTTCAAAATTGTTACATATATATTCAACCCGATAACCTCTAAGAGAATTTGTAAACACATATGCTAGTAGATCATTAGACTTGACGGTTGCAGTCACATTTTATAAGAATTTCTGTGATTTTTCCAAAATTTTATGGATGGTCTAAATATGGTTTCTCCATTCGATTATCGTAAAGGAGCAAAAAATGGGAAAGTATATCTAGACACCTCCAGTGATTACGAAATTTATTTCATAAGCTTATTATAACTTTTTAAGAATTCTGTAATTTTTGGGGATTTTTATGAAATAGTTAAGTATTTATTCAAAAATCATTTAAAATAGCCAAAATCGAAAAGGATAGCTAGGCAAGTACAAAAATTGTGAAATTTATTTTATAACCTCATCATGACCAGTAGGTTACATGATAAAAAATTTAGAAATTTTTTAAAAGTTTAAGTAGAAAAAATTTAGATATGGTGGCGGTTGTAGTGGTGATGTGGCAGTCGTGGTGGTTGGCGGCTGCAGTTGCAGGAGAGGTGGTAGTGGTTCCATGGTGTTTTGATGGTGGTTCAAGTGGTTTGGAAACTAGGGTTTCTTTAATGTAAATGATAAGTGATATGCTTGGAATGGTCTATAAAAATAAACTATATTAAACCTATCCTAGACACTCTAGTAATACTCTAGAAATCCTATAAACTAGACCACAATTACAGACAAGTGAACCTATCAATCGTACTACAGGCTAATGGAAGTCCGGATATCGAACCCACGAGACACTAGTGACAACTAATCTAGACCCTGACTCAACTAATAAACTGATTTGAATGGGGGGAATTGTGTTGTGATTCTAAACCTAACAAACTAACAAGATCCAACTATCAAGCAAAGTAATCTGACGAACTCACGAATGGGATAAACATTACCCAGGTTAAGAATCCTACTTGTGAATTGATATGCTCTAAATTATACATATATTTCACATCATTTGCATCCCATTTATTGTCAATTTCTCTATACATTGATTGAATTTGTCGCTTATTTAGCTTCTATTTGAATTCTAGGGAACTCCTGGCTTAAAAGGAACAATCAAGCAAATAAGTGGCTAAAAATGAAGAAATTAGACAACTCAGAAGACCAAGAACGGGTCGTGCCCCACCAAGCACACCCCCGTGCCCTAACTTGCAGAAGAAGACAGATGTCTCCCAGCCAAGCACGGGTCGTGCCCCATCAAGCAAACCCCCGTGGTCAACCCGGAATTGTACCAGTGTACCTTTGTCTCCTCGACCAGGTGTAACACGGGGCCGTGCCTCACCAAGCACGCCCCTGTGCCTAGTACATGTTTAGTACGTTCGTGACAGAAAACAAAACGGCTACACTGTGGTCCCAGCACGGGGCCGTGCCTCACCAGACACGGGCCATGCCCCATTGCCCAGACAGTATAAATAGAGCCTCTTGGCCTCATTTGAAGGGGAGCTCTTGGAGAAACATTCCACCCACTTAACACTCGGGAACCAGACTTGGGAGACCATTTGGAGGCTAAGGAAGATCCATTTCATCATCAAAATACACCTAGAAGATCACTATACTTCTCCACTTGGAAACTTTGGTTATATCTTTGATCTTATTATGACTTACATGTATTCCAATTGTGTTGTTGTTGTTTGTAAGCTCACCATGAGCTAAACCTCTTTTCAATCATCTAAGTTTGATAAAGCTTAATTAGTTATGTTGAACTTATGACTATGGCTAAAATTTTATGTTAATGTAATGATAATCTTGTGCTAATTTCTTGATGGAGTTGCATGTCTAAATGTTTATGAATCAATTAAAGGTTTATAAATGGGAAATTATATTGTGTTGGAAAACCTATAAGACTACCATTTGTTTATAACTTTACTATCTTTTGGTATGATGTTATAGCTAAGAATTATGAATGAATCTTTGAAACCTTTAATGTGAAATAAATCTTGAGACACACAAACCCATTAATTGTGTTTGGAAAAACTAAGAGAAATGTTATGAGTCTTCTTTGAACAATAGTTGTGTTAATTAAATTTTTGATGACTCAAGCTTAGAATTTATAGGATGTTGGCCTAGAATTTCATAAGTTAAAAAATTACACCTTTTTGTCTAATTAAACTAATCTTAAATGGGCAAGATGTAATTTAATCATAGATGTCTTTCTTAATGATTATGTGATTAAAAACCTTGACATGATTCTAATTCAATTGCTTCAAATAAAATTAGCATAATTGCAAGTTTTAGCCATATAATTTGTTTCGACATAATTAAGTGGATTCTAAACTAAGATGGTTGTCTCACTAAAACATTTGTCACTTTTAATCAATCAAGTCTTTGTAATTTTCTCAAAAAATTAATTATTGACATTTTAGAAAAGAGTTTACAAAAGAAAATCGAAATATCAAAATATTTTCTCTACTTAATCAACCAATTGAAAATCTGGATTGAACGTTAAACTGTGTCCATGGATTGACATCCGGTTCTTATCGATTCTATATTACCACCCGACAGGTGCATTTGCCTTCGTGTGTGTGGTTTAGTTTAGGTGAAAACCAATTTTAAAACCGACATTTGTGTGAAAAATCTTTATTAAAAATATATATACTTCACGCACATCAAGTTTTTGGCACTGTTGCCGGGGATACGGTTTCAACAAGAAAATCCAAAATTTCAAAAATCATAAATACTAGTGAACATATTTTTCAATTTTCTTTCTTAGTTCTTTTTCTTGTATATTCCAATCAACTAATTTAGGTAATGAATGTCCACCACACCTGAACCTAATATCATCACACCACTTTCGGAGCCCGAACGACATTTCCTTCATCGATTACGAGAACGGACACGAGCAGTAGCTGAGGCGATAGCAGAAGAAGCAGTGGGGTACACAACCAGAAGACACCATGGCGGATTTAGAAGAAAGGAACATGACGTACTTTGCCAAACCATCCCTTGACGGTTACGAGTCTAGTGTCGCCCAACTAGCAATTGCCGCAAATAATTTCGAAATAAAATCAAGCATCATTCACCTTGTAGAAACCTCTGCTCAGTTTAACGGTCTACCAGACAAAGATCTGAACGCTCATATCGCTCGATTCTTACGAATCTGTGCGACTTTCAAAATCCATAACTGTTCTGACGACGCTGTTAGACTTAGACTCTTTCCATTTTCGCTCCGTGGCCTCGCCATGGAATGGTTAGATGCACTGCCACCTGGCACCATCACAACCTGGGCCGAAATGGCCAAGCAATTCTTATTAAAATACTTTCCACCCGATAAAACTGCCAAGTTAAGATCGAGTATCACCGGTTTTCGCCAAGATGATGATGAATCACTGCACGCAGCTTGGGAAAGATACAATAGTCTTTTAAGAAGATGCCCACATCACGGGCTAGATCTATGGATGCAATGTCAGATGTTCTACGATGCTATTTCGGGAGCACACAAGCAAGCCAAATTCCAGTGTGCCGTAGGAGATTTCAGAGGAGCAACCCCAACTAAGGCATTCCAAGCATTGGAAAAAGCTGCCACTAAAAGCTTTGCTTACAATCCTATGTGTAAGGCCCCTTTCCCGGGTGACCTCACTCGTTGGATTTACTCATAAACATAGCCATAGATACTGAATAATTACATTGAATACTTTCTAAACGTAGCGTGAGCTTACATCATTCGATTACATAGCCATAACAGCGAAAGTCTTAATCATTTAAACATAACACATTGCTTTAACAAAAATTAAAGTGGATGGGATGTCAGCCCTTGATCGGGATAGCCTTCACTCCAATGCACGACCTTTCTTCTTTTTACCTGAAATGTATACTAAAAGTCAGCTAACGCTGGTGAGTTCTAGTTAAAAACATTTAGGTATGAACATTATTCATTTATAAATACTTACGTATAAACATATAAATATAAATACACATTTACATATCCTTTGCTTTCTTTTATCATTCGTATGTGAGCACATAAATATGCATTCACCTTTACTTTCATTAACATTTATTGGTCATACTCATAAAAGTGATCAGCCAACATTCATTTATGCGTAAGTCACGAAGACATACGCCCGTCCTACCGTCGTAGTCCGTCCTCCACAACATCCGGCAAACCTTCGGCCATCTGTTATGCTATACCGTCCGGCAAACCTTCGGCCGTCCGTCTTAACCGTACTACCGTCGTAGTCCGTCATATTCGCCCGTCTACCCTAAGGCATCCGTTTCCCATGCGATTATTATTTATACAACCGTTCTACTATAATATGCCAATTGCTTCGACCGTCCATTAATGGCATTCGTACGTCCTAGCCGATGAAGGAGCGCACTTGTCCCGGTTATAAAATAGTCACATGGTCGTCCGTCTACCGAAGTAGCCGTTATCATCGAAGCGTCCATACATTTACATGCATTCGTAACAAGCAATATATAAAATATAAAGCAAGATTTTCTTCTTTTTCGTTATGTCGTTCGTTCATTCATTCTTTGTATACATTCGTTTCATTCTTGTTCATCATTATTTTACGTATGATCATATTAACATTCATATATATATAAGTATCACATATGATCACATTGGCATTCATAACATTTATTCATTTAATGTATACACTTCAGCCCCAAAACATTTAAAATGATTTGCACATAACATAAAAAGGGGAACATAGAACTCACCTGATGAGTAATTTCTGTAATACACTAAGCTGGCTACTGGGCTTCACTAATGTCACTCACGATCTGTATAATAAAGTCATACACATAAGATGGTGCTCCTAGATGACACTAGACATTACTATGCTTGAACTCAGTAGTTTCGGGAGGTGGGTCGCATCAAAACTATGGTAGTTTCGAGCTATGGTCTTACACTCGAAACTAGGTAGTTTCGAGTCATAATCCTTCTATCGAAACTAGGTAGTTTCGAGTCATGAGATCCTATCGAAACTATGGTAGTTTCGAGTCATTAACTTATGAAAAATCTTAGTTTAGGTTCAAGGTGACACTCGAAACTAGGTAGTTTCGAGTCCTGAGTTCCTATCGAAACTATGGTAGTTTCGAGTCATTGGCTGCTATCGAAACTAGATAGATTCGAGTCAAACATGACTATCGAAACTAGAGTAGTTTCGACGGGTCTGTATGTATCGAAACTATAGTTTCGAGTCATGGGTCTGCATCTTCCCTGACCAGAACCTTGCTCCAGCCAACTTATTTCCAATCGATTAAACCTTGAGCATTTTACGTTAAACACCTTCCTTTATCGTTCTTGAGTTCAAATACGTGATTTGTTTCAAGTTTCGTATGCAAAAATCGTATCTTTATTTGATTTAAACCCGAGACATGCAAAGACTCATAATCAGAGGCGATGCTTACCTCAACAGGCCCGATTTCTGTTGCTATGCGTTGAAATGGTGGAGTCGGATGATTCCCGAGCCCTTGAGTCTTCTCCTTGCGGTTTTCTTCACAAGCCGATCGCTCTCTCTCTCTCTCTCTAGTATTCTTGCGCAGGAAGATGAAATGAGAGGGGTTTGGGTTGAAGCTGCTGTTTTGTAATGGGGTTTCCCCCTTTTCTTTTCGGCCCATGGGCCGAAATTTTGGCCAAGCCCACTTTATTTCCCTTTTCTATTTGTCTTGTCATTATTTGGGATGTTACACTATGAGAGCCAAACCTACCCAAAAAGGCATACACCACGTTGACTCTGACACTTTGGTTACAGCCCAATTAGAAGCACTTACCAAAAGGTTTGAACAAATGCAAACTGAACTTAAGAAAGCACAACTTTGTTGCGACACATGCGGAATACAGCACACGACCAATGAATGTCAACAAGCAATGATAGTGGAAGAATTCGACTAATTAGGAAGGCAGAACAACTCCTATGGAAACAATTATAATTCTAACTGGAGAAAAAACTCAAACTTCAGAGAAGGGAGTAATAAAAAACAACCCCCAGGATTTAATAGGAGACCAGCCTTCCAGCAACAAAATGCACCTTTTCCACCCAAACAACCATACCAAGGCCCAAGCAGCAGTAATCAACCAACCAGAGAGCCTAGCGTTGAAAGTTTGTTACATCAACTCCTTGCTAGTACATAAACATCCAATAAAATGATTGAGCAGTAGAACCAGAGAAACGAAGAGCGTTTCCAAAAGCATGAAGTAGAAATGAGAAGTCAAAAAGCATCAATGCAAACCATTGAGAATCAAGTAGGACAAATGGCACAACTTCTCTCAGAACGGCAGCAAGGGAGCCTTCCTAGCAACACCGTGGTCAATCCTAACGCGCATGTGAAAGCAATCACACTTAGGAGTGGTAAGACAACTGAAGAAGGAACAGCTCCTGTTCCAGAACAGGACGTTGTAGAAAAATAATCTCCAATCGGAATACATGAGATTACAACTCCAGCTATTGAGAAATGAAACAAGGAGCTAGTTCGAGCATATGTCCCGACACTTTCATATCTAGGACGCCTGAGAAAGGAGAAGCTGGAAAAAGAGTATGGAAAATTTTTGGGACTTTTCAAGCAATTGCATGTGAATCTTCCTTTTATTGAAGCTCTTGCTCAAATGCCAAATTATGCGAAGTTTCTCAAAGGAGTTCTGACAAACAAGAAGAAACTCAAAGAACTGTCACATGTAATACTGAACGAAGAATGCTCAGTTGTTCTACAAAACAAGCTTCCCATAAAAATGATTGACCCAGGGAGTTTCACCATCCCTTGTCTAATAGGAGATCTTTCAGTCAGCAATGCCCTAGCCGACCTAGGAGCAAGCATTAATCTCATGCCATACGCAGTTTTTGAGAAACTAAAGTTGGGGGAACCCAAACCAACCCGTATGAGCATTCAATTGGTCGATCGTTCAGTAAAATACCCTCGAGGTATAGTAGAGAACATGTTAGTTAAAATTGACAAGTTCGTCTCTCCTGTCCATTTTGTAATCTTGGACATGGATGAGGACAAAAACGTTCCCCTCATCTTGGGACGACCCTTCTTGGCTACAGCCAAAGCCCTCATAGACGTGTGCAAAGGAAAACTCACCTTGAGAGTGAACAATGAAGAAATCACCTTCGATATTGGGCAATCCATGAAACATCCTCGGCATCATGATGACTCACTCTATTTCATTGATGTCTATGATTCCATAGTTAGTTGTCATCTTCGCGAAAGTAGAGAAGAAGAAGCACGCAACACACAGTTGATTGAGGAAACCTTTCTTGATAACAGTTGTCTTGAGGAAGAAGTTCTAAACATAGAAAGTCAAGAAAATTCTAGCCCTTCATGTGAGGTCATTGACCGGGACTCAGAACCCAAGGCTAAACATTCCGTCGAGGAACCGCCTGTTCTGGATCTAAAAGAACTTCCATCACATCTTGAGTACGCCTTCTTGGAAGAAAAATCTCAACTTCCTGTGATTATCTCATCCAGTTTAACAGGTAACGAGAAGTCCAAACTGCTTAAAGTCCTCAAGGAACACAAAAAAGCCATAGCCTGGAAAATTATGGATATCAAAGGAATAAACCCATCCTTTTGTACCCATAAAATTTTAATGGAGGATGATTTTAAACCAGTCGTCCAACACCAAAGACGGTTAAATCCTAACATGAAAGAAGTTATGAAGAAAGAAGTCATAAAGCTACTAGATGCCGGACTGATTTTCCCCATTTACGACTCACCATGGGTAAGTCCTGTGCAAGTCGTTCCAAAGAAAGGAGGAATGACAGTGGTAGCAAGTGAAAAAAATGAGCTCATTCTTACTTGTACCGTGACCGGATGGAGGGTTTGTATTGACTACCGAAAGTTAAATGATGCCTCCAGAAAGGATCATTTTCCACTTCCGTTCATAGATCAAATGTTAGAAAGACTTTTCGAAAGAATGTACTATTGTTTCCTGGATGGTTTCTCTGGATACTTTCAAATCCCCATCGCACCTGAGGATCAAGAAAAGACAACCTTCTCATGTCCTTATGGAACATTTGCTTATCGACGCATGCCCTTTGGTCTATGCAATGCACCAGCAACATTTCAACGGTGCATGGTGGCAATCTCTCATGACATGATCGAAGACTCAATGGAAGTATTCATGGATGACTTTTCAATCTTTGGTAACTCTTTCGAGCACTGTTTATGTAATCTGGAGAAAATGTTGCCAGATGCGAGAATGCCAATCTTGTTCTCAACTGGGAGAAATGTCATTTCATGGTGACAGAAGGCATAGTGCTAGGACATAAAATCTCACAAGCAGGACTGGAGGTTGATAGGTCCAAAACTGACACTATCTCAAAACTTCCACCACCAACTTCCGTAAAATCAATTAGGAGTTTTCTAGGATACGCCGGTTTCTACCGAAGATTCATCAAAGATTTTTCAAAAATAGCTCGTCCTATGACTCAACTCCTAGAAAAAGACACGTTTTCGTATTTTCTGATGAGTGCTACAAAGAATTTGAACTTCTCAAAGAAAAGCTTATCAATGCACCCATCATGCAGCCCCCGATTGGACTTTACCATTTGAATTGATGTGTGATGCGAGCGATTTTGCAGTAGGAGCTGTCTTAGGACAGCGAAAAGAAAAGCATTTCCACCCCATCTACTATGCAAGCAAAACGTTGAACGATGCTCAAGAAAACTACACCACCACCGAAAAAGAACTCCTAGCGGTAGTTTTTGCTTTCGATAAGTTTCGTTCATACCTCGTTCTTTCCAAAACCACCGTTTACACGGATCATTCAGCTCTTCGTTACTTGTTCAATAAACAAGATGCCAAACCCAGATTAATTCGATGGATACTTTTGTTGCAAGAATTCGACATCGAAATCTGCTACAAGAGGGGAGCAGAGAATGTTGCAGCAGATCATCTCTCACGACTAGAATGTCCAGCATCAGCAGAAAACATGAAGGTGGATATCAATGACAATTTTCCACATGAATTCCTGATGAGCATAGATACAGTTGTTGACGAACACCCTTGGTTCGCTGACTTTGCAAACTATCTCGTGACTGGGGTTATCTTGAAAGGATTATCATATCAGCAAAAGAAGAAATTCCTTACGGATGTCAGACATTACTTTTGGGAAGACCCATACCTGTTCAGGATCGGAGCCAATCAACTCGTCCGAAAGTGTGTGTTTGGAGAAGAATCGTAACAAATCCTAAAGCATTGCCATGAAGGCCCAACCGTTGGACATCATGGAGCTACCTTGACTGCAAAGTAGGTATCCGACTCTGGATTTTTCTGGCCTACAATCTTCAAGGATGCTCAAACCATGGTGAAATCATGTGACGATTGCCAGAGGGTAAGTAACATCTCCTCAAGAAATGAGATGCCCCAAAGACCTATCCAGGTTTGTGAAATCTTTGACGTCTGGGGAATTGATTTTATGGGACCATTTCCTCTGTCCTTTGGAAACTGATACATCCTTGTAGCGGTCAATTACATTTCAAAATGGGTAGAATCTCAGGCACTACCCACTAACGACGCCAGGACAGTAGTCAAATTCCTTAAAAGACAGTTTTCATGATTCGGTACACCAAAAGCTCTCAGTAGTGATAGGGGAACGCATTTTTGTAACACACAATTAGAAAAAGCTCTATCGCGTTATGGCGTTCATCACCGTTTTGCTACACCATACCACCCACAAACAAGCGGTCAAGTTGAAGTAACAAATCGAGGTATCAAAAGAATTTTAGAAAAGACCGTCGGTCATAATCTAAAGGATTGGTCCGAAAGACTCAACGATGCATTGTGGGCATTTCGTACGGCCTCATCGGGACCACTCCATTCAAGTTGGTCTATGGGAAAGCATGTCATCTTCCCGTAGAGCTGGAACATAAGGCTTACTAGGCATTGAAAAGTTGGTCTATGGGAAAGCAAATCAACGAGCTCGAAGAACTACGCTGTCAAGCTTATGAAAGCTCTAGACTTTACAAAGACAAAACGAAGAGATTACACGACTCTCATCTGAAGGAACATAAACGGTTTCAAGCAGGAGATCGTGTCTTGCTTTATAATTCCCGCCTTCGTTTATTCCCAGGAAAGTTAAAATCTCGATGGACCGGACCTTATACTATGAAAGAAGCTTTTCCATACGGAGCGGTTGAAGTCGAACATGATAACGGGAGAAGTTTTAAGGTCAACGGTCATCGTTTGAAACTTTACATTCAAGAACAATCGGAAATACTCTCGGAGGTCATCAACCTCCATCCCAAAGGCAACTAACAAAGGGGATGGTCTAGCCAAAGACCCTTATTTAAACATTGGCATCTTGTAAATAGCTTTAATTTCAATTTTTGTTCAAATTTGAGTCTGAAAGATGAAGCACGCCCCTGTGTCTGACCAAAAATCTTTGCCATGATCTCCGCTGATGTTCGTACTTGCTACAGTTCTGTTACCTACGTATCAGTATGTCAACACGGGCCGTGCCCCATTAGGCATGCCCACGTGCCTCCCCTTCTGATCTCTCTATAAATTCAAATGCTTTACCTTTGGTTCAATCACAACCAAAATGAAGGTACCTTCCAGAATGAGCATGTCTGAATGGAACTCGGTGAGGAGGCCAAGGACCGAGACTCGTGAGCCATCCACCACGAAAGTAGTCCTCAAGCTGAAAGAACTCATCAAAGAGTTGACTAACATGAATGTGCTTGCTGAGATGCGCATGCTGCAGCTGTGTGAGCAAATGGAACAAATGAAGGAAGTGATACTCTCGCTCAAACATCAACTTGCGGACCTCTGCAACCGCACCTCCCAATACCCGATGCACATGCTCCCGCATGAGATGTTCGAAGGCTTTATGTAAACACCTAGTGTAGGGAGGGTGTATTTTAGAGTCTCGTTTTGTTGTATGAGTCTCTCGGCTTGTATTCCTAAATTATAATGAATGGAACTTCCTAGTGTTATGATTTTCATCTTTCTTAGTCTTGAATGATCTAAACTACTCTTGAGGACAATTAAACTTGTTGGTGGAATTAAAAAAAAAATTAAACAGTACATTGTAGCACGGGTCGTGCCCCACTAGACACGGGGCCGTGCCTAACATATCTGATCAACTTTTTCTTTTTCTTAAAATCCATAAAATCTTAACTCATTCACACCTATCTTCTCCAAACTAAAACTTTCGGTTCCAGCCACCAGACATCTCAAATCCACCATTTTCATCAAGATTTCACTCAATCCTTCCACCAAGGTTTGTTTAGATCGTTCGGTTTTGTACATTTAGGGTTTTTATTTCAATTTTCGGGTGATTCTTGTCCTAAACCGGATTTCACTCCCTTTCTTGAGTCATTTCTCTTGAATCAATAGTTTGTAGGGTTTTGATTCTTAGTTTTAGTTGTTTTTACAACTTTCGGGTTTGATTTGGGTTTTTCACCCAAATTGACCCATTTGTTCATATTTTTGTTTCAATCTTTGTTACCATTGTCGTTTGGCTAAAAGTTCCATAACACCCAAAACAGAAAATCAGGGGTTTGCATATACGGACACGTGCACGGGTTCGAATCTCCGATTCTGCTCTTTTAGTGCAACACGGGTCGTGCCCCACCAGGCACGCCCCCGTGTTTGACCACCAGCAGGTCTGCTGTGTTCCCGTTTAACATCCCCAGGTCTTACAGTCAAGCACGGGCCGTGCCCCACCAGGCATGCCCCCGTGCTCCAACCTCTGATCAGAATTGGATCAATCACTTATGGTTTAATTCGTTTAGGCTGATTTGCTAATTAATGTCTCAGGATCATGGCTCATCCGTTCCTTATGTTCAATAACCAAAATGAGGCTTTGTGTCGTGAAAGGTTGCGCACACTCCGCCGACGGGATGAAAAATTACATCTTCGAGTCTGCTATGACACATTGGACACCGTCGGGCAGAGGGGGCGCTTTCTCAATCTTGTCACCCCCTACATGGCGACGTGTATTTGAAAATGACCATGATTCCGTATGGGAACTCACAATGGATTTTTTTGGCAACATTCAACTTTCAGCAAAATAATCTAGATTATTGGGATGAGGATGTTGTGTCCTTTCGGTTAGGAGGAACTTGGCATAGCACCTCTATTGCACTATTTGGGATTGCTCTGGGAATCTACACGGAAGAAAAAATTTATGAACCCACCTTGTCAGCATCAAATCACAGCTTTCCCGACGAGGAAGACATGCATCATCCCAATTATGGAAGTACTAGAACAGCCTTCTGGAACGAAGTCGGTACTTGGGGGTACAATGCTAGCCGAACCAAAAGTAGTAAACTCAAGGATCCTTTGCTTCGTTACATTCACCGTCTACTCAGTCACTCAGCTACCCAACGCGGTTAAAGCAAGGGGTGGTTAACCTCAGGGACTTGCATGTCCTATACTATCTAGTGAGGCATGAGCCTTGCAACATTGCATACCTTTTCTGCTGCCTTTTCGCAACTAACTCCACAGCCGGGGTGAACACCCCCATGTTCGGTGGCGGCTGGATTGTGCAACTCTACGAGTACAATGATGAACCAACTCATGGAACCGACGAACCATCTCCAAGATTGCTAGACTTGTCCCTATGCGCCAGCATGGGTATGGTCACCTACCTATCCGATGGTTGAGCACGTTTTCAGGATTCTAGAGGACATGTTTGGGATCCAGAGTATCCGGAGCGAGTTATAATGGACCTTGACATTCACCATTCACCCCAACATCAGCACTCTCCCCATTATCAGCATCACTGTGACATCGGAACATCATCTTCCCACGCCACGGGATTTCCATCCATGATGGACCTTTATGAATCCATCCAGACAGCCAGAACTTATGTCCGCCGTTCTTTCAAGATTTGTGAATCCACTTCTGGACGAGTCATCAATTTATCTGACAGGGTTGATTTGATTGGGGAAGATGTCTCCTACATGAGGTGCAGGATGAACAGGAACTGGGGTGAGGAAAACCTCGACCCATGAGGGATAGTTGATTAAGATCCCATTGATGCAACATTTTTGTCACAGTGAATCTGTGTTCTTCGGCTATGTTTTTCATTTATTTTGTATGTTTAAGTACTATCCGGCACTGGCTGATCCGTGCCATTTTACACTATTTACTTTCGTTTACAGGATGTTAATTTTCTGAAAATTAGTACTAATAATTTTGTGTGACCACACTGGATTCATGCTTTTCTGGCCGCTGTGTGTATCGGTCACAAGAATTGGATACACCATCTTTCAGAGGAGTTCTTCTGTCCCTTTACCTCTTTTATGCTTTACAATTGTTTAAAAACCATGTATATTGAGGACAATGTAAGCTTTAAGTGTAGGGAGGGGGGGGGGGGTTTCACCATATTAGCACTTGAACTTTGATCACATAAGTCTCAAAAAGAACTCCATTTGGCACCAATACACCTCAAATTTTCTGTAAACTGCAAGAAAGAAATGCATTTTTCAAACACAAGTTTTAAACAAATCAACAAGTAAAATAACACAAATCATTCTAAGGCATGGCAAGTTAAGCTCAAATAATAGACGTGCATATATTTTGTACTTTTACCCAAATTCATCCGTTTCCGTGAGCACATTTTCAAGCCTTTACAGCTTTCATTTTTATCAGATTATTAAGGGTATCATATGTTTTGTGTAAATTAGAACTTGTTTTGGGTATACGGGGCAAAACCACAAAAGGAGATTATTGCATGAAAATGATCTAGGCATTAGGACACCCACCTTTTTACCCAAACATCCATTAACAACCAAACACACCTAGCTAGCCCCATCAAAGCCATTTCAGCCTACCCTCATTAACAACCCGTTACCTTTGTGCTAGGGACTCGACAAAAAAAAATGCATCCTTTTGATTTCAATTTACTTTCATGTCTTCATTTTGCAAAGCCGGAACTTCCCCCAGAAATACGAGAACATCTCTTTGTTCTAATGTTTGAATCAAGAAAAAGTTGGAGAAAAATGGAACAAAATCCACCATTTTGTGGAGCATCAAAGAGTGCCATGAAAAGAAGGGCAAAAAGATACGAAAGGTGCCTCAAATGTGGAAATTGGTCTCATGATGAAAAATGTAGTAAAAACCAAACAACCTCCTAGCATGAGTATACAGAGTTGATCAGGTTGAGTGCTATTAGGCTACAAGCCGAACGAACCCTTAGGAAGGATAACTATGTGTACCTCATGGTTAAAGAGGAAGTAAGGTTTCTAAAGCTGAGATTCGGTCTTGACAATATGACCTTAAACGAGTACTCGCGTTAGTAATACCCCTTCTAACCCGAGCATTGTAGAGGGATTTCTAGTTTTAGATTTAGTTTACCCTTTCTTTTTAGTCAAATAAGCCCAAGTCAAGCCCTAAGCACCAAACCATCTTCCAAAAATCACCCTTATCCAACCCACACCCTAAAAGACCTTTTGATTCATGCAAAAGTTTCCTATAAAGTGGTGGAGTTTTGATCTCTTAACAAGTATATAACTAAGCACGTCTCATATTGATAATCGAGTGTTCTAAACATACGCCATTACACGTATGACTACAAATATTTAGCCGAGTGTGTGTGAACATTGTGAGTAGTGCTAAAGTCTCGCTTGTCTATAACTTCATAAAATAAACCATTGCCTCAAGGATATCACTTCATAAGTTCATATTTGCTAGATTGAAACTTGTTTGCTTGTGTCCCTTCTTTAAAGAAGGAAAATCATTTCTTACTTAAAGTTGTTTGAATTTGCTTTTGAAATTGTCATTTAGAGTAATTATTCAAAATATTGCTTGAGGACAAGCAAGGTTCAAGTGTAGGGAGGTTTGATGTGCTCTAAATTATACATATATTTCACATCATTTGTATCCCATTTATTGTCAATTTCTCAATACATTGATTGAATTTTCCAGCTTATTTAGCTTCTATTTGAATTCTAGGAAATTCATGGCTTAAAAGGAACAATCAAGCAAATAAGTGGTGCAAAAATGAGAAAATTAGACAACTCAGAAGACCAAGCACGGGCCGTGCCCCACCAAGCACACCCCCATGCCCCAACTTACAGAAGAAGACATATGTCTCCCAGCCAAGCACGGGTCGTGCCCCGTCAAGCAAACCCCCGTGGTCAACCTGGAATTGTACCAGTGTACCTTTGTCCCACCGACCAAGTGTAACACGGGGCCGTGCCTCACCAAGCACGCCCCCGTGCCCAGTACATGTTCAGTACGTTCGCGACAGAAAACAGAACGGTTACACTGTGGTCCCAGCATGGGGGCGTGCCTCACCAGACACGGGCCATGCCCCATTGCCCAGACAGTATAAATAGAGCCTTTTGGGCTCATTTGAAGGGGAGCTCTTGGAGAAAAATTCCACCCACTTAACAATCGGGAACCAGACTTGGGAGACCATTTGGAGGCTAAGGAAGATCCATTTCATCATCAAAATACACCTAGAAGATCACTACACTTATCCACTTGGAAACTTTGGTTATATCTTTGATCTTATTATGACTTCATGTATTTGATCGGTGTCGAAGGGACCGGTCAAAGATAAAGAATTAGAGTGTCCTAATCACCTTAAACTAGTTAGGGTAAGAAGGGTGTCGAACCACGAAGAGTTTGTGGTCGGTGCTCAACTTCAATTGACAATGCGATTTATGAAGTTACAATGGGTCTTTCTGACCAAACACAAGCAATGATTTAGGTGAAACTTATCAAATCCAACAAGCAATGATTATCAACTAGCAAAACGATCACGGGTAATCAAGTAGTAAATAAACGGTTTAAAGTGTAAACAATAATTAAAAAGGAATCACACCCGGGTTTCAAGTTCACAAGTAATTAGGAATTATCACACCAACATATGAGTTCAAACAATCAAATGGTTATCCAAATCAAATTAACCAAATCTAACCAAGAACATCAACATTCATACATCATCGACAAATAGTGTAAAACAATATTCACGAATGAAATCGAGACAAATGTATGCAATATAGAATTAGATTAATCAATAGATTCAACACAAATCAAAGTTCATAACAATTATCATCTAACAGGGTCAATGGTGCAAGAATTTATCGACTCCCGTGAGTTCATAACCATACTAAACATAAAGATTCAAGTATTTCAAACCAAACGATTACAAGAATTGTTTCTCAAAGCTAGTATATGATACAAACCCTAAAAACTTACAAACAATCCACCCGGGAATGATTACCGGTGGATTAGCCGCTCATGGTTGTGGAATTCATCTTCGATTCTTCAATTTCTTGATACCAATCTTTAAGAATATGTTTCCTCCTCTCCAAGCACTCCCAAAATCGCCCCCCAAAATGATGTAGAAACAGCTAATTCGAATTTGGGGAAGAAACCCCTCATTAAACATTGAAAATCGGCTGTTTCACTAAAAATCCGCGTCTGAAACGCAACCAGCGTAAGCTTACGCTGGGGGCGTAGGCTTACGCCGTTTCCCTGAAACCTGCTGTGAAGGAATTAGTTAGGCGTAGGCCTACGCTGGGCGGCGTAGGCTTACGCTGGGCGGCGTAGGATTACGCCAGGTGGCGTAGGCCTACGCTGGATCCTGCATTTTTGCCCCGTTTCCTCCGTCTTCCATCTAACTCTTTCATCTCTCGTATAATATCTTATAAAATCGTACATTAAGCTTCCAACACCTGCACATGCATAGCTACACAAAATCTTTGTATTTCCCATATTAATTTGCATAAATATAACATATAGCACCCTTTAATGCATGAAACTTTGGTCACTTATCACATCCCCACACTTGAGTTGTGCTTGCCCTCAAGCAAATTCTTTTGCTTTAAATTCACATTACAAATTCTCCAATAATTGTTTTCACTAAACATAAGTTAAGGTCCAAAGTCATGCAAAATTCATAAGAATTATACTCTCAACAGATTTACAATCCAACAAACCATCGATGGATTTTTAAACAAAAGGAAATATTGGGACGCGCTTAACTCATATCTAGTTTTGGCTTTGCATGCACACACCCCTCACAATCAGTCACTCCCCTCGGTTTCATATCTGGACTAGCGATGATGTGCTAGTATTTTTCACTCGAAACCAAACAATGAATCACATTATCATAGGCTTGCATATTGATCACATCTCCTCCTACTAACACAACTAAAAAGCACAAATCAAAAGGTCTTTTAAGGGTTGTAATGTAGGCTAGCGTTGCGGGCATGGATAAGGATTTTTAAAGTGACTAAAGGTGAGTGGAATTCAACTAATAAAACTACAAAACAACTCTAAAACTTGCAAATTCCTATTATAGGTACAAATGACCCATCAACACTAAAGTTCTTATTTCTACAAACTATCAAATGAAATTTGAGTTAAACTGACCCAATAACATATTTTATTGTAGCTCAAACTAATACTCAAAACCTTTGGGCAAATGTTGACCCAATACTATTTTTGTATTTCTTTTTTATTCATTTTTTTTTTCAATTGCAACCGCAACTACAACAATCTAAGTTAATTGAATTCCAACTCACGGGTTTAAAAAGAAAAGGCTAACAAGGTGAATGGGCTAATGTTATGGGTTTTGTCAAAAGAAAAAGGTATAGGCTCAGAATGGGCATCTAGTGGATATTAACGAGTAAAGGTATAAAAATGGCTAAAAATAAAAACGGTTTCTCCTAATGCCTTTATTTTTTTTGTGCAATCAATTGGTTCAAGGTCTCGACATGTATCAATATTATGCAAGTTCTAAAATGTTAAACAAAGTGGCCAACCACTCAAATAAGAGAATATATATCAATTTGGCTCAAAATCTCACAAAAACGGTGGAAAATAGGTTACCGACATGTGCATGCAAACTGTCACCTTCATTTTTGTTACTCCCGAATTCAACATTTCCAAAAATATTTATTTTATTTTATTTTTTATGCATTTGTTGGAAAGACTTAATCAAGTACTTAGTGAATTAACCATGACCAAAGACCTCTACCAAACACTTTGTAAAACAATTATCAAAAAATTTGTATGGTTTCCAAGATTTTCCACATCTTCACACTTGAACCTTACATTGTCCCAATGTAAATAGTTGTGAAATATACAAGTGCGGTTAGTGGGTGCCAAACAGATCTAACCCCCAACCTCCAAAATTCAAGAAGTAAATTCCCAAACCATAAACATCAACCCAAGCATCATTCTCATTGTCGTTTCTTGGTTGAGTTCCAAATATATTTCCAGGAGGGGTTTGATTTTGTTGTGGTCCCCTTCTTCCTTGGTACACGGGATTGGTACGGATGTTAACGGGTCGGTTTTGTTGAACTGTACCCGACCCAAGGGGTTGGTTGTTATTGATAGGTATAGATGGGGTTGGGGTTCGGTGAGGTGGAGTTGGTGGGCGGTTAGGGATAAGGCCTCTGTTTGGAGTTGGGCCACAGTTTCTTATGCTAGTTCCAGAATGACTGCTTCGACCATCCATAGATGATGGTTCCGATGAAATAGGTTGTAAATTTTGTTGTTGGGTTCGGTTTTGCCTTGCTATCCTCTCAATTTCTGGTTCAAAAACAAGCGGTGAAATCCTCCCGGAAGAACGGGTACGCATGCACTAATCTGTCACCTACACACACAAACAAACACCACACATAACACAAAAATAGAAGAAGATTAACCAAACTAAACAAGTAACAAATAGTCACAAGAGTCAATTAAAATAAAACACCAAGCGCATACACTCCCCGGCAACGGCGCCAAAATTTGATCGGTGTCGAAGGGACCGGTCAAAGATAAAGAATTAGAGTGTCCTAATCACCTTAAACTAGTTAGGGTAAGAAGGGTGTCGAACCACGAAGAGTTTGTGGTCGGTGCTCAACTTCAATTGACAATGCGATTTATGAAGTTACAATGGGTCTTTCTGACCAAACACAAGCAATGATTTAGGTGAAACTTATCAAATCCAACAAGCAATGATTATCAACTAGCAAAACGATCACGAGTAATCAAGTAGTAAATAAACGGTTTAAAGTGTAAACAATAATTAAAAAGGAATCACACCCGGGTTTCAAGTTCACAAGTAATTAGGAATTATCACACCAACATATGAGTTCAAACAGTCAAATGGTTATCCAAATCAAATTAACCAAATCTAACCAAGAACATCAACATTCATACATCATCGACAAATAGTGTAAAACAATATTCACGAATGAAATCGAGACAAATGTATGCAATATAGAATTAGATTAATCAATAGATTCAACACAAATCAAAGTTCATAGCAATTATCATCTAACAGGGTCAATGGTGCAAGAATTTATCGACTCCCGTGAGTTCATAACCATACTAAACATAAAGATTCAAGTATTTCAAACCAAACGATTACAAGAATTGTTTCTCAAAGCTAGTATATGATACAAACCCAAAAAACTTACAAACAATCCACCCGGGAATGATTACCGGTGGATTAGCCGCTCATAGTTGTGGAATTCATCTTCGATTCTTCAATTTCTAAATACCAATCTTCAAGAATATGTTTCCTTCTCTCCAAGCACTCCCAAAATCGCCCCCCAAAATGATGTAGAAACAGCTAATTCGAATTTGGGGAAGAAACCCCTCATTAAACATTGAAAATCGGCTGTTTCACTAAAAATCCGCGTCTGAAACGCAACCGGCGTAAGCTTACGCTGGGGGGCGTAGGCTTACGCCGTTTCCTTGAAACCTGCTGTGAAGGAATTAGTTAGGCGTAGGCCTACGCTGGGCGGCGTAGGATTACGCCAGGTGGCGTAGGCCTACGCTGGATCCTGTATTTTTGCCCCGTTTCCTCCGTCTTCCATCTAACTCTTGCATCTCTCGTATAATATCTTCTAAAATCGTACATTAAGCTTCCAACACCTGCACACGCATAGCTACACAAAATATTTGTATTCCCCATATTAATTTGCATAAATATAACATATAGCACCCTTTAATGCATGAAACTTTGGTCACTTATCAGTATTCCAATTGTGTTGTTGTTTGTAAGCTCACCATGAGCTAAATCTCTTTTCAATCATCTAAGTTTGATAAACTGTGTCCATGGATTGACCAATTGAAAATCTGGATTGAACGTTAAACTGTGTCCATGGATTGACATCCGGTTCTTATCGATTCTATATTACCACCCGACAGGTGCACTTGCCTTCGTGTGTGTGGTTTAGTTTAGGTGAAAACCAATTTTAAAACCGACATTTGTGTGAAAAATCTTTATTAAAAGTATATATACTTCACGTACATCATGAATCTCGGATTTCTCTCGGTTATGGAAACTAATGATGGAACCAGAATCTATGAATACTACACCCTCATACTACCTACATGATCCCAGATCATTTTCAAGGTGTGACCTAGAAGGAAAATATAACGGGTGTGTGACGCTCACTGGTTGGTTGGATCACCTTTCAGTCTCTCCAACAATACTAAAGGACCCTAAAAACATATTACCTCTCAGTCTCACTATCTCAGTACATTCAAGGAATGCAAGGGGTAACTTGAAGACTCTCGATAAGACACGGGAATGCAAAGGATACTAGGACACCTAGGGAAACCTTCTTTCAGAGTCTTTACATCTAAATACCTAACACCAAGGACAAACCGACTACTTCTCACCTCTCAGCTATCGAAGTAGGTAGAACATCTATATCCTCTAAACTCACAAACACTGTTCCTATAGATGATGATATCAAAAACCCATAAACAAATCACAAACACACAATAGGTGACCTAATCATGCATCGATAACTGAAAGACATTCAACAAGATACATGTGAAACAATACTTGATCATAAATCAGACATAAACATGCATACACATCAGATCAAACGTAAACAAGTTCTTTACTTCAACATTAAACCATCAACAAGAATCCAAAAACTGAATAAAATCCCAAAATCACAAATTAGTCATCAAAACCTAGGTAGTTCAAGAATCTAGCTAATCATCATGTCTAAAGACATCAAAACAGAAGTATCAAACATAGACATCATGGTTTCAATGCTGGAAAAGTAAACAAAGAAAGAAAACATAAACCGCAAGATGTAATCGACCCGATCTATGGTCTCCCACCACAATCCACGCTCCCAGCTGATCCTTGATGCTTTCTCCCACTTGAAATCGCCCAAAAGCTTCCTACTTTACTGCTGGAACTCGAATCTCTCAAACAATGGATGCTCAAATCTTTTTATTTATCGATTAGGGCTTTTTGTGGATTTTATAGGTCCTCGCTACCGCGAGACAAATCTCAAGGCCCTTCGCGTACCGCGAAGACCAAAACAATTGGGGCCCTTTCTGGGATTCCTCGCGTACCCCGAGGCTTTGGCTCTCCCTCCTCGCGTACTGCGATAGCTTGAAATTCCAACCTTTTTCTTATTTTTCTTCGGGCTTTTTCTCGTGCTTGATTTATTCTCGATTTAGCTTCCTGTTCCACACGAGCACCTGCAAACATTAAAAAGACTCAATACGAACTAAAAACGAATACAAAACTAACTAAAACTTGTACAAAATACACGGATAAAAGGCATGTGTTTTGCAACACATCAAATATCCCCACACTTAACCTTTTTTCGTTCTCGAAAAAGAATCTGCAAATGGAATCATAACTGAAAAACTAACTTTAACAAACTCATAAATTCATTAGCTCAAATATAATCACGCGGTAATTGAAACAACTGGTATTTCTATCCGACTAAACCCAACCACCAACTAATCAAGCTCCCGATTATGTTCTGATTTTACCTTACAAAGCTATCAATCTATCTATGGGTCTCACACTCAGAATGTCACAGCTCAACCTAATCCCATCTCAAGGTCATGTCTAGGCCTGAGTTAAACCATATAGATTTACCCACCACATTAAAAAATAGTTACATGTTATCTAAATTAAGATGAATGATAGATGAATGGTATGAATGATATGAGCATTAAAATAATCAAAACAATCGAACCTTGCCTAGTGGTGCTTCAACCAAGCCGCAACTCGGCGCGTGGCACATAGGCTGTAGTTCTAGCAATTAAGCACTTAAGAATCTAACCCAGTGGTGTTTCAATCAAGCTGGAACCCGACGTGTGACACGTAGGCGAAACTTAGATTTCCAAATTAATTAAGCTCATGAAATATGGAATTATGGAATGCGGGCGCCACCAACTCTTGAATTTATTCTCATAAAAAGAAAGTGGTGTGCCAAATAATTTCAAAAACATATAAATTCTTACTTAATCGTGGTACCTATCACCCTATGTTAACAGTTTCAGCTTTACCATTTCCCTAAGATGAGAACCCACAAGATATCTTGAATTAGTCAATTAATTCTCCCAATAAACACTCACATGATATTTAAGCTTTCAAAGTCAGCTGGGCCTACCAATGCATCACAAGTTAGACTAGCTTTCTATTGTTATTATTTCAATTAAGTTCAACAAGCAGTGCCCAGTTCTACCTATCATCTTCCATTTAAATTGCAAAAACTCTAATTCAAAGGACATTTTTTTTTGAAATTTTTTTGTATATTTTTCAAAGTAAAACAACCTAAACAACTAAGATAGACGTAGTCTCCCATCCTTACCCTTGAAACACACATTGTCCCCAATGTGAACCGAGAAACAACAGAAAACAAAAATAAGGACTCAAAACACAAGAAATTAAAATATACAAGAATAACTTGGAAAATACTTAGCTGGTAATGTAGCAATGATCTTGTGCAGCTTTCAAAAATAAAGACTCAAAACACGTACAACCGTATAACATTTCTTTCGCAGTTGCAAACACTCAAACTCTGTAGGGTTGCCTTGTATACATATATCAAGCTCCGATCTTCCTTGTTCGAATGGAGATTGAGTACGAACAATTCGGATCAAACCTGCAAAATTAAACTCACAACAAACCCAGTGCATTAAAATGACTCAAAATACAGACTCGATAAAGATAAAAAAACAAAAGACTTTAATGACTCGACACAACTCACGATAAAACAGGGAACACGTACCTAATGGCTGACAAACACATAGACATGAAAGTCAACGCAAGGTAAATCAACATCGAACGATGTAGAGGTTCCCCATGGTGGTGGATATTTGTGAATGGTGATGGATGGTGGTGTAATGATGTGATATGATGGTGGGATGGTACGGGTGAGTGGGATTGGATGGTGAATAGTGGCGGATGTGGGAAAACAAGGAAAGTGGGATGGAACAGGGGGACTTCGCGTACCATGAAAGATAAGAGGGCATGTCACACCCCGGCCGGCGGCGGATTATACGTCGGGACTGACGCGGTTGTTCATAAGCACATGATCATCTATTAATAAGTGATAATATTATTTCATCATAGTTAAAGCATCCGTTACAAATAAAAATGGAAAAACAAGAGGGTTCAAACATAACAAAAATTAAATTTAATATTTATTAAATCTAGGTCCATAGTCTTATGTGATCATGTAGTGTCCTCAAACTGGTGCACCTGAAACATGTGAGTAAATGTCAACTACAAGTAGTTGGTGAGTAACATAGGCTTTGACACCAAACAAAGTTAAGTATAGTTTTACAATTCAATATGTTCAAAGCATGTCTAAAGCAAAAATATGAAAACATACAAGGTTCCAAGCGTACAATTCAATCCTGGTAATAGAAAACTAGATACGCAATCCCACTGATTGACATTTTGAAAAAGGAGTAAGATGATACCCAAGTTGTAAGTTGATACCCGACAAAACCCGTCAAGGTTTTGTGGTAAGTTATAGTTTTGGATTCCCGTATAAATGATCATAAAAGGTACTACCTTAGGCTTGGGCTGCAAGTTAATGAATGTACTGACATGAACAAATGTAATGATCACCAGGTAGTTTAAGACATAAAGCATAAAGATCAAAGTATAAGAACAAAGGTATTGAATTGTGTATGAAATATAGTTAGTAACATGTTTCACCCCAAAAGTAAAAAGAGTAAAAAGGGGCTATGTAAACTCACATTGCAATGAGTAGCTTAAATGTCACAAAAGTATGTTGTTTGTTGCACAAATGTTCTAGCTAACCACAATATTAACCTACGTTTGATGGAATATATGTATCAATGAATTGTACAAATGAAATAGGGAATCCTAATGTGCAAAGAGATTGATGTGCGTGTCCTCATTTTAATAATAAAATGATTATTTGAGTTACAAATAATATTTTATGTAAATCTTTGAAAGAATGAATAAGGATTTTGTTTGTTTGCAATAATTATATAAATGTATGAATAAATAATTAGATTCTTTTTGTTTGTAAATAAATACACAAATAAATAAATGAGTAGTTTTCTTTTATTTGCAATCATAAATTAATAAATGGATAAATAAATAAATGAGTAATAAATAGTTGAGTAATTAAATAATTTACTACATAAATAAATGAATAAAACCTTTCATTTGATTTATGAAAAATAAATGTTAAAAATAATGATTTAATTAATTGGCAATTAAACCAAAATTTAAAGTATAATAATAATGTTCTAATTAATTAATAATTAAACCATAATTAATTATTAATTAAAAGTATAAAATTGTGTTTTAAAAGTTCTCATATAATAAAAATAAATTATATAAAAGTTTGTATAAATATTTGTAAAGAAATGGGTTTATAATCATAATCATAATTAGTTGAAAGTGGTTGTTTGTACACTAGAATGGTTATCATTCAAGAGTAGTACCTCCAACAGAAAAGTTCCCATGAAAGAGTTGGTCGAATCAGAACCCCGTCTTTTCCTAGCCAGAACTTTAATGTTTGCAAGATAACTACATATTGGTTTGAAATTTACTCTATTTGCATACTTAACCAAGTTCAGGGTGTGTTTGGAAAGTATATGGACTAAAGTGGAAATATGAGTTTAGTAAAGATAGAAATTGAATATTAAATAATTTAATTAGAAAATAAGGAGTTTTAGTAAAAACATGATTTTTGAAATTGAAAGAAACAAGAAAGATCAAACTAAACTTTTAAATAAAAGCTTTGAACAAGTTTAATTAAAATAGGGCTTTTGATGTTGGATATGTCTATGATTATAACATAAACATGTTAGGAATCATAGATCTAGCTAGTTATGAGGGATTTTTTGAAAGGAAAAGTATGAACAAGCAAGAACATAAGAAGAACTTACTTAGAATTGAAGGATTTAAGCTAGAATCTTTCAAAAGATTAGAAGAACGAACTTTAGTAGCTAGAGGACCCTAGAGGATCGTTGAGGTGCGAATAATACATGAGAATAAGGGCTCTATTTATAGGGTAGGATCAGGGGCTTATTCACGAAATTTAATTTTTTATAAGGACTAGGATGCAAAAAATGAAGAATAGTTTTTAATTTCATAACATATTCTAACTTAAGTGCTCATTAATTTTATGTTTATTACTCCATTTCATCAACATAATTCCTATTTAAAACGTTTGATAAATGTAATTATATACTTATTTTTTTTATTTAAATCTTTATAAATCCCTAATTTATTTATAAGATTTATAACATTTGTTTTTGCATGTTTGTATATATATATATATACATAGCCTAACATGTATGCATTTGTTTAATAGTCTTAGAACATTTATAACCCAAATAATTATGTATTTAATTTGAAAAGAATGCACTCAATATATGTATGTATGAACACTTATGAAATGTAATTGAAAAATAGGACACTTTCATAAATGTAAATCAGATAATAATGGAATTACAATGCCAGAAAAGTAAAAATATAGGCCGAAATTTCTTGGGGATTACAGGGCACTCCTCGCGTGACCCAGTCTTCATGTTACCTCTTCGTGTACCACGAGAGAGAGCGGCATGGTCTTCTCGTACTGCGAGGAGTTGTTCTTCACAGAAAGTTTTGAGAAATTTTTTACTTAGAAATTTTTTCACCCCAATTCCTTCTTTACCCAAATCCTCTAAAAACCCGTTCCAACAATATAATAAAATGCATACATACCTGGAACTTCGTTCTTGATGATTTTCCTCACCGAATCAAATGCGAATCCCTGCAAAAAAAAACACAAAACAAAAAACACGCAAACCGAAAATACCAAAAATAACACGAAATTAGACACGAAACATATACATACTCTACACTCGAGCATTGACCCGAGAAACAAACTGGCCTAATCAGGAGGCTTCTCCTTTATTCCGCCCCTGTCCGGCCCGTTCAATGTAATTGGTCTACCACCGACTTGACAAACTCCGATGGTAGACTTTATAATTGATTTGAAAAATTCAAACGGGTCGAACCACAAATACTTAAACTTACCTGGACCAAACCTGATACGTGGCATGTAGTGTAGGAATATGTCGCCTCTACAAGCAATGTGCATGCTATCCATATTCCAGGCCAGATGCCTCCAGCTCCTCTTTCATGGCTTTGCTGATTTGGGTGACGATCCACCATCTATTAACTGCACGGGCCACTCATCCTTCTTCACTCCAGTCAACCTTACTTTCTTCTCAGGTCGGCTATCCTCAGGTTGCTCCTTCTCGATCCCCACACTTGGCTGGTTATGCAATAGATTCTCAAGAAGCTTTAACTCACCAAGTAGGTCTAACTCTCCTTCTTCCTCCAGAGTTGGCAAATTCTTCAACGGATTCATCCTCCCAAGATGGAGCATGCTCATCTTCTATCACCTCATCCTCAAACTCATCCAGTGGCTGACTAGGCTGTGATTCACTAACGTCCTCCATCTCAAACAACCATGCTAATCCCTCTTCAAAACACTCGTCTTCATTTTCTAGATCCTACATCACATTATTCTCAAAGAATAAGCGTAAAGTATCAAGTGCATTCGAATACTCGAGCTCGTCACCCGGAAAATTAAACAATTCAGGAATATCACAATTATTCTCAATTAAACTAGGTTCTGAATACTTACCTGCACTATCACCCGCAGTGTCATCCGAGAACTCTTCTACCTCTGTCTAATCATCACGGAAAAAATCATCCTCGATGGGATCTGGTCCACAACTCTGTGGTGTATGAACCGAAGGCGGGTCTTGTGCGGAGCTTTGTAAATTTGTGCTTTGCACCTCTTCCGTTAAAGTCTCCGGTTCTTGAGCGGCTTTTTCTCTTGCTATCCTCAAACTCGTGATTTCATCTGTAAGCCTCCCATGTTCATCCAGGAAGTGAAGTTGCTCAGCCTTACTTAAAAGGTGCCACCGAGTGCTCAGGATCTCCTGCACTTTCCGTTGCTCCTCCTTGATTTCCTCTTCGTCCCATATTTCCTGCACTGAATCACTCTCACAAGACAAGTGTAAAGAATCGCATGGAATCGTGTGATATTGCATGGAATCTGTATAAAATTCAACACTATTGAAATTTAGGTCAGAATACTTACCTGGAGGTGGGACTTGTGTTGCACCTTCTGTCACTGTTACGTGCATTTCGTCCATTATCGTCTCCAGTTCTGGGGTTTCCAGGATCACTTCACCTGATGCAGTTTCAGAACCAATAAAGTTCCCTTCAAAATCGTAGACCAAACGCTCTCGATTTTTCAGGCGTTGTGATTCTATGTAATCCTTTACTTCCTGGATTTCCCCATCATACGTCCACGAATTTCCAAATCTGCTATCCTGTTGTCTATAAAACAAAATAAAACTAATAATAACCTATGAAAAAAAAACTAAACACAAAAGAAAACGTAATAGACTCAACACTAAGACTCTAAACCTAAGACACGACCTAGAGTCACCAATAACCACACAAAAAAGCAAGCAAAAGACACGGACAAACTCAATTCACTATGACTCAAAACACAAATAAGACCAATTAATCAGTTAAGTTCAATCAAATCTAGATACGCTATCGCCTAAGTGTCCTCGACAACGGCGCCAAAAACTTGATGTGTCACACCCCCAAATTCATTTACTTAATAAATAAATTAATTAATTAAGGTTGCAACGATTGGTAACATTACACAATAACGGAAGCATATTGAAGACATCTAAAGTACTGAACACCTTTACAATTACTAAAATAGACTAGTACATTATTCTAGAACAGTATAGGTCAAAACCGTCTTGAGGTTTGACAATCAAGCTTCTTCGGCTTCTAGGTTTTAATCCAATTGGCTAACCTATTCCAACCATGCCATAGCTATGTGTTACCTGAAAAACATACTTAAAATGTCAACACAAAGGTTGGTGAGTTCATAGGTTTAGTTGTCTCAATGTAAAGACGTTTTCCTTGAAAACATTGATATCGTGTACATGGGCATAATATAAAAGTGTTTTCCTCGAAAACATGTGATGACTTAATAGTCATAAAATAAGTAGTTTCCCAACGAAAACATATGATGACTTCTTAGTCATAAAACGAGTAGTTTTCCCAACGAAAACATATGATGACTTCTTAGTCATAAAAGAAGTAGTTTTCCCAATGAAAACATATGACATATTTTTGTACGAACACGTTTTCATAATCACAAAAACAGATTTTACGGATCAATGTCATTTGTCAAATGTAATACCCCGAATACGGGTTTATAATTATTTATATCTGTTACGAATACTTTGTAGCTATGCATATGTCAAAAATTATAATTACTATTCGTATATATATAATGATTGTTAGTCGTACTAAAGATCCGTTTTACCGATTTATCGTTCAATTAATATATGTAAGTTGAAGAAAACCTCTCGCTAATAACACGTTAACCCGAATCGTTATTATTTATTGTCAGATTAATATTTATTTCTATTGTTAACGACTCGTTTATGTTCAACGCATTTAACCGCACGCATGTTTATTTTCGCGTACATAAATATAATTGTTTTGGCGTGCGTTTTATACCTTTCAATACCCCCGGTTCACATACGTGAATCCCTTGACTTGCGTTGACCTGCTTTGACCATCGTTGACCAAGTTTGACCAGGTTCGACCGAGGTCCGGGAGTGTCTAAAACGATTCTAACAATCCCGATCTAACTTTACGACTATTTTCAACCACTCAAATGTCCGAAAAATCACCAAGATTGCTAGATCTATAAAATATACCAATGGATCTAGTATTAGTGATGTTTATTTATCAAGAACAAGCTTAGGGTTCGGGATTTTACCTCGTAACGCCGGGAAAACGAATGGAAATCATAGATCTGGAAATATTGACCTCGTCGGAACCCTATCTCCATCGTTGAAGCTCGTCGGAGAGCCGGGTGTCGATGGAACTTTAAAAACAGAAAATAAATCCTTACAAACATATAGATCTAACCCGAAAGACAAGAGATCAAGAAAGAAACTCACCTAAGAGTTCTTGAGTCTCGCCGGAACCCTAGCGTCGCCGCTAGGAGTTGCCGGATTATCGGTTTTTGCCGGAAAAGGGGTTTGTTCGTGGGAAAAAAAGTCGGGCCTGCTTAAGAACCTCCACAGCCGCCACCACTGCTCATCTGAACCATCTTCGGAAGGCCAGGGCCTTCGCCGGAAAAGCGGGAACCGCCAAGCTCGTCGAAAACTCGCCTGTGGTGGCAGAACCCTAGCCGCCGCCACCCTTTGGATCGGATTTTTTGCCATTTTTGACGAGAACTAACGAAAACAGTCACGATGATCGTGTTTGGGACGACGAGATCTATCAGAATGTGTAGACCACACACCGTCACTCGCCGCCATCGGCGGCGCCGCCGTGCTCCGCCGTTCTGCCACCGCTTCGCCGTCGTCGCTTCGGTCTCTCTCCTTCCATCTCTCAATTACACCTTTAGTGTGTGTTTGTATTTGCAAGAATGAGGAGATTTAGGAGGGGTTTCCAAACGTATTTACGTTACGTGACTAACTCGTTCTCGTCCCGTTCTTGTGTTAATCCGTCTCGAGTTCCCAAATAATTATTTTAAAAAACTTAGAATTATGAAATTTTAATAATAATAATATTATTATTGAAGGATTTTAAATTTTAAAATCTCCATTTCAATTGATGTACGAACCGGTACGCATTTATAACGCTTTCGTTCTTTTGAATGTCGCGCTTCGATTTTAGGGTTTATTATTTCACTAATGATATTAAAATAAGTCTTTACATTATTTTTCGTATCACTAAGCGTGCCGGTATTGCTGCTATCGTTAGTCTTACTAGCATCTGACGTGGTTTACGTTCGCATAAACGTACTACGCGCATATTAATCTGAATAGTTTTACCAATGAATATTAATACTTAATATTAGTAATTCGTTGTCACACCCCGCCAAGGCGGAAACGCGAGGTGTCACATATTTAGTTCATAGCACAAGGTACAAATACAATTACTAAGGCATCAAAAAATTTATTAATTTCATAATTAATGTTCAACACTTGTTAAAATAGACAAACAAACAATCCCAAAAACATTGTTCAAATTTATTTAACTAGGTCCATAAGCAATCCTATATGATCCTTCATCTCTTAGTTATTATTTCCTGAAACATGTAAAGTAAAATGGGTCAACATAAAGTTGGTGAGATAGGTTTTATAAGTTATAAAGATAAATTGCCATAAAAGATATAAAACAAATTCAGTACAAGTTCAAACAAGTGTGCAGGCATATCAACACCAAATTTATTGCAATCAACCCTTAATGTTATATGCATCCACAATCTCAAAGATTATGCCGTTGAAATGTTATTGCATCCACAATCCCAAAGATTGTGCCGTTGAAATGTTATTGCAGCCACAATCCCAAAGATTGTGTCGTCGAAATTGTGCCGTCGAAATGTTATTGCATCCACAATCCCAAAGATTGTGCCGTCGAAATGTTATTGCATCCACAATCCCAAAGATTGTGCCATTGAAATGTTATTGCATCCACAATCCCAAAGATTGTGCCGTTGAAATGTTATATCGGTTTCCTCTATATGGCCATACTAGTACTACCTTAGGCTTGTAAACATTGCAATATGTTATTAGTGTTCAAATATCAAGCACATAATTGAAATTACTTGTTTAAGGATTAGTTTTGGTAAAAATGTTTTATTGTTATAAAAGCACTTATACATGTTCCACCCCAAAAGATAAAGGTTTGAAATAGGGCTATCAATCTCACCTTGATATTATGACTTAAACTGGAACTAGGTCGTGAGAGCGAGTGAACCGGTTTAATGATGACCTAAATAAATAAGATAAGTCATTATAATGAAGAACGGTTTAAGGGAACAACCATGGAATGATATGGGATTTAGGGTTTTGGAATGGACGAGTGATCAAGAACACGAATAAAGTTTGTAAATGATGATTCGTTTATAAAAGAAATTTAGGTGTTAGATAATAAACATTAATTGCAAATATATTAATATAATAAGTAGTTTAATACTCTAATAAGCCACTTAGGTAAGAATAATCATCATGATGGAATATTATAATATAATATGTATAAGGATATAATTTGAAATAAATAAGTTTGTTATGTGATATTATTATTTATCAAATCATATAATTACTAAAACCATTTTGTGATAGTATTAATAATATGATAAAAAAAAATAATTATTAACATTCATGATATTAGTAACACTAATAAAATATTAATAATATGTTGTTTTAAAGGTTTTTAGGTTGAAAAACATATATATATATATATATATATATATATAACCCTTTCGTAAGTCATGATGTTACAAACACGACCATTTTATAATTTTAGAAACTATATATAAAATAATAGGGTTTATGAAATTACAATAAAGTTTGTCATGTTTTTGAAATATATAGTGGCAACGAAATAATACATACTTAAAAAAAATAATGATGCGCATATACTATAAGTTATACGTTTATGATAAGGAAATTTATAATTAATCATATATATGTAAGCATTTTATTTAAAGAGGAGTAATAATTATAAACCCTTGAAAATCTATATATAAAAAAAATTGGTTTATTAACCATGATATGATAATTTATGAATATATAAGTGTGTGTGTGAGTGAGTATGTGACTTGTGTGTATATAAGAGTCCTTACAAGAGTGTTGAAATCAAAACAGGTAAAAAAAGGAAGCAACAGGTGTCGAACTCATGACCTATGCGCTTTAACCAGTTGATCTAGCCTGTTATACAGAAAAGGATCAGGAACAATTAAGTTTTAACACCATGGTTCCAGGGACCCTTCTTCCCCAACACCCCAATCGCAACCCATCCCCTCCCCCCTTTAACTCCAATCGAATATAGCAGAAACCAGGCCATAGGTGCGTAAAATGTCGAGTAATAATTACATGATGTCGGCCTTGAATCGATGATAGGTTTGAGAAGCTCCTTCCCCTTGCGTCGATTGCAAACCAAGAGGAAAAGAAAAAGAAGAATTTGGAGGTGCTGTTGATTTGTAACAGATCAGATGTATTTATAGGGTGTTAGGGACGAACCCATACGCGTTTACAGCTTGATTGGGACGAGATTCGTGGGTGTAGAAGCTTGATTTGTGGGTTTTTGAAACCCATAACCGTAACCCATAAATGGGTCTTTAAAATCTTGAATTCTCAATCAATTAGGGTGATTACAAGTTCCATACGATTGCAAATGAGTGGCAAATTGATTTGGGGAGAATTAAATTCTGAAATTTCAGGTAATTGAGATGATTTGATCGGGTTTTGACTTTCCAAAGTCAAAATTGGCCTACTTTCTTGTTCCAGGGTCCAAGTCATGAAGGAGGGTTCATGATGGGGATTCAATGACATAGAGGGGGTTCAAATACAAAGGATAAGGTTCAAGGCTCTTTTTATTAAAATTAAAAATTCCTTTTTGATAATTAAACATTTAAATTTAATTAAACATTTAAATTTTATAACTTTTAAAACTTTTATAACTATAACTAAAAACATCAATGTAATTACTTATTAGGAATTGGAATTTAATTGTTTTACTAAATAAAATGAGACAAACGAGACTCGTATATTAAATCGAAAAATTTCACCAAAATTAGAATCATACATGAAATTTTTAGAGATGTCATATTCGTTATCTTTGTTAATGGGTTTGCCGAGTACCCGGTAATAAACCGAGGTCTGACGCGTTAAACGTTTAAATTTCTGAATCGCGCACGTACACCTATCTTTTCTTAAATTCTCAGGATCGTGTAACGAGTACACAGATGAAATCGTGTGACTAACATGATGTTTGGATTATGAAATTTGGGCCTCCAATGGGATTGGATCTTTATTGGGCCTCAAATAAGCTTGTATTTCTATTGGGTCTTATTGGGCCTAGTTGGGTTTAGCCCAACAATTAGGTTTTAGATTATGGAATTTCGCAGGTGTCACATGATGTGCTTGGAATGGTCTATAAAAATAAACTATATTAAACCTAACCTAGACACTCTAGTAATACTCTAGAAATCCTATAAACTAGACCACAATGACAGGCAAGTGAACCTATCAATCGTAGTACAGCCTAATGGAAGTCCGTATATCGAACCACTAGACACTAGTGACAACTAATCTAGACTCTGACTCAACTAATAAACTGATTTGAATGGGGGGAATTGTGTTGTGATTCTAAACCTAACAAACTAACAAGATCCAACTATCAAGCAAAGTAATTTGACGAACTCACGAATGGGGAAAACACTACCCATGTTAAGAATCCTACTTGTGAATCTCGGATTTCTCTCGTTTATGAAAACTAATGATGGGACCTGGATCTATGAATACTACTCCCTCAGACTACCTACAGGACCCCTGATCATTCTCAAGGTGTGACCTAGAAGGAAAACCTAAGGGATGTGTGACACTCACTGGTTGGTTGGATCACCTTTCAGTCTCTCCAACAATACTAAAGTACCCTAAAAACAGATTTCCTCTCAGCCTCACTATCTCAGTATATTCAAGGAATGCAAGGGGTAACTTGAAGACTCTTGATAAGACATGGGAATGCAAAGGATACTAGGACACCTAGGGAAACCTTCTTTCAGAGCCTTTACACCTAAATACCTAACACCAAGGACAAACCGACTACTTCTCATCTTTCAGCTATCGAAGTAGGTAGAACATCTATATCCTCTAAACTCTCAAACATCGTTCCTATGGATGATGATATCAAAACCCATAAACAAATCACAAACACACAGTAGGTGACCTAATCATGCATCTATAACTGAAAGACATTCAACAAGATACATGTGAAACAATACTTGATCATAAATCAGACATAAACATGCATACACATCAGATCAAACGTAAACAAGTTCTTTACTTCAACATTAAACCATCAACAAGAATCCAAAAACTGAATAAAATCCCAAAATCACAAATTAGTCATCAAAACCTAGGTAGTTCAAGAATCTAGCTAATCATCATGTCTAAAGACATCAAAACAGAAGTATCAAACATAGACATCATGGTTTCAATGCTGGAAAAGTAAACAAAGAAAGAAAACATAAACCGCAACATGTAATCGACCCGATCTATGATCTCCCACTACAATCCACGCTCCCAGCTGATCCTTGATGCTTTCTCCCACTTGAAATCGCCCAAAAGCTTCCTACTTTACTGCTGGAACTCGAATCTCTCAAACAATGGATGCTCAAATCTTTTTATTTATCGATTAGGGCTTTTTGTGGATTTTATAGGTCCTCGCTACCGCGAGACAAATCTCAAGGCCCTTCGCGTACCGCGAAGACCAAAACAATTGGGGCCCTTTCTAAGATTCCTTGCGTACCCCGAGGCTTTGGCTCTCCCTCCTCGCGTACCGCGAGAGCTTGAAATTCCAACTTTTTTTCTTCTTTTTCTCCGGGCTTCTTCTCGTGCTCGATTTCTTCTCGATTTAGCTTCCTATTCCACACGAGCACCTGCAAACATGACAAAGGCTCAATACGAACTAAAAACAACTAAAAACGAATACAAAACTAACTAAAACTTGTACAAAATACAAGGATAAAAGGCATGTGTTTTGCAACACATCAATAAGGGTATTTTCATCATTTCGTATACGCATAACACAAAAATTTAACCCCATCCAAGTTGAGGACCAAACATGTAACTTGTGTATAAAATTTTGGACAATTTGTGTACTTTCTCAGAGTTAAAGATCAAATTCAAAATTTTTACAAAACACAAGGACTATTCGTGTACTGTATTCTAACTTACATCTATAATATAAGTCAATAAAACATATATAAACACTTTTTTACGTACAAATCACATCCATCACCAATTTGGTGGTGCTTTCAAAATATTTACCCATTAGCTTTTTTCTTATAAAACTCGTTTCTTAAAAAAAATTACAGAGATAAGAAAGTAAACCTTAACGACTGCCGCAGTTATTGCTACCCTCCTCCATCTTATCCGTGAATCTAGAGGTGTTCAATATTCGTTTTAAACTGATAACCAAACCGAACCTGTTTAAAATCAAACCAAATTCTATATGCGATTTATAACTGAAACCGAATTACACTTTCTATTTTTGTTCCAACATTTTCAATTCGGTTTGAACCGAAAAACCCTTATTCATTTATACTAATACAACCCATATTCTAATTTAAACCACATTATAAGCCGTTCGAATATCGTAAGGTAAGCGGTCCATATTAGAGCATTCCCAACCCAATCTTTGGGCATGTTTGGGATTACTTATTTTAATCTCCTTATTGACTTTTGTAAAAAGTTATAAGGAGTTTTGAAAAGTAAGTTCCCCCTTACTTCTTAAAAACTCTTTTTCCCCTTTTAAAAAGTTAAAAGTAGTAGCAAAAGTCATATTCCTCAAACACTTTTTGAACTTATAAAAGTTAATAAGTATTTTAATAAGTTAATACCTTCCCTTATCTTTAAAATTTAAAGAAAATACTAAGGGGGTGTTTGGGATTGAGTTTGAAAATGACTTATTGGCTTTTTTAAAAGGCCAATAAGTCAAAAAAATGTTTGGCATAGATAAAAGTCCTTTTTATTTTGACTTTTTGATAAGTTTTAAAAAGTTGTTTTTTCAAAAGTCACAAATCCTGGCTTTTTAAAACTCCTTATGACTTTTTAAACATAAAATTACCAATCTACCCTACAATAAATATAAAACTCCTTTGTTGTGCAAATCCGCATTTGTATATTTTTTTTATTATATTTTTTGTCCAAAAAAATTGTTAAGTATATAATAGTATATGTAAATAAGCAATCTCAAACACCTTCAAAGTATAACATGGTTTTAAATATAAAAGAATGTCCTTTTTGGTTATTTTACATGAATAAGGTAAGTCAAACACTTTTTAAAAAGCAACTTATTAACTTATTGGTTTTTCTCATCACAAGAGCTAATTCAAACAATAACTCAATAAACACTTTTTAAAAAAAAAACACTTTTTAAAAAAAAACACTTTTGGAGTTACAATCTCAAACATCCTCTAAAAATCTATTAAAAATCTCACTCCAAATCCTCTTAACCCATATCTTCCCCCCACCACCGCTATTATCTTCTCCCTTCATCGACAAAGCTTTTAGAGAGAGAAACACTCATACACACACTCTGAAAGAAATGAATCAGTGAGTGAAAGAATCAAAGGAGACGATCGATTTCTCCTGCCATCAACAAACCCACCTGGTAAAGCTTCTCATTTTCATCGAAATCTCTACTTAAGGTTTCAGATTGTTTTCACTGTTATTATCCCTGAATTTGGTTCTTTTCTATAAAAGATTGTGAAACCCATTTTCCTTAATTAGGCATCTTTGTTTAATTTCATGTATATCGATTGTTTATGTTTAATTTGATAGGGTTTTTTTGTAATCTTGGTGGTTTAATTTAATTGGTACAAAATTGAGTTTTTTTTTGTAAACTTTAAAACCCAATTTTAATTATTAAATCTTGTATCTTAAACTCATTTATATCTTTTGTATCTTAAATTCATTTATATCTTTTTTTCTTTTAAATTCATGTATATGTGATTGTTTATATTTAGCACAGTTCACAGGTTTATTTGCAGTTCTATTTTGAATCCTACATAATTTTAATTTGGATTCAGCACAGTTTTAATTTGAAATACTACATGGTTTTAATTTGAATCGTGTACAGTTCAAATTTTAATGATTTTAAAAGAAATGAAAACTAAGAAAATGGAGATATTTCAAAATGATTTCAAGTCCTTTAATTTTAATATAATTCATTATGTGATGCGATCTTAGATAATCAAACTTTTATAAAAAGAAGTTCATTAGAAAAAGAGAGAGAGAATAAGATAAAATAGTTAGTAGTTAGTATTGTAAATGGAAGAAAAATAAAGAAATAATAAAAAAAGAATATAAGATCAATATCCCTTCCTAGCTTCATTGAGTTCATATATCTGTTGCCACTTGTTAGAACATGAACAAGGTTCACATTTTCCTAATTTAGGAGCAAGTAGTTTGATGTTATGCTATGTGCATACTCTTTGTTGATTTCTTTGGCTGCGTCATGAATGTGCCTGTTCTATTCTATGAGCACCAAGGGCTCGATGAAATTCTCCAACAAGAGTGAAGTTTAAAGATATAATACTTTCATATATGTTTTTGAGTATTTTTCTTTTACATAATTTGTTAAGTGATTTGATGATGTTATGATATGTTTGTTGTTTTAGTTTATCTGTCATATTAGTGTTTCGTCATTTACGAATTTCTTTGTTCCATGTAATCAAGAGTTGTGATTGCTGATGGAATATGCTATTGCTAGTTCCTAGCATTGGCTTCTCATACGCAGAATATGTGTGGATTCTTTGTAATCTTGACCTTTAATTCCTTAGTAGCTTATTCAACTGATACCACTTATGGTCATTTTGATCCTAAGGAACTTGTACTTCTGTGATTAAATATTTAAGTGTACCTTGTTTCTTGTAATAAAGGGCGTTCTTTCTTGAGTAGATGGTGAAGAAATTGGGTTTGATTTTTAGGTTTAGATCTAATGTTTTGTAAAACTTTTATTTTTTTATTTTTATACTTTTCCATGAACATTAAGAAAATGGAGAACATGGAAGTGAAGAAGATAGTTTAAAAAGAAAATTTGTTTCTTAAGTTAAATGAGGGATTTTTTGTGTTATGAAATTTTATGTTTCAATGTTATTATTTGTTTTTGTCTTCAGTTCTACTGCCTGCTATAGTTTGCTAGGTTTTCCTCATATTATGTTTTTTTTTGCTTTTCAGATCTCACAATATTTTAAATTTGAGCACATATCTCCATTGCCTATGAGCTAAAAGAACTATTTTTCATTAGCTATGGCAATCCAATTTATCAAAAAAATAACTTCCAGCCGCTCTCATTCACTTCTTTCTCTCCGCCACAAGACAACCTCTTCTCAGTATGTAGCTTCTAGGTTTCGGGATGCCACTTTTGAGAAGTTCATGGACAATTACAAAAACCTCCTAAAAGTTATCTCCATCCAAGATCTTATTCTTGCAAACCCAAACAACCCACCCTCTGTTTCAGTTGATTTCCTCAATCGCCTCTCTCAAAAACTCCACCTCAACCGTGGTGCGACTGCATTTTTACGTAAATACCCCCGCATATTCGAAATCTATTATGACCCCTCACTCTCTAAACCCTATTGTAAACTAACTCCAACCGCAATGCAATTAACAAAAGAAGAATCTGCTGCTATTCACAACACTCACCCTCTTGTCATTGACCGTTTGACTCGGCTTCTTTCCATGTCATTATCAAAGACACTGCCACTTAGAGCAATTTTCAAAGTGTGGAGGGAACTTGGTCTTCCTGATGACTTTGAGGATTCAATATTATCCCAAAATCCTCACCTTTTCCATATTCTTGATGCACATGAACCCAATACGCACTTAATTAAGCTTGTCGGTACACCATCTAGTCATGAAAACTTAACAGCTGCTGTAGAAAATTGGAGGATTATGGAGGGTTGCAAAGATGACTGTAGTGTTGATAGAACAGAAATGAGGTTTAGTTTTAAACATGGTTATCCTCCATCTATGAGGTTGAAGAAGAATTTCAGGGCTAAAGTTAAAGAATGGCAGAAATTGCCATACACTGGGCCATATGAGGAGTTCACAAGCGTCAAGAAGAGATCTAAAACTGGAGTTATGGAAATTGAGAAACGGGCAGTTACCATTGTTCATGAGTTCTTAAGTTTGACTGTGGAAAAGATGGTGGAAGTTGAGAAGATTAGTCATTTTAGGAAATGGTTTGGGATTGATTTAAATATTAGGGATTTGTTCTTGGATCATCCTGGAATGTTTTATTTGTCAACAAAGGGAAAAAGACACACTGTTTTTCTTAGGGAAGCTTATGAGAGAGGGTGTTTGATTGATCCAAATCCTGTGCATGTTGTCAGGAGGAAGCTTCTAGATCTTGTAATATTGGGGAGACGCGGTTTGCGTTCGGGCGATTATAAGTTGAGCTCAAGTGAGAGTGAAGAGGATGATGATCTACAAGAGATGGAAAATGACTGAGGTAATATATTTTTTATATATCAAATTTAAAGAACAGACAAATGTCATTCTAATGTGAGGCGATTATGAGAATATAAAATCAGATTTCTTTGAATTTTTTTATTATCTTAAAATAGAAAAGAAAAACAGTGATGGTGAATTTTATTGTAGTTTTGCTGAAAGAAAATTTCATGGGTGAAATCTGTCGGCGGTTGTTCTCCTTCTGACCTATCTCACGTTGATTTAAATCCCCAAACTCTTCAGCTTGCTGAAATCAAGTGGAACTCACATCTCCCTGCAGATTCCCAACTAAAATGTCATCAGGTTGTCCCACTATCCATACCCCCTTATGTCTCTTTCATTAAGCACGTCGTGAAAATGTCTGACCGATATACATTCCTATTGCAGGTGGAGCTCTTTTTAACTCTACCGGGTTTTCTTCATAGGATGATCTATGCCCTATATGCCATCATATTAGTCAATACGATTACTGCGGCTGCTACTAAGTTTGGTTGTCCCCTAATTTGGGATGTGCTATTTGTATGATCTATCGATGATTTATCCTTTGACGTGTACAGTTCTGAGTATTCATGAGTTTATCTGCACATGATTAGATATTAAAAATCTTAAATTTAAAAAGGGAAATCCCATATTCAAAACATTTCTTAGAAGATTCACTTGAATAGCTCAAGAAAATTATGAGGTAAACTCTTACCCCATTTGGGCTTAGATCTTGATATGTGGATCATTATTCTACATGTAATTGTTCATTCATGTGTTCTTTTTTATATTTTGAAGTGGTAAGATGTGGTCTAGATGTTTATTTGGTGAATTTGTCTTTTGGGGCACTCCAAATCATTGTTGGAAACAAGATTGTGGATTCAAATGCACTCTATACAAATTCATAGAAAACTTCTTGTTTTTAACTCATATCTTATCAAACTTTGCGTCACTTTTGTCTGAATTGAATGTTCTCATTGTAAAAATCTTGGAGTGGAACTATAGTTTTCATGTTTTGAGAGAATACTAGCAGAGATTAATGAAAATGATGACAAATATAATGAGATTCATATATGCTAGAACAAAACTTATGTGTTATTTCTTTGGTTTCGATTTGTATCGTCTACTACTTGTTACTTCAAGGCGATTGCTCTCTATCCTTAAAGCAATTTCGCCCGTTTAATCCAAACGTGCAAAGGTTTGATGGTGAATTGCCTCCCAAGATATAATGAAACAACGTATGTAAATTTATAATCAACCTTGCACGATAGAGAAAATTTCCAGATGAGCTAGTGAGATTTCAAGGATTTCAAAAAATCTTGTTTCTATAACAAGTTTGTAGTAATTCTGGTATAAAAAGAGGGAGTGTTTAGAGAGATTTGTGTGTTTTTTGGACTTCTTGGACCATACTAGAAAATGCAGACCACGGTTGCTATTTATAGGCCTCCTCGTACCAGTGCACCCTTTACGAACTGCTGGTGCTTTTACAGAATGCATACGTACACAATTATGGGAAAGTACACCTGTTCCTTGAAAAGGTCCGGTTCGTTTAGTTGCCGCTTCACAAAAAAAATATAAGGAGTTTTTTTCTAAAAGAGTGTAGGTGAAAAAAATATTTACTTAAATGAGTGATTTGAAAAATATTTACCAAAATGTGTTTTTCCTTTAATTCTTTATTTTTAACCAATCTATTATAATTCTTTTTTTTTATAACTTTTACTCAATCAACCTATTATTGTTTTTTTTTCTTTTCTTCAATCAACTAATTATAGATTTTTTTAACTAACTTATTTTAATTTTTATTTTATAATCAAATTATGTAAAATACAACTAAAAGAATCACCTAAATAAACTTCAAAATGAAATAAGAAGCATAAAAATAAGCTAAACAAACATTAAAACTTAATCCACGGCAACTTGACCCGCTTAAATATCCATTTTTCTAGGTTTAGAGTGACATTTGATATCTAATTGTTATTATTCATTTAATTAATTATAATTGTTTTTAAGGTGACTCTATTGAACTGAAATCATTTTTTATCCTACTATAGTTGATAATTGCTTTTGTTTTTATAAGATCGAAATACATGGCAAAAGCTAACCCATTAGGGTGAAGGGACACTCGACTTACAAAAAATTTTTACTCATCAAACTGTCCAATAAAATTCTGTCACCTCAAAACTACTCAAACTACTTATTTACTCATTTTTTATTGGAAACACCCAACTCAAACTACTCATTTATTCACCAACTTTAAAAAAAAAATAAACATTTAAATAAAAAAAAGTCAATTTCATTAAATAAAAATTAGCATAATACAATTAAAAAACTAGAAAAATAAAAATAAAAATCCTACAAATAAAAACTAAATAAACTAGAAAATTAACAAAAAAATAAAAGCTAGATAATAAAAATAAAAAAACCTAAAAGGTGCATTGTCATCCATACTTTGCCGCAATTTCACGTTTACGTTGCACTACAATCGACAAGTACGGTTCTACGAGATGATCATGCGATTCGGTGAACGTTTTGATGTCACGATCTTTTTGTTTTTCAATCATCAACTCAATCGTCGTTTGTTCTCTTTTTAATTTTGCCTACGTCATATTATCCTGAATACTTTTTTTTTCTTTTTCCAAGCTTTCATACTCTTGTATTCTTCGACTATGTCTACCAAATTTCCCTTGATAGATGAACTTTCGGCCGCTTTCTTCCCCGAACGTTTTGACTTTGTCGGTGTCGTGTCGTCTTGCGGTTCGGCGTTCACGTTTAGGTCGGGAAAGACGTTTGTAAAACCATCCGTGTCACTTGGGGTTCTCGACTCGGAAGTTTTTGTTCTTTTTGAGGAGTGACTTCCTTCTAAATTCTCACCCATCAATGTTATGGGCTCTCATTTAGCATTGTTGCGTACAACCTCCCAACATTTCAAGTTGGTGAATGTCTTTTTGTATACTTTCTTGTAATGACTTAAAGCCGCCTCAACAAGGTCCAAATCATTTGTATCACTTGGCCTTCTTTGTTTCTATAAAATTTTATATATAATTTGAAACGTTAGCTTAGAAAATTAAAAATATATATATAATTTGAAAATAAATCTTACCATTTGTTGGTAACACCCGTTGAATGCAGTCATTTTTTTATAGGAGAATTACATATATCCCCCTATTTTCAAACCTAATTACATATATACCAAACCCAAAATTTAAATTAAATATTTCCCCTTATTTTAAAGGGAGAATTACATATATCCACTTATTTTAAAACTTAATTACATATATACCCAACCCAAAACTTAAATTTCATATATCACCTTATTTTATAAAATTATACATAATGAAAAAAAACACATTTTAAGCTTACAAGAAAAACACGCCTCTTCTGATTCTCGAACTAATGATACGATCTTCTGATTCAAACCTAATTGGCGATTCAACCGACGATTATTTCCTAACCGGCGATTTCGATTCCATCGATCTCAGTACAACAACTGATTTCAAGTCGATTGATTCAAGTCTGCTGATTCCAGCGAAACGACATTCTGATCCAAGTCGGTTGATTCCAACAGGTGCTTATTTTTGCGATTCCAACAGGTCGGCTGATTCAGGATATCAAGTTCATATTGTTTCGAATGTTTTGCGCTCCAACATCCAATATCGAAACTTTGTCACTTATTTTGTACATTTCGATGTGTGTAAAAAAAATCAAAAACCGATAGAAAGAGGTAAAAAACACAAAGAAAACTAAAAAAAAGATGTAAAAACAAAGAAAAAAAAAGCTGAAAAAATAAGTAAAAACCGAAAGAAAAAAATGTAAAAAAACTAGTTAAAATTGTAAATTCGATTTTAGTAAAAATAAAAGGTAAATAGTCATTCTATAATTTATTTTTAATAAAATAAATCAAAATGAGTATATTTGATATTTTTAGCTTTAAGGAAAGGGATATATGTAATTTATTTTTTAGGCAGGGTATATATGTAATTTATGAAGTTTATAGAGGGATATATGTAATTGCCCCCTTTTTTTTATTAAGATCCTTACACTTTCAAGACACTTGGTCAACGGTTCGATCGTTTTCACCAAATAAAGCGGTAAAATGCTCTAAAACTTTCCTCCAATACAAATCCCTTTTTTGTTGATTTCATTTTCTTTTATTTTGGGTCTTATGAATATAAGATTTGACCACGACAAGATCTTTATCTTCGTTCCATTTCTTTGATGGTAACCGGTTTTTGTGTTGTCTTTTCGTCTTGGCGTCAACATCTTCGACTTCGACTTCGACTTCAACTTCTTGCTCATCTTGTATTTCTTCATCATCTTCCGTTTCTTCATCAACATCCTCATCTTCTACTTCGTCTTCGGATTCCGAACGGATGATGTTGTTTGGATCACGATATGGTTGGTTTTGGTACGAAAATTGAGATAGTGTATTTGGATCCATATCTTGAAGCGAGAATTGGCCACACGAAAATTGAGATAGTATATTTGGATACATATCTTGAGATAGTATATTTGGATCGGTTGAACTTTGGGGTAGTAGTTTGAATATTGAGGTTGTGAGAAGTAGTTTAGAATTAGTTGAGGAGCTGGTTGGGTTCGTCAGGGAGCGGCTTGGGTTCGTTCGGGTTGCGCTTGATATTGAACTTTTGGCATAAATTTTCTAGCCTTAGTTGTTTTTTTTGACGACCCTTCCATTTTTTGTAGTATGAAGATTTTGAGAGTGTAAATATGTTTGTTGTGTAGATTTTATGAGTATGAAAGATATATATATATATATATATATATATATATATAGATGAAAGTTTAGTACTTTATTTTTAAAACCCCCCAACGGCTATATTGACTCTCACCAACGGCTCTATTTAGTTTCCCACAAACGAGTAAAATTACTCGACCCAATTACTCGATTGAGCTACTCGGTTTAATGGGGGCAGTGTACCCATTTTACCCGGCCTTATCTCTCATATTCGGTAACCATCCGAGTAGGATACCCTTCTCACCCTTAGGTTTACATGTAAGCTGGTCAAATATGTATGATAAAAGAAGAAAAAGGGAAAAGGAAAAACAAAAAATTAAATATAATAAATTAATTTGAAGAAAAAACATTAAAAAATATACTGTTATATTACCGAAAAATCAAAATAAGTATGACAATGAGAAGAAAAAGGAAAAATCAAATATATATATATATATATATATATATATATATATATATATATATATATATATATATATGTATATAGGGGAGGGTTTCAGAGAAAACCACAAGTTAGGCGAAAACCACTAAAAAAAACCAATTTTACCCAATCATATAATAATATTTTTTTTGTTTTATTTTATTTTTATTTACTTATAAGAGTATCAATGTAATATTAAACATTTTTACCAAAAAACATTTTTACACATAGTGTTACGTATACGTAAACATAAAACAAAAAAATTGTGGTTACGTATACGTAAATAAAAAAAAATGTTTTTGGATACGTATACGTAAATAAAAAAAATTGCCTAAAATGATATGATTTTCTCAGTTTTCGCCTAACTTTGTGGTTTTCTCTTGATTCACCCCCTATATATATATATATATATATATAATATAGGGTTTCACAAAGAAGGCAAAAAAGTGTATGGAGTGTAGAAATGATTTTGAGCCCTTAATCTTGGAGAGATGGAGGGTTTCTAAGAATGACACGTAAAAAAAAAGGGATTTTAAGCATTGAAGGGTATAATAGTAATTGCTTTCAAGAGAGAAATAACATACACATGCAAGTCACATGCATTTTTCACCCTCATTTTTAAAACGTTTATATCTTTTTTTATACGATATTATTTTTTTTAAATATATCATAAAATCAAGCGTTTTTTATCTTTAAAACGAGTATGGTCTTGCTATATTTAAAAAAAATAAAAAATCGTTGAACCGGGTTTGTACATTTTTAACAGCGTTTTCATGGCGTTTTTTCAAGACGTTTTTCATGGTGTTTTTTCAAGACTTTTTTCACTGTGTTTTTTCATGCCGTTTTTTCTAAACTTTTTCATAACGTTTTTTTATTATGTTTTTTCACTGAGTTTTTTCATCCCGTTTTTACGACTTTTTTACTACGTTTTTCATGGACGTTTTCATTGCGTTTTATCATAATGTTTTTTTCATGGTGTCTTTTTCATGACGTTTTTTCAAGACTTTTTTATGATGTTTTTTTTACCGCGTTTTTTCATGGCGTTTTTTTATGACTTTTTTCACTGCGTTTTTCATGGACGTTTTTCACTGCGTTTTTTCGTAGTGTCTTTTTCATAGAGTTTTCTGTTGTTTTTAATAACCGGGGAAAACAGAAAAACGCATGTGAAACTCGGCATGTTATGGTGTTTTTAAACTGGGCAACTTTATGGTGTGTTTTGAACTGTGATTGTGCAAAAAATAGAAAATGTGTTTTATGGTGTTTTTAAACTAGGCAGCATTATGGTGTGTTTTGAACCGTGCAAGCTCTTTTTCATGAAGTTTCCTGGTGTTTTTTTATCACCGATCGTACGGAAAAACAGAAAAAACGTATGTGAAACTGGGCGTGTTATGGTGTTTATAAACTGACCAACTTTATCGTGTGTTTTGAACTGTGATTGAGCAGAAAACAGAAAATGCGTTTTATGGTGTTTTTTTGATGCAATTACCATTATGGTTTTAGGTGTTTTCTTTATGGTGTTTTCTTTTATAGTGTTTTTGAACTGAGTGTATTATGGTGTTTTTAAACTGTGCAACTTTATGGTGTGTTTTGAACTGTGATTGTGCAGAAAACAGAAAATACGTTTTTCAGATTCTCCAACACCTCCGAGGAATCGTTATCTTTGGTGCTCGGCTCTGTAAATGCGAGAGTTGAAGGAGCTCGTACGCGATTAAACAAAAAACAGAAAACACATTTCTGGACGCCATTACCATAATGGTTTTAGGTGTTTTATGGTGTTTTTCTTTTCTAGATGAAACAAGCTCTTTTAAAATATCATAAATTTCTCCGGTTCAAAAACACCAAAAACTTGCGCAGTTCTAAAAATACCATAACACGTTCACTTCAAAAACACCATAAAATGTCCAGTTTAAATGTTTTTTTTATGATTTTTTTTAATTTATGACATTTTTATGGTATTTGTACGTCGTTTTTATAGAGTTTGTACAATATAGTGCAAAAACATCATGAATAAAAAACCCCACTTAACACGTAATTTTTTTAAAAAAATTTATATAACAATAGTGTACTTATATTAAAGATAAAAAACGCTCGTTATTATGGTGTAATTTTTTTTAAAAATAATAACGCATTAAAAAGTTATGAACGTTTAAAAAATATGAGAGAATATGCATGTGACTTGCATGTGCATATTTTGTGCATTTGAAAAATCAAACGCATGTTTTCTCACATTTTGCCCTTCCCCCTTGGTTCCCTACTTGAACACATGTCACTTCATAATGGATTTCTACACTTTCTACACTTTTTTCACTTTTTAGAATATCCATACCCTATATATATATATAGGGGAGAGATCAAGAGAAAACCACATAGTTAGACGAAAACCGAGAAAACCACTAAAAGCCAATCAAATAATTTATAGATTTTTTTAAATTTATTTCTAAGTATATTAATATAATATTACACAATTTACCAAAAAATAATTTTACGTATTGTGTTTTACGTATACGTAACCGCAATTTTTTTGTTTTCTGTTTACGTATACGTAACACTAGTGTTACGTATACGTAAGCCAATACTTAAATAAATTTTGGTAAAATTGTGTAATATTACATTGATACTCTTATAAATAAATAAAATAAAATAAAAAATAAATATTATTATATGATTAGTTAAAATTGGTTTTTTAGGGGTTTTCTCGGTTTTCGCCTAACTATGTTGTTTTCTCTAGAACCATCCCCTATATATATAATAAATAAATTGAAGAAAACATAAAAAAATGATATAGGTTAACTAAATAAAAAATAGATTAATTAAAAGTAAAGGTATAAAGGAAAACACCTATTTTGATAAATAAGTTTCCGACTACACTTATTTGATAAATAAGTTCTTTAACTACACTTGTTTGAAAAAAAAACTCTATAAGGATCAAATATAAGTGACTAGAACACGTGTCGGTAAAAAGAATAACCCACCACTTTAAAAAAAATGTGTTTGACTTTTGAAATATTTTATAGGACAAATACCATTAAAAAAACTAGCATACTTTTTGTTTTATCTCATAAAAGGCTCTCAACAATTTTTTGTACGTAAAAAATTAACATACTCTCTTTTTTTCTCACAAAAGTCTATCAACAAATTTTTGCACATAAAAATTAACACACTTTCTAGTTTTTCTTACAAAAATCACTCGATAACTATTTGCTCTAGCAAATGAATCGACAGAAGCAAGACAAAGAAAAGCGACCTACAAATTCATTCTATAAAGAGATTATTTGTAATCAAATTAAATCTATTTTGTAAAAATACCTTTAAAATATGTGAAAACACATAAACAATCAAATCGTTTGCTTTACTCTTGCTTTTGTCGGTCGATTTCCTTTGCCTTGCTTATGTCGATTCATTTGCTAGGGTAAATAGTTGTCAAGTGACTTTTATGAGAAAAACAAGAAAGTACGTTAGTTTTTATGTGCAAAAATTTATTGAAGGACTTTTATGAGAAAGAAGAGTGGGTATGTTAGTTTTTTCTGTACAAAAAGTTATTAAGTGACTTTTATGAGGAAAACCGGAAAGTATGTTAATTTTTAATGGTATTTGCTTGCTTGTAGAAGGTTCAAAGCAGAGTTCCCAATCTTTGATAAGGTTGATTCTCTACTCATTCCCGTTTACTTATCATTGTTATAATAAATAAGTAACTAAGAGAACACGTGTTATTCTCTGATGCCTTCTCACCCTTATTTTCCTGTCTCTCTCTCTCTCTCCTATTAAATGAGGGGACACGTATCACTCTCTGGTGCCTCAACACCCTTATTTTTCGCTTTCTCTCCTATTAAATAATGATTTTTTTAACGGCATTAAATAATGATATTAAATAATAATGATATTAAAATAATATATTTTTAAATATTTAATATAAATTAATTATGGATAGTTATTATATCACTAACTATATAAATTTAATATTAAATTAATTATGCATAACTACGGTTTTTTACGTTAGTTATCAATTTCAAAAAATAAATTTGCATTATGGATAATTATTATATCATCAAGACTGTTTTTAAATTTTAATCAACTCCATTATTTTAGACAACTAGATTAATAATTCGTTTAGATTTTTATCTATAACTTTTTTAATTCAAAATTTTGTTCAACATCAATTAACTTTTTTAATCGTTTTATAATTTCTAAATCATCGTTACTAATTACTATTTAATTTTTTCTTTATTCAGCCCGTATAATACATATGTTTTCTAACCTAGTTTATTATATATGGTGGAAATGAAGTGTAAAGCAGAAAATTCACCTTTTAAGTTGTTTTGTTTAGGATTTTAATTTTTAATTTAAAAATAATCTTTGCATTTAGTTTCTTTGGATGAATTTTTAATTGGATAATATTGTGAAAATTGATAAATTTTCTTTATTTTGAGGCAAGAATATTTTTGTCATTTTTAATGAATTGTATTTCATTTATTCGTCTTTTCTCGTCTATCAAACAATACAAAATAATGATTCATTCCGTTCTCATAGGGTGACCAAACATGACAATTGAATGGTAACAATCTATTTCCTTCCCTCATCCATACTCCATTTTATTACATCATACCAAACAAACACTTATCCTTTAATATTATTACTACTTTTAGTATATTTTAAATAAAAATATAATTACGTAACAAAAAATTCATGTAATATCAATTTATTTATCTTTTATTATTATTATTATTATTATTGTTATTATATATAAAAAAATAATAAAAAAGAGTTAAATACACTTTTCATTCGCCGAAGTAACGATTTTAATTCCATTTTTTATTTTTTACTTGAGAGACATTCTGGTTTCAAATTTTTATCATTTCAGTCTAGTTGTTTAACACCGTTAAATTCCGTTATTAATCCCATGTGAATTGACAAAAAATTATAATAATAATAATAAATAAATAAATAAAACCCTTTAACCCCAACCCTAGGGGTGAGCACATATCAGGAATACCCGAAAATCACCGAAGACCGACCCGAAAAAATCCCGATATCGAGCCGATTTGCATAACATATTTTGGGATTCAGTCACTGTTTCAATTTTCGGGATCGGGATTGGGTTCGGGTAATTCCCTATGAAACTGAGAAAATATTACCGACCCGATATGTTTAAAAATTATCAAAAATCTATTATATTTTACTACAATATGATAGAAGATCATAACAAAGCATGTTATCTTTGTAAAATTTTAACTCTCATGTACAATTGAATAAGAAAAAGGTAAAGAATATTCAATTCAAAAATTTTTAAGTTTTATTTTAAAAAAAATCACTAATTGATTGTATTTCTTTTGTAAAAATTCGGGTTCAGGTTACCCTAATCGACCCGGGAAACCCGAAATGCTCAGCCCTACCCAACCATCCCTCTCAATTTGTTAATATGATACATGTTAGGAACAAAGCGGCGCAGCGGAATCATCACACACACACACACATAAACGATTATAAAACAGAAAATGCACGACACAAGAATTTTACATGGTTCGGTCCCAGTGGGGGACTTACGTCCACGGGCTGCAACTAGGTTATTTCATTAAGCTCTATGAACACAGATTACAATTACAACATAGGGTATTTATAGATTAAAACTAGGGTTCCTAACTTGTTCTCCAAGTTAGGCCCAAACCGTAGAGATAGACCCATTAGGGCCGGCTAACCCTAATTAGGGTCGGCCGCCTCTAAGCGAGACTCCACACCTAACAATCTCTCACTTGGAGGCTCGAGCAATCCTCAATCCACCATCCAAGCAGACCCTATACCAGTAACTCCGGTAATCTTCAATAACAGAAATCCTCTAAGCCTCCAGTTCTAAGAACAAGCTAACACTTAACTATTAGAAGTTTCCAAGTCTCAAGCTAAGATTTCAAATAACAAAAGTCCTCCAAGCCTTCAGTTCCCATAAACAAGCTAAGACTTCAATCCAATCCTCCTAGTTGCAGCAGCCAACTCCTCAATTACCAGAAGAGCCTGTTGAAGCTCCTCCGAGCTCCAACCCAGCAGTCATCACTGACCCAGCCATGGCAAAACCCGCCATTGACTCATCCTCAATCTCAAGCGGCACCTACTCACTCGAACTACCGACTCCATATACTTCCAGAGGAAATACCACTCTCCAAAACCTGCAAGTACCATGGAGAGATTTTCCAATTCGGAATTCCGGTCTTCAAAACCCAACGGTGTTTCGAACTGTACCCAGAACACGTCCCATGTTCCCACTGTTCCCAAAACCCCTGACCTGGTTTAAACCTCCGAATGCACTCAGTTAACATCTCCGTGACTCCAGGATTCACACTTGCAAAATGAGTCCACTTAGCTCTACCCGATGTCGCGAGCCAAGCCTTTAATACTCGGAAGTTGGTTCCCTTCTTCCAGCGATACATAAACCTGTATCTTCCCAAAGTCTTCAAACAATATATTCACCAATGCTTCACAGAAGTGAGTAATGAAGCATACCAAAATCTTGAACCCAAGAGTCTCCACTGCCTTCACTGAGTCCCAATGCATCAACCCAGACACATTCTCAGAAGCAGAATTTACTATCTTTGACATCGACTCTAAAGAATGTCCCACACCTCCATGCAGCTCCACCAAGTCAAATATGCTCATCTCCCACTGTCCCTGTTATCCCAACCCATGCCAAATGCCGTTCCACTGATCACCACCGAACAAGAAACAACTTCACAGTTCTAGACCAGCTAACCGGAAAACAGTTATAACAGCAACAAAGCTTTCATGAAATCAAACGGTACCAAGGATTCCGTGATCGTACACTCGATCAGAACCGCAAAATCTTTCAACCGAGCAATATCACCTGACTTCCCTTTTTTTTCACTTATGTCATCACCAGCACACTCGTTGGTTCCATTTTCTCCAGGTTTATCCAACACCAGTACCCCATTCAAGTTCCATTTTGACAAACCCACTAACCAAAATACATAACCGTCAAACCTTCGATTACACCCATCCCGTCTTCAGCTATAACAATAGCAAACAGGAAACAAATCGAAACAGTGAAACAAACACAACACTTGCACGGGCTTGAACTTGACAGATGTTCTACACAACATGTAAAATGACCGATTTGCTCCTTCAATAAACCTCGCAGACAAATCTAAACCCGAATACTGAATTTCACATAACCCGGTTCCCAAACAGGTGATAATAAACAGTCAACATAAACTAACCAAATCTCTAACCTTTACCCGACGAATCCAAGAGTTTTATAACCAAACCCTAATCGGCGGTTTCAAAGAGATTAACCCGGTACCCGAAGCAATCAAACCATTAACCCGCAACACAAACCTGAAACACCTGACCCGACGCTTCACCTGCAAACCCGAGTGAAACCAGCAACCCCAAGAGATCCACAACAGAAACTCTAATTGCAAAATCACTCCAAATCAGTCTCGAGCAACCCTGTTTTCTCCCGAAACAGCCCTGTTTTCCCCCGAAACAGCCCTGTTTTCCCCCGAAACAGCCCTGTTTTCCCCCGAAACAGCCCTGTTTTCCCCCAAAACAGCCCTGTTTTCTTTCCCCTTTTGCGCAACCTAGGGTTTGAAAAAACCCTAATTCCGGCGGCCCAAAAAACAAGAAACCATGCTGCGAATCAGCCCTGGAACAATAGCAGAAAAACCAAAAAAAATTTCTGGAAACACTTTCATGCCGGAAAACACTGTTCACGGCGGCATCGATACTGTAGCAGCAGATCTGAATCAACCCTCGATCTGCCTCTACCCTTTTTCTCGATCGAAAACCGTGCAGACCGTGTGTAAGCTCTGATACCACTTGTTAGGAACAACGTGGCGCAGTGAAATCAACACACACACATGCCCAAACGATAATTACATGGTACAGAAAAATAAACGACACAATAATTTTACGTGGCTTGGTCCAAGTGGGGGACCTACGTCCACGGGCTGTAACTAGGTTATTTAATTAAGCTCTATGTACACAGATTACAATTACAACATAGGGTATTTATAAATTAAAACTAGGGTTCCTAACTTGTTCTCCAAGTTAGGCCCAAACCGTAGAGATATGCCCATTAGGGCCGGCTAACCCTAATTAGGGCCGGCCGTCTCTAAGCGAGACTCCACACCTAACAATACATTTTTTAGAAACTAATATAAAGAGATTGAAATTTATATTCACTTTTAAAAATTAAAATCAATAGTTAAAAGAAAAAAAATTTAAAAAAATTACAAAATCAAACTTTAATTTTAACACTTCTTAATAACCTTCTAAAATAATTACCTTTTAAAAAACCCTTAAGCGGGTTAATAAGTAATTCATTTATTAAATCATGTCGTGCTCAGAATTACTCATTTATTAAACGAGTAGTATTCAGATTGACAAGTTTGATAAAAGCGGTTTTATTAGCTGACCGAAAACCTGTTTATTTTTCTTGTCGTGTTCCGTGTCGTATCAGGAATTGCTGTCTCTATCTGTAATGGGGTCGATTCTTGTCGTGTTCCGTGTCATATCAGGAATTGCTGTCTCTGTCTGTAATGGGGTCCTCGACCCCACGGATGCTAATGTGGGATGACCTGGCGTTGAGGTGGAGCTGGTGAGATACGAACTTCACTGGTTTCCAAGTAGGAGGTACGTGTGCAAGGATCTCTCACGGACGGAGAAAAGTTATGAGGTAAGTGAGAAAAAGGTGTGGTAGGTGGTTTTTGGAAGAGTGCCAACGTGGAGTTAGGGTCCCTTTCAGGGTTGCAGATGCTCTAAAGAGCTAATTACTTGCATTTGAAAAGCAAGAAGATAAATAATAAAATATTGACTACTGGCAATTTGGTCCGGTGGTAGCCCGAGAGCCTCACCATCTAGGAGGTCAGCGGTTCGAATCTCACCTGGAGCAGAAATGCTCTGAGTCGGGGGGGTTTTCTGGTGACGGGTTTCCTCCTGGATGGGTGAGGCCTCCCTGTTCTTTGGGGCTGTTGACTTTGCTTTGCCTTTCAAAAAAAAAAATAAAAAAATATTGCCTTGTCAAATTTGATAAAACATGATACATGATGATGATACAGAAATGAACTGAACACCACAAACTGAAAAACCCTTAGAAGTCATATAAGTATTTCTCAAACAATGGCTGTTCATCTGCATCCAAACACACTGCCAGTGACATACTCCTATCATTGTTTGGGCTTGGTAGAACATAAATTGTGCCCTCATATAATATACACGCCGGCCCCATGAATACGGGCCGGCCCCACCCGAAATCTGCATCATGCACTGGCAACCGAGTCCATGTGTTAATGTTCAGGTTTGGACTTGCAAAGTAACTCGGACCACGAATCAAAGCAGACAGATCGGGCTGCACCTCAAGGTAGTCGATGGCGGATCTCAAATAGTCATTATCCATTTTTGACAATGTGGCCCGGATCAACGATGCTGCATTGGACAACGGTTGAGTCGTGAGGTCAGCCGATTTAGCAATCGGGGGTGGCGGTGAACACCACATTGCCTAGGTAGCCTGGCGGGAGCTGGGGGCTCAATCTGGACCGTCCATCTGTAGCCACATACAACTTGGTTAGTTGGTCATCAGGGAGTCCACGAGCCTTGCACGCGCATTGCCATAAATGAGCCGCTAAAATCTCATACGTGCTATAGTTGGTGTTTCCACCGTCCTTGGCGGCGGCTTTGAGCGCATTGAGTTGATCAAGGGTTAGCTTTAGGATGGCGGTGGAGGGTTTCCGACTCGATTCAGGCTTTTGGGAGACGGGTTTCATGGGGGGCGGGGGGTGGTACTCAACATGGTCAAAAGCAGGGGTGGGCGGCTGGCGTTCACGAAGCAAGGTGCGGTCAATGAACGGTGGGATGGCAATGGAGAGGCCGCGAGCCATGTCGGACCATGTGTTGATGAAATGTAGAGAGGATAGACCATCAGCTAGTGTATGAAAGACACCACAACCAAGACCAACTCCTCCACACTTGAAATGGGTTACCTGGTCACAATCAATTAACATTTAACAACAGTTATATAACAAGTCACCACAACTTGGAAGGATTTACAGTCTAGTGTGTATTGTGTTTAAAAAGTCAAAATTAACATAAAATTTCCACCAAATTCTTTAATTAGCCTCAAAATCCATTTAAAGTTTGCCAGTGGGAACCTGCAAATTTATAGGTGCAAAAACCTAGACGGAGTCATACAATAATTTGTATGGACCGCTTCGTAAATGAGAATATATAATTTGACAACTATAGATCCGTGTCAAATAGTGTGAGCTACAATTTATGTGGTGGAGGATACACAATCGAACTTGTTCATCTATTTCTGTTTTTGTTGCTTTGTTTAGTTGTCCCTTTCATCAACAAGCTCGAAATCAGGCGATGTTTTCACAGCGGTTGTTTTTATTGGTTTACTCATCGGACCGGATTTAAGAACTAAATGACATAATAAATAATATATATAAATTTTTAAAAATCTATATACATATATAGGGTGCAGTCCAAATGATAGCCAATATTTATGTGATAACCATGATAACCACTCTCAAACATAGTGTTATGTATTTGTAACAATTACATTATGTTAGTGTTACATATCCGTAACACTATGGGTCACGAATATGTACCATTATGTGGTACGTATCATCATTTCCGTATTTATGTTCAAGATACTTAAAAACTCTTTTAACAATAAAAAAAAAATAATTTATAAATTATATGATTGTTTAAGAGTGATTATTATAGTTATCATTTGAACTCTTCCCTATATATATATACTAGTTTAGATCCCGTGTATACACACGGGTGAAAAATATCAATAAATAAAATTTTTAAATCTTTATGTGTATATTTTACACTTGTAAAAATGTATCATATACTAAGGATAGAAAACAAAACTCAAAATATGCAAAAACTAATATATAATTGGGTTTCAAAAATAAATTAAATACTATTTAATGTAATTTGTTTTTCATTTATTATTTGATTGAAAATAAAAGTTAAATAATTTAATTTTTAAAGTTTTAAAAGTGATAATTTAAAATAATTATATTTTATTATATAATTAATATTTTCTTTAAATATATATATTGTTGTTAAAAATAAGAGGTGCATTTAATAAGATAGAGAGTCGAGAAAAAATTGATGAGAATGAACGTGAAACCACATGTGGCTTGAAAAAACCATATAGTATAGATAATATAAATAAAATATGAAAATAGTGTTTTGGTGTAGATGGCAATTTTAATAAAATATAGTCACTTAAATAAATAAAATATGGGAAAATAAGATTTAGAAAGACAAGTTAAAAAGAATCAAAAAATATTGAAATCAAGTCCGATCACCCGGTCCAGTTCACCGGTCCGACCGGTGCAAGTGAAAATACAGGACCAGGTCGTTCCAGTCCGGTTTCGAAAACACTGAATGAGGTGATTTTAAAACCGGTTGATCTTAATTTTGCCTACTGCAAATTATTGTTCTAAGATTGATCTAAAATCTATTTTGTGCTTCGGAATTGTAGATCTTATCATATGGAGCTATCAAACAGAATGTAGATATAATTTAGTCCTTAAACAGAGATCTTATAAGTTATACCTGTGCAAAAAACAGCGGGTAGGAAGAAATGTCGCCGGAATAGTCAACTGTCGGCGTAAGCCGCCGGAGCTCCGGAGACGGCGTGAACTCACCGAAGTCATCCAACGTGGAATCCGACTCCGCCTCCACGAACAAAACGCCCTCTCCATTACAGTTAATTACAACTCTGTCATTCTGATCCTTGCTCAACCGACCGGCCATCGGATAGAAGGAAACGAGCACATCTCCGAGCGCCTTCTTCATGACGACCGGATCGAAGAAATTGTTTCCACCATTCGGACGGTAGAAATAAACAGTCAAAATATGGATTCTGCCAACAACCAAATCCAAATTGGAGGTCCATAACTGCTTCTGTTCAGTAGGCTTAGAAGGTTGAACGAGCGATGATTGTTTGATATTGATGTTCATCTTCTTGTGATCAGTCCCCATGGATTCAGGGAGCTAGGGTTTGGAGAGTGAGATTGAGGAAGATGAGGTATGAAGAACACACAGAGTTGTGCATAGGGGTGCGTGTATTTATATGGAAGGAGGGGGTAGGTACGCTTTCAGAAGATGCCAAATTGTATTATTTATGAACAGGATTTAGAGTTGAATTATTAAGAAATTTTAATTATATTTTTTGAGGTATTATTTGATGTGCCTACTCAGTCTTAGTATTGAATATTTATTTCAAAATTCTTTTTGAAACGAACCTTTTTTTATCGAGTCTTTAGAAACATGACATTTGGTCATAATACATCACACATGGATCGTGCACGTTCTATATGTTAAATGTTAATATAAAGAGTAAACTATGATTTTAAATTACGCTTTTAGTCTATTTGTTTGAATTTTACTTTTTTTAGTAAGTCTTATATCTAATTTGTCCTAATTAGCTATGTCGTTTAACCTTGTCCAAATTTTCTGTTAGATTTGAGTAAAGAGACCAAAATAACCTTCTCTATATACCTCACCATTTTCTTTATACCTCATCTCACTCTGTCACAAAACACACTTTCTATTTATCTCCCACTCTCTCTCCCTTGTCTACCAACAACCGCCGGCCATCCAGCGTCGCTAGCACCTGACCTAAATCACTGTCTAAGCTCACTCTTTTTCTCATCCTCCACCTGAAACTCTTTTTTTTTTCCGGTGGGAGAGGTGGCGTAACGGCCACAACAGGTGTATTGAACTTAAAGGTGGCACCCAAAAGGTGCTTGATGTAATATATGATAGAAATATGGTTACATGGTTGCCTAGATGGGCTTTCTCTTATTTTTGGTAGCAAATATTTATCAAATTCTTACACCATGATTCTTTTGCTAGCCGATAATTTGGCTTTTTTTAGTTGTTGGTTTGTAACAAAATATAAAGGGGGTTTTAGTGCCTATTTTATGTTTTGGGATTATGAAGAACACAATATGTAAATGTTTAATGTAATATTTGTTGCATTGTTTAACTCAATATCCAAAGTGTTAGGGGTCAATTTTATGATCCTGAATGTAGCGAGATCCAGAATCCAAGATCCTGCTAAGTTCGGTATCCTGAATATTAATACTTCTAACGGCTATTTGTCCTCTATTTCTTTTATATACGCAGGGAAAACACGCGAAGTCAAGTTCACCCCTGATGAATCGGTCTTGAAGTCAATGAGAACGTGTAGAAAACGCGTGGACTGGCCTCCAAATGGTCATATTTGAAGAATTAGTCTATCCCAGGATTCTCAGATAGTTAGTTAGCATAATTTCTGTATATAATCAGCAGCTTGGTCGATTAGAAAACATACAACAACGCACTTAGCAATAGAATACACTCGCAATTACTCTTGTATCACTTAGATATCGATCATTTGCTGCTCAATACTTGTAATTCTTTATCATTTATTGAAGAAACGAGGCAGGTGTCGATTGTCACCTCCCGAGGTTTTATGCCGGAGATCCTGAACGATCAAGGGCTTTCCTCGTAAACAACCGTGTCACTCTTTGCGTTTTTACATTGTTTTACATTGATTTTACAAGCACACTACCTCACTTTCTAAGTTTGGTTACAAAATTAGTCTTGTTAATATTTACCCAAAATAATTTGGCGCCCACCGTGGGGCAAGTGGTGCTTTTCATTTTCAAATCTTTACTAAAATTTATTTTCAATCACTATTTCTCAAAGCTATTTTCGAAAATGCCGTCCCAATCCAAAAATATTTCTGTTTCTGCTCCATCTTCGAGCTCCGGGTTGGTCAACCTTATTCCTCCTCCTTTATTTCAAAAAAGTGTTAATCAGCCGAAGAAAACTACTCCTGCGGGTTTTTTGGGATCCGGAATACCTGCTGGTGGACCTGTGATCATATCAAACAATGATATCCTCGATCTGTTCTCGGAGATGAAACAACAGAGGAAGACTAACCAAGCGCTGTTTCGGGAGATTGAGAAGGTTAAGGAATCGAAAAAACCAGTGGAAGTGATAACCCCGCTGCAACCAAGGATCTTGGATTTCAATTATTCAGGATCCTCATAAATCCATAAGGGAGATTTCCTTCCCATGCAAACAGGGATTACTGCAGTTGGCCCTACCCCGGCTGTTAGAGTTATGACAAATCAGGATCTTGAAGTTACTCCGGGATTATCGTTCCGAAATCCTGAGAACGGTAACACATTCAATCAATTTTCAAATGCTAACGAATTTGTGCAGAAGACAGGAATCACTCCGTCCATGGCCAAGGAGTTAAAAAAGTTAAGAAAGATGATCTCCAGTGTACCAGGTGTGGTCCAACCTATACCAGAGATGTCCTCTACCAGTTACAGGATCTCCAGATTCGCTCCACCATTATGTGATGCTAAGATCCCCAAGCGCTTCCAGACTCCTAACATGAAGTTGTACGATGGAACTACAGATCCTGAGGAGCACGTCGCGCAGTACAGGGAACGGATGGAGATAAACCCCATTCCCTTGGACCTAAAGGAAGCCTGCTTATGCAAAGGTTTCGGCTATACCTTGAAAGGATCAGCCTTAAAATGGCTGCTTAATGTTCCTCCATATTCTATAACTTCATTTGCTCATTTAATTAACATGTTTAACAATCAATTCTCTTGCAGTAGAACTTTTGAAAGATTAACAAGTGACTTATACAGGATAATTCAAAATCCCGGAAAATCCCTCCGAGACTATGTCAGCAAATTTGGTCGGGAATCCCTGGATATCCCGAACCTTGACGTTGCCACTGCAGTCCAGGCCTTCAAGATGGGACTACAGAAGCATTCTCAATTTTACGAAGACCTTGTTATGAATCCTTGCAGGAACCTTGATGAAGTCAGGAATCGGGCTTTGAGGTTTATTGGGTTGGAAGATGATAAAAAGATCCAGCAGAGAGTGAATGCTCAAACAAGCTACACTCAACCTAACCGGAAAGCTGAACCTGCACCTTTCAGGTCGTACAGATCCAAGCCGTATTTTAAGCCGGACAATCACAGGTCAACGCCGTAGAAGATGACGAAGACGAGGAAGAATATCCTAAGTTGTCTGAATACTGTTTTTCTCTTGATACAACTAGTTTACTATTTGCTATGCAGGATCTTGGAGAAAAAGCTAGGTAGCCTGGCAAATTTGAGAGGAACTCAAGAGGAAAGGACAAGTCCAAGTGGTGTGCATTCCACGAAGACTTTGGCCATGTGACTGAGGATTGTATTGCTTTGTGGAAAGAAATAAGCTATCTCCTGAGCAAGGGATATCTCAAAGAAATTCTAGACAAAGGAAAAAACAAGACTAAGGATCTTGACAGTATCCCGCAGAGAGCAAAATCCCCACCGCCGGATGCCAAGATAATAGGTTTTATATCTGGTGGATCTGACATTTGTGGTACTTCTTACTCTGCAGCAAAAAGGAATGCCAAAGAAGCAAAAAACAGAAAATGGGGACAGACCTATCAAAACCTCCAGCTTAACTGAAGAAAAGGTGATTTGTTTCGACGAGGATGACAGAGATGAAGTACAGGATCCTCATCACGATGGCCTGGTGATTACACTATACATTGCGAACCACTTCATTCGCAGGATACTGATCGACGGAGGAAGCTTTGTAAATATTATCCAGCATGAAGTCCTGAAAAAAATGGGGATCCCAGATTCCGAGATCATCTCGAAATCCTCAGTATTAGTAGGATTCAGTGGAGAGGTTAAAAACACGGTTGGAGAAGTCAAACTACCAATCTACATCGAGGGGGTAAATTCTATACAAAAGTTTTGTGTTATCGATTCTTTATCTTGCTATAACATTATTCTAGGAAGACCCTAGATACACGACATGAAAGCAGTACCTTCAACATATCACCAGTGTGTCAAGATGCCGACCCCTTGGGGAGTGGTGAAGATCAACAGTGATCAACAAGAGGCCAAAAACTGTTACTCTTCTTCAATGAAAGCCTCTGTCAAATCTAGGCAAGCATAGCAATTAACAAAGCAGGCCAGGGATGTTCTGGAAGCTAAAGAGCAGGATGTTAAAGAGGTATCACTGGATGCTGAGAATCCAGATATAAAGATCCTGGTAGGGAGCAATATCCCTAAGGATATTGAAGAAGATATCTTGAATTTCCTAAGGGGCAGAAAAGCAACATTCGCTTGGAAGCACGAAGAAATGACAGGTATATCCAAAGATATCATAACTCATAAACTTGGAATTGATAAAAGTTTCAAGCCAATACATCCAAAGCGAAGGAAATTCGCTCCAGAGAGAAACGTAATCATCCAAGAAGAGGTGGAAAGGCTTCTCAAGTCTGGAATGATAAGAGAAGTAAAATTCCCAAGGTGGCTAGCCAACGTGGTGGTAGTCCAGAAGAAGAACGGGAAGTGGAGAGTTTGTGTAGACTACAAGGACCTCAACAAGGCGTGTCCTAAAGACCCCTTCCCATTACCGCACATAGACTCAATGGTGGATGCTACAGCAGGCCACGAGATCCCGACCTTTATGGATGTCTCATTAGGATTTCAACATATCCAAATGGAACCATCATATCAGGAAGACACGACGTTCATGACCCCGACATGTATTTATTGTTACACAGTTATGCCATTTGGTCTTAAAAATGCAGGTGCCACATATCAAAGACTGGTAAATATGATGTTCAAAGACAAGATTGGGGACACTATGGAAGTCTACATAGATGATATGGTGGTAAAATCAAAGAAAGCTGAGGATCATCTCAGGGATCTCAGAGACGCATTTGATATCTTGGACCAATACAATATGAAGCCGAACCCCTCGAAATGTCACTTCGGAGTGGGGACATGAAAGTTCTTAGGCTATATGGTGAGCAAAAGAGGAATAGAATCCATCCTAGAACAAATCAAAGCTATCATCAATCTAAAATCCCCAGCAAATACTAAGGATGTCCAGAGACTGACCGACAGAGTAGCAACACTCAACAGATTTATATCAAGATCTTCAGAAAAATGCAAGGAATTCTACGACATCCTGAAGAAGAACAAGAAATTCGAATGGGAAGAGAAACATGAACAAACACTCAAATCATTGAAGGAATACTTGTCATCAGCTCCTCTACTGATGAAACCAGAAGACGGTGAACCGTTATCCCTATACTTAGCAGTATCCCGAAGCACCGTAAGTGTTGTATTAGTCAATGATGATGAGGGACAACAACATCCGGTATATTATGTAAGTAAAAGTTTGCTACCAGCGGAAACCAGGTACTCTCATTTAGAAAAGTTAATTTTAGCTTTAATAATGGCATCAACTAAACTTAGACATTATTTTGAAACTCATGCTATTCATGTTAAAACTAATTATCCTATTAAGTGTGTCTTAAGAAAACCAGAGATGTCAGTAAGGATGGTTAAATGATCAGTCAAGCTCAGCGACTATGACCTCATATATGAACCTAGAACAACAATAAAGTCTCAGGCACTAGCAGAATTTGTGGCTGATTTCAGCAGTGATATCCAACAAGAGGCAGATCTAGAAGTCCAACAACTAGAAGAGTCGAAGGACGAATGGACCTTATTCACTGATGGTGCATCAAATGTAAGAGAAACATGTCTGGGAATCATACTAAAATCGCCATAAGGGGACATATTACCCCAATCCATAAGCTGTGAGTTCCAGGCTACAAATAATGAAGCAGAGTATGAGGCGCTAATAGCAGGATTACAATTAGCCAGGGATATCAAGATCAGGTATCTTCAAGTATATGTAGCGAGATCCAGAATCCAAGATCCTGGTAAGTTTGGTATCCTGGATATTAATACTTCTAACGACTATTTGTCCTCTATTTCTTTTATATACGCAGGGAAAACACGCGAAGTCAAGTTCACCCCTGACGAATCGGTCTTGAAGTCAATGAGAACATGTAGAAGATGCGTGGATTGGCATCGAAATGGTCATATTTGAAGAATTAGTCTATCCCATGATTCTCGGATAATTAGTTAGCATAATTTGTGTATATAATCAGCAGCTTGGTCGATTAGAAAACATACAACAACGCACTTAGCAATAGAATACACTCGCAGTTACTCTTGTAACACTTAGATATCGATAATTTTGCTGCTCAATACTTGTATATCTTTATCATTTATTGAAGAAACGAGACAGGTGTCGATTGTCACCTCCCGAGGTTTTATGCCGGAGATCCTGAACGATCAAGGGCTTTCCTCGTAAACAACCGTGTCACTCTTTACGTTTTTACATTGTTTTACATTGATTTTACAAGCACACTACCTCACTTTCTAAGTTTGGTTACAAAATTAGTCTTGCTAATTTTTACCCAAAACACAAAGCATTATGTGAATTCATAGTGTTCTAATGTATATTCACATGCAAATACACATGTGAAGCAAATGCTAGTTCATATGTGAATTTACATTGAACTTAATCACACACTTCTTTAGTTTTTAACACTGAACAAAACAATTGCAATAAAATATATCAAAGTGGGTGTCGACTTGAAAAAAACTAATTATTTTTATGTTGTAATTTATTTGATTTAATTACTATATAGGTATAATAAAGTTATTTTGGTTTTAAAAACAATATCTTTTATTGATATTTAAAGTATATCAAGTTGGTGTCAACTTGAGATTTTTTTAAATTATTGTTATGGTGTAATTTACTTGATTTAATTGCTAGGTGTAACGAGGATACTTTGGTTTTATGAAAACAATATTACTGATATCTAAAGTATATGGGATTTGGGGGTGGGGGTTGCTAGCAGAGCATGTAAAGAGAACAAATGTAAATAAGTTCTAACTTATTGCAATGGAAAGATTTTTGTGAGAGAGAATATACATTGACCAAGCATGGTCGATGCCACGGTCTTCTTGTGCGTCGTTGTCTCGCCTTCTATAACACGTAAATTTTCAAAACGTTTGCGAAAATGGTTCTAGTTAGAACTTTATTTTTACCAAAGACATTACATGATACCCTATAAAATAGTAGAACCATACAATTTTTACTTTTATATACATCAAAAAGTTTTAAACCCCCAACAATAAGTACACCATGACATTAACAAACATGTCAAACATTCATTGAGAATCCAATCCATGAGATTTGAGATCCCGAGCCTTTTCGTTAGCCTTTCCTACACCAAAAACATCTCATAAAACACATTAGTAGTGGTTAGACATTGCATAATAACTCTTAAGTGCATAACTCCTCAATTTGCCAAAAATCCCCAAATCAGCGTAGCAGTCGGTGTAGGCAGAGCCCCACAACGTAGCCTACACTGGCTGCAGCCATAATTTAATTTCCAGCTTATCCAACCCATTATGCAGAACCTCGACATGTTTTAGAACGTGTTTCAACCTTGATAAGGTTTATATAACACCCAATTACTTCCCCATTGGTTATTAACCTAAAAAAATAACGTATAACATCCCGTGAGATTCATTGATATCAATTTGATTAACACACATTGAAGTTCATAGATTTCATGCCCATTCATCACCAAACCCCTTATTAACATGTTATTATAACTCCATTGAAGTTGATGTAGTGCAAAACACACATCTTTATTCCTAATGTTTTCGTGTGTTTTAGTTAGTCTTACATTTGTTTTGAGTCGTTTTTAGTTCATTCTGAGTCTTTGTAATGTTTTCAGGTGCTCGTGTGAAGTATAAAGTCAAATCACAAAGAGACTGAGCAGAGGAGGAAGTCCAAAGAAATAAATGAAAAATATTGGAAATTACGTTCTGCGCGGTACATGAAGGAAGAGGATTAAGTCCTCGCGGAACACAATGGGCTTAAGAAACAGGCCTGACTATTTTGTTCATCGCGGTACGTGAGGAACCCAGATGAATCTCTCGCGGTACGCGAGAGTTAGAAAATTCGTGAAAAACCCTAATTTGTGAGTTAAATAGATTTTGAATACCATAATGTGAAGAGTTCGACATTCAACCGTCTACAGGGTTTCTCTGGGCGATTTTGGGGCTGAAGAAGGAGATTGAAGTGCAAGATCGAAGTTTTTGATTCCTGGTTTGTTTAGTTTAGCTTATTCGGTTCTAAAGTCTTGATCTTTGGTTACAATCAGTTGGTGTTGGATTATGTTTGACTTGATTACTTCTATGTTTCATGTTTTGAGTATGATCCTAGGTTAAACTTCATAAACTGCCTAGGTCATATGATGAATTCTTGTTAAATTATTGATTTTTATTGGTTTTTGGATTCAATTGATGGTTTAATGATTGTGTAAAGATATTGGTTTGATAATTATGATGATTATGCATGCTTAAATCTGTTTTGCAATTGATTATAGTTCTGTATGCTATTTGTGAATGACTTTCAGTTTGGATAGCGTATCTAGATCATAGACTGTGTGTTTGTGATTGATTGTATGGTTTGCTAGACGTAGTATCCCATAGGAGCTGTGATTGAGAGTTAATTAGATTTGAGTGTTCATCTTATCTCGATACCCGAAAGGTGAGACGTAATCGGTTAGTCTTCGTTGTTAGGATTTCGAGTGTTAACTGTCCGAGAGGAAGTTGCCCTTGGTTCTTAGTAATTGTTGCTAGTCCTAGTCATAGTTTGTTGATCTAAGATTACCCCGTGCATCTTTGATGTATTGTGGACAGTGAGACTGAGAGGTGATATGTGTGTTGGGTACATTATCATCGTTGGAGAGATCGAAAGGTGATCCGACCATCTGGTGAGCATTGTGCATCTTTAGAGTTTCCTTGTTGGTGACACCTTGAGAGTGACTAGGGATCCAATAGGTTGTCTTTAGTTGTTATCCTTAGAAAACCAGTCCATCATAGTTTCTATAACCGGTAGAAGTTTTGGCTTTGTAAGTAGGATTCCGACCTAGATAGTGTTCTTCTCATTCCTGTTATTCCCGAGTTCCTGTTCTGATAGTTAGTGAAATACCCGTAAAAGTCGTAAAACACAAATAATAATAAATTATGTAAAAAAATAAATATGCATGTGTAGATAAATATATAACAAAACCTTACAAAACAAATGTATATATTAATCAAAGAGTAAACTGCCATTTTCGTCCCTGTGGTTTGGTCAAAATTGCCACTTTCATCCAATAGTTTGTTTTTTTGTATCTGGGTCCTCATGGTTTTAAAATATTGCCATTTTCATCCTCGTGGTTTTAAAATATTGCCACTTTCATCCAGTCAGCTAACACCGTCCGTTTTTCTCAGTTAAATGAGGGGTATTTCAGTCTTTTTACTTATTTGTTTTATTTTTTCATCTTTTTTACTCTCACTTTTTAATCATCCCCAATTTAACCTCTAATTTAATCATCCACCTGCTGGCCTTCTTCCTCTTTTCCTGACCAGTTTCCGACGAGCACCACTGGAACACCTCCGTCGCTTGTTTCTATGATTAAAAAGTGAGAGTAAAAAAGATGAAGAAATAAAACAAATATGTAAAAGGACTGAAATACCCCTCATTTAATTGAGAAAAACGGACGGTGTTAGCTGACTGGATGAAAGTGGCAATATTTTAAAACCACGAGGATGAAAATGGCAATATTTTAAAACCACGAGGACCCAGATACAAAAAAACAAACTATTGGATGAAAGTGGCAATTTTGACCAAAACACAGGGACGAAAATGACAGTTTACTCTTAATCAAATTTTGTGAAAATAATACTTTTATACTTAATTTAATATATAATATACAAGTTAATATATAAATAAAATAAAACAAAACGAAAAAAAAATGAATAATGGAAGTTTGAAACGAGAGGAAAAAAAAGAAAGGAAGAATAAAAACAAATAAATATATATATAAAAATAAAGTAAAAAGAATATATATGTAAACGAAATCTTATAACATATGGGATCACGTGGAGAGTAAGAGAATTATGGGAGCAAGAGACAAAAGAACTCGGGTAAAGAGACGGGGAGGAACCGGCTCGTCACCACCGCCAAAATCGACCGGTAAGACGGGGCCTTGAATCCATAACCACAATGCTATCAACGATCTTTTCAACTTGGTCAGCCGACACCGTCGCTGGGCGGCTTGCGCACCTGAACCGCCATCATTTTCCAGTGCCCATCATCGAGTTGATAAATTTTCACCTTCATCAAGAAGGAAACGTGGCTATAAAAGCCATTGTCAAGTCCTCTCCATCTCACGAATTCGTTCCTTAGAAAATTCTCTTCTTTCCGAACTCTCACGCCCATAAATCACAAACTTCCGGGGAGATTGGTATTTTCCGACGAACCTAAAACCAAACCAAAACAATAAAGAAACAACTACATTACTCATCTCCACTATTTGAAAAACATCTGAGCATATCTTAAGCGGTCGAAAGTCCCTCATGCGACTCAAATCGATTTTCCGGCGAAACTTTCCGGCGACTAATTGGAGAAGAAGACGACAGTGAAGGTGTAGGTTAATAAATTAATTTCAACAATCAGAATAAAGGTACATTTATCTCTAGTGGTTGGGCACCCTCATTTTAACATGAAGGTCGCGTGTTCAAACCCCATAAACCTCATTTTTTTTCTTATTTATGTTGACATCAAATCTTTTTCATAAATATATAATAAACTTGCCTTTATTTTTAATTAATTATTATAAACATAAATTCTCTTAAAACATTTCTATAAGTCAATAACAATAAAAAAAAGAAATGTCATAATTATATAAAATTGAACTTTTGAATAAATTAATAGTGACTACATAAACCATTAATGTTTTAAACAATCCGGACAGATTTTACAATTATGCTTTAACATTTAAAATTACTATTAATACATGATGCAAATCAAATGAATAATGAAAATTGAAATATATCTAAATCGAATTATAACTTGTATCTAGATCATTGCAAACGCCCGTGAACAAGTTGGCATCAACTTAGGACATTACGGTTAATTAAGGTGCGAATTCTTACCCTACTATTTATCATGATTGAGTTTCTAAACTCATTCGTTGTTCTCTGCTCTATAAATTATTATCTCATTTACTTGATATTATACGTATTCATTTGACATCATGTTCTTGTTCGAAATCATATTCACCATTCATCTTTTTAAATTCATTATTATCATAAAAATCTTGAACCTGAATCTCTGTTTAGAAATCTTATTACATGCGATATTATTTAATCAGATTGTACTCATTATCGTATGTTCCTGATATAAACTTTATCTGATCACCGTTAATATATTATACGTTATTACCTTTGCACTCTAATACCCGAGCACGCCCCTACTTGTGGGGGTGACCACAAGCACGTTATTGCGGCATCGATGACGTGGCACCGACCGTGACTCTATAGAGTCTCGCCTGTTTTAATCTATGGCGTCTCTGTTATATGTTTCGAGACGTATTGATCGATCATAAGATATTATTATTTCTGGTGGTTGGATTGTATGATGCCCATACACCATCTCACATTGGTTCAGGGCTAGCTGCCCTGTTCCCTCTGTTTCTGTTTATGTTATGTATCGAGCTTAATGAGTATTTCTTTATAACATGATATATTCTTGAATGTATCTTCATCTATAATTGTATCTGTATCTGTATATGTATCTGCATTATTATTATCAGTTTTCTTTCTCTGCTGTCACATATTCGCTCGACAGCTTGCTCCTTCGCATTTCTTTCCTTTTCAACAGGTTTCCAGGGCTAAAGGGGAAGTGTGAAGAGAGTTATAATTCAACTTAGTTAGCTTTATAGCTTGTGATCGTTACTAATGTGTGACATTTCGGGTTTTATTCACGCTTTTATATTATGTATCCTGTAAACATTTTCTATTCAATGGAATGCAAGTGGTTTTATTTAAAATTTTGTACAAGTATATATAAATATATATATATATATATATATATATATAATTTAAGGATTTAAAATAAATAAAATTTTATAAGTTTTAAACTTATATAAAATTTTATACAAAAAATCTAAACTAAAAAGGTTCATTTATAAATAAGATAACCTATTCAAATAAAATAAATAACTTTTATAAAAATATTTATGATAATAATATATAATATAAGTTATAAAATATAATTGAAATTAAAAAGAAATTTAATTAATTACTTTTATAAAAGTTAAGGGGCTGTTTTGAAATTTTCCAAACTAAAAGGTTTTAAACCAAAAACCGGTTAAGGGACTAAACATGGCCAAATCAAACCTCAGGGACCCATCCGTAATTATCTCAGGGGCTACATTGATTCAAAAACAAACTCCAGGGACCAAGGTTGCCAATTCTCAATTCGCAATTGCGGTCACCTTCCGCATTGTCCGGCGGTCCGAGACATTTTCCAGCGACACCTCGACAGGGCTGTTCCCTGCACCTCGACAGCTGCTAAAGGCAGCTCTGGCCTCGTCTCTCCCACGTGAACAAAAGGCCCCGACCAATTGGTCTCCCCAACATACGGATCGTCTGATCCTGTTGGTGGCCGAGAACCCACGCCCGAATTCAAGCCCGACAGTCGACCTCCACGCGTGTTTGATAGCTTGTTAGCTTCGTCTCGTCGAGACGAGTGTCGGGACGTGCCTAATTGCACGTTTTGTCATAAGAAACGAGCTCGGCTATAAATAGCCATAGTCGGACCTGCACGAGCTCGCTACCCCTCTTCCACCCACTCTCACTCCAAATTGAAGGCACCATTGCATTCGTCGTCTCTGAGTGAAGCTTTGACCAGAATATCAGGGCCTAATTCCATCCCGAAACTTGAAATCACGATCTTGGTATTTTCGGACCAAAAGCCTGTCGACCAGACCCTTCGCGACCAGGTTCGAGCCTCAAATTCGTTCTGTTACCTTCTGTTACCCTCTGGCAAACTATCCTAATCGAAATCGCGGCAATAAACCGTCGATTACCGGGCAAACCAATGTCCTCGGACACGGTTTGCCGGTTTCCGAGGACCAGCGACCAGTTCGCATTTGAATGTTATTAATTAAACGGTACACACATAACCAGCGATGAGCAGTAGCCCGGCTGGTTATGCGTGTGTGTGTTTGTGTTGTAGGTCGCGGGTTCGATCCCGGTTGGCCTTCGGCCCAAATTTTTTTATTCTGTTTTTATTTTATTTATTTATTTTAACTTATTTTAACATTCTTTTTATACAATAAAAACTAAAACGAGTCGGTTTACTTGTTCGTTTATTCTGGAAACCACTAAAATTTTTTTATACGCATTTAACCCACAAAAGTTTTTATAAAATAATAAATATTATATTTTTATAAATTTGTTAAAATAGTTCAACTTACAAAAAAAATATATATATAGTAATAATGATAATATAAATAAATAAATAAATAGGAACTTTTATAAATACATAATAACTACTTATTTAAAAATAAAAATATTTTAACAATATATATATATATATATATATATAATTTTTTTAAGTTAAAGTTTTACCAAGTCATTACTATTTTCTACCATATTTTATACAAATAAATATTAAAGGATATTAATATAAAACCCATACACATTTAAATACGAATACGCACATACAAATAAAACATACAATAATACTTATCTATCCACATAGGATTTCATCGTGCTTAGGTTTCAACGTCCTTATCACCCGCACTCGTGGATTATCATATCCGCTAGCCAGGTGAGTTACATAGCCCCTATTTTACATTTTTACGCATTTTGGGGTGAAACATTATACATGCTACTCACTTTGTTTATACGTGTTATACATGTGGACTATATGCTTATTATCTTGGGTGTACATACATTTACTTTAAACACAAGAAAACCAACAGTAATATTAATAGATCTATTGTGCCTGACCAGCCCACCCGGTTAGGGTGTTTATTACTGCATACTCGGATATAGCCGCGTGTTATATTCAAACATATCGGATATAGTGGGTAACTATATTCAAACATACCGGACTTAGCTGTTGTGCTATGTTCAAGCGCGTCAAACAAGGTTTGAATTGTGATTAGATAAATGATACACCATATATATACTATGTTTAACAAGATAAACAATGAGTTGCAAAACGTTTTTATCTACTATTTATCGGAACTACAAAAACCTATGTACTCACCAACTTTTTAGTTGACACTTGATTTAAATAATGTTTCAGGTTTGGATATGTGATTGCTTGTTGAAGATTTCTCCACTTAAGAACTATGGACCTAGTTAAATAAATCAATGTTTTGAACTAAACTAGGTTATTTGAAATGTATTGTATTTGGATCTTTGTTGTCTTCAAATTTAATTAATGAATTATGCAACTTTTTAGTTATCATGTGCTTTTGAACAATCATTCCATTGTCCGCCTCGATGATTCCGCCATCGGTCGGGGTGTGACATATTGGTATCAGAGCCATGGTTATGGGGAATTAGGTTATTAGACACAATGACCTAGACTATAACCCTAGGACTCCCTTTTATGTGTTACGTGCTAAATGATTATCTGCTATGTGAATTATTTGTAGTTAGGTATTATTTGAATTTCCCTAAGTTTGGTACATGAGACTTATACACATACATACAAGGCTTTAAACATACGATACATACACATTTGACAAATAAACATATGCAAACAAATACACTACCCATCCTTATCCATACTCTTTCCATACTATTTGCAACATTTCTACACATTTTATACTCATAGACTCTCGAGTCTATTAAAATCTTGAAAATCTCGTCAACGACTTAATTTCTTGAAACCAGTAAAGGACATGTGCAATCTGGAAGGGTGACACCTGTACATTGGGTTTTTTGTCTAGGAAAGCATTTCGTATAAATCCACATAAACGGACCCGTATGCTTTCCTGGGAATTCCTGAAGTGAATGTTTACCTATAGGCTAAAGCATGTCTCCTTGAAAGTTTTGAGGAATTATTTAACGTTGATAAGTCAATGTATTCGCAAGGATACGATCCGAACTTAAACTCAAAATTTGGGGACATTATAGCAAGATAGGAAGAACTAGACGAACATGCAAAGCAAATCATTATTATGGGTGCACACGTAATAACGAATTGTAGTGCATGCAAGTCCCGGCAATTCCTACTACGCGAATAATGATCTATAACATCACGTTCTACCCGGAATAGATGGCATAGTATCCCCCAGTAACTTTGAATAAATACACATGCACTGGCACGCGTCTTGATGAAACCCGCTTTTCTGCTTACATTATTTCCCACTATGACTCATATATATCCATCTTATCTAAAATATCATTGTCTTTTCTTATGGTGTTAGAATGCCTCCTCGACGTGCAAACTCTTGCACTTCCAACCCGGATCTTGCTACCCTTCTTGCCCAGCTAGTGGGGCAAATGACCCAAGCCAATAACAACAGTGACGGGTCTCACAACATCCAAGGAAACGGTGGTACCAACCCGCCTTAATGCACGTTTAAGCACTTTAACTCGTGCAATCCTACAAAATTCTTCGGGACTGAAGGTGCTACCGGCCTACTGCAATGGTTTGAAAGCATGGAAAGCACATTCCTAAACAGTGACTGCCCCGATAATCTTCGGGTTCGCTATGCCACAAGTGTACTTCAAAAGAGAGCCCTCACCTGGTGGAACGGTGAGAAACGCACTCGTGGTGTTGAGGTTGCTACATCTTTATCATGGGATGATCTGAAGAAAGCCATGACTGATGAATTCTGTCCTCGAAATGAAATGAGGAAGCTCGAGACTGAGTTTTAGGATCTTGCCCAAGACAGCGAGGATAATCTGGCTTACACCACCCGATTTCAAGAGCTAAGTCTGTTGGTGCCTCATATGATCACTCCCCTTGCTCGGGGAATTGAAAAATACATGGGCGGGCTGCCTATGCAAATTCAAGATGCTGTGTTAGGAAGCAATCCTCCTACACTTGAAGCTGCTATCCGTGTATCCGCTACGCTATCCGAAAACCATGTCAAAGCCGGAACCTTAACAAGAAAGGGTTCCAAGAAGGTTGTCTCCACTCTTGCGGCCGTCAAAGATGTAAAACCCGAGTCTTCTAACCGCAAAAAGAAACGAAAGGGTCGAAACTTCGCAGCCGTAACTCCCGCTGTACCTGCTATTCAAGCGGCCCCTTTGGGTCAAAACCCGAAACCTTATCTGGGCCTGAATCCCCAATGCCAGACCTGCAAGTACCATCATCCTGCCAATTTACCATGCCGATTGTGTTCAAGATGCGGACGATATGGACACGTGGTCACTACTTGCCGTACCCGTCCTCCCGTCCATCAAGCTGCTCCAGCCAACCGCCCAATCTATCCGGCACCTCTCAATGGTCGGGCATGTTACGAATGTGGAGATCCAAACCATTTCTGTGACCGATGCCCAAAACTTCATCATCAAGGTGGTCCTCAAGGACGAGCGTTTAATATAAACGCTAATGAGGCTCAAGCAAACAACGACGTGATAAATGGTACGTTTCTTGTAAACAATCATTATGCATCCATTTTATTTGATACCGGTGCCGATAGGAGTTTTGTGTCTCTTGACTTTGAATCTCGACTTACTAAACAAAGAACGAAACTTGACAATTCTTATTCCGTGGAGATAGCAAACGGAAAATCTATTACCATAAATTCTGTTATCCGCGACTGCAATCTCGAGCTTAATAGTCATGAATTCTCCGTTGATCTCCTTCCAATGCAATTGGGAAGCTTCGATATTATAATTGGCATGGACTGGTTATCCAAGCACCATGCCGAGGTTATTTGCTACGAAAAGTGCATTCGTATACCTCTCCCTTCGGGTGACGCGTTAGTTATTTTCGGTGAAAAACCGTGTCGTGGTCTTGAACTCATGTCTTGCACATTAGCACAAAAGTACTTGCGGAAAAGTATGTTGCTTTCTTGGCCCACGTAGTTGACACGAAAGACAAGGGTAAGAAATTGCAAGATATTCCGATCATTCGAGACTTTCCCGAGGTATTCCCCGAAGATTTACCCGGTCTTCCTCCTCCTAGACAAGTGGAGTTTCGTATTGACCTTGTGCCTGGAGCAACTCCCGTGGAAAAAGCTCCCTATCGTCTTGCACCTTCCGAAATGCAAGAACTCGCAAGTCAATTACAAGAACTCTCATCCAAAGGATTCATCCGACCAAGCCATTCACCTTGGGGTGCTCCCGTGCTGTTTGTAAAGAAAAAGGATGGATCGTTTCGAATGTGCATTGATTATCGTGAACTCAACAAGCTTACAATCAAGAACCGTTATCCTTTACCCCGTATCGACGATCTTTTCGATCAGCTTCAAGGTTCAACATGCTTCTCCAAGATTGAACTTCGTTCCGGGTACCATCAACTTCGTGTTCTCGATGAAGACATTCCGAAGACTGCCTTTCGGACTAGATATGGTCACTACGAGTTCATGGTCATGCCCTTCGGTTTGACTAATGCACCTGTAGTCTTCATGGACCTCATGAACCGTGTATGCAAACCTTATTTGGACAAGTTCGTGATCGTTTTCATTGACGACATTCTCATCTATTCTAAAACGAAAGCGGAGCATGAACAACATCTTCGTTTGATTTTGGAACTCTTGAAGAAAGAACAACTATACGCCAAGTTCTCCAAGTGTGAATTCTGGCTAAAAGTTCAATTTTTGGGACACATAGTCAACGATAATGGAATTCATGTGGACCCGGCAAAGATCGAGGCGATAAAGAATTGGAGTATTCCTAAGACTCCTACCGAGATTCGTTCATTCCTTGGACTAGCAGGTTACTATCGTCGCTTCATCCCAAATTTCTCCAAGATTGCGGTTCCGCTCACTGCCTTGACTCATAAAGGTAAATCTTACGAGTGGGGACCCAAGCAAGAGGAAGCTTTTCAAACTCTCAAGCACAAGCTCTGCAATGCTCCTATTCTAACACTTCCTTGTGGTAATGACGACTTTGTCGTTTATTGTGATGCATCCAACCAAGGTCTTGGTTATGTTCTAATGCAACGTGGCCAAGTAATTGCATACGCATCACGTCAGCTCAAAATCCATGAGAAGAACTATACGACCCATGATCTCGAGCTTGGTGCTGTCGTTTTCGCCTTGAAAATTTGGAGACACTATCTTTATGGCACCAAATGCGTGGTTTTCACCGACCACAAAAGTCTCCAACATATTTTCAATCAAAAAGAGCTTAATATGAGGCAACGACGATGGGTTGAACTTCTTAACGACTACGACTGCGAGATTCGCTACCACCCCGGCAAAGCAAATGTTGTAGCCGACGCCTTGAGTCGTAAAGAACGTAGCATGCTTCATAGTGTTTGTATTCATAACGATATCCAAGCCCGTATTCTCCAAGCACAACACACCTCGGTTACCGAGGGAAACATGTATCAAGAGATGGCATGTGGTGTAGAACTCTTGCTAGAAACCAAAGCCAACGGTCTATTGTATTACTTGGACCGTATCTGGGTTCCCGATCGCGACGACCTTCCTATATTTTTGATGAACGAGTCCCACAAAACTCGATATTCGGTACATCCCAGAGCTGATAAGATGTACATGGGTCTTCGTCAGCAATATTGGTGGCCCGACATGAAAAAGGATATTGCCCTCTTTGTGGCAAAATGCTTAACTTGTTCTAAAGTGAAGGCCGAACACCAAAAGCCTTCCGGACTCCTCGAACAACCAGAAATTCCCATGTGGAAGTGGGAGAACCTCACAATGGACTTCATCACCAAACTTCCACGCACTTCTAGTGGGCACGATAGTATCTGGGTTATTATCGACCGACTTACAAAGTCTGCTCATTTCTTGCCTATTCGTGAGGACTATCGAGTCGAGAAATTGGCTCGTATCTACATAGATGAAATTATGAGTCGTCACGGAATCCCTTTGAGCATCATCTCCGATCGTGATTAGCGTTTTACTTCCCGGTTTTGGCAATCATTACAATCTGCGCTTGGTACTCGTTTGGATTTAAGTACGGCTTACCATCCCCAAACTGATGGACAAACCGAGCGAACAATCCAAACTCTCGAGGATATGCTTAGAGCTTGTGTCATTGACTTTGGTGGCAATTGGGATTCTCACCTACCACTGATCGAATTTTCCTACAATAACAGCTACCACACAAGTATTAACATGGCACCATTTGAAGCTCTTTACGGACGGAAATGTCGTTCACCGATTTGTTGGAACGAAATTGGTGAAGCACAAATCACCGGTCCCGAGCTTATCCAAGAGACCACCGATAAAATCTCTTTTATCCGTGACAACATTCGAGTAGCAAGGAGTCGGCAAAAGAGCTATGCCGATAAAAGACGAAAACCCTTGGAATTTCAAGTTGGGGATATGGTTCTCCTAAAAGTATCACCTTGGAAAGGCGTAGTCCGATTTGGAAAGAAAGGAAAACTTGCACCTCGATATGTGGGTCCATTCAAGATACTCGAAAGGGTAGGAAAAGTGGCCTACAAACTCGATCTTCCTTCAGAACTCAACAATGTTCATCCAACCTTCCATGTATCTAATTTGAAAAAGTGTCTAGCCGACGAAAATCTCCACATCCCTCTTGATGAAGTGCGTATTGACGAGAAAATGCACTTTGTTGAGAAACCCACGGAAATCATGGACCGAGAAGTCAAGAAACTCAAGCGTAGCCGCATCCCCATTGTCAAGTTCCGTTGGGAGTCTAAACGTGGACCCGAGTTCACTTGGGAACGTGAAGACCAAATGAAATCCAAATATCCACATCTCTTTTCATAGCCTCCGTTTGAATTTCAGGGCGAAATTCCTTTAACATGGGCATACAGTGACATTTCGGGTTTTATTCACGCTTTTATATTATGTATCCTGTAAACATTTTCTATTCAATGGAATGCAAGTGGTTTTATTTAAAATTTTGTACAAGTATATATAAATATATATATATATATATATATAATTTAAGGATTTAAAATAAATAAAATTTTATAAGTTTTAAACTTATATAAAATTTTATACAAAAAATCTAAACTAAAAAGGTTCATTTATAAATAAGATAACCTATTCAAATAAAATAAATAACTTTTATAAAAATATTTATGATAATAATAAATAATATAAGTTATAAAATATAATTGAATATAAAAAGAAATTTAATTAATTACTTTTATAAAAGTTAAGGGGCTGTTTTGAAATTTTCCAAACTAAAAGGTTTTAAACCAAAAACCGGTTAAGGGACTAAACATGGCCAAATCAAACCTCAGGGACCCATCCGTAATTATCTCAGGGGCTACATTGATTCAAAAACAAACTCCAGGGACCAAGGTTGCCAATTCTCAATTCGCAATTGCGGTCACCTTCCGCATTGTCCGGCGGTCCGAGACATTTTCCAGCGACACCTCGACAGGGCTGTTCCCTGCACCTCGACAGCTGCTAAAGGCAGCTCTGGCCTCGTCTCTCCCACGTGAACAAAAGGCCCCGACCAATTGGTCTCCCCAACATACGGATCGTCTGATCCTGTTGGTGGCCGAGAACCCACGCCCGAATTCAAGCCCGACAGTCGACCTCCACGCGTGTTTGATAGCTTGTTAGCTTCGTCTCGTCCAGACGAGTGTCGGGACGTGCCCAATTGCACGTTTTGTCATAAGAAACGAGCTCGGCTATAAATAGCCATAGTCGGACCTGCACGAGCTCGCTACCCCTCTTCCACCCACTCTCACTCCAAATTGAAGGCACCATTGCATTCGTCGTCTCTGAGTGAAGCTTTGACCAGAATATCAGGGCCTAATTCCATCCCGAAACTTGAAATCACGATCTTGGTATTTTCGGACCAAAAGCCTGTCGACCAGACCCTTCGCGACCAGGTTCGAGCCTCAAATTCGTTCTGTTACCTTCTGTTACCCTCTGGCAAACTATCCTAATCGAAATCGCGGCAATAAACCGTCGATTACCGGGCAAACCAATGTCCTCGGACACGGTTTGCCGGTTTCCGAGGACCAGCGACCAGTTCGCATTTGAATGTTATTAATTAAACGGTACACACATAACCAGCGATGAGCAGTAGCCCGGCTGGTTATGCGTGTGTGTGTTTGTGTTGTAGGTCGCGGGTTCGATCCCGGTTGGCCTTCGGCCCAAATTTTTTTATTCTGTTTTTATTTTATTTATTTATTTTAACTTATTTTAACATTCTTTTTATACAATAAAAACTAAAACGAGTCGGTTTACTTGTTCGTTTATTCTGGAAACCACTAAAATTCTTTTATACGCATTTAACCCACAAAAGTTTTTATAAAATAATAAATATTATATTTTTATAAATTTGTTAAAATAGTTCAACTTACAAAAAAAATATATATATAGTAATAATGATAATATAAATAAATAAATAAATAGGAACTTTTATAAATACATAATAACTACTTATTTAAAAATAAAAATATTTTAACAATATATATATATATATATATATATATATATATATATATATATATAATTTTTTTAAGTTAAAGTTTTACCAAGTCATTACTATTTTCTACCATATTTTATACAAATAAATATTAAAGGATATTAATATAAAACCCATACACATTTAAATACGAATACGCACATACAAATAAAACATACAATAATACTTATCTATCCACATAGGATTTCATCGTGCTTAGGTTTCAACGTCCTTATCACCCGCACTCGTGGATTATCATATCCGCTAGCCAGGTGAGTTACATAGCCCCTATTTTACATTTTTACGCATTTTGGGGTGAAACATTATACATGCTACTCACTTTGTTTATACGTGTTATACATGTGGACTATATGCTTATTATCTTGGGTGTACATACATTTACTTTAAACACAAGAAAACCAACAGTAATATTAATAGATCTATTGTGCCTGACCAGCCCACCCGGTTAGGGTGTTTATTACTGCATACTCGGATATAGCCGCGTGTTATATTCAAACATATCGGATATAGTGGGTAACTATATTCAAACATACCGGACTTAGCTGTTGTGCTATGTTCAAGCGCGTCAAACAAGGTTTGAATTGTGATTAGATAAATGATACACCATATATATACTATGTTTAACAAGATAAACAATGAGTTGCAAAACGTTTTTATCTACTAGTTATCGGAACTACAAAAACCTATGTACTCACCAACTTTTTAGTTGACACTTGATTTAAATAATGTTTCAGGTTTGGATATGTGATTGCTTGCTGAAGATTTCTCCACTTAAGAACTATGGACCTAGTTAAATAAATCAATGTTTTGAACTAGACTAGGTTATTTGAAATGTATTGTATTTGGATCTTTGTTGTCTTCAAATTTAATTAATGAATTATGCAACTTTTTAGTTATCATGTGCTTTTGAACAATCATTCCATTGTCCGCCTCGATGATTCCGCCATCGGTCGGGGTGTGACATAATGTACTGTACCAGTTATTAAATTATTAGGACTAAATATTTTGTAAATTCTTTCGAATATTTATAATATGTCTTTTTGTCTCTGATTCTTTAATAAGTGACACGTTAGCCCTATCCGGGTTGGGGTGTTACAGTTAGAGTCTTTCATTTGTGATCTCTTGATTTCTTTAGTAGTTTAATCAGTTGTGTAGAAAACCCCCAAACGAATCATTCATAGTTCGAGTCAGATTATAGTTTAATTATTCAGTGTCTCTAGGGTTCGATAATCAGGTTTACCATTAAGTTGTGCTACAGTCGATAGGTTCACTTGCCTGTCAGTGCATTCTAGTTCATAGGTATTCCATTTATTACTTAGGAGTCTAGATTAGGTTTTTATTTATAGTTTTTATATACCGTCTGGGCGACATCAAGTTTTGGCGCCGTTGCCGGGGACACTTGGCAATAGCAACATTAGCTTTGATTAGTTTTTTGTGTGATTTTTGGTTTATTTTCTTTCTTTCTTTTACTTTGAGTCTTAATTGTGTGCTTTGTATTGTTTGTTTCGTGCGTGTCTAATTTAGGATTGAGTCTTTCTTATTTATTTTTGTGTCTTTTAGTTTATGCAACGTACTCGTTCGCAGGGATCGCCACAGTATTCATCTTACGAAGAGGCCGAACAAGAGCTTCACGAGCGCACCCGGGACTTCCAGGAGCGTTTGAAAACGTTGTGCGAAAACCAAGTACGTTCTACTAGCCCAATTCCCTTTCCTAAAATAGGCGACGCTGACACACCAGAGAGCCAGTGATGGGGTCACCGGGGCGAGATATTCAATCACCCGCGCCACTATCCCTAATACCAATAGTTGGAAGATCCCATCACATGTCATGAGTACGATCACTCATTCTACTCAGTTCCATGGCCTTGAGGATGAGGATGAGGATGCATAAGGACACCTGTCCCGTTTCGTGTGTATATGTGATACCTTCAATATCACTAGTGTGTCTAAGGACGCAATCTACTTGCGTCTCTTTCCATTCTCGCTCTCTGGGCGTGCTCCACTTGGATTGATACCCTCCCCGACAGTTCCATCACCACTTGGGAGGACTTACAAGCCAAGTTTCTTAAAAAGTACTATCCACCTTCCGGGGCCGCTCGCCTTAGAGACCAAATCCACTCCTACCGGATGGACCCTGACGAGCCTTACCACATGGCCTGGGAGCAGTTCATCGCGTTGTTAAGCCGATGCCCCCAGCATGGTCTTTCTAACTGGGCAATAGTGGAGAAGTTCTTCAATGGTCTCACCTTCGAGAAGCAGCAAATGTTCAATACTGCCGCAGGAGGCCATATAATGGATAAGAAGGAACTTGCTGAGTGCGAGGAGATGTTTGAGAGCTTCGCTCTCACTGAGCAACAGCGACCATCTACTAGGACTTCCATTCCTAGTGCTAGAGCACCCGCCTCTTCACCTAGAGGTATACATCAGGTCAACCCTGATACTAGCATGGCTGCTACACTCGCAGTAATGGCGAATGAGATCAAAGAGCTAAAGCTGAGTGCTCAAAGGTGTGAGGTGTGTAGAGGAGGCCACGACACCAGGACTGCCCCGTTAAGCAGCAGTAACATGTTGATTTCGTAGGTAACCAGAACCTATGATTCAATAACTATAACAATTCTAATGGCTCGGGATGGAGATCTGGAAACAACCTACCGGGGTTTAATGCCCGCCCTAATCAGCAAGGTGGAGGTGAAGCAGGACCAAGTGGAAGGAGCAGTGTGAACACTAAGAGGATTGAGGAGATGTTGGAGACTCAAACCCAAATGCTTTCCCACTTTGTGGTGAAGGACAAGGAGACTCAGCAGTGACTGGATGCTCATGATACCCTACTAAAGAATCAACAATCTGCATTCCAGGATCTGAAGTGCGCGGTGGGAGACATCGCTAAGGGTTTGAAGGATATCCAGGGAGGTTCGTCTTCAGGACCTAACGCTTCAGTGATGGCAGTGTCTACGAGGAGTTAAAGAGTAGAGGAGAGAGAGCAACCATCGGTGGAAGAAGAAGATAAACCGGTGGACGAGGAGATAGAGATGGAGAAGCCTGCCAAGAAGGCAGAGGAGAAGAAGAAAGGGGGTGAGATGAAGACCCCCGAGATTGACTTGAGCCATGTTCCCTACCTAGCACGCTTGTTGCGTCATAAATACGCTAGGGAATATGGTAACTTCCTGAACATGTTCAAACAACTCAAGGTCAATCTCCCGTTTATCGAGACTAAGTGAGCGATGTTCTGCGGTGGTTCAGAAAAAACTGCTAGAGAAACTGGCAGATCCAGGTCACTTCACAATCCCGTGTCTGCTTGGCGGTTAGCCCTTGAACCACGCGTTGCCCGACCTAGGTGCTAGCATCAATCTGATGTCGTATTCCATATAAAAGCTTCTGGACCTAGGATAACCTAAGCCAATGCGCATGAGCATATCCTTGGCTGACCGCTCAGTCAAGTATCCACGGGGAATAGTGGAGAATCTTTTAGTGAAAATAGATAAATTTGTCTTCCCTGTGGATTTTGTCATTCTGGACATGGATGTGGATGACAGAGTTCCACTCATCCTAGGGCGCCCATTTCTGCGCACTGCCAAGGCATTAATCGATGTCTTTAATGAAAAACTCACACTTCATGTGGGGGATGAGTATGTTACTTTTGATGCTGCAAATTCCATAAAGGAGGCTAGTAAGCAAAGCCACTATGTGTGCATGATTGATGCATTCATGGACCACCATCGGGACCCTAATCCAGGAGAGATAGAAGTTGGTGAACCCGCCCCTGATTTAGGAGAACCATTTGATTGAACGTTGGAGTTGGAAGAGTTGTTGAATGCACCTGATGAATACGGTGATGAGGTGTCGGATGATCTGCTGGAGAAGATGGCGGAATTAGATGAAATCATAGGCAAAACCCCAAGTGCGGGGAAGGTAGAGAGTGTTGAGGATCCCAAATATCCTGGTGAGAGCGTAGTGTTCATACCATTAGAGATACATATTCCTAAGCCCCTACCCATTATTGCTATTAAATCTGAGGGGAGATATACCGAGTCGACCCCTAAGTCTAGGCCACCCCGTAAGAGAACCCGGGCCCCGAGTGTCTCTTGTGAATTAAGGATAGTGCAAACCCCAAGTGTGGGGACGTTCAGGGGTAATAAACTACTTGGTTATATGATGCATGTTATTTTCGGACCGGGTAGGTTTAAGTTTTGGTGGAAAGACTTAATTGATAAAGGTAATGGAAGTCTAGTGGTTGGTGTCACACCCCCAATTTCCACTAACGGAGTTTTACCGTTTGGAAGGTGACAAACCAGGATCTCAGATATCAGTTACATCAAACGACACTATACGAGACTTAAAATGTCATAACATAAAAGTTCAGAGTTAATGCGGAAGCGTTTTAAACCAGAAAGTAAATGCGCAAAACAAACGCGCCTAAATTAAGTTTAATAAAACAAATGGATTGTTTTAAATGTTTGCATAAGAATGCAATGACAGTAGGACTCCATGCATGTCCTAGGTGTGCAACCTGTGCCTTAGCGACCTGAGAAACATGTAAGAAAAAGTGTCAACACGAGGCTGGTGAGTTCACAGGTTTCAAGTTTGCAATAAAAGAGTGTTTGCCAGATTATGTACATTCAATATGCATATCTATAGGTAGCTAGCCTATGTTCATGTCTTACTAAAGCGCTCGCAACCGAAGCTGACTGATTGTGTATTTGCCTCCTGCCAGGTCTATCAACTCTAGCAAATGTGAGTAGGCTAACATTTCACCCGTTCGACCTCCAATCGAGTTAGCGCGACTAACGCGGGTGGGGATTGTCAAACCCAGTAGTACTACTAAACATTACCTCGCTAAGATCCATATTAACGGTTCGATGTATGATGAGGACTTTCTGTGATAGTGTGTCACGCTTAGCCTCAACAGTAATAACATATGAATTACTATAATCTAAAATAGTTGTGTCATGTTTTCTCCCCCAACGGGAAAAACATGTAACATAATGTTTGTCTGAGTACTTGTTTCTCCCCCACGGGGAAAACAAGTAAAAATATGATAGTTGGTGTTCATGTTTGTTTCTCCTCAACAGGAAAACAAGTAAAATATGTTTGTGTGTAACCATGTTTCTCCCCCAATAGTAAAACAAGTAAAAAGGGGCCGTGAAAACTCACCTGCGTTGCGTAGTAGGTAGTATCACACAAGTAAGAGATTTGGTACTCAAGTGTCAGCCTGCAACGGCTTACGTATACCCTAGAATTATAAACAAAATGATTAGGGACACATTGGGGTTTGTGACGACGACACGGAAGATTAGAACGTCTTAAAACATTCTAAGGATCAATGAGTGGACGAACGTGTCCACGGGAATAAGGATTCTTTAATTTAATGATTAAGATAAATATGCTTTGTGTCGAACGTTTCTAATTACGAATAATATTAATCAATAAATATATTCGTACGTTTGTGCCTTTTAAAAAGATTAGGAGAATAATATAATTATATATATTATTTTTAAGTTCGTAGGATTAATGAAATAATCATTTGTGTGTCAAAAAATAATAAATATATTATTTTTATTCGAGGGTATAACCGAGGGTAAATAATATAAATAATTATATTATCTATAGGTTTGAAATATTACATTATATTCATAAACGCGGTGAAAATAACATAAATATATATATTATTTTTAATTGAGGTTACGCGGTCGAAAATAATATAAATATATTATTTTATTTGGAGTGGTGGTTTGAAAATAATATAACTATATTATTTTTAAAAGTGGGAATCGCAACATATCCTGGTTCCAAGTGGTTTCAACATACAAAAACTCGGTGTTCTTCCCCCTTGCGTGAACCGAAGCCAAAACCACCCCAAACCATCGGATTTCGATCGTGATTAGCCAAAATATCATAGGGTTTTGTTTATTAGTGTATTGCGAATTTGTAGGTGCGTTTAATTGCAGAAACACTGATTTTAGGTTTGTTAAATCTCTGATCGAATATGTCCAAACCCTAGATTGAACTTGGAATCAAATTGATCGATTCAGATAATGAAAAAGGTTGGATCCATAGGGCTTTTGTGAGCAAGACATTGTGAATTAATCCTTGTGGTTTAATTGGATTGAAATTGAGTGTAGATTAGGGTTCGGCTACACTTAGATCGCGATGAACCCTAGAATTTCATTTGTGTTCAATTCGGTGTTATAAGTCTCGATTAGGATAGGGCTTTTGATCTAGGCATTGAAACGAGTCAGATGAAGTGTTTGGTTACCTGTTTGGATATCAAATTGAAGGTGATCGACTAAAAGGACTTCCGACTTCGATGGGCTTAGTCTCCGGCGGCTCTGGTTCCCTCTCCATTGGAATTGAATGGTGTTACAAGTTTAGTGCGGTGCGAATGAGGTGTGCAGAGAGTTAGACTTCACAATGGAAGTCGAATTTTGTTGAAATCGATGATGTTTGTCCATGGTGTCGATGGTTACGGGTTTAAAGCCCATAATGGGATTAATTTGAATAATTAACGATGATTAAAGTCTTGATGATGGACGTTTAATGTCGTGAACGTGTGAAGTCAGTTACAAATCCGAACAAAATCGATCGTTGAGCTTGAATCGGATCAAGAGTGGTTACGGGTTTGACTCTAAAAGTCAACATCACCCAAAAGCACTAGACTTTGACTTTCAAGGTCAAACAAAATTGGGTTTGAGTTAATTACAGGTTTAGTCCCTCTAGTTTCATGCTTTAGAGTTTGGAACTTGGCAGAAAAGACCCTTGTGGTTTGAATTGAGTTATACCATGGTTAGTTGACTTATATAGTCAACATAAACTTGAATTTTGGATTTTGACTATACAAAGTCAATTAGGATTGAGTTTGGGCTAATTACACAATTAGTCCTTGTAGTTTGAGTTTGGATATTGATAGAATTAGTCCCTGAGGTTTGCATTAGGTTAACTAGGTTAATATTTAATTAGATTTGGTTAAAAGAGTTAACTTAAAAAGTCCGGGCTGTCACATCATCCCTTAGTTGAAAGAATTTTCGTCCCGAAAATTAAAATAAATTTTTTTTTGAGGTGTCACATCATCCCCTAGTTGAAAGAATTTCCGTCCCGAAAATTTGAATAGTGCCTTAAGAGTTTGACGTGGATTGTTTGAACAGATGAGGATGCTTGTGCATCATCTGATCCTCGCGCTCCCATGTGAATTCCGGTCTGCGTTTCAAGTCCCAACGAACTCTGACGATAGGGGTTTTACTGTGTTTAAGTGTTTTGATTTCCCTATCCATGATTTCTACCGGTTCTTCGACAAAACGCACTTGTTCATCGATGTGTAGTTCCTCAAGAGGAAGCGCGAGTGTCTCGTCTGCTAGACATTTGTTCCAGTTTGAGACATGAAAGACATCGTGTACACCACTAAGTCCTTCCGGTATGTCCAGTTGATACGCTACTGAGCCAATTCTCTTCACTATTTTGAACGGTCCAACATAACGAGGATTCAGTTTGCCTCATTTCCCGAAGCGAATTACACCTTTCCAAGGTGAGAATTTCAGAAGAACCATGTCACCTACTTGAAATTCTAACTGTTTACGACGCTTGTCGGCATAGCTCTTTTGACGATTACGAGCTGCCGCCATACGGTTTCTAATTTGAACCATCTTTTTGGAAGATTCAAATACAAGTTCGGGACCTGTAAATTGGTTGTCCCCAACTTCATCCCAACAGATAGGATATTAACATTTACGTCAGTACAATGCCTCGAATGGTGCTGCCTTGATCTGTTGTTTTAGGAGAACTCCACCAGAGGCAGGTGAGACTCCCAAGTGTTACTGAAATCAATCACACAAGCTCGTATCATGTCCTCTAAGGTTTGAATGGTACGTTCCATTTGACCATCAGTTTGAGGATGGTACGCCGTACTCATATCTAGGCGTGTACCTAAATCTTTTTGTAGAGATTGCCAGAAACATGATGTAAATCGAGCGTCACGATCCGAAATGATAGAGATTGGCACTCCGTGCTGAGAGACCACTTCCTTAAAGTAAACACGAGTAAGTTTTTTCCATTTTGTAAGTCTCTCTGATTTCTAAGAAGTGAGCGGATTTAGTCAAACGATCGACGATCACCCAGATGGTGTCGCATCCACTAGGAGTTCGAGGTAATTTGGTTATGAAGTCCATAGAGATTTGTTCCCATTTTCACATTGGGATCTCTGGCTGCTGCAGTAAGCAAGAAGGCTTTTTGTACTCCACTTTGACCTTTGCGCAAGTCAGGCACTTTCCCACACAGGTGGCTATATCCGCCTTCATCTTCGGCCACCAATATAGCACCTTTAGGCCATGGTACATCTTGTAAGAACCTGGATGAATAGGGTATCGAGATCTGGGAGCTTCATCCATAACCATTCCTCTTAAGTTCCCATACACTGGAACCCATATTCGCTCGGCAAGGTAGCGAATGCCATCTGATTTGACCTGCACTTGTCCTTCCATACCGCGTGTAGCTTCTAACGGTAGGTTTTCCTCTTTAAGAACTTCGAGTTGAGCACTTCAGATTTTGGTCAGGTAATCCGGGGTGAATAGTAAGTTGTAATGCTCGAAGTCGTTTGGTGTCCTTACGGCTTAGGGCATCGTCTACCACATTAGCCTTCCCTGGTTGGTATCTAATTGCACAGCCATAGCCGTTTAAGAGTTCGACCCAACGACGCTGTCGCATGTTCAACTCTTTCTGTCCAACGATATGCTGAAGACTCTTGTGATCGGTGAAGGCAGTGCATTTGGTACCGTACAAGTAATGTCTCCATATATTTATTGCAAATACCACGGATCTCAACACTAAGTCATGAGTCGTGTAGTTTTTCTCGTGGATTTTCAGTTGATGAGAAGCGTATGCGATCACTTTCTCGCGTTGCATCAGTACCCAACCAAGACCTTGAATGGATGCATTGCAGTACACTACAAAGTCATTCGTTCCCTCCGGGAGAGATAGGATAGGTGCATTGCAGAGTTTATGTTTAAGCAGTTGAAGAGCTGACTCCAATGTGTCACCCTAGTTATAGGGTTTACCCTTTTGAGTTAGGGCTGTGAGGGGTTGAGCAATCTTGGAGGATCCTTCAATGAAACGACGGTAATAGCCAGCCAATCCCAGAAATTGTCGCACCTCAGTTGGCGTTGTCGATGCCTCCCAATTATTGATTGCTTCTATTTTAGATGGGTCGACATGTATCCCGCTCTCGTTAACTACATATCCTAAGAATTGCGCTTCACGAATCCAGAATTCGCACTTGGAATATTTTGCATACAATTGCTCTTGTTTCAGCAATTCCAGAATCAAACGTAGGTGTTCCTCATGTTCATCCCTATTCTTGGAATAGATAAGGATATCATCAATGAAAATGATGACGAACTGGTCGAGGTACGGTTTACACACACGGTTCATGAGGTCCATGAACACCGCGGGTGCGTTGGTCAGTCCGAATGGCATGACCATGAATTCGTAGTGACCATACCTAGTCCTGAATGCCGTCCTTCAGATGTCCTCCTCTCGGACTCTCAGTTGATGATAGCCGGATCTAAGATCTATCTTGGAATAGAAGCTTGATCCTTGGAGTTGATCAAATAGATCGTTGATGCGGGGTAGAGGATAATGGTTCTTGATTGTCACTTTGTTTAGCTCACGATAGTCGATGCACATGCGAAAAGTTCCGTCCTTCCTCTTGAAAAATAGAACTGGAGCTCTCCATGGCGATGAGCTAGGTCTGATAAATCTCTAACAAATCTTGCAGTCGTGTAGATAACTGCTAACTCGCTAGGTGCAAGTCTGTACGGTAGTCGAGCAATAGGCGCTGCTCCGGGTGCTAGGTCAATTTGAAATTTAACTTGACGATGCGGTGGAAGACCAGGCAGGTCTTTGGTATGGTGTACTTAGCTTAGAATGTTTCTATGGTCAATGTCAAGTTCATGACCAGTCAATCCACGTTTACAGCCCTTAAGAATGTGAGTTGCTTTAATTATCTGTCCATCGACTGTTTCTATGGTGTACTTAGCTTCTAGTAGGGTTGGAGTATGACCGCACCAACATGAAGTATGTGAAGTCATGCTGAGACTTCTAATGAGACTCGCGCTTATAAGATAAGCTTCGGCCAATGCAAAGGCCAAGGGAAAAGAAGTTTAATGAGCTATAGATCCCAGTAACATAAAGGATGGGATGTCTGTTTAAGTAATCGCGTTCCAGTGATGGTTAGTTAGATTAAATCCCTGTTTTCTAATTTCATTAGAACAACTGGATTATTTTGTGAAGAAAGAAGTACATTTACAAAGTTGGATATCCTAGGGTATAAATCAAATTAGGCGGAGGATTAGTCACAGGATAAGGTAATAGGGTCAAATGAAATTTATCCTTGGGATGTAAGAAACAACGTGTTAGTTTAGAATGAACTCCTCAAATTCCACTTACATAGTTGGAGTCGATAAGTTTGCCATGAGATTCTTTTAGAGTTTCAATCAAGATGGTTTCTGTGATCACGTTTAGATGAGAGTCTTAATTTAACTAAGACTCTTACATGAGTGAAAATAACACGATGGGTAGATCACAGATTAGGACCATTTATCCACACACTAGGTTTCACCAGGACTTACATGCACCTCAAATTACTATTACGTGTGCACCCGTAATGATAATTTGCTTTGCATGCTCATCCTAGTTCTCCCTATCCTGTGTCATAACGTCCTTTAGCATGTATTGCTGAGTACAGAGTGTTGTCAGATATGATAAGTCACCGAAAAGCTTAGTCATCAACCATACTTTGATCAATTAGATCTCATATCCGGATGAGTAGTTGAGAATGGTTTGATCCGAGTATTCATTCGAGTTGAAACACAATACAGGAGTCCAATCCAGCGGATTGTAAATGAGAACATGGAACAAACATGTACATGAAATGCAACTTCGAGAAATGAAACTATGTCATGAATACAAGTTACAGGAAGCAGCAAAGTAGCCGTCCTTTCAACTGAGTCAAGATAGGGTTTGAATATGCGCTCTCAACTTTGTGGTCAATCTATTCTCAACAGAATATTGACCAAAGAAGCGAGCCCATGACTCGGAAAATTGATAACATCTACGTGTTAATGGGTTCTGCAATAATGCGTGCAACGGTCTGCCTTCACTCGGCGTTTTGTTCCTAGTGGGTACAGTAGGGACTCGCCTCCGACGATCCCCAACTCCCAAAGAGATATGTGCTAGCTAAGTGTCGTCCATAACATGGACCTGAGAAAGCGCACCAAACCCGACAGGTAATGGTGGTGTAAGTGACTCCTTCGAAGACTCCGTCTTGCTGCCCTCGGACGGGAGTGGATGTTGTTCTGGTGATTCCCCGAGTGTCGCCACTAGGATTGATGATGCAATGCAAATGATGTGTTCTTCGTCAAAAGAGGGTGATATGGATGTTGTCATCATGCTTGCAATGCAATATATGTATGGATACCATGTGTATCGTGTATGAGTGTCTGTGTTGTGTAACTAATGCATGTGTGTGGTTATAGTCTAGTATGAAATCCTAGTTCTCTATAACCAATGGCTCTGATACCAATCTGTCACACCCCCAATTTCCACAAACGGAGTTTTACCGTTTGGAAGGTGACAAATCAGGATCTCAGACATCAGTTACATCAAACGACACTATATGTGACTTAAAATGTCATAACATAAAAGTTTAGAGTTAATGCGAAAGCGTTTTAAACCAGAAAGTAAATGCGCAAAACAAACGCGCCTAAATTAAGTTTAATAAAACAAATGGATTGTTTTAAATGTTTGCATAAGAATGCAATGACAGTAGGACTCCATGCATGTCCTAGGTGTGCAACCTGTGCCTTAGCGACCTGAGAAACATGTAAGAAAAAGTGTCAACACGAGGCTGGTGATTTCACAGGTTTCAAGTTTGCAATAAAAGAGTGTTTGCCAGATTATGTACATTCAATATGCATATCTATAAGTAGCTAGCCTATGTTCATGTCTTACTAAAGCGCTCGCAACCGAAGCTGACTGATTGTGTATTTGCCTCCTGCCAGGTTTATCATAATGAATTACAATAATCTAAAATAGTTGTGTTATGTTTTCTCCCCCAACGGGAAAAACATGTAACATAATGTTTGTCTGCGTACCTGTTTCTCCCCCACGGGGAAAACAAGTAAAAGTATGATAGTTGGTGTTCATGTTTGTTTCTCCTCAATAGGAAAACAAGTAAAATATGTTTGTGTGTAAGCATGTTTCTCCCCCAATAGTAAAACAAGTAAAAAGGAGATGTGAAAACTCACATGCGTTGCGTAGTAGGTAGTATCACACAAGTAAGAGATTTGGTACTCAAGTGTTAGCCTGCAACGACTTACGTATGCCCTAGAAATATAAACATAATGATTAGGGACACATTGGGGTTTGTGACGACGACACGGAAAATTAGAACGTCTTAAAACATTCTAAGGATCAATGAGTGGACGAACGTGTCAACGGGAATAAGGATTCTTTAATTTAATGATTAAGATAAATATGCTTTGTGTCGAACGTTTCTAATTATGAATAATATTAATCAATAAATATATTCGTACGTTTGTGACTTTTAAAATGATTAGGAGAATAATATTATTATATATATTATTTTTAAGTTCGTAGGATTAATGAAATAATCATTTGTGTGTCAAAAAATAATAAATATATTATTTTTATTCGAGGGTATAACCGAGGGTAAATAATATAAATAATTATATTATCTATAGGTTTGAAATATTACATTATATTCATAAACAGGTGAAAATAACATAAATATATATATTATTTTTAATTGAGGTTACGCGGTCGAAAATAATATAAATATATTATTTTATTTGGATAGTGGTTTGAAAATAATATAACTATATTATTTTTAAAAGTGAGAATAATAATAATTATAAGTTATTAAACCAAACCCGAGCCTACGGGTTGTTTCCGGAGCTAAAACACATTAATGTATTATTATAATAATATAAGGTTTGATTTATATAATTAAATACAATTAAAAAGTCCTAAAAAAAAGAAATGCATGAGACCGATTTCAAACCCGGGTCTCCTGCGCACAAGCCCAACGATTTAGCCACTACGCCCGCTAGGGTCATCGCAACATATCCCGGTTCCAAGTGGTTTCAACATACAAAAACTCGGTATTCTTCCCCCTTGCGTGAACCGAAGCCAAAACTACCCCAAGCCATCGGATTTCGATCGTGATTAGCCAAAATATCGTAGGGTTTTGTTTATTAGTGTATTGCGAATTCGTAGGTGCGCTTAATTGCAGAAACACTGATTTTAGGTTTGTTAAATCTCTGATCGAATATGTCAAAACCCTAGATTGAACTTGGAATCAAATTGATCGATTCCGATAATGAAAAAGGTTGGATCCATAGGGCTTTTGTCAAGCAAGGCATTGTGAATTAATCCTTGTGGTTTAATTGGATTGAAATTGAGTGTAGATTAGGTTTCGGCTACACCGAGATCGCGATGAACCCTAGAATTTCATTTGTGTTCAATTCGGTGTTATAAGTCTCGATTAGGATAGGGCTTTTGATCTAGGCATTGAAACGAGTTAGATGAAGTGTTTGGTTACCTGTTTGGATATCAAATTGAAGGTGATCGACTAAAAGGACTTCCGACTTCGATGGGCTTAGTCTCCGGCGGCTCTGGTTCCCTCTCCGTTGGAATTGAATGGTGTTACAAGTTTAGTGCGGTGCGAATGAGGTGTGCAGAGAGTTAGACTTCACAATGGAAGTCGAATTTTGTCGAAATCGATGATGTTTGTCCATGGTGTCGATGGTTACGGGTTTAATGCCCATAATGGGATTAATTCGAATCATTAACGATGATTAAAGTCTTGATGATGGACGTTTAATGTCGTGAACGTGTGAAGTCAGTTACAAATCCGAACAAAATTGATCGTTGAGCTTGAATCGGATCAAGAGTGGTTACGGGTTTGACTTTAAAAGTCAACATCACCCAAAATCACTAGACTTTGACTTTCAAGGTAAAACAAAATTGGGTTTGTAGAGTCATATATTTCGTATAAGTTGTTGTCATTTATTGTATGTTTAAACAATTTTAGACTAGTTTACTTTCTGTCATTTCATTATTGTAATTTCAGTTTTCTGTAATTAGTTAAGTCTGGGCCATCGAAACTACTTAGTTTCGATTGAGTCTGTTCAATCGAAACTAGTAGTTTCGCTAGATGGTAGTTTCGACAGGTCTAAGTATCATTTGTAAATGGTTAATCGAAACTAGTAGTTTCGATTGACCATAGTTTCGATACCTGTCACTACTATAAATAGCCTAGTATGAGATTGTTTAGGGTGTGCGTAGCGGCTGTAACCCTGAACTTTCTCTTTCACATTTTGCTTGAATCAATACAATCTGCAGTTGTTTATTCACTGTGTTCTTACATTTTCATACCCTTTGATTGTTGATTCATACTGTGGATTAGCTGGTTATCTTCACCATCACTATTTCGTTTATCAGTTTCACCTCCATATACACAGTTTCCGCCTGTGTATGTGTTAAATCGATCATATCAGTGACATTCGATTAAATCTGGACCTACAATTGGTATCAGAGCATCAAGAACTAAAAAGGCCTCCAATTGGCTGGAAATATGATGCTGAAAGGAAGCTCTTTATCATCAGAAGATTTAGAGGGGGAGTTCAGCACTTCAAAAATATGACTGACTTCCAAACCCTTCCTTTCTATGACCTCAGGGATTTAGCAAAACTTCCACTTCAAAACCCTGGGAAGGTCATGATGGCTTATGACTTTGAGAAGTTTCTACATTCTCAAGTCAACAATGATTTCAAAGGAATGAAGCCTAGGAAAACTCAGAAGAAGATCTCTAAGACTAGGTTTCATCCTAAAACTAAAAAGCCATATGTGTTCCTAAGATACAAGCCTGCCCAAACACACAAGACTATCACTATTCCAAAATCTGTACCTGTCTAGCTACAAACTTTCAGAAAGTGGTTCTATAACCCAGTAATTGGCAGTGCAGTTATTGAATGTGAGGACAAGGAAGACATCACCATCTTTGATCCAATGGAGCTGTTAAAATTTCAACCGGAAGATCTGGAAGTACTTTTCCAGAATCACATTCAGGCTTACAGCGATGAAGATGAAGCTGATGCGAAGGCTTATCAAAGGCTTATCAAAGGATTATTGTGAATGATGTACCACGTGAAACCATGAGCAACATGGAATTTTTCAGATTAAAGGAAGCACATCATCTTCAAGACAAAGTTATTGATGAAAGAACCGTCTCATGTTCAGATTCCTCAACATCACAATCATCTTCATCTTGTGATGATTATTATCAGGCTAAGATATCTTGTAAAAACGTTTGTTTTAGTTGTGGTGCCTCAAATCATGTTTCAAAAAGTTGTAAATTAACAACCGCAAATCTTAATGAAGAATCACCTACCCAAAGTTCATTAAATTCATATGTGCTGCCTAACTCTTCTCACAGTAGGAAATCTAGGCGTAAAAGAATTAAAAATGCTAAAAATTATTTAAAACGAACTTGGAAAATTAAAAATAATGTTCTATTTGATGACCGTGCTTCATCAAAGGATGGTTTCACTTCTGATTCCAATGAGATGTCATATCCTGACACTAAAATCCCTTGATTGAAACATTTTTGGTCAAAACGTATAAATGGTTCGTTGTGTATAGGGTCAATCAAGAAGAACCGGCGATAACATCTGGCATGTAGATAGTGGATGTTCAAGGCATATGACTGGGCACTTTAACTTGCTGCAAGATTATCATCAGATTGATGGAGAGTATGTTGCTTTTGCTGGAAACCCAAGAGGAGGAAAGATTGAAGGACAAGGAACAGTATCAAATGGAGTAAATAGTCTGGAATTTGTCAACTATGTTCCTCAGTTAAAGTACAATCTGATGAGTGTTTCACAGATTTGTGACAAGGACTTTTGTGCTTTATTCAATTCAAAAGAATGTCTTATCTTAAAGCCGGGAGTGGTGATTCCGGAAGAACTCATTCTCATGCGTGCTCCCAGAAGATACAACACATACAGCTTGGATATGAACAACCCATCGGGAATTGAATCATGTTTTCTCTCAAAGGCTTCCGAAGATGAATCTTTCCTGTGGCATAAGAGGTTGGGGCATGTCAACTTCAAAACAATGAACCGACTGGTTCGAGGAAACCTAGTCACTGGATTACCTCTCAAAGATTTCACTCCTATGGAACACTGTATTTCATGTTCCAAGGGAAAACAACACAAATCTTCACATAAGCCTAAGACCACCAATTCCATTGACTCTCCTCTCCAATTGCTTCACATGGATCTTTTTGGTCCAGTGAGTGTCATGAGTCTTGGACGAAAGTCATACTGTCTGGTGGTAACAGATGATTTTTCTCGATTCACTTGGGTATTTTTCTTAGCTAAAAAGGATGAGACGCCAGAGATTTTAAAGACCTATCTGCTTCAAATTGAAAACCTCTTCAGTTTAAGTGTGAAGACTATCCGCAGCGATCATGGAACTGAATTTAAGAATGCAACTCTTGATTCCTTCTGTGAAAGCAAATGAATTTCTAGTCAATTTAGTGCACCTCGTACTCCTCAACAAAATGGTGTAGCTGAACGGAGAAACCGCACTTTAATTGAAGCTGCACGAACTATGATTGTTGACTCTAAGCTTCCCGTGACTTTCTGGGCTGAGGCAGTCAACACTGCATGCTTCGTGCAAAATCGGGTTCTTATCACTAAAAGCTGCAACAAGACACCATATGAGATCATGTACAAGCGCAAGCCAGTTATTGATTTCTTCAGAAAATTTAGGTGTGTGTGCACGATGCTGAACACTTCAGATCAGCTCAACAAGTTTGAAGCCAAAGCTGGTGAATGTTATTTTGTTGGATATTCCTCCAATCAACGTGCTTTTCGTGTCTATCATAAGCAGAAAAGAATAGTACTGGAGTCCATTAATATCAATTGGCATGAAAATAATCACACGGACGCATGAGACGGTCCCAATTGGCTATTTGACGTTGATTCAGTTTTTAAATCATTTAATCTTCCTGATTTCTCAATTGACTCAACTCATGCTAATCCTTATTTTTCTGTGAACAATTTAGGGAACTTAAATGATCTAGGTTCTTCCTCATCTGCTCAGGTTGAAATTCCTGTGGTTGCAAATGCTGAATCTAATATGGAGTCTTCCGGTTCTGGTGCAACAAGTGAAACTGTTGAAGACAACTCCATTCCAACAGTAGATGTTGCACCACAATCATCTGCTGAAGATCCTATTAATGACATTGCCGATCCTCCTGCTGAAAATCCACTTCTGGAGGTTGCCAATTCCTTGGCAACCGCCTTGTCTCATGGCAATGTAAGAAACAGTCCACCGTTTCCCAATCCACCGCCGAAGCCGAATACATTGCCGCAGCCCTCTGTTGTTCCCAAGTCAGATGGATACACCATCAGATGCTTGACTATGGGATCACATTCCATGAGACACCAATTCTGTGTGACAACACCGCCGTTCCTCATATCACCAAAAACCCCGTTCAGCATTCCAAAACCAAACACATTGAAATCAAACATCACTTTATCCGTGACTGTGTTGAAAAGAAGCATATTCAAATTGTTGAAGTCAAAACTCACAAACAAACCGCAGACATCTTCACAAAGGCTTTTGACTCTACCAGATTCGCCCAACTGGTGGAGATGCTTGGAATGATCAACTTTCAGTAAATTGTGAATAGTATTTTTTATTTTTTATTTTTATTTTTTTATTTTTATTCTGTTTACTTGTCAAAGAAATTCCAAAAAGATTTTATTTTTATGAACAGTTTTTACGCAAATCTTTTGGGGGAGAAATATTATATTGAAAAGAATTGCTGTGTATAAAATCTTACATGTGGTTTTGAGTTGCAGGAAGAATTGAATCTGACCTTTGAGAAATGATAGTGTCTGATCTCATCTCTTGGACATGGAATGGACCAAAAGCGATGGTGTTTACTGAGGTATAGCTGGTAGGCCCGACATATGGTTAAAACTTGTAAGTAGTGTGAAAACTCTAATACATATCTCATACTTGTGTGTTTGAACCCATTATTGAAACATCTAACCCATTTTTATATCTAAGAAAACCAATTCCATCAGATACAGGCTTACGTATTGGATTCCTATTCATACGCCAAGTGACCGTCAATATAACGATATTTACCACCGATGACCCTGTATGTTTTGCTTACGCAAAGATCTCGGGTGCTCATCCTTTTCCCATCCACTTGGATGATTTGACCCCGTCTGTTTTGCTTACGCAAAGATCTCGGGTGTTCAACATTTTTCTATCCGCTTGGATAATTTTACGACTTCTTCTGTTTTGCTTACGCAAAGATCTAGAATGCTCGTACCTTTTAATATCTACTTGGATATTTTTTATTTTAATTTTCTAAATCCACTTGGATATATTATTTTATTTTTGGTGGTACTTTGACATTACTAAGACGGTACCTTGGTTAATCAGAAAGAGATGATAGGATGAAGGTGGGTACTTCTTGAGGATTGATAGGTTTTCAAAATCATTTTATTTTAATATGTGGGGTACACCTTGTATAGTGCTTAAATGGTACCTTTTAATCACATGAAATCAAAATACAAACAAATGTTCGGGTTTACTTTGCACAAATATCAGCTATCTTCAGGGACTCACAGTAGTTAATTGCAAAAGGAAGTGTTTCAAGAGACTGACCAGATCTGATCTCATGTTGGATCTTTTTCAAGAAGAAAAAGTGTAAATATAATGTGTATATATGTTAGTCTTATTTCTGTTACTTTGTAAATATCGAAACTAGTTTGCTCTATCGAAACTACTATGTAAATATCGAAACTAGTTTGCTCTATCGAAACTACTCAGTAAATATCGAAACTAGTTTGCCCTATCGAAACTACTCTGTAAATATCGAAACTAGTTTGCCCTATCGAAACTAGTTGTTTCGACAGGGGTATTTTTGTCTTTTGTTCCTCGCAATTTAAACGCCTGCATAAATGAATCCCTCTCTTCATTTCTTATTCACTCGTCTTTTTTTTTTCGCAAACCCTATTCATCTTCTCCGTCTCTCACAAACCTATCAAGCCTTGGTCTGAGTTGCAAGATATCAGTGATTATTCACCTGATTTTCCCGTAGTCACCAGCGTCTCCATCATCAGGTAAAGTCACTATTTCATTTGAATGATTCTTGCGAATCAACAGACCTAGAATTTCAAAATTTCAAAATCAGTTCGACTGAATCTTCATAATCTCAGTCGTATCCGTGTTTGCATACATCTTTATCATCTGAGAACTCATTTTTTATGTGTATTCTTGCAGAAATCATACTCGCTTTCGGTAAGACGAATATCCGTCATTCACAGGCCACTCTAAAACCTTTCATTTAATTGTTTATATTGTCTGAAGTATAATGAATCGATAGGGGGTTTGGGTTTCAAAACTAGTTAGTTTCGATAAAGGAGTTCAACTCCTTCAAAAATTTTTCAAAAGTTTTTTAATCGAAACTACTGGTTTCGACACCCAAATTTGACCTAATCTTTCTATCGAAACTACAGTTTCGATAAATTCATCTCTATCGAAACTACTTAGTTTCGACATTGTTGATTTCAGAATCTTTACAAGTGTTGATCAAAGTTCATTGACCCTATCGAAACTAGTTAGTTTCGATAAATTCATCTCTATCGAAACTACTTAGTTTCAACAGTGTTGATTTTAGAGTTTCTATAAGTGTTGATCAAGGCTTGTTGCCTCTATCGAAACTAGTTAGTTTCGATACGTCCTTCTCTATCGAAACTACTTAGTTTCGACAGTAAGGATTTCTGATTTTTTCTAAGTGTTGGAATACTTAGTTTCGATATTCAAAACCTTTATTCATTGATGAATTTTACAGGTATGGATCTCGTATTCGTGAAGAGGCACAATGTCTGTGCATTCCTTAACAGCAATGATCCGAAAGCTGCTGAATTTATTCCTGTCTTAAATTTTCTGGCAAACTCCAACATAAGTTTTGCCATCAGCCACAACCTGCCGGTTTTTGAAGCAACTATAAGACAATTCTGGGAAACTGCTGAGATAATAACAATTGATGATGTGCAGCACATTAGGGCAACCGTACATGGCCAAGAAGTATTATTTTCTGAAAACACCGTTAGAGAAGCACTGCAATTAAATGACAATCCAGAAGCACCCGTTGAGTTCCCAATCTTCTATGTGAAAGAATGCTTTAGAAGAATGGGTCATCCTGATGAGTTTAAGAATGGTCAAATAATCAAGAATTCTTTACCTAGCCATTAGAGATATATAGTGCATGTGTTTATTCACTGCCTATCAATAAGGAAAGGGGGTTTTGATTCAGCTAACAGTACTCTGGGATCAGCTATTTTGGGATTAACAAAGGGAAGAGACTATAACTTTTCTGGTTTCATATTCACTCAGCTGAAGTATAACTTAACAGGAGCAGTAAAGGAGAAATTTCTAGCATATCCTAGATTTCTACAAATTATCATCAATCATCTTCTTCCAGAGATTCAACAAGGTGGAAACACTTTTGTTTTTGATAACATGATAGCCAAAACTCTCAGCTACATGAAAAGCACCAGCAAAAGGACCAACAGGGCGATAGCTGACATTCCCCTGTTTGGTCATGTCATTGGGGAAGAAGAAGAGTTCATTCCTGACATTGATCCTGACCTTGAAGAAGAAAACTTATCATCAGATGAAGAGCTGGAAGCTGAAATTGAAATAGACATTCCTGTTGTACAAGAAGAAGAACAGCAAATTCTTGAGCCTGTGATAGAGGCCCCCTTTGTTGAAGAAATACAAGTAGTTCAAGAGCTAGCAGTCATTGCTGAAACTGATGTACATGAGGTTGAAGTAGAAGCTGCAGAGTCAAGTGGGACTCTTGATGCAGGGATCTATGGATCAGACTATTACAAGTCTGATTCAGATAATAAAAAGGAGCAACTTGCATCTTCCTCTAAAAGACAAATTGAATCAGGGTCTGATTTTGAAGATGAGGACTCTAGAGCTAAAAGGATAAAGACTGGATTGGAGGATTTGTCATCCTCGTCAGATTCATCATTCACTACTCCAGAACCTTCCCCACATCCAACTCCACCTACCTCTCCACAACAGGCACCTATCCCTACACCTCCTACATCTCCACAACAATCACCCATCCATACACCTCCTACATCTCCACAACAATCACCCATCCATACACCTCCTACCTCTCCACAACAATCACCTATCCATACTCCTCCCACCTCACCACTTCATGGTTCAACCTCTCCTTTACCAAGAGTCAAGACTCTAAGTCTTGAAATGAAAAGACTTGAAAAGACTTCAAGATGATCTTCAAAAGAAAGATACAGAGATTGAAGGATTGACGTCCAAATTGAATGAAGTTAAGGAGGAAGTCAAAGACTTAAAGTTGGAGGTTGGAGGCTTACATACTCAAATATATAGTCAGCAAACTCAGCTGAAAACTCAACAAAGGCTGATAACAAAGCAACAAGAAGATTTCAAAGCCCTAGCTGAAACAGTTAAGCAGCTCAAAAACTCAATACTCAAACCTACACCTCAACAGCCAACCACCTCAACAGGACAGGGGAGACTACATCAGAAGTTGAACCATCATCTCCTGCCTTTGTCACTAATCCTGAATCTGCATTAATTATGTATACCGGTCACAGTACCAAGACAAAGGAGTCTGTTGAAATAAAGGCTGAGGAGATAGAGTCTGACCTTCCCTCAGCTAGTGAAAGAAGAGAAGCAAGGAGAAGAGGGAAGGGAGCTATGCCTGATATTGAAACTGTCATTCTGGATGAAGAAGATATACCATCTGATGATGAGCTGAATGCTCTTCTAGATGACATTGAAAACTTTGGCTATAATGACCTTCATCCATAAATTCTAACCACTGAAGAAAAGGAGACTGAACGAACAAGATATTTTACTGAAGAAGGTGATGAGATTCAAACACTATCAGATGAAGAAGATGTCCAGATTAACCTCATCAAAGATATCATTCCTGAACCAACCATTCCAGTATCTGAAACAACTCCAGCACAAGATCAACCTTCAACTGCACCTGAACCTCCAATCTCAAGAAAGTTCTGGTTTAAGAAAATAATTCAGGAGGAAACTCCTAGGACATATGAGTGGATAGCAGAGCATCAAGAACTAAAAAGGCCTCCAATTGGCTGGAAATATGATGCTGAAAGGAAGCTCTTTATCATCAGAAGATTTAGAGGGGGAGTTCAGCACTTCAAAAATATGACTGACTTCCAAACCCTTCCTTTCTATGACCTCAGGGATTTAGCAAAACTTCCACTTCAAAACCCTGGGAAGGTCATGATGGCTTATGACTTTGAGAAGTTTCTACATTCTCAAGTCAACAATGATTTCAAAGGAATGAAGCCTAGGAAAACTCAGAAGAAGATCTCTAAGACTAGGTTTCATCCTAAAACTAAAAAGCCATATGTGTTCCTAAGATACAAGCCTGCCCAAACACACAAGACTATCAATATTCCAAAATCTGTACCTGTCCAGCTACAAACTTTCAGAAAGTGGTTCTATAACCCAGTAATTGGCAGTGCAGTTATTGAATGTGAGGGCAAGGAAGACATCACCATCTTTGATCCAATGGAGCTGTTAAAATTTCAACCGGAAGATCTGGAAGTACTTTTCCAGAATCACATTCAGGCTTACAGCGATGAAGATGAAGCTGATGCGAAGGCTTATCAAAGGATTGTCTCTCTCCATGTCAAACCTTTCATTCCAAAGACATCTGAAAGACCAACTGCTTGATGAAGAGCTGAAGACAGTAATGCAACAGCTTAGGGGGAGATTGTAGAGTCATATATTTCGTATAAGCTGTTGTCATTTATTGTATGTTTAAACAATTTTAGACTAGTTTACTTTCTGTCATTTCATTATTGTAATTTCAGTTTTCTGTAATTAGTTAAGTCTGGGCCATCGAAACTACTTAGTTTCGATTGAGTCTGTTCAATCGAAACTAGTAGTTTCGATAGATGGTAGTTTCGACAGGTCTAAGTATCATTTGTAAATGGTTAATCGAAACTAGTAGTTTCGATTGACCATAGTTTCGATACCTGTCACTACTATAAATAGCCTAGTATGAGATTGTTTAGGGTGTGAGTAGCGGCTGTAACCCTGAACTTTCTCTTTCACATTTTGCTTGAATCAATACAATCTGCAGTTGTTTATTCACTGTGTTCTTACATTTTCATACCCTTTGATTGTTGATTCATACTGTGGATTAGCTGGTTATCTTCACCATCACTATTTCGTTTATCAGTTTCACCTCCATATACACAGTTTCCGCCTGTGTATGTGTTAAATCGATCATATCAGTGACTTTCGATTAAATCTGGACCTACAGGGTTTGAGTTAATTACAGGTTTAGTCCCTCCAGTTTCATGCTTTAGAGTTTGGAACTTGGCAGAAAAGACCCTTGTGGTTTGAATTGAGTTATACCATGTTTAGTTGACTTATATAGTCATCATAAACTTGAATTTTGGATTTTGACTATACAAAGTCAATTAGGATTGAGTTTGGGCTAATTACACAATTAGTCCTTGTAGTTTAAGTTTGGATATTGATAGAATTAGTCCCTGAGGTTTGCATTAGGTTAACTAGGTTAATATTTAACTGGATTTGGTTAACAGAGTTAACTTAAAAAGTCCGGGCTGTCACAGTTGGTACTGATTTGTTGATGACATGGAGAGTCGGGATACCACGCAGGATGAAGGCGGTTCTAGTTAAAATCAAGGAGAAGCCTCCTGATTAGGCTTGTTTGCCTCTCGAGCCAGCGCCCGAGTGTACAGTATGTTTAATTCTTTTGTTTATGTTTGTGTCATTTTGGTGTTTTTTCAGTTTGTGTGTGTCTTGCGCGGATTCGCGCTGGATTCAGTGAGGAAAATCATTAGGAACGGAGTTCCAGTAATTTTTACATTGGTTTTATAGTTGGAACAAGTCTTGAGAGGAATTAGAAGGAAAAAAGTTTGAGGGGTGAAAATTTTGTTAAGTATAAAAAACCCTCATAACTTTCTGTCACCAGAGCCTCTTCGCGGTACGCGAAGCTTTTGCTCCTAGTCTTCGCGGTACGCGAAAGACAAAAGTTGGGGCAGGCTTAAAAATTTCCTCCTCGCGGTACGCGAGGAGTGCTGCCCTATGCTTCGCGGTACACGAGGGATTCCTGGAACCCTCCTACTCCTTTGTTTCCCATGGTTTCCCGTACCCGCTACCACTCCCACCATTATTATCCACCACCATCACCACCATAACCACCACCATTCACAATCCATCCATCACCAATCACTATCCACCACAAATCATCTAAACTCCATTACCATCATCCATTACACCATCCATCATATCCACCAACCATGGGAAACTGAAGGCTCGTTCTAAGTGATTCACCTTGCTGTTGGCAGTCATGTCTATGTGTGTGTCACTCATCAGGTACGTGTCCCTCTTCTATCCTGAGTCTTATTGAGTCAGTTGAGTCGTTTATTTTACTTTGAGTTTGTACTTATGTCAGTTTAATGTCGTGGGTTTGTTTTGAGCTTTAATTTGCAGGTATTGATCGCTCCGCATGTACTCAATCTCCATTCGGGCGGGGTCGATTCTTATTTTATCTTGTTTGTAAAGGCAACCCAACAGAGTTTGTGCAGCCGCGACCGAAATGCTATACGGTGCGGACGTAGAAGATCAAAGTTGGACACACTTCAATGATACATTACCAGCTAAGTCTTCCTAGTTTATTTTTTTATTTTTAATTTATGTGTTTCTCAGCTCACATTGGGGACAATGTTTGTTTCAAGTGTGGGGATGGGAGACTTCGTTGAGTCTAGTTATTTAGGTTTGTTTTTCTTTATAAAAATACAAAAATACAAAAAAAATTGAAAATTTTGAAAAAAATGTCCTTGGAAATCAAAAGTTTTTGCATAATAAATGGAAAATGATAGTAGAACTGGTTCTGCTGTTGAGTTTAAATGAACATAAATAATAGAAAACGCGTCGAAATTGTGATGTTTTGGTAGATCCAGCCAACTAGTAGAGCTTAAATAGCCTGTGAGTGTTGTTTAGGATAATAATTGAATTAAATCATGAACTCTTGTGTGTACTCATCTTAGGGGTGTCGGTAAAACTGAAACTTTCAACATAGGGTGATAGGTACCACGATAAGCTAAAATTTAGAGGTTTTTTGAAATTTCTTGGCACACCACTCTTTTTTATGAAAATAAATCCGAGTTTCGGTGGCGCCCGCAATCCATAATTCCATATACTTGAGCTTAATTAATTAGAAATCTAAGTTTCTTTTACGTGTCACACGTCGTGTTCCAGCCTGATTGAAACACCACTGTGTTAGATTCTTAAGTGCTTCACTGATTAGAACTGTGGTCTATGTGTTAGCCTCTGGGATTGTGACTTGGTTGAAACGCCTCTAGACGAAAGTTCATTTACTTATTTTGATGCTCATATCCATTCATTCATTGGCCACCTTAATTTCTAAAACATGTGAATCTTAGTTTAACGTGGTGGGAAATCTATATGGTTTAACCCGTGCCTAAACATGACCTTGAGATGGGATTAGGTAGAGCTGTAGCTTTTGAGTGTGAGTTCCATAGAGTGATTGATATGATGTATAAAATGGAATTAGAACACAAAGCGGGCGCTTGAAAGTTGGTGGTTGGGTTTAATCGGACAGAAATACTGATTATTGCTTTTTAACGCGTGAGTATATTTGTGCTAATTGAATAATTGAGATTATAAAAGCTATGTCCAGTTATGATTCCATTGCAGGCTTTTTTGAGGACGAAAAAAGGTTAAGTATGGGGATGTTTGATGTAGTGCAAAGCACACATCTTTATTCCTAGTGTTTTCGTGTGTTTTAGTTAGTTGTACATTTGTTTTGAATCGTTTTTAGTTCATTCTGAGTCTTTGTAATGTTTTCAGGTGCTCGTGTGAAATATAAAGTCAAATCACGAAGAGACCGAGCAGAGGAGGAAGTCCAAAGAAATAAATGAAAATTATTGGAAATTACGTTCTTCGTGGTACGTGAAGGAAGAGGATCAAGTGCTCGAGGTACGCGAGGGGCTTGAGAAACCGGCCGACTATTTTGTTCCTCGTTGTACGCGAGGAACCCAGATGAATCTCTCGCGGTACGCGAGAGTTAGAAAATCCACGAAAAACCCTAATTTGCGAATTAAATAGATTTTGAATACCATAATGTGAAGAGTTCGACATTCAGCCGTCTACAGGGTTTCTCTGGGCGATTTTGGGGCTGAAGAAGGAGATTGAAGTGCAAGATCGAAGCTTTTGATTCCGGGTTTATTTAGTTTAGCTTATTCGGTTCTAAAGTCTTGATCTTTGGTTACAATCAGTTGGTGTTGGATTATGTTTGACTTGATTACTTCTGTGTTTCATGTTTTGAGTATGATCCTAGGCTAAACTTCATAAACTGCCTAGGTCATATGATGAATTCTTATTAAATTCTTGATTTTTATCGGTTTTTGGATTTAATTGATGGTTTATGATTGTGTAAAGATATTGATTTGATAATTATGATGATTATGCATGCTTAAATCTGTTTTGCGGTTGATTATAGTTCCGTATGCTATTTGTGAATGTATTTCAGTTTGGATAGCGTATCTAGATCATAAACTGTGTGTTTGTGATTGATTGTATGGTTTGCTAGACATAGTATCCCATAGGAGCTGTGATTGAGAGTTAATTAGATCTGAGTGTTCATCTTATCTCGATACCCGGAAGGTGAGAGGTAATCAGTTAGTCTTCGTTGTCAGGATTTCAAGTGTTAACTGTCCGAGAGGAAGTTGCCTTAGGTTCTTAGTAATTGTTGCTAGTCCGAGTCATAGTTTGTTGATATGAGATTACCCCGTGCATCTTTGATGTATTGTGGACAGTGAGACTGAGAGGTGATATGTCTGTTGGGTACATTATCATAGTTGGAGAGGCCGAAAGGTAATCCGACCATCTGGTGAGCATTTTGCATCTTTAGAGTTTCCTTGTTGGTGACACCTTGAGAGTGACTAGGGATCCACTAGGTTGTCTTTAGTTGTTATTCTTAGAAAACCAGTCCATCATAGTTTATTTAACCGGTAGAAGTTTTGGCTTTGTAAGTAGGATTCCGACCTAGGTAGTGTTCTTCTCATTCCTGTTATTCCCGAGTTCCTGTTCTGATAGTTAGAGTCGTTCATTTGTGATCTCTTGATTTCTTTAGTAGTTTAATCAGTAGTGTAGAAAACCCCCAAACCAATCATTCATAATTCGAGTCAGAGTATAGTTTAGTTATTCAGTGTCTGCAGGGTTCGATAATCCGGTTTACCATTAAGCTGTGCTACACTCGATAGATTCACTTGCATGCCAGTGCCATCTAGTTCATAGGTATTTCATTTATTACTTAGGAGTCTAGATTAAGTTTTTATTTATAGTTTTTATAGACCGTCTGGGCGACATCAGAAGTTCATAGACTTCATGAGATTCATTTATCTCAATTAGCACCCATTGAAGTTCATAGACTTCCTGAGATTCATTGATCTCAATTAACACCCATTGAAGTTCATAGACTTCAAGCACCATACACCCTTTGAGACTCAAGGTCTCAATCATTTACATTCATTGGGATTCAATTGATCCCGCTGTACAAACATAGTACCTTGGGAAGTTCAAGACTTCCATAAACACCAATTGTTACTCCAAGATTAATTCATATAACCACACATACAATGAGTAACTCATTTAAACCCCCAACACATATAAGCATGTTGTTCATCATAGATAAGAATCATAACAAGTTTGGTGCAGGCAAATAATTTTAACCAACTATGGGTGTTGGGGGCACAACCCTCACCCAAAAAATTACCCTAAGAAAATACCCAATGAGGGAGTGCCACCTCATTTTCACCATAATACCCTAAAGTGTTTGGGGCACAACCCTAATACCCTAAAGCTTTTATTCACGTGTACAACACCATCAAACCAAGCTTTCATTCACGGGTAGATATACCCGCACCCCTTACCCGTGAGCTTACCCGAAGAGATGGCGTCGGTGTACCCGTGGTACCCGCACCCTTACCCAAAGGGTGCCCCCAATACCCTAATAAGTAAGTGTAGAAAATTAACCTTTAGTTGATGAATCTCTCATTTTCCTTTCAACCTCCTCTCCCTTGATTTTTTATAATCAATAATCATAACTTGGTGTAAGGCCCCAAACCCGGGATGCCAGACGATGATCTTCGGGTAACTCATCTCGCCAAGCTAAGCATCCACATTCATCAACAACCACCTACACTTAACTGATGTGCATACTAAAAATCAGCAACGCTGAGTGAGTTCTAACGTTTACTTTAAATCAATCATACAAAAGATTTACTAATACATACATACAGTCATTAAGACAAAACTTTACATACTTTACCTTTCAAAACAATTTAAAACATTCATGTGATAACCGTCAATTCCTCTTTACTGTACTGCCCTCATGGCTAACATCCATGAACCGGAAAATACGTTTATCCATCAATTCCTTTGTCACTACTGTACCGCCCTCATGGCTAACATCTATGAACCGACGAATACCTGGTTAATGCCCACATGGCTAACATCCATGAACCGACATTACCGCTTAACATGGTATGGCCCTCGCGACCAATACCGCTTAACAATGCTACAGGGAGGTTGCGTAGACCTTCCGAGCAACCGCCGTCACTCATCTCAGTTGCACAACTGTTAACGAGCCACCAAGGCTCTTACTAATGGGTAGCACCCATAACTGACATCGTGTACAAGTAACATCTGTCCCAAGGACCTTAACAAGCTGGTACACTTTCTCGTAGGAAAACTATTCACTTTCAGTTCATACAACTTTCTTTAACTTGATCATAACTTTAACATGTATTATGTCTTTATTTATGTATATGAAAATATAGTAAAAGCTTGCCATAAATACCTTTGCTTTCATTAAAATATAGCTTAACACATATATCATGCCTTTGTTTATGTATATAAAAATATAGTAAACGCTTGCCATAAAGATATATCTTGGTTTACTTAAAAAATGCTAACACGTATATTATTCCTTACTTTATGTATATGAAAATATAGTAAACGCTTGCCAATAATATTGTTATGCTTTGCTCAAAACGTACATTTGCCTCTTTTAAACTTTACCGTAGAACATAGCTTTTCACTTTGTTTATTAATATAAAATATGTAATAAACATTTTATACTAAGCATGCACACCACCCATAAAGCAGGCAGAAAGGGGATTAGAACTCACTTGGTATCTTAGCGGGAATGTCCTACTAGAATCTCACATTATCTGAACAATCATAACAATTCAACACATATCAGACTCAACCCAACACCGAACGTTTTCACTATTTCTTACCAGGCGAACTTAGGTCAAGTTCGCCTCCCTTAAACTTGGCAAACTTGTTAGGAAAACTTAACAATTTTGCTAGATAACACCTGGCGAAATTATCAAGCGAACCTGATAACCTCGCTAAGCAATACCTAGCAAACTTGCTAAGCGAATATAACAAGTTTGAAATTTGCATGGCCTGGCGAACTTGAATAAGTTCGCTAGAACAGGGTCTAGCGAACATACTAAGTTCGCCCATTCCAGACCCGACGAACTTAACAAGTTCGCCTGCGTGCCCTTCTTCCCCGACCAAAACCCTAATTTGCATTAACTTGGCGGCTACAACCTAAACTCGTCAAGACTCAGACTTTTTACGTTCAAAACACTTGTTAGGCACCCTAGAGTATAGATCTATTATTTGTTTTGAAATAACAACGTATAATTCGTTACTTTCTCATCAAACTCGAAACCCACCAAAACCTGACATAAAAACCAAGATCTAGGGCCGATGGCTTACCTTCATGTGCTCCTGGTTCGATGGTGATGTTACTACAGTGCTCCTGTAGCTAACCCGACCCTAATCCGAGCTCGATCCTTGAATTTCTTCACCACTCTCTCCACTTTCTCACTGTAACTTCTCTCTAGATTTGTCACAAATAAGGAAGATGATATGGATGGGGGTTGAACTAAGGGTTTTATGGGCCCATTATTCATCCTTTCAGCCCATGCACCCAATCCCAAAACCCCTCCCATTTCCCTTTTCCTTGATCCATGTAATGTTGCTAAATATGGGATGTTACACTTGGTCTATAAACCATTAACACACTACATGACCACTTAATAAATCTAATAACATTCCTAAATTGTTAGATTATTAGAACATCAATCTCAATTGGTCATTTGCATATCAAATATATGCATATTTACCCCAATTCACCATTGTCACACTCGTAACCTAGGGTGTTTATCTTTCCAGAGTAGTACCTTCAACAGGAATGTTCCCAGGAAAGAATGACGGTCCAGGAGGGATTTATACACCACTCTTTTCTTAGACAGAACATTATGTTTGTCAGATAACTATATATTGGTCAGAAGGTTACCCTCTGCTTACTGTGACGTTGATACCAAAAACACACAGCGGAAGACTAACGTCATAATTACTTCATTTCATATATAATATTGTTTTACAATAAGGATTGGCCGAAAATACAACATATTGCTCCTAACAGGAACATATAACCCTGGCCTTATAGTTCTCAAGAACATGCCATCAACTCAGGTCTTACGATTATACAGGAACCTGCCCTCTGTCAAACCTATCCAATACATAGCACTTGTATGTCTCCTGGAATGCCAACTACAAGCTAGTGGTCACATGTGCTCAACAAATATTTGGATCAGCACAAAGCTGGTGAGTTCATAAACAAAATCATGTTTTCATAACTTGTATCCATGATATAAAACACCCCAGGACCTCAGCTTTACTCGAGTCTGGGTCTAATAATCATCCATCCCAAACCCTCACCTAGTAACCTGAGCTTTACTCGGGTTCTGACTCCATGATATATATATACAGGTGACTCCGTGGCTTCCGGATACAAGTCCAGCCAAATACGAGAGGATCCGTCTAGCCCGTCAGTCCCACCCAACATGGCCATAATAAGTACTTATTATAGGATATATATATGCGAAGGATATTGGGATCTCAGACAAAAATCATTTACAAAAACATTTTATAGAGCACAGTTTAGAGGAACTCACCTCAAGCATGACCTCCTTCTAGATCAATATAACAATTAACACCTTGAAAGAATCCTAAATCATATATGATATTATCATAATCAACATCCCTATCTTAGGTTTACACAAAAGAACCACAGGGTGTTCGGAAACCTTATATCGACACTATCTACGGCAGTTTGCAGATGATTTGCGAGAAACCGAACTTTTGAGAGTGGACTGGGACTTGTGAATTCGTGCACTAGAGCTTGAGTGTGTGAGAGTGGAGTATATTTGTGTTTGCAAATGGCTGGGCTCGAGCTATCTATTTATAGGGTGAAAACGGACCCGTATCGGACCGTTAAGCAAGAGGGTAGCGGTCCGCTACCGCCCTGCTTGCGTCAGCCCTACACGCGTCGTCTCCGTAGCGGGCCGCCTTTCTTTTGCAGCTAGCGGACCGTTACGGACCTGGCTAGCGGTCCGCCACCATGCCACGCGTCAGATTTCACCGACGAGTCATAGGTACACGTGTCAGCACCAGGTTCATCCCTTCCTCTACACGTAGCGGACCGCCAAGGCTCATGGTAGCGGTCCGCCACCCCCTTTAACTTTAAGATTTTTCACTATTATCCTCCGACTTTGGAGAACTTATAGTTCTACCACTGAACTTTATATTTTTACAGTTTTAGCCCCTTATATTACATGGGAATTATTCGAGTGTTACAACCATTCAACCCGTTTGACCCCGTTTGAGTCAAACTCCCAATCCACCAAATTCATCATTCAATCCAATTTCTTATTTCACCAAGTTTATTTATGAATTCCAATTGTTTTTGGTTCATTATCAATATAAACACTTCATAATCCCTAACATTCCATTCTTACACTCAATTGGTCAAAACACCCCAATTTCTTGAACATGAACCCTAGAATTTCATTATGAAATTAATGATCCCCAACACCAAAACACTACATTAAAACCTCTAATAAAGATGTAAAGCAAATCATTCCACCAATTGATCCATTTAGCGTTTTCTACCAAAACCCACAAAAAACTCCATTAATGGAGGTGTAAGAGATTAAGATGGAGAAGAGAAACTTACTTGATGTTTGCTTGAACCACAACCACATTCAAATCAACAATCTTTTACACTCTAAATCGAGAAATCAAGTTCTTGGCTCTCCCTTTTCTTCTCCCTTTGCTTCTCACGGCAACACATACACCCACACATTCAAAGTGTCGTGGGTTCTCCCCCCTACAAATCCAGATTTTTATTAATTTTACATAATAGCCCTTTAAACTTCCCCATTTACCCCTTTTTAACCAAAAGTCAAGTGTTCACCCATGAACATTTAGTCCAAGACTTTGTTTTATTAACTTTCCACCCCCACAATATGTTCCAAACATATAATATCATATATTTAAAAGTTGGTTTGTTACACCTTCACGAATTTTAAGTGTCTCTAGCACATGTATTTAAAGAGACTTCATGCGTTACACTGACCTATTGAAAATCTAAAAAGTATAAAAAAAATCTCTTAAGTAATCTTCTATTCGTATATTTCATTTATTTGAGAGATCTAGATCAATACGTTCAAAAGAACAAGAGTGTTGGTGTTACAAATTCTAACATTTATTATCAAATTCTTGTATGTCTTTGTAAATGGTCTACCAAGTTAGTGAGAAGTGTAAATATGATCACTACCTAGATATAAGAAGAATAAGAGGTGCCCACTTTTTAAAATTGAGAAGTTAAGTAATGATCCTTTCCATATTTTAACAAGGGAGATGTATAGGTGATCTATACCTTATTGGAGATAAACTACAATGATCGTTTCCCTATTAGAGGGAAGATAATTGTGGTCTCTCCTTATTTAGAAAGAAGACTAGTGAATAACCACTCTTGGTGGGAGGCCAAGAAGTGGATGTAAGGTGGGTTAGTTAACATCCACTCGAACAACTATAAATCCTTCCATTCATGTGGTGATATCTCTCTAACCTTAAACTCTTTACGTATTGTTTTCTATATCAGATAAAAATATATTATTAGATTTATTGTGATTATTGTTAAAACCTAGAGAATTAGTGACCACCTTTTGATTTTTGATTGTTGGTAAAGTCTTCTTCTAAAAAATATTTTGATAGTTGAAGATCAATTGTAGGTGAGTTTAAAGAATGAAATCAACACACAAGAAACAATGATTTATACTAGTTTAGGATGATGATAACAACCCCTCCTTACAGCCACTCATTGTTATACACCAAGAGTTTATCTTCACTAATTAACTTCTCGCTTAAGTAAGATAGTGATCACCTTTACATCTTCTCACTAATGTGGCAGTGATTACGCTTTCATCTTCTCACTAAACGGGTAGTGATCACCTTAAAATTCTCACTATTAGGGTAGTGATCATCCAATAAACTTCACATTAATAGAGTAGTGATCACCTATTCAACTTCTCACTAATAGGGTAATGATCACCCCTTATACTTCTCACTAAGTGAGTACTGTTCACCCTTACATTCTTGTCACTTAGTCATGGTAGTAATCACCATTTTAGTCTCCCTAATATTTGTTAGGTTTTCGTCTCATTGAACCTCATAAACACTTCACTCAATCACTCATGGGTGGTGACTATGAATATAACAATAAATCTCTCAACCACCTCATTTCTTGCACCTCTTATGATCTCTCTTGGTAAGGAAGGTATTTTTTTTTGCTCGAGATCATCTAGGATATATGAATACGTAAGGGTAATTTAGAGCTTCATTTTAACAATATGCTATTTTTCAAAGTGTGGAGATGGCTTGCCTTTATAGCTAAGAATAAAGAAAAAAAACAAGACTAATCCATTAACCGGATGACCGTACACTGTCTACTCCCAATTTGTCTCTAAATATTAATCCATTGTAATGTGTACAAGATTTGATTTTAAGCATATTTTCAGTACTTGATCATTGAAAAATCAAATATGTTTATAGTGGTTTTGTCTTGGTGAAGAAGGAAAGAGACTATTGCTTAGTATGTTAAGCATATTCTATTTCATACTTGGTTTGCATTTTGTCTCTTCCCATTTGGATGATTTGTTTGTAGTTTATGTAGACCATCACCTTTTGACTTGTATAAAATTTTAAAACCATTCCTCTTTGAGGAGATTCCCACAATTTGTATTTGTCTTAATAAAGTTTATGAAACTTTTTTTAATACTATTGAAGTTTTATAAAATTTATCAAGAAATCTTGAAGTTTTGTTTTGGATGTCTATGTTTATGAAGGAATCCAACGTTTAATTTTGGCACCATAAATAATGTTGCTGAATAACCACTATTGATTAATTTCACTAATCTTTGAAAGTTCTTCCAGAGAAGGTACGGTCGATCCAGGGTTCGACAGTACATTCAATCATGGGTCTTCTGACTTTGCACGTTTCTTAAGTTTGACCAGACTGTTGATAGTTGATTCAAGGTCTAACCCGCAGTCTCTATTTCTCTCGTCCTCCCCGGGGATGCATTGTACGTATATATAGATCAATGTTTTGCTTTTCTTTTCGTCGCCACCTGTCACCGCAGTCGTAGATCTTCCGTTGTGCCTCTTTTCACCGTCGTTGTAACCTTAGATCTGTATCCATCGTTTCTTGCTATAAAGTTTTCTTAGTGATTATTTTTTATGGGTATTTTTTCTTTTTTTGTTTGAGATTGAATATTCTTCGTATACCAGCATATTCATTGCTTTTCAATCCCGCTTTATCTATAAGGAGTATCAAAATATATTACTTATGGTTTATTGTAATTATCTTTACTAAAATTAGGAGATATTATTTGATTAGGTTTACTTATAATAATTCTCATTGTATTTATATATATTTGATTAATAAGACATAATGCTTACGGGGTTTTTATTATTTTATACGGTATATAGCCTTAGGGTTCTTGTCTTCTCTCCCTCTCTCTCTATCTCTCTCTCTCTCTCTCTATATATATATGTGTGTGTGTGTGTGTGTCGATTTTGCCACCAAATCTTGTTCGACCCTCTTTCCCCACCGTCCATCTTGTGTATGCTCACACTCGTCCTGCCCTCGAGACGCATTGTAATACATAGATATTAAGTTTTATTTATTTTTTCTTTTGTCACTGTCATGCCACCACCGTCATAGCTCTTGTTGCCGTGGCCTTAACCCCTGTTACCATAGCCCTGTTGTCGTGCATATTCTCGCCGCCACTATAGCCTTAGATCCATCATCGCCGTTTACCACTACAAAGTTTTCTTATTATATCAACTTTTATGGATTTTTCTCATATTTTTCGGCATTGTATGATCATACCAACATATCATTCTACTCTAAGTATCTTATTTCCGATTGCTTCGACTGCAACGATGTATTAGATAAAATATATTAGTTAGTGTTTATTGTGAGTATATATACCATAATTAAAAGGAATCAGGTTTTTTTTATTATCATCCTTATTATATTAATATATATAGTTGATTAGTTATACATAATATTATACGGGTTTTTTATTATTCTATAGTTTAATCTATAAGTTATCATAATAAAATATATTCTCAATAAACAATTTTTTTTGAAAATAACTAAAAATAAAAATAACATATTCATCTCTTCAGTTTTATGTGCATATTTGACATAAATGACAACACACTTAATTCTCGTATAAAGTAATAGTTTTATTAGGTAAGTGATTCAAATAAAAAACTTAAATACTTAAATAGCGTAATTTAGTATTATATCTAGTTCAAGAGAGATGAATTAAAATTATTAATCATAGTTAGGCAGCCCTTTATGAAACGTTATCCATAAACTTTTTTAACACATGGATGCACATGGGAAACAAGGAAAACCAATGCATCTCCGGTCCCTTTTTTTATTACATTTTATTAAAAGTTAATCGCACAAACGATTCCTATGTTCTGATCAAATTGCATGTTTGACCCTTAAGTTTTAAAAATTGTAAACTTATTCTAAACATTTGTGATCTGGTTTTGCTTTTAGCGCCTGACGTTAATGGCAGTTAGTTTTTAACGGAAAATTAGGCCATGGCCACGTGATTTACGATTGCAACCTTAATCCTAAAAATGAGTTAAAATCAATAAAAGTTTGTAAAAATCAGTAAAAAAATAGTGATCTTTACATATTTTTTTACTGATTTTAACTCATTTTTAGGATTAAGGTTGCAATCGTAAGTCACGTGGATGACACATGGCCTAATTTTCCGTTAAAAACTAACTGGTATTAACGTCAGACGCTAAAAGCGAAACCATATCACAAATGTTTAGGCTAAGTTTGTAATTTTTAAAAGTTGAAAACCAAACGTGCAATTTGATCAGACCATATGAGCCATTTGTGGAGTTAACTCTTTTGTTAATTTGGTCTTAAAAAGCTACATAAATATATAGTCGGGTCCCTAATCTCAAACACAAATATAGCCACTTGTATGGAGAGAGAATTGTTCGATATAAACCATAAATAAACGGTGAACAAGAAACACATTTGGGTCTATTATTTATTTTAATCTTATCTCTTTAGTTAACTTAATTTACTAAACTAAAAGAATAGAACGGTCAAGATTTATTTCTTTTAACTAACAATTTTTTACATCTAAATACCATTTAATCTTACATTTGTAAGGACTTAATTAAACCCACATCACTTTTGTGGCATTGTTGTTTCCTCCCCTCTTCTCCCTCCATTGACCCTCACGAGTGTCGGCACAAATTCCTTCACTCTTCTCCCTTTCACGACCACTTCCCTCTCCTCCCCTCGTGTCCCTTCACAAGAGTTGCTACAGATTCATGACCAGAAAAGAACAAGATAGTCACCACTCAAATCCCCCCACACAAAATTGAGCCATTGGTTTGTTCGCCATCTTCTTTATCGTTGCTCGAATCCTTCAACATGAGGGGCTATGTTGGGAGCCCTAGGTATGTTCACTAATCAAAGTTATTGTTTTGCAGTGGGCATATAACTTTTGATTGATCCACAGTCATATTTAATAGTGAACCATATTGAGGATCATTTGTGATGATGTATAGCGTTTTATTGATCTGGTGCCGTGCTCCATGTAATATCTAATGTAAGTTAAATGTGAAAGTCACAGGTTCACATATAAACTAATGTTAATCGGACATGTATCTCCCAATATAAGCCCACATTTGATTCAACACTTAATTCACATTTAAAGTAACCATTAGTTCACATGTGAATGTGAATTTAAAATTGAGTTTCAATCACGTCACAACACAACATAAAACCTAGCTGAATTCGCAGTATAAATTCATAAATTATTAAATTAAACATTCATCAACGGGTGAATAGTGAAGTGCAAGCCGAGAAGCTCTTGGTACAACCAGCTGATGCACATCTCCTGCTTTGCTTGCTCTGACTTTTCCCTTTCATACCACGCTCTCTTCTACACCACCCTCTCACTTCTCCCCTCTGAAACCTCCACGAAGAAAAAAGGGTCCTCTTTGTTCTTGAAACAGTTCTTCATCATATCCAAAAATGATATTCACAGGCATGCATCTATTTGGAAGTCGTCGATTGATTTTTTTTTTTCAGATCCCACCACGCGTTCTCTCTCTTTTCTCACCAGGGAAAACCCGATTAAGAATGAAGAGGAGAAAGGTGGGTTTTTACAAGAGTGGGAGGATTTTACTTCCGATTCGAAAACAGTTTCCCTTGCGCTTTATAATTTCTTAATTTTTGTGTATTAAGTCAATTTTTTACCTCATAAGTGTTATGGAATCTACCTTTGGTTTTTTGTATTGCAATTTAGGGTTTGGGGGTGGATGTTATAACCAAAATGTCTAGCATGTCTCAAACTTGCTGGAAGAGGAACATGTACCTGATGTAGGTTGGTTGGATTCTAACAATGCACTGGCTTAAAAACTGCACTTAGTAAATGAGGTATGTCTTGAATTTTGTTATGATACTTTCATAAAGTGGTTTCATGTGCACTTTAATATTTGTTTTCCAGCTTAAATATCTAGATGGTTGTTTGGCATCTAAAAACAATCAGATTTTTCCTGTTAGAGGTTTGTATTGTATTATGACAAGTTAAAAGGATGCCCTTTGAAGCTAGATTTCTTCGGATCAATCGAGGCAGATCGATGCTACTTTGGTCGGCTAAACGTATATTGATGCAATGCTTTGATTTATTTCAGGATTTCATCTTTATTACTTCAGTGTCCTACGTATGTTGGTTATTTCATTCACAAATACAGAAAACAAGCATAAAAAAAGTTATCTTTTTGACATATATTGTTGCGTTTGACAAATTGGTTATTTTATTCATAGCTACAGCAAATAAACATTAAAAAAGAAAAGTTTTTCGACATTTATTCTTGCTTTTGATAGTGAAACTACCTTTAAAGATTAAATGGAAACAGAGAATTATTTGTTACATTTATTAATTTCGTTTACTAGGATTATTCATCGCCAGCTCCTTAGTCGAAGACGATTTTTTTAGCCTGCGATTTGGTTTGGCATTGTTCTTTTTTTTTAGTTTCTTGACTCAATTTGCATTTATAACATTTTTGCACTGCGCAAGGGTATTTTCAGAATTTGCGTTGGGACAGATTTTATGAGAAATTTGTCGCTCTGTCAGTCATCGGTTCGTATCATTGATTTTTTTTCTTTTCTATTGTGCTTCTGCCTGATTTTGAAAATTATTGTGTAGGTTCTTGGCTTTTGCTTCCCACTCATATCATGGCCGATTTGGCGATTATCAGTCGTTAGTCACATAAAAAAAATAGGTATGCTCTTTGTCTCATAAGTAGATAGCCTTATTTATTTAACTGAAAAAAAAAGATTGTAACACCAATTTTGTTACTGAGTTGGTTTTTTATATTTCAGTGAGTTGGTTTATGTGATTGATGTTTTTGTTTTTGCCTAAATTCTTCGGGCTTTGAGTGTTCATTTGAATGTGTACATAACCTGGACTTTTGCATCTAAATTAATTTTTTTATGAGCCGATTAGGAAAGGTTGCCACGTGTACCTTTTTTTTTTCCTTCAGCTGTTCCTGATTTGCTATCCCTTTAGCATGTTGGTTATTTCATTCCCAAAAACAACAAAGGAACAAAAAAATATATATTTTTAGATGGTGCAACCCCCAATGGTTTGTTTGGAATCGGGATTGATGAATGATTAATTGATATGGTTTCACTTGGGTTGTGATGAAAAGAAGTTTTGCATTGGTTTTGAAATCGGATTCTTCTCCGTCAAAGTTGCCTGTCACACTACGACGAATCGGTCAGAGCACACTAGAGAAACTGACGGCCGGGGAAGCAGATAACAGCCCGTCAATGCTGCTATGTTTCTTACCCAGTTGTAGTGGAAGCGACGGTGTAACCAAGTAGTTTGCCGTTGTTTGAATAAACCGTGAACCCGTCGCAACGCGCGGGCTTGTAATCAACTAGTTGTAAACATTGAACAAAAATATGCAATAAAATTATATCAAATCACGTATCTAATAAAAAAAATTTGTGTTTACGGTGTAAATTGTTATATTTAAATAACTATAATATGATTAACATATCTTTGTTTAAAGCTCCATTCCAGGTAACCAAAGAATTGGAGAGTATATGGAGACACTTTCTATGGGGTGGAACCGGAAACTTTAAAAAGATCTCATGGGTTGCGTGGGAGAAACTATTGACCCCAAGAGATCAAGGAGGGTGGGAATTGGAAGCATCAGGTCCATGAATCTGCCTCTAATGGCGAAGTGGATGTGGAGATTTAAGATGAACCCGAAAGCACTATGGGTTAGCTTCATTAATTGTATTCATCGTAGCTAGGTTTGTAAACCAACCAAACCAAACCGAACCGAACGAAGCCTTGTTCGTGTTATTTTGCTTAGCATTGAACTTGTTCACAAACGGTTCGCGAACACTAACTGAACGAAATTTCATGTTCGTGTTCGTTCATTAAAGAATTGGATTTATTCGTGTTCGTTCGTTAACTTTCTAAATGCACACAAATGAACACATGCTAGTTTAAAAATTAAAAACAATATTGTTAATCCTAAACATTAGACACAACCATCCAAAAGATAAAACAAGTTTAAATACTTAGACAAACAAACACAGAGGAACACAAATGAACACAGACGAACATAAACGAACACATGTTAGTTTGAAAATTAAAAATAATATTGTTAATCCTAAACATTAGACACAACAATCCAAAAGATAAATAAAGTTTAAGTACTTAGACATAAGTGCGTATCCGATGCTTGACTTAGCTCCCGCATTTGCACATGGTTGGGGGGAGAGGGCGGATCGCTTTGCGATCTGATGTACGCAGCCTTACCCTATACTTTGTGCAAGAGGTTGTTTCCACGACTCGAACACGTGACCTCAAGGTCACAAAGTAACAACCTTAGAAGTTGCTCCAAGGCGCGCCCTCTTAGACATAATTATCCCAAAAAAAATGTTTAAAAGGTCTTATGAGTAATATATATATATATATATATATATATATATATATATATAAAGTTTAAATATATAAAAAAATCTTTAATGAACGAAATAAACAATGAACATGAACGAACGTAAATGAACAAACGTTCACGAACATAATTGAACGAATTCAACTAATCGAACGGAATCCCTTATTCATGCAGTTCAATTACAACCCTAATAATAGCAGAAGGAACAAAGACAGCTTCCCGATTAAAAAACGATTACCGGTGTTTGGAAAAATATAATCAAGGTATGTGAAGAATTAAAAAAAAGTTAACATTGATTTGATGGGGATGTTTATGTGTGATATTGGCAATGGTGTAACAACTCTATTTTGTGTTTGGGGTGGGGGGGGGGGGGTAGGAAGAGGGAAGTAAAGAAGAGATGATTAGTATCGGTTCGAGTGAAGAATGATGTTGATGGCATAGATTTACATTGGAAGTGGTCAAGAGAAGCATCTGAAATACAGAAGTGCATGGAAGTAACGAGACAGAGTCGCATAACAGGTACTCCTGATCGATGGAATTGGTTGGGAGATACCCGTATTTACATTAAGGAAAAGTAGAATAATCATTTTTAAAAATGTGATTATAAGTTATAACCACTTGAATACACTGTCGTAACTGAAAATAAGGCTGATAAAAAAGATGACACATAACTAATTTAAGCGATGTTATCTTTTGAGAATCGAGTAATTACGCGATTGTTTTTTCAAGAGGCAAATTTAATAAAAAGATTTCATATATCAATTTTTTTCAAAAAGTTAATATTATGTGTATGATTGTAAATTCAATTACTAATTATTATGCAAATTACTTTTTATTAACAACAACCCCTAAATTTTCAAAGATAAATACATCCTGCAGTATTTGAATCTCTAATCTTTTGGTTATAAGATACATCACTTAACTATCAGTATGTCTCTTTAAGGACGATTGATTTTATCTTTGAATATTTACGTAAGTTACATGATAGTCTTTCAAAAAAAGATAAGATCATGAAAATCATAGAGTATTAACTTTTCAAAATCTATATAGTATATAATAAATAAAGGTTTTTCATGCCACGTGTCATCTCCATATTTATTCTCATCATTTTTTCACCCATCTCTCACTTATTAAATACATCTATATCTTTTAATAATAATATCTTTTAAAAAATACTAATTATAGTAATAAAACATATTTATTTTAAATTATCATTTATTATAAGAAACTTTGAAATATAATCATGAACTTTTATTTTTAATCAAAGAGTTAAGTGTTTTTTTCATCCATGTGGTTTGCTAAAAATTGACATTTGAATCCAAAAGTTTAAATCTTACCATTTGAATCCAAATGTTTCATAAACATCGTCATTTGAATCCATTTGACTACACCTAATTAACACCGTTAAAATTTTCCGTTAAACGTTCCCAACTTGAGGGGTATTTTAGTCAAAATAATTACAAAATAAAGAATCAGCCCCACGTGAAGGGTTTTGTGTGTTCAATCTCTTTAGCAAGCCATATGGGGACTAGGGCTGTTCAAAAAACTCGTAGGCTCGGCTTGTGGCTCGCTCGATAACTGACTCGTTGGATCGATCGTGGCTCGCTCGTTTAAAATAAGATTATTAATAACAATCATAATAATAAATAATATATAAAAGAATTGGAAAAAAACAAAAATATTACATATAATATTTTGAATCTGTCTCATTGTCTCTCGATCTTAAAAAAATATAAAAAATACCTAAAGAGATTGAACATATAATACATATAATATTTCGATCTTAAAGAAATTGTGATTGCGATCACGGCGTTTGTTGTTGATTATGATGACGAAAGAGATTGATTTTGGGGTTAGGAATTCGTGTTTTGCGATTACCTAAAGAGATTGAACGTATAAAACCCTCATGTGGGGTTGGTTCTTTATTTTGTAATTGTTTTGACTAAAATACCCCTCAAGTGAGGAAGTTTTAACAGAAAATATTAACGGTGTTAATTAAGTGTAGTTAAATGGATTCAAATGACAAATTTTTTGAAACCTTTGGATTCAAATGGTAAAATTTAAACCTTTGGACTCAAATGACATTTTTTAGCAAACCACAAGGATAAAAAAAGCATTTAACTCTTAATCAAATAATAAATGAAAGTCAAATTAAATTAAATAGTAATTAACGTATTTTCGAAACACAATTATATATAATTTTTACATGTTTTGAATTTTGTTTTCTATCCTTAGTATATGTAATACATTTTTACACTTGTAAAATATATACATAAAGATTTAAAAGTTTTATGTATTAATATTTTTCATCCCGTGTGTAAACACGGGTTCTAAGCTAGTATTATTATAAATAAGTTAATTATCATACACAAAATATTAACATTTTCGGACAAATATTAGTAATGGAATTTACAATCATACAGAAAATATTAACTTTTTGAAATGTCAATATTTATAATTATTATATTTGATTTAAATTTTAAACGCCATAACAAAAGGTTGAAAGAAGGCATTACATGAAATACTATGTAGCAATGTTTTAAAAACCGGTTCAAACCGGCCGGTAATACCGGTTGAATCGGATCTCGGTCACTATCCCGGTAAGTTTGAGCCCGATAAATTGGAAGAACGGGTTGTAACTTGAACCGCCGGTATTACCGGTAATACCGGCTTAGACGTTGTACCGGTTTTAGACCAAAGTAAAATTTCAGATTTAAACAAAAAAAAATAAGTTTTAGCGGCCACATTAAAAACTTTTAACCTAATGAATTTATTTTTTTAAGAGATGATAGTGAATTTCATCTTTTAAGCGATCATGAACTTGATACATTCAACACTTTAGTGATATAAAACAATTGTATACTTTTATTTAAAAAACCTTTATTGAAAAATTGAGTGCTTTTGGATTATTTTTTTTATTATGGATTAACTTTTTGATTATTTTTTATTATGGAATCATGTACTTTTGGATTTTTTTTTGAGTTGAAGTTGTATATTTATGGAATTATAGGGTTAACTAGTCTACTCAGGGCGATTGCAGCTATGGTTAACTTATGTTTGAGGGGGGGTTGCCCAAGGAGTTTGGCGGAATTCGTTGCATCTGCTCCCCTTACGCCCCTTCTCAAGCCCGATAATGGGATCCGGCCTATTGCAGTGGGTTCAATTTGGAGGAGAGTAGTCTCCAAGGTTGCTATGAAGGGGGTGGGGAGGGATATGGCCAAATACCTTGGCGACTTCCAGTTTGGGGTCGGGGTTCCAAACGGGGCTGAGGCGGTTCTTCATAGTGCGAACAGGTTCGTGAATGCGCACCACCGAGACGGGTCGCTGGCTATGCTTACCGTCGATTTCTCGAATGCCTTTAATCTTGTGGATAGAACTGCTCTTTTAAATGAGGTGAGGAAAATGTGTCCATCTATCTCTGCTTGGGTTGATTTCTTATATGGCCAACCAGCTAGACTTTATGTAGGGAATGATTATATTTGGTCCTCCACGGGGGTTCAGCAGGGGGATCCCTTAGGGCCTCTCCTTTTTGCCCTTGTTTTACACCCTCTTGTCCTCCGGATCAGAGATCGCTGCAAGCTTCTTTTCCACGCATGGTACCTGGATGATGGGACCCTTATTGGAGATGCTACTCAGGTTGCCAAGGCTTTAGACATCATTAGAGTGGAGGGCCCATCTTTGGGCCTCCTTGTCAACATCAAAAAAACTGAAGTTTTTTGGCCTACATGCGACGGGGTGAAGACTCGAGAGAGCTTATTTCCGCGGGAAATTGGTAGGCCGGTGCATGGGGTGAAACTCTTAGGTGGTGCTGTCAGCAGAGATGGGGAGTTTATTAGTGGTTTGGCCCTCAAAAGAGCCAAACGTGCGGTTGACCTGATGGGATGCCTCAAACGCCTTCGGAACCCTCAGAGCGAACTCCTCCTGCTTCGTTCGTGCATGGGGGTTGCTAAACTGCTGTTTGGGCTCAGGACTTGTCAGCCTTTTTATGTCGGGGAAGCCGTCTCTGTTTTTGACACAGGTCTTCGGAAAACGATTGAGGACATTGTTGTTTGTGGGGGTGCCTTTTTTGGGGACCTCCAATGGAGGTTAGCTTCCCTCCCGACCCGCTTTGGGGGTCTTGGGATTTGCTCGGCTGGGGACGCCTCTTCCTACGCTTTTGTGGCTTCAAGGGCCCAATCTTGGGTTCTTCAAGACCACATTCTTCGCGAATGTGGTGGTGGGTTGTTTGACTCTGATTACAGGAGTGCGTTGGACACTCTGCATAGTTCTCTTCCCGATCTTGATATTGACGGTTTCTATATTAAAGACACCGCCCCTCTTAAAGCCCAGAAAATTTTGGCGAATGCTTTATATAGTGAAATTGTCAAGACATTTGAAGAGAAGTTCGCTTTGTCCCCGCGGCAGCGAGCCGTGCTCGAGTGTTTGCGAGCCCCCCATGCTCAGGATTTCCTGTCAGTTGTTCCCATCGAAGGTTTAGGGCAATGTATGTCGCCAGTGGAATATCGGGCTATCCTCAAATACCGGCTGATGGTACCCCTTTTCCCGGTTGATGACCCGTGTCCCGTTTGTCGGAAGGCTTGCTTGGATTCTTTTGGGGAGCATGCTGTCCATTGCAGAGAATTACCGGGCTTCAAATACCGACACGACCTAGTTCGAGATGTGCTTTTTGATGTCCTTAAGAGGGCAGGGATCTCGGCTAAAAAGGAAGCCCCGGTGAACTTCTTGACCGACCCATTAGATGGGAGATCAACCCTTCGGCCCGCTGACATTCTTGTTTTTGGATGGGAAGGAGGGAAACACGCATGTGTTGATTTGACAGGTGTGTCCCCCCTGGTTGGGTTAAGGGACAATGGGTTTAAGGTGGGTCAGGCGATAAACAAGGCAGAGGCGGGTAAAGTAGCTAAGCACGAAAAAGCTTGCCTTGTGAATCAGCACGTGTTCGTACCGTTTGCCTTTGACACCTTTGGCGCTCTCGCCCCTGATGCGGTGCGGTTCCTTAAGCGGGTTCAGCGGGTGGTCAGCAGTAACACCGCATATATTTATGGGGGGAACTTTGTGTTTAGTAGAGTAGGATTTGCTATTCAGAAGGGGGTAGCGGCGCAGCTTGTTGCCCGTCTACCTGCCATTAGTTTGTAATTTTGGTACTTCTTGCCGTTAATAATCAAGAAATCCTATTTAGGGGAGAAAAAAAAAAAAAAAAAAAAAAACTAGTCAATCCGGTTAAACTGTCCGATACAACCATTTCTGAACCCAACCCGGTACGGTTTAAAAACCGATTTTTAAAACATTGTTATGTAGGCTTGCCTTCACTTGTACAACTATATATAATGGTTTTTCTTAATTAGTTTAAGTCAAATATAATTGACGATTTTAAAAAAGAAATGAATCTACTCTTTTTGATGACCACACGCTACGCAACTATATTAACATGGTTTTTTTTGCTGAACTATTCATCGCCGTCGGCCGTCGGGCATAACTTTCGCCGGCTATTATATTTTGTGATTTGATTATTTAAAAAGTGGAATATAAAACATTTCAGAACTATATAATAAATAATTGAATATTTAAATGAAAGATTATTTTCTTTTAACATAAGAAAAGTGTGCTAGTCGACTAGTCGTGTTTGTGTTTGTGTTTGGTGGAATTTATCTATTTAGTAAATATATGAAAGGTATAAATTATTAGTATTATTAAACTACAGCTAGAATAACGTTTTCCTTGTGATATATTTTCTAAATATGTTTATAATGACGTATATTTTTTAATAATAATAATAATTAAGCGTTCCTTTTTAAAGAAGTTTATAATTTTAGCACTGTTCCTAAGCGTTCCTTTTTAAAGAAGTTTATAATAATAATAATAACTAAGCGTTCCTTTTTAAAAAGTTTAGAATTTTAGCACTGTTCCTAAGCGTTCGTTTTTAAAGAAGTTTATAATAATAATAAATTAGTAATGATAAAAATGATAATGGTAATACTATAAGCAATAATAATAATATTAATTAAAAACTATAATAATAATAGTAATACAAATAATAATAAATATAATAATAAAAATACTACTACTAATAAAAATAATAATAATTATTATTATTATGAATTTTCCATATTATGAAATTTAAAATTATGATTTTTCATATAATATTTATACGTATATGTATGTTGATTATTTAAAAATTTATATATTTTTTCTAAAATTTAGTACCTTATTTTTTTTTTCCTTTTCCATAGTTTTTATCTTCAATATTACTTTCTTAAATTCCTTTGTATGTTTGTTTTTGATGTTCTAGATCACCATTGCTATCATCATCCATCCATGTGTAAGCCACATGTTGTTATAAACTATATTATATTTATCACTTTATAATAATGTAACAACGACAGCTATCTCAAAATTTTTTGATTTTAAAACACAAGGGGAAGCATATATTTAATTTACGATATCTACGATTCAAACTTTAAATTTTAAAAGTTATGTACAAGTCTATATCACCATAAGAAGAACACCAATCAACGATGGGGAAAACTTGATCATTACTTCTTCCAAGTATCCAATATCTTCCACTTCTGCAATTGAAAGGATAATTAAATGTTTCAACTTTTTTTTTAATTTTGAACATGTCTTATTAAGGTAATTTCTTTTGGATTTTGCATTTACCATGATTTCTTGAAATCGCAATAAGTGGCGAAGCTTGAATAAAAACGCAGGGGGCCAGGATTTTTTTTTCCTATCAGGGGGGCCGGAACTATAAGATTTTCGTCGAATACGTATAAATTAACACTATTGAGCGAAAAATCGGCCGGATACGTATAAATAAAATTAAATAAAATTGGCATTTCTATATCGTATTTCTGTCAATCCGACGCTAGAATTGTCAGGTCGGGTCAAGTAAAATAATATCATACGATACCATGATATAAATACACCATCATTAGAGAATACCCAATAAAAATACAGTTTTAAAAATGAAAAAAAATTACATTATATAGTTGTTCCTACGGGTATTCATCTTTTAAAAACGATCCATTACATCTTTCACTTAAACATTCACAAAGAACTCTTTCTTAATGTTTCAAATGGAAGAATCGTTCGTATATTCATCACCCATCCGATCGCATGATTCATTGAAGAAAAAGATCTCTCAATACTGTCGTTGCAACATGTGTAAGTAGTGATAACTTCAATAAATGGTAGACCAAAAGATATGCAAATAATATTATAATTAGCCTAGTCAGATAAAATTATAATTTCGGCTTAATATTTTTATTTTTTTAATAGAACAAATAAATAAACAATATTTTTTATTGGCGGTCATTATCATGTAACATTAGTTGGTACATATATGTAAGACTTATCATTTCCGTATTTATGTTCAACATACTTAAATACTCTTTTAACAATTAAAAAAATAATTTATAAATTATGTGATTGTTTGACAGTGGTTATCACGGTTATCACATAAAAAACTGGTTATCATTTGAACCCTTCCCTATATCAATATGTGTGTGTGTGTATATATATATATATATATATATATATATATATATATATATATATATATTATATATATATATATAGGGGAAGGTTCCGCTAAGAAGTGGTTTTTCGCTAAGAAACGCAAAGAAGTGGGTCAAACGAACTCCGATTGATTCGAGCGGCGTTGGAACTGTCTCATCGAACTCTAATCCGGACTCAAAAACCTAAACCCCCCCTCCACCCACACCCCCAAAAACCTAAACCCCCCCCTCCACCCCCACCCTGAAAAGCCTAAAACCACCACCCCACCCCCCCAAAAACCTAAACCCACCCCCACCCACCCCCAAAAACCTAAACCCCCATCCCCCCAAAAAAACCTAAACCCTAAAATCTAAACCCTAAAAGCTAAACCCTAATGATAAACCCTAAGGCTAAAATCCTAAAATTCAACGCTAAGATCTAAACCCTAAAAGCTAAGATGGTAGAGTTCGACGATACGGTTCCAACGCCGCTGGAATGAGCTCAATCCGAGTTCGTTTGATATCGTTTCTTAATGTTTTTGTCACTTCTTAGAGTTCTTAGCCGAAAACAACTTCTTATTTGATCATCCCCCTATATATATATATATATATATATATATATATATATATATATATATATATATATATATATTTTAAAATCTATATTTTTGTTAAACACTTAAAAATCCATTAACATTTTATTGGCCCAATACCCATTACTAAAGTTTAAACCTATTTTCAATTGGGCCAATATATATTAAAAAAAATCTATATAGGGACCCATTTTTTTCTACTCGCCCCGGACCCACGAATTTTCAGGGATTCTCGGAGACGACCCTGGGTATTACCCAAGACCGAGACCAAATCATTTGTAAGCACAACACTGAGGACTACAAGATGGAAACCTTCAGTTACTTTCGGTCCTTCGGACTACAAGACCGAAACCTTCGGGGCGCCCTCCATGGAAAAAAAATTAGTGTTATATACACGTTAAAATCTCGATCGTCCCTCATAAAACTTCGCAATTACTCCCCATGAAAAAAATTTAGTGCTATATACGCATTATATATCGCTAGTTAACCGACCCCAAAAATTTCAGACCCCTATGAAAAAAATTTCTAGATCCGCTACTGAATTGTTTGCTGCTACCATCCAAATATCCAATTACTTCTTCCACTTCTGTAATTGAAAGGATAATCAACTATTTCAACGTTCTTTAATTTTGAACATGTCTGATTGTGATACTTTCTTTTGGATTTTGAATTGAAAAGTTTGAATTTTATCATGATAACTTGAATTCACAGTGATTCTTGTTCACACTTGTGATTTGGGTTGAATACTTGAATCAAATAAAATTAACATTTCTACGTTGGAGTGGTAGAACTAAGAATTTTTTTCACCACAGTCAATTTTTTGGTCGAAGTTTGGTTATATAGAGGTATTTTAACGGGTCGAGTCACAAAAATGGTTTGTGTCCGGTCGGGTCGTGTCCGATCGGGTTTAATGAACCCTATAATGCCTTCAACATGGAGAGAGAAAGAAAAGAAAAATACCATTACTCAAATAGTGTTTTACATAAAAAAAAAATACAATTATTATATCATGAGTTTAGTTAGTTTTACAAAAGTATGACTTTAGAATGCAAAAAAAAAGATAGTTATGACATTAAATAACCCGGTCACCGGACGGGTATAAAATTAGTTATTAAATAATAATGAAGATTTTGGAGTTATTAATAAAAATATTAAATAGTTAGTAATAAAGAAAAAATAAGTTGGAAAAAAGAATCTTGGACTCATAAAATTGTAACACGTGTCGCAATCAGTTACTTATTATTAAGTATAGATTTTATAAATAGTTACTGAAATTACTTAAAAAATATAAAGTTCATTTATATTTTATACAACTTATCCTTCCCCTTAATCTACCATGTCACTTTATATTACTGTATATATAACTGGTTGCATCACGTGTCGTAATTCTGTGAGCTCAATGTTCTTTTTCCCGCTTATTTTTTCTCAATCATGCCATTATACATACACCTCAATCGCGGATATAATTAGTAACTATTTAAAGTAATTTCAATCATATCTTATCATAAAATATCATTTTATAATTCATAAATATTCATTACAAATTATTTAATATTTCATTTATTCAACACGTGTAATACACGTGTTTCTAACCTAGTTACTATATATATATAAAAACGTGTTGTCGGTATCTACTGTAACGGCCACGTAGCGTTTTCTTACTGGTCCAGTGGTGGAGATACAAGGGATGATGCAGTAGGTACAAGCATTAAAAGCAAAGTTTCCTTTTATTATTCTTATTACTATGTTAGAATCACGTGTATTACACGGGTTGAATAAATATAATGTTATATACTAAGTAATAAAAAAAATTATGTCTTTAAAAGCATGTGTATTACACGGTTTGAATAAAATATATAATGTAATATGTTAATACATACACTTATCAAAATGGAACAATGTGAATATGTAAATACATGATTAAAGAGTTTTTATTTGGATCTTACATGGTTATAAAATTATTTTCAAATTGTAGAATTCATAAAAATATGATAGAACAATTTAATTGATGATAAACACAGTTTTAAATTTAAAAATCTGTATATAAAAATTGAAACAAATAACTAATTTAGTTGCCTAAAATAGTGGAGTTGATTATTAATAGGAGAGAGATGCGAGAAAATAATAATGTGGCAGCCTAGAAATGTCCCAAAACCTTGATTTATTAGTACGTATAGATTATTTTGGATTTTTAATTTTGTTTTTGTGTTTGTATACAACTGATGGGGAAGAATTAACAAGCAATGGGATAGGGCAAGTGGTTAGAGCGGTGACCCTTCAGGCCTGCAACGTGGTTTAAATCCCCCCCTCCCAACCCCCGGGCTTCTGGTTTGATGGCATCAGGAGGGCCCTCTGCTGATATCATAATTATTTTTAACTTAAAATAAAAAAAAACTCTTTTTTTTATTTTTTTCTTAATGATTTAAATATTTTTACTTAAATTTGGTTTTTTTCTTAATAATTTAAATCTTTATACTTATTTTTAAGCTATAACTTTTAAATGTTTTTAAGTATCAAATCTACCGTTGCAAACATGTTAATTTTATACTACGTTGTTCAGAACCGAGTCACCGCTACGTGCGCCCGACGACAACGTGTGGTTATGTTTTTACTGGTTATCATTAGTTATGTGTGTTTAATCTTTTGATAAATTTATTGATATTATTATGAAAAAAAAGGGAAGTGCATAATTTAAGGTCAATACGAAATGTGGGTGTTAAATATTCAGTTAAAAACTGATTAAATCGAAATTCAAAATGAAATGAAATTGTTTATAACTAAATCAAATTAGTTATTTGTTTTTCGGGTCATTGGGTTTTCAGTGTGGTTTTTGGTTTTAAGAAATTCAATTTGATTAAACCGAGGAAACCAAATTCATATATTTAGCCCATTACACCAAATTGGTAATCAAATTCAAATGCAAAATTGCAAATTATTTACATTGAAAATTTATTTTGACATGTAATTGTGCTTGGAATCTTGCAACTTTGTTCTTAATGTATGATTTTGTGCATTTCTTTCTATTCAATTAGACCATGGCTTCGTTCCACAAATGATAACGTCACATTATCGTCGATTCATGGGATCTGATGAATTTGCGAACAATTTCAATCGATGAATTTGCCCCAGATTTCATGGACCCGCTTCGAATTCACTTACCAACTCAACAATGTGTTAGTGTAGATGTAGCTTATGTGGAGACAACCACCTTCCGCTTTGAATCTATCAACAAGATCGAAGTGGTTTCTTAAGTCTTATGAACGCAATGGTACTTTAAATTTTATTATTTAATTGCATATAAGCTGCAATATTGCACAAGGAGATATAAATTGAGCTTAGAGGTGCTTAGTTACTTTGCTTAAGCTCATATTAATGTTAAAGAGTGTGGTTTCGACAACATGAATGAAGATAAGTATGTAAATTAATGTAAATTCTGAACCAATTTTATCTTATTTGGGGCCGTGGAGCAATCTTATTTTGGAGTTGATTGAACTCTTTGTTGATTTTAAGTTGAAGATACGTGATGAAAGGAAGTCGAGAGAAACTGAAAAATATTTGTGTTCTCGTGTTTTTTAATGGAAGGAAGTTAAAGGAAATAGAAGCAAGTGGAAGAAAGATTTTTAATAATCTCCCCTCCTAACTTTCCTTCCAAAATGGACAGATTTGGAGATAAATGAATGAAATACATATATAAGGTTTTATTATTTACCATTTTACTCATCCACTTAACCTATATATATATATATATATATATATAGGATGAGTTCACTAAAAAACTCATTTTCATGAGAAAACCAAAAAACTCCTCATTAAAGGTGCTGCATATGTGTAATACACCCAAAAGCCTAACCCCCACCCAAAAACCTAAACTCCCCACCCCCCCCCCCCCCCCAAAACAAAAAACTAACTAAAAGCTAAACTACACCCAAAAAACCCCGAAAAGCTAACTATGCTATACATATGTAGAAAAACGATGATTTTTTTTAAGAGGACGACGTGGGGAACAAGGTGTCCGAAGCGGTTTTTTAGTTTTTGATTTATATTTTGAGTTATGATTTTTTTATTATTTTTTTTACCTTTAATAAATTGTTTTTTTGTTTTCTCATGAAAAATAAGTTTTCTTATGATCCTTCCCCTATATATATATATATATATATATATATATATATATATATATATATATATATATATATATATATATAAAGGGGTGAGTTCAATAAAAAACTCATTTTCATGAGAAAATCTAAAAACTCCTCATTAAAGGTGTTGCATATGTGTAGTACACCCAAAAGCACCCCCACCCAAAAACCTAAACCCACCCACCCCCCAAAAACCTAAACCCCTCACCTCCCAAAAAAAACCTAACCTAAAAACTAAACTAAACCCAAAAAACCACCCCTAAAAGCTAACTATGCTACACATATGTAGCAAAACGCTAATTTTTTTTTGAAAGAGGACGACGTGGGGAATAAGGTCTCCAAATCGGTTTTTTAGTTTTTGATTTATATTTTGAGTTATTATTTTTTTTTCCTTTAATAAATAGTTTTTTAGTTTTCTCATGAACAATGAGTTTTCTTTTGAACCTTCCCCTATATATATATATATATATATATATATATATATATATATATATATATATATATATATATATATATATATATATATATATATAATTGCTTAAAACCATCAATTATAACATACCTGTTGCGATCGAAGAAAAAGGAAGACACCGTGTGAATAGCTAATCAATGAACAACGAACGGGGACTAAACAATTGCAATCAGAATGAAAACAACAAATTAAAACGATTAAAATAAACAAGAAACCCTAAATAGGTGAAAATCATAACGAATCGACCTAACCTGCTAAAGGTTAGCGATTTAGGGGAATGAAAACGATTACCATTTGATATCACATGCCTGTTGGGATCGAAGGAAGAGGAAGCCATCGTATGAAGAAGCAGCCGTTGATTAGAGAGAGCTTGTAGAAGAAGAATATATATATATATATATATATATATATATATTGTGAGATTTCGCTACAAAGTTAAAAAAGTGTAAAAAGTGGTTTAAAACGCTCATAACCGGCTCATACGAACTCCGATTTCACTCATTTCGGCTTTGTTGGAACCGTCTCGTCGAACTATATGATCTTAGCTTGTAGGGTTTAGCTTTTAGGGTTTAGATAATAGGGTTTATTTTTTGCCTTAGGGTTTAGCTTTTAGTATTTAGACTTTTGGGGGGGGGGTGGGTTGGAGGTTTAGGCTTTTAGGGGGTGGTGGTGGTGTTTTTAGACGACTTTTTTGGCTTTTTAAGGTTTTTTTTTGTTAGGATTTAGGTTTTGGGGGGGTGGCAGTGGGGGTTTTAGATTTTTCGAGGTGGGGTGGGGTGGGGGTTAGGTTTTGGGGGGGTGGGGGGTTTTAGGCTTTTGGGGGTGGGGGTTTTAGGCTTTTGGGGGTGGTGGTGGGGTTTTTAAACGACTTTTTACACTTTTTTGACTTTATATAATAACCCTCCCCTATATATATATATATATAGAGAGAGAATGGATCATTTGAGAACTCCTAAATATTTTGAGAACTCGTCAAAAAACAATCAAAACCATTTTTATTTTATTTTACTACTTTTATTATTAGAATACAACATAAAAATGTGAATTTATATATATAAATTTACATGTATGCATACACATGTGTAAATTTACCACTTACACATGTGTAAGTGCTTACCATTTACACATGTGTATAAATTTTTTTAAAATTAATTTAGAGAGAAGTGATGAATTAATTGAAAAGATAAATTATTTTTTATGTTGTATTTTAATAATAAATGTACTGAAAACAAAAAATAAAGATTTTAATTGGTTTTTTGACGAGTTCTCGAGAGTTCTCAAAATATTTGGAGTTCTCATTTGAACATAACCCTATATATATATATATATATATATATATATATATATATATATATATATATAGGGGACGTATCGGTTGTAAACCCTGAGTTGTTGTGAAAACCCAAAAACACATTCTGGAGCACATATTTAATCTTTTGATTTTCTGTTTATTTTTTATGTTTCAAGGGCATTTAGGTCAATTTCTCTCTCTCACTCTCTCTAAACCTACACACACACTCTCATTATAAGTCCAGATCTTTTCTCTATCTCTCTAACTAAGTCCAACTCTTTTTTTCTCTCTCTCTCTAAAAATTAAACATGATCTGCAATCTCTTCTCTATCAAAATTTTCAATTTTAGTTCTTTTTTTTTAGATCAATGAATGCTAATTCATCTTCCACAATATTATGGTCCATCGCTAGCAGGGGTGGGGCGAGCGACAGTCAGGGTGGAGACGAGTATAGATAACGTTGGTTTTTTTTTGGGTTTTGGTGGTGGGTGACTGCTGCTCGATTTTCCAGATCCAAGATTCACCACCGTAAAAAAAAGGAGAAACATGCTAGATCTTGAAGCAGTCGTTGGCCAGTTCTTGAAGCGGTATGGTTTTGGTGGTGGGTAGTGTTGCTCGATTTTTGGGGTTGTCAGATCTACACTCGCGCCGATCTACTCAATTTTTTTGGGTTTTGGTTGAAAGCTCTGCAGTTGATGGAAAGTTCTTGGGTTTTGGTTGAAAGCCGGTCTGCTCAATTTTTTGGGTTTTGGTTGAAAGCTCTGCATTGTTTAGGTTTTGGTTGAAAGCTTTGTTCGGATCCCAGATCTTCAAGCGTAAACCCTTGGTTTTGAGTTGTATTTTTTTGTGGTGGATGGAAAAGGACTTGTCAAAAAATGGAAAATACCATAAATGAAGGTGTTGAAAATACCATAAAAGAAGGTGTTTAAACAGGTATGTAATTTTTGTGGTGGGTTTATTAATATTGTTGATGGGGGAATTGAATGTATATACATATCTGTTTTGAACATATTCTTACAATTGTTAATGGGTGCTTTCTTTCGCTGTTTTGATCCTATTCTTACAATTGTTGATGGGGGAATTGAATAGATATACAGATCTGCTATACCGAGTAGCTTGATTTTATAATTGGTTTTGATTTTTTACACATGTGTATTTTGATTTTACACACGTGTATTTCGATTTTACACATGTGTATTTGATTCTTTTACACAAGTGTAAACTGAATTTACATGTGTAAAAAGTTTTTACCTTTGTGTATTTGATTTTACACATGTGTATTTAATGTTCTTTTAGAAAGTGGAATTATGTATAATTTTTTTTTTTCTTGTTTGTAAAGATATTTGGATGTGAATTATTTTTTCAGATTTGTGTATATGGGATATTTTGTATATTTGGATGTAGTTTTCTTATTTGTGTATATGTGTAAACTAAATTTACACATTGATCTGAATATATATAGAGAGAAAAAAAAAATAAAGAGAGTGATTATTATTAAATCAAATAATGTCTATTAACATATTTACCCTTTTAGGGTATTTTAAGAATTTTAAAAGGAAAAAGAAAAGAAAAAAAATCTAGATTAAATCTCAGTCACAAGTTAAAATATACATAATTAAATGTGTGGGAAGAATAGAGTTTAAGGGTTTTCACAGTTAGGAAGGGTTTTCATTTGATACGTCCCTATATATATATATATATATATATATATATATATATATATATATATATATATATATATATATATATATATATATATGGTGAGGTTCAAATGCTAACCAATATTTATATGATAACCACTCTCAAACATAGTGTTACGTATATGTAACAATTATCATTATATTAATGTTACATATATGTAAACACTATGTGTCACATATATGTAACATTATATGGTATGTATACGTAAGACTCATCATTTTCGTATTTACGTTCAAAATATTTATTCAAGATACTTAAATACTATTTTAACAATTAAAAGAAAACATAATTTATAAATTATGTGATTGTTTTATAGTGTAACTATATATGTTAAAGAAACAATATTTCCTGATTGTAGTATTTGTGTTGAGCGCGTAGGAAATGAGCTTGGCTTCTTCTTAGCTACTTCAAAAGAAATGATGTAACATCCCGAAAATCCGAAAGTTAATGGTTTGAGTTAGCAGGGGACCCGACTCTTTGTTAAATGAGAGGTTTTTAAGGTTTTCATGTGAATCTTGATTTAACGTAAAGAGTAAGACCCGATTAGTCGTTTAATGTACAGTTTAAGGTCGAAACGTGCGAAGGAGGAAACACAGGGACCCGAGTGAAACATCTTGTGGTATAAGAACCACACTTGCGCAAACCCTAGGGCCATTCTTGACCCTAGGTGTGCGACGACAACAGGAGAACCGGAGAAGCGAGACAGCGACGAGGAGGTGGTTCGGCGGTGGTTTCCGGCAGCATGGCCTCTCACTTCGATAAAGTAAACCCCGTAAAATCTTCGTGCGTATGTTTTTCTGTTTGGCGTGTGTTGTATGGGAACCCGATTGAGGGTTTTGTTTGGTGTTCTTCGGCTGTGATCGACGGTGTAAGCGAGACAAGGTGAAGGCCGACGATGTTGATGGTAGGGGCGTGTTGTGGCATTGGGTTGGTGGTGCGCTAGGCGTGGTGGTGGTGTACGGATGAAGCAGGGCGAGTAAGGGGGGACCAGTTGGGGCTGCCCGACGAGAAAGATGAAGCCCACGGCGGAGCTCGCCGATGATGACAGTGGTGGTGGCATAGAGCGGAGAATGGCGGAGTAGGAAAATGGCTAAGGTTGATCCCAACAAGGTAGATAGGGGCGGATAAGCACGACGGTGTGCGGCTAGGGGTGCCCGATGAGAAGCGGAGGACGACACGGTGGCCACGGTGGTGGAGCATGGCGACGATGATAGTGTGGGAGTGGTGTATGGACGAGTTTTGGTGCGGGTTCGAGTTAGAGTTTTTGCATGACTCGTATGTACGTAGGGAGAGCTCGGTTCGAGTATACGTGTATCGTGGGGTTAGGGTTTGCATGGTCACGTGTGTGAAAGTATGAAACCCAGTTCGGGTATTCGGTTTCTAAATGGGTCAAGGGCGATTCGTTATGGATTAATATTGCAAGACAAGGTGGGCTTAAGATCTGCATGGCACGCGCACGTGCAAGCATGGGAGTTCGGGTTCGGATACACAAGTCCTATCCAGTTCAGTAGCAATGTCTTGCGTAAGCCCGTAAGGATAGGGTTTCATGGAAAGAAAGGTCGAGCTGGCGAGACGACGCTAGGGTTTGTATTTCTATGCGTTATTCGACGTACGTTCAGAACGAAATCTGATCCTTGGATCATACATTGACAGGTTTGGGTTCTAAGCAAGGATGGACAAGTTGCAGAGCAAGGACTAAGACTCAGCCTAACCAGTGAGTTTCTAATTCCCCTCTCTAAATGTTTTTAATATTTTTTGAGGTTATCGTACATACTTTCGAGACGTGTTTTATTACATTAAATGTGTATCAAGCTTTGGCGTCTAACCCGATGAGTTTACGAATTTAAGTATTTAAATATGGGGCAAAGGGACTATGCATTGTCCTTAAGATGTGTAGGTTAAAGGTGGGTAAATGGTCGTGGACCGTATAGTGACCTAATAGGGGTGAGTCAGGATTGTATTTACAGGTCGTACGAGTACGACTAGGAGGTGTCACGAGTATGCATATACATGGTATTTACTTGGATAATGAGGCATGGTATTTGTACGTGTGTTGCTATAGTAGTAGGGTATTGTGTTAAGGGCTGGTCGGGGTGAGTCGGGATATAAGCTAAACGCTTATGACTACGTGTAGGATATATGTATCGTTCTAATGCTATGTGTGAGGTGCAGGTGTAGTTAACAAGTCATATACGTGTAGTGTGATATTACATGTTTATAATTGATTTGTGTGTTTGTATGTCGTTGTCCATGTGGCACGACGGGTGATGTGTTTGCATCATCATCTTTATGACACGGCAAATGGGATTTGTGAAGTACGAGGTCCTTCGGGAGGTCACCAAAGGTGACGATGTCCAACAGGACAATGATGAGCTCGGGGTGTGTTGAATGCCCTGACGAGGGTGCAGTGATGAGGTATGTGTTTGTGTGCTTATATATTTGCGTTAAATTGCATATAAGCGTTGAGTTATATTTATTGTGCATGAGATAGTTTTAATGTGGTGAGTAGAGTTAGATTGACCGTTGTGTCAGGATTGTAATGTGGTGCTTATAACTGTTATGTCAGTTGATTTGTAAGAGCCTTGGTCAAGGCTGAGTAAGTTGATGTCTAGGGATTTGTTGTATTAACCAAGTGTCGAGTTAATACGTGTACTTCAGTATGAGTTATTTGGTGTGTCGATATGATTTAGTGATTTTGTATGTGTGACCTTTATTGTGTGAAATGGTGATAGATATGATGACTTGCTAGATTATTGTATGGTGTTATGTGAGTTGTATGGGATGCATGTGCATCCGGTGTGTGTGAAAGGTAGAAGGTTAGTGTGAGTATGATGGGGAAAGGTTTAGAATTTGAGTAGTAATGAGGACCACCAAATTGCATTTGATCACCGTGATTTGGCAGTCCATAATTACTCTCATATTCTAAATTTGATGCCCATAGTAATCACTCCAACGTTCTATCTTATGTAGGTACTGATGGCCATGACGATTCAGACTAGATGGATTAGGCGGGGAGCTCTTATCAGGAGGTTGACAGAACGGCAAGTTAGACGTGTGGCTGTTGTTCGCACGGTTATCTTTGGGAGAAGACGGATCTTAGCACTTGTTCCATTGACGGTAGTTCCACCGGCGGCTGAGGATGAGCATGAGCTACCATCACGGGGGGTGATTCTGGCACTTCCAGCGCCTAATGCCCCCAGTACTACTAGGGCAACTATGCGAGGCGGACTCAGTAGCTCCTTTTATAGGAGGGGTGGTTGGAGAGGAAGGAATGCAATTGCAGTCAGAAGTCAGCCTTCGAGATACAACACAGAATCAGGAAACGGATGGCTGGAGAAATCTGACGATGAGGAACAAGTGGGTGATAACCTTGACTTGTTTAGTGATTAAAGCAGGGGTGGTTACCACGAGAGGACTAGAGCATTTTGAGTAGTGGCCGCCAGGCACTGTTGTGACGAAATAGTTGTTCTTGGTTTTTCAATTGCTTGATCTTAACCTTGAAGGTGAATCATACCATGGGATGGGTTAAAACATAGTTAATGATAGTTGCATGTATGATAGCTTGCTATTGGTGGTGCAATGTTAATTATGTGATTACCTTTTGAACAACGTGAGTTCATATTAAATGTAATCTTTGATGTGATGCTAGAACTTGATTGAGTAGACTGTATGAGTAGACCTGTGTGGACCTGAGTTTTGATTATTCTTATGTGTCTACGGTCTTAAGATAGTGTCACCTATGTGTTATGTAAGGCCCCAAACCCGGGAGGCCCCACTTGTTGGATTTACTCATTCACAAACAGTTCTTAAACATGAATATCAAATAACGCAGCGGAAAATTTCATTTAAACATAACTTAATCGTTGTTCATACATGCGGAAGCGTAAACATTGATTAAAACATAATTACATCATAACTAAACATAACGGGATGCCAGTCTTCAAAAGCAGTCGGGTAACTCTTCATCTCTAGCCAAGCATCACCGTCCATCCTCATAACCTGCCTTAACCTGAATGTGCACACTTAAAACGTCAGCTACGCTGGTGAGTTCTAGCTTTACATAAAACCTTAACATAAACATTTTGCCAAAAACATAACATACATTTGTTTAACAAAAGCGTACGTAAAACATGCAATAACTTAACATCATCATAACATCGCAACATAACACATAAGTCAACATGAACTGAATCTGCGCCTTCTCGTAACCGTCAATTCCATTCATCGCGTACCAGCGGATGAACTTAAGGCTCGTTACCTCTAAGTTATCCGTCACACAGGTCCCTTAAGGCTCGTTACCTCTAGGTGAACCAAACATATGTTTCCTAAGGCTCGTTACCTCTAGGAAGACAGCGCATACCAGCGGATGAACTTAAGGCTCGTTACCTCTAAGTCATCCGTCACACAGGTCCCCTAAGGCTCGTTACCTCTAGGTGAACCAAACATATGTCTCCTAAGGCTCGTTACCTCTAGGAAGACAGAACATAACATAGGCACTATTTCCCCGTAAGGAATAGTACCTTCCATCGGGATCCCGGTAATCCCATGGGTGAACGTCGTCACCCCATCATCAACCAGTTGTACAACCGTTAGCCAGCCACAAAGGCCCCCCGTAAGGGTGAGGCCAATACATACATACATACCTTAGCTCCCGTAGGAACTCGTGGCAGATTCGTTCATTCGTGACTTTCATAAAACATTTACCTCATTTTAGTTAAAGCATTTCGTACGTTTTATTAAACAAAACATCATCTCTTTCGTAAACTTTTCGTAAACTTCATTTGGCAAAACATTTCATAAACATCCTTTCGTAAACATCCTTTCGTATGTATGCACACCAGCCCAAAAACATTATATAAAACATTTAAAGGAGGGCTTCTAGAACTCACCGTATAAGCTAGTCTTGGTTGTCCTAATCAATGGCCCAACCACGTCACTTCCGATCTGAATTGGTTACAAAACACATATATCAGACCTAACCTCGACTCACACTTTACTCAGCTGATATAGGCGAACTTAATGCTAAGTTCGCCTCCCCTGGCTTAGGCGAACTTATAAGCGAACTTAATAAGTTCGCTTACCCTTTGGACAGGCGAACTTAATCTAGGCGAACTTAATAAGTTCGCTTACCCTTTGGCCAGGCGAACTTAATAAGTTCGCTTACTTTGTGGCCAGGCGAACTTAACTCAAGCGAACTTGATAAGTTCGCTTACCTTGGCCAAGCGAACTTGCCAACCGAACATAATCAGGCGAACTTGATAAGTTCGCCTCTACCAAGCGAACTTGACAGGCGAACTTGCTAAGTTCGCCTGCAACATCAGTCATCTTCCCCAAAAGTCCCGAAATTCGCGGATTTGGGCTCGGTTATGTCAAAACTTCAACTTTCTTTGCTCAAAACAACCGTTTTTCATTGTAGATACTAAACCTAAGCTTATTCTTAAGTTTCATCCGGAAAAACGTCCTATTTTCACCCAAAACCCGAAAACACCCAAAAACGAACAAAAACTCAGATTTAGGTCGGATCGTTACCTGAATCGAGCTTCTGATTTGGAGGTTTCCTTCACGAGTGCAAGAGACACGATCTGGTGCAATCTTGTGCGATTCCGACACTTTCTCTCTCTACGGTTTTCTCTCTCTAGGATTGCAAAGAGAAGAAGTGAGGTGCCTTGGGCTATTTATAGGGGAGACCTCCACAAGCCTGGTTCGCGACTGACTCGGCCCGACTTCGACCCGCTTGAACTCGCTAACTTTATTTTTTTGTCATTTTGGGATGTTACAAGTCTACCCCCTTATAATAGGTTTCATCCCCGAAACCTATCACAAGTCAAATAATTGCGGGTACGACTCCCTCATTTCAGCCTCCGTTTCCCATGTAGCCTCCGATCCCTTTCGGTGCCTCCATTGGACTTTAACCAATTGGATCACTTTGTTACGCAAACGCTTCTCCTTTCGGTCTAAGATAGCCACGGGTTCTTCGATGTAATTAAGGCTGTTGTCGACCTCGATGTCAGTAAGTGGTACGTGAGCCGATTCATCCGCCAAACACTTTCGCAAGTGTGATACATGGAAGGTAGGATGAATTCCACTTAACTCATCAGGAAACTCCAAGCGATATGCGACTTCACCAACCCGTGCCGCTATCCTAAAAGGTCCAACAAACCTCGGACTTAACTTTCCTCTCTTCCTGAATCGAATGATTCCCTTCCAGGGGGACACTTTCAACATTACTCTGTCCCCAACATCAAACTCAATAGGCCTTCTTCGTTTATCCGCATAGGATTTCTGACGATCTTGTGCGGCCTTCATTCGAGCTTTGATTTGATCAAACCTTTCCGATGTTTCTTTTATAACTTCAAGACTTCCTAATTCCTTCTGTCCAATCTCACCCCAACAAACCGGGGTCCTGCATCTTCTACCATACAACATTTCGTAAGGCGGCATGCCTATCGTCGAGTGATAACTATTGTTGTAGGAGAATTCGGCTAACGGCAGATGACTGTCCCAACTGCCACCGAAGTCAATAATACAAGCACGGAGCATATACTCCAATGTCTGAATGGTCCTTTCGGACTGACCAATCGTTTGTGGGTGGTATGCCGTGCTGATATTCAGCCTCGTGCCCATCGCCTCATGAAATCTTTTCCATAACCTCGATGTGAATCGTGTGTCCCGGTCAGATACGATCGTCAAAGGCATCCCATGCCGTGCTACTACTTCGTTGATAAACACTTCTGCTAACCTTTTCGATGAGAACGTCTCGCGAATAGGTAGGAAATGAGCACTCTTCGTTAATCGGTCCACAATTACCCAAATGGTGTCATGACCTTTAGCTGTGCGTGGTAGCTTGGTTATGAAGTCCATGGTAATGTATTCACATTTCCATTCCGGTATATCAGGTGGTTGAATCTTTCCATACGGTTTCTGGTGTTCAGCCTTTACTTGCGAGCAAGTCAAGCACTTGCTTACATACTTCGTCACATCATATTTCATTCCAGGCCACCAGTATTCCTTCCTCAGATCTTGGTACATTTTGTTGGTACCAGGATGGATAGAGTAACGAGACTTATGAGCCTCATTCAAGATTTTGGTTCTAAGCTCGCCACCCATAGGTATCCATACCCGTCCATAACGTGTTCTAACACCAAGGGTGTTATATTCCAACTTGTCCTGTTGGCCAACCATCCTTTCCTTCTTTATGTTTTCTTCTTTAAGTGCCTCGTCTTGAGCTCTTTCGATTTCTCTCATCACATCCGATGTTACCACCAACTGGCAAGCTTTCACTCTAATAGGAGTAGGCACATCCTTTCGGCTTAGAGCGTCAGCCACCACGTTTGCCTTTCCAGGATGGTACATTATTTCACAGTCATAGTCCTTCAACAGTTCTAACCATCGCCTCTGCCTCATATTAAGTTCTTTTTGTTCGAAGAAGTACTTCAAACTTTTGTGGTCGGAGTAAATGGTAAACTTCACCCCGTACAGGTAGTGCCTCCAGATTTTCAATGCAAATACGACAGCAGCAAGTTCCAAATCGTGAGTCGGGTAGTTGACTTCGTGAAATTTCAACTGCCGCGACGCATATGCAATCACTCTACCGCGTTGCATCAACACACACCCTAATCCCTGACCCGACACGTCAGAGTATACCACCAATTCTTCGCTGCCCTCGGGAAGGGCCAAGACTGGAGCTTGGGTTAGATTCTCTTTCAATTCTTTAAACGCCTCATCCGGGGTCGAACCCCATTCGTACTTTACTTCGAGTCAACTTTGTCAACGGCGAAGCTATTTTCGAGAAATCCTGGATGAATCTCCGATAGTAGCCTGCCAATCCCAAGAAACTGCGGATTTCAGTTGGCGTCTTAGGAATATACCATTCTCTTACCGTCACTATCTTTGCTGGGTCCACCATAATGCCGTTCGGGCCAATGACGTGACCTAGGAATTGGACTTCCCTAAGCCAGAACGCACATTTGGAGAACTTAGCATACAACTTCTCATTCTTCAGAGCTTCCAATACTTCCTTCAAGTGACACGCGTGATCACCCTCATTCTTGGAGTAGATAAGGATGTCATCGATGAACACTATTACTGATCGATCCAGCATCGGTCGACACACCCTATTCATTAAATCCATGAACGATGCGGGGGCGTTCGTCAATCCGAAAGACATTACGCGGAACTCGAAATGTCCATAACGCGTGCGAAAGGCAGTTTTCGGTATGTCTTCTTCCCTTACCTTCAACTGATGGTACCCGGACCGAAGGTCGATTTTTGAGAACCAACTTGCGCCTTGCAATTGATCGAATAGGTCGTCGATCCTTGGTAACGGGTACTTGTTCTTCACGGTACGTTTGTTCAACTCAGGATAATCAATACACATTCTCATCGAGCCGTCTTTCTTCTTCACAAGCAATACTGGAGCACCCCACAGCGAGATGCTCGGTTGGATAAATCCTTTCTCAAGTATCTCATCTAGTTGGACCATAAGTTCTTTCATTTCCACTGGTGCTAGTCGATATGGAGCTTTAGCCACGGGCTGGGCATCTGGTACTAAATCAATTCGGAACTCAATTTCTCTATCGGGTGGTATCCCAGGCAAATCCTCTGGAAACACCTCCGGGTACTCGCGTACCACGGGTACATCGTCTAGTTCCTTCACTTCTGTACACTTGTCAAGTACATACACCAGATAAGCCTCGCATCCGCGCCTCAAGTAATTTGTTGCCTTAATCATCGAGATGACGTTTGGCATCAGGGCGTCACGATCTCCAAAGACCTCGACTTTGCTACCATCCGGAGCCTTGAGTTGGATTACCTTTCTTTTACATATAATTTGCGCTTCATTGGCAGTTAGCCAATCCATACCCAACACAACATCGAACCCTCCCAAAACCATAACGAACAATCTGACAGGGAATCTATGACCTTCTATCTTTATCGTGGAGTTGTCAACTACATCGGTTACTCTTGCAGTTCTACCCTCAGCGGTTTCTACGCTAAAGGCCCTTTCTAGCTTACTAACAGTGTACTTCACTCGTTTACAGAAAGTCGCAGATATAAAACTCTTACTGGCACCCGAATCAAATAACACAGAAACAAAAGTGTTGTCAAGGATGAACGTACCTGACGCCACATCAGGGTCCTTCCTAGCCTGATCCTGCGTCAGTGCGTACGCCTGCGTCTTCGCACGAGATCCCTCTCCCTTCTTTTCTGGGCCTTTCCCTTTCCCGGCTTCACCCATTCTGGGCTTCGTACATTCTCGGCTCATATGGCCGCCTTCACCACAATTATAACATTTAATGCCTTGCCTACATTCGTGGGAGTAGTGTCCAGTCTTGCCACATTTGTAGCACAGATTCCTCCCTATCCGGCATTCACCCGTATGTCTTACCCCACATTTTCCACAAACTGACGTCTCACCTACCCTGGCCTGTTTGTCCCGAGCCCCAAACAACTTCCCACCCGATCGTTTAGCGGGAAAGCTCAACTTCTTCTTAGGCTCTTCAATGGCAACAACATTCAGCGCCAGATCATCAAATACTACGCCGCTCAGTTCTACTACCGAATCATAGGTAGTAGGGGCGTTTGCTTTAACATAGGTACGAACCTGGTCCAGAAGCCCTTGAATGTAACATGCAATCTTTCTTTCTTCAATCGTGACAAGGTGTGGCACCAGACGTGCCAGTTCATTGAACCGTGTGGTGTACTGCCGGTGCGTCATGCTCCTGGCCTTCAAACCCAAAAATTCCCTTTCTACCTTCTCGATCTCGTTCCTTGGGCAGAAATTTTTTATCACCAAAGTTTTCAAGTCAGCCCACATCATCGCATCCACAATCTCGCTCCCTTTTGCCTGCCGTATACCTTCCCACCAATGGGATTCTTCTCCCTCAAGGAGTTAGCAGCAAATTTTACAACTTGATCCGTTCGACACTCGCTCAGACGAATGGCAGCTTCCATACGGATCATCCAGTCAAATGTAGCTACCGCGTCTTTCTTTCCAGTAAGGACCGGTGGATCACATGCTTTAAATGATTTGTAGTCGCATCCGCGAGCAGGCGGTGCATTGTCAGTCTCATTGTTCTGAGCACCAACTGCCGCGCTAGACCCACCTACCGCATTGACCTGCTTCAATGCTTCTGCCAACAGACCTGGCAGAGAAGTCTTCATCAACTCTGTGAACTCTCAAGCTATGGCTGCTCTCACTTCTGGTTCAAAGGTGAAAGGTTGTTCTTCAACCTGTGTCTGCTCAGCTTCATGCACACTAACCGCCGGTTCAGTGTGAACACTTCCTTCTTCACTATACTCTTGGCGCGGAGGGATCCTGCCACGCCCACCATTTCGACCGCCGGTACGACCACCGGTACGGCCACCACGCCTTCCGTTTCCTCTCCTCGCCATTTCGTTCTACAAGACAAGAAATCTAATGTCGTCACGCTAGTTAACAAATAAAATTCAATAAGCAATGTAAGATGTTAATATACACTGGCCATCTGTAATTAACCATTATACTACCTTTCGATTTCTATTTGACCACCTTTGTGATTCCATCAGAACACAAGTCCTCACCTATCCTCTTCTAAGGCATACTATATACGTAATATATATACTACCTTCATACCTGATGCTGTGGCTCGAGTTACCCGTACTGGCATCCGCTTTCGGTCCCATTCAAAGTTTAAGTTCAGACACTGGGAGTGTCCGAATCTCTTAAACTATTGCTCTGATACCAACTTGTAAGGCCCCAAACCCGGGAGGCCCCACTTGTTGGATTTACTCATTCACAAACAGTTCTTAAACATGAATATCAAATAACGCAGCGGAAAATTTCATTTAAACATAACTTAATCGTTGTTCATACATGCGGAAGCGTAAACATTGATTAAAACATAATTACATCATAACTAAACATAACGGGATGCCAGTCTTCAAAAGCAGTCGGGTAACTCTTCATCTCTAGCCAAGCATCACCGTCCATCCTCATAACCTGCCTTAACCTGAATGTGCACACTTAAAACGTCAGCTACGCTGGTGAGTTCTAGCTTTACATAAAACCTTAACATAAACATTTTGCCAAAAACATAACATACATTTGTTTAACAAAAGCGTACGTAAAACATGCAATAACTTAACATCATCATAACATCGCAACATAACACATAAGTCAACATGAACTGAATCTGCGCCTTCTCGTAACCGTCAATTCCATTCATCGCGTACCAGCGGATGAACTTAAGGCTCGTTACCTCTAAGTCATCCGTCACACAGGTCCCCTAAGGCTCATTACCTCTAGGTGAACCAAACATATGTCTCCTAAGGCTCGTTACCTCTAGGAAGACAGCGCATACCAGCGGATGAACTTAAGGCTCGTTACCTCTAAGTCATCCGTCACACAGGTCCCCTATGGCTCGTTACCTCTAGGTGAACCAAACATATGTCTCCTAAGGCTCGTTACCTCTAGGAAGACAGAACATAACATAGGCACTATTTCCCCGTAAGGAATAGTACCTTCCATCGGGATCCCGGTAATCCCATGGGTGAACGTCGTCACCCCATCATCAACCAGTTGTACAACCGTTAGCCAGCCACAAAGGCCCCCCGTAAGGGTGAGGCCAATACATACATACATACCTTAGCTCCCGTAGGAACTCGTGGCAGATTCGTTCATTCGTGACTTTCATAAAACATTTACCTCATTTTAGTTAAAGCATTTCGTACGTTTTATTAAACAAAACATCATCTCTTTCGTAAACTTTTCGTAAACTTCATTTGGCAAAACATTTCATAAACATCCTTTCGTAAACATCCTTTCGTATGTATGCACACCAGCCCAAAAACATTATATAAAACATTTAAAGGAGGGCTTCTAGAACTCACCGTATAAGCTAGTCTTGGTTGTCCTAATCAATGGCCCAACCACGTCACTTCCGATCTGAATTGGTTACAAAACACATATATCAGACCTAACCTCGACTCACACTTTACTCAGCTGATATAGGCGAACTTAATGCTAAGTTCGCCTCCCCTGGCTTAGGCGAACTTATAAGCGAACTTAATAAGTTCGCTTACCCTTTGGACAGGCGAACTTAATCTAGGCGAACTTAATAAGTTCGCTTACCCTTTGGCCAGGCGAACTTAATAAGTTCGCTTACTTTGTGGCCAGGCGAACTTAACTCAAGCGAACTTGATAAGTTCGCTTACCTTGGCCAAGCGAACTTGCCAAGCGAACATAATCAGGCGAACTTGATAAGTTCGCCTCTACCAAGCGAACTTGACAGGCGAACTTGCTAAGTTCGCCTGCAACATCAGTCATCTTCCCCAAAAGTCCCGAAATTCGCGGATTTGGGCTCGGTTATGTCAAAACTTCAACTTTCTTTGCTCAAAACAACCGTTTTTCATTGTAGATACTAAACCTAAGCTTATTCTTAAGTTTTATCCGGAAAAACGTCCTATTTTCACCCAAAACCCGAAAACACCCAAAAACGAACAAAAACTCAGATTTAGGTCGGATCGTTACCTGAATCGAGCTTCTGATTTGGAGGTTTCATTCACGAGTGCAAGAGACACGATCTGGTGCAATCTTGTGCGATTCTGACACTTTCTCTCTCTATGGTTTTCTCTCTCTAGGATGGCAAAGAGAAGAAGTGATGTGCCTTGGGCTATTTGTAGGGGAGACCTCCCCAAGCCCGGTTCGCGACTGACCCGGCTCGACTTCGGCCCGCTTGAACTCGCTAACTTTATTTTTTTGTCATTTTGGGATGTTACATGTTATGTTTAGGTGATGTTTGAAGTGTAAGGGGTGTGTTGCACATGGTGTAGTTGTTCAGGTCGAAGTCCTGTGGGAAATCTTAAATATACATCTTTAGTATGTATAAATGTTCACGGCGAGGTCCTATTGTAGCTACATACCTTATGTTTAGGTATGCATGTTCAGGACCAGATCCAGTGGGGAATAAGATATTTTATCTTGTGTGTATGAATGTTTAGGGATGTTTTGTGTCTAGACTGAGTAGTGTGTCGTCTTGAAGCATGGGTACGACCGAGTAAACTGTGTATGAGTATATGATGACGTGTGGCAGGGGCCACCATTGTAGCGAATAAGAGGTAAGGTTCATGAGTTTGTGTGTCTATAAATGACGAGGTTATATTGTATGCACATAGATTTACTCAGATCTAGCTAGTTGTGTATGTGCACTTTGTGCGAGTTAGAAGGTTGAGTTACTAGTACGTATGTAGTACATTGTGTGTTCTGTAGTTATGTGTGTCGATGTGTGTCCTTGTAGTACATTCTTAGTCGTGCATAGGACGGGAGGTATGTGTGCTCAAGTATAGTATTTCTATCTTGACGATTTTATCGACGTTGATACATCGAGGTGGTGTGAGGAGTTTTGACGACTTCTAGGCGACCAGTGAGGTGCTTTTATGAGATGCCTATGCTTATATATCGGGAATTCGGAGCACGAAGCCAATGGGCGGAGCTGTGAGAATAGATGATGAAAGCGTTTACGTGGACGCTCGACCAGGAATGTTTATGATGAGATCAAGGTGATGACGCTGAAGATTTCAGCACGGAGTTAACAATGTGACGAAGGACCTTCATGGAACACGTTACATATGCATGATTCAGTCATGGTGAGACACCATATGAATAGGGATGTTTTCCCTGGAAGAGACGACGAATAGCTGCGGCTTGTGAGCAGACAGACTTCGTATTTGTAAATTATAAATGAGATGCGGTCGGTGATCGCATGGTAATGAAGTAAAGAGATACTATGGTAGAAGAATTTTGTGGAGACCAGAGTAGCTTTGTACAAGCTCCTGGAGATCATCAGAAAAGGGCAGAAGTAATACCCTTATGGGTAAGCTGTGGGTTCGATTTTGAGAAATCAACGCAAGATGGCAATTTAAGCATAAAGAGAGGAGCGTGATGGACACATGATAGTTAAACAACTATTACTCCTGGCTTTGAAGGACAAGGACCTACTTGGGAGGATGATCGTCAGAATGACGAAATCATGCAGATTATAGAAGAGACTAAGGGCAATTGTGCCCATAACTCAGAATGAAGTGTGACAAGTGAGCGGATAACTGGCAGTGTTGTACTACGCGGTACTAGAAACGATATGTGAAGTATTGTTAAGGACATTAAGAGCGACGAAGTATTGTCAAGGACAATGACAACGAAACCTTCATGAAAGGGTTGATATTCAAGGCAATCACGAATGGCAACTTCTAGCAAGTGCCGGGATAACAAGAGTGGAAATGAAGCCGTTTGGCTAATGACTGTAGAGACGAGAGGCGAAGAAATGGGTAGGTGAAACCTACACGTCCCAAAGTTGAAAGCAGACAGGGACTTCCTTGAACACCAAGTATGGTGACCGAGATGTAGCGTAAAAAGACCGTGCGGATGTATTCAGTGAGTGAATGGCACCTAGAGGTTTTGATGCACGAGTAGGAATGGAAAGGATGAGTTGTGTTAGTTTGTGCCAACATAGGATTCGAGGACGAATCCTCTTTTAAGGGGGGTAGACTTTTAACATCTCGCAAATCCGGAAACTAAAGGTTAGGGTTAGTGGACGACCCGAATCCGTATTTAATATAATATTGGGTAGAGTTGATTGGAGGAGGTGCGTTTAGCTACCAAATGGGCACAGTTAGTCGTTTGTAGATGGTTCGAGATGGAAACGCGTTTAACAAATTTGGAGGGACCCAACACGTAACTAGCGGTGGTATTTAAACCACCTTAAGCACAAACCCTAGACCATTCGTCTAAGGTAGCGTGCGATGGCAGCAAGGAGCAGAAGGGGGAGGAACGCCGGAGTTCGGGAAGGCCGGCAATGAATTTCATCAGTGGTTTCATGACGGTTTTGAGCGAAAAATCCACACACCACCTAGGTAATTTCTCGTTTATGTTTCAATACGTGTTTACATTCGTAGTTTTGGAGAAACCCGGTTAGGGTTTGTAGTCCTTGTTCACGTTGGACGTTGGTGACTCCGACTGTGGCGGTCATGCCGGTGGCTGCGGGGTGCAGCAGGTGGCATCGGTGGTTCGTTGGTTGCGTGTGACAGCGACGGACAGCAAGGAGGGGCTGTAAGGTCCCCAACCGGGCACCCTACAGTTGGTTCTCATAACGGGTTATTCCCTTAAAAATACTCATTTTAGATATATTAAACTACAGCGGAAGTCTTTTTCAAAATAATATTATCTTTAAAATCATTAACTTTCATAACGTTACCGTACGAATGCATGCACACCAACCCGAGTAGCCCCGCTTCCAAGCCAAGATACCTCGTCTCGTAGACTAACCTGCAAAACAATGTAACGTACATACAAAGTCAGCTACGCTGATTGAGTTCTAATAGTTTAGTTTAAATAAAAGCCAACTCGTCTCAAAAGTTATCTGAGTTTTACTCAGGACCCACGGTCCTTATAAACTAGATCCACATTTCATTAACCATTATTTAACCCCTGATATCACCCGATATCCCATAATAACTCATTACCCATGAATCATCCCGTAATAATAATACTCCCGTAGTCTCATCGACATAGGTCGAACCTACTACACTAATAACTCATGCTCATGTACGCGTATTAACTCGACACTTGGTTAACACAACAAATCCCTGAACATCAACTTACTCGGCCTTGACCAAGGCTCTTACAGATCAACCGACATAACAATTATAAGCACTACATCACAATCCTGACGCATAGGTCAATCTAACTGTACTCACCACATCAATACTATCGCATGCACAATAAATATAGCTCAACGCTTGTATGCAATTTAACACAAATATATAAGCACACAAACACATACCTCATTATTGCACCCTCGTTAGGGATACCCTCGTCAGGGTGTTCGACACACCCCGAGCTCATCACTATCCTGTTGGACATCGTCACCTTTGGTGACCTCCCGAAGGACATAGACCTCCACAATCTCGTTTGCCGTGTCATGATGACAACAATGCAAACACAATCCCCGCCGTGTCACAAGTACAACGACACAATACACACAACACATGTATAATCACATAATAATATACTCTACATACATGATTCATTAACTGCACATGCACTTCACACATAGCACTAGGATAAGATATCCTACAGGTATTCATAAACGTTTAGCTTATATCCCGACTCACCCCGACTAACTCGTAACACAATACACCGCTAATATAGCAAAAACATACAACTACTATATCTCATTATTTAAGCATATAACGTGTACATGCACACCCTGTGACACTTCCTGGTCGTACCCGTACGACCCGTTTACTAAAATCCCGACTCACCCCTGTTAGGTCACTATACGACTCGTGACCGTATAACCACCTTTAGACCTAGATCACATGACCTCATAAACACCCCCGTAGACCTTCTGACTCATTACTGAATGTTTTAGTTCATAAACACCTCAGGTTAACACTCAAAACTCTTAACACGTTTAATACGTTAACATCCCTGGTAAGTATGTACGATAGCCCCAAAAATAGTAAAACGTTTAAAATAGGGGGATTAGAAACTCACCGGTTATGAAGATTAGACCCCTGCACTGCAACGGTCTCCTCACACGAAACCCGAACCTGTTAATGTAAGATCACATAGACAGAGTATGCCCTAGACATGTGTCAATTACGTATAAGTGTAACTATTCCTGATATTTGTCTCATCCGCACGTCCTTTCATTCATGTAAGAACATTAATTCACGTAACCGTCCAAACCGGGTTACCCTGGACCCGTTTGGAACCCGCATGCATGCACGTACATGTGCCATGCAAATATCCTAGTCTCACGGGTCACTCGTACATGAGCCGAGCTCCTCATGCACGTTCAACATCCGCCATGCAAACCCTATGCTCGCTAAGCCCTAATCGGGTGTTATCCGATCCCATCCTCATCCTTGTCCATCGTCGTGAACCACCATCGCCGTACATCTCAACCATGAACCACCACGGTGTTCCGTCATCCCGTATCACCCTCACGTCTCCATCACCTTTCTAGCCATCAAAACCCTAATCGGATTCTCCTTCACGTGAGAGCACCATTACCACTTTCACCTCGTCGTCCGCCCCCGTGAAGCAGCACCATGGCCGGCTGCTGTGGCCACCGGCACCACCCATGCTGCTGCCTTCGATTTTCGGCACCTCCGAAGCCACCACCAACTCCGTCTGAATCCTTTCCCTCTTACTCCCTCACTCTTTCTCTCTCGGCCGTCGGCCTTCCCCCTACTCCGGTTGCTACCACACATGCCACTAACATCAACACCGTCGGCCTCCACCTCGCCTCTGCCTACGCCGCCATTTCCCACCGAACCCACCAAGCAAACCTTTAATCGGGTTCTCGGACAACACACGCAACAAAACACTAAAAAATACGCGTGGAGGTTAAACGGTGTTACCTAGATGAGACGTGGAGTTCCTTTCTCGATAACAACGTGGGACCTCCTTCTTCCGGTCGTTCCCTCCTCTTTTATCTCTCCCTTTGCCGTCGCACAACCCCCTAGGCCGAATGGCCTAGGGTTTCTCCCAACTTTGCTTTTTAAATGTTACAATTTAACATCCGGGTCCCTGTGTTCCCTTTTTGTACGTTTTGATCCCAAACAGTGTTATAAACGGTTAACCGGTTTTCATATAGGAGTTAAACGCACCTTTAGTGGCAATCCATGCCCTTCTCTTCACTTTAATACGGGCTCGGGTCGCCCATTATCTGTTTCATTAGCTTTACGAATTTCCGGGATGTTACAAGTCTACCCCCCTTAAAAGAGGATTCGTCCTCGAATCCTGCGTTGGTACAAACCAATACAACATATTCTTGTACACCCAATTCATTTGGTGCCAAACCTTTACCTTTACACAACCTGTTTCCGTTACTTTGCTCGCAATATAACCACCCCCTTGGTGTTAAAAGAAATTTTCTTCATTGCCCGTGACAATACCTCGTTGCCCTTATCATTCTTAAGAACGTCGCACGTACCATCTCTAGTACTATGTAGCACAACACTACCAATTGTCCTCTCACTTGTCACGTTTCATTCCAGTTCACGGGCACTATTGCCTTTGTCTCTCGTATAACCCTAAAGGTCTCGTCATTCCGATGACCACCCTCCCAAGTAGGTTCCTTAACTTTCACAGACATGAGTAATAGTTGCTTTACTATCATATGTCCATCACGCTCCTCCCTCTATGCTCAAATTGCCATTTGCGATGATTTCTCAAACTCAATCCCACTGCCCTACCCATAGGGGCATTACTCTTGTCCTTTTCTGACGATCTCCACTAAATTTCTTTATTATAGTATCTATTTACTTTATTATCTTGCCTTCAATATGTCCCTAAAGTACGTACACACACCCGATACTAGGGTCATCTTCATTAGCTCTCAATGTTTCTCAAGGCTCATATGCCTTTGTCGTGTATGTTTCAACATCTGAGCGCTTGCTTTCCTTGAATGCTCCACAGGAGCTCATATTAAGCTGGTCTTGGATTTACCCGCGTAGGCCTATCCTTCTTAGTCACTTACGTGTAATATTGCACGTGCCCCTCCTGAGTTTCACCTTTCTCTATGTTGCTCTACCATTACCATGCGATTCCCGTCCGCATCTCATTTATCATGTACGAACATGAAGTCCGCCTGCTCACAAGCCTCAGATATTCGTCGTCTTGTTCAGGGAAGGCATCCCTATTCCTCTTGTATCTCACCTTAACTGAATCCTGCATATGGAACGTGTTCCATGAAGGTCCTTCATCATCTTGTCAATTCCATGCCGAAATCTTCAGCGTCATCACCTTAAGTTCATCATGAACATTCTGGTCAAGCGTCCACATAAACGCTTTCATTGTCTACTCTCACAGCTTCACCCATTGGCTTCGTGCTCCGAATTCCCGAGATATAATCATAGGCATCTCATAAGAGCACCTCGCCGATCGTCTAGGAAGACGTCAAAACTCCTCGCATCACCTCGACGTATCAACGTTGAGAAAATCGCCAAGATAGAAATACTATGCTTGATTACACTAACCATCCGTCCTACGCACGACTAAGCGTGTACTATTAGGACACACACCGACATACATAATTACATAACACACATTGTTCTACACATGTACTAGTAACTCAACCTTCTAACTCGCACAAAGTGCACATACACAACTAGCTAGATCTGGGTAAATCTACGCACATACAATATGACCTCGTCATTTATAGACACACAAGTATATCATGTTGTTTGGCCCAAAGACACTAGCAAACACGATCTCCCACCTGACTTCCGTCAGACACAATAACATGTTGACAAAAATCAACACCATATCAAGCTTACACTTGATCTCCCGCCTAACTAATGCTAGGCACAACATCAAGCTTTCGCTTGATCTCCCGCCACGACTATTAAGTACGTGACACAAATAACTCATACTCATAAGCAACTCAATTAACGATATACAAGTTTATTCACAAAACACTTTCATGCCCTTAAGCACCAAAATTTTTACCTCGCGAAGATCTATGCCTTAAGATATAAAGACATTCAATATCATAGTAAGGCTAAACACACCCTTACACTTCACACATCACCTAAGCATAACACATAGGTGACACCATCTTAAGATCGTAGACACATAAAATAATCAGAACTCAAGTCTACACAGGTCTATTCATACAGTCTAATCAACCAAGCTCTAGCATCATATAAAAGATTGCATTCAGGTGTGAACTAATGTTGTTCAAAGGTAATCACATAATCACCTAATTAACACTACACCACCAATAGCAAGACATCACACATGCAATTATCATTTATCATACCCAAATCATCTCGCGGTATAACCTGCACTCAATGTCAAAATCAAATAGTCAATATTTGAAATAAACATCACACCACGTAAACGTCTAATCACACAAAATGTTAAATCATCCCACAATCTCTCATGAAAACCGTCACGTCCAAACGTCTCATACAACGCTCGCAAGATTACTACGGGACCACATTAGGTGTATCTGATGTGTCCTCCTCTGGTTCCTCCTCATCGGACCCCGGGTCATTTGCTGGTTCCTCTCTAGATGGAGCTCCCTTAGCTGTAGTAAGTGGGTGATCTCTCAACCATGCAGGTCCACATCCTAGAGGGAAATCGCGTACTGCCGACACGACCCTCCTTTTCCATCATGTCGCTCTGGTCTCAGCACCACGCGGGATGCTGCCATCCTCAGCTCTAGTCACACTTGACGCGGGAAGTGCCAACACCACTTCTACGTCACTATCCTTCCTGTCTATAGCAGTCGCCTATTTGTCCTAACAATCTGCTCCTCCCCTAGCCGGAGCTCCCCGTCTGACGGACCTGGTACGCTTTGTCTTAGCCATCAGTACCTGCACAAGATAGAACGTTGGAATGATTACTCTGGGTGTCAAATTCAGAACATGAGAGTAATCATAGACTGCCAAATCACGGTGATCAAATGCAATTTGGTGGTCCACATTACTGCTCGGATTCTAAACCTTCCCCATCATATTCACACTAGCTTTCTATCTTTCATACACCCCGGATGCACATGCATCCCACACAACTCACATAGCACCACATAATAATCTGGGAAGTCATCATCCTTACCACAATTTCACACCATCCAAGGTTACACACAAAATTACTAAATCATATCGACACACCAAACTATATCACATAGTTACAACTAACGCTATTCCACATTACTCAACTCACATCATAGTCTTATTTAATCACACTACACAACTTCACGTAGTTCTACATACTACTACAACGCATAGCACCCATCATGATCCCACACGGAACCATAAATCATTTACCCACACCGATTACTTTACCTAGTGTAACACTACACAAATGGTAAATAATAATTACTGCTCAACTCGAAAGACGTACCTCTTGGCTCGCGGTTACTCGTGGTGGCATTCGTTTCAACCTCGTCCCATTTTCAATTCAAGTTAAGGTACTTTATTAGTTTAAAAACACCAGTTTTCTCTTAAACCACAGCTCTGATACCAACTTGTAAGGCCCCAAACCGGGCACCCTACAGTTGGTTCTCATAACGGGTTATTCCCTTAAAAATACTCATTTTAGATATATTAAACTACAGCGGAAGTCTTTTTCAAAATAATATTATCTTTAAACTCATTAACTTTCATAACGTTACCTTACGAATGCATGCACACCAACCCGAGTAGCCCCGCTTCTAAGCCAAGATACCTCGTCTCGTAGACTAACCTGCAAAACAATGTAACGTACATACAAAGTCAGCTACGCTGATTGTGTTCTAATAGTTTAGTTTAAATAAAATACAACTCGTCTCAAAAGTTATTTGAGTTTTACTCAGGACCCACGGTCCTTATAAACTAGATTCACATTTCATTAACCATTATTTAACCCCAGATATCACCCGATGTCCCATAATAACTCATTACCCATGAATCATCCCGTAATAATAATACTCCCGTAGTCTCATCGACATAGGTCGAACCTACTACACTAATAACTCAAGCTCATGTACACGTATTAACTCGACACTTGGTTAACACAACAAATCCCTAAACATCAACTTACTCGGCCTTGACCAAGGCTCTTACAGATCAACTGACATAACAATTATAAGCACTACATCACAATCCTGACGCATAGGTCAATCTAACTCTACTCACCACATCAATACTATCGCATGCACAATAAATATAACTCAATGCTTGTATGCAATTTAACACAAATATATAAGCACACAAACACATACCTCGTTACTGCACCCTCGTCAGGGCGTTCGACACACCCCGAGCTCATCACTGTCCTGTTGGACATCGTCACCTTTGGTGACCTCCCGAAGGACATAGACCTCCACAATCCCGTTTTCCGTGTCATGATGACAACAATGCAAACACAATCCCCGCCGTGTCACAAGTACAACGACACAATACCCACAACACATGTATAATCACATAATAATATACTCTACATACATGATTCATTAACTAACCTGCACTTCACACATAGCACTAGGATAAGATATCCTACAGGTATTCATAAGCGTTTAGCTTATATCCCGACTCACCCCGACTAACTCGTAACACAATACACCGCTAATATAGCAAAACACATACAACTACTATATCTCATTATTTAAGCATATAACACGTACATGCACACCCTGTGACACTTCCTGGCCGTACCCGTACGACCCGTTTACTACAATCCCGACTCACCCCTCTTAGGTCACTATACGACCCGTGACCGTATAACCACCTTTAGACCTAGATCTCATGATCTCATAAACACCCCCGTAGACCCTCTGACTCATTACTGAAGGTTTTAGTTCATAAACACCTCGAGTTAACACCCAAAACTCTTAACACGTTTAATACTTTAACATCCCTGGTAAGTATGTACGATAGCCCCAAAAACAGTAAAACGTTTAAAAGAGGAGGATTAGAAACTCACCGGTTACGAAGATTTGACTCCTGCACTGCAACGGTCTCCTCACACGAAACCCGAACCTGTCAATGTGAGAACACATAGTCAGAGTATGCCCTAGACATGTGTCAATTACGTATAAGTGTAACTATTCTCGATATTTGTCTCATCCACACGTCCTTTCATTCATGCAAGAACTCTAATTCACGTAACCGTCCAAACCGGGTTACCCTGGACCTGTTTGGAACCCGCATGCATGCACGTACATGTGCCATGCAAATATCCTAGTCTCACGGGTCACTCGTACATGAGCCGAGCTCCTCATGCACGTTCAACATCCACCATGCAAACCCTATGCTCGCTAAGCCCTAATCGGGTGTTACCCGATCCCATCCTCAACCTTGTCCATCGTCGTACATCTCCACTATGAACCACCACGGTGTTCCGTCATCCCGTATCACCCTCACGTCTCCGTCACCTTTCTAGCCATCAAAACCCTAATCGGATTCTCATTCACGTGAGAGCACCATTACCACTTTCACCTCGTCGTCCGCCACCGTGAAGCAGCACCATGCCGGCTGTCGTGGCCACCGGCACCACCCATGCTGCCGCCTTCGATTTCCGGCTTCCAAATTCACCACCAACTCCGTCTGAATCCTTTCCTTCTTACTCCCTCACTCTTTCTCTCTCGGTCGTCGGCCTTCCCCCTACTCCGGTTGCTACCACCACATGCCACATACCACATCCTGTGAGTTTCTAATTCCTTCTTTTAAACGTTTTACTGTTTTTGGGGCTATCGTACAGACTTACAAGAGATGTTTAACGTGTTAAGAGTTTTGGGCTTTAACCCGATGTGTTTACGAACTAAAACATTCAGTAATGAGTCATAGGGTCTACGGGGGTGTTTATGAGATCATGTGATCTAGTCTTAAAGGTGGGTGAATGGTCGTGGACCGTATAGTGACCTAATAGGGGTGAGTCAGGATTGTATTTACATGTTGTGTGGGTACGACTAGGAAGTGTCAAGGGTGTGCATGTACGCGGTATGTACTTAGATAATGAGATATAGTATTGGTATGGGTGTTGAAATATTAGAAGAGTATTGTGTTATGAGTTAGCCGGGGTGAGTCGGGGTATGAGCTAAACGCTTATGAAAATGTGTAGAATACTTTGTCCTAGTGCTATGTGTGAAGTGCAGGTGCAGTTAATAAGTCATCTACATAGAGTATAATGTTATGTGATTATACATGTGTGTTATGCATTGTGTCGTTGTCCTTGTGACACGACGGGTATTGTGTTTGCGTTGTTGTCATTATGACACGGCACACGGGATTGTGGAGGATGAAGTCCTTCGGGAGGTCACCAACCGTGATGATGTCCAACAGGACAGTGATGAGCTCGGGGTGTGTCGAGCGCCCTGACGAGGGTGCAGAGATGAGGTATGTGATTGTGTGCTTATATATTTGTGTTAAATTGCATACAAGTGTTTAATTATATTTATTGTGCATGAGATAGTAATAATGTGGTGAGTCGAGTTAGATTGACCGTTGTGTCAGGATTGTGATGTGGTGCTCATAACTGTTATGTTAGTTGATTTGTAAGAGCCTCGGTCAAGGCTGAGTAAGTTGATGTCAAGGGATTTGTTGCGTTAACCAAGTGTCGAGTTAATGCGTGTACTTGAGTATGAGTTATTAGTGTAGTGAGCTCGACTTATGCCGATGAGACTATGAGATTATTATTATTATGGGATGAGTATGGGGTAAAGAGCCATTATGGGATATCGGGTGATAACAGGGGTTATCTATTTGTTAATGAATTGTGGACCTATTTTATGAGGACCGTGGGTCCTGAGTAAAGTTCAAATAACTTTTGAGACGAGTTGGCTTTTAATTAAACTAAACTATTAGAACTCACTCAGTGTAGTTGACTTTGTGTGTGCGATAGATTGCTTTGTAGGTAAGCATTGTGTTGACGTATCTTGGCCTGGGAGCGGTGCTACTCAGATTGGTGTGCAAGCATTCGTGAGGTAACTTATTGACATTAAATAGTAATTAATGTTTTTAGAAAGACTTCCGCTGTAGTTTAATATATCTAAAGTGAGTGTTTTCAAGAGAGTAACCCGTTATGAAAACCAACTGTAGGGTGCCTGGTTTGGGGCCTTTCATAATTTTAGGGTTTAGCTTTTAGGGTTTAGATTTTAGGGTTTGGTTTTTTTTAAGGGGGTGGGGTGGGGGGTTTAGGTTTTTGGGGGGGGCGGGGGATTTAGATTTTTGGGGGGTGAGGGTGGTGGTTTTAGGCTTTTTGGGGTGGGGTTGGAGGGGGGGTTTAGGTTTTTGGGGGTGTTGGTGGAGGGGGGTATAGGTTTTTGGGAGTGCGGTGGAGGGGGGTTTAGGTTTTTGGGACGGGTTAGAGTTTGATGAGACGGTTCCAACGCCGCTGGAAGGAGCTCAATCGGAGTTCGTTTGACCCATTTCTTAGCGAAAAATCACTTCTTAGTGGAACCTTCGCTTATATATATATATGTATATATATAGAGAGAGAGATAGAGAACTCCTCATTAAAGGAAAAGAAATTTCAAAAAAATAATAAAAAAAATCACAACTCAAAATATAAATAAAAAAGTGGTTCGGATACCATGTTTTCCACGTCGTCCTCGTTCAAAAAAAAATAAAAAAGAAAAAAAACGCAAAAAATGTCTGGTTTAGCTTTACGCTTTAGTTTAGCTTTTATGGTTAGGTTTTAGGTTTAGCTTTTAGGGTTAGGTTTTTGAGGGTAGAGGTGGGTTTAGGTTTTTGGGTGGGGGTGGGTGGGTTTAGGTTTTTAGGGGGTGGGTGTGGGGGGTTTAGGTTTTTGGGTGGGGGTGGTGTGGGGGGTTTAGGTTTTTTGGTGGTGGGGTGGGGGTTTAGTTTTTTGGGTGTGGGTTAGGTTTTTGGAATGATATTACACATATGCAGTATTGAAAATAAGAAGAAAAAAAATCGAGTTAATTCTTGATTTAATGGTGCAATTTAAAAAAAAATAACGTATGCAAAAGATAGAAATGTTTAAAGATTTATATATTTTAAGTTCTATTTTTACCATTACTTTTTAAAATTCCACCCCTTCTCTTTTTAGTGGTTCTCTAGTTTCTCATTAAAATGAGTTCTCTCATGAACCTAACCATATATATATATATAGGGAAGGGTTCAAATACTAACCAACTTTTTATGTAATAATCGTGCTAACCACTATAAAACAATCACATCATTTATAAATTATTTTTTCTTTTAATTGTTAAAATAGTATCTAAGTATCTTGAATAAATGTTTTGAACGTAAATACGAAAATGATAAGTCTTACGTATATGTACCAAATAATGTTACATATACGTGACACATAGTGTTTACATATATGTAACATTAACATAATGATAATTGTTACATATACGTAACACTATTTTTTATAGTGGTTATCACATAAATATTGGTTAGCATTTGAAGCTCACCCTATATATATATATACACACACACACACATATAAGTGTATAATGGTAAATTATGACTTTCTTTTTATCTTTCTTTCAACTCTTGACACTTAAAATCTTTAATTTCTTTTCTTGTCCTTTAAACTCGGGAACACGAAATTAAGTTATATATTTCCCTTTTCCTCCCTTTCTTTTCTTTGATTAATTTCCTTTCTCTTTTTTTCTTTCGTTTATAAAACTCGGGAACATAGCGTTATGGTTTTCATTACCAACATGTATCCTTTTTACAATTCAATATGCTCAAGTTATATGAAGATATTTAACTGTGTTTCACTTATCTAATATGAACCATGAAAAAAGAAAGACACAATTTTATTTTGAAATTGGGTTGGAATTTTGGATATGTTTTTTTTTTAACGGCAACACCTAGATATTATAGGATAATTGGGTTTACCAGGGGCAACACCTAAAACACCTAGGGCAACCCACCCCAAGAGGAACCCCCAACTGGGTAAACCCCCTGACATGGTTACAGACCCTTTTTTTGTTGTGGCCCGGATTCGAACCCAAGACCTCCACTATAGGAAGTTTTGGGGCTACCATTGCACCAAATTGCCAATGGTGGAATTTTGATATGTAGTTAGGGATTTCTTACGCATTCTGTATAATCATTTTCAGTTTTAAAAGATCTTTGGGGTTTAATCTTACTTGCAGATCGAAGTTGTCTAACATAGGTTTACATCCCAAATTTCTAATTTCTAAAACTATATGTAGAAATGGATGGTTTCACTGAGAAGGATGATAAAGAACTTCATATTCTTTTAAATAAGGTTTGTAAATGGGGTTTTTAATACTATTTGTTGATAACTTGATATCGAGTTCTCTTTCGTTTACAATCTCAACAATATTGTCAATGTATAGAAATCAATATTATAGAAAAAAAAATAGTTAGTAGTTAAGATTGTAAATGGAAAAAGATAAATATATAATAAAAAAGAAAATAGAGATAAAGATGGAGAATAAGATGTGAGAGGTTTTATAAAATAATAATTTTTAGTTAAATTATATGACCACTAGTAGTGGAATCACGCTCAGGGCTTGATCCCCCTCCACGTCGATAACCTCTTTCACGCCAACACCCATCTTCCCCAATTTACCTCACTGCCGTAGTCTGAACCACGCCTTGCCCCTTCACGCCATAAACGTCCCACCAGTGTAGTGTTCTTGCCCCTCCACACCTCAAAAGTGGCTACCACGTTAGATGAGAGCGTTGCCCATTCACGCCCACTACAAAGTTCGTAACAATGAGAATAAAAAAGTCCTAGTCTAACACCAAACAAAGGTACCCAAATTCGAAAATAGGGTAGGTATAAAAACTTTAGCATAATAAATCGTTGAAAGGTACTTTTTGGATAATGGGCCATTTGGTTCTTTAATATTAAATACAATAATTGACATGACTTAAATGTGATGGGACTCCAATAATATTGGATAATCACCGATATAGGCATTTGATCAATAAGATTTAACAATATATTCATTAACTAAAAGTTTTACTAAAATATCTGACCAAACAGGTATTGACATGTGGCAAAAAAGCGAAATTTTATGGGAATATTTCGCTAACAGCGAAATATTATGGCAATATTTCGTCAAAATTTTGCTGACAATTTTTTAATATTTCGATCAAAAAAAAATTCGCCATGACGAGATATTATGGAAAAATTTCGCCATTCTTTTTTAAATTGTAATGTATTTTTTTTTTGAATTTTTAATATAATAATTAATTTTAAACTTTTTACCAAACGAAAATTAATTAAATATATATTTAATTAAATTAAATATTATTTGAGCAGCGTAAATTAAATTGAATTTATGGCAATATTTCGCTCCATACAAAAAAAAAGTTGGATTTTTTTGTTAAATTAATTTTTTTACCAAACGAAAATTAAATTAAATTTTTCAGTATTTCGCTTCATACAAAAGAAAGGTTGGATTTTTTTTTAGCAGCGAAATATTGAGGTGGGGTCCGGCGAAATATTATGGCAATCTTTCGTCAAAATGGATAGTTTGGTAAATTTTTTAGTCAATGGCTATATTGTTAAATATCATTGGTCAAATGGTTATATCGGTGATCATCCCATAAAATTCGATACCTACTATATCCTTTAAGAAATATGCGTTCAATCTGAGTTATGTTAAATAAAATTATTAATTATTAATTATTAAAACAATCGTTTAAACAAAAAAAGAAAGAACTATGTAAACTAATAAAAAAGTGTAAATTACAGATATCGTCCTTTATGTTTATACCATTTTTCAGATTGAGTCCTTTAGCAAAAAAATTATCAAGTATCATCTTTTACGTTTAAATTTGTTGCGCTTTACGTCCTTTGGCCTAATGGGCGTTAAATTTTTCAGTTAACTCTAATCATGTGCTACTCACATGAGGGCAAAATAGTCTTTCCATCTTTTAAAGGACTATTTGTGTAATTAGCTTAATGTTATATATATATATATATATATATATATATATATATATATATAAACATAAATAATAAAGCCCCTCTCTCACAAACCTGATGCCCACCACCGCTAAACACCACCACCAGCCGACCACTGCACGCACAACCCCCTCCTCAGATCTGAGCACCACCACCGCCCTAGCATCACCACTAGTCCAGTGTCACCTTCTTCCCCAATTATTCAAACCGAGCCCTAGCCCCAAATTGGACTTGAATAACCACGGATTAGCAACAGAGATGTTGGGGCTTTTATTCAGGAGGTCAAGACAAGTGAACAGATGTATCAATTACCTGAAATGGTTGCGTGTAGAGGGAGATCGATGGGAATCCGCAAACACTGGTTATTTGAAGTTTAATCGTGAGCCAGAGGTGTTTTAGGGTGGATTTGAGTGATCAGTGAGTACTAAAGGGAGGTCGCGCACGATTATGGGTTGTTATTGTAGTCCAATTTCACACGAAACGTATGAATTGATTGCAGACGGTTTGAGTTCATTTGTGTGATTATGCTTTAATTGTTTTGTCAGGTGCATTTGATTTTGGTCGTATCACGTTTTCGAAGGATCATTCAGCATTAGCAACTTCAATTTCAAAGAATTCAATCGAATTTGTTGTTGGGTTTGACTTATGAAAGTCAAAATTGGTGATAGATGGTGGTTTATGGCGGTGGTGATGCTAGGGCGGTGGTGGTGCTCAGATCGGAGGAGGGGGTTGTGCGGTGGTTGGCTAGTGGTGGTGGTGTTTGGCGGTGGTGGGCATCAGGTTTGAGAGAGAGAGGGGCTTTATTATTTATGTTTATATATATATATATATATATATATATATAACATTAAGTTAATTACACAAATAGTCCTTTAAAAGATGGAAAGACTATTTTGCCCTCATGTGAGTGACACATGACTAGAGTTAACTGAAAAATTTAACGCCCGTTAGGCAAAAGGACGTAAACTGCAACAAATTTAAACGTAAAGGATGATACCTGATAATTTTTTTGTTAAATGACTCAATCTGAAAAAGGGTATAAACATAAAAGACGATATTTGTAATTTACTCAATAATTAATTATAACGAACTCTTTAACAAAAAGCATGAAAGATCTATGTAAAATAATAATTAATTATTATAACAATCTCTTAAACAACAAAAATGAGAGAACTATGTAAACGAATAATTATGGATATTGGTGTCTAAGTAATTGTTGTTAGTGGTTAAAAGTATAAACAAAGTTTGAAAGAATCTAAAATAATTTAATAAATTATCGCATTACTTCCAAGTCAAACGGTTTATGAGTTACTCAAGATTAATTTGTTAAAAGCTTAAATCAAGCTAATCTTAAACAAGCTCGAATCAAGCTAAATTTAGACACTTGAGGTTAAGATGAGTCTTATATTAAATGAGCTCGATCCCAAACTGTATACATTGAACTTGATTAGGAGTCTAAGTTTATACAAAACTATTATTTATATAAACATAAATTTGCTTATATGATATAATGTATAATTATGTAATAAGTTTTATTATTATTATTATTATTATAATAATTATATATATATATAGTTATAATAAGAAAAAATAATATATTATGTTATATATAACTGAAGTTATTATCAAATAAAAAATAAATACATAAAAGTAATTAAAAATAATTAATAAGTCGAGTCTGAGTTTGTAAAATTATTTACGAGTTGAACTTGTATTTTATAAATAGAGTTCAAAACGAGGTGAGCTCGAACTCGTGTTTAAACACTCTTAAATTAAATAGGACGGTCTCAAGCTTAAGCGAGATTGAGATTGACTCGTCTCGTTTACACCACTTCAAAGTGAAAAAAAAAAGTATAACTAAGTTTGTATTCATTTAAATCATAATTTAAAACATGTATTTAACTAAAAACAATTCACCATTTTTTTTTACTTTAAACATGTAGTTTAAACACAACCCCCCGGGGAACCGCTAAATACACACCCCTGACATCTAACCACACATCACTTGTCACATATACGAGTCGTATAGGTGCTATACGACTCGTATAGAAGTCAGTTTCCGTACGGTGATGCATGTCCTGTCCCCCTATCGGAACATAATACTATACGAGTCGTATAGCAACCATATGACTCGTATAGAACAAAGCTATACGCGTCGTATGGCTCCTATACGACTCGCATAGTATAATGATCTGATTCCTCTCGTATGATTTTTTCACGTTTTGCATGCCATGTAAGTTTTTCTCGTTATTCGTGTGAATTATTTGAAATACGACCCAAGATTCCGCTAATTATTTGATACGACAAAGATTCCGTTAGAAATACTATATAAATGACTATATGTTCATTCAATTTTCTCTGGATCTGTTACATTTCATCCCACGTATTATCAATTACATTAAAAAATGAGTTAGTGATGTTTGGTATTGAATCTTCTAGCAATATATCTGAGTTTTCCACCGACCAGGTATAACATTCGTGATTATGTTTATATTATCAAACTATACCGTTTTTAACAATAACACAGTTTGTTCTAGATTTTCTTGTCTCATTCGGACTTGATGCTTTCGGTGCAAAAACACTGGACGTGAGTATGGTCATGTCATAATCACCGAACATTTAAAGAAAAATGCAAGAACAAACGTTATTAAAGTATATCTAAAATGTGACCGTGGTAGCGAATACAAGGGAACATCAATACTGAGACGATCTGCTACAAAAAAAACTAATTGTTTGTTTCAATTGGTCGAAAAATACGTACGAGATAAAGGTTAGTGGTTGGAAGTTACGGGTGAAACATGTTGAACATAATCATCCAGCAGCTCAACATTTGTTTATTGTTTAGTGTTTTACTATATTTAATTGAACCGTTTTATGGTGAAACAAGTATGAAACTTTTTGTGGTTAAAAAATTGCAGGTTTGAAACTTAAAAATTACATAACCTAAAAATTAAAAATTACATAACCTAAAAATTAGAAATTACATAACCTAAAAATAAAAAACTACATAAACTAAAAATTAGAAATCACACGACTTAAAACTACATCACATAATATTAAACATAATTAAAGATGCTCGATTGAATCAAATGAGCAGTCCGAATCCGTTCAACGCTCGTCTTCCCATGGATCATGGTTCCTCAAACGCTCGCCATCTGTGTCCTCATCGTCGGAATTAGGTACGTATTGTAAGACCCCCAAACCGGACACCCTACAGTTGGTTCTCATCACAGTGCATCCTTTTGAAAACACTTAACTTTTATTTAAAACATACGGCGGAAGTCTTAACTCAAAACAAGATTTGTATTTTAAATTCATTATTTCATTTCACCTTACCGTACGAATGCATGCACATCAACCCGAGTAGCATCGCTCCCAAGACAAGATACATCATCACCAGAGCTCACCTGTAAAACAGTCTAACGTACATACAAAGTCGGCTAGCTGAGTGAGTTCTAACAGTTCATTTTAAACAAAAACCTGCACGTCACAAATATCATTTATTTCAACTCAGGACATTCCAGTCCTTCATAAAATGGTTTGTCGTTTATTAACATATCGGTAACCCATGTTACCTAACATTTCCCATAAGGGTCCAACAACCCAAGCCTCAACCCATAACCATAACCCAATAAGTCTCATAGACATGGATCGAATTTACTACACTGCTAAATTGTAATCTACCACGCATATCAACACGAAGTCCGGTTACCTCAACAGACCCCTAGACATAGACCTGACAAGCCTTAATAGAGACTCTCATAAGGTCTACTAACACCTCAGTCGTATACACGACATTGTACCAACACAACAATCAATCTACTACTCAACACCAAGTCAATAACATCACAATACAGTGAATATCAATTAACACTTGCATGCAATTAAACCAAACATTTATGCACACAACAATTACCTTCGAAGGATTTCACCGGTCTCATCACAGTTGCCCTCGTCAGGGCATTCATCATAATCTGAACTCCCCACTGGATCTCATCACTGCCCCCGAAGGGCATTCGTCACTTACAGTGACTTCCCGAAGGACCTCTTCCTCCAATCATCGATTTGTCGAGTCACAAGGACAACGAAACCAGCCCAAACAACAACAAGCACGTAACATATAACAACACACAAGCGTATACTATGACTCGTTACCTAAGCATGAACCACATACGTGCACCCATAATAACACATCCTAGTCGTGCCCACACAATATCTAAACTCATTACTCGACCCATCCCGAATGAGTCATTCTACGACACACAGCCATCATACCGACTTCTGGCCCATACATTCTAAGGACACCACATAGACCCTTAGCTTCGTTATTGAATATTTAGCTCATAAACTCTTCGGGTTTACCCCAAAACTCGTAACACGTTTAATTTATAAAATAAGGCATGCAGGTATATACGATAGCCCCAAAACAGTAAAAGCAGTAAAGAAGGGATTAGAAACTCACTGGTTGCGAAGAATCCAAATCCTTGCTCTGAAATCCCGTACCTCGCTCTCGAAATCCAAACCTGTCAACGTATGATCGCATGATCAGACACGTTCAAAACATACACTGAATAACGCATAAAATAAAATAAAACCCCGATACTCGTCTCATCTGCTCGTCATACCGATTCACCGAACCCTTAGCTTCACCAATACACGTATCGGATCATCCTTGACTTGTTTAGAATCTGAATGCTCGAATCGGGTTTCATGCATGCATCTTTGTGTGCCATGCAAAAACCCTAATTACCAAAACGTCACCATGCAAACCCTAGCTCCGCGTGTACTAGAGTAGGATTTCCATGCATGCACGTAAACCACGTCTTGCAAAACCCTAGTCGGGTAACACCCTAACCGGCTTCATCATCGTCTTCCGTCTCCTTCATCGTGCGCCACCGTGCACATCACCTTCGACTTCCTCACCGGAACCAAACCCTAGTCGGCTAAATCCTCCCCTACCATCTCCGGTGGACTCCACCCGTGCCAAACCACACGTCAGATACACCACCACCTTCGTACTCCGCTGTTAGCCACCGTAGTGCACCACCACCGCAGCCAACACCGGCCACCGTCTCCTCCTCGTCGAGCCCCCACAGTCGTCTCATGTCTCTCTCTTTCCTCGGCAGTTCGCCACCACGCAATTCAGACACCACGTGACCCGTGCTTGTCGTCTGCCACCGCCACGCACCAACACCAACCATCACCGCCACCAGTCGTAACTTGTAGCCACCACCGATCTCCACCCTTAGCTGCCTCTGGTCGCCCCTCAACCTCACCATCATCATCATCGAACACTATCTTCCTCCAAGCCCAAAACCCTAGCTGAACCAAGCAAGAAAACGAATACACGAGCGTAAAATAACATAACGGGGATTACCTTTTCGAAGTACGGAAGCCGCTGGCTTGTCACCGTCACCAGACCCCCGTCGTTCACTCTAGTCCGGCCACCCTCTAGTCGATGGCTCCTTCTTTCTCCGCTCCCAGCTGTTGCGCACAAGTCATAGGCCGATTATGGCCTAGGGTTTCCATTAGGTGGCTTTTAATCCTTAAAAGTTTCATTCGGGTCCTTGTGTTTCTTTCTCGTGCGTTCCGAACTTGAACTGTTCACTAATTGGCTAACCAGGTCCCCTAGTTCATAATTTACGCTCCACATTTGCTAAATGAGTCGTTCACTAGGGTTTCAGGTCACTCACTAGCACGACCCATTAACTCGTCGATTTTCGGGATGTTACACGTATTCCTCTCCGGGGTAAGTGACGTACCCGTCCTCTTAAGTTGGGACGTGCTCATCCACTGCATTGGGGACGTACCCGTCCTCTGAATTGGGAATGTGCTCCTCCCGGAATTAGGGATGTGCTCATCCCTTGACTTGGGGACGTGCTCGTCCCCAATCCGTCCATGTCAATGGTTCTTTAGCTGGAGAAGAAGGGTTTGCAGGTTGTATAGGTTGTTTGTTGGGCGTACATGTTCAATCGGAAATGGATACTTTCCACCCATATCTGAGAAATAAAAATATAATCTTTAAAGTGAAAACTGAAAGTTGAGAAATGAAATATAGGGCTGAATATGTTATGAATTTATATCCGGTACAATATAAATTAGTCGTTGAAAACTAGCCGTTAAAATCATACGACTCGTATAGAGTCTATACGACTAGTATGGGCATATACTACTCATATAGACTCTATACGAGTCGTATGATCCAGCCGCCAGACAAGTCTGACCTATCTAACTTCTATACGACTCGTATAGGCCTATACGAGTTGTATAGAGGCCAGGGACCCGGTGTGCAGTTAGTGGGCTGGTGTATGGATAGCAGGCCCCATATATGTGTATATATATATATATATATTTAGTTATTTATTTATTATTATTATTATTTTCTTTTTGGTTTTACAATTTTGTATTTATAGTGTCTTAAGGTTGGTACTTGGTAGCCTTCTTATCACTTCTCATCAAAGAAAATTTTTGAAGACTTGCCGTGGGGAAGAAGTTAGCACGTCGTCTTTTGACCTTACGGTGTGAAAGATAGAAACAAAAAGTATATTAATGGCTGATATCCGAAAAGAGACTATTCGATTATGCAACCGTGTTGAATTTGATAAAATCTAAACAAAAATAATTTAAAAGGATGAAATATTTTGTATTTATATTTTATTTGATTGTTAAAACGTAACAAAAATAATTAACCAGAAAGCATTATATTTACGGTACTCAAAGTATAAAACTACACTTTGAGGAAGTGTTTACTTATATCCTGATGTATAAATAATATCCTATATATATCAATCTGTTCATATATTCTTCAGGTATCCAACACTCATTAAACGTCGGGTTCATTGGTTCTCTGTGCGTGTATCAGGGATTTAACCACCCGAAATTCAATCTCAAACTCTTCTTAAAAAACCCACGAGAAATATCAAATAATTTTAACAATTTTATCTTTATTGTTTTTAAAAGCTTTTAACACCAGCAAATTCAAAATATTATTTATCATAATTTTTAATTATTAAGGTATTTGGTTTTGACACTAGTACAAAACTCATTTTTCGAGGCGGTTTATAAAGTTTTTTTGGTGTGGTTTTAAGAAAAACCACATCAAAATATGTAACTAAAAAAGCCATATCAAAAAATGAAAAACGCCTCAAAAAAGGTCATTTGGGGTTTTAAGAAATCGCCTCAAAAATGAATTTTTTGAAGCGGTTTTTCTACAACCACTTTAAAAGATGGTTTTTAAGAAACCCAACACCCTTCCACTTCCGGAAGTTAGAGAGGATGAGATCGGCTACAATGATGGTGGTTATGGGTGTTGGGTTCTCCTCCGGCGATGGCAACCCAGATGACGAACAGATCGATGGTGTTATGGTGTTCGTCTCGTCTAGTTGGTATCATCTAGCTACTTCATTGTCAATCTGTTATTTATCTTTAAAGTCTGTTCTTGTTTGATTCGCAAATAAACTCGGTATTTTTTTCATAATTTTGACATGCATAAATACCATGAAGAAGAAGACATCACAAGGAGATGACAAGAACAAAGAACTTGTTTGTTTGATTATGAATTCATCGGAGAAGACAAGAACAAAGAATAAATTGATTATAGGAGTTCACTGGAAAAGACAAGAACAAAGAATGAGTTCACCGGTGATAGTCTATGGCGATGAGGCTGTCACGTCTGACATTCTTTTTTTGATTGGCTCTAATGTTTTAGAGCAGTTGTACACCTTTTTTAGAGTGGTTTTACAAATCATTTAAAAAAATAAACTGGTTTTTTTAAGCCATATTTTTTAGAGCGGTCCAAACCCGTTTTATAAAATCAAAATCACCGCCTCTAAAAATGAGTTTTGTACCGGGTGTGACATACATAAAGGGTATGATATTAGTTTCAAGTGATTAGACAAACATCACCTAATAACATGTTGATAATTACCTCTCTCAAATGTTTTGTGTTTTGTACTTGTTATTTGGATTTTTTTATCATCCTAATTTGAAGTTGCTTATTTTAAATTGTTTATGTTAAAATACAATATACAAATAAACAATTTTAATCTAACAATCCCCAACACCCAAAGAAACAAGCCAAAAACATTTCACATGTATATAATATAACTAGGTTAGATTCTCTTGTATTACACGCGTTGAATAAATATAATATTATATATTAATTAATAGAAAATTTATTTTTTTAAAACTCGTGTTTTACACGGCTTGAATAAACTCGTGGAATACAATATAATCTGTTAACACATACACTCGTCAAAATATGTCAGGAGATTTATTAATATAAAGAATAGAATTTTCTTTAAAATATATTATTATTATTATTATTATTATTATTATTATTAAAAGATAGAGGTGTATTTAATAAGAGAGAGGAGGAAAAAAAATGATAATAATAAATATTGAGGCGACACGTGACATGAAAAACCTTTATTTGTTATATAATATAGATTACGAAAAAGATAATCGATAAATATAAAATGTAAACTAAATAAAAAATGTGTGAAACTAATATATTGAATTACTTACAAAAGCCGTATTGGCAATACTTTATGCATAACGTATAACTTTACTTGCAGCGTTATTTTTTAATAATTTACTTGAATATATATACCTTTGTTTTAGAGATGTAAACGACAAATAAGTTCACCTGGGTTGGTTAATACCTTAGTTGTTTTATTCAAGGTAGGTGGGTTCGAAACCCACTATACATTCTACCCCTCAACTTTCAGAATATTTCAAACTTACCCCTCAACTTTGTAAAGTGTCACTTTGACCCCCTCAATTTTTAAATTTAAAAGTTTACCCTGTAATATATATATTCTGATTTTTCCTTAATAATTTTCTTTGTTTGTTTAGTTTTTTTTTCTTGACGTGCCAGTATAAATTTTGTTAAAAATGTAGTTATATTCAAATTTAGGTATCGTGGGTTATATGGACTGACGGTAACGTACTGGTACCGTGAAGAATTAGACCGACACCGACTGAAAAAAAAACACCGGCACCGTTTTATATAACCGTCTTTTATCTATGTTTCGATCTCCACAACAGAGTCGTCGTAACTTCATATGTGTTTTTATTCTTAGGCACGTTGTTGTCACCGTCTCAACCATTTAAAATTCGTATCATGCCGCGGAGCGCGTGGAAAATTGTGAATCCATTATGCATAATTTACAACTACGTAAAGCAGCGCCGCCGTTTACGGTTAAGATTGGTTCGTACGCCTCCAGTTGCACAACTTTGATTTTTTTTTGTTTTATTCATTTTAGTTTGTGTTTAAATAATTTGAGTTTCAGGGAAATTAACATACAGCAAGGTGTAGTTGGTTGGAGCTAGCACTTGGGTACCACGATTTTTTTTTTGTTTTAATCAGCTTAGCTTTTTTATTCTTTTGGTTAAATCAACTTAGCTACTCTTTTGCTTTCTCTCTGACTTTTTTTTTTAATTTTTAAATGTTTAAAACTCAAATCGACTCCTCCATAGATTTTCTTTTTTCAGTTTTTTAATTCTTTTAGTTTAATCAACTTAGCGACTCTTCTGCTTTCTCCATGGCTTTTTTTTCAAATTTTAAGTGGCGCTCCGCGGCGGGAGCAGCTAGAGGAAGTGTTGACGTAATGTAAAAGATAACGTTAACGCGGTGAAACGAATACAAAAATAAAAAGAGCAAATGGGGAGCGCGTATACTTGGAAATGACGGAAAAGTCACGTTGTTATAATAATGAATTGCGTTGCGATGGGGAGCGCGTTGTAGTGGCTCGGTTGTAAGCACGGAAATGTAAATTAAAAAAAAATTGTGACAGTATACTTGGACTTAAAAAGATAAAATCTACGAAAAGATAAAAATAATAAAAAATTTACAAAGTAAAGATAAAAATAGAATGTTTTTTCTCTCTCTTTCACGTTACACACGCTCTCCCTTTAACTTAAAAATATTAAATTTTTATTTAAACAAAAGCTTGACATGTCAATTTAATAGCTTTTTAATTTTTTTTTTGTCATTAACTTTTAAAATACGACACTATATAAAATTTCAAATATACCGTTGCAATGTGTTTATTTTTATCTACGTTTCGATATAAGTTTTGTTCATAACGGAGTTACACATTATAGTGTACAAATTATCAACGTCGTTATAAATTTTTTTACTCTTTAATTTTTTTTAAACGGTTTTGCTAGCGTTTTCTAAACTTTTTACGGTTAACTTTTTTAACAACTTTGTTACGGTTACATTTTTTTCATAATTTTTTTGTAATGTAACTACTATTTCGTCGCAACGCGTGGGTTTGCGTAAAAGTTTTGTTTTATGTTTATTTATAATATTTTTAGTATTATCAAAACTCTATTAAATGTTTTGTTGTTTTTTTGAATGGCGTGTTTTAACTTGCCGTTACGTGTGAGTTAACGAGACACAACACGTGTGGCTTTTTAAATACTTTGATTTATTTAACGGTTTAGCTTTCCTATTTTATTTATAAAGTGTGGAGCCATTTAACGTCCATTTTCTAAAATGTCGTTGCGCGTGGCGGCCGCAACGCGCCGGGTTTTTTTCTAGTTACACATCATTTTTTAACATTAAAAAATTACTTATAGAAACTATTTTTTTTATCTTCGACAGCAACATGTGAAACAACTTGCAACAGTACAACTGAACATGATGAGTAGGTTGTCCCTTGTATTCTAGAAGTGATACCGACCTCCATTAACGAAGGCGTTAAATAAATGTCATTAAACACAAAATGCCCAAGAGAGGACCAAATATTATGAAAGATCCAATTTGCCCTCACAACCAACCATGCCACACATATCTCCCATATGGAGGATTTCTGGAGTACCGCCGTCTACTCTACCGAACAGGGGATTCCCTAAATCAAAGTCAAGGTAGACGGCAAGGATATCACCATCTCGGAAGCCACACTCTTCTCCAATGCATATCTCAGAAAAGAAGCGGATGTCATTAGGTAAGCTCCGCACTTGCCTCCGTCTTCCATGGTCTTCTTCTTGCGCCTCTTCGCGCCACCGCGGAGATGAAGGACGAGGCGAAGATTTGACTCCTTCTGGATGTTGTAATCGGCTAGGGTTCTGCCGTCCTCGAGCTGTTTTCCGGTGAAGATTAGACGCTGCTGGTCTGGCAGAATGCCTTCCTTGTCTTGGATCTTTGCCTTCACGTTGTCGATTGTGTCGAAGGATTCGACCTCAAACGTGACCGTCTTACCCGTTAGGGTTTTCACGAAGATCTGCATTTTCGCCGATCTGAAGTGATAACATGAGAACTGTTTCCAAAAATTTCTCAGGGGTCAATGTTCCATTGTTATCTACAATGCTGAACATACAGAGTACCCCGGGTGACAGTTCAGCAATCCCAGCTGATACTGATCCCACACCCTTCACCTCACATCTTAAACAACAGTCTGCTTCTACCATTCGAACCCCTGTGCATACTACTAAGGATGCACAGGCACAAAAATTACTTACACCTGTTTTGGATGTTATCGTTCAACCGGAACACAGGGCCCCAGTTGCAACGACATATATTAGGAAAAGGGGCAAGAGAACTCCTTCTCTTGCCTCCAAGGCCTAAACCCAACTTTACAGCTCTCACTCAGAATCACAACATTCTGGTGAGAATATCATAAGGGACAGCCACATTATTAGGGAGACTCCTTTGGATGTCTCTCTATTAGGATCAGGATCACTTCCCGGATCCATAGAGCAGCCCCCTGAGCCTTTCCTTTCTATTCTGAACTTAAGTGTTGAGGAACCTGATCAAGATGATGTACCTTCTCCAACTACCACTATCTCGGAGGTACTGGTTGATCTTGCTTCCAACACACCCAACCCAAGTTCTTCTACCCTGAAGGTCCACTCTAGGAGTTATGAAAGAGTGGATGTGGAAGAGGCCGTCACTACTGCTGGTCCATCAAGTGACCAGGAGGACAGTGACAACATTGCTAAGACCTCAACCATGGCAACTCACAGTGAGGATGCTTCCTTGGAAACTCTCCTCATTGAGAGGAATCCCAGGTGCCAAGAAACCATGGGTAATGGGGATGTAGAGGCTAGGCCTAAGGCCCCATCTGGATCCAAGGATTCCACAACTGTGGATGAGGACAGACTGCAACTTCATATCTTGGAATTGACGGCCAGGGTGAATATGATAGAGGCACATCAATGCCCAACTTTTCTTACTCCCTCCTTTGTATCAGTGGGCACCCAAACTGATGCACATGTGTCCACTGATGCAACCAAAAAGGGGGAGATGGTCCCAATGGAGGAAGACTCAGACAGTCTTGACGACTGGATTCAAGAGCATGCTGTATTTCAAAGTACAAGATGGCTGTTATTGAAGCATTTTCCTTTGGTTGAAAGGATAGTCAGAAATGTGCAAAAGCTTCAGCAACAAAGGCAGTAAGAGAATTTTAGTAGCATCAGTCTAGGGGGAGTTTGTAGAACCAAAGACTGATGGCTACAAAATTCTCTAAGTACAAATGCTGCTGATCTCAGAGTTTGCTGCTGACCAACAAACTGTTGCGGACAAGCTTATCTGCTGCGGATACTTGTTCTCCTGCTGAAGAACAAATCTGCTGCGGATAGCCTTATCTACTGAAGACCAAAGTTGCTGCGGATAGGCTTCTCAGCAGCATCAACACTTGACGCTGCTGACAGGCAAATCATTAGCAGCTTTGGATGGTTACATCTTGCTGTTGATCAACATCTTTGTTGCTGACAGCCTTGTGCCTTGAAGACAAATCGTTGCAGCTGACTATCCATACCAAGCGTCATTGACAACTTTCTGCAAAAGCAACTGATACACTCAAAGCAGAAGAAACCTCAATGGCACAACCAATGACGGACAACAATGCTCTTCTCCAAGCATGCAAGTAATGATGCATAAAGAAGACGCTTCAATAAAGTTAACTAGATATAGACAAAACGTGTAATAGTTAGCTACATACAACAGATCAACGGTCTGTGTTAGATCTGATCCTTAGAATCAAGGGGCTGTCTTGATTCTAAGTGAGTATAAATAATCTGTAAACACTTCATTGTAAGTGTGCGTTTTATGACTTTTGATTGAGTTTTTCAATTGTAATCGTTTATCTGCAAAAGCTTAATACAACAGTGTTCTTAAAAGTATTCTTTCTGCTTGCTCGATTACATTTGTGTAGTTGTTATTGTTTCCGCCAATTTCAACTAAGAACAGAACCATCTTGTAATTTCACGATCCTACACGTATCCACTTGAAGGGAGGTCTACTCTTTGGCCATTTGATATTCTTGTATTTGGGTGGGCATGTGGGAAACATGCTTATGTGGACCTTATAGGAGTGTCCTCTCTTGTTGGGCTCAAGAACAATAGGTTTGTTGCGGGCCAGGCTAGTTGACGGCGGAATCTGGCAAAGTTGCTAAACACGAGAAGGCTTGTTTAGAGAATCAACATGTGTTTATTCCTTTTGCTTTTGATACTTTTGGTTTCCTAGCCCCGGAGGCTGTGGAATTGCTGAACAGGGTTCAGCGGGTCGTGTATAGTAATTTTTCGGCCCCTAATACTCAAAGATTTGTTTTTAGTAGGATCGTTTTTGCTATCCATAAGGGGATTGCGGCGCAGCTTGTTGCCCGTTTACCTCCCACTTTATTGTTATCGGGCCTTTCTCTATAATCAAAAGTAATTTCATTTATTATTATATATAAAACAATGACAAAAATAACTAAATAATATATATTATATTGTATGTAAAATTTGTATTAATAGAAATATATATATATATATATATATATATATATAATTATAATAAAAATATAAATAAAATAATAATTGAGCCAAGCTCAAACTTTAGAAATAGAGTTTTAAATGAGGCGAGCTTGAGTTATCTTAAGTTAAACGAGTCGAGCTTGGAATCGGCTTAACTCGTTTACACCCCTATTTCAAACTCTATGTCTAATGTTTGAGTTTAGTTTATGAGTAATTTTTTGAACTTAGGCTCTTCTCATTTATTATTCATTAATTATTTAAATAATTAATTTATCTTCATAAATAACTACTTTTATAAATAAATATATATATATAAATAATATGCATCATTTAGTTGTTATTATTATTATAATATATAGTAAAATTTATTATGTAATATAAACTTATTATATTAAATAAAACTATTATACTTTTTCTAGTAAAAAGTCAATGCGTCTAGTCAAACTCATTATATGAAGATCTCTTGATCATTTATTAAATAAACTTTAATTTAGGTTTGAGCTCCTTTATGCCTGACTCGCTTTAAACTTTTAACGAGTCAATATTAAATATTTTACGGATGACGCTGGTTGTTTACATCCCTAGCGATGTAATAATCATCACCATGAGAGAACAAAATGAGTTGATCGACAACATAAGTGTGTGTAATATTTTGTCGTTCACACCTCAAATCAATAGCTTCATTGCTTCTCGTTTTCAAAACAAATTAAGGACGTCATGACCAAAGTGAATAACTTTTTTTTAATAGCAATTTGAATTACTGACAGGCCACTGACTCACCCGATCATCTCCACCTTCCTTAGGAGAAAACCCATTATGGGTGAGAAAACCCCCTGGCCAACCTGGACCCCCTTTTTTTGTCACAAGTAGGATTTGAATCCAAGATCTCTCCATTTTAATGAAGTGTTGGGTATATAACTTTGCTACTAGGCTAAGCCATTAGTTGTACCAAAATAAATAACTATGGAGATATTGGGTCACCTAATGACAACTCCATTAATTTACCCTTAAATAAATCATGACTATTACCACTCACATTAATGGAAAAAGAGCATGTTGGCACGCATTCGATTCACCATTTGGGTTGAAAACCAATCCATGAAGTGCACGTTACAAAGATCTCCACTTCGATTCACATTACAAATGACCATAATCGTTCTATAATTAGGCTTGTCTTAAGAAATGTTTTTGGCTAGCATGACCTTTGTCTTTAGCAAATACATAAATTATTTATTATTTTAAAATGTTATCTTAGTTTTTTTTAACATGAGAACATGTTACTGTAAAATTTACGAGACCACATCATTACCATAATAACCAACGAAATTAGACAAATCACAGCTTACGCTCAAGAGGTAATGACAGAAAACCAGTGAAAGTTTGATTCGAACCTATGACCTCCATTAGAGAAGAATCATGTGTTACACCACCCATTAAAAAGTTCTAATATGTTATCTTACTAGGTTAGAATATCGTATATTACACTTTTTAAATAAATGTAATATTAAATAGTTAATAAGAAATATTTAGGTAAAATTTTCATTGTTTTGTTAAACGTTGAGATTCTTGCTACGAAAGTAATGAAAACATCAATAAACATAATAATAACAACAATAATATCCAAAACACGAGAAAAGAAAACATGACTGAAACTCTTTTATATTAAAACTTTTTTATATTATATGTGATTAATGTAAAATGATTTTTATGTTAAATGCATAACTTTATTTTTTTTAAAAATGAACATGTTCAAACCCAAAATCCTATCTATTAAATTAAAATAGATATATAAAGATCATACATACTATAACTATTAATTAAAATGCAAGATAATTGCATTTTAATTAAAGAAGGGATGAGAAGATGAAGGAGAACGATTTGGGCAGGAAAATAAGCAGTTGACTTCATAGGAACACGCCACGTGACGTCCTAGTTCTTTATTTATTAGAATACTAGTTTAGGTCCCGTGGGTGAAAAATATTAATATTTAAAATTTTAAATCTTTATATATATATTTCACATGTGTAAAAATATATTACATATACTACGGATATAAACAAACTCAAAATATGTAAAAATTAATATATAATTAGGTTTCGAAAATATGTTAATTGAAATAAAAGTTACATAATTAAATTTAAAGTTTTCTTATAATAAGGAATAATTTAAAATAAATGTGTTGTATTAGTCCAATTAATACTTTCTTTAAATATATATTATTATTTAAATATAGAAGTGTATTAAATAAGAGAGAGAGGCGGAAAAAAAATGGTGAGATTGAATGTGGAGATAACACGTGTCACTAAAAAACCTTTATTTATTAGTATGTATAGAAGATTCGCTCTTTAGACACTGCTAAACTAAAAGCGTTTCAGTTTTTAGAGAAAACAAACAAACAAACCTAGTGAATCCCACTCATAAAGTATAGTTTAGGGAGGGTGAGATGAGAACAAGTCTTGCCTCTATCCTAAATAATAGAGAAACTGTTCCGAGATAGACCCCCGGCTCAGACAGAAAAAAAACAATCATTTTTTAAAAGAAGTAGAACCTGTGACAGAGAACCATTATTAGAAATCAAAACAATATATAAAAAAAACATTTTTTAGAAAAGCAAGCCGGTAATTTTCACTACCAAAGTTTTGGATTAGTTTTTATTTTAAAAATTATTGTATTTAATACTTAATAGTTTTCTTTATCACTTTTAATGTACTTTTGTTTGTGGAATTAAAATGACCCTTTTGCTCGTTCTTAGGATGACGTGTGAACAAAAGTTGTTGAAATTTGAAAATAAAAAGTAGGTAGTATCGGCAAATATTATGCGGTGTCTTAGGAATTTTATTTTTATCTTATACGACTCATTTTCAATAATAAAAAACTTTTATTTTTATTTTGTGTGAGTTTGCTAGAACTCGGGTTATAAACTCCGGATACTACACTTTTAAAATGTGAAAAAAATACATCAATTTTAAAAATTGTTTTTAAAAAAATACCACACTTTAAAAAATTCATCCCAACCTCAGTCTATCAGTTTTTCTTCAAGATTTTGATGATCAGGGGCGGTTCTATTAAGGAGGGAGCTACCCCTCAACTTCTACGGCTAAGTGGAACTTTTTTTTACGTTTTATTTATTACTTTACCCCTGAAAATATATTTAGCTAACCCTCAATATTTTTTAAATGGCCAAAACTAATTATTGATTAAAACTCTAAAGCCCAATTTTATAAAACTAAAAGCCCAAATTAATTTAAACCTAAAGTCCATCCCCAAAACAAACCCATCTAACAATTAACAAAATAAAAAAAAAGTCAGGACTTTCAATTCACTCCACAGGCCACAGCGCACGAACAACCCCACCCACTCACCCAGCGCTCCCGCCTCCCAGCCATCCACCCAACTCCTGTCGCCCGCCAGATTCGCCAGTCGCCGGCCGCCGCCGCTCTCGTGCTCCAGTCGGTCTCTACTTTCTAATCATTTGCTTCTTAGGAAAATGTATTATTCTAATTTCTAAATTTCTAATTTCTAAATTTTTAATTTCTAGGGTTTATGTGCAATTGATTATAAATTTATGGTTTTGTTTATAATTTTAGTTGTTAATTCGTTATTGTGTTTAGACTTTAGATTATGGATTTATGGTTTAGTTTGTTAATTTGTCAAATTTCTAGGGTTTATGTGCAATTGACTTGAAACTTGGAAGATGAAACCACATGGTAAAAAACAAGATTACGATGGTAGATATGACGAAAAATTATGGTAATTAAAGAACCCGAAAGAATGTCATTACTAATCGACATCATTTTGAAGTTGAAAATTTTAATACGGTTTTGGATATGCAAGTTCAAGAGTTTGGAAATCGATTCGATGGGGTATTGAGGCTAGCATTGGTTTTACAGGTTGCAACTGCAACCGTTGAAAGATGTTTTTTTTTAAATTGAAGCTTATCAAGACAGATTTACGCAATCGAATGTGCAAAGAGTATTTGAATAATGCTTTAGTTTGTGCGGTCGAAAGAGAAACATTTGATAAAGTAACAGAAGACGATGTAATGTTCGATTTCAAGCTTTCAAATGCCGGAGAGAAGAAAACTATTAGGTATATGTGTTTACTGTGTTTATTATCGTTTTTTAATGTACGGTAAAAAAAATTGTGCTACCCCTGAAATTATGTTCTAGATCCGTCACTGTTGATGACAATATGAGTAAGTTTCGATGAAAATATCAAAGCCCTAAAAAATACTAGGTGTGTTTGATTCGTGGAATTTGATAATAGACACCATTGGTTTTTTTACGATTGACACAATTGGTTTTATAAAAAAGTATGAATTAATTGCACGGACGGTCCATGTGGTTTGGCTGAATTACAGATTTCGTCCCTAACTTTGAGAAATTACGATTTGGTCCTCACTGTTTGTCAACTTGTTGCACTGACAGTACCTGGAATGAATGGAGGTTAAAATTTTCAATTAAGTATATGTAAAATGACTAAAATACCCTCATCTTTAAAAATAAAAAATAAATAGAAATAAATATGGGACCCACCAAACCTTAACCTACCCTTCTTCAATCTAGACCACCATCTCCCTTCGGTCGCCTCCCCCGTCTCCGACGAGCGCACTTCCTCACCGACCATCTCATCCATCTCTGGCAAATATAAGGTCACCATTTTTTTCTCCACAAGAACAATAATTTGAAAAATTGGTAACTCATTTGCAACATACTGAAGTTTCTGGCTTCTACTAATCTTCCTACATACCCACATATATCTCATCCCCTTTTTGTTCAAAACCTCCAACATTGAAGTGGGTTTTTGTTTTACGGGTATGATTTTCACCCAAATTCATCAACTAAATGGCATGGGTGTTCTTTATCATGTGGTTTGGGTCCGACGAAAGGGATTTTGGGTGTTCTTTCATCGAGATTTAGAAGAGAGATCCAACCCTTCTGCGCGTTGCTGCCTACCTAAATGAGCACCGATCTGCTCCACTTTCTAATTGCGGGTTTTGATTTCTAACGATGGTGATTTAATGATGGCGATGCTTGTTTGAGAGAGGGTTGCAGGAAAATATCTAACGCCCCACTTCATCTCCTCCTTCGACAACTCCAACTTCTCCGGCGATGTCATGTTCACTTGTTCACATTCAACCTTGATGGCGTCTCCTTGCCATTTAGATTTTTTTTTGGATTTTGAGGGATTTGATTTTGTATTTGGGGTAGAAAAGTGTCCTTGATTCTGAGCAGGATCACCCATAATCTCCTCATACGAAGAACCACCAGTAGCTACTAAAGGGTAAAAGGGAGTGTGGCCGGAGACTATTGGAAAGAATGATTGGAGGCGACCGGATACAGCCGGAAATGGTGATGAAGAAGATGACGGGAGGCGACAGAGAAGATGATGTGTGGATTAGGGTTTTGAATAAGGATGCTTGCTGGAGACGGGGGAGGCGACCGAAGGGAGATGGTGGTCTAGATTGAAGAAGATGAAGGGGGTAGGTTAAGGTTTGGTGGGTCCCATATTTATTACTATTTATTTTTTATTTTTAAAGGTAATGATATTTTAGACATTTTACATATACTTAACAAAAAAAACTTAATCTCTATCCACTCTAGGGACTGTCAGCGCAACAAGTTGACAAACAGTGAGGACCAAATCATAATTTCTCCAAGTTAGGGACGAAATCCGTAATTCAGCCAAACCACAGAGACCATCCGTGTAATTAATTCAAAAAATATTGACCTTATTGGCGTGAAAAAAACTATATATAATTTTTACTAAAGAAAAAAGTTATCTAAGCGTTTTATGTAATAAAATTTTTTATAGTTTAAAGATTAAGTCCAATTACTTAATTTTTAAAAGTGACGTTAAATCATTAAAGGCCCATGTGCTTGCATTTGATTTATTGAAAAAGAGTTTTTTGCGAAAGTTGCGATTAAAGACGTTGTGAATCGTTTTCAAAACATTAAAACACGTAGCCACGTAAGGAACAAATATAAAATGTATTTATTTTATGTATTTCAAATGACTTTGTATTTTTATTATATGTTTTTTTTTCAATGGCATTTTACTGTTATTATAAACCCGAGTATAAAAAAGAATGACACCATAGGAAAAAATATTTGGCTTCGTCACTGGGCACCCTTGATTAATGATATCAAACATGACCGGACCGAGACATGTTCGGTAGGTTGTATCAAGAGAGTGCTTAGATGAAGGTTGAGAAGAGTAAAGCCTTTAAGAACCATTCTTGGGAGGACACCTAAAAACAAACTGGTTCGGGTTATAAACCGGTCCGTTTTTTTTATTATAAAACCGGTTTGCATGGAAACCGGTTCGGGTCACAACCCAGTTTGGGATGGAAAAATTCGAACCTCCAAACCGGGTTGAAACAGGTTTGGGTCGGGTTGAAGCCGGTCCAAACCGGGCTGAAACCGGTTTGGGAGCGCGAGAACATGAGATGGTATACCCTGGAAAACTGGGTCGGTTCTAACTGGTTTGGACCAAACCGGTTTTTTTGGGGTACCGGATCAGGTTATAAACCATTCTTTTTTCATCTCTAGAAAGGAATTTGATTCAACTAGAAGAAATGGGCTAAGCCCAAGTTAAAGTCAAGGCTCATAGGCCATAGCCCAACTACACAATAAAGAATGAAAGTCTATTACTCTCTTGGGATGTTTGATTTGTATATTTTTTTTGTAAGTTTTTCTTTTCGAGAAAAGACGTTATGGACTCAACTTCTTGGATTTATTCGTTTGGTTGTTATAGTGTGCAAAACAAAACTGACTCGACTCAGAAAAGTGAAAACCCACTAATCTAATAATTAAAAAAAAATTCTATTTAATTTGAGTAATCTTGGTTGGTTCGGATGGAACTAAATTACTATTTCAAGTATAATTTTTGGTTTCCTTGTTAAAACTTTAATTCACTAGATAACATAAAAACTAATCATTATAATAACGGCCTTTCTTCATAAAATAGAAACATAATTGTGTCTATCATCGATACGAGCGTGTATACATAAAGAGGTAAATCATTGAATAGCAAAATATATATATATATATATATATATATATATATATATATATATATATATATCAAATGGAAAAATGCACGTGTGCCAGAATTACTGTTCAATGAACGGTAAAGTTTTGAGTATGCACCGATCACATATTTTACTATATATAATTTGCTTCCACTTCTATTTCTAGAATCAATTACTAAAATTATTAATTATAAAAATTAACTGTCAATTTTTTTTAATAAAATTAATAACATTTTACCCTAAAACCGGTAATGACGATGTAACAGTTTTTCTAATTTATTCTTCCATGTGTAAAAATTCCAATTGTGGTGTCATGTTTTATTTTTTAAACAAATTAAATCTTAATAGTAATATAATAATAATTGTTTAAAACTCAGCTTAACCGAACTATCAGTTAACTGTCCAGTTCTATTAAGCCGGTTTAATTCAGTTGGTTCAATCAACAAGATTATTTACTCACCTCTAATTAAAACCTAATGCATATTGATTCACTTATCCATTAACGTCATTTTGAAAGCACCACTTTCTTGATCACGTATCCATAAGGAGAAAGTTGATCAGTTGTCACATCCTCGTCGTATCTAGTCGTCAAACCAAGACATCCACATTCGCCTTGGCCTCAGAAACTAGCAATCACTACCATCGTCCATCTCCTTGAATAAACCCTATATCATTGAAGAAACCCTAAATCATTTGTATGCAAAATCATTAGCTAAAGGCACATTTGATTTCGGATTTGAGGTTACTTAATTTGTATCTAGTTAGTACGGTTGTTCTAGATGGTCACACTGATAAGACCAGTTACTTACTAATTAGGAAAAAGGTTATTAGTTTTATGAAAAATAATTTATTGCCCAAACTGAATATACATGGTTTCATATAGAAGGTGATCAAACTTGTTTTGGCTAATAGCATTCGAATCAAGTTCTTTATCCTTATCTTTATAATTTAACCAAAAACTACAATTTCATAAAAAAATTGTTCATTTTTTAAAAACATCTCACATCTCATTCCTTATCCTTATAATTTTAAAAAAGTGGTTAAGGAATTGGTATATTTAAGATTCTAGTGTCCATTTCCTTATAATTTTAAGGATAAAGATAAGGTTTAAAAAAGCTGATGTAAGACCTTTTTAACTTAAATCTTATTTTTTCCCTTATAATTTAAGAATATGGTATATATACCAATCCCGATGTGGATGCTCTAATGCATCAAATCAGGTTGAAATTGAGTCAAGAAGGCTCACATCCACTCGGGTGCTTAAGCATGACCAAATGAATGCTTATAGTTCATTACTTCATTTCAAACAACTAGAGTTTAATTGGTCAATTTAATTGATGAATGAATACCTAAAGCTTTCTAAAGCAAAACATACACTAAATTAGCCGTTTAAAGGGAAAGTATATGATGCCTATTTTGTGAGTGGTCATTTTGTTTGTTTAGTTTTTTTGTCTAAGTCTAGCGTGTGTGTCTTGATGTAAATAGCATGGTAGTTATAGTTATTTGAGGATAGATAGACATGCTAAGTATTTGGTGAAACACATAATTGTATAATTTAATAAAGCAAAGAATTGGATATATGCTTGTATCCTTTTTCTTGGTATATAACATAGTAGTTCTTGGCCTACGTGTTTAGAAATTTGCATGCTATGGATTAATAGCTTGCAAACTAAGATCAACCAAAAGCTTCCCCCATAGCTTCAAGGACTTACTTTCGCAATGTTGAATTGGGAAGCCTTAATATGTGAGATCTGTTGGTACATGCCCCTTGAGACACACTCAAAACACACACAAACTCACGTACCAGAGATTGGAGAATTCTAACTTCTTTCTCATATATTAAATTTAAAACAAAAATGACTAACATTTATAGATTCATAAAACTATTGAGCTAATAACAAAACTTAACACTTAGAAGTTATTTGACTCTTGAGATACTACAAGATTAATGGAAGTAAATGGAAACTTGTAACCTTTGATTTTCCCTTCATTCAACCCTCATAATTAGAAAATAACTCAACATAAAACATGTGACTAAATACTAAATTTCTGCAACCCCGTTTGACCCGTGAGACTCCATTTCTTGTATCCAATGACCCTGTTTAGAACCCGTCAAGATTAGCCCGCAAACAAACCGATTAACCCAACAAGATCGACTTGCTTTCCAAGGTGACATCCTTGACCTACATGCGCTGATAAGTTCATGTTGATGGAGTGTTTTGGGTGGTGAACTTGATGATAAACATGATCCTGCTAATGGGATATGTTAGTGCTTGGTGAATGAAGTGTTTGATGCTGATAGTATTCTCATTAATGGAATACAGATTGTCATTTAAGGAAATAAGTTGTTACTAATGAAGATAAAAAACTAGTGAAGAACTTCCTATTGTTGAGGAAGTTATTGTTGATGAAAAACGTAATAATAATATTCATGATGATGAAAAATATGTGTAAAATTAGTTAAGAAAATCAAATAAAGATTTGGTAAAATTAGCATCTTTATTTGAAGTTATCTATTGTAATCTTTGTTTGATGTTATGTAATTATCTTTTTAGATTACATAGTGATGTTAGAATTAGCTTAGGAATCGTTTATATACTCTATGTAGCACTAAACCCTAAATACTAGAGATGGTAAACGAACCTGAACCCAAACTTGACGAACCACCCCGAAACATTCGGGATGGGTATTTGGGTATGAGGCCGGGTATGGTGTTAATTTAAAAAATTTCACAAATATAGGAAGGGTATGGTATTAGGTGATACTTAACCGATTGCTCAAAATATAGATACTTATTTACCAGAACCATACCCGTAATAATTTTCTTCTTCTTTTTAATTTTCTTTTGTCATTCAAAATCAACTAAACACTAACTTTAAGTTTTATATTCCAAAATTCATTGAGTAATAAAACTATTTAAAAGTTAAAATAGTAAGGAATGTATTTGAAAATCTCAACGGGTAATTTTTAACAAACTAACGGGTGTACCCGACATCCGCTGGTATACCTAAGCCTCGGTATACCTGATACATGTGGGTATACCCGATATGGAACCGGGTATGAGACCGAAAATCGAGTATGAGATTGACAATACCCACCCAATTACCATCCCTACTAAATACAGGTGTTCAAATTATTAAGTTGCGATTCTTAGAGATCTCTTTATGTTCTTGATATTGAATCAAACAACAATTCTTGATTTATTTATAGTTATAATTTTGCTACAACATATTTTTTTTATAAATTAACTAATGAGTAAACTACGGTTTTAGTCCCTGATGTTTGGGCCAACTCCCTATTTTAGTCAATTAGTTTTAATTTCACTTTTTTAGTAACTGTGGTTTCTAATTTGTCTCGATTAGCTACGCACCACTAACTCCGTTTAACTTTTATGTTATTTTTTTTTATAAAAAGACTAAAATGCCTTATTTTAAATTAAGAAATAAAATAAAAAATATATAATCCCCTTTCTTGTCTTATTCCACAATATCTCTGTTCTCTCTACCCAAGTCCCCAACCCTAGATCCAAACCCTTTCCTCCACCACCACCGCTGACGGCGTACAGATCAGAAAGGAGTATACGGCATCGGCGCTAACTTTCTTTTTAAGTCAGCCAAACCAACATCGGCGCTAACTTTCTTTTTAAGTCCGTTGGTTTGAGCTTGCCGGCACTAGAACCATCAAGGAGTGGACAACGGCGAAATGGTGGTGGTCGTTGGAGTTTAGGTTTTGATTTTGGGTTCCCTGAGTTCGTCACCATCGTCCCTTTCTTCACAATCTAGCTGAAATGTTGTAAATACAAGAAATTTAAATTGGGCACTGCAAATTGGAGACAGGGGATTTGGGGGAATGACTACGCCCTAAAATTTGATACGTATTTAAAGAAATGTTGATATATTAATAGCAGATTCAAGGGGATATGTGATGTGGGATATGGGTTTTAACGGGTGCTGGCAATGAGCAATGCTAGAAACAATGGCGATGGTGGGACCCACACACAAATCAGAAGCACCAAACACACTCACCAGAGAAGGTTCTAAGATCGGCCATGAAGAACGGGGTTGAAGGTGGCGAAGCTGTGGTGAGGATAGAGAGAGACTAGAGAGAGAAAGAAGATTCTTCTTTGATGGTGGTGGAGCTGTGGGGGGGTGGTGGTGGTAGTGGCGGAGCTGTGGGGTGGTGGTGTGGTGGTGACCTTGTGGTATTATTTTAAATAAATTACATAAATGATCCTTCAACTATTAAACATGTTAATAATTTACATAATTAGTTTAAGGGTATTTTGGTCTTTTCACCTTAACTTAACAGAATAATTGGATGGAAGTTAGTGGATTGGATAAAAATGAGACAAATGGTGAAACGTTTGGATGTAAATCGTAAATTTTAAACTATTGGACTAAAAGCGGTATTTAGACCAAACCACGGGGACTAAAACCGTAGTTTACCCTTAACTAATTGAATAAAGTATTAGGGGTGATCATGGCCATAAACTAGATTGGGGCTATAGAGGACCAGACGGAACCAAAACCGAGAAAGGCCCAATAAAATGGAACATAGGAATCAGGTTTAAGTTGGTTTCAGGTTCAGTTGGTCGGGTTAACTGTTTGAACTAAGACTGATACGTAGGATGACTTACTGTATGCGTTTTGGTAGTGTTAATGGTTGACGATGAAGGCCTTGCTTGTTCCACCAACTAGGAGTTTCAATAAGCAAACAAAGGCCTTCCTGTCAAGGAAGGCCTTGCTTGTTCCACCAACTAAAATATAGGATATGTAATGCTCCACTTGGTTTGGTTCTCACTACACTAGAATTGTGCGAGCCGGTGTAACTTTTCTAAAATATAGGCTAAAGGGCCAAGATCGGTCATGTCAAACTCATAAGACATCTAGATAATTGTGGTAGAGATAAGGGAACAAGAAGAGATCGTAATAATGATTTCGATTGCTTAAATATCTAAGAGAAGTGATGTATGTAGCAAAGCGTTGATACTATTGATGTGCCATCAATTATACATATTTATCATGCATAATCATCCCATATTTGATTGATTTTATGAGCAATTGCACTAGAATTAGGCCTAAATTGATTCCTTTGAATAATTGCCGGTTATTTGGCTTCCCGCACCAAAAGGAAGAAAAAGTCAAGGAAAAAGTCAAAGATATGTGAAAGTTAGAGGTCAGGCACGACCGTGCCTCCCTTGGAACAAGTAAGGAACGTTCAGGGAGATTCTAGAGGCTAGTCAAAGCACATTCAACACTAGGCACGGGCGTGCACCATTTCAGAATTGCAAGAAAAAGTTTATCGACGTACAAAAGGTGATTCGCACGGACATCCGTACGCACGGGCGAGCGTACGGAGGCACAGTCGTGCCTTCCCGCATTTCAGCCTATAAATAGAGGCTCTAACATCCTCATATGACAAGCAACATTTGGGGAGAGTTCGTACACGTCTCTTCCATGAGAATAGCAGAGAGAGAGTTAGTCACTTCGCCTAAGTTCAAGAAGCATTCCATAATACGGGTCTCTTCCATGAGAATAGCAGAGAGAGAGAGAGAGAGTTAGTCACTTCACCTAAGTTCAAGAAGCATTCCATAATCACTACACTTATCTTTGGTTTGATTACTTGTTTTCATTCCATGATACATATATCAACAAGTGTTTGTGTATTCATATTAAAGACCCCTAGTGGCTAGTCTTCTTGTATCACTTGGGTGAAGATGAAACTTGGTGTAAATTAATGTTTTGATTTAGTAAAATGACGTGTTTATGTTTCTTGGTTATTTTTTTTTACTATGATATTCCTTTATGGACGTGAGTACTTAATTTTCAGTCATTAAAGTCTTAAATATTGTGAGTGTTTTAAGCAATACATGTTGTTTGAGCGTTCATCAAAGTTGTACGTCCTTTTACAAGTCTTTGATACTATAGTAGGTCCAGTTGGTAAAAGATTTAAACTTTGGTTGGTTAGGGTTGGGTATTCAAGCAAGGCATTTTAAGTCTTAACTAGACCTTATGTGTTTGTGTCGATATTTCTTCTATCCTTTTGTCTTGGCTCGCGTAGGACTCTTGACTGGAGCCATGGGGTTTAAGGTTTGAGGTGGAGGAAGTATTTATTTAATGTATTTTGTAGTCAAAATGTCTTCATTACGGTCTTGCGGTGGTTAGCGTGTCTCGTCATTATAGTTTTTCAATAGATTGAGGGTTACGGTAACACTATCTGGGAGCCCTTCCATTTTAATGCTAAAGAAACATAAATTAGTTAATTTTACGATCTTCATGAGTGGCTTTGAGGTAGTTGTTTGTGCATCTGACTGTCCAAAGAGTCATACGGCTTGATAACCTTACTAGGAGCCAAGTCAACTTGATAATCTTAGTCCAAATAATGACCTGAGGAAGTGTTAGCATTTGCGGGAACCTGTTAGCCTTCCAGACGGTCATTAGAACAGTAAACCGACCAAGGAGCTATTCACCCCCTTATATTAAACACATCATTAATATATTTCTAAAACATCGATTTACTACCAAGTGGATTCTAGCCTAAGTGATATGTCGTTGATCTGATTATCTCTCAACCCTCTATCTCGTTGTGTTACCTCACCTGTTTTTGCTTTTATTTAATAACCACTTTTCTTATTTTTAGACTAAACAATAATAACGATTGAGTACTAAAAGTCACCGTGTCCATTTATTTCGATACTTGGTTATTACCTAAACTATATTACGCTGCGATATGTACACTTACCTATTGTGTATAGTTTGTTAAAGTATTAATCATTTTATAAAATTTAAAACTTGATAAATTGTGTTAAAGCATAAACCCCTAAAATCATATAATTCTAACTTAACACAACGCACATCAACTATGCACCATTGTTTAAAACCATACTAGGATTTATTCGAGCGACAAACATGATGTGATTAAGATTGTTCATTTAAATCTCTTCCGAAAAATCTTCATTTAAGAAAGCAATATTGACATCTGGTTAATGAATTATCCAAGAACTAGAAATCATGAACCGTACAAATTAACAAAGTTTAATAACATGGTGATATTTAAGAGTAAAAAAACTATTATTAAAAAAACAACATAAATAAATGTCTCATTGTAATAAAGACTAGCTACATGGGACAAGACTTGAGCACTAACGAGGCTTTATAGTGCTCAAAATTGTCTCCCAATTTTATAATGTAAGATCCAATGAAAACCAATAATGTTCGTGTGAGGAAAATGAGAAACAAAAATTGTTAGGCCTAGATTTTTAATGTCCAGATTGGTGATGAAAATATGTGAATTATATTTAGAATTAGTTTTGATATATTGTCCAACACCTAGAGAAAACATATTGAAATTGTAAAAGGTAAACATGTATAATGAGCGTAAAATTTTTCTCTAAGATAACTTTAATAATCGGTGTATAAAATATACAGCTCTTGTATTATATTTTATTCTATTTTTTTGTTAATGTTTTATTATAATTTATAATGTCTAGAAAGATTCTGGAGAGGCTCTGATTATCAAGAAACTTGAGAAAATCTAGTTATATATTATGTATGACTAGAGGTGCACAAACCGGGTTGGACCCAAGAACCGGAACTGGTTTTTAACCGGTTTTTGATGGATCGGGTTTGTTTTTTGCCGGGTAGGAACCGAAACCGGTTTTAGTTCGAGTTCGGAGAAGCGTTTAAAGCGAGGAACGAACTACGGAACTACCCGAGGATAAAGTAAGTACACTGGACCCGTACCATAGACATGATTATGTGAATTACGTGTTTAAATGATATGTGTTATGTGATATGTATATGATGATGGTACGGGGTAATGAAGATTAGTCTAAACACTACACGGGAATAATGAAGTAGTCATGACGTATCCAAGGGGTGGTGGATACGCCGTTGGTACTTCATATATATAAACCTCTTGGTACTTCGTGGTGAAACCATTATGAATGTTTAGGGGTATAGACTAATAGATAATAATTAAATATAGCGAACGTACGAGAGAACATCCAACCGGTATGTAGTTATCTGACGAACGGAATGTTATGTATAAGGAAAGAGTGGTGTATAAATCTCTCCTAGACCCGTCACTCTTTCCTGGGAACATCTCTGTTGGAGGTACTGCTCTGGAAGAAAAATCACACAAGTTTACAATATATGACGAATATGAATATATGATGGAAGTATACCATGCATAATGAATGGGAATACATGATGAATATGAATACGTGAAATGCATGATGAATACGTGAATGCATGATGATATGTGCAAATATGAATGTGTATGATGGACCGAGTCTAAACCCTAAAATGGAATAACGGAGTACTCATGAAGTGTTAAAGGAGTGGTGGATACGTTGCTGGTACTTCCTATATATAAACATTTTTAATACATCGTGGAGAAATCATTACGAAGTTTTAAGGTGAGGACTGGTTGGGAAGTGTGATTCCTGTTATTCGTAGCAGATTCAATACACCGATACAAGAACCATGAAACGAGGTAGAATCAGAAACACATAGTTAAAGGTGTAATTATCCAAAGTATTATGATATTGCAAATGAACTCCCCTTTTACAAAAGTCAAACTATACAAGTATTTATACTAAGAATACAAAGAATGACTTCGTCCGAAATACATTTCGGTCGAAATGTATTTCGTCCGAAAATGATTTCGATCGAAACAGATTTCGGTCGAAATCTTTTAACTTCAAAGAATTCTTCCGTCTTCAGCCTGTTTTATATGCGATGGCCCCTAGGCCATTTCATATCAAAACACAAGAATTCTGCCAAGCTCCCCCATACACTTTGCATCATCAAAGTTGGATCTTGGACTCGAAGCTTTAACTCTCCAAACTTGTCTTGGTTTAGCTTTGACCTGCCAATCTCGTTTTGGTTTTGACGTCCAAAACATCTTCAACCAATTAAAAACTTTAACGACCTTTCCTTGAACCTTTCTCTTAGGTTGAGAAACGACCGTCTGTTTGGAACACTTGTGTTTCTTGATGCAGCAATCTCTTGATAAATGACCCTGCTTTCCACAGCTGAAACATTTCTTCAAAGCAGGACATGTTCTTTGATAAGGCCCCTTTCGAGATTGTGACTTGTCTTTAGACTTCCGTTCTACAACTTTTGACGTTTCTACTCCCTCTTTAACAAACATGAGCGGAGCAAATTTATTTGAAACGAACAAGATGGCATTAGCATTGAGTGAACTATCTTTCTTGAACCCTAAGCCACCCTTATTGTCAAAATAATCCACACATTCTTGACTTTCTTCAGATTTGTCACTGACACAATCATCATCAGAAGCAAGATCACTTGTAATCTTCGATTCAACTTTATTTGCTTCGGAATTTTTCTTTGGCTCTAACGAAGGATAAACATTTGACACAAACGGCTCTGGAATGTATGGTTGAGGCATATGTGAATAAAATCCATTTGTAGTAAATGGAGGAGGAACGCTTTTGTATCCAATATCGTTATTCACTTTATCATTAACTTGAGCCTCAATGTTTTCATCGGTGCTTTTATATCCAAGACCAGACTTTACTTTGTCATGTACTTGAGCTTCAATGATCCCATTAGCAACTTTCCCAGAAATGTTTATTTTATCAACTTTGATTGCTATATTGGCAACTTTCTCAATCTTTTCTGTCAACAATTTCTTTTCTGTTTCTCTTTTCTCAATCAACAGTTGAATTTCATAATTCTTTCTTTTTAACTGAAGCTTCACATGAGAATTTTCTTTGACACAGTCATCAATCTTTCTTTTATACTCTTTCTCACGATCTTTTAGAATCTTGTTCGTAGTATGTGCATGATTCAATGCATCCATCAGAAGTTGATTTCATTTCTTGTAATCAACAATTTTCTCAAAACACTCCACAGAACATATGTTTTCGTTGAGCAGTTCAGAATAAGCTTTAAGTTCCTGTGATTCTTTAACTGCTTCAGCAACCAAATCAGATTCTATACGTTTACAATTTTCTTGAAAATCATAACCATATCCACCTTTGATCACTTTTCTGTTCTGATCCGCTTTGAGCGCATACATGTGTCGCTTTGTACACAAATCCTCTAATGAATTAAACTTTAATCCTTTATTTCTGATGTTAAGTTTATAAATCTCCCATTCCTATGGTTGAGCATTGAGAAATTTATCCATGACTTCTGATTTCTCGTATTCAAAATCAACATCCTTTAGATCATTTATCAATTCCACATATCTATGATATTGATTAGTCAAAGATTCTCCTTCAGCACGTGTGAACACTTGATATCTTTTCTTTAATGTGTATTGTTTTGCTTGTCTTTTATTATCTTCTTTATTCACATATAATGATTTAGCAAGATCTAGATGAACATACCCCAATCCATTTACAAAGACCTTATGCACACCCTTCGTCAGCCATTGAGAAATCCTTCCCTTTATATATATATATATATATATTTTTTTTAACTACCTCATTTTTTCATATTTAGCGCAAAACATAGCCTCAAATATCCTCCAAAAATTTCAACCAAGAAAATTTTTCCCGCCAAACATCATCTAAAACAGGCTGAATTTGTTTTTTATTACTCAGGCATACTTTTCGATCGAAAAGCTTTTCGGTCGAAAAGTCAGATTTCGATCAGGGGAATTCGGACAAAATTTTTCGGACTTGAGATTTCGATTGAAAACTCTGATAGAAAAAACTTTTCGATCGAAAAGAGATTTCGACTCCTTCAATAAGAGATTTCGAACGATTCAACTGAAACTCGTAAAATCTCAACCTGCAACTCCCGAATGTCAAATAAAGCCCCAAAAATCATCCCAAACTCCATCTCCACTGTTGTACATGTAAAATACTCAAAAATGGCACTGAAAACGATCCAATTTGATGACTTTTAAATCTTGAAAAGTTGAAAACTTTAACAAACTTTGAAACTTGCTTGAATCTGCTTGAATCTCCCAAAACCGAGCACCGAAAGCTCTAATACCAATTGTGATTCCTGTTATTCGTAGCAGATTCAATACTCCGATACAAGAACCATGAAACGAGGTAGAATCAGAAACACATAGTTAAATGTGTAATTATCCAAAGTATTATGATATTGCAAATGAACTCCCCTTTTACAAAAGTCAAACTATACAAGTATTTATACTAAGAATACAAAGAATGACTTCGTCCAAAATACATTTCGGTCGAAATGTATTTTGTCCGAAAATGATTTCGATCGAAATCTTTTAACTTCAAAGAATTCTTCCGTCTTCAGCCTGTTTTATATGCGATGGCCTACAATTAGTTCCAACAGGAAGTAAATCATGCATATACGTGAAATGAAAATAAATGCTTGATACATTTGGGAGGCTGTGAGTCAAAGATACTCAAGGTCCCAAATGAAATGAGATACCCGGCCTGTAAGGTGGATCTCAATAAATAATAAATAAGAGAACTAAAAAGATTCCAAGCCTACGGGGCTGAGGAATGAATGAGTCTTCGTGACAAATACGAGGGGTCTATACTGACGAGTATAAGAACCTTTCCAATACTCGGACCGGAGGTATGGCCTAAGATGGTTGCGAGGGGGTTAGCACACCCATAAAATATACGAATGACGTGACAAGAGGTGCGTCCGAAGATGGCCACGAGGGCGCCGAGAGCCAGGAAAACTTGAATAATAATAAGAACCTAAAAGGTTCATAATGAAATGAAAAGATGTGGTGTACTTACTTAGCGAAAGCTAATTCAAAAATGTTTTTCAAACACTGCAGGAAAGAAGCACATGGAATGAAGCTTTCTGAGGACAGAGCAGTCGGAGTTAGAGATCCCTATGTATAATGATGTAATTATATCATCTTTTGTAAAACTATAATATTATAATGAAAGATATACCTTAGCCATTCATGGCAAGGTTTTTGTCAAACTGGGACCATTTTCCACAATTAAACTCTGCTAAAATAATAGTAAAGTAAGTAGGGTGTTTCAGGTTGGTATCAGAGCACGGTTTGAGGGATTTAAGTATCGAAAGGGGTACTTAAACTCTAACCATAAGTGGTCGTGATATAAATAGGGATTCAATCCGAGGCCGTCCAAGGAAGCATGTATGTTTAAATTCCAATGCTTAAACATAAATGTACAAGTATACGTGGGCAGAACTTTGCATTAGATAAGCTCCATATGATAATTGGGAGTATCATGATACGTAACATACATTGCCTTATGCCTGGCCAGTATTTGAGCTAGTGTATGGACCATCATGATGTCGCACACATCATATGATTACTTATATCAGCAGATAGTAAGCCGAGAATGTGATTATGCATGATTAAAATGCACGAATGAATGTGCATATGTGTAAAATGCAAAAATGGGGCATTATATGAAACCCTAGAATACTTGAATAGGTTAAACTAATAAAAGGCCTGTAGTATAAAACCTTAGACTATGATTAGAGTAGTCGAACGAGAGGTTAAACGAAATCCATGTATTAGCAAACGATGGCTGAACATCAGAACAAAGAAATACGTGATGAGGGAAGCCACGGGAGAGCTGATTCTCCACATCATGCTGAGAACGAAGTCGAGCAACTCCCAAAAAATATCCAGTGACAAATTGCAATAGAAGTAGGAAAGGCATTCGATGCAAACTTCCCGATCTTACAAGCAGATTTACTGAATTCATTAGAAAGCTGGTTTGAAAACCAAAAAGATGTTACTCATAATGGAGAAGGAGGAAATCCAAAAGTTGATACGAAGTCAACTCGTTTATAAGGATTTCATGACCTGTAAACCTTTAGAGTTTAAGGGAGCTGTTAATCCCTTAGAAAGTCAGAGATGGATCGCCTCAATAGAAAGGGCATTCGATACATGTCACTGTGAAAGGGAAGATGAGGTTACCTTCGCTACCAACCAATTAAAAGAGCGAGCTGACAATTGGTGGGGAGTAGTGAAGAGAGAGAAAGGTAGAGACAGAATTAAAGAAATTAGTCGGGAAGAATTCAAGGATCTTTTCTTGAAACACTATTGCCCTCGAGCGGCAATTGAAAGAAATACCGAGGAGTTTCTTCAACTCCATCAAACAACGGAGACTGTGGATGAAATCATAGGAATTTTCTTTGACAAGGCCAGGTTCTGTCCGGCTTTGTTAACAACCCCTGAAATGTGGATGACGAGATACCATCTCGTTTTGAAAACTGAAATTAGAGAGTTTATCCATCCATCCAAATGTGCGAACTTGGAGGAGATGATTGATTGGGCTCGGGAACGCGAGACTGAGCTCAAGAGACAAACTGAGAGAGACGGAAAGAGGAAAGGAGAAAGTTATCCTTCTCCTATGCCTCTTAAGAGGTTCAAATTTAATAAACTGGGAGGTGGTTCCTCCCTAAGGAAAAGTATCCAAAATTGCAAGACTTGTGGAATAAGGCACCGTGGAGAGTGTCGATTCAAGTTTACAACTTGTCACAAGTGTGGAAAGACCGAACACACTGCATTGCAGTGTATGAGTGGCACCCATTTGTGCTACAACCGTTATAAGCCATGACACTTTAGCAGAGAATGTCCTGAGCTGAAATTTCAGACGGAAAAGAGTAGCAGAAATTGAAGTAAAAAGGATCGAGGCTCCGAAGCCAAGAGGTAGGGCTTTTCAAATCACTACAGAGGAAGCAAAAGATGTTCCTGACATTGTATCAGGTACATTCATTTTGAATTCCCTAACTGCTTGTGTTTTATTCGATATAGGAGATAGTCGATCGTTTATTTCTTTAAAATATGAAAACTCTAGAAACTTCAATAGAAGTAAGTTAGCTAAGGCACTAGAAGTCGAAATCGTGAGTGATCGAAACTGAGTAGTAACTGAAATATGCCAGATTGCCGACTACTGATGGAAGAAGAAGAATATCATGTCGACTTAATTTCGATGCCAGTGCAAGCATTTGACGTAATCATTGGAATGGACTGGTTATCTTCACATGTTGCAACGGTTATATGCAATCAGAAGATTGTACCATTCATGACGCCTACAGGAAAGGAAGTGAGTATCATTGGAGAACGACGGAACCAGATCACGCTATATACGATGGCCAAGATAAGTAGCTACGTGAGACAAGGTCATTAAGCCTTCTTAGCCTACGTAGCTGATGTAAAAATGAAAGGGAAAGAACTGGATCAAGTTCCAGTAGTAAAAGAATACCCATAAGTATTCCCAGACGATCTTCTAGGTGCCCCACCTGAAAGAGAGATCGAATTCAAAATTGATTTGATTCCTGAGGCCAAGCCGGTAGCTAAAGCCCCCTACCGGTTAGCACCAACATAAGTGAAAGAGTTGATGTCACAACTGCAAGAATTGTTGGATAAAGGATTTATACGTCCAAGTGTATTCCCTTGGGGTGCACCAATTCTGTTTGTGAAAAAGAAACACGGTAGTATGAGAATGTGTATAGATTACCGTGAATTAAACAAATTGACTATCAAGAATAGGTATCCTTTACCTAGAATTGATGATATGTTTGATCAATTACAAGGATCAAGTTGGTTTTCCAAAATTGACTTAAGATCCGGTTATCATCAAGTCAAGGTACGGGAGGAGGATGTGCCTAAGACAGCATTAAGAACTCGTTATGGACACTATGAATTTGTAGTGATGCCGTTTGGAGTAACGAATGCTCCGGCAGTCTTCATGGACCTAATGAATAGAGCATGCCGACCAATGTTAGACAAATTCGTTATTGTTTTCATTGATGACATCCTGATTTATTCAAAGAACGAAGAGGAACATGCACAACACCTTCGTGAAGTACTTAGTACTTTACGAAAGGAGAAACTGTACGCCAAATTCTTAAAATGTGCATTCTGGTTAAAGGAAGTTCAATTTCTGGGTTATGTTATTAACGCATAAGGTATCTCAGTAGACACAGCAAAGGTAAAGGCTGTGATAAAATGGTCTCCACCTAAGAATCCATCGGAAGTTAGAAGTTTCTTGGGATTAGCGGGCTATTATAGAAGGTTCATCCAGGACTTCTCTAAGATAGCCACCCCATTAACTAAGCTAACTCGAAAGAACTCGAAATACGAATGGAATGCGACACAAGAGAAGGCATTCCATACTTTAAAAGAAAGGTTGACACAAGCTCCGGTTCTAGCATTGCCAGAAGGAGTAGAATATTTTTTGGTATACTCTGATGCCTCGAAACTTGGATTAGGATGTGTTTTAATGCAAAGAGGAAATGTAATAGCCTATGCCTCTCGACAGTTAAAGACACATGAAGTAAACTATCCAACCCATGATCTGGAATTAGCTGTGGTGGTGTTCGCACTAAAGATCTGGAGGCATTACCTGTACGGAACGAAGTGTACGATTTACACCGACCACAAAAGTCTTAAGTATTTCTTTGACCAGAAGGACTTAAACATGAGGCAACGACGATGGTTAGAACTGGTCAAAGATTATGATTGTGAGATCTTGTATCATCCCGGAAAGGCTAACGTGGTAGCCGATGCTCTAAGCCGCAAGGAAGAGCATCATCCTATTCGGGTAAAAGCATATAAGTTAATGATAACTCCTGATTTTATGATCCAGCTTCGAGACGCACAAATCGAAGCATTAAAAGATGTGAATGTTAAAAAATAAAGAATGGCTGACCGGGAGAAGTTTCTAGAAGAGAATGAGTATAAAGTCAAGAATCGATTTAGTCGTATGTCGATACCACGATCAGGTGAGTTTAGACTTAAGATTCTCGATGAAGCTCATAAATCACGATATTCTATTCATCCGGGTACTACAAAAATGTACCAATATCTGCGCAAGGATTATTGGTGGCCCGGAATGAAGTTTGATGTCATGAAATATGTAGCTAAATGCTTAACTTTCCTACAAGTTAAAACTGAACATCAGAAGCCATACGAAAGGTTACAACCTTTAGAAATCCCAGAATGGAAGTGGGAACATCTCACTATGGACTTCATAACCAAGCTACCAAAGACAGCTAGAGGTTATGATACCATTTGGGTGGTTGTAAATCGACTAACTAAGAGTGCTCATTTTCTAGCAATACGTGAGACCTACTCTTCAGAAAATTTAGCCGATTTGTTCATCAAAGAAATTGTTTCCAGACATGGAGTGCCAGTCTCGATTGTTTCTGATCGAGATACTCGTTTTATTTCACGGTTTTGGAAAAAGTTCCACGAAGAGATGGGAACTAGACTTCTAATCAGCACGACATATCATCCTCAAACTGACGGACAAAGTGAGAGGACAATACAAACTCTTGAAGATATGTTGCGAGCTTGTATAATCAATTTCGGTGGAAGTTGGGATAATCATCTGCCATTAGCAGAATTCTCATACAATAATAGCTACCATTCCAGCATTGGTATGCCACCATATGAGATGCTATATGGCAGAAGATGTAGAACTCTTGTATATTGGGGAGAAGATGGTCAGAAAGAGTTAGGCAGCAAAGAAATAGTTCAAGCCATGTCAGAAAAGCTTGACTTAATCAAGGCAGGTTTGAAAGCTGCACAAGATAGACAGAAGTCATACGCAGACAAGAGACCTAGACCAATAGAATTCCAAGAAGGGGGGATTACGTCTTGTTGAAAGTATTACCTTGGAAAGGTCTAATCCGATTCAAGAAACGTGGAAAGCTAAGTTCACGATTCATTGGTCCTTTCAAAATCATCAAAAGAGTCGGAAAAGTAGCTTATCAGTTAGAACTACCTGAAGAATTGAATAAGATATACAACACGTTTCATGTGTCTTATTTAAGAAAATGTTTGGCAGATGAGACTACACATGTTCCTCTACAAGAAATAGAAGTTGATGATAAACTAACTTATGTTGAAGAACCTATCAAGATTCTAGATACGAAAGAAAAGCAGCTACGTCACAAAATGAACAAACAAGTGTTAGTGCAATGGAGGCACAGAAAAGGGTCAGAGATGACCTGCGAAAGTGAAAATGAAATGAGAAAGAATTACCCTCAACTCTTTAAGGATTACACAGGTTTCGAGGACGAAACCTAATTTAAGGAAGGGAGAGTTGTAACATCCTAAATTTTTAAGAAATGATAAGTTGAAGGTTTAAAATGAAAAATCTGAAGTTGGAGTAGATATCGGACCGATATCATTTCTCCCATCGGTCCGAAGTGAGCTAGGGGTCAGATATCGAACCGATATCAGTTGAATAACGGTCCGATAACCGCCATTGCGTTGCAATTCGTTGTGCTGACACGTGTAGGATGACTAGCCATTGAGATCTTAAGGGTGTACAACCGATATCGGACCTACATGAAATCATAGCGGTCCGCTATGCCCATATCGGACCGACATCATACATATAACGGTCCATTATGTGCTCGCAAAGCCTATACACCACCTCACTTGGATGTCGGACCGACATCACCAGGGATATCAGTTCGACATGGATCGCATCTCAACCCTATAAATAGATGGCTTTTGCCATTCATTTGAAAACATCCAAATATCACCACCTCACATACACACGGATTTTAGAAGGAGCAAGGGTCTCGGTGTGACGCGTTTGAGTACGAGTGCGATACGCTGCGAGGGCAGTTCGAGTTCGGAGAAGCGTTTAAAGCGAGGAACGAACTACGAAACTACCCGAGGATAAAGTAAGTACACTGGACCCGTACCCTAGACACGATTATGTGAATTACGTGTTTAAATGATATGTGTTATGTGATATGTATATGATGAGGGTACGGGGTAAGGACAAATTAGTCTAAACATTAAACGAGAATAATGGAGTAGTCACGACATATCCAAGGGGTGGTGGATACGCCGTTGGTACTTCCTATATATAAACCTCTTGGTACTTCGTGGTGAAACCATTATGAATGTTTAGGGGTATAGACTAATAGATAATAACTAAATATAGTGAACTTACGGGAGAACATCCATCTGGTATGTAGTTATCTGACAAACGTAATGTTCTAACTAAGGAAAGAGTGGTGTATAAAACTCTCCTAGACCCGTCACTCTTTCCTGGGAACATCTCTATAGGAGGTACTTCTCTGGAAGGAAAATCACCCCAGTTTACAATATATGTCGAATACGAATATATGATGGAAGTATACCATGCATAATGTATGGGAATACATGATGAATATGAATACGTGAAATGCATGATGAATACGTGAATGCATGATGATATGTGCAAATATGATTGTGTATGATGGAACGAGTCTAAACCCTAAAATGGAATAACGGAGTACTCACGAAGTGTTAAAGGAGTGGTGGATACGCCGCTGATACTTCCTATACATAAACTCTTTTAATACATCGTGGAGAAATCGTTACGAAGTTTTAAGGTGAGCACTGGTTGGGAAGTAAATCAAGCATATACGTGAAATGAAAATAAATGCTTGATACATTTGGGAGGCTGTGAGTCAAACATACTCAAGGTCCCAAATGAAATGAGATACCCGGCATATAAGGTGGATCTCAATAAATAATAAAGAAGAGAACTAAAAAGATTCCAAGCCTACGGGGCTGAAGGAGGGAAAGATTTCAAGCCTACGGGGCTGAGTAATGAATGAGTTTTCGTAACAAACGCGAGGGCTCTATACTGACGAGTATAAGAACCTTGCCAATACTCGGACCGGAGGTACGACCTTCGATGGTTGCGAGGGGGTTAGCACACCCGTAAAATATACGAATGACGTAACAAGAGGTACGTCCGAAGATGGTCACGGGGGCGCCGAGAGCCCGAAAAACTTGAATAATAAGAACCTAAAGGGTTCATAATGAAATGAAAAGATGCAGTGTACTTACTTAGCGAAAGCTAATTCAAAATTTTTTTTCAAACCCTGTAGGAAAAAAACACATGAAATGAAGCTTTCTGAGGATAGAGCAGTCGGAGTTAGAGATCCCTATGTATAATGATGTAATTATATCATATTTTGTAAAATTATAATATTATAATAAAAGATATAACTTAGCCATTCATGGCAAGGTTTTTGTCAATCTTGGACCATTTTTCGCAATTAAACTCCGATAAAATAATAGTAAAATAAGTAGGGTGTTTAAAAAATGAGTAATATTACTACGGTTAAAATGAGGCTCGAACGGTAATATTACCGCTAAAAAACAGTTTTTTTAAACGTGTTTAACGGCTAGAACCGGTCAAGTTCGGGTCCGGGTAGGAACCGGTCCAGTTCGGGTCCGGGTAGGAACCGGTCGAGTGGAAAAATCTAGGAACCGGTTAGGAACCTGCGGGTACAATCGGGTATAGAGGTGCACAAATTGGCTATTCTCAAGAACCGGTTCCGGTTCTTATCGGTTCCGGTTCCAGGTCCGGTTCTCGGTTGAAACAGGTTTTTGGGAAGAACCGGTTCCGGTTCCTTGGGCGGTTCCGGTTCCCCTTTTTTTGTTCACCTCTAATCGGGTAGTAACCAGTTCTTGTTTGGGCCGGGTAGGAACCAGTTCGGGCCGGTTCCGGTCCCGAAACCGGTTTTTTTACGCAAGTCTAGTATGACTAATGGGGTATAAATTGTTACATGGTCGGTACAAATGTACAATGTTAAACTCTATTGGGCCGAGTCCACTATACAATTTGGTTAAACATATATCTATTAACATACACTATAAACAAAATATATACATTGATATGTCGAAAATATAACTTGGAGCTTTTTCTAAGAGTATGGGTATACTCTCATTTGGAGTGTCAACTGAGAGTAACTTTTCTGTCACGTGAACGTCACGTAAGCTTGGTTGGTTCCTCACTTGGGTCTCACTTGGCAAGGGAAATACCCAAGTGAGTGAGATGGGACCCACCCAATTTGCTTCACTTTAACCATAGGGGACCCACCCAATTTGCTTCATTTGCTGTCTCACGCCTCCTTTTCTCTCGTGAGCTGCTTCACTTGCAGGCCTCACGCCCCCCCTCACTTGGGCAAGGGGGTGGTGTGCATTTCTCCTTCACGCCGTGATCTCTCTCACGGGTACCCTCCCGTGAGGGTATACCACATACCCTAACACCCACTTATGGTATAGAATGTTGGGGGGAGGTTATATATGCATAGCTAATGGAGGTAAGGGATTTGGGTGACGATGATGAGATAGTGGTTAGAGGTGCTCTAAAAAACCGGTTTCAGTTTTCAACACGGTCCAAAATCGGAAACCGGTTCAAGGCAAACCGGGTACAACCCGATCCAAACCGCCGGTTCAGAACCGGTTTGGATATTTCTGTGGAAAACCGGTTCATGCAAACTGGTTCAAACTGGTTTGGTCGCTGAATCAAAATATAGTCGTTACAAAACGGCTTTATAGCCGTTGGACCTAAGTTTAGCCGTTTCTTGGACATATTTTCACCCATAAAACACTATAAATAAGTGATGGGTGTTTAGGTTTAATCACACCTCTCTCTACACTATCTAATCTCTAAAACCACTCTCTAAACTCTCAAAAAAACGATGACAAGTGCTAGTGTTGGTTCTTCCTCAAACCAAAGATGAATAAACGTTGAACTTTATGTTTTATAATTGTTATATATTTTTTATATATTTTTTTAATTTATTGAATTTTTTTGAATTTTCTTTTAAAAAACCGGCTTAAACCGGTTTATGACACAAACCGGTCTGGAACCGGCCCGAATCGGTTTGATAGGGTTGGGGTTTCCTTGTATGTAAACCGGTTTGGAGGCAAAGCGTTTTTGACCAAACGTTGACTAAACCGGTCCGGTTCGGTTTAAAAAACCCGCTTTGTGCACCTCTAATAGTGGTGGTATTTTGATGGATATGTGATGAAAGTGAAGATTGAAGAAGAATCATTTTAAATAGAAATCTGTTAAGATTAAATGTTAAAGCCCAATTCGTTATTGTGATTAAACCCAATTCAGAAATGTTAAAGCCCAAATGATTAGTTTTATTTAATTATAGGTAACTCTGGCTTCGATTGTCCAGAACTATTGAAATATATGTCACCGGCGGATCCAAAGATTTTTATAAATGGGTGTACAAAATGGGTACGGTAGAAAAAAGTTGGGTCAAAATGGGCGGTAAGAAATTACATACATTAATATAATCAAATACATATTTCAAAAGAAAATTTAATTTTTCATATAATAAACATACTAAAATGAAACATTAATGGACATGGGTTAAAGAAAAATTAAAATTAAAATTAAAATTACAATTACAATTTTCCGGGTATATGATTCGGGTAAACGGTATGTGGTTTCGGGTAATCGGGTCGGGTATCACCTAATCCCATACCCGTGAAAAATTTTAAAATTAATCTCATACTTGTCGGGTTTCGGGTATACCCGTCCCGAATGTTTTGGGTTACGGATATAACCGCCGGGCTCGGGTAATTTTGTCATCCCTACTGTGTGGATGGTGCTCTATTGTTGGAGGGCGGGAGCTCAAATATTGATATCATAAATACCTGAAACTCTCTCTCTTTTTGGATTGGTTCACAAACTTCACAATTAAACATTCTCAAGAACCCTAATCGTCTCTTTCATTATGAACGAGTTCTCATCTTCTATGCTACATTCTGTTACGTTTGTTCTTTATCATAAGATGAATCATCTCTTTAGATTGTTTTATCTTCATTTGCAGGTCATAGAAATGCTATGAGCCTTTGTTTAAAGGTTCCTTATTAGTTCCGTTGATTTTGTATTGTAAACAGTTATATGAGTTTTCAGATCTTTATAAAGATGTTCTCATGTTTTATGTGATTAGTTCTAAATTTTGACAAGAACAAACACCAATGTAGAATGTAGATAGTCTTTAAAATGTGGTCACTTTATTTTTATAAAATAAAAAAAAATGGTAGCCATATCTAAGAGTGCATTTATGGTATTACCAAATTGAGTACCAAACACTCCTCATGAGTCAAACTGATATGTTCACTTCGGGTCTAGTTGTTTTGTAGGAAGACCTAGGTTCCATCATAAATGTGATGTATCTCCATACTCTAGGGGTGTTTATTATTGGTCAAAGAGGCTGTGGTGTAGTGGTTGATGTGAGACCTGAAGTCCCAAGGGACCCGGGTTCAATCCCTGCCACCACCATTAATTTCTGCGGCATCGCAAATGAGGCCTTTTAGGCTGATGCACCAGGGTTTTATTCACGCCGATCCAGGGTTGGAGCCTCGGCTCTCCCTCAAGCCCGGAAGGGGCCGTATTGGGTGGGTTTTTCCTTGAAAGCTCTCCAACTATGACGCCAAGTGGGCCCGGTTAAGACAACATATTGGCCGGAGTTGGACGAGGCTCTCCTATATGACGGGGGTGCAACGTCACACATTCATTGTTCGCCTTTAAAAAAAAAGGGGTGTTTATTATTAGTATCAGACTTGTTTAAATCTATTGAAATTCAAATCAGAAACTAGGATTATATTTATCTTTTATCTCTTTTTTTGTATTTATCTTTTCTTTGATTTTTTTTTGAACGACAACACCTAGATGTTCTAGCATAATTGGGTTTCCTCGGGGCAACACCTAAAACATCTAGGGCAGACCACCCCAGGAGTAACCCCCAACTGGGTAAACCCTCTGACCTGGTCACAGACCCTGTTTTGCTGTTGCTAGGATTCGAACCCAAGACCTCCACTATAGAAAGTATTGGGGCTATCATTGCATCAAATGATAACGTATATTTTCCTTTTTTTTGATAGGTAACTTTCATTTTTGACGTGGCAGTTACATCTCCAAATCGGAGACCCATACCCCACAGCCTGACCACTACGTTGTCTGAACTGGGCCCGCGTGTTCAGAACGAGGGGCATTTGGCTATCACCGGGAAACCATGGAGCCTGCTGCCACTTGACAACAGTTACGCCACTACACAGGCCAAGACCCGCTAGCGTAACGCACTCCGGACTAAAACCCGGGTTGGCTCAGGATCGAACCTGCGTGGGCAGGTTGATCCTTCATCGCCGATAACCACTGTACCAAATCCAGTAGTTAACGTATCTTTTCCTTGATGATAGGGCTAGAGATAAGCATCTGAGTTGTATTTATATTGCTGCTCCTTCGTTTCTTTTGAATTGAATAAACCAATAACCTTTCTGATATCATTATTTTGATGGTATCAGACAGGGTTTCTCAAGATCCGAAAAACCCTGAAGCTCTAAATCTAACACGATGGCTGGTGACGATGATGCTGCAGGCGGCAACAAGAATGAGCACAAAGCCATCGACCCAAGTTCACCATACTATATCCATGCTTCCGATTACCCTAAACAGATGCAAGTCAATGATCTTCTCAATGACATCAATTATAGTGATTGGTGTCAGGAGATGACGAACTTTTTATTCGCCAAAAACAAGATGGGATTCATTGATGGCCCCATCCCGAAACCTGATCAAACCAAAGACACCTACATGGCTTGGCTACGCTGCGATGCAATGATCAAAGGCTGGCTAATCACTGCCATGGAGAAGGATATTCGAGGGAGTGTAAAGTACGCTAACACCTCCCTTGAGATCTGGTCCGATTTAAGAGGAAAGTTTGGCAAAGAAAGTGCACCACGAGCTTACGAGTTGAAACAGTCTCTTACTATGATACGTCAAGACAGGTCTTCCGTCTCCACCTATTACACAAAGCTACGATCATTATGGGATGAAATCCAAACCGTGTTGCCTCCACCACGCTGCACCTGTGGAGACTGTTCTTGTGACGTTGGTAAAAAGATGAAGGAGTTCAGAGAGAAGGAACGATTATATGAATTCCTTTTGTCGTAAGGACACACCTTTTGTCGATGAAACCAGGACCCAGGTTGGGAGAAGCTTACCGCCTGGCTTCTGAAGACGAGCAGCAAAGGAGTATAGCTGCTTCCAAGAGATCACAAACTGAGTCAGTAGCCTTCCAAATAGGTCCACAAACCAGACGAGATATTCAACAAAAATACAAAGGTGGACCGAAGGAGGGAAGACGCAATAGTGAAACAAAACATTGCACCCACTGTGGAAAGACCGGTCACAATCGAGACGCCTGTTTTGATAGGATAGGTTATCCTGACTGGTGGTTGGGCAAAGCAAAAAGAGAAAAGAGCAAGCCCAAGGTCGGGGTGTGTCGAGGCCGATAAAAATACAACAGTAGGCGAGTTAAGTGAAGACCAATACCAAACTCTGCTGAAGCATTTTACAAGGGCTGAAGAGAACTCACGAGGTGATCAAATACCTAAAGCTAACATGGCTATGGCAGGTAAGTTAAGACAACATGACGAGTGGATTATAGACTCCGGATCAACGGAGCATATAGTCCACACACTTACTTTACTTGAAAACTACATTGAATGCACAGATGAAACACATGTTATGATTCCAAATGGTGACAACATCACTGTCAAGGGCACAGGTGAAAGCCTCTTGACAGATAGAACAAAAATCAAGAGGGTCTTGTACATACCCGACTTCAATTGTAATCTTCTTTCGGTTGGCAGATTAGCCAATGACCTTCAGTGTGTTATGAGTTTTTTTCCTGACTTTTGCTGTATGTAGGCCTTACATTCGAAGAAGATGACTGGAGTGGGTAAACGCGTGAATGGTCTTTATCGCATGGGCATGGTGGTTAGATAGAAGAAAGCCTTGATGTCGAAGACGGATGCAAAAGTTTGGCACAAGAGACTAGGTCATGCCTCATACGATAAATTATGTCGAATTGGTTTTTTTAAGAATATTTGTTTCAATTTCAAAGACAATCCTTGTGATGCTTGTAATAAAGCTAAGTTTACTCGTTTGTCGTTTCCAAAGAGTTCAATTAAAAGTGGTGCTTGTTTTGACTTGATCCGTTGTGATACTTGGGGAAAGTACCGTAAACCTTCCATCTCACACGCTAGTTATTTTCTAACTATCGTTGATGATTTTAGTAGGGCGGTGTGGACCTATCTCATCAAACATAAAAGTGATGCAAATGAATGCTTAATGAGTTTCCAAAGGATGGTGAACACAATTTGGAAAATCAATTAAGAAAATACTGTGTGATAATGGTGGTTAATTTGTCTCAAACCAAATGATGAATTTTTACTCTAAAGAGGGAATTTTGTTGGAAACCACGTGTCCACACACCCCTCAACAAAACGGGGTGGTTGAACGCAAACATCGACATCTCCTTGAAACAGCTCGTTCACTCATGTTTCAAGGAAGTTTGCCGAGAAGGTTCTGGGGTGTGTGCATACAAGCCGCCACCTACATCATAAACTGACTGCCTTCAAAGGTTATCAAGAATAAAACACCATATGAAATTGTCTTTGAAAAGTAAGTTAACTATACCAACATGAAAGTCTTAGGTTGTTTGGTATATTACCAACGTACAGAGACAGGGGGAGATAAGTTCCAATTAAGGGGGAGGCCCGGAGTCTTCTTGGGATATCCTCAAGGTATGAAGGGTTACAAGATTTATGGTATTGAACATGGGAAGTTTGTTACGTCCCGTGACGTTCGATTTGTGGAATGGCAGTTTCCTTTCAAGGAAATTAAATCGAAGGCAGGGAACACAGAAACATTTGAGCCACCTTATGTTGACGAGGAGCATTGGTGTCCTCCGGTCAACAGTCCTATAGTGGAAGATGCCACAGAGGAAACCAACGAGGAGTTTGAAAATTCACAAACCCAAATTAGTAATGATGATAGTAGTGAAGAAATAGCACAACAATCCACATCTCCTAGTTCTGATAATGCACAGCCTATGCATGAAGAACAGGAACAGGCTACAAACAGCACTGCTACAGACACTGCAGGTCAGACAAGAGGAAAAAGACACATATCTCAACCTAAACGTTTTGAGGATTTTGACATAAAGTTACCACCGTCTATTGACCATTCACGCACCACAGACAATCGATCTTCTTCCACGGTACATCCTCTTACCAATTATGTCTCTTATAAAAGATTTTCAGACTCTCACAAGGCTTTTTTGACGGCCATCACTTGTAACGATGAGCCGAAATATTTTCACCAAGCTATGCAAGACAAAAACTGGGTCGAAGCCATGAAGAGAGAAATTAAGGTTCTTGAGAAGAATGAAACGTGGACTTTAGAGGTCTTGCCAGAGGGTAAACATGCTATCGATTCCAAATGGGTTTATAAGATCAAGTATAAACCAAATGGTGAAATCGAGAGATACAAGGTACGTTTGGTGGCCAAGGGCTTTACTCAGATGGAAGGAGTTGATTTTCATGAGACGTTTGCTCCTGTAGCCAAACTTGTTATAGGAACTGGGCCATACACCAACTAGATGTGAATAATGCATTCTTACATGGAGATTTGGAGGAAGAAGTGTATATGAAAATTCCTCAAGGGTTTTCCAAGAAAGAAGAAACTAGAGTTTGCCGACTTCGTAAGTCACTTTATGGCTTAAAACAGGCTTCCCGAAACTGGTATCATAAGTTTACAACAGCCTTGACTGAGTTTGGATACACTCAATCTAAGGCTGATCATTCGTTGTTCACTTTTGTTTCTGGAAGTTCCTTTGTGGCGATTCTCATATACGTTGATGATGTTATTATTACCGGGAACGACATGGAAAAGATCAAGCAAACCAAAACCCAGTTAGATGAGAAGTTTAGTGTCAAAGATTTGGGTCCTTTGAAGTACTTCTTAGGAATTGAAGTAGCTCAAACATCTGATGGTATGGTTCTGAGTCAACGTAAATATACGTTGGATATTCTAGAGGACAGTGGACAACTTGGTTGTCGACCTAGCCAGTTCCCGATGGAACAACATCTGAAACTCGATGAGTGTAGTGAAAGTGAAAGGATAGATGCTTCTCAATACCGACGATTGGTAGGGCGGTTATTGTATCTCCAGGCAACTAGACCAGACATTGCATATTCGGTCAATATTCTGGGCCAATTTGTCTCGGATCCACGACAAAGCACATGGAGGCAGCTATGCGTGTACTTCGGTGTAACATCCGGCCTCTCGTACCAACAATATTGTCCGCTTTGCCCTGTAAGAGCTCACGGATTTGTTTTTGGTTGCCTGGGTGAAAACTTCCCAGGGGGTCACCCATCCCTGGATTACTCTCACCCGAGCACGCTTAACTGTGGAGTTCTCATCTCATCCACTAACATTAAGCCCAAAAACGCGTTGTGGTATTTGAGGCGAGCATTCCTTATGAACCCAGCTTCTCTCCCGTGGACAGAACAGAACATAACGATATGAGATTTTCCTAAGGTGTTACATTCGGTATTTAAAGTCTACACCGGGGCAGGATATATTCTTGCCAAAAGAAGGAGACTTGCATCTTACTGCTTATTGTGATGCAGATTGACTTGGGTGTACCTCTACACGCCGATCATGAACTGGTTTCTTGTTAATGTTAGGAGGTACTCCAGTGTCATGGAAAACTAAAAAGCAGTTAGTTGTCTCTCGTTCCTCGGCTGAGGCCGAATATCGTGCTATGGCTAGCACGGTCAGTGAGGTGCTATGGGTTAGGTGGTTACTAAGAGATTTTCAAGTTTACTGCACGGATGCTACGGCTTTGTATTGTGATAATCTTGCTGCCAAACACATAGCTAATAATCCAGTTTTCCATGAACGTACAAAACATGTAAAGATAGATTGTTGTTTTGTTAGAGAAAGAGTAGAGTCGAAAGAGATTTTGCCACTTCATATTGGTACCAAACAGCAAATAGCAGACATCTTCACCAAACCCTTGGGAGCACAACAGCTTCGGTTTTTGCTTGACAAGCTGGGTGCTCGTGATCTACACACTCCAGCTTGAGGGGGAGTATTAAAATTCAAATCAGAAACTAGGATTATATTTATCTTTTATCTCTTTTTTTTGTATTTATCTTTTCCTTGATGATAGGGCTAGAGATAAGCATCTGAGTTGTATTTATATTGCTGCTCCTTCGTTTCTTTTGAATTGAATAAACCAATAACGTTTCTGATATCATTATTTTGAAAATCAAAATTTGAAACAAACCAAATTTGAATTCGGTTTTCAAGTTTTCTAATCGGCTTGACAACCGATTTAGATTTATATTTCAGTTTTCGTATAGTATTCGAATTTGTGAAATTTAAATCAAACCGACCCGAACATACATAGTCATTGACAGAACACACTGTTGTAGCATGGGAGAAAGGACAAAAAAGTTTATTTTTTTTAACCTTTTCATCTAAAAATTTATGGTTATAATAGTTCTAAGAGGAAGCATAATAGTTCTAAGATGGGGCATAGAAGAAGTAAGACTTTTTATGATAAAAAATATCAAAAGAGCCTAAAGAAATATAATTTAGGTTAATTTTTTTTACAACTCCACTTGTCCTTAATTTTTTTTATACATTGTTAATTATTTTTATATTAATTTCCTTTTTTTTTGTTAATTTGTTATTTATATTAAGTTTTTTTTTATTAGGTGCTATGAAAAAAATTATATTAAATTTTAGTCCTTAGTTTTTTACTTAATCCGTTTTAACCGGCCTATTTTTTACCCCTCCTAAAATTCTTGTAAGCGCTACTACACGTAGTAGAAAAAAATATTTACAAATTCATAATTACATAGTAAAAAAAGAAAATTTACCAATTCAAAATATGAGTTAAAAGTTGTACTGAAATGTTAAGACAATGGGAATATGAGTCGATCATGGTGGACCATAACATACAGCCTTGCAAGCAAGCAAGAAAAAGCAAAAGACCAAAAATCATGGTCTTTTTAAATTAAAGTTAGCCGTGTAAAGTCCCTTTTGGACCCATTCAAATTTTTGAACACTTTAGGGACCTGTTTCGACAAACCCCCTAATTTGATACTTTCTTTGCTTGTGGTGGTGGGGAAACTTCTATTGTCACAAGTCACAAGATAAGATAGAGATGATGACTTGATCAAAAATATATTTGATAAAAGTTTCTAAACATTGTATTATTTAATTATAAAAGAGATGATAATTTAAATTAGGTTAAGAACATTGGCAATACTATGTATAATACTTTGTTTATAGTATTATCATGCCGGCAAACTGGATTTTAATAATCTAAACCATGACTCATTCGTCGATAATAATCAACACTGTCAATTTGATCAGTAACAGTCTTAATTTTTACTTTTGTAGTCAAGAGCAGTATCAATAGCATAATAATCATTTATTTACACTTGTTTTACACTTATTTCCACTAAAAAGGATGATTTTGAACGAAATGGAGAAATGTCCATACGAAATCAAGTGTGAATCAATTGTAAATCAAATATAAATCTATGATAATTATACTATTGGGACTGCCTTTGACAACAAAAGTAAATTTGAAGATTATCACCGGTCAAACTGATAGTATCGATTATTATCGGTCAATTGGTTATACTTTGAATTATTAAAATTCAGTTTGCCTAAATATAAGGGCATTAGGTATGGTTACTGACTGTGAGTAAAAAGTGAGTGGCACGTAGACGTCAACTCACTCACTCATTCTTCACTCACTTGAGAGGGGTATGATAGCAAGTATGAGTGGTTTTTTTATTTTTTAAATTATTTATTAAATAATTTCAGACAATCAATTTAATTAAATGTATATGTGTCAACATGTGAGTGGTTTAAAAAATCACAATTAAAATTCGATTCTCACTCATAGACGTGAGTACACTCACAGAAGCTCACCTCACGGGCTTCTCAAGGGAGGGGGGAGCGGCATTCCCATGAGCGTGAGTATCTCACGGGTCCCCCTCACGGATCATACCAGATGCCCTTATAGTATTGAAAACAATGGTACTTTAACATTAATAAAAATGTAAATCATAAAACGATTATATATGTATAATTAACTACCTATAATAATTTCATATTATAAATATATTTTGAAATTGACATGAATTATGATTCATTGTTGTCCACTTTGATATTTCTTTACTTCAATCTCCACCATAACCTAAAAGGATACGAGCTTAGAGTTTAAGAGAAATAACACAAAACCATTTTTACATTTCTTTAAAGATGTAAAATTTGTACGCAAACTTACGTACAAAAAGATACAAATAAGAGGTCATTTTATAAAAAAAGAATGATAATGTTTATGTATGAAACCTAAAAGATTTAACATATGTTGTTTCTTACTTTCTTTTTTTTAATCTTTTAAAACAATATAATAATTTTTTTTAGAACGACGAATTTCTTTACTCACTTGAGATTTAAATTAAAAACCTTTAAACTTAGGTGTTTCAACTGGTCCACCGACCCAGTGGTAAAATAATATAATAAATAATGATAAACAAAACCAAATGTTTTGAGTGTATGAATGTGATATTGAGCCCGAATGTTAGTGGTTTCATCATCTTTCAAATTATTGATTTTTAATCGATTTCATATAAAAATAACAGGGTTGGGCCCATTAAACATGACAAGCAATTTGACCCCACGACTAATAAAATTAAATTTCATTTCTACCTAGGAATTCTAACAGCTTATTAATTAAAGGTCAACCCATTATCACATTCTGGTGATGTCATTTAAGATTTCTAATAGCAATTTAAAAGAAAAAGTTGACAAATTATAACTAAAATATTTAACTAAATCAAATTATAAAGTAACAAAGAGTATTACAATCATTTTTTTAATAAAATATCACATAGTTTTAAGTTAACTTTTTCAAATGTGATTTCATATTAGAAATGCAATATTTTTAACAAAAGAAAATCTGGTTTTGAGGTAACATATTATGCACTTTTTCCACTGGAGTAACATTTTTTATTTTTGTTTGAGGTAAGGGATTATGCAATTTTATGAAGAACCAAAACAGGAATATCTTAATGTTGTTTGTAACCAATTAATCAAGATAATATACGTTGCCCTCATCTATTTTCTTTTCCTCAATGATTTACGTTCATATACCATACATAGTTTCAATTCGATCCTTAAAGATGCAGATTTAGGTTTTGATTTGATTTGGGAAAGGGTTCAATTATTGAGACTACGTCAATTTGGAAGAAGGGAAGGGAAACGGTGTGTCAAACATGGGGTGGCGTTTTACTCATTTGATTTCCGATAGTGATGACGGGGGTAGCTTTAGGAAGCTAACCACGTAAGGACACCACCAGTTGCGAAGGCAAAGCAAAAGAGCGAACCTAAGAAGGTTAGGCCACAGGCCAAGCCGAGAATGAGTCAAGAGACCATTGGATAATCGAAGGAGACCTGAACTGGTAAGACTAGGCAAGTGAACAGTGCCGGATTGGGAAGTGAACCCCTGAAGTCTCCAGACGGCGCAACACTTCCCAATACCATCTGAATGAGGAAAGGGCAGAAGACTCAGAGCCAGAACAGTAACCCATTCACTTACAATTCAAGGGCAAAGCGGGGTATCGGGAAAGGTAGAGTTTCAGTAGCTACACCATTTTGGGTGTCCCTTATAATATCGAGGAACTGTCTCTTGGTCAATGGAGCTCAGGAAGGCCTGAAAAGGAAGGTAAGGATCTTTCAAGAATCACCTCCATTGCCCCAAGGAATCACACTATAAATAAGAGATCACCGGCAGGTACGCATTCATTCACTCCCAACTACTCTCGCAATATACTACTCTCATACTCCCTGATGTTATTTGTCAAAGACTCCCTTACCCGATTCTCACGCCGAAGGTGGATCGCAGGGGACCCTCCCCTGCGGTGAGCCTTGCGGTTTGTTTTTCTTAGCAGGATCACAAGGACCGGACCCCGATATCCAGTGCAGCAACAAGTGGCGCACACCGTGGGCCACGACTTCGTGTAAACCACAAGTTGAGCTCCTCAACTTCATTCCTTTTCTTTTTGTTGCCTCTAGATACCATGACGTCCAAAGGCAAGGAACCAGCTGACGATGTACACTCTGACTCTTCCGGAGATTCCGTAGAGGTTAACGACATGATTGAATTGACTCCTAAAGGGGTTAGATAAAACTTCCCCGGCCTCCAGAAATTGATGCATGAGTATGTCAAGAAGGAACAGACGAGGGGCCTAAGGGTACAACTATCATACGAGAAGAGACGGAGAATCCGACCCTTCGTCCCACATCAGGAGCCCTAGGGGAAGTAGCCGGCACTGGGGGAACTAACCTGGAAGTCCCAGCAGCTTCACTTATGCAAATGGTCATGACAAACCCAGCCATGAGGGGACAGGTCCCTCATGGACCTTCCGGCCCGACCCAGCTCACCCATGATGTCAGGTATCCTTATACTCACCCCTCAAGTCAGACACTCCTCCAAGGAGGACTTTCTCAGCGTTTACCTCCACCCACGAGACCTGGTCTAGCCTAGAGTTTCCCGAGTTTTCAAACACCTCTTCCCCTACCGACTCCAGGTTTTTAACCCGGATATTTTCAGAACCTTTTTAACACTCCACTAGTAACCTATACCCAGCCACTCGCCGCAGCTTACAGCTTGGGCGCAGATTTGTCCTTACCATATACCCCTAATGTCCAAACAAAGTTCTCCCCACGAATCACGAACTTCAGGTTCCCACCTAAAACCAAAATCCCGCCCAACGTCAAAGTGTATGACGGGTTGGGAGACCCTGAATATCACCTCGAGCTCTTCTCAGGGGCAACGGCAATAGAACAATGGCCTATGCCGGTGTGGTGCCATATGTTCACACAGACCCTTATTGGACCGGCCAGGTTATGGTTCAATAGCTTGCTACATGGGAGTATAGACTCTTTCGAGGACTTAAGCCAAAGTTTCCTAGCCCATTTCATGCAACAAAAGAGATACACTAAAGACCCGGTTGTGTTACACAACATCAAACAAAAGGAAGACGAAAACCTCCGAGCCTTCATGGGAAGATATAAGTTGGAAGGCCTTAGCATCAGTGGGGCCACAGAAAAGATGCGTATCTCGGGTTTTATCCATGGGGTCCGCCCCAGGCAACTCATAGAAGAGCTAAACAGAAACGTCCCCAAGACCATGGTAGAAGCCATGGACAGAGCCGAGGCGTTCCTTCAAGGAAAGGAAGCCGCATAGACCCCGGAGATACCAAGGAAGATAAGGACTCCCGGATGGGGGCACCCTACACCAGGGGGACGGGGCCGACCATTCCAGCCATTTGTAGAAAAAAGGATCTCAAGTTATAGTAGCATACCAAGGAAGCCCTATGAAAGACATTCTTATGAAAGGCAAGCCCAGCCTCACTCCTACCCAAGACACAAAGATCGAAATGAAGAAAAGCACAGGCAGGTGCAGTTCACTGCCTTGACTAAGACACCCAAGGAAATTTTGGTAACCGAGGAAGCAAGATTTGGTTTTAGACCACCAAAGCCCGGCGCGAAGCCCTCGAACGCCAAGACAGCCCACAGATACTGCGAATTCCATGGCGACACAGGGCATCATACGAACGATTGTTTCCAGCTAAAGAAAAGGATTGAAGCAGCCGTTCAGTCCGGGGAGCTGGCACACTTGATTAAGGATATCAAAGGAAAAGCAACAGAGGGCTCGAGGCCAGAGAGAGACAAAGGTAAAAGAAGAGAGATCATGATGGTGTCATATGGTGTAAAGCAGAAGGTCTGAATAGAAGGAGGTTTTGATAGAGAAAGAAAATGGCCAAGAAGGGAAATATCATTTCCACCCCTAGGTCCGGGAGAGTCCACACACTCCCCCATGGTAATAAAGACGAACATAGGGGGAAGACGGGTAAGCCGAGTATACCTGGATGAAGGCAGCGGTACCGAGGTCATGTATGAACACTGTTTCCTGCAATTGGACGAGGAAACACGCAAGAAGCTAACACCCTCCAAGGCCCCGCTTGTGGGATTCTCAAAAGAAAAGGCATGGCCCCTAGGGGAGATAAAGCTAAGGGTACAGATCAGCGATGGAAGCCTGAAGAGAACCGAAGACATGCTTTTCCTGATAATCCGGTCGGCCTCTAGGTATAATGTCATCATTAGAAGGCCAGGTATCTGTGCCTTTGAAGCAGTAGTCTCGACAGCTCATGCTATGATGAAATTCCCAACAAAGGGAGGAGTTTACAAGGTTAGGTCAACCCTAGGATCATTGTTCGTAGCAGCTACAGAAAATGAAATAGAAGACGATGGGGGTGAAAGAGTCAGCATTAACAAAATATACCCGGAGTAAACAATACAACTCGAAAGTGATCTCTCCAAAGAATGAAGGCGAAGACTCCTGAAGATCCTAAGGAGTAACGTAGATATTTTCAAATGGATCCCAGGAGACATGACTGGGGTACCCAGGGATTTGGCTGAGCACTCTTTGAACATATCCACTGAACACGTCCCGGTAACTCAAAAGAAGAGAAGCCTAGCACCAGATCGGTGCCAGGCCATATGCATTGAAATTAACAAGTTGGTGTCTGCAGGTATCCTTAGGGAGGTCAAATATCACACTTGGGAGGCAAACCCTGTGATGGTCAAGAAAGGAGAAGGAAGCTGGCGAATGTGTATCGATTTCAAGGATCTGAATAAAGCCTGCCCCAAAGACTGCTACCCACTTTCGGAAATTGACCTCAAGGTTGATTCCTTAACAGGTTTCGAATGGAAGTGCTTTTTAGATGCCTATAAAGGGTATCACCAGATCAAGATGAAGCGTAAAGATGAAGAAAAGACTGCCTTTTACACATCAAAAGGAATTTTTTGCTACAAGAAAATTCCGTTCAGCCTAAAGAATGCGGGAGCGACGTACCAACGCTTGATCGATGAAGCTTTTGAAGAGCAGATAGGAAAAAACATGGAGGCGTATGTTGATGACCTGGTGATAAAAAGTCAGAGCAAAGAGGAAATGATCGGAGACATTGAGCAGACATTCAAGAACCTTAGGAAAATAAATATGAAGCTAAACCCAGGGAAATGTTCCTTTGGGTTAAAAGAAGGAAAGTTTTTGAGTCATGTGGTGAGAAAGAAGGAGATAAGAGCAAACCCGGACAAGGTAAAGGCAGTGCGCGACATGAAGTCACCTAAAACAAGGAAGGAGGTGCAAAGCCTAAATTGCAAATTGGCTGCCCTGCACAGGTTCTTATCAAAACTGGCGGAGCGTTCCCTACCTTTCTTCAAAACGCTAAAGGGAAATTCAGCCAAGAAGAATTTCCTTTAGACCGAAGAAGCGGAGAACGCATTTGAAGAATTGAAGAACCATATAGCCAACATACCACCAATGGTAGCCCCGAGAACCGGAGAGACTCTGTCGTTGTATGTGGCAGCAGCAAAGGAAGCAATAAGCGGAGTACTGGTGATAGACAGAGAAGGAACCCATTCACCAGTATATTTCATAAGCAGGGCCCTCAAAGAAGCAGAGGTAAATTACCCAACCCTTTAAAAAGTGGCTTTAGAGGTGGTACACACGGCCCAGCGACTGAGAAGGTATTTTCAGGCACACCCAGTGAAAGTGTTAACCAATTATCCTATCAAAAGCATCTTAACAAAACCTGAACTCGCTGGGAGACTGGAAAAATGGGTGGTAGAAATGGGGGAACACGAAGTTTCATTTGTCCCTAGGTATGCAGTCAAGGGGCAGATCCTGGCAGATTTTGTTCTAGAATCATTAATCGAAAGTGAAGAAGAGAAGGAAGTGGGGGACGTTGGTGAAAAAATGGAGGAAAGCAGTAACCAGGAAGAATCGGAAAGAAGGAAAGGAGAATGGTTGTTATACACAGATGGAGCGTCAAGCGTAGATGGCTCAGGAGCCGGCCTTATACTTATAGATCCGGAAGGCGCGGAACTCACATACGCTCTCCGCCTGAACTTTCCAAGCACAAACAATGAATCCGAGTACGAAGCTCTCCTAGCCGGTTTGAGGTTGGCCCAAAAAATCAGAGTCAAGACGTTACAGGTACGTGTCGACTCACTCTTAATTGCAAATCAGGTTAATGGGGAATATGAAGCCAAAGAAGAGGTGATGAAGATGTATAAAAGCCTAGCAAAGTAAATGGCGAAAATTTTTGAAACATGTACCATAACCCAGATCTCAAGGACGCAGAACAAACGAGCGGATGCCCTCAGCAAGCTAGCGTCTCTAGCTTTCGCTCATTTGACGAAGAAAGTTTTAGTGGAAGTGCTCGAGGAAAGCTCAGTAAAAGGGAAGTTAGTGACAGATGTGATCACAGAGGATGAAGACAGTTGGATGACTCTAGTTAAAGAATACTTGGAAACAGGGTTGATACCGGAGGACGAGGATGAAGCTAGGAGGGTGAGGCTGAAGGCGTTGCAATACACCCTAGTAGTAAGAGAGTTGTTCAAGCAAGGGTACTTGGCTACTCTACTCAGGTGTGTAGGTCCAACTCAAGCCAACTACATTGTAAGGGAAATGCACATGGGAGTCTGTGGAACACACGCCGACCCAAGGACAATAGTCTAAAAAATAATGAACCTAGGGTACTTCTGGCCAACCATGCATAGAGACACGAAGGAAGAAATAAGAAAATGTAAATCATGCCAACTCCACACACCAATAAAACATGTTGCCAAGCACGATCTGGTACCGGTAAACTCTGCCTGGCCTTTTTACAAGTGGGGGATGGACATCGTAGGTCCTTTCCCCGAAAGTAGCTGCAAAGTTAAGTCCTTGATAGTGGCAGTGGATTATTTCACCAAGTGGCCTGAGGTGAAGCCAGTGATAACCATCACCGGAAAGCAAGTCATAGAAATCTTCTAGGAAAACATAGTCTGCAAGTTTGGTTTGCCAGGTGAGGTAGTGACTGATAATGGAAAGCAATTCATAGAGGAACCCTTCAAAGGATGGTGCCAAGGCTTCCACATCAAACAAACGTTCATATCGGTGGCCTATCCTTAGGCTAATGGCCAAGTAGAACAGATGAACAGAAGTATAGTTAAGGGACTGAAGACAAGGCTAGGAAGACACGGGAAAAACTGGGTAAAATAGCTACCAAGCGTCCTCTGGGCAATCAGGATAACTGAGAAGACTAGCCACGGCAAAACACCATTCAGCCTTGTGGTTGGAACAGAGGCAATGATTCCGGCAGAAATCGGAGTACACTCGCCAAGAAGGGCAAGCTTCAGAAGCCCAAGTAACAACGAAGACCTGATGCTAAACTTAGAACTAACGGAAGAAAGAAGAGAGAATGCAAGGATGAGAGAAGCTAAGTACAAGAAACATTTGGAAAAGTACTATCATTCAAGGGTGAGATGTGAGACTCTTCGCCTGAGAGACTTGGTATTAAGAAAGAATGAGTCCAACAGGAAGCAAAGCATAGGAAAAATGGGACCCAAATGAGAGGGCCCTTATCAAGTTGCAAAGGAGGATCCTACAAGTTGGCCTACATGAATGGCAAGTCAGTGCCAAGACATTGGAATGCCCTGAACCTCCGACTCTTTTATGCGTAGAAAAGTTGCAAGGAAAAAATTATAACGCGGAACCAGGAGTGTCATCTTTTGTGTTGTTTTGTTTTGTTCTTTTTTTTTATGAAGAATGTTTTTGGGCTAAGAGAGCCACACTCCTTTTCAAATTATTAACGAAAGATAGAAGCTTACAACTACATAAATTTTCCCTTTCTCTCATACAGACACACAGGCACAGGACAAAGGGATACTTAGTTACAAAAGAAATAAGAGAAAGAATATAACCAAAGATTAGGAAAATGGCTAACAAACGACAAGCAAAAGTCAAAGATATTGATGACATCAAGTGTAACATCCACGATTTTCCGACAATATTTTTTTTTGTTTTTACCTTATTTCATCTTCTTTTATATGCAACAATGATATGTTAATGTCTTCTAGCCCAATACATTATGTTACATAAACCACAATTACAAATGTATCAAATTCATGATTTTATTTATACAATTTTATATTTACAATAAATACACATAGACCAATTAAATCCTGAAGTAACTTATGGATTTGTTATCATGTAACCTCAACCATTTATAAATATGTATTTATACATACGTTATCGTCTCTTAATATAATTATATAAACGTATATATATTTAATTGAAAATTTGGTAAACAAACTATGTTATAATTTTTTATATTTAAAGATATGTATGTTTTACATTTTTAATAAACCATTATAAATTTATTCAGATTAAATTTAAATATGTTTTATTGAAATCAATTTAGTTTATATTTACATAATTCCTTTTAAAAAACCTAGTAAATGGAACTTGAACCCCCCTCTATTCACGTTGGACCCTTTTACCTATCCATTTGACCCCCCATTTGGACCCCTCCCTTTGATGTGGAAAACCTGACTTCAGAACATACCAATTTTGACTTTTCAAAGTCAAACATGGCCATACTCGGGTTGATTTCCACGAATTCAAGAGTGAAATGACTCACAAACCATGTGAAATCACTCCAAGACCGTTTCCAAACGATTATACCAATCTGATTGAATCATACTCAAGGCTTTTAAGGCCATTAAAGGACTTTCGGTTTTGTGAGCATTCAAACCACGAAAACGGGTTAAGACCCCTCAAATCCCTCTTTAATTCGACTTTTACCGGATGCATTCACCTTTCTATCACACTCTACAATCATTTGTGCTCATTCTAAGCCCAAAAACAATCGATCGCAGTCCCTCATTGCCACCTTCGGTTCGCGACAGTGGGAAGGGGGATCGGGCTCGCTTATTCAACGAATCGAGTCTCATAAACAGGTAATAATCTTTCCCTCGTACTCGATTTCAAATCTTGGTCAAAAGCCCCTTGATTTGGCAGCGATCGGAAGGGATTTGGGGACTAGGGTTCCGATTTGGGCATGTTGGGGAAGAAGGCTTGCGAGTATATGTGGTTAAAAAGTTGCGCGCTTGTGTTAGTCATGGCTTACATCCCAGTTCAGATGGTTAACACCTTTGCCCCCCACTCGCACCAGGTCGCGGGTTCGAGTCCCAGGGGCGTATTTCATTTTTTAGCCTTAAAACTTTCCATTCCTTTATAAAGAATTATCCAATAGAATCTCTAAAAACTTAGACCTATTTTAACGAATCAAAAATACTAAATTCACAAGGAAAACAAATTCAGTTTATTAACCGGATGTAATCCTTGTTTTTAACCCCTCACACGCACACACACATATATACATATATATGTTTATGATTAATATTATAAACAATTTCCTTTATGGAATCGTCAAGAGCTTACGGTTAATCCCTTTTTGTCATATTTTTTTATGTGTTAAAATTTTAATGCAAATTTTTTTTACAAGTTTGATAAACACATTCTGTAATTTTTATAAAAACTAAAACTAAAAAAAATATGTTTTGTTTAGTTTACTTCATTGAAAACATATTACAACACCTTATAAATTTCTAAATAGACAAAATAAATGATTTGTTAGACAAATCTAATTTTGTTGTTTTATTCATAAAATGGTAATGTTATTAAACAAATTATAATTAATTGTTTAAACATTATTAACTCATTTTAAACTTATAAATAATTATTTTGATAAAAAATAATTATTTAAAACACTTTAAAGTTATAAAAACACTTAAATAAATATTTTTAATTAATAATTATACAAATTCAATTAATCTCATTTAAAGCTTAATTATACTTGTTTATTATCCCTTTTACTTATCATTTATGTAAAAGAAATAATTTAAAACAATTTAAATAATTATTTTTATTTATATAAAGCAACTATTTAGACCTTTTTCCTAAAACACAATGTATTTATTAATTATTCTTAGAATACCTATTTAAATTCAAAGGTGTTATTATTATAAATCCAATAAATTGGGTAATTAATTAGAGATTCTAATTATATACACCACTTTATCAATATTTCAAATTCTTACAATAGATACATATATTCCTAAAAAAAACCCGCACAAATCCGGTATCAAATCCCAAGAATCCCTAGAAACTTAAATAGACTTAGAAATTCTTTACTCTCATTAGGCATACTTTGAGTTTAGAATACAACTATTCGTGTAGGTTGATTGTGAGGAATCCTCGCGAAGCCTATCCGTCATTAACAATTCATACAACTTGTTAGCCCACTACAGGTGAGTTTACATATCCCTTTTTTTCCTCTTTTTACTTTTTGGGGTGAAACATGTCTACAAATACATTACTTACTTAATTCAATGTCTATGTTCTTATGCTAAGGTCTCTATGCTTTATGTCTTAAACTACTTGGCGGCCATACGTGTGTTCATGTTCAGTGCAAGCATTAACTTGCTACCCAAGCCTAAGGCAGTACCTTTTATGATCATTTATACGGGAAGCCGATACATACCAGTTAACACAAACCTTGGCGGGTTTTGTATGTACCATATTACTACTTTTTTTTTTCAAAATGACAATCAGTGAGATTGTGTATCTAGTTTTCCATTACCAGGCTTGATTGTACGCTTTGAAACCTTGTATGTTTTCACATTTATGCTTTATACACGCTTTGAACACATTAAATTCTAAACTATACTTAACTTTGTTTGGTGTCAAAACCTATGTTACTCACCAACTACTTGTAGTTAACATTTACTCACATGTTTCAGGTACACCCGTTTGAGGACTATGCTTGATCACTTAGGGCTACGGATCTAGTTAAAATTAATTAAAGATTCATTTTATTGTTATGTTTTATTAGAAAAACATGTTTCTATTTTCCTTGTAACGAATACTTAATATGTTGATTAAATATTGTAACACATTTAATAGTTGATCATGTGCTTTTGAACAGCCGCGTCAGCCCCGGCATATAATCCGCCGCTGGCCGGGGTGTGACATCAAGCACCCATAGAAGAAAAAGGAACTATAAGATCTAAAACAAACAGCAAACGCCGCAAAACAAAAGGCATAACAGGGTGGAGAACCCTCAGGACAAATAAACTCCGCGAGTTCCGGCCTTGACCTTCTCGTGTAAAGGGTGAGCTCCTAAAACAATGACGCTCCATGGGATCCGGCCTTGACGTACCCATGCATAAAACCGATCGGTACAACAATAAAAGCCCTCACTAATGAGGCAGCAGCAAAAAGCCCTCACTAAAGAGGCAGCAAAAATAAAGCCCTAAAAAACAAGGCAACAAATCATTTGCCAAATGCCAAACAAAGAGCATGACAAAATAGAGATGCATAAAAGATAAATGGCACAAGGCCAACATGTCATACATGGCCTACGGCCCAACATTACAAAGCAAAAACAAACATACAAGCATCCAAAGTCTTGAGACAACAACCATAAACAAAGGTTCAAAGACATAACCACCAAAAGAACGAATAAATTCGCTCTCACCAGCACCACCATCAACAGCACCCAAGGATGACCCATCAACAAAGGCAACACCAAAGTCAAAAGAGTCCGGAGCTTGGTCATCAGTAATGATCTTGGAAACAAAGGTAGGAAGAGCCTCGGAAGGAGCAACGCCAGGGGTAATCTGTGCTGGGGAGAGCATGTTCACCGAAGAAACACCAGGGCTCATTTGACTGGTCTGCTCTCTACCAGTCCTAAGATGCATCATCTGCAACATATCTTTCTTGGATCGAACATCAGGCTTCAAAGACTGCAAGATAAACAAAGGCTTGTCAAAACAAGCTGCAAGAGATTGCAAGAAAGGAAAGGCCACAGTTTGGAACGCCTTGGCTTCATCTTTAAGTACAGCCTTAGAATCAGGGTGGTACAAAGGAGCATCTTCAATAGGCTTAACAGAAGCCAGCTCATAACCCTGGGCTAAACCAACATGAGCACCATGCTCATAGGCAGCCTTCTGCAAAAAAGCAAGGGGACCAAGGAATTCACAGCTAGAGTGAATGAGGCCGAAAAAATAGGTAAACATTTTCTGGATTAACCAAGTCTTCTCATCAACCAAAACGGAAAGATTGTGCCTCAACTCCTGGTTAGTGGTGATCAGACGACACATGGCTTCTTTCATCTTCCCCGCATCTTCCTTCAAAGCTATCCTCTCATTCGAAAGAGCAACCTTCTCACGTTCCAACACAGCACACTCAGATTCAACTTTAGCCCGAAGAGAGGCTAATTGGTCACTCAGCAGACGCTCTTTCTCACGAAACTTAAGATCCATCTCAGTCAAAGCACTGGCACTCTTGCTCAACTCTCCACTCAAATTGGCAACCTGTTGTCCCAACTCAGATAAATGAGCCTGTTGCTCCTTACACTTGTTATTCATAATAGACATCTTCTTGCGAGCAGTGTCACGATGAGCAAAAGCAGAATTGAAACTAGAACCAGCTTCAGGCAACAAGCTACCAAGATGAGCCCAAATACTAAACATATGTTCGACAAGATCAGAATCAGTTAACTGATGGTCCTTCAACCTCTGAGCAGGAGTGGCAAAATGGGAAATCAGTTTCCTGCTCACGAGTGGATCGGTAACAAGCTCCCTACTCAGAACACCCCACTTAGGAGAGTGAGAGGTATCCCCAAAATCAGTATGAAGCCCAAGATCAGCCTCAGAAATCAAGGGGTTAGTGGAAAAACGCTCATCAAAGTCAGCAGAAGGAACCTTGGAAACAGGAGGGGTTTTCACAGAAGCATCAGGGGTAACATCAGTGTCCTCTACATCAATGAGAAGGCTAGAAGACTTGGCGAGCTCAAGTTTAGAAGCCTGAGTTCGGGCACGCTTCGGCTTCACATCAACAGAAGCAGAAACTTTCTTCTTCCTCATAGACGAAGAAGGCAGAGGGATAACGTCTCGCTCAACCTCAGGCTTGGTAGGGGGATCAACAGGTAGAATACTAGCATACTCTCCACCAGAATAGGTAACCTGGACATGAAGAACAGGGACATCTTTTTCACCAGCAGCAAGGGGGCGAGGAACAACCTCAACACCAAAATCATTATCCAAACCCAACAAATCTAGCCAATCCATATCTGCAAATAGCAAACACTAACATTGGCAAAAAGCAAGAAGGTAAAGCAAAATAAAAGAAAAGCACATACCATGCCCAAACTTTGTAAAGGAAGGGAGAAACCCAGGAGATTTCCAAATACGGCTCAAACCGGCCAAAACCAACACCTCCTCGAGGAAAGGGCGAACCCAAGTACGGTTCGATTCAAGAAATGAAAAGTGAAGAGGATCAAAGGAGGATCTGGGAAGGTTAATAACAACGATAGAACCTTTGGTATCCCTCCTAGAAGGGGGAAATGCAAGATACTCGACGAAACCCAGAAAAAATAGTTTTCCAATCCTTTATAGTCGGACTCGAGTGATGAACACACTGAGGAGACGGTTCCTTACGAAGTTGGATAGTGAACCAGTCTCCATTCTTAGCCAGATGAAAAAAATTGACCAAAAAGGCCAATAGAAGGAGAAAAACCAAACGCCCTCCACTGAACCTCAAAATGGGTAATTTTGCTAACGCCAAAAGGGGCAAGCTGACTAAGATCAAGCCCGTAATACTCTAAAATGTTGAGACAGAAAACAGACAAAGGAAATACGAGGTTAGAAAACTCGAAGAACTTGGTGTACAAAGCAACGAACCCGGGAGGACAATCGGTAACAGTCTGATCGGAAGAAGGAAGCATCGGTTGAAATTCTAGACCGATAGAGTAAATCGCACAGAGCTCATCAAGCTTGTACTAATCTAGAATGCAAAACCGGTGAGCCATATCGCACCGTTCACCCATAGTGAAGAGAAAAAGGGAGAAGATAACTAACCTAAAAAATCGTCGAGGAAGAAGGTGTCTGGAGAGAAAAGAGGGAAGAATGAGAAGTGATGAAAGGGTTTTGAATTTCAAAAAAAGGATAAAAGAAATAAAAGGGGTAACGATTAAAGAGGAGCATCATTGGCCTAGGGAGCTTAAGCGCCGACTGACAGAAAAGCAATGAATATAGGTCAAATCAGTCAGAAGCAGATAGAGGCCGAGTCAGGAAAATCCTCGCCAAAGCAAGCCAAGGATATCCCTGACTAGGGGGCTGATGACGGGGGTATCTTTAGGAAGCAAACCACGTAAGGACACCACTAGTTGTGAAGGCAAAGCAAAAGAGCGAACCTAAGAAGGTCAGGCTACAGGCCAAGTTTCACGAACCAATTTTCGGTTTTATAAAATAATATGTTTTAATATTATTTGAAGGGTGTGAATATATAATAATGGAAGTTGGAGTTTTATTGCAAAAGTGAGTTTTTATTAAGTTTGGGAGCAAGGAGTCAACTTTCAAACTACGGGAACTATTTTTGTAAATCAGCCAAACTGATTCACTTGATGGAGTGAATGTCGCAGAACACACACATTGTGTGTGTGTTCTTGCATTTTTGACATGGGGGAGAAGAGGATAGAGCTGAGATCGAGAAATTGATGATTTGCATGAGGAATGTGGATGATTTTGAGTGTTCATCTTCTTCCAAACATCAAGTAAGCTTCATCTTCTTCATCTAAATCTCTATTTTAGTGTTCTTGGTGGGTTTTGGTAGAAAACCTAAATTAGGTTAATTGGTATGGTGATTTGGATTGAATGTTGATTATAAACCTTAATCTAGCATTGCTAATGTTGAAGAATCAAGAATTACTTGGTTTTATCATCCAATTTGATGATTCAAAAATTAGGGTTCTTGAGGTCAAATTGGGGGTTTCTGATTTGGAGATGTTTGAATGTTGAATTGAGGTTGGGTAAGTGTCTAGGGAGTTATTAGATAGATAATTAACCATAAAGCCCCAATTTTTATGGTGATTTGTAAAATTGGAGTTTTGGTGTAACTTGGGTGAATCCTTAATGGGTCATTTGTGTTAAGGGAGTTTTGGGTGGTGTTTGAATGGTGTATGAGTGTTGTGGCATGTCCATGAACACTAGACCAAGTATAAAACACATTCATAATGGGTGATTTATGAAATTAAAGTGTTGGGTGATTCCTTAACGGGTCAAAATGGGTGGAATTGACTTAGATGGATGAAAGCTTGTGTGAAGCTTAATAAACTAAGTCTAGATGATAGTGAAGATTATAAGATCTTGGGTGGGTGTTAAACTCCAATTAGTGTGTATTGGGGTAATCTAGATTACTAAAACATGTGGAATGTTTAGGTGATCAAAGCGTTAAAGATGTTAGCTTGAAGACCGATTGGAATCTTCATTGGCAAAGGTAAGTGCTTTGCACTTACTTAGTAGTAGAAAAATAGTGGTTACATGTAAATATATGTGTTGTTATTTCTATTTATGTATTGTATGTTGATTTTGACTTATGTGGTTAATAGTCAAAGTAAAGTGTGAATATGTAGGATTGTTGTAGATGACATCATGTGAAAATTAGTCAAACTAATGAATGACACTTAGTAAAAGTGACGTAGTTGATCTATGTGGAATATAGTCAAACTAAATCTGATGAGATTTATATAAATTGACTTAATGTGGTATAATTCAAACCATTGTGGATAATGGTAAACTTGGATTAATTTGACTTTTAGATGGGTAAGGTCAAACTATTATGTTGAAATTGGTGTAATTAGACTATATGGTTAATAGTCAAATTTGATTGTGCAAATATGGAGAATTTGGTGTGATTTGACTTGTGTGGTAAAAGTCAAATTTGTGTGCATAATGTGGTTTGAATTTGGTGTAATGACTTATATGGTAAAAGTCAAGGTAGTATGCACATTGTGGTTTAAAATTTTGGTGTAAAGACTTATGTGGTAAAAGTCAAACATATGCATAATGTGGTTGAAATTGGCTTAATGGCTTATGTGGTAAAGTCAAACTTGTATGCATAATATGGTTTAAATTGATGTAGTTGACAATTTTGTATAAAGTCAACAAAATGTGATAAGTTGGTGAAATGATGTATAAGAAGTGTGGAATACTTCAAAGGGTGGACATTGAGTCAAATACTCCAAGTACAGGTAAGACGAGTTGTGGTACTCGCACCAAGAGGTCGTAAACCCAATAAGAACTGTGAGATACTTCAAAGGGTGGACTTGGAGTCAAATACTACAAGTACGGGTAAGACGAGTTGTGGTACTCGCACCAAGAGGTCGTAAACCCAATAAGAAGTGTGGAATACTTCAAAGGGTGGACTTGGAGTCAAATACTCCATGTACGAGTAAGACGAGTTGTGGTTCTCGCACCAAGGCGTTGTAAGCCAACTAAAAGGTGATAAATGGGTGGAAGTAAACACGTGTGTGTGTTGTTGTCATACATGTTATATTGGTGTCGTATTGCACAAAGATGCAAATGGGTCGGAATGGAAAACGAGTAGTGGTTCCCGTATGAGGAGTTTAAAACATTCACAAAATGTTGTTGGTTATTTAAAAGGACCGGGGGTCGAGTTGTGAGGGTCAAAAAGGCGGAAAAACTAAAATTTGTTGCAGGTGGACATGGCCATGTCTGATTTCACATGGCCATATCTGATTTCGCACATAGCCATGTCAGAAATTTTTAGTTCATCAGGTGGACATGGTTATGTCAGTCTGCACATGACCATGTCTGAAAATGGTTGTGAGCATCAGGTGCACATGGCTATGTCTGATTTTGCACATAGCCATGTCAGAAATTTTATTTATTTAAAACTTACCATTTTTGGGGTATTTGCTTGGGTCTACCCCATGGGGGTCAAAAGGAGGTTATATATCATTACTAATAGTGTTATACATGGCGTTTTGCAGGTAAAGCTCCGGTTTGAAGTCTCGGGTCACGCTTCGTGGTGGTATTGGATTCTCATTCGGTTTGTTGTGTGTTAACGGTTGGAGTTAGAACTCGTTGTTTGGGGTTCATTAAACTTGTTTGAGTCATCTCTTAGATATTGAAACTTGTCATCGTTTTGAGGTGTCGGTCGAACGTTTTAAAACAAGTTATGTCATTTTTTTGTTGTAAATAACATGTGTTGTTTTGTCAAGGGCGTTTATGGGACCTAAATTCCGCGTGCGTTGAAAGTTAAAATTGGTTGAAATTTTTGGGTGTTACACCAAGCCGAGGATGAGTCAAGAGACCGTTGGACAATCGAAGGAGACCTGAACTGATAAGACTACACATGTGAACAGTGCCGGATTGGGAAGTGAACCCCTAAAGTCTCAAGAAGGCACAACACTTCCCAATACCGTCTGAATGAGGAAAGGGCAGAAGACTCAGAGCCAGCACAATAACCCTTTCACTTTACAATTCAAGGGCAAATCGAGTCAAACCCTAAGGTAGGGTTCGGCGAAGCAGGTATCGGGAAAGGTAGTGTTTCAGTAGTTACACCATTTTGGGTGTCCCTTATAATATTGAGGAACTCTCCCTTGGTCAGTGGAGCTCAGGATAGCCTGAAAAGGAAGGTAAGGATCTTTCAAAAATCACCCCCATTGCCCCAAGGAATCACATTATAAATAAGAGATCACCAGCGGGTATGCATTCATTCACTCCCAACCACTCTTGCAATATACTACTCTCATACTCCCTGATCTTATTTCTCAAAGGCTCCCTTACCTGATTCTCACGCCGGATGTGGATCGTAGGGGACCCTCCCCTATGGTGAGCCTAACGGTTTGTTCTTCTTAGCAAGATCACGAGGACCGGACCCCGGTATCTAGTGCAACAACAAATAGTGTGACATCCTACATTTTTAGTTAACTCTGTTAATGCAAACATCGTTATCTCAAACATTTATTCATACAAACTCAGTTATCTTAGTTAGTCATGCATACATTACGTTTAATTAGGATTAATTAATGTGTCAGCTTTTATACAAACACTCACGTAACGGTAATTCAGAGAATTACAGAATCACACACGAGTCTAACCCGGAACGTTGGTGAACTAATAAAAATAACTGTGAACAATTATATTATTGTAAATAATGTAAATTTACATGCTAGGTGACTTTTACGTGAATTATGTAGACTTTCATGATATCGCGTATGTTTATCGGAAATTAATTATCAAGTTTATTTTTATAGATGTTAGGATTTTATAAAAATAATAGTTAAGGGTTTTTATTGTCATTAGTGAAACTTATTTTTAAATTACCCATGGATCCCCTCGATAACCCATGGATTATCCATAATCCATTATAAAACCCATGCATGTATATAAGGAATTTTATAAAAAAAAATTAAACCCTAATCCCCTTTTCTCCTCTCCAAGCCGTCGCAACCCCAAACCCCCACCCCATTGAAGCCGAACCAAAAACCACCACCATACACCACCCATTTGATCTTCATTCTTGCAATTGAACTTGTATTTGGTCAATCATAGGCTTTTCTAACGCATCTACGTAAGTTTTTTCATCCGATTTTGTTATTTTATGATTCCAAGATTTATGATGAAACCCTAGTTCATCCAAACATGAATTTTTGTAATAAAGTTGGTGACTTTGTTAATTAATTGATGTTATTACACCTTTTTGATGATTGTATTGCTTTTTGGAAAACCCTAGATGCTATTGGTTCATAACTTACCTAAAGAGGAAACTTTTTGATTATGTGATGTTGTAGGATTGCATGCTAGACTTGTTTGATGATTGTTATGGTTGTAAATATGCTAGTTAGATTGTATGTAATTGTTTTGGTGCATTGAATCTCGTTAACAAAGCTAGAAATCATAGGCTTTCCTAAAGAAGAAACTTTATTGAAAGGTTTTCATTCTTATATTAGTTTTATACGTGCATGATGATGTAAGATGATGCTAATATGCTAAACAAGATGTATTAAAGAGTTCTAAAGTGTTGTTTTTTAGAAAGCACGAAGACTGTTCATAACTTACTAAAAGTGGGAACTTTTAGATTTTGAAACTTGGTTCCTAGACTTGAATTACGTGATGTAATGATCTTTTATGCATTAGTATGATTATATAAACATGTTAGGATCATGCAAACGTGCTATAGAAACCATATGTTCATACATTACTAATAATAGTAACTTTGTTGATTAAGATACATTGTGTATTCATAGCTTGCTATGTTAGGAAGCTGTGTGAATCATGCATGTATCGTGAAACATGAACTACTTGTATATTATGTGTATTAATATACTCAACAAACATTATGTCACTAAAAGGGTCATCAACTGGTCGTCGGGTCAAACTTGGTCAATCTTGGTTAACTATTAACTATTTTTCAAAACACTTAAAACAATGGGATTGTTTGGATACTTAGCGTTCATATAATCCTACACGAACACACACACACACTCATAGACCTATGTTAATAGGTGGCAGTTAGAGATTCGCCGGTCTTTACTTAGCTATTATCTGCACGTATTCTAAGGTGAGTTTCACGGCCCCTTTTTCTGTTATAAACTATGGGGAGAAAACATGAACGCAAACAGTTAGATCTTACATTTATTTTATATCACTTGTTGTACTAAGCGCAAACATATCATGCAAGTCCTTACATATCGAACCGTTTAATATAAGGGAATTGCGAGGTAACCTTGAGTAATACTACTGGGCATGACAAGCCCCACCCGCGTTAGTCGCGCTAACTCGATTGGAGGTCGAACGGGTATGAAATTGACCTAAACATCTCACCATTGTTTCATGATAGACATAGTGGAAGGCAATCAAACACAAACAGTCAGTTTCGGTGTCGAAACGCTTTAGTAACATGATTATAGGCCAGCTACCTATTGCTATAATTGCATTTGTTTTATCTAGTAACCTTACTTACATTTGAAACCTGCGAACTCACCAACCTAGTGTTAACACATTTTAGCATGTTTTCTCAGGTCGCTAAGGTACGAGCACGAGATTAGGGCATGCACTTGAGTCTCATTTATTTTCAAACAATGGATTTAATTATTTATTTTGAACTGCATGGTTTTGGGCACCTTTGTTTTGCGCATGGATTTTGTTAAACCTTTTCGCTACCGCATTCCGCATTTACTCTGAATATTTAATGGTTTTTCTTAAACTCATATAGAGTCGTTCAATGTAATTAATGACTGAGATCCTGGTATGTCACGCGCCTCGTGGTAAAACCCTGCAGGTGGATTTTGAGGTGTGACAGATTGGTATCAGAGCCATTGGTTATGGAGAACTAGGATTTGCATACTAGACTATAACCACACACATGCATTAGTTACACAACACTTACACTCATACATGACACTTATGCATTACATTACAGAAAATGTCTACATCACCTAAGTCACCTACATCCCCAATCGCTCAGGAACCTGATGTTCCTGTTGTACCTTCACCAGAGCCTAAGAGGTGTCGGCTAAACCCCGTTGACAACACCGTGGTGTACGAAAAGCCATTTCATGTGCATGTCAGAGATAACATGCAGGACTGGGATTGGTATCTTGACATGAGCAGGAGCTGGGTCCGATAGGAGCAGGTCCCACCTCCATACTTTGCAGCCACTACTTCTTCTATATAGACTTTACCACCCCTGCAGTACCCTATGGAGCAGGCCTTTGCTGCCTTTGTAGCAAAGATGGACCGGGAGATCCGGAATATGCGTGATGCTGTAGGCGAGATTAGTGTATTGCTACAGCGAGGGAGTCAAGCTGATCAGAGGCTGGAGAAGCTGTTTAAGGATCTAGGCGAGACCGATGCCGTGCATGGCAATCTGGTGACAATATTCCAGGAGTTACAGACCCGAGTGAATGTACTAGAGTTTAACCTTGGAACAGCTGAGACTCGGATCGAGGAGCTGGAGGCGCAGCTCGAGGCTGCCAACGCAGTAGGAGATGCACCGGATGCTGAGCCCGAGGGAAGACTAGCTGAGGACGATGATGCCGATTCAGATGTGACTTCAGCTGGCAGTGGCATTTGACAGTTTATCTTTATTTAGTTATTTCTTTTTCTTTAAACCTTGATGGGCATGGTTGTTCCCATCCGACAGATATTTCTGAATCTTGATGTTTTGGTTGAAATTATTTTGTAGCTTTACAATTTATTTAAACAAGGATTGTTATGGAAATATTATATGTTGTGGTTTATGTTTTCTTTAGTTTGCTTATACTTGTATGACGATGATATGCGATATATTTTCCTATTATTGTATGTTGTGAATGTAAAGATCATGTCGGGGCATGGACGTAACGGAGGTCATGGTAATATCAACATGACCGCAGCCGAACTCACGACACTCATCAATGAACATGTGGCTGAAGTGGTGGCAGCCAGTCAAGCCGCGCTTAACGCCGGAGGTAAATCTATCATTTGTCGACTCTAGTGAGTCAACACTCATTCTGAACTCATTTCCGAACCTTGTATCCCTAAATGTATTTTTGTCTTCCATCTAGGTCAGCTCAACAACCAACATGCCTGTACTTTTAAGGCTTTCATGGATTGCAAGCCCCACACTTTTAGTGGAGCTGAAGTGGCCGTTGGCTTACTCCGCTGGATGGAGAAAACCGAGTCGGTCTTTGCTATGTGCAACTGTCCGCAGAACAACCAGGTGAAATTCGCATCTGGCACACTTGAGGGTCCGGCCCTTACCTGGTGGAACTGCCAGGTACAGATGCTAACTCTAGAGATGGTAAATGAATTGCTATGGGATGAATTCAAGACTATATTGCGGGAGGAGTACTGTCCCCGCGATGAGGTGCAAAAACATGAGGGTGAATTCTGGAACCTCAAGATGGAAGGATCTGAAATCGAAGCCTACACCACCCGCTCGCATGAGTTGGAAACCTTGTGTCCTCAAATGGTAACACCCGCCTATAAGAGGATCGAGAAATACATCGAGGGTCTAGTCCCTCAAATTCAGAGCATGGTGACATCCTCAAATGCTGCTACAATCCAGAAAACTATCAAATTGGCTCACAGGTTAACCAATCAGGCAGTCGCTCAGCGCACCCTACCCCCTAGGGGTACAGTTTCAAAGGTGACCGACAACAAGTGAAAGTTTGACAGTACGCATTCCAAAGCTTTCCAGTCAAACCCACCCCCTCAGCAACATCAACAACAGCAACGTAAGTTTGAACCTTCCAAGAACCTCATACAGTCTACCCCCACTCAGCAGAACTAGGGAACATATGCTGGTAAGTACCCGAAATGCCACAAATGCAATTTCTACCATAACGGAGCATGTGACAGTTACCGCTGCCAACGACATGGAAAAATGGGCTATTCGGCCAAAGATTGTAGGGGAGAGCTGCAGAACAAACAGACACCATCTGGTGAAGCACCCAAAGGCTGCTTTGAGTGCGAAATGGAAGGACACTTTAGGAAAAACTGTCTGCAGCTGAGGAAGAATGGTAATGGGAATGGCAACGGTCACAACAACCAGGGTGGAAATGGTAGTAACAACGGTAATGGTGCGAAGGGTCGAGCCTTCGTGATTGGCTCAGAGGAAGCTAAGAAATGATCAGAACGTTGTTAACGGTATGTTTCCTTTAAATGATCTTTTTGCTTCTGTTCTTTTTTATACTAGCGCTGATAGAAGTTTTATATCTAGAAGCTTTAGTAAACAGTTAGAAACGACCCCAACCCTATTAGAACACAAGTACACCGTAGAAATAGCAGACGGTAAGATAATTGAGGCAACCCACATCCTCAATGGATGTAAGTTAGGACTATCTGGTCACAAACTAGATATCGATCTCATGACGGTTACACTGGGCAGTTTTGACATAATAGTCGGTATGAATTGGTTATCTAAAAACCAAGCCGAGATCGTCTGTAGTGATAAGGTCGTTCGTATTCCTCTTTCTAGCGGAGAGACCCTATCCGTTCAGGGCGAGAAGAGTGGTGCAGTCATGGGCATCATATCTTTCATGAAGGCGTAGAAGTGTCTACGTAAGGGTCATACCGCGATACTAGCCCTTGTCGCTGAGAAACCTTCTGAGGAGAAGAAGATTGATTATACCCTATTGTTCGCGACTTTACGGAAGTATTTCCTGAAGACTTACATGGTCTTCCACCTCACCGTCAAGTCGAATTTTAGATTGTCCTAACACCCGGAGCAGCGCCTATTGCTCGAGGACCATATAGACTTGCACCAAGTGAGCTACAAGAGTTATCCACACAGTTGCAGGAGTTGTTGGATAAGGGTTTCATCCGACCTAGCTCATCGCCATGGGGAGCCCCAATCCTATTTGTCAAAAATAAAGATGGGACTTTCTGTAACACTCTAATTTCAAACACCGATTATTTTATCAATAAAACACGCGGAAGCATTCGTCCCAAGAAAAGTTTTTTTTTAAACCTCGCGTGGCGCGAGGACCATGGCCCCTCCCTTCGCGTGCCGCGAGGGAGTTCAAAAAGGGCTATCTGAGGACCAGGTCTTTCGCGTGTCGCGAAAGACCCTTCTCGGTTTTTCGCGTGGCGCGAAGACCCCCAGATGGTAGAAAGTTTCATAATTCAGTAGCTTTCAACACTTAGCCAATTTTTCCAACATCAACCCATTTTACCATAAAATTTTTCCAACACTTAGATTTGGGTTCTAACATTCAAAACAACATACTTTGTACCAAAAACTACAATTTCATAAATCGGATTACACCCACTTGAAGGACATCAAAATACACCCGTAATTACTCAAAAACACATACGAGAATCCAACATCGCCATAGACTTGACCTTGATCATACCGGAGCCTTCCCTACATGTCACCACATATAAAACACCATTAGTGATGAATACAAATCATAACAACATGGTAAAGTATTACCATTTCCACCCATTCACCCATTTGACCCGTTTCCACCTAATTACCCCTTAGGCGACATATCACTTACATAACCACATACACGTTCCTTTCTTTCCTTAAAACCATCTCATGTTTGACATTTTTTTCATTTCCATTATGGCACACAACCATAACTCCTTTACATTTCCAACATAGTTCTTAGCCTATAATTTTCACCTCATGCCCATTATGATAACTTTAAACATAACCTCACCACATTTCCATTATGGTTCATAGACCATAACTTCATAACCACATTTCCATTATAGTATTACAACTATAACTACATTCATACACATTCATTACACATAACATAATATACAAACATACTACACAAGTATCAACATTTGTCAACAATACTAAGTAAGTGCAAGAGCACTTACATTTCGGGTTTAAAGATCCCGTTCCCCCTTCACGCTTTGCAATTTGATTACCTAAACACATTCACCTAGTTTAGTAATCTATTATATTTCAAAATCACATTTTAATTGGGTTCACAACCCAATCTTCTATTTCCAACCCAAACTGACCCGTTTGGGTTATACTCATATCCAAACACCCTCTTTCCACCCAAACTCACCTACTTGAGTTTCATTACCATTTCCTTAACACTAATTTTTCATTCCATCCTTATCATTAGGTTAATTTGGTGTTCATTCAAGTGCCTAACATCAATTAAACACTTATCTCAACCTCAATCTAACATTCTATCATCATAAATCAAAAACCCCTAATTCATCCCATATGAACCCTAATTTTTAAAAATCAAAATTTAAAGGTTCTATGATGTTATTTACCACTCTTTACCTTTAGTTTAGTTAGATTATCAACAATCTAACACCAATTTAACCCCATGCATCATAAATTCTGAATTTCTACAAAACCCATCTATGAACTCATCAAAGGTGAACTAATATGGATGATAATCACTTACTTGATGTTAGAAGGATGATGCGTAAGCCAACACCTTCTCAATTCAAGCTTCAATTGCAAGATTTAGCTTCAACACCCCTTTTCTCCTTTTTCTCTTAAGAGCATCAACACCCACAACAATGAAAATTCTGGATTTTGACTTCTCCTTAGTCAAATATGGCAGATTTGCTATATTTGCACTTTCAGTCCCTCAACTTCCATTTCATCCATTTTCATGCCAAAATTAGTTAAAAACTAACATAACTCCATAAAAAACTTGAAATCCATTTGTTTCAACTTATTGCTAAAATATTATTTTCACCATAATATTAATTAGAAATATTTATTTATTTAAAACGAAACCCGGATTTTGTTTTGTTACACTTTCCGTATGTGCATTGATTACCGAGAGCTAAACAAGGTAACTATCAAGAACCATTATCCACTTCCCCATATTGACGATTTGTTCGACCAAATTCAAGGGTCGAGCTTCTACCCAAAGATCTATTTAATATCTGGATATCATCAGTTGAGAGTCCGAGACGAAGATGTATCCAAAACAGCATTCCGAACCCGGTGCGGCCATTGCGAGTTTTTGGTCATGCCATTCGGGCCAACGCACCCATGGTGTTCATGGACCTCATGAACCGTGTGTGTAAACCCTACCTCGACCAATTCGTCATCGTTTTCATTGACGATATCCTCATCTATTCTAAGAGTAAGGAAGAACATGAGGAGCATATGCGTTTGATTCTTGAACTACTGAAACAGGAGCATCTATACATAAAGTTTTCCAAATGTAATTTTTGGATTCGCGAGGTTCAATTCTTAGGACATGTAGTCAATGAGAAAGGAATACATGTCGATCTAGCTAAAGTAGAAGCCATCAAGAATTGGGCAGCGCCAACGACACCTACAGAGGTGCGATAATTTTAAGGATTGGCTGGTTACTACTGTCGATTTATCGAGGGATTTTGAAAGATTGCTCAACCTTTCACCACCGTAACCCATAAAGGTAAACCTTACAACTGGAGCGAAACTCTGTAGCGCACCCATCCTATCCCAGCCAGAGGGAACGGATGACTTCGTAGTGTATTGTGATGCCTCCATCCAAGGTCTCGGTTGTGTTTTGATGCAACGCGAGAAGGTTTCGCATAAGCCTCCCCGCAATTAAAAATTCATGAGAAGAACTACACGACTCACGACTTGGAGTTGGGATCCATGCTATTCGCGCTGAAAATCTGGAGACATTACTTGTACGATACCAAGTGCATTATTTACACTGATCACAAAAGTCTTCAGCACATATTCGAACAGAAAGAGTTGAACATGCGACAGCGTCGTTAGATCGAACTCTTTAATGATTATGATTGTTCTATCAAGTACCATCCGGGCAAAGCTAACGTGGTAGCCGATGCCCTAAGCAGAAAAGAAACCAAACCCAGACGAGTTCAAGCGTTACAACTCACTATCCACACCGGATTACCCGAAAAAATCCGTAATACTTATCGTTGGAAGCCACTCATGGTATGGAAAAACAACTTGAGGTTAAATCATACGGTATTCGCTACTTCGCAGAGCGAATATGGGTACCAGTGTATGGAAACTTAAGGGAACACAAATCTCGATACTCTATTCATCCTGGATCTGACAAGATGTGCCACGATCTAAAAGTGTTGTGTTGGTGGCCGAACATGAAAGCCGATATAGCCACTAATGTGAGTAAGTGTATGACTTGTTCAAAGGTCAAGGTGGAGTACCAAAAGCCATTCGGATTGCTCCAACAATCGGAAATTCTGATGTGGAAATAGGAGCAGATTTCCATGGATTTTATCACCAAATTACCCCGAACCCCTACTGGATGCGACACAATCTGGGTGATAGTGGATCGCTTAACCAAATTCGCTCATTTTCTTGCTATCAAAGAAATCGACAAAATGGAAAAATTAACCCGCCTCTATCTTAAGGAAGTAGTCTCTCAGCATTAGAGTGCCAATCTCAATCATTTCTGATAGAGACGCTCGATTCACCTCATGTTTCTGGCAATCATTACAGAAAGCTCTAGGCACGCGACTGGATATGAGCACAGTGCACTGATGTAGTTCAAAGCACACATCTTTATTCCAAGTGTTTTGTGCGTTTTTGATTAGTTTTGTGTTTGTTTTTATTCGTTTAAGTGTGTATTTGAGTCTATTGTATATTTACAGGTGCTCGTGAAGATTACAAGTGAATACGTGAAGAAATCGAGCAAGAGAATAAAAGCTGGAAGAACAAAAGAAGAAAATGTGAAATCCAGGTCTCTAACGGTACGCGAGAGAAGAGCAGGGAAGTTTCGCGGTACGCGAGGGCTTCCAGAAACGCGCCCGGCTATTTTGTTCCTCGCGGTACGTGAGAACCCAACCCAAATTTCTCACGGTACGCGAGGAACCTAATTTCCGCAAAACCCTAGATTTCGATTTTAAATAGATTTTTATGCCCATTCTTTGGGGAGTTCGACTTCTGGCCGTCAGAGAAGGTTTGAGGGCGATTTTGAGGAGTAGGAAGTCGATTGAAGGCTAAAGGTGAAAGCTTTGGATTTCGGGTTCGTTGTTTAGACGTTCTAGGTTTGCAAGATTGAAACTTTATCTTTAATTTGTGCGTTTGAAACCATGAATCTTGTTTATTACTTCTGTTGTGGTTGTTTAAGCATGATCCTAGGCTAAAGCTTTGATATTGCCTAGGTTAATGATGAATACTTATTAAAGTTTGGATTTTTATCGGATTTTGGATTCAATTAATGGGTATATGATTTTGTAAAAGATCTTGAGTTGATAATTGTGATGTTATTGCATGTTTAGATCTGATCTTGTGTTTGATTTCAATTCCTTGCATTTATTGTAGTTGTCTGCCGGATTGATTAGCGTATCTTGGTCATAGATCTTAGGGTTTGTGATTAGGGTGGTTTGCTAGACGTAGTAGCCATAGGAGTTGTCTTTGATTACTGATTAGAGTTGAGTGTGTATCCTAGTTCAATACCCGAGAGGTGAGAATTAGTCGTTTAGTCTTCGTCATTAGGAATCAAAGTGTCAGCTGTCTGAGAGGAAGCCGGTAATAGGTGTCTAGTGATTGTTGCTATTCGTGTCATAGTTTTTATCTTGAGATTTCCCCGTGCATTCTTCGAGTGTATTGGTGGACAGTGAGACTGAGAGGTAATATGTCTATGAGGGTATTTTATCATAGTTGGAAATACCTGAGAAGTAATCCAACAATCTGGTGAGTTAGTACATCTTTAGGTTCCTTAGTTGGTGACACCATGAGAGTGATTAGGGATCCACTAGGCTGTCTAGAGTTGTTTCCTTAGAAACCCAGATCCATTATAGTTTCCATAATCGATAGAAGTTGTGCTTTGCAAGTAGGATTCCGGCCTAGGTGATATTCTTCCCATTCTTGATATTACCTTTGTCCTTTGTCTGGTTAGTTGAGTCGACCTTAGTTTATTGCATTTTTAGTTAATCTTTAGTGTAGTCAACCCCCCAAACCAATACAATCTTTAGTCCGAGTCAGAGTCTAGTATAGTTATACAGTGTCTCTAGGGTTCGATATTCCGATTTACCATTAAGCTGTGTTATACTCGATAGGTACACTTGCATGTCAGTGCGGTTTAGTTGAAGGTACTCCCTTTATTACTTAGGAGTCTAGGTTAGGTTTTTATTATAGTTTATATAGACAGTCTGGACGACATCAAGTTTTTGGCGCTGTTGCTGGGGACACTTGGCAATAGCAATATTAGCTTTGACTAGTTCTTTTAGTGATTTTTGGTTTATTTTATTTTCTCTTTCTTTTGAGTCTTGTGAGTGTGCTTATCTTCTGTGCTACTTGTGTGTCCTTTCTGTGAGTCTAAAATAGGATCGAGTTTTTCTATTTTTGAGTCTGTGCTATTTCCTTCTAGTGTCTTTCTGTGTATGCACAACACTCGTTCGTAGGGATCACCATCATTCTCAGCTTTTACAGAGCCCGAACAAGATCTTCACAAGCGCACCCGCGAATTTCGAGAGCGTTTGAAGTAGCTTTGCAAAACCCAGGTACGTTCTAAGAGCCCAATTCCATTTCCTAATATGGGCGACGCTGACCCACCAGCGAGACATACCGTGCACCAGAGGGCCAGTGATAGGGTCACTTGGGCTAGATATTCGATCACACGCCTCGCCATTCCTAACACCAATACATGGCAGATCCCGTCACATGTAATGAGCACGATCACTCATGCCACCCAATTTCATGGCCTTGAGGATGAGGATGCACCCGGACATTTGTCCCGCTTCGCGCGGATATGTGATACCTTCAATATCACGGGTGTGTCTAAGGACGCTATCTACTTGCGTCTATTCCCATTCTCGCTCTCTGGTCGCGCATCTGCTTGGCTTGACACCCTTCCCGACAATTCTATCACCACATGGGAGGATCTTCAAGCCAAATTCTACAAGAAGTACTATCCACCTTCTAGGGCCGCTCGCCTTAGGGATCAAATCCATTCGTTCCGGATGGACCCGACGAGCCTTATCACATGGCCTGGGAAACGTTGTTGAGCCGATGTCCTCAGCACGGTCTTTCCGACTGGGCGCTAGTGGAGAAGTTCTATAATGGCCTCACCTTCGAGAAGCAGCAAATGTTGAACACAGTTGCTGGAGGTCATATCATGGAGAGACTCGGGCCTGATGAGTGCAAGGAAATGTTCGAGAGCTTTACTCAAGCCGAACAGCAGCATCCACATTCTGTTAGGAATTACATTCCTACTGCTAGAGCTCCCACCTCTTCTCCTAGAGGTGTGCATCAGGTCACTCTTGAGACTAGCGTGGCTGCTGCACTCGTCTCAATGGCTAACGAGATTAACGAGCTGAAGCTCAGTGCTCAGCGGTGTAAAGTGTGTAGGGGAGGCCACGACACCCGATATTGCCCCGTAAATAATCAGGAGCATGTGAGCTATGCTGGCAACTAGTACCAGAACCTAGGGTATAATAACAACAATACTTATGGCTCGGGATGGAGATCTGGAAATAACCTGCATGGGTTTAATGGTCTCCAGCAGCAGTATGGAGGAGGAGAGGCTGGAGCGAGCTCGGAAAGCAGTGTCAATACAAGGAAGATCGAAGAGATGCTCGAGAATCAGACACAACTGCTTGCCCACTTAGTCCAGCAAGACAAGGACACGAGGCAAAGACTAGATAGCCACGACACTCTATTGAAGAATCAGCAGTCAGCATTCCAGGATTTGCAACGCACAGTAGGAGACATCGCTCAAAGCCTGAAGGGTAGACAAGGAGGTCCGTCTTTGGGCCCAAATGCTTCAGTGATGGCCGTGTCAGTTAGGAGTGTGGAGAAAAAAAAGGTTGTAGACGATGACTCCTACTCAATTGAGTATGGCATACCTTCAGTAGAGGAAGTGAAGAAGGTAGATTGGATAGCTTTATTTGCTGCAATCGATGCTAAGATAGCCGAAGAAAGGGAGAGCCCACCGGTGGTAGAAGAAGAAGAGCCTGTGGATGAAGAGATAGAGATGGAGAAGACTGCCGAGATGGCAGTGGAGAAGAAGAATGGGGTGGAGATGAGTCATATTCCTTACCAAGCGCGCGTCCTGCCATATAAGAACGCTAGGGAATACGGTACCTTCCTTGATATGTTTAAACAACTCAAGGTCAATCTCCCATTCATAGAGGTCCTCCGACATATGCCTAAGTGTGGCAAGTTCCTCAAAGATCTTCTTTCCAAAAAGAAGAAGCTGGAGGGGATCTCTAAAGTCTCACTTAGTGAAAAATGTTCTGCGGTGGTTCAGAACCAGTTGCCTGAGAAGCTGTCGGATTCGGGTCGTTTCACGATACCGTGTCTACTAGGCAGTTTACCGTTGAACCACGTGTTGGCCGACCTAGGTGCTAGCATCAATCTGATGCCATATTCTGTCTATAAGAAGCTAGACCTAGGTGAACCGCAGCCTATGTGCGGGGAATTGTGGAAAATCTTCTGGTTAAAGTAGGCAAGTTTGTATTCCCCGTGGATTTTGTTATTCTAGATATGGAAGTGGATGATAGAGTCCCACTCATCCTAGGACGCCCGTTCCTATGTACCGCCAAGGCGATGATTGATGTCTTTGAAGGGAAACTCACACTTCATGTGGGGGATGAGTTTATTACATTCGATGCTACAAACTCCGTGGAGGATGTTGGCAAGCATAGCCACTCCGTGTGCATGCTTGATGCCTCCATGGATGATCATCGGGACTCTAATCCAATAAAGGATGATTTAGATATAGGAATGATAGAGGAGCCTCCGGATTGGTTAGAGGAGTTTGAGAGGAAGTTGCTAGGGTCCTCGTTCCTAAGTGCTGACGATGATGATTACAGTCTGAGTGAGATATTAGCACAAGTGGAGCAGATAGTTTGTGAGGCACCTGTGGAGGTTGTTGAGGATCAAGAGGATTCGGGCGAGAGGTTAGAGGCCACACCTTTAATGATACCACACATTGAGCCTTTGACCTTTTCTATTGTTCATACTGAGGGGATAGCAGCCGAGTCATCCCCTAAATCTAGGCCGCCCCGTGAGAGAAACCGTGCTTTGATAGATTCATCTAGTTTGAGGAGAATGAAAACCCCAAGTGTTGGGATGTTTAGAAGTGATAACTTGCTAGGATATTTGAATCGTGTTATCTTCGGACCTGGTAGGTTTAAGTTGTGGTGGAAAGATCTAAGTGCTAGAGGTTCAGTGTTTGATAGGAGTAGGAGTGTGCTGAGATTGTGGAGAACCGGTAGGCCGCGAAGGATGAAGGCGGTACCGGTTAGGATTAAGGAGAAGCCTCCTGATATGCTAGTGTGAGTCTCGGGCAAGTGCCCGGGATGTAGAGTCTGTGTGGACTACTTGGTTTGAGTTCGTGTCTATTTTTGTGTTTTTCGATATCTGTTTTTGTTTGTGTCGTGTTTTTCAGGGATTCGTGCTTGATTTGGCGAGGAAAATCGTCAGGAATGAAGTTCCAGGTATGTTTTACATTGGTTTTTATCATTGGAACGAGTTTTAAGGAATTTGGGTGAAGAATATTTTGGGGTGTGAAAATTTGGCTAAGTATAAAAACCCTCAAAACTTTATGTCACCAGATGGTCCTCACGGTACGCGAGAGTGTTGTCCCCTGTTCCTCGCGGTACGCGAAGGATAAAAATAGGGGACGACTTAATTTCTGCCTCCTCGCGGTACGCGAGGAGTGCTGCCTGGTCTCTCGCGGTACGCGGGGCCTTGCTAGTGTCACCCTACTTCTTTGTTTTCCCATGGTTTCGTTCACCGTTCACCACCTCTATTATCATCATCCATCATTTCATCATTCATCAATAATCATCACTTTCATCCATTTTGTTATCATCATCACATCATTCACCAACCATGGGGAATTTGAACCTGTTCGTGACCGATGATTCACCTTGCCATGGCATTCATGTCTATGTGTTTGCCGCGCATTGAGTATGTTTCTCTGTATATTTCTATCTGGAGTCTTTAATTCTTAGTGAGTCAGTTTGAGTCAGTCGATTCTTTTATTTTAATTTGAGTCAGTTTAATGCTACGGGTTTGTAGTGAGGTTTATTTTGCAGGTTTTGTCATTCCGCCCGTACTCAATCTCCATTCGGGCAGGATTGATTATCACTTATATACAATTTGTAAAGGCAACCCGACAGTCGTTTGTGCAACCGTGACCGAAATGCTATACGGTGCACACGAGGAAGAACGAAGCTGGATTTTATTCATGATCATAACATTACCAACTAAGTCGATTCCTGTTTCTGTTTTATTTTTGCATCTTTTATTTTTAGTTGTGTTTTCCTTCACATTGAGGACAATGTGTCTTTCAAGTGTGGGGATGTGAGTGTCTAGTTGAGTCTAGTTTGTTTGTTTGTAAAAATTCAAAGATACAAAAAATTGAAAAATTTTCAAAACGTCCTTGGAAATAACTGCATATACTTGAAAAATGATAGTAGAACTGGATCTTCTTGTGAGTTTAAATGTTTAAATAATTGAAAACGTGTTTAATTAGTGATGTTTTGGTAGACCCAGCCAGCTAGTAAAGCTTAAATAGCCTGTTAGTGTTAAATAAGATTAATAATTGAATTAATTCTTGATATCTTGTGGGTACTCATCTTAGAGTAATGGTAATGCTGAAACTGTCAATATAGGTTGATAGGTACCACGTTAAGTTAAAATTTAAAGGTTTTTTGAAATTTCATGGCACACCACTCTCTTTTTATAAGAATAAATCCGAGTTTCGGTGGCGCCCACATCTATATTCCATAACTCTTGAGCTTATTTAATTGAAATCTAAGTTTCGCCTATGTGTCACACGTCGGGTTCCAGCCTGATTGAAACACCACTCGGTTGATTCTTATGTGCTTCATTGATATGACTTAGTCTATGTGTTACCTTCCGGGATAGTGACTTGGTTGAAACGCCTCTAGACGAAAGTTAATTTGCTTAATAATGCTCATATTTCATCCATTCATTCATTGATCATCATTATTTCTAAAAACCTGTAAATTTTAGTTAACGTGGTAGGGTAAATCTATATGGTTTGATCCGTGCCTAGCCATGACCGTGAGACGGGATTAGGTAGAGTTGTAGCTTCTAAGTGTGAGTCACATAGATTGATTGATAGTTGTATAAAATGGATTTAGAACACATTACGGGGGCTTGAAAGTTGGTGCTTGGGTTTAATCAGACAGAAATACTGATTGTTGCTTTTTAACGCGTGAGTATATTTTGCTAATTAGTAATTGATGTTTATTAAGTAGATCTGAGTTATGATTCCATTTGCATATTTTCAAGGACAAAAAATGGTTAAGTGTGGGGATGTTTGATGTAGTGCAAAGCACACATCTTTATTCCTAGTGTTTTGTGCATTTTTGATTAGTTTTGTGTTTGTTTTTATTCATTTAAGTCTGTATTGAGACTATTGTATATTTACAGGTGCTCGTGAAGATTACAAGTGAATACGTGAAGAAATCGAGCAAGAGAATGAAAGCCGGAAGAACAAAAGAAGAAAATGTGAAATCCAGGTCTCTCGCGGTACGCGAGAGAAGAGCAGGGAAGTTTCGCGGTACGCGTGGGCTTCCAGAAACACGCCCGACTATTTTGTTCCTCGCGGTACGCGAGGAACCTAATTTCCACAAAACCCTAGATTTCGATTTTAAATAGATTTTTATGCCCATTCTTTGGGGAGTTCGACTTTTGGCCGTCCAGAGAAGGTTTGAGGGCGATTTTGAGGAGTACGAAGTCGATTGAAGGCTAAAGGTGAAAGCTTTGGATTCCGGGTTCGTTGTTTAGATGTTCTAGGTTTGCAAGATTGAAACTTTATCTTTAATATGTGTGTTTGAAACCATGAATCTTGTTTATTACTTCTGTTGTGGTTGTTTAAGCATGATCCTAGGCTAAAGCTTTGATATTGCCTAGGTTAATGATGAATACTTATTAAAGTTTGGATTTTTATCGGTTTTTGGATTCAATTAATGGGTTTATGATTTTGTAAAAGATCTTGAGTTGATAATTGTGATGTTATTGCATGTTTAGATCTGATCTTGTGTTTGATTTCAATTCCTTGCGTTTATTGTAGTTGTCTGCCGGTTTGATTAGCGTATCTTGGTCATAGATCTTAGGGTTTGTGATTAGGGTGGTTTGCTAGACGTAGTTGCCATAGGAGTTGTCTTTGATTACTAATTAGAGTTGAGTGTGTATCCTAGTTCAATACCCGAGAAGTGAGAATTAGTCGTTAAGTCTTCGTCATTAGGAATCCGAGTGTCAGTTGTCTGAGAGGAAGCCGGTATTAGGTGTCTAGTGATTGTTGTTATTCGTCTCATAGTTGTTATCTTGAGATTACCCCATGCATTCTTCGAGTGTATTGGTGGACAGTGAGACTGAGAGGTAATCTGTCTATGAGGGTATTTTATCATAGTTGGAAATACCTGAGAAGTGATCCAACAATCTGGTGAGTTAGTACATCTTTAGGTTCCTTTGTTGGTGACACCCTGAGAGTGATTAGGGATCCACTAGGCTGTCTAGAGTTGTTTCCTTAGAAACCTAGATCCATTATAGTTTCCATAACTGATAGAAGTTGTGCTTTGCAAGTAGGATTCCGACCTAGGTGATATTCTTCCCATTCTTGATATTACCTTTGTCCTTTGTCTGGTTAGTTGAGTCGACCTTAGTTTATTGCATTCTTAGTTAATATTTAATGTAGTCAACCCTCCAACCCAATAAAATCTTTAGTCAGAGTCTAGTATAGTTATACAGTGTCTCTAGGGTTCGATATTTCGGTTTATCATTAAGCTATGCTACACTCGATAGGTACACTTGCCTGTCAGTGTGGTTTAGTTGAAGGTACTCCTTTTATTACTTAGGAGTCTAGGTTACGTTTTTATTATAGTTTATATAGACCGTCTGGACGATATCACGCACCATCCTCAAACAGATGGCCAGAGTGAGCGTACCATTCAAACCCTAGAAGACATGTTACGGGCTTGTGTGATTGATTTCGGTAACAGCTGGGAGACTCTTCTGCCCTTAGTAGAGTTCTCCTGCAACAACAGCTATCATACTAGCATCAAGGCAGCATCGTTCGAGGCATTGTATGGACGAAAATGTCGATCACCTATTTGTAGGGCTGAAGTTGGAGATAGCCAACTTACGGGTCCTGAACTTGTGCACGAAACTTCAGAGAAAATCGTGCAGGTCCGAAATCGTATGGCGGCAGCTCGTGACCGTCGAAAGAGTTATGCCGACAAGCGCAGAAAACCGCTAGAATTTCAGGTAGGCGACAAGGTGCTATTAAAAGTTTCACCTTGGAAAGGTGTGATCCGTTTTGGAAAACGGGGCAAGCTAACGTTGGAACATTCAAGATAGTGAAAAGGATTGGTCCAGTGGCGTACCAACTGAACCTTCCCGAAGGACTTAGTGGAGTGCACTATGTCTTTCATATCTCAAACCTAAAGAAATGCCTATCAGATTAGACACTCGTGGTTCCACTCGAGGAGTTGAAAATCGATGAACAATTGTGTTTCATCGAAAAACCAGTGGAAATCATGGACCGAGAGGTCAAAACGCTCAAGCACAGTAAAATCTCAATTGTTAGAGTTCGCTGGAACTCGAAGCGTGGACCGGAGTTCACATGGGAACGCGAGGATCAGATGATGCGAAAGTATCCTCAGCTTTTCAAACAGTCAACGGCAAACACGAAAGGTACTAATTAAATTTCGGGACGAAAATTCTTTCAACAAGGGGATGATGCGACATCCGACATTTTCAGGTTAACTCCGTTAACGCAAACATCGTTATCTTAAACATTTATTCATACAAACTCAGTTATCCCAGTTAGTCATGCATACATTACGTTTAATTAGGATTAATTAATGTGTCATCTTTTGAACAAACACTCACGTAACGGTATTTTAGAGAATTACCGAATCACACACGATTCTAACCCGGAACGTTGGTGAACTAATAAAAATAATTGTGAACAATTATATTATTGTAAATAATGTGAATTTACATGCTAGGTGACTTTTACGTGAATTATGTGGATTTTCGTGATATCGCGTATGTTTATCGGAAATTAATTATCAAGCTTATTTTTATAGATGTTAGAATTTTATAAAAATAATAGTTAAGGGTTTTTATTGTCATTAGTGAAACTTATTTTTAAATTACCCATGGATCCCCTCGATAACCCATGGATTATCCATAATCCATTTTAAAACCCATGCATGTATATAAGGAATTTTATAAAAAAAAATTAAACCCTAATCCCCTTTTCTCCTCTCCAAGCCGTCACAACCCCAAACCCCCACCCCATTGAAGCCGAACCAAAAACCACCACCGTACACCACCCATTTGATCTTCATTCTTGCAATTGAACTTGTATTTGGTCAATCCTAGGCTTTGCTAACGCATCTACGTAAGTTTTTTCATCCGATTTCGTTATTTTATGATTCCAAGATTTATGATGAAACCCTAGTTCATCCAAACATGAATTTTTGTAATAAAGTTGGTGACTTTGTTAATTAATTGATGTTTTTACACCTTTTTGATGATTGTATTGCTCTTTGGAAAACCCTAGATGTTATTGGTTCATAACTTGCCTAAAGAGGAAAATTTTTGATTATGTGATGTTGTAGGATTGCATGCTAGACATGTTTGATGATTGTTATGGTTGTAAATATGCTAGTTAGATTGTATGTAATTGTTTTGATGCATTGAATCTCGTTAACAAAGCTAGAAATCATAGGCTTTCCTAAAGAAGAAACTCTATTGAAAGGTTTTCAGTCTTATATGAGTTTTATATGTGCATGATGATGTAAGATGATGCTAATGTGTTAAACAAGATGTATTAAAGAGTTCTAAAGTGTTGTTTTGTAGAAAGCACGTAGATTGTTCATAACTTACTAAAAGTGAAAACTTAGATTTTGAAACTTGGTTCCTAGACTTGAATTACATGATGTAATGATCTTTTATGCATTAGTATGATTATATAAACATGTTAGGATCATGCAAATGTTTTTTAGAAACCCTATGTTCATACATTACTAATAATAGTAACTTTGTTGATTAAGATACATTGTGTGTTCATAGCTTGCCAAGTTAGGAAGTTGTGTGAATCATACATGTATCGTGAAACATGAACTACTTGTATATTATGTGTATTAGTATACTAAACAAACATTAGGTCATTAAACGGGTCACCAATAGGTCGTCGGGTCAAACTTGGTCAATCTTGGTTAACTATTAACTATTTTTCAAAACACTTAAAACAATGGGATTGTTTGGATACTTAGGGTTCATATAAACCTACACGAACACACACACATACTCATAGACCTATGTTAATAGGTGGCAGTTAGAGAATCGTCGGTCTTTACTTAGCTGTTATCTGCACGTATTCTAAGGTGAGTTTCACGACCCCGTTTTCTTTTATAAACTAGGGGAGAAAACATGAACGCAAACAGTTAAATATTACATTTCTTTTATTTGTACTAAACGCAAACATATCATGCAAGTCCTTACATATCGAACCGTTTAATATAAGGGATTAGCGAGGTAATCTTGAGTAATACTACTGGGCATGAGAAGCTCCACCCGCGTTAGTCGTGCTAACTCGACTGGAGGTCGAACGGGTGTGAAATTGACCACCAAAACATCTCACCATTGTTTCATGATAGACATGGTGGAAGGCAATCAAACACAAACAGTCAGCTTCAGTGTCGAAACGCTTTAGTAACATGATTATAGGCCAGCTACCTATTGATATAATTGCATTTGTTTTATCTAGTAACCTTACTTACATTTGAAACCTATGAACTCCATCCTAGTGTTAAAACATTTTAGCATGTTTTCTCAGGTCGCTAAGGTACGAGCACGAGATTAGGGCATACAATGGAGTCTCATTTATTTTCAAACAATGGATTTAATTATTTATTTTGAACTGCATGGTTTTGGGCGCCTTTGTTTTGCGCATGGATTTTGTTAAACCTTTTTGCTTCCGTATTTACTCTGAATATTTAATGGTTTTTCTTAAACTCATATAGAGTCGTTTAATGTAACTAATGACTGAGATCCTGGTATGTCACGCGCCTCGCGGTAAAACCCCGCAGGTGGATTTTGAGGGTGTGACAGATAGGAAATCTTGGTGTAGCTTTAATTTTATTTGGTGTAAAATACTATCGATAAGGCCCAACTCAATTCAAGAAGTACTCAAAAACCCGTCACTAAAGGTGAATACGTCGGCTCTCAAAAACGCTATGCAAGCGATATGCTAAACTATTTATTTGGAAAGCCCAAAGTAACAAAACTTTTTAATAGCAAACCGAGGAACCCTTAAAGGGTAATGGGGGAGATCAAGATGAATTCTTATTTTTGGTTCAAACATAGGGATAAATGTCATGGTTTAGATCGGAATCATGGTTGTCGGGCTATGAAAGCTTTTGGGCCGGGCTAGGCCTTTGGGCTTGTTTCGGCTAGAACACAAGGAAAGGGTAGCCAGCCCTAATTTATAATATTAGCCCTAATCTTGTTATTATAAATACTCAGCTATGTAATTCTAATTCTTTGTAGCACCTAAATAATAAAGAGAAACCCTAGTTGCACCCGTGGACGTAGCTCACTTTGGCCGAACCATGTTAAATTTTTCGTGTCTTTTATTTTCTTCTATTGTGTGTGTGTGTGTTTGATTGCTTTCACTGGACCGCTTCTGATATAATACCTAACAAATGGTATCAGAGCTTAAGTACTGTTAATTTTTTGGTTAGGTTTTGACGGCTGCTCTACAAATCTTTGAAGAATCGCCGTAATCAGTACGGTTCATTGAAACACACGGTTTTGCAAGGGAAACAATCAGAGGAAGCCATCATATTTGCGACTGATTCTGGGCTCAGCCGCTGAGATTTCTGGACTAAGCCGCAAGGGCTGTCGGGTTTAGGGTTTGGGTTTGCTGCCGAAAAAGGAGAGCCGACGCCGCCAGTTACCACTATTCGGCCGTTGGAAAAAGAAAGGAAAGAGCTGTGACGGGACTGCTGGTCCTTTTTGTGAGGGGTGCTGCGATTAGGGTTTGGGTTTAAATCCTTGAATTCGTAAAATCAAGTTTATAATTTCAGTTTTTTTACTTCTGTTCGGTTTGATATTGTTAGCAAGGTTCAGATGCGTTGTTAAACTCGTCTGTTTATGGTTTTTTTGAGACTGAGGAAAAGGGTAGTGTGCAATATAACAGCCAACAAGTTCAGGCCCACGCCATTACTGTGTTTGAACACTACTTTCAGTCTTGACTCGATTAGTAAACAGATTAGGGTTTGAGACAATGGCTGACGAAGAAAGGAAGATTAGGATTGATAAATTCAATGTTATTGGTTTTTCTTGGTAGAAAATGCAAATAGAAGCATTATTGGGTCAGAAAGACTTGGATGAGGTACTAGAGGAGAAACTGACAAGTATGAGTAAAGTTGAAGAAGTTATATGGAATTCAAAGGACAAGAAAGCGAGGGGGCTATTTTTTGTCTTTGACGAGCAGCGTTGCTTTTAACATCATGAAGAAAACCATGACTCGAGAAGCCTTCTACAACTAACAAGGTGTTCTTGATGAAGGAACCGCTCACAACTAGGTTGAAAGAAGGAAGCTCGGTTACTGCACACATAAATGATCTGAACTCGATTATGTCCAGATTGTCATATGTGGGAATTAAGTTCGATGATGAAGCTTAAGTTGTGGCATTACTATCTTCACTTCCTGATAATTGGTCCTGAACAGTGACCGTTGTCACACTGTAGGGGTCAGTGGCATGACGTTTGAAGGGGTCCGAGAAATTGTACTGGGTGAGGATACTCACCGGAAGAGTACTTGTGGAGGATCTTCATCTAAGATGTTGCACATGGGTAGGGGAAGAGGAAATAGTAGAAACATTGGGAGTCGGGGAAGGAGTTCGTCTAGAACTCGGAAAAATGTGAAGTGCTAGAGCTGCAATGAAATTAGGCACGTCAAGAGTGAGTGTCTGGGTCCTAAGAAACATGATGGTAAAAAGGAAGTTAATAGTACTGAGGCAGATGAAGAATCTGATGACACACTGGTTTGCTGCGTAGAGTTTGTTGTTGATGCTTGGGTCATGGATTATGGTGCTTCATTTCATGCTACCCACTACAATGAATCAATGAAGAATCTAAAGATAGGTGATTTTGGGAAGGTACGACTAGGTAACGGGGAAATCCTTGAAGTAACGGGTATGGGTGACACTGATCTGAAAACATCTTTGGGAATTACATGGAACTTGCGAAATGTCAGGTTGATTCCAAGACTCGAGACAAAGTTAATTTCAGTCAGGCAATTGGATGAACATGGACTAGACGTTAAGTTTGTTGATGGAAAGTGGAAGGTGATTGATGGGAACTTGGTTATTGCTCGAGCTTTGAAACAAGGATCATTATACATGATACCGGTGCCGTCTGAGGGAGTGACCACCCCGGTAAAGACGATTGGCAAAGTCAGGCTCGCTGAATCGGGTAGGGCTAAAAGTGTATTCAGGGATTTGGTGACAGTGGGAGCACGAGGCGTGTTCCGGGTACAGTTACAAATTACCGTTGGGTTTTGAAGACCGGGAATTCGAATAGGAAAGTCTCTCTAGGAAATAGTTTGCTGAGTTTGGAGAGTGTTTGTCTACTAGGAGTCTCTAGAGCCAGTATTGCGAGTCAGTGGGAGCCGGTTGAGATTGTGGATAGGTCTGCCATGAATGCTGAGTTGGAGCTTGGGGGGAGCTTTAACTGGCCTTTCAGGTAACTGATGAGGCATTGCAACTAGGGGAATTTGACATGAAGTCTTAGCTTGGTCTTGGAGGAATTGTTTATAAAGATTACTGGAGTTACTGGTGCCGAGTTTGCATGGATGGCTTGTATAGGCAAAGCTTTCAAGTGAGAGATTGTTGGGCTATGAAAACTTTTGGGTCGGGCCTTTAGGCCTATTTTGGTTGGAACACAAGGAAATGGTAGCCGGCCCTAGTTTATTATATTAGCCCTAATCTTGTTATTATAAATACTCACCTATGTAATTGTAATGATTTGTAGCACCTAAATAATAAAGAGAAACCCTAGTTACACCCGTGAACGTAGGTCACTTTGGCTGAACCACGTTACATCTTGTGTCTTTACTGCTTTCTATATTCGTATTGTGTGTGTGTTTGTTCCGCTGCATATGATACCTACTCTGATTCCTAACAATGGTGTAGCTTTAATTTTATTTCTTTTCAATCTTTGTAATGGCCTGAAAGCTTGTATATGTATAGTTTGCTCTAGCAACTTGCTAGAGTTTTTTTGAATAAATCTTCTGTCGGTCAAAAAAAATTTTGATTTCTGATTATCTATTACTCCTTTATTCAATATATATATATATATATATATATATATATATATATATATATTTGATGAAAACCATATCCTGTTATTTTGTGTGTTATGGATACTTTAGTTGTACTTCGGTTTAGAATATTATGTTTTTAGAAAGGTACATGGGTCTCAACCCCTGTTGGGTAGGTGGGTTAAAGGATTTCTGATTGACAGGTTGAATAGGTGAACATAAACATGACTCATCCATTTATTCATGTCAAAAATACCAACCTTAAATGTAGACACTTAAAATCGTGTCGTGTTCATGCCATGTTTCGGGTTGACCCTTTAATGTTTATTTGCAGATATGAGTAATACATGGTGGTTTATTAACAATTTAAACAACCAATAACTCAAACTCAAATGAACATTTTTTTTGTGTAATCGATGTCTTTTGAATTGCTTTTGTTCCTTATCTCTCATTCTCAACTAATAAACTCGGGTTTATATTTAGCTCAAATTAGGGGAACCTAATGAAAACGGTTGGAGAACAGAGAAGTGAGAACGGATAATTGGGAGTAATGTATAAAGTTGCTAAAAATAAAGAGTCGGTGAAAGTTTAAGAGAAAATTAACTTCACTTCTTAAATCAATAATTAGAGACAAATTAAAAACCAATATGAAAATTTAATTGTTTCTTTTTAAATAATCTAAATATAAACCTCTATAAAACCCTGAACTTGAACGGGTTATGTCACACCCCACCTAGGCGGGGTTTAAAGTGACCGATTGATATCAAGACATACATAACGGAAAGATAAAGTACTATATTACTAAACCTTGAAGGTAAAAAACATTACAAAGTTTAACAAGACAAGTCCAGTACAAAATCCCAAATCTACAAGAATCTAACAAGTTTAACCCACATAAACTATGGCTTCTACATTCTTCCAATGCCGACAGCTACCCACCTGAAAATTCAGTCTCTACGCTCCTCTAGCGTTTACCTGTAAAGCATGTTCAAAATAAAACGTCAGCATAAAACTGGTGAGCTCGTAACCATATGACTCATTAAAAACAAGTTTTGTGTGTTATATTAACCGCAAATCAACGCTTAGTTAATAGAGCATAATCAATATTAAAAGTTTGTAACATATATACACATAAGGAACACCACGTGGGTCAACATCATATAATACGGTACCGACTCTACGTATATATGTCTCGTGTCGAACTCATGTGACTTAATGATTTACAATAAGCAAGACATAAAATCCACATATTTCAAACGTATAACACACCGCGAGTAAAACTTGTAAATTAAACATTTTAGCATGCAACGGTCTCAAATATTTAACAAGTAAAAAGGGATTTAGTCACGAGACTCACTCACTGATAAAACATGTGGTAAGCTTAGTCGGCTAAAGTATCCAAACGTCCTCAAACGCGTCCAAAGTATATCAGAGTTTCCCTAATTCCATCATTAACAAGGTTTTAACCTCCAACTCTTCCGACGGTTATAAATATAGCCGTTGGCTATATTTAAAAAAATCTTTTATAAATACCTAACCATTTTACAAATTAAAATATATAATCTTTCAATCTTTCCTATTTCTCAAACTCCGAAGTGTAGCCAAGTCTCGTTGATGAGCGAATCGTCTAAACGTGCAAAAACGTCATCGTCCGACGATTTTTCACCGGATGTATGTTCACGCATTAATCTAAATGATACCGATGACGAGATTGAAACACCGGAAGAACCGGTACGTCCGTCCGGAAGAAATAAAAAAAGGTAAACGGTCTACTTATTCGCCTGCCTCAGAGGATGAGGAGTAGTTTGTGTTTTATTTTTATGAATGTAGTTTTTTAGTTTTTTTTTAATGTATATTTTTTTTTATAATGTAGTTTTTATTTATTTATTTAAGAATGCATTTTATTTATAATGTAGTTTTTTATTTATTAAAAATGAAAATTTTCTATTTAGTTAATTTTAAAAAAATAGATGCGGGACGTGAAACCATTATGCACTACGCAGCTTAGTGATTCTGTCAAGTGATTTCCCTCTGTGCTGATGTCATAGTGACGTGGCAGGACATGAATCAATTAGACGTGAAACCACTATGGATGACTGTAACATCTGAGACTTTCGTGTTTAACTTATCATGTACTAGACTTATTTAATCGATGCAAATCATTTTGAATGTCTTTTCACATGGATTATTTCCATACGACATACTTGTTTACCTTACGTGACCTACTAGTTGTTACCTTATGCTTTAAGTGCTTATCGATGGCCTAATCATGAATTGGGCCCATTTTAGGCCCAATAGGCCCATCATAACCAGTTAACAATCATGCAAACGTCAAACATGTTAAATTAAAGTTGTTATAATTTGTTACACTTGAAACGTTCAAGAAAAACTTGTAAATTTATGTATTGTGCCTTCGCAGCTTGTTATGCCCTTAAAAGTCTGTTTTCTCGTTCACCGACCGTTAACTACCGTACGCGAATAACATAGCTTAAACTTAAATGTTTTTAGCTAAACATACTCATTTTGTTATGACAACCAACTTTCATGTGGAAAACATTTGCCTATTTCGCTTAAAAATGCTTAAAATCGTGAATTACGAATGCGCGCACTCAACCGGGCCAAGCTAGGACCTAACCCACCTACACTTGGACCTAGCCCAAGCAAGAAATCGCAAACCCAGCCCCATTCAGCTTAATTTCGTAGATTTGAAGCCCCCTAAAACCCTAAAGTGTTTTCCAAGACATTCCATTTTTACAACCCTTAATCCTCAACTATAAATACAAGGCCTTGGACACCCCCTTTTTCTTTGTAATTTATAAGCAAGTGAAGCCCTCTCCATCTCCCTTGAAGGTTTTCAAAAATCTCCTAGAAGTTTTAGGAGTTTGAAGATCAAAACAAGTAAGCATACTATCCTATTTCAATAATTCTTCTTCCTTTGTTTAATTCTTCTTCTTCCCCTCAATCTTTTTCTATTTTCTATCCATGATCACTTGATCATGTGAACCCTCAGCCTTTAAAACCCTCTAATAACCTTAATCAAACTAATAAATCAAGCTAACATCACCAACAAACAAACAAAGGATCTCGTTTGCAATGGCGGCTATGTCGTCGCATTCTGTGAATCCTCAAGAAAACTATTACAAAAGTGGCTCTGCCGATGCTTTAGTATGTTCTTGCTAACTTGAAACATGTTATTTATTCTATATTATCACTTATATGAACTCACACACTAATTAAAAATAGAATCCGATTGCGCGTGTCGGCTATGCCGATTGCATTCTGTGATTCTCCAAAACGCTTCTGTGAATACCATGGCTAGACCGGTGACACGGGACATTTTTTCTAACCTAATATGATTATATTACGTATTATAATGATATAATAACATTCTTCTAATTTTTATTTACGCATTCGGTAACCTTAAAACCCTAAACGGTCCACTTAAGTGCAACCGTTGATTATGGACAGAAACTGTGCTAACTTTAACTAAGTATAACTTGATCATAATTAAACGAAACTAAGCAAACTCAAACTCCATGACGTATTTCTTCGAGCGTGCTTTCCAACCATGATTGGCTTATTTTCTAATTCAAACATATGACTCCGTAGTAGCCAAAACAGGACAAGAACATTTTTTAGTACCTCCTGTCTTGTTTGGCTGTTTTGGCTATGATCTGAGTCTCAAACAGAAAAACTTTCTAAATGAAACTTTTTTAGAATGACTTAAACTAGTCACCTGTAAAATTTCATAATTTTTGGACATCATTTGATATTTTTAACAAGCACGTTTCTGTTTAGCTACTTTGCTGTCCAAATCAGAAAAAACGACTAAAAACCCTATTTTACATCTAATTCTTAACCTTATGACCCGAACCGCCTATCTAACACCGGTAACCATCGAACCTACCCTAAAACCAGTTTGTTCATTTGTTTAGGGTCTGGTCCGTGATTCACCTCGTCCATTTGTTCAAGTCTCTTATCTCTTCTAGCTATCAAGGTGAGATTTCATAGCCCCACTTTATTCAAATCGTTTTAGGGGAAACATGTACGCGTTGGCACGCATTAAAACGCGTTCTTTTTCAAACAATTCTAAAACAAGTGAATCTTATATGTATGTGAATAAATAAACACAATATGATAAACGTTAAACTTGCAAATCCTTAACTTGAAGCTTTCAAGTCAACGGTAGTACAGATATGTGCCATAGGATGGAAACCGCATATACTTAATGGACAAATTTTGGTTGGACATCTTATTCGTTATTAGTGCAACTTGCGAGTTGTACCACTTATTCGTTATTCATCATTTTAGGTTGGAATTGCTAATCATATGTTTGTTTTATTTTACGTACTATATGATGAACTTGAATTGTGAATTGTTATCTTTGCCAAACTTATGCTTTTATTAAACTTGTGACTTCTCACCAAGTATTTTAGTTGATACTTGTTTTTCGTACATGTTTAAGATGATTAATCTCGTGATAGGTCAAGTCAAGATCACATAGGATTTGCCTATATATTAATTGAATAATTTTATTTTAAGTTGCTTTGTCTTTTGAACATGTTGTTTGTTTGGTTTAATTTGAAACTTATGTAATTAGGCTTTTAATATTATGAAACTTTATTAGTAAATGTCTTTATACATTGGTTTATGATTCAATTAGTCGCACCCGTGGTTAACATGCACGATTAAGGTGTGACCATGACTTTATTAGTTGCTTTTTTGGGCTAAGTTGCCTTTTTTTTTCTTTCCCAAAAATGCTAATAGCATTTTAATATATTATACAAGGACCACAAACATTTATATAAATAAAAATTGAAAATAGCCACACTTTTGTACCAACAATTTAAACATTTCATACAAATTTTGAAAATAAGAAACCAATATATTATCATTCAAAGGTATAAAAATATAAAATTTAAACTAGATTAATTTAATAACCCAAGTTCACCAACAAGTCAGCTCATCTAAATATCTAATCCTAATCACATAACATTGCTTTTATTTACTTTTTTTTTTCTAAAAATAAAAAAATTATAGGAATTACAAAGTTTAATTATATTTACGAAAATATTTTCAGATTTCTTAAAGGTTAGTTTCGTCATTAACAAAAAGGGACAAAATCCTTCTCTTCTCCTTCAACCGTTCAACGTTTCCCTTATAACTAAAAGCCGTCTCTCTGTTTCTCTCCCGCTTTTCAATTCCATCATTTTGACTAATTCAATTTCAAAATTCAACAGCTCCGTCGCCGGAATATTCATCACCTCCGGTCATACAGTCTAACTGATCACCGGTCAGATTACCTTTCTTCTCTCTACTCTGTTTAATTTGCGTGCATCCCGCGGAAATTTCAAATTCTGTTTCGTATTGTTTCAATTAATTCACTGTGAAGTTTCAATTTCGAGGTGAAATTTAATTTCATTAATGGTGAAAGAAGTTTAATGAGTTATATTGAATATATTTATTTGCATTTCTACGGTATCCGAGATTATTCAGATGAAAAAACAATAAAATCAGCAGATCTAATTTAGTTATTAGAAAAATAAATTATATCATGTAGATTAATATATTTTATTTTGATTTCTGATCCTTCGGTGCTGTTCCGTAAATTATAGACACAAATCTGCAAATCCAGACACCACATCATGTACGGTTCACCAAAATTTACTCTTACATTATAATATAAAAATTCATGATAACTTTTTATTTTGAACAACAAAGGCCGGACATCCGGGATCACCCTTCCGCCCGAAGAACATAAGCGTGGTAACCCGGCCACACACCACCCAGGAGGAAACCAAAAACCCCCTGGCTCAACCAAGAACATTTTTGTCCCAAACGAAACTCGAACCTAGATGAATTTATGGATACGGTGAAAACTTTACGGAATAGTAACAAAGTTTCATATTCGTATGTATTTCATTTTAGTTACTCAATTTTTTTGTCTCATTAAAGTCACTCTAGTTTCACCTTTCAATCTTGCACTATTAACATGTTATTTTTTTCTTATTTTATTTCATGGATACGGTGAAAATGTTGGTTTTCTCTTTTTTGGATTTCATTTTCACCATATCCGTATAATGAAATCCAAAAAAATAAAAATAAATTACGCAAGATCGGAACAGCATCTGAAACTTGAGTGATTTTAACGAGACAAAAAAATGTAAGGGACTAAAATAGAAAAGATGAAGAACTTGGTTACTATTCTGTGAGGTTACACTTAACATTGAATTTGATTTACATAATTTTGTTTGATTGATTATAAAATAATAATAATAATAATATTTGGTGTTAGAAACTTATGCTTGATTTTGATTTTTGATGTTACTTGAGCTGTGGACCTGGTTTGGTATATTTTGATATATATATATATATATATATATATATATATATATATATATATATATATATATATATATTTGTTTGTTTGAGTATGTGTGTGTGTGAACGGATTCAGTGAATCAAGAGGAGGAGGAGGGACAATGATCCGTATTGGCACATGGTATTCCATGTATGCTTCCATAATCCCTTGATTTTTAGAAACTGTAAATGTAAAAATGAGATTGTAATAAGAAGACAAATTCTGATTGTATTATCGTATTCAGTGCAAAAAAACAAAGATTAAATTTGGACAATTCGGTGTTATTTTTGTTTTTATTATAAATGATTTGAAGATTTTATTTTGTGTTTTTATACCCTGCAACTCCTTTTCTTTTCAGTCCTCATTCGACCATGGCAAATCCGTGAAAGAGACTACAGGTCTATTGTGTTTGTACCAGCATTTTTCTTATCCTCTAGTAGGCTGTAGGTGTCATTAGCAGAAGTGTGATTTTGTTTATTATTAGTTGATGTGGTTGGGGTTTGATATGATCATGTTTAGGGTGTTGTAATGATTCAAATGTGACCATTTGCTTTAATTTGTTTCAAGTTTCAAAAGGTTTTTTATTGTCAGATCTGGCTGCCTGTAAAGGTGTACTCTTTTACCTTCTTTTTCTTTTTTCATAATAATATCTTCTTTCTGTTTGTAAATATCCAGAGGAAAAAGCAAGAACCATCATCTTTGATTCTTTCCAACAAGTTTGTGGAATAATTGTGGGTTGTTCTTGATACAAGACATCAATGTGGTTGAATTTGAATAGAGTGGATGGATGCATATGAATCAAATCAAGCATTCAACACCCTTAAACCAAGATCATTTCCTGAAAAGAACAATGGAAGAGTTGTCGATTCTCGTCATAAATCACCTGCACCAAGACGGTTTCCATCCCCAAGTACCACAAGAACAGTTACACCATCAGCACCTGTTTCAAAAAGAGCTGTATCTACAGGCAGGAGGCCGCCAGCTACACCGCCATCACCGCCTAGCCCCACCACCCCGGTTCATGACACTTCTGTGTACACAGAACTGGCAGCCCGAAAGGGCGGTGGTAATAAATTACCGGAGTCTTTATGGCCTTCGAGAATGCGTAGTCTGAGTGTTGCTTTTCAGTCTAACACATTTTCAATGCCGGTTAGTAAAAAGGAAAAGCCTTCCCCTCAGGTGGTTTATGATCGCGCGTTGAAGCCATCTTCAAATGTGTCATCACCTACCTATAGAAAGCCTACACCTGAGAGAAAAAGAAACCCGCTCAAAGGAAAAAACTTAACTGATCAATCAGAGAATTCTAAGCCGTTGGATGGGTTACACTCTCGAATCATTGATCACCATCGATGGCCTAGCAGAACAGCGAGTTCTAATGTTCTAAACAAAAGCATTGATCTACCTAACGAAAGTATAAAAAAGATCATCACTCCAAATCTCAGGAGAATGTCCAGTGTTGGTTCATCAACTTCACTGGAGAAAAATGGTGGATTCTTATCACCATCTTCACCAAATAAGTCATCTGGTGCTACGCGGGGGGTCAGTCCATCGCGAACCAAGGTTATGAATTCTGCACCTTCTAGAGGGGCCAGTCCTAACCACATGAGGTCATCTAGTCCTTCAAGGCAGTTATGCAATTCGAATACAGTTTCTGTTCTTACTTTTGTAGCTGACATGAAAAAGGGGAAGAAAGTTGCAAACCGTATAGAAGATGCTCACCATCTTCGGCTACTTTATAACAGGCAAGTGCAATGGCGGTTTGTTAACGCCTGTGCAGAATCTGTGTTGAGTTCTCAAAAAGTGACAGCTGAGGTTGGTGTTTTGGTCACATCTTTTTACCAATTTGAGTATAATTGATTGAATTATTGATGTCTTATTTCATCATGCAGAAATCTTTAATTAGTGCCCAGAGAACCATATCAAGACTTCAAGATTCAGTAGCTGCAAAGAGGATTAACATTTGTCAGTTGAAAATGCAGCTAAAGCTTTACTTGGCTCTAAACCAACATGTAATGCATTGAATTTAGGGTGTAGTTTCCCATTATTCTCTTGTATGACAAAAGTATTTAACTGATTTTGAGTTTGATTTCCATCTTAGATTGCTTATCTCAATCAATGGTGTTCAATAGAAAGGGAGCACAATTTTGCTTTACATGGTGCCATTGAAGATCTGCAAGCAAGCACTCTAAGGCTTCCTGTCACCGGCTTTGCAACCGTTAGTTATATATGTCTAAAAGCTTGCTTATATGATATATCAATTTGCATACTATTGCAATAAAAAAAGAACCTTACTTTTTTAACAATTTACAGGCAAATATTCAAAGTGTCAAATCAGCTGTTTACTCAGCCATCCAAGTAATGCAGACAATTGGATCATCCATACAATCTACACTATCAAGAGTGAGATATATGTCATTTTAAATTTTAAAAGAAATTTAATATCTAATTATTCTGTAATTATTTGTGAATTAATCTATGAAGGGTTTGTGTATATTTCATTCATATTAAAAGCTGCTTCATGCAAAGTGACCAAACACGAGAAAGCGTGTCTTGACAACCAACACATGTTTATTTATTTGCATTTGATACTTTTGGTTTCCTTGCGCCTGAGGCTGTGGAGCTTCTAGTCGTGTCCAATGGGTTATGCATAGTTATGTTATGACCCCAAGATCTATAAACATAGTTTTTAAAAGACTCGGTTTTGCTATCCAAAAAGGGCTTGCGGTGCAGCTTGTTGCCCGTTTGCCTCTATGTCGATGTAATTTTTAATGTTTCTAATGAAAATTATCTTTTACTTTTTACAGTTGGAGGGAACAAATTGGCTGGTTTATGAACTTGCTACTGTAACAGCACAAGAAAGAGCTCTTCTTGATCAATGTGAAGCTTTAATGGCTTCTGCATCTTCTCTGCAGGTAATTATTACATTTATTGCATTAATATCCACCTATAAAATATATTTAAAACCAAAAACTGTCTCTATTTCCATAAATAAGATCTGTGTACAAACACTTGCTTCCAATCCAAGCAAAAGCAAAAGGCTGATGATGCATTATTGTTACAAATATCATGGTTTCCTGGCTCAATTGTCCTTGTAATTTGGGGACAACCACAACCCTTATCTTTTTTGAACATAATGGATACATTCTGCTGGTACCATCATGGGCATGAACTCTACCCTTCATTGTCTCATGTGGTCCTTGGCCATCATGCCTTGTGCCATTAAATTCACTGGTATCTGCTTAGTGAGATGTTACTATCTGATTAGGTGGTTTGTCTTCCCTCTTATTGTTGCAATAATTGCGCCAAACGGTACACGAGCCAAGTCCCCATTTTTAAAATAAAAAGAAAATTGCAACATATACTTTTGCTTTTGGCTGTGTAAAATAAATTTTTTTCCTTCAAATGTTCTTATTTGTCATTTAACAGTTATTATGGATATTGATTAGAAATATTATGTTCACAAAGTTTAATATTATGGAGTGACATATCAACCTATTTCTTCCTTTATCTATATGTTAATATTATGGATTTATTTTATTACTCTTGTTAATAAAATAAATAGTTTATAATTAGCAGAGTTACACATCTGTTTATGGATTTATTTAGCTAGTTTTTTAATAAACATATTTTAGATGAATTTTACTTTCTAGTTTTATGTGATATAAATTATTTGATAAATTTCTTAGATAAAACACATATCTTTCATGAGGTTTAAACACTAACTTTGGTTGAGGGGGACACACTTTATAAATTAGAGTATTTAATTTGACTTAAAATTAGATTAGGCAAAGCCAAATTCACTTTTTATGACCTAGATTACCATAATCATCATCTTTGTTAATATAATCAACCATAGACAGCTGTGTTGGCCAAAAATGATGATGACATACATGCACAAGTATTATTGATGTAACTTTAATTTTGGAAGATGAGTTTGGTAGAATGGTAGTTATGGTTTTTCAATAATGTTTTGGGCCGCCTTTAGGTTGCTAAATGAGGCATACTGTCCAATCTCATTTTCCAGATTTTTTTTTAACAGCAATACCCCATTTTGAGGCGGGGCTTCACCACTTTAACTCCAAATGGGGTTAATGAGTAACTTTATATTAATGGCACTAGTTAATAATTAAAAAAACAAGCTTTTAAAACTTAATTAATTATCTTAATAAAGTTATAAGGATAAAAAAAATTATCTTAATGAAGTTACAAGGATATATATTTTTTGTTGCAGGTAGAGGAATACAGTCTTAGGACACATCTGGTACAGTTGAAACAAGATTTGAAGAGCCCACACCTTCACTAACTTCAATATAATTGGATATTTTGTCTTATAAGCAAGCAAACAAAATACATGGTGAGTGTGAGAGTGTGTACATGTGTGAAAATGTAACTAGTTAATAATGCATCCATGGCAATGGTTATAGCTTCACTCATTATATGCAAAAAGAAACTAGCATTTTTCTTTTTTTTTTTTTAAATTTAAAACGAGTTCATTTATATTTTCTTGCTTTAAAAATATTAAATATGAGCTATAGCTTCACTCAATGTTTTTTTATTTGAATTTGATTTCAAAACAAAAATTTGATTTCGATTCTTAAACATATATCTGAAACTTACAATTTTGTTGGTGATGTTAGTGTTGTCAAGTCCATTAGTTTGAGAAATGAAAATAAGCATTTTTACAAGTTATGAGGTGGCAATGCCTCCTTGGCGAGGTAAGGGGCAAAGCCCATGACGAATTTGTATGATTGATGAAAAGTTGTATGGAAATTGATTTTCAGTAGGTACTGATAATCACTCATCACTGATAGTTGATGATAATTAGTCTTCAATAGTAACTGTGATCAGTAGCAACTTGGTCCATCGATGGCAACTAGACATCAGTAGCAAACTGTGAGCCGCAGTAAATGTGCATCATGGGTATCAGTAGTAACTAAGTTACCGTGTAAGGAGTTTCTACTAAATAACTGTCCACGATTTTAACCGCCAACCAACATACTCTTTTACGAAGAGTTAAGACTTCTCAACAAATGTTGTGATAGTTCCCTACCTATATAAGGAAGTTATTTGGTCTATTTTACATAACGAATTTCATACTAATTTAGTACACGTATACAAAAAAACATATTCGTTCTTGTTTTCTCTTAGAATTATCTGATTAAAGATTTGGAGTACCATCAAAATACATCGCCATCTAATACACTTTTGTGGCTAGAAAAATGAAAAGAAAACACACTTACAAATAACAAACTGAAATAGGAAACTGAGTACAATTCATCATTAGAACAAAACTTTTCACTCTTGGAATCTATTTCAGCAATTGAGCCCACATTGCTTGACATCAGGTCCTTTAGTTTTCAACACAAACGGGTCAATCCGAACCCACAGCAACGAGAAGATCGAAGCCAGAAGAATAGACCATATAACCACAATCGTCGGTGTCCTGTTTTGCTTTCCCATAAGACCTTTGAGAAACGGGTAAAGATGAACAATCACCCAAAATGCAAAGAACAGCTTTCCAAATAGAGGCCCCCATGATTGGTATCCATTGTTTATAGCATCAGATATTCCCGCCACAACCCCGACCATGTTAATGATCAGAATGGTAGTTGGTGGGATTAGCAGTGTTGTCCATTTAAACGCGTATAGCTCCCCAAAATCCTCATCATCAGATGCTTTAGATGTAACTGTGAAGTTTGTATCTATTCCTGCCAAAACCTTTAACAGACCTTGTATAACAGCAAACAGATGAGCAGATACACCACCGATGACCCAAAACTGCTCGTTTCTCCACCATTCTTCGATGCTGACTCCACTCCATCTCAGCTCGAGAATGCCCGTTGCAAAAATGGACAAGAAAAGAGAAATGAAGAAGAGACTTGCCAATGTGCTTATCTATATCAAAGTTTAAAATTTATAAAAATGGTATTTAATGAATAAAATTTAACCGTATTTGTTTGTACCTCGGGCATGATAAACTTGCCAGTGAGCAGGCAAATGGCAGGGAGGGTACAGTAAGCGAGAAGTGGGAGAGCAGTGAAGGGATAAACCGTTGTGTTTACATAAGAAAACCTTTCGAGCCACTTGAGGTTACCTCCTTTGTAACCATACAAAAGCGGGCTGTGTCGACTGAAAAAGATCTCAACTGAACCCAGAGCCCACCGCAGGACTTGGTTAAGTCGATCTGATAGATTAATAGGAGCTGACCCTTTAAAGGCTGGTCTTTTAGGCATACAGTATATAGACCTCCAACCCCGACAATGCATCTTGAAACCCGTTAGAATATCCTCTGTGATTGACCCGTAAATCCAGCCCAACTGCATGGTAAAGAGAGTTTTGGGATTATGGAAATATTAACGGGTTGGAAAAGTACTATAGTTATTCAGAGGTGTTAAATGGGTCATGTTTGTGGATTAGTGGGTCGCACCTGACACGAGCATGAAACACGTGAACCCAAACACGAAGAGTTTTAGTGGTTGACACGTACAGGACCCGTTTAACCCGGAATTTTATTTTAGTTTATTTTTATACATTTACAACAGAAAATACATATTATATAAAATATTTGCGTTTAAACTATAAAAGTAATGCTAATTTATCTCTTTTAAAAAAAAATACCCAATCAATTTAAGTTATGACATAATATTTTTCTAAAAATAAAAGGGGTCATCCCATGAACCCGTTAAGCTGACCTGAATATGACCCGTTTAGCAAAATGTGTTAGCATGTTCGACCCAAAACTGGCCTGAACACATTTAGATTAAACCCAAACCCGCGTTTTAGGTTCTTGTGTGTCATAAATTTACACCCCTAAAGTGACTGTTTTACATTTACCTCCAAACCCCATTCGGTCTTGTCTTCATACCCACAACTGATCACATGAATGGCTTCTTTGAGAAGTGAGGCCGGGCTCGAGGATGGTGGGACCCCGCCATCAACCATCAAAGTCGAAGTGACGAAGATAGCCGATTGTCCAAACTTCTTTTCAAAGTTCATTTGAGACTTCAAAAGTTCTTTATCATCATCATTACATCCTGATCACAAGAAACACATATAAGTTACAAGAGACTGATGGAAGTTAGTTGGTAGTTGAAGGGTAAAAACGTCAATTTACCTTGGATGTTTTCTGCATCTCCACCCATTCCATGTTTTTCATACTTTGGATTCTTCCTACGACGTCCAAAACATGGGCAACAATCACAACTTACCATTTTTGGCCTTTTGGGACCCTTTGGTGGCTCATAACCATACAATGCTTGTCTTCTGAAAACACATCCTGTCCCCACATATACCGGGCCTTGAATTCCATCTAAACCTTTCATATTAATCTGTTAAAAACGAAAACCACATTAACCGAATTCTACAATACTTTTCAGTGACAGAACCAGAACATTTCAATAACGGGTCAACAAGAAAACAATGACCCGTTTGGTCAACAAACCCTCAGACCCCCTCTAGTTCCGCCCATGATACTTTTCATATATTTTCTGGACTTACATCAAAGAAAACTGTGTTCCTGTTTGCGTATCGATCGTGTCTGTCTATACCATCAAACCTTTGTGGAAACTGAACATAGCAAACCTTTCTTCCTATTTGAGGATCCATTAAGAAACACATTGCCTCTCTTGCAGCCTTGCTGTTGTTTAGGTAATGATCACAATCCAAGTTCAACATAAATGGAGCATTTGTTAGAACTCCCGAGACCCGAACCTGTAAATCCAAACAGTTACATTTTTCGGGTTTCTTTCAATATTGCTATAAAGATATAATAATGCAATGTTGATGATTAAGTTGATTTCTAATTTACCAATGCATTCATAGCACCAGCTTTCTTGTGATGTTGAAAACCAGGCCTCTTTTCACGGGAAACATATACGAGACGAGGAAGCTCGTTTCCTTCGACATCAGTCCCGCCACTCTGACCAAGAAAGACTTGAATCATTCCAGGGTGATCTTTCGTGTTGTTTCCGGGCCATGGTGTCCCGTCTTGCATAATCCAACCTTCTGCAGGCGCTTTCATCGCTTTTGCTACAAGTGCATTGATCCTAACCTTAAATTCTTCATATTCTCTCTGCAACTCATCAAAGATAGAACATTATAACTAGAATGAAAACATGTTGATGAGGTTTAAAACATCATGAAATTATTTAAAGACCTTCATAGATCGGCGTTCCTTGACGAATGTGGGTTGAACTTTATCCTTCAGGTAATCGATTTTGTCCGAGAAGTACATCTCGGGTGCTCGTGGTTCAATGGCAAATTTTTTACAAAATGGAACCCATTTTCGCGCGAATTCTGCAGTTTCTGATAGTGATTCAAAGCTAAGCATTGAAGCTCCATCATCAGATATGTAACATGATATTTTGTCAACAGGATAGTCCATAGCTAAAATTGATAAAACTGTGTTAGATGTGACAAGAGGAGGTTCCTTCAATGGATCCACTGTACTCACGAATACATCCACGGGACATAACATATTCGGTTCACCTTCCCTTTCATACCTGCATCACAAAATAATCAAAAACAGAATTTGGGCCCGTTTCGACCCGCTTGAGATCAAACACAAACACAAGCATATTGATCTAGATATCTTTCAGGGTACCTGAGAGAAAGGCGATCAAGATAAGTCTCGCGATCAATGGGGAACCATTTGGGGAACTGATCCAAGATCCAAGAGAAAGCAAACCAGATCTCACAGATAACAGAAGTTAACCACAACCCGAATGCATCATGCACAGGGTTCATCAGTCTATACCGAAGAAAGATTGCCAATATAAACAGCCGGGCCACAATCACCATCCGGTAAGGATTGATCTTGCTAGATGCAATTGGTACTTTTCTTGAAAGTGGCTGTCTTGCTTCATCTAACCTGCATCAGTAACACTCAAACATTAAAGATTTAAAGACCCATTTTTATACATTGAACTCAATAGAAGATATAAACTTTATTGCATATTTGGAACAAGTTAATCTAGCCATACATTGCCATATCCGGATCCACCGGATCATCGATCTCAGCCCCGAGATTCCCTTGCTGCATTTTCCACTCATCCATTCTTTCTTTCCATCCTCCATCTTTCTTTTCGTCCCATCTTCCACTTCCTGTAAAAATATTTACTCAATTCTTCCTTCATAATAAATTTACTGTCATTGGTAGCTTACTAATAATAATAGTATTAGATCTTTTTTGTCTTCTCTTTAGATCCTATGTGAAAACTATTTGGTTGTAATATACTTTTCAGGTCCAGATACGGTTTTTTTGGAGCTTGGATCTCCAAGCAGCCTTTCTATCCTATGGGATAGAGGTATGGTTTGCCTACATCCTACCCTCCCCAGACCCTACCAATATCTCTTCTATTGGTGGGATTTTACTGGGTATGGTTGTTGTTTCCTTCATAACAAATTTGTTAAAAAATACATCAAATCTAACTGATTATGTCAGGATTATACCAAATTCGGGCGACCCATAAGGATGCACGCGCTTATGAAGTGATGATAACATCTGCTCTCCATGAGGTTGGCTTGATATTGGAAACTCACCACTTACCTGCATCCATCACATGGTTTAGATCTTGAAATCTTATATAGATTTTACTGCAAAACAAAGAGTTTTCGTGCTTACATGTCCAGATCTGCCAGCGATAACAGGCGGGTATTGGGCATTATCATCATCTTCAGGTCCTCTTCCATAACTCATCTTCCCATGAAGCATTGCTTCTGCAATATTGTTGTTCTTGTGTTGTTCATCATCTATATTGAACTCATGCTCAATGTCATCCACATCTTCCTCATCATCATCTCCCTCAACCCTTGGACTTCCTACAAATTGTGTTTTATAGATACATGAATGAATATAACTAACATTTTGACTTTAGAAGTTAAGCTTACCTTTGAGACGTTTGTATCTGGTTTTGCATTGAGGGCAGTTCTGGCTACCTTCTCTTCTTTCATACTCGTAACATGGCCGGCAGACCGGAAAACCACACTCGTTACATGCTACAAACAAGTCTCCATCAACGGTGAGGCCGATCTCATCGCCACATATTTCACAAACTTGGCCAGTCATATCCTTTAAAGGCTTCGGCTGTTCAAACATCAAACAGTTATTATCTACCTTCCAAAAGTAAATTACAAAAATATGTGACATGTTATACTTCACACACACATTTGCATGAATTCAAAGAATATTTTTCGCCGTGTAGATATGCAAACCCATTTGGTTTCTAGGTTTTTTAAAACTATTTGGTTTATTGGTTAAGTTTGAGTCCGCTCCTTCCACTTGTGAGAGCCACACTGTTTCTTCAATCTCCGATTGCCACATAAGCCATTTCCTCAACTCCGCTCCCATAACCAAAATAGTTTTAAAAATCAACCATAAACCAAATCATTCACGATAACTCCACCGTTTTTCTAAAAGAATATGCATTCAATGTATACCTCTTCATGGCCGTGAATGACAACGAGCTCATTGCGGTTGTGAGAACCGGCGACTAGACCGGCGCTTGCTTGCATGGTGGAAAACACACAGGGAGAAATTGGTTGTGGTGGTGGTGGTGGTGGTGGTGGTGGTAAGAATAAAGAGGTGGAGGGTTGTTTGTAATATAAGAGGGTGGGGTGGCGGAGGTGTAGTTTTCCTTTTAGATTCAGTGTGTCCCTCATTAGGTATGGGGGTGAGGTGGTATGTTGTTGTTTGTTGGTTGCAGTTGCAGGGTCTCCATTGCCTTGAAGTTAAGTTAAGTTTCTATCTCATTTTCCTTCAACTACCTTATTATGCATTCTTTTTGTGTTTGTTGTATAAGTTTTTTTTTTTTTCTATTCGTCTAAAAATAAATGATTATATAATGTTTTAATTACACTTTTAAAACCGTATTTTGCCTAGTGATGATGGAATTCATATTTTAAAATTTTTTTAATTAATATATCAAAAAAGAGGCATAATTAACTAATTAATTAAATTTTTCATATTACCCCTGACTTAAATCACTATCATAAAATTCAAGGTAAACAGTGCAATAATTATAATTTGTTAAGCGAGTTGCTTATTTTTCTAGAAGATTATTTTGGAAAAAATGAAATAGTAAATGATATGTGACAACATACCACTTTCATTATTTGGTTTTTACTTGGTTGTCCTAAAAATTGATTAAAAACCTTAAAAAAACATACATAATAATAATAATAATAATCATTATTATTATAATAAATAAGTAACTAGAAGGACATGTGTCAATATCTGGTGCATCCTCACCCTTATTTTTTCACCTCTCCTTCATATTAAATGAGGGGACAATTGTCACTCTCGTGTCTCCTCACCCTTATTTTTCCGCTTCTCTCATTATTAAATAATGATATTAAATACTAATGATATTAAAAGAATATATTTTTAGATATTTAATATAAATTTAATTATGGATAGTTATTATATCACTAACTATGTAAATTTAATATGAAATTAATTATGGATAGTTATAATTTCTGATGTTAGTTATTAATTTCGAAAAATAATGTTGTATTATAGATAGTTATTATATCATCAAGAATATTTTTACATTTTAATCAACTCCATTATTTTAAACAACTAGACTAATAATTCGTTTCAATTTTTATATATAAAATTTTAATTCAATTTTTTGTTCATCATCAGTTAAATTATTCAATCGTTTTATAATTTATAAATCATCATTACGGATTTTCTAACCTAGTAATAATAATAATTTAGAAAAAAATAAAAAACCAGACCACCTCGAGAAGTCCGACCCAGTCCATCTGCAAGCTTTGGAAATGAGTTGGGTTTAGTCAAAACTTATAGGATTATGTAACATTCTAAGTTTCTACATATTAATTGACATATATTAATTTTTGTATGAGTTAATTACACGGATAGTCCCTTTGGTTTGTCAAAAGTAACAAGTTCAGGTACTAATGGTTTGAAGTAGCAAGTTTAGGTACTAACTTTCATTTTTGTAACACTATTAGGTACTAAGACTAACATTCGTTAAATTTTTTGTTAAGTTGGAGTTAAATAACCTTTTTACCCTTTGACTATTTTCAACAGGGACTACCTATGTTACTGTTATTATTAACAGGGACCATTTATTTAAAAGCCACCCCTTTCCTTGTTCTCCCATCTTCCTCATTTGACCTAAAAACACCTCATCCACCACCGCAACAGTAGCCTCTCCTTATCCCATTTATTTCCGGCGCCGCCCGTGAAAGAACTCCGGCGATTGAGACATGTCTCCTGTGTTGGATTCCTTTCACCATCTTATAATCGACTTCCTCTCTCCATCCCCAAACCCCCCTCGTTCTCACCATCTCGTGACTCTCTCTCCCCATTACTCGAATCACACAGCCTCTTGGTGAACCACTAAACCATCGAATCGCACAACCTTTGTCGTGACCACACTTTCTTTGCAAACAATTGCCGTGACTACACCATCGAGTCACACACTCTTTGGGTTATCAAACGATGATGGTTCTCATTATTCTCTCAAATTTGCAGAGTTGTATCCATATTGTTGACTACACCATTGCATATATAAAGCCACCGATTGCAAGATTTCAAGGTATGTGAAGCTAATTTGTTCTCTGTTTGAACTGAATGCCAAATCATGAGAGATTTTGAAATGGTGAGTTCTAGTGGCAAAGGGGTAAGGTCGAAGATGCAGTAGCAATTAACGTCTTGTGTTTGATCACAGAACCCAAACATTCAAAATTGAGGGCTTACACAACGACGATGGTGGAGAAAGAGATGAGGGGGCGTGGATTTGAACTGGACATTTGTGTGATTATGTGTGAGGAATATGATTTAGATTTAAGTTTATTTATTTAATATTTTATGGAAATTACACAAGTGATCCCTATCATAAAATAGAGTTAGTTATACAAATGGTCCCTTAAGTAATTAAAGGGTAATTTGGTCATTTTACCTAAACTTAACAAAAAGGTTAACGAACGTTAGTCTTAGTACCTAATAGTGTTACAAAAATGAAAGTTAGTACCCAAACTTGCTACTTCAAACCATTAGTACCTAAACTTGTTACTTTTAACAAACCACAGGGACTATCAGTGTAATTAACTCTTTTTGTATAAAGAACAACTTTAAGTGGATAGAAAATAACTTCAGAGAGAGAACTATAATTTTATACAATGATAAAATACGAACTTTTCGTTGCTTGCAAATAGAAGTAATATTATGTTAGAACTAGTAATACATATGATGCAGTTAACAAAGCAATCAAATGGCTACGTCTCCTACATCATACTTTCCGTCTTCGGAAAAAAGTCGCCCTCGAGTTTTACATTCGAACCAAAACCATCTTGGTCGAAAGGAACATAGGGCCGTTTCTTGTTCACTATTGATTGGACCTGCTCAAAAAGTTCAACTCTATGGTTCGTCTCTCTCGGATCTGGGTCAATACCATCTGCGTCGTCTTGTCCTAGGTCTATTGGGTTGCCGAGCCTCTTCAACTCCTTATCTCCGTCCTCGAAAAAGACTTGTCATAAAGTCTTGAGGACTCGGGAAACAAGTATAATATCAAGATAAAAAAATTTGTTCAGACCCACTCTAAATTTGATGGAAATTCCAGGAAACCGCATTTATTAACATCTGAAAAAAAACATTGAATATTCTCGCACATCAAGCCTAGCATCATGATTGGAATCGTCTTTATCTTTCATATGTTCATCCTCTTGAACGGAAACCCCGCTAAGAACCTTTTGAACAAATGAACATTCTTCCTTATCATGTTTAATCCCGTCTTCATCGAATCTGGGTTCGTCTTTCGATAAACACTCCTAACCAGATTTGTCTTCATATATCGGTTCGAGGAACCGGAGGTGGGGATGGCCGAAAGGATACTCCTCTCCGTCGTCTCCTTCGTCCCAAACGACGGTACTCAACTCGGTTTCCTTGCTGCGCATCTCCTGTTGAAACTCAAGATATCAGATTCTGTGTCGGAGCCGCCTAATCTTAAGACCCATCTCAAGATCTCGGTTCCTTTGTTGGAGCCGCTTCATCTTGAGATCCCATAGGTAGGGATCAACTCCATCGCTGCCTCGCTTGACGGTTCTGCGAATAAGGTGTCGATCTCTTCCACAAGCAGCCGTTTGATATAACCAAGAGCTCTGATACCAAATGTTGCAGTTAACGTAAGCAATCAAATGGTTGGGTCTTAAGCAATTCAAATAACTTGCAAACTCAAAGGTTTGATAAAAGAAATGTATGATCAAAAAACTCTCTGTAATCACCAAATATAAATAAAGTGTCAATCCTAACAAACTAGAAAAAGATACGCATGCAAATAGGAAAATACGAAATTTAAAATATATATATATACATATATATATATATATAGAATTAATTACACGGATGGTCCCTGTGGTTTGGTCAAATTACGGTTTTCGTCCCTAGGATTCAAAAATTACTGTTTTTGGTCCCCACTGTTTGCCAACTTGTTGCACTCATGGTCCCTGACATGGATGGAGGTTAGATATTTCTGTTAAGTGGGTGTAAAAAGACGAAAATACCCTTAACAATTACAGGGGCCATTTGTGTATTTACTTAAACTATATTTCCTCTTCTAAAACCCTTCCTCCCCACCCAAACCCATCATCGGCCACCACCTGCACCGCCCCTTCACCTTCAGCCACCACCTGCACCGCCGCCTTCATCTCCGGCCACCACCTGCACCATCCCTGTCTCCTTCAAAACCCCCAATTTCCAAACCCTAAAAACTCGTTACTTCAACGGGGCGGAGGAGGGGACTGCAGACGGCGCGACGGGATACAGATAATGGATGCGGTGTTTTCCGGCGAGGTAAGGAGGTTCCATGTGAGTTCCTCTCTTGTTTACGTGCCATTCTCGTTCCGATCTACACACCTTTAATGTTATACTGAAGTTTTGGCCTTCGGCGGAATCGCGAGCACCATAACACCTCGTTCGCCTCTGTTTCTGTCGTGAAATCACCATTGTCGCCGGATTTGCGATGTGTCCGTTCCGGATATCCACGTCCCGGATTTGTGGCCCTCACCATCGGAACGCCTTTGCCGCCCTCTCTTGTCTCCACTCGAATGCCGCTGCCGACGAAAGGGAGGGACGCCGGAAACCCTGTCGATTTTGTGTCTAGATCAAGAGCGCCATCTGATTGATCCAAATCAGTGGTTTTTTTCCCCCAATCAGATCGCTAGATATGTGGTAGACCTCCATCAGATCGAAAGGGAGGGGGCGGCGGCCTTTTGAAGAAGAAGAACCATCTCCGGCTAAGATGGCGGTGGGGTGAGTTTGTGATACCGAGTCTCCGGCTAAACCTCCATCTCCGGCTAAGACGGCGGCCACGGTGGTGGCAGCCATGGTGGTGATGGTGGGGTGATTGTGGGGGGGTGTCTAGGGTTTTAGAAGATGATATATAGTTTCAGTAAATACACAAATTGCCCTTGTAATTGTTAGGGGTATTTTTGTCTTTTTACACCCACTTAACAGAAATATTTAACCTCCATCCATGTCAGGGACCATGAGTGTAACAAGTTGGCAAATAGTGGGGACCAAATCGTAATTTTTGAATCCTAGGGACGAAAACCGTAATTTGACCAAACCACAGGGACCATCTGTGTAATTAATTCATATATATATATATATATATAAAAGATAATTCAACAAAATGGGAGATAAACATCAATACTATTTTCTTGTTTATGCTCTTTGATTTGTTTCAACATATCTAGCTGTAAATGTTCGCACTAGCAAATAACTTAAACGTGAAAACGATATGATATACGATATAATGATAATGTTGCAGTTGTAATTGATCAAGAAGAAAATCCAAAGAAACTCGAGTTTTTGGTGTTATTGCCAGAAAATTAAGACAATTTAATTTTACTAAAATAGTTTCATTAGGTCCCAAGGTATTATAAAATGAGACCACTATTTGATTATATGTATAGTAGGGTTATTAGAAGAAATAGATTAAGATTATTTAATCAACCATGTTCTCTTTTTTAAACTCATCAAGTCACTACGTAAGTGGAAGCTAGAGTTAAAGGTACCGAGAGTTAAGTAGTAAACGACTTAGTCTATATCTATATCTAGACTATCTAATAAACAAAGGTTTTTTCATGTCAAGTGTCGTCTTCATATTTATTCTCATCATTTTTTTCGCCTCTCTCTTGTTAAATACACCTCTATCTTTTAATAATAATATATTTTTAAAGAAAATACTAATTATACTAATAAAACACATTTATTTTCATTTACTATTTAATATAATTTGACTTTCGTTTACTATAAGAAACTTTGAAATCTAATTATGTAACTTTTATTTTCAATCAAATAGTAAATGAAAGTCAAATTACATTAAATGGTAATTAACGTATTTTCGAAACCCAATTATATATTCATTTTTACATATTTTGAGTTTTGTTTTCTATCCTTAGTATATGTAATACATTTTTACACATGTATAATATATACATAAAGATGTAAAAATTTCGTGTATTGATATTTTTCACCCCGTGTGTATCACACGGGTTCTAACCTATTGTTACTATATAAGTGTTTTATTTATGTTAAAAATAATTCTATATCCTTATACAGACACATATTTAACGTTATAATTGTTAAAAAAAATCTAGATTTAATCAGAAGTCGACACGTGAAAGATAAGATTAGTCTTTTATTATAATAAGGATTTATTTATTATATTTTTTTTATTATTCAGCCCGTGTAATACACGGGAATCTAACCTAGTATGATATTATGTGTGTCTATTTGAGAGTGATTCGATAAAATGAAGTGATAAAAGTGCTAGATGCATCATACTAAACATTTATATAAAATTCATATGAGAGGATTTATTATAATATTAAAAATTATTTCAAACATTACAAACGATCCTCTATATATTATTATTATTATATTATAGTAAGAGTAAACTACAGTTTTCGTCCCTGAGTTTTGAACAAAACATCAGGTTTCGTCCACGTGTAACACATTTGATCCCTGGCGTTTTATGTTTTAACACTTTGCGTTCCTGGTCCTTAACTCCGTTAAAACTTATGTTAGTTTTTATGTAAAATTATTGATATACCCCTTCTTCAAACATCAAACCTCTGTATTTATTTGTGTTTAAATGGGTATAAACCTGATCTTGCATCCCCAAACCAAAGTTGGAGTCACTCATCGAACAAAATTACCAATGGTGGTGGCAGTGGTTAGAGTGGTGGTAGCCGGTGAAGTGGTGGTGGTGGGTGGGCTTTTAGAGTTTTCAAGAGAGAGAGGGGTTGGGATCGTTCCCTCAAGGCGACATAACCCTAATCATTCCCACGTGGCTTCACCGTCTTCGATTCCACCGGCAATCTCGTCTTCCGAGTCGATAACTACACCGTCGAAGCCAAGGCTGAGATCATCCTCATGGACACCTCCGGCCGGGCACTTCTCACTATCCGTCGCAATGTAACATCCTCTATTTAACTCAATTTGTATGATTTTGTATAATTAGTAATCACCTGAAGAATTACATGATTTGTTAAATGTTAATTCCATCAGAGGTTGAGTCTACTAGACAATTGGATCGTGTACGAAGGAGAATCAGTGGTGAATCTGTTGTTCTCGGTGATGAAAAACTTGAATCTCCTAAACGCAAAATCGTTGGCGCAAAGAAGCCGTCGGAGGTGTGATGTACGGCGGAGATGTGTTCCGATTGCAATGGAACTTGTCGTCGTCCCCGATCATATGTCTCTCTCTTTAAAGTGGGGGTGTCTCTCTCTCTAAAGTGTGTATGTGGTGATGATGGAGGTTGGAGAACACCACGTCTCCCGTTGTTCTTCGTTGGATGTGGAGCCCGCTTGGAGGTGGTTGATAAAGAGAGGCGTGGGTTGGTGGTGGTGGGTTGTGCTGGTAGGAGGTGGTGGTGGGGTCAGGTGGTGGTCGGTGGTGGCTATAGGAGGTGGTGTGGGTTGGCGGTGTTGGTGGGTGGTTTAGGGTATGTCAGTAATTTCACACAAAAACTAACATAAAAGTTAACGGAGTTAAGGACCAGGGACTCAAAGTGTTCAAATATCAAACGTCGAGGATCAAATGTGTTCCGGATGGACGAAACCTGATGTTTTGTTCAAACCTTAGGGATGAAAACTGTAGTTTAACCTCAGGGACGAAAACTGTAATTTACTCTTATAGTAAACTACTCATTAAGTTTAATCAAAGTAACCCACATATGAACTAGAGACTTAATAAAAATGAAAACTTTATCAAAATATTAATTTCGATTAAAATAAACAACAGTCTAGACTTAACTAAAAGAAAAAAAATATTATTCCGCAGTCTAAAATAAAAACTAAATTACTAAAAAATAGAGTAAATTACGCAGATAGTCCATGTGGTTTATGAAAAGTAACATATATGGGTACTAAGGGGTTCAAGTTGCAAGTATGGTTATTATGCTGTCAGTTTTGTAACGAGTTTGAGTATTATGACTAACTGACATTAGTTTTTATGTTAAGTTTTGCAAAAAATGACTAAAATACCCTTTAATAAAAATAATTATTAAACATATATAATAAATTCTATATATATATATATATATATACACACACACACACACATAAACGTCCACCACCACCACTGCCAACCACCACCATCGCCAGCCACCACCACCGCCGGGCAACACCTCCTCTAAACCACATGAACCCATCACCGTCCTCCGTAACGACCTGAACCCACCCACCACCGCTAGTTACCACCTCCTCTAACCACCCCCACCACCGTCCTCCTCTAACCACCCCCACAACCGTCCTCCTCTAACCAAAACAGCTTTATACTTATTCAGTTATAAATGATTGCCAATTTGATTCTTCATAAAAAGAAAGAAAAGTTGTTTCTAAACAGCCAAACTCTTCGAGGCTAGTAATACATCTGATGCAGTTAACGTAAGCAATCAAATGGCTACATCTCCTGCATCATACTCTTCGTCTTCGAAAAAAAAGTCGTCCTCAAGTTTTGCATTCGAACCAAAGCCACCTGGGTCGAAATGAACATTGGGTTGTTTCTTGTTCTCTATTGATTTGACCCGCTCAAAAAGTTCAACTCTATGGTTCGTCTCGCTCGGATCTGGGTCGATACCACTTGGGTCGTCTTGTCCTAGGTCTATTGGGTTGCCGAGCCTCTTCAACTCCTTATCGTTGTCTACAAAAAAGACTCTTCCTGGAGTCTTGAGAACTCGGGAAACAAGTATAATATCAAGATAAAAAATTTTGTTCTGACCCATTCTAAATTTGATGGAAATTCCAGGAAACCGCATTATTAACATCTGAAAAAACTGTTGAATATTCTCATACTTTAAGCCTAGCATCATGATTGGAATCGTCTTTATCTTTCATCTATTCGTCCTCTTGAATGGAAACCCGGATAAGAACCTTTTGAACAAACGAGCATTCTTCCTTGTCGGGTTTAATCCCGTCTTCATCGAATCTGTATTCGTCTTTCCATAAACACTCCTGACCAGATTCGTCTTCATATATTGGTTCGAGGAACCGGGGGTGGGGATGGCCTGAAGGATGCTCCTCTCCATCGTCACCTTCGTCTCAAACGACGGTACTCAACTTGGTTTCCTTGCTGCGCATCTCACGTTGGAACTCAAGATATCAGATTCTCTGTCGGAGCCGCCTAATCTTAAGACCCGGTTCATGATCTCGGTTCCTTTGTTGAAGCCGCTTCATCTTGAGATCCCATGGGTCGGGATCAACTCCATCGCTGCCTCGGTCGACGGTTCTGCAAGTAGGGTGTCGATCTCTTCCACGAGCAACCATTTAATACAACCAAGAGCTCTGATACCAAATGATGCAGTTAACGTAAGCAATCAAATGATCAGGTCTTAAGCAATTTTGATAAAAGAAACATATGATCAAAAAACTCTCTCTCGAAAAGAAACAAGCACCAAATATAAATAAAGATAAGTAATTGTATGCCAATAAACTGTTGCTTCTTACTATGGGTGTTCAATATTTGGTTTCAAACCGAATAAACCGAAACCATTTAAAACCAAACCTAATTGCATATTTGTGTTTACACTATTTTCTAATTTTCATGTTATACGTGGATGTGTTGCAGTTTTTTGAGTTTAATATCACATGCACCTAATCTTACAGCTTTTGTAACATCCCGGAAATTTATTAACCAAAAGTTTGGGTTAGTGGTAATCCCGTTTATTGTTTATTACATCATTTACGATCGTTATTGCGTAAGTGCACGGCTAGGGTTCGCGTGAGTAATAGTCGGCGATGGAGGCGGCCGTTTTAGCGTACAACAGCGATGGTGGGATGGGTGTTAACAATCGGGAATCGGTAGAGAAAGAGGGGAGAGGTGACCAGCAGTGGTTAGGCAGTGTGGCGGCGTCACGGTGGGGATGCGTGTGGTGGCTGAAGACCAGGAGGGAGAAGAAAAGAGGAGGGATCAGCATGGGAGATCAACGAGGAGAGGAAGGCGGAGGCCGGTTGCTGTGGTGGTGTCTTACGGCGGTGATCGGCGGCAGTGAAACCTGCAAACGGCAGCCATGGTGGCAGCCGTGGTGGAGTGGCGAGGGGCTGGCAGCAGCCAAGGCGGCTATGGCAGCGCGGTGGTGGTGTGTGGTAGCTACCGGTGAAGCCGATGAAAGTGTCCTACGAAGGTGGCTTTGTTTCCGACGAGGAGGAAAGGGAGAACCATGTAGGGTTGCCGACGAGGTTGACGATAGAGACGGTGGGGTACGAGATGGCTCGTACGCTGGCAACGGTGGGATAGGTTAGCGTGTTTGGCATTAAGAGGTAAAATGAATCATTAAGAGGTAGGCTTTTAGCGAAACAAACATCCTTACATCTGACTGATTCAGAGGTAAGACTTTTAATAGAATCATTAAGAGGGTACGTACCAAGCAGCCCCTTTATGTGATATTATGTGTGCCTATTTGAGACGGATTCGATCAAGTGAAGTGAAAAAAGTGCTAGCTGCATCATAATAAACATTTATATAAAACTCATATGAGAGGATTTATTATAATATTAAAAATTATTTCAAACATTTCAAACGACCCTCTGTATATTACTGCTCATTAAGTTTGATCAAATTAAAGTAACCAACATATTAATTAGAGACCTAAAAATAAAATTGAAAAATTTATCAAAACATTAATTTCTGTTAAAATAAACAACATTCTAGACTTAACTAAAAGAAAAAATAAAATTCCGCAATCTAAAATAAAAACTAAATCACTAAAAAGATATTAAGATGATTATTTTTATGAAAGACCGTTTTTTCTTATTTTTCTCCCACGTTCCCATCGATCCACGTATGATTTCATCATTCGAATTATCATCATATTATAAATAATATTTATTTGTTTATATATGTAGATAACCAGTTCATTGCTAACCAAGTAACCGTATTTTATAGCCGCTGATGGTTAGTTTATCAACAACTTTAATTTATAAGCTAAGGTTTTGTTGAGAAAATGATGAGACGAAATAAATAAAAAAGAAAAGTGATTTCAAAGTCTTAAGATTAATTACATATTTCAAATAATATATAAAACTGAAAACAACTCAAGCTGATCACCAACACCAGCAGCTACTCTTTTCTCATGCAACACATGGTATTGCTTCACAATCAAGAACTTTGTCACCAACAGGGGCGGAGGTATGCTAAGCCAAGTGGACCCCACCCGATTTCAAATTTTGAGTAGACGTATATTACCCGAATGCCGAGCGACTTCGGTCTTTTTTCGACGTCGACCCCATTGATTTTTGAAAAACAAATATTTGACCCCCAACCTTAAAAAAAATATTTTTTTTTCATTCTATTAATTAAACCCATAAATTAGATTTCTAAGCCCATAAGTAAATTAACTCTAAGCCAATAACTTAATTAACTCTAAATCCATAACCTCATAAGTCTAATTAACTTTAAGCCCATAACTTAATTAACTATAAACCCAACTAACATATTTATAATTTATTTAGTATTAATTACTTAAACCTAATTAAAAAATCACGCAAAGCAGACGATGAGAATTCCGATTTCCGCCTGTTGCTTCCTTTTCAACTTTTGAGTTCCCTGCCAATTGCCAAATCATGCCGGTCAATATTGCCGCCTCCTGCTTCCTGAGTTCCTTCAAGATTCATAGTTTGAACAACAAATCAACAATATCAAGTCTCTAAGAACAATTATGAAGCAAAAACAAGGTTAGTTTCCAGTCTTTTTATTTTAAACTTAAAATTTTAGGTTTTACTTATTAATGAATTAGTTTTGATTATTGAATGTTTAATCTTCATTATTGAATATTTAATCTTGATGTTTGAAACTTGAATAATTAAAGTTTTACTTGGATTTTAGGTGTTAACCATGTTATGAAACTTTATCAAAAGATGAAAACCCGTAGGGAACAACTATAGGATCTAATGTTTTATTTATTTCTAATAACATTGTATTTTTACCGTTTGGTTTCTAATGACGATGGATTTTCATTATCGTATCGTATCTTATTATGTGACCAACCCGACCCGATCACCTAAACCGGGCCAAAAAAAATTATAGTCGATAACTTAGAAATTTGAACAAAGAAAAAAAACGACCCCACTGAAAATAATTCCTGCCTCCGCCACTGATCATCAACCATCTTTCTTAAACAATTTTGGTACAAATGACTTCTTGAAACATCCCAACCCAAAAGACAAAATAAATGAACAAAAAAAAAACAAGCAACAAGCACTTCCATGTGGATATGTTACCATGAAGTTTTAACTTATTAAAAAAAAACAAGCAACAACCTAAAATAAAAGTTAAAAGTTTCTACTTCTTAAAAACAACTTTTCATCTCCTTTAAAATTGACTTTTCCTTCATTTATCCAAATGAACTTTTAACTTATTACCTTTTTGAAAAAGGTAATAAGTTAATAAGTAGTTTGAAAAGGCAATCCAAACACCCCCTTATTCCTTCAACTTTTCATAAGGCGCCTAATTTCGTACTTAAGTTTATCCTTTCTAGTCTTTTACCAATTATCTTAGGAGTAATTCAAACGCTCGTATCCTTTCTAGTCATACAAGCACTCTCCCACTTAAACTCGCGTCCTCGTCATTCCTTCCTCCTGATATTTCTTGATCTCGTCCTTGAACGGTATAAAGTGTCTTTTCCTTTTTTTTTTTTAAACGGCAAAAAGTGTAAATAAATAAACTGGTTCCGACTAACTAAAAGAGCCGGAACAAAGAAATTACATCAGAAGAAGAGGGTTTTTAAACCACTCGACCCAGCCAATGTTCATATTGCTATTCCTATTTGCATACCATAAGAACGAATAATTAACAATGAGATCAAAAGGTTCCCTGCTCCTTGTTGTATTAGGCTGGAAAATGGTTTTGTTCCTGAACATCCAAATGACCCATCAAGTCGTAAAGCAAACAACCTCAATCACTGCTTTCTTCTTAGGAAGTAATCGAGATCAGTCCAATACATCCATCAACATCCTCAGACGAACATCCACAAGGAAGTCGATCTCCATCCAAGCAGCAACCAATCTCCAAGTCTTGGAAGCAACCGAGCAATCACCAAGAACATGCTCCATAGTTTCAACCTTATTCAAACAAATGGGGCATAAGATCGAAGGAATGTCTAGGCCTTTGATAATAAGATTGTATCTAGTAGGAAGACGATCTAAAAGCACCCGCCACGCCAAGATATTAACTTTCTTTGGAACGCACTTATTCCATCTAGTCACTCGATCACCAACTTGAAGAGTAGCTCGATCAATAACCAAACGCACACCTTTAACCAAGAAGACCAATTCCGAATGAAGGTTCCAAGAATACGAATCTACCTCATCAGAAAATGAGACACCTTGAAGCAAAACCATCAAATCCGCGAATTGAGAAGATTCTATGCCACCCCTAGGCTCTCGCCGTCAATCCCAAAACCAACCAATTGAATTCCTCCTATCCAGAATAAAACAATTTTTATCTTGATCAAGATTAAACAACCTTTTAAATTTAGAAGCAAGATTATAATCTCCCAGGCAAGAATCAAGCCAGAACCGAGTCTTAGCACCATTTCCCACCTTCCTACGAATATCCGACAATGGGACGATCTTACTCTCATGAAGACGGATAATGGAAGACCAAGAGGGTGTTTGGGAGTGTGATGGGAAAGTGCTTATTGACTTATTGGCTTTTTCAAAAAAAAAGCCGATAAGTAAAAAAATTAGCATTTTTTTTTTCTGAAAAGCTAATAAGTCAATAAGTCATTCTCAAAAGCCAAGAAATCCTGGCTTTTGAAAATGACTTATTGGCTTTTTGGCTTTTTAAAAAACCCAATAAGTCAATAAGCACTTTAAAAAGCACTCCCAAACACCCCCCAAATCCGGTTCCAAACTGCTGTCCCCTTTGAGAAGGTAGATAACTCACATGCTGAACCATGAATAGCAAAAATGATTTTAACCCACAACGCATTTGGTTCATTAACAAGTCTCCATCGCCACTTATACAAAAAAGCAAGGTTCATCGCATCTAGACTCCCAAAACCAAATCCTCCATTATCCTTGTCCGCAAGAACCGCATCCCACTTGACCCAAGCCATTTTTCTTGATGAATCGTCACCTCCCCAGAAAAACCTAGACCGAATGGATTCCAAATTGCGTCTAACTTTACCCGGAAGACGAAACAAAGAAAAATAATACGTCCCCACAGATCCAAGAATAGATGTCAGAGTCGAGCGACCACCAATAGAAAGAAGATTAGCTTTCCAATTGGTAAGTCTTTTATGAATACGTTTGATAATAGGATCCCGCTCCTTAACCCTAGACATATTAGCATCAACATGAATACCTAAATATATAAATGGGAACTTATCGGCTTTACAACCGGAAAAATTAGCAATCCTCTGAACCTCTAAGCGATCAACTCCAACACCAAAAAGAGAAGATTTGTGCAGGTTAATTTTTAGACCAGATGCCAAAAAGAAGCAATTTAATGCGTTACCTATGTTTTCCATGTTAACATCCGACCATTCGCCCAAAAGAATGACATCATCCGCATAGAAAAGATGGGAAATACCAATATTACCAACCCGAGCACCGCGAAATAAACCGGCGTCTTCAATATCTTTAAATGCCACATATAGACCTTCCATTGCGAGAATAAATAAAAACGGAGCCACTGGGTCGCCTTGCATTAGACCTCTTTCCAATTTAAATTCCGAAGTAGGGCTCCCATTTACCAAGATTGAAGCTCGAGCCGACCGTAAGCAAGAGCAAATCCAACCTACTCATTTTCCACCAAAACCCAAAAAATGCATAACAGTTTCCAAATAACCCCAACAAATAGAGTCATAAGCTTTGGCGAAGTTAATTTTAAAAATTAATAATTTCTCTTTTCTTTTGGAATAAGGATTAACGAATGTCGATTGCTCGGGACTAACAAGACAATCAATGACACTCGATCACCGATTAGCCAAAATTTTTGCAATAACTTTATATTGCAAACCGATAAGACTAATAGGTCTCAAATCTGTACCAGAATAGGGCTCTCAACCTTTGGAATAAGTGTAATAAATGAAAAAATTCCCTAACAAAACCCCATATATCATCCTTCAAGAGATCCCAATAATGTTTAATAAATTCAAAAGAAAATCCGTCAGGACCAAGCGATTTTTCACCGCCACACGACCACACCGCCTCTTTAATTTCAGCCAAAGAAACTTCTGATTCAAGACTAGAAACCTGAGTCGTGGCCAAGTGATCCCAATAAGTATCTTTTGCTTTTGAACTTGCTTTGCTATCACGCAGATTTTTCCACTTGGTCAAGGATTTGTCCTTGGATCGGCCTTCATCTTTTTTACCTTGTCAAGACTCTTCTCGGCCACGGTTCTCTTGCCCACGATGACATTTGCAACGTTTGCAACTACACTCTTTCCTGTCTCGATCACTATCCCAAGTGAACCGACATGATCTGATACCAACTGTCACGGATCAAGGGAACATAAGATTCAAACGAATCAAGGGAACGTAAGATTATATAACCAAAGAAAGCTTTGTATTGCTTTTGTGTAACATCCCGATAATGATGACAGTTTATTAATCGGGTTTTAAAGAAATAAAATAAGTTAAAGCTTCGAGGACTAAACGCGGGATAAAATGAAAAATGGAAGGAAGGGGGGAATGCCTTAACCCTAGCCGCCACCCCCTACCCTTTCCATTCCATCATCTTCATCCAATCTAGAGAGAGAATATAAGAGCAAGGTAGAGAGAGAAAGTGTCTGTTGGGACCCAAGATCGATTCATCGTCCTTCTCCACTGTTCGTGTGAAGAGTTGATGAAGAAACAAGCCATTTTGAGGTAAGATCCAAACTAGATCTGAGTTTTTATTTCTTAACGGGTTTTTATGGATTTTAATCAAAAAGATCGGATTTTTAGGTGTTAAACGTAAAACAAACCTTAGATCTAACTTCACGGGTATAAAACAAGAGTTTTGGATGTAAAAAGTTGTGAGCTTGACGAGGTTGAGCTTGGGCCGCCATTTCCATGCAGAAACCCTAAGTTTTTACTGGAGAAGACGACCAAGCGAAACTATTAGGAAGTGAAACTACCAGAAAAGCGAAACCGTCTAGTTTCGCCTAGTTCATGAGAAGCGAAACTGGCTGGTTTTATTGATTTCTCAGAGAACGAAACTACCTAGTTTCGCTTAGATCCCAGAAGCGAAACTAACCTAGTTTCGCTTAGACCCCAGAAAGCAAAACTGCCTAGTTTCGCCGAGTTAGTAGAAAGAACAAAATTAACGTGTTATTAATTATCGATTCAGATTTATGAGTAACGCCTCTTCGACCGGTTGATAGTTCAAAGAAGATAGCTAGTCAGGTGAGTCAAGAATCCCTATTTTCTTTTACTGTTTTAGGGTGGTATGCATACTCAGAATTAGACGTTTATAATAAATGTATTTTATTACTTAAACGTGACAAAAAAGAGAAGAAAGAAATGGTTTATTTAACTAAACGTTTTATAAACAAGAAAGGGAAGAAAGAAATAGTTTATTTGACTAAACGTTTTATAAACAAGAAAAAAAAAGGTTTATTTGACTGAATGTTTTATAAACAAGAGACAGAACAGAGAAAAGGTTTATTTAACTGAATGTTTTATAAATAAGAGACAGTTAAGAGAAAAAGTTTATTTAACTGAATGTTTTATAAACGAGAGAAATAGCAGGGAAACGGGTTTATTTAACTATATGTTTTATAAGAAAGAGAAAGAACAGAACAAGTTTATTTAACTATATGTTTTATAAACAAGAGAAAGAAAGAAAAACAGGTTTATTTAACTACATGTTTTATAAACAAACAGAAAGAAAGAGATAAGTCAAATACATTGTCTAATCTATTAGAGTATGGTTACACAGAAGTAAGTCTTGAGGTAGTAGCGTAGTCCAAGAGACTAGTGCTACCCGAAGCCTATGGCAGTATCATGGCATGAGTTGCATGCCTGACACATGAAAAACGCGAACATGGCTCGACAGCGCACTATAACTGGTGAAGTTGCAACCGGTAGTCCGGTGGCGACGGTCACTTGAGAAAGAAGTCCTTCATGGACACAGAGAAGTGAGTTTTGACCCATGGACGTTGAGCCTAGAGAACAATACTTACAATATAATGTCCTTTGTGGACAACAGGAGTCCTTCGTGGACAGCAGAGACAGAAACAAATTGTAGACATATAATGTATGACTTAATTAACATAGCACAGAAATGATTAAGTATGTCATTAAATGTTTTAATATGCTGTAGTTATATAGTATATATGAAATGTTTTGCTATACATATGTTTTATACGAATGACAACTGAAAGAATGACTCTGTTAATAAATGTTTAGAAAACTTGAACTCACCGGCGTTTAGCTGACTTTTTAGTATGCACATCAGGTAATAAAGACAAATAGAATATTTGAAGCCACGAGGGCTTGGAGATGCATGGCTGTTGCTGAGAAGACTAATATCCCTAATGACCTTAGTTTATGGTTTTAGACAATGATGTTTTGAAAGTCTTAATTAACTATGAATTTTGTAATAGACTTCTGTTGTGTTTGATTTTTAATTGTTCAAGGTTTAAGAACTATGTCTATGTTTATGTGTGTCAACCTTAGAAATATCTTAGATATATTATCATGAAAGAAGTCCTTCATGGACACAGAGAATACAATGAGATTTTGAGGTGATTTGTGCAAATGAACTTCACTTTCTATTTATACTTCTTGTTACTAGTCTAGATGCTAATCGAGATTATTCCATACAAAAATACAATGTATTTACAAAGAAATAACTAAGTTAATTCATGATAATATATCTAAGATATTTCTAAGGTCATTTTGCAGAATTTTCTAAGGATTGAAGTGTGTTGTGACAATGTACTACCATGCATACACAAGCACGTGTAAGCCTCGCAAAACGGAAGGTTGGGTTCGGTAACGAGTCAGAATGGGTTCGAGTCAGGACGGGTTATGACCAAAATGAGTTCGGCTCAAAACGGGTCATTTTAAAAAAAAAAGTATTAATTTGCTTCGGATCAGAATGGGTTGTAACCAAAAAGTGGCTCGGGTTGAAATGAGTTATTTTAGAAAAGAAAGGTACCAATATCTGCTATATTTTTTTCTGCGTTTGGTGGTGGCGTTGCGGCGACGGCTATCGGTGATGGTGTCGTCGTGGTGGTGCAAAAGGCGGTGGGTGGTGGCGTCGGTGGTAATATTAAGTGGTTTTCTCGCCAAACATGTCATTGAACTGTTGTTACTCGTTTGAACTTATTCTAAATTTATATAATTTTTAGGCGACCCATTTTGACCCAAAATATGTTAAATGCTACCCATTTCAACCCGTTCTCTTTTATGGTTTGCCCAATTCAACCCAAAATACAAAATTTATTTACCTAAACCAACTCATTTTCCTTAGTTTGGGTCAAGATTGCCAGGTCTAAGCATGTGTGATTGAAACTAGAACCAATCGATCACAACGTGTTAAATAGTAACATTATTAGTTGTTTCAGGTAGAGTGTAAGTGTTCATTATTCGAATCGCATTCGAATAACCCAAAATTCGATTCGAACCGAATTCGAATAAATTTTTCGATTTCGAATTCCGGTTTATTCGAATCGAATAATTATTCAATTCGAATAAATAAGTCGAATTCGAATTAAAAAAATCCCCAATTCGATTTGATTCGAATAACCCTAATTACAAATCCTTCAAATCCATATGCTAGTCATCGATTTCTCAAAGACTCAAACCCTAATTGCATTCAAATATGCTATGCTATCTTCTTCGACTGCTCATCTCAACAGACATCATCTAGTATTCTGGTCATCGATTCTCGCCTTGCATTTATGTAAGAATTAGATTGTTAAATTTTTAAAAATTTAGTTAAAAATCTGAAAATTAAAAATAATTATGTATATTCGAATGGATTCTAATTCGAATAAGCTTATTCGAATCAGTTTAAGCGACTCTTATTTGAATACGAATCGAATTCGAATCTAGATTTAAAAATTCCAAATTCGAGTAATTCGATTCGAATAAACCGAATAACCCGATTTGATTCGATTGAACACCCCTACCTCTAACTTGTGTGTTCGGCACAACTCAGGTTAACCCACTAAAGTTCCACTCCCCTCCTATAAAAGGGAGGTTAATAGTCCTTTCAAGGGGCTCAACTCCTATCTCGGGAAGACGAGATACGCTCCTACACAACCGTCAAGACCCCTTCAAACTAGACGAGTCTCCTTCTCCGCATTGTTGCAAAGCTCTCGTACACGCTACGTGGATCTTTGTAGCAACACTACAAGATTTATTCATTCAGTTGAACGTAGCGATACACATCAAAGCTTAGTCAAATTTGGTTCCCGAGTTTTAAAAATACGGGATCCTCTTTAGTTAAAGAACGAAATGCAGGTTTAGCCTCACAACATAACAAGGGCATAACTCAAACATGTCATGGAACAGGGATACCCATAAATCTTTTTACCTCAAAACACCACAAATCTACAAGATCCGCACCTTGCATTGCCATAAGTAGTTGATATGAATCCTAGTAACTTTAGAGGTTTCAAAAGTGTTCTAATTAGGTCACTCAAGTTTTCTTTTTTGTCTCAATTAGGTCACTCAACTTTCATATTTTTTTAAATTATAGGTCTTTTCACCTATTTCATAAGCAACCGTAGTAATGTGTATTATTGTTTATTTTTTTCCTTTTGATTAATCATGACCTCGAATGATGACGTGGATTTTAACATGTTTTTTTAATTTTTTAATTTAATTATCATTTTTTTTCTTTTTTAATATAGTTACATATATTAAAAATTCTGACACCAACATCTTCTCCTACATTTCTTTCTTGACACATAAAAAATCCGACATGGCACGATTTGAATGTTAAGTGACCTAATTGAGACGAAAAATGTACGAATGACCTAATTGGAATACTTTTGAAACTTGGTTACTATTCTGTGGAGTTTTCCCTTTCAAATAACATAGCCAAGTAAATAATTACATGCTATATATTATGGCAATTCAACAAATGCAAGTAAATAGTTACACTTATTATACCAAAGGAATGAGCTATACAGGCAATACATATGAGGGTTCCTAATATTGGTATGAAGAGTGAATAAAATTCTTTGCATGGATGTTATATATATGATACAAGTTACAAACTCTACACGATTGAGAAGTACCTGTTGATTTATAAACAAGTTGAAGATTCGCACCTCGTTTTGGTGCCTTTGAAAATAATCACCGAATTTGATAGCTATACTCATACGCTTTCTGACACTTCTGTCTCGGTTGACTTTGACTTCTTTTTTTTCTTTGGTGGTTCTTTTTGTACAACCACCTTGTTCGGAATCAATACCATGAACATGTTCCTGTCTTTTAAATTTTTGCTTTCCTCGATGCCTAGCTGCAACATCATTCATCCATTGGAGGGTTTATTAATCAAAACAGTTGCTTGGATGTGTCTTCTTGTAGTTAAAATAAAAGCATATTGGGTACCTCCCCTATGTCATTGCGAAAACGGTTCATAAGCTCAATAGCATTATTTCTGAACTCGTTTTCACGACCCTTTAAGTTCACTATAACCTTAACCTGAGATCAGTTACCCACAGAATAAGGATAATGTGGAAAGTAAGAAATAAAACGTGACAGAAAATTAAAAGAAACCTTGTCACCGTCCTTGAGAAACTTTTGAGCAGCTCTCAAACGCACAGAAAAATCATGCACATCGATGTTGTAACTGCCAAGAACGGTGATTAAGCAGCGTATAGTACATAATTAACAAGAACCCAATTCCTTTAGCAACACCAAAGAGACAAAATGGCACATGACTATAAAGAATGTTTGCTATCATGTAAAATAAAACTTTCTTACCCCATTTTGAGCTCCTTCTGATCCATGCGAAGTGCTAGAATCAAAGAACATACGTTGCTCAGCATATACATAGATAGATACATATATATTGAAACAGAATCATAAAAAATAAAGAAAAAGTTGAAAAGCTGCACACGAGACAGAGAAGGCATCAACCAGCACTTTTCTTCTGCTGCTCTCTCTTCTTCTTTTGTTGCTCGTATCTATACTTGCTGTTGAACATTGTTTAATTGATAATCAAGACATTTGTCAAAAATTAAAAGAACAAAAGGCAGCTAAACCATTAAGTTAATAACTGCAAAACATAATTTTTATCAGGATCATAAAACCATAGGATATGTGACTGACTTGTAATCCATCAACTTGACAACAGGTGGATCTGCATCTGGAGATAATATAACCTACAAAAAGAAAACAAGTACTTTAAAGATGGAAGAGAAGAATGGATAACATATAGTTTAAAAGGAAACCCAAAAAGTACGCATTTATTTTAACACCAAAAATAAATTCGACATAAAGAAATTAGTCATAAAAGAGATATAAAGGTACCAAAGTTGCTTAGCCCCAATAAACATATATAGGTGATAAAAAGTTCCAAACTTTTAGGACTATAGCGATTATAAGTTATAACTTATGCTGACACCTGAATCCTTCTTAAAATCATTTTATCAGACTATGATTAAATGCACATTGAACAATCAAACTTTTGCACGGTAAGAAGCAGCTTCCAAGTTATCAACCTCACTCTAAAACTACTTGGAAGCAGAACCAAAGGTTCAAAAGGATTAATCATGAAATGAAAATTAAAACAAAAAAACTAATGCAAGTATTTGAAAAATATGCATACAAGGTCAAGTTCAGCATCTTCAGCCATCTGAATAGCAGCACTTTTAGATACTATACCAACCTAGCAAAACAAGTGGATAAGTCCCACCAACAATCACATAGAATTTAACACGAATTACACATGGAACAGCAAAACATTAGCAGAAAACTCACCATATTTTGCTGATCATCTATAAGCCTCACTGTATTTGACCTAAATTATCCAATGAAAACGAATAATACTTCATACTAATGCAAATAGAGTGCAAAGTATGTCTGCAATAGACACTATAGAATTGAAATTAGCGTGCTTACAAGCATATCAAACAAGCATACACGCATTATGAGCAAAAGTACTAAACTCTATGCTTATGCTCATAGGAAGAGTTTCAAAGGAAATCTAACCAAGCTATCTAAAGACCATTCGGTTCAGATTCTATCACTCTGATTCGAATATAAGATCGATGAACACTATTTGGCTTCTAATCTCTGTGACTGCTAACCAGAGAAACATTTTTACTTCAATTCAAGTTTAAAATCATGATTCTACTTGCTAACTTTTGACATAATGAAGCTACTAGCTAGCAGTACATCCTACAGTCATGGTGCCTATAGCCTTATGTGAGTCACACTCAGATGCGGACCTAGGGCACACATTTTGCGGTTTTAGCACATAATAATTTCTCAATGATCATTGATGTCAAACCTACTTGCTTTCTACCAGAAACCTCCATCAAAATTGATATGTATAAAGCGTAACAGTACCTGATACTGGAGACATCTAGGGCTTGATCATCGTCAGAACTACTTTCCTGAGACCGTTTGGAGTCTTCCAGACGCGAATTACTTCCTCCTCCGTAACGGCAGGTGATCCGATCGCTGCAGGCGACGTCTAATTTGGGGAATTGCAGGCGGAGACTGGAGAATTTTGACTGCAAAAAACTGAGAGATATTGGTTGTATAAAAGGCCGAACTATACAGCTTGTAGTAGCCCTAGCAGCCATAGAATTTCTGCAACACGAAAGAAATGGATTTAGGAGGGAGTGGTGGTGGTGGTGGTGAACGCCGTGATGGTGGTCCCGGTGGTGGTGGTTGTGGGGCAGACCTTATCCATTTCTCTTTGCCTTTGTGAGCTTCAGAATGAACGCATTGTGAGCTAATTAGTTACGGGAAGGACCAATGAGAATTCAATAATGGCAAGTTTATCAACAACTTTTGGTAGAGACCGTTGATTATTATGCATTTCAACCAAGGGTTTAAATATTTTTAGCATTTATGAAAGGAAAATGCGGCGAAATAATATTTAGAGTTAAATACGGTTTTATTCTCTTAGGTTTGAAAAAAATAACTATTTTAATTCAAAAGTTTAAATTTGACTTTTTTAATTCAATAGTTTCAGTTTTGTTTCAATTAAAGTTCAAACCATTTAACCCCATCTAACTTTTCTGTTAAATTGTTAAAAAATACTCCTAGACTATAATTGTTACCCAAATACCATTATTATTATTATTTTTCTCCAAACACTACTTAAGAGAGAGAGAGGAGTTCTCCTCCCTCTTTTAGTCTAATATTTTCACTTTTGTTTCAATTAAAGTTCAGACTATTTAAACCCATCTAACTTTTCTGTTAAATTGTTAAAAATACAAAAATACCTCTAGACTATAATTGTTACCCAAATACCATTATTATTATTATTATTCTCCAAACACTACTTAAGAGAGAGAGGAGTTCTCCTCCCCCCACCCCCCCCCCCACCCTTTTCTCTGGCGACAGAGATTGCATAGTCCAAGTCAGAAATTACATAGTTCAAGTCACACAGTAGAAAACTATTATCAGCTGGTACAATAAATTCTATACTTTTTGTAGATCATTTTATGATGTAGGTGTTAGGGGTTAATTTTCATATGCAGGATCCTGCGCGTAATCCGGAATCCAAGATCCCTGATATTTTCGGTATCCTGACCATTAATATTACTAACGGTTATTTGTCCTTTATTTCGGTTTATATTCACAGGTAACACGCATGAACTTAGTCACTCCTAAAGACTCGCTCACTACAACGTGGACCACGTGTAAAACATGCGGGAGAAGCTCTACAACGGTCATATTGAAGACTGAGTGGACTCCACGATTTTCGGATAGTTAGTTAGGATAATCTCTGTATATAATCAGCAGTAATATCGAATAGGAAACACATCTACACACAACTTGCAACACACAACACGTTTACAAGCTTTGTAACACTTAGATTTCGATCGATTACTGCTCTCATTGTACTCATTTCATTTGATTTATATAAGACTAGGAGGCAAGTGACTTTCAATCGCTTCCCGAGGTTTTATGTTGGCAATCCTTTGGGATTAAGTGTCACACCCTCAAATTCCACTTGTGGGGTTATAGTCTACGTAGTGTAAACTGTAATGCAATGTGTAAATGTGGGTGATGTCGACATACCTGTAATGCAATGTGTAAATGTCATGTATGAGTGTGTGTGTAGTGTAAACTAATGCAATGTGTGTGTGGTTATAGTCTACTACTAATGCAAACCTAGTTCGCTAAAACCAGTGGCTCTGATACCAATCTGTCACACCCTCAAATTTCACCCGGGGGGGTATACCGCGAGACGCGTGACAAACCAGGATCATTGTCATTACTTATATTGAATGAACACTATATGAGTTTAAAATACCAATGTTGCTCATTGACATGATAAAATACCGTTAAGTTTGTAAGAAATGCGAAAGCGTAAAATAAAAGTAAATTTCAAGATTGACCAATGCGCAAAACAATGCGCCCAAAACCAGAGAAGTTTAAGTAAATAAATTGTGTTTAAACTGTTTAATGAAAGCCATGCAACTCCAATGCATCCTAATCCTGACGTGTACCTTAGCGACGTGAAAAAGACATGCTTAAAGTGTCAACACAAGGTTGATGAGTTCAAAGGTTTGTAAATCAATAAATGTTTGATGTTTGCAAGATAATGTAAACAAAGTATATCAATAGATAGCTAGTCTATGTTCATGCTACTATAAGTGTTTCGTAACCGAAGCTGACTGTTTGGTTTGTTTGCCTTCCGCCATGTCTAACAAAAAATGGCTATTTGTTTAGGTCAATATTACACCCGTTCGACCTCCAGTGGAGTTAGCACGACTAACGTGGGTGAGGTTTGTCAAACCCAATAGTACTACTCAAGATTACCTCGCTATATTCCTATACTAATGGTTCGAGATGTAAGGACTTTCATGGTATGTTTGCACTTTAGTACGCAAGTGATATAACAATAATACAGAAATCCAAAAATGTTTGTGTGCATACTTTCTCCCCCAAAAAGGAAGTAAGTAAAAGAGAAGGGCCGTGAAACTCACCTTAGGGTTCGTGCTAAAACAGCTAGTAATAAACAGGTGACCCGCTAACGGCTACCTATATTACATAAGTCTATGAGTGTGTGTTCGTGTTGGTTCATAAAACCCTTTGCATCCAAACAATCTCATTGTTTATGTGTTTTGAAAAGAGTTAACTAGTTTGACTCAAGTTTAACCAAGTTTGACCCAACGACCCGTTGGTGATTCAATGTATGAATTAGTGTTCAATTAGTATAATACTATCATATTATACAAATAAGATCATGCAGGTAACACTTAACCACAATTCCTTATTGTTCTAGCATGTTAGCACAGTCATCACATTTAGTAAGTTATCACATTTAGAATATATGACCAAGACTCACGTTTTCTGGAAACTATCATTACCAACATGTTCAGGAGACCAATCTAACACGCCCTAGATCATCACCTCACATACTATATGTCTAGAACTCAATATGTAGTTCATAATTCCAATTAAAGTTTCATTTTAATGTAAGTTAAGAACACAACTGCAAATTAAATGGTTTAAAGTTCCTAACATGTTTCTATGTTCATCATAACACATAAGAAATCATCACATTGCACCAACCATGTCTAGAAATCACATCTTAAATTGCAAAACCCAAAAAGTTACTATATATATCAAGCTATGAACATCATGCGTGATTTCTAAAATATAACTCTTCAAAACATGTTATTATATCCTAACTAACATAAAACTATCATCAAACTACAACATGCATGTCCAAATTGCAAACCATTGACGTTCATGACAAATAAAGTTTCTACTTTTAGAAACCCTAAGAAACCGAGCTAGATACATGAAATCCAATTCACCAAAACACATTATCATGAATCAACTAATGTATTAACATCATCATAACACATCAATCACGTCTAACATGCAATCTAGATAATCAATAAAGTTACTAATAATAGTAACCCTCGGTTTTCATGCAACTAGGGTTTTTCTAACAACATCAAATCCATGCAAACATCATAATAATACCTAATTAACGTTAAAGTTAACATCTTTATTGATAAAAATAATTGTTTGGATGAACTAGGGTTTCACATAAACCCAAAATCGCAAAAAGCATTTAAAAACGAGTAAAAATCTTACTTGATACGTTACTAGAGATGATTAGCACTTGGATTGATAAAAAACAACAACAATTGTACTAGAGAAATCGATTTGGAGATTGTTGGAGGGTGGTGGGTGGTCGACGATCTCAAGGGAGACGAGGGGAGGGGGTTTCGGCCAAGGGAGGGGGTTAGGGAGGGGGTTTGGGATTAGGGTTTTATAAAAATTCTATATATAAGGTAATTCCATGGGCCAAAAATAGGTTAAAATATAAGTTTGGGTGATCCATGGGTTAATTTAAATGATCCATGGATTTATTTAATTAATTCTAATTACATAAAATGATTTCTAATAATTATTTTTATAAAACCTTTTTATAAAAATTACTAACGCATCACGAATTAAGCATAAAATCACATAACACATAATTTCACATAAATTATATTAAATATAATTGTTCGGAATATTATTTTTGATTATTCGCCAACGTTCGGGGACAAACTCGTGTGATTCGAAAATTCTCTAAATTACCGTTACGTGAGTGTTTGTGCAATAACCGACACACTTAATTAACCATAATCAGGTGTAATGCATGAATGAATGATTTAAATAACGGAGTTTGTGTTAACGGTGTTAACCTGAAAATGGCGGGTGTCACATTAAGGGCTTTCCTCGTATATCATCGTGTCAAGCTTTACTTTTACGTTCATAACTTTGCTCGTACATCATCGTGTCAAGCTTTACTTTTACGTTCATAACTTTGCATCTTTATGAAGCACACTACCTCACATACTAAGTTTTGTTACAAAGTTAGTCTTTATAATTTTTACCCAAAACAGTAGGAACTGATTATATTGCATATTGATCGGACCAAAACCAAATTTGATCTCATAAGTGTTTTTTACAAATTGAGAGTGATAAACCGGGCCCAGATGACACTGCTATCAGGAAACCAAGCGATGAGTCAACACCAAGTGAGAGTGATAAGCCACCCGAATGGAGAAAATCGGCCCAACCAGAACCATCCATTGAAACATCAGTTATGACCACCGAGTCAGCTGAAATGGCTCAGGATGCAACCGATGGCCTCCCAAATGGTAATGTTGAAGTTACTTCAACGGCTGATAATGCAATTTTTGTTCTTCAAATGGATCTGATGGCACTATCGTCGGAAAATGGAGCAAAAATTGGGTGGTTCACCAGATTCACCCTTCTCCGGCACCATCGTTGGTGGCCTTTGATTTCGGTGGTGGTAGTCGGCAACCAGGTGGTGGTGTAGAAGACGGTAGAAGGTGGAGACGAAGAGTGATGTTCAATGGTGGTGGTCTGGCCGGTGGTGGCGGCGGTCCGACCGGAGATGGTGGCCTGGCATGAGGTGGCGGCTGGAGTGGAGGGGTGTCTAGGGTTTGGGTGGTAAGTGGTTTGGGGAAGATGATAAAAAGGATGAGAGCTTTGTATATTTTTTAATTTTGTTTTATTAATATCAGGGGTATTTTTGTATTTTCACATAATATTTAACAGAAATAATAGATGGTGTTAGTGGGCTGGACTTTAATCAAGAAGAAACTGAAACTATTGACTAAAAAAGTCAAATTTAAACTTTTGGACTGAAATGGTTATTTTAAGCAAACCACAGGGACTAAAACCGTATTTCACTCTAATATTTAAAGGGATTAAAATATCAAACAAAACCGGTTGCAGCACGTGTCACAATTCTATGAGTCCAAAATTATTTTTTCTGTTTATTTTTCTCTTGTATTATTTAATATTTGTTTTATTCAATCCGTGTAATAGACGAGTTCTAACCTAGTATTTATATAAGACTATTCACATCAGTTTCTCTATTCTCATCCCTATCTCTAAAATTTAGAGAGAAATTATTATTTTTTCACTGCACGTCAGGATCCTCATCCCCATACCCTCATCCCTAAAATTTAAAGGAAAAATTTAGGAGACCCATAAATATGGGGAGGTACTATTCAACCCTATATTATTTTTTATTTTATTTTTATGAGTGGGTGAAAGAGAAAAAGTAATAAAAAAAATTAAAAAAATATTATTTAATTGAATAGGGATAAATATGGGGAACCTGATGTAAGAGGTTTAAAAAGTCTTTAAATTTTAAAGATAAATGTGTCTTTTAGTTAAATTATAGGGATAAAGATGAGAGGACTGTTAGGAATGCTTTAAATAAGTAAAACTTGAAGAGGCCCATTATAAAACCAAACTTTTACCCACAACCCTAAGGCTAATTGTTATACCTCACCGCACCCTGCGGTGAGGGTGAGGGTGATGTCGAGGTTAAGCGGGTCCTGGCAACACCATTACAGATTTACAGTTGGGTGTGTCGCTGCACAAATGCTTGAGGTGCGGTAAAGTTCCACCGCAGTTTCCTTCCTCTTTGTGGCACAACTGTTTTATTTATATTTTAATTTAACATATAATATGATTTTTCTCTAATAACTTGTGATATTTAACTTTTTAAAAAAATTCTAAATAAACCATTTTATTTAATTTTTTACAATCCGATATGAATTTTATTAAAAAATTATTCAAACGATGTATTTAGTTTTGTACAAAAAGTTAAATATTACAAGTTATTAGAGATAAGATTAAATTATATGTTAAATTAATTATTGAAAAAAAAAATTTAAAAAGGGAAAGATGGAGTGGAGTGAAAGATGAGTATAGCATAAGGTGAAAGATATAGTAAAAGATAACGAGGTGGCGAAAGATGATGGAAAGTGAAGCAAATGTATAGCTCTTCATCGCCATTTCATTTGTAGAGAAAACTTTATTTTTCTCTTTTTCCCTGATTTACTAAAAAAATTGAAAAAAAGTGAAATGCCCAACCAGGCCCCACCGGACCCATTCGTCTCCTTCCGTCTGCACGAACGAGACTACCATGAACGCACACCGATGACCGAGCGCAATCATTGGCGGACCTATATGTGTGTTGGCGGGTCAGCCGACACCCATGAATTTTTGTTTTGTTTTGTTATATATATATATATGGTATATTACCAAGCGACCCCTATAAAATTTTGACACCGACCCTCAAGAATTTTTTCTTAGGATTATAGATTTTACAAATTAAAACCAATTAAACAAAACCTTTAATCATATAACAATTGACCCATAACCCATTAAATTTTATAAATTTCTTAAATCAAACCTTTAACCCAATAACTTTTAAACCAAATAGGTTCAAATAACACATAAACCTATAAATAAACCCAATACCCTTTTAACATTTTTAAACCTAATTAATTATCGGGAAGAAAAAAATTAGCGGCATAAACCATTGATACCAATGAAGCGACAGAAAATTTTTGAAAAGAAAAGAATTGAATGTGAGCCATTGTGAGGCAATACCAATTACCAAGTGACAGAAAAGAAAAGAAAAGAAAAGAAAAGAATTTGGAATTGTGGATTCGTGAGGGCGTAAGCGGCAGGAGGTGGACGATTAAAATCTTTTGATTGATTTGAATGTGAAATTGTGAATTGAAGTTTTAAACCAGGTTAGTCCCTCACTCTGTGTTAATTGAACTTATAGGTTAATTGAATTTATGTGTGTATTTGATTCGTGATTAGTTAAAATGTAAAACTTGTTTGTTGATTTAGGTTTAATTTTCTAATTTTAGGAATATGAATATTGAAAGGTGTTGTAGAAATTGCAGAAAAACGGATTGAAATTCTTGGATACTCTGAAAGGCGTGTGATCACTTTCAGATCAAAACTATTTAGTGGTTCACCCAAATGTTTGATCAGATACAAATCAGAGTTTAAAGAACACCAATATGAAGATTTGTGATGAATGTTGTCTGAACCAGAGTCAAAATTCGTATGATCAATCAAGAGTTAAATCTGGGAAATCCGATAACTGCCACTCTTTTAATTTTAAATTTGAATTCGAATTTAATTAAATCCGCATAATCTTTTGACAACAAAATTTATATAATAAATTATATAAAATTAATTTCTAATGCATTTTTTATAAAGAAATAAGTGTCAAAATAATTTTCGATCCCAGCCAGGGGCTCTGCCCCTTGGACTCCGCTTCCCGGGGGGCTGCCCCCGGACCCCCGTTATATTATGATAAACTCAAATAAGCGTGCACTCCGCACCTCATAACTTATTTGATATTTATGATAATATGTATTGATCAAACAAGTTAATTCAATTACACTAAATATATCCAACAAAAGGTTTTCTAAAAGAAAAGTTGTTTCTTACTTCTAAGACTCCCAATTTCATAGATTTGGGTAATCTTCCATGGGATCCCGCCGAATGACCAACAATTTCATCTTATCACCCTAATCAATGAGACGATATGATGGTTCGGTTTCAAAAAAATGAAAACCCGTAGAGAACAATTACAGTGATATTGTTTTTTGATTATGCATTTCTAATGACGAAAATTGTATTATTATTATTATTATTGTTCATTTATAATTTTGTTTGTTTTTATCGTTTTATTGTGTGATCTGACCGACTCGGGTCGAAAAAAATTTAATATTTAACTATTGACAATCGATCCCAAAAAATCTCCGACCACCATGAAAAAAATTCATGGTCCGCCAGTGAACGCAATGCAGACGTCCACCACGAATGCCACATGGATTCCATGGATGTCTTACGGATCCCCGATTGGGAATTCTCTTAACAATTAGTGTTGCAACACATAATTTGTACCTCAGATTCAAGACAATTAACTTATAAAAAAAATATCTATTTAACTTAAAAATAATAGATTTATAGTAATAAATTGGATAACATTTCATCAAACATGAAATCGGAAGCGGTCACCTTCCATCTCAAATGTGTTTAAAGACCATTAACAAAAAAAAAAGAGTTTAAAAACATTTCCAGCGTTAGCCTAGCATTGATACACAATGCACAAAATGTAGTTTGGCCAGTTTTTTAAAACGAATTACAACTTCAAAATTACTTTCTGTCTTATCCGATTATTGATTCCATAAACCTATCAATTTGTACTTCAAGACCCGTGTTACAATCAACATAAGTGATATTTAAGTATATAAAATCTAGTTTGACTTAATACTCCTTTCCCACATTCATACACAATGCACAAAATCATCACTATGGGGGTGTTTGGGATTACTTATTAAGCTACTTATTAACTTATTAACTTTTTTTAAAAGTTAATAAGTTAAAAGTTTGTTTGAATAAATCAAAATAAGATGGAAATATAAAAGAAATAAGTAGTTTCAAAACTACTTATTAACTTTTTGGAAAAGTCAATAAGTAGTTTTGAGAAGTAATCCCAAACACCCCCTATAGCTACTATGCATACGCATGCCTAATAAATCACCATCCAAACACTATTTATGAAGATTTTATCTCTTAATACGCCACACAAGATCCATTTATCTCATGTAATTTCATATTTTTCCTTCCCAACACACATTGTAATCATATACGGCGTATCTATATCTATATTATATAATAAATAAAGTTTTTTCATGTTACGTGTCGCCTTTATTTTCATTCTTATTATTTTTTCCCGCCTCTCTCTTCTATTAAATGCACATCTATCTTTTAATAATAATATATTTAAAAAAATACTAATTATACTAATAAACCACATTTATTTTAAATTATCCTTTATTGTAAGAAACTTTGAAATCTAATTATAAACTTTTATTTTTAATCAAATAGTGAATGGAAGTCAAATTATATTAAATAGTAATTAACGTATTTTCGAAACCCAATTATATATTAATTTTTATATATTTTGAATTTTGTTTTCTATACTTAGTATATATAATACATTTTTATACCTGTAAAATATATACATAAAGATTTAAATTTTTTCTATATTGATATTTTTCACCACGTGTGTATTACACGGGTTCTAAGCTAGTATTTTATGTATAAGAGGGTATATCAAATTAAATTTTCATACCATCTTTATACCAAATGCATTTAATCACATCATGAATGTTATTCAAGTTAATGTTTATGTCACCATGACCTTTAACAACAACCACTAGCTTATTATAGCGGCAAATGTGTATACCCAAAACTTCACTAAAATAGGGAGGTCTTAGGTTCAAGTATCACTTGTGACAAAAAAAGGGGAGGTTCAGGTTGATCCATAGGGATTTTCTCACATATGGTGGGTTTCCTCCTAAGGAAGGTGGAGATGATCGGGTGGGTCAGTGGCCCGTCAGTGGTCCAAATTGCCGTTAAAAAAACAATGACCTTTAACACCGTCTATGAAGATTTTTTTTTTTAAAGTCAAATTTCTTTATTCCTTAGGGAGTGAGACTTAAACTCATGACCTTCTCAAACACTGGTGTTCCTAGAGAATTTTCTTCTACCGCTGACCATCAACCCTAATGGTGTCTGTGAAGATTAATGATCTTCACAAACAACACATAAGGCTCATTAACCTCAATTACAATCACCCTTGTGAGATTCTTAAATCCCAATGTGAAAGTTGACTCGTTCAATCATACATGTGTAGTTTATCAACTTCCATGGTGAAAGACTATATTCTCTAACAACTTCCATGGACTAATCCAAACATGAAGGGTTGGATCTAGACTCGTGCTACTCTATTAGTGTGTGTGTATCGTGGTCATGTAAAAACAACGAAAGTATTTATTAGTCGGGTCAGCGTTTTGACATCATTTCTGCTTAAAATATTGTTTATAAATATTGCCTCCGACATGTATAAGTGAGGGCTTGATAGCATGGACGTTGGGTTGCTGAGCGGAAGACTGACTTTCCTATTCTCGATAGTTTATGTTTTGAACATTGTTGGATGTTACTGGATTATGAATGTTTTGAACTAAAGACTTCCACTGTAATAGATTCTGATTACCAGTTTAACAACTATGTTTGATATGTTTTGTATCAACTATAAGATGTACCCGGATTATGACGTTTCATTTACTTCAATAAAGATGTGTACAACATATATATGAATAGATGAACTCGAGATTGAATTACGTTTGAATATATCATTCCTCTAAATTGAATAAAAAAAGATGTGGATGATTCTATAGAATCCACCGAAAAAGAGAAACAACAAATATGTAGAGTACATCGAAAAAATAGCAGGGAATCAACCGAGGGAGGGGGAGAGTACTCGAACCCGAGTCAACGGAGTGGGTGTGCATGGTGCTAACCACCGAGCATGACACATATTTAGTTTAATATTTGTTTCCATACACACACACATATATATATATAGGGTCCGGTTATTGTACAAACGGCTTTTAGCATACGAAGAGTACGAAGACACCAGCATGCGACACGTGTTCAGTGAGCGAGGGGTAAATGCGTCTGCGTCATAATAATAACACATTTTTATAATAACGCATGTGTAAAATGATAATAACACATTTTTAAAAAGATATTAACGTATGTTTAAAATGATAATTACGCATATTTTATTATAACGCATGACCATAATCATGTATGTTTTATAGTAACACATGACTATATTCACGCAATCACACATGCTTTATAATAACGCATGACCATAATCACACATGTTATACGCATAGCACATCGACATTTAAAAAAAAAGTCAATTTTTTTAAATAAAAGTATAGCAAAACTATACTCAAACTAAAGAGAATAAAATGTTCGATTTTATAGTGTAATTTAAAAAAAAATGTCGTATAAAAAAGTTATACGTGTTTTAAAAAAATAAGAGAACTTGAAAAAAGTCAACAAATGTAGGCTATACCCATTTTATTGTTTTAGACTCTTTTCACGCTTAAAAACAAGCTAACTAGACACATTTCATCTCAACCCTTGAATTCGTGGATCAATGATTCAAAATCCTTCGTACGCTTCGTATGAAAAATGGCCTTTGTATTTAAAACTTCCTATATGAAAAATGGCCTTTGTATTTAAAACTTTTTGGAAAAGTCAATAAGTAGTTTTGAGAAGTAATCCCAAACACCCCCTATAGCTACTATGCATACGCATGCCTAATAAATCACCATCCAAACACTATTTATGAAGATTTTATCTCTTAATACTCCTAACACAAGATCCATTTATCTCATGTAATTTCATATTTTTCCTTTCCAACACACATTGTAATCACATACGAGGTATCTATATCTATACCATATAATAAATAAAGTTTTTTCATATCACGTGTCGCCTCCATTTTCATTCTCATCATTTTTTTCGCCTCTCTCCTATTAAATGCACATTTATTTTTTAATTATAATATATTTAAAAAAAATACTAATTATACTAATAAACCACATTTATTTTAAATTATCCTTTATTGTAAGAAACTTTGAAATCTAATTATAAACATTTATTTTTAATCAAATAGTGAATGGAAGTCAAATTACATTAAATAGTAATTAACGTATTTTCGAAACCCAATTATATATTAATTTTTACATATTTTGAATTTTGTTTTCTATACTTAGTATATATAATACATTTTTACACCTGTAAAATATATACATAAAAATTTAAAAATTTTATGTATTGATATTTTTCACCCCGTGTGTATTACACGGGTTCTAAGCTAGTATTTTATGTATAAGAGGGTATATCAAATTAAATGTTCATACCATCTTTATACCAAATGCATTTAATCGCATCATGAATGTTATTCAAGTTAATGTTTATGTCACCATGACCTTTAACAACAACCACTAGCTTAGTATAGTGGCAAAGATGTATACCAAGACTTCATTAAAATAGGGAGATCTTAGGTTCAAGTCTTACTTGTGACAAAAAAATGGAGGTCCAGTTTGATCCAGAGGGGTTTTCTCACCTTTGGTGGGTTTCCTCCTAAGGAAGGTGGAGATGATCGGGTGGGTCAGTGGTCCGTCAGTGATCCAAATTGCCGTAAAAAAAACAATGACCTTTAACACTGTCTGTGAAGATTAATTTTTTTTTTGAAAGGCAAATTTCTTTATTTCTTAGGGAGTGGGACTTAAACTCATGACCTTCTCAAACACTGGTGTTCCTAGAGAATTTTCCTCTATCACTAGCCATCAACTCCAATGGTGTCTGTGAAGATTAGTGATCTTCAGAAACAACACATGAGGCTCATTAACCTCAATTACAATCACCCTTCTGAGATTCTTAAATCCCAATGTGAAAGTTGACTCCTTCAATCATACATGTGTAATTTATCAACTTCCATGGTGAAATACTATATTCTCCAACAACTTCCATGGACTAATCCAAACACGAAGGGTTGGATCTAGACTCGTGCCACTCTATTAGTGTGTGTGTATCGTGGTCATGTAAAAACAACGAAAGTATTTATGAGTCGGGTCAGCGTTTTGACATCATTTCTGCTTAAAATATTGTTTATAAATATTGCCTCCTACATGTATAAGTGAGGGCTTGATAACATGGACGTTGGGTTGCTGAGCGGAAGACTGACTTTCCTATTCTCGATAGTTTATGTTTTGAACATTGTTGGATGTTACTGGATTATGAATGTTTTAAACTAAAGACTTCCACTGTAATAGATGCTGATTACCAGTTTAACAACTATGTTTGATATATTTTGTGTCAACTATAAGATATACCCGGATTAGGACGTTTCATTTACTTCAATAAAGATGTGTACAACATATATATGAATAGATGAACTCGAGATTGAATTACGTTTGAATATATCATTCCTCTAAATGGAATAAAAAAAGATGTGGATGATTCTACATAATCCACCGAAAAAGAGAAACAACAAATATGTAGAGTACACCGAAAAAATAGCAGGGAATCAATCGAGAGAGGGGGAGAGTACTCGAACCCGAGTCAACTAAGTGGGTGTGCATGGTGCTAACCACCGAGCATGACACATATTTAGTTCAATATTTGTTTCCATATACACACACACATATATATAGGGTCCGGTTATTGTACAAAGGGCTTTTAGCATACGAAGAGTACGAAGGCACCAGCATGCGACACGTCTTCAGTGGGCGAGAGGTAAATGCGTCCACGTCATAATAATAACGCATGTTTTATAATAACGCATGTGTAAAATGATAGTAACGCATTTTTAAAAAGATATTAACGTATGTTTAAAATGATAATTACGCATATTTTATAATAACGCATGACCATAATCATGTATGTTTTATAGTAACACATGACTATATTCACGCAATCACATATGCTTTATAATAACGCATGACCATAATCACACATGTTATACGCACAGCACATCGACAATTAAAAAAAGTCAATTTTTTTAAATAAAAGTATAGCAAAACTATACTCAAACTAAAGAGAATAAAATGTTTGATTTTATAGTGTAACTTAAAAAAAAAAATAATGTCGTATAAAAAAGTTATACGTGTTTTAAAAAAATAAGGAAACTTGAAAAAAGTCAACAAATGTAGCCTATACCCATTTTATCATTTTAGACTATTTTCACGCTTAAAAACAAGCTAACTAGACACACATTTCATCTCAACACTTGAATTCGTAGATCAATGATTCAAAATCCTTCGTATGCTTCGTATGAAAAATGGCCTTTGTATTTAAAACTATATATATATATATATGTATATATATATATATATATATATATATATATATATATATATATATATATATAAGGAGAAGATCATGAGAAAACTCTTTCTTAGGGATGAAACCAAGAAACTCCTCATTAATGATATTTTCTTAATTAATGACACATTTTTTGTAAGGCAAAAAAAACCCATATAAAAAATAATAGAGTTAATTACTATTTGATTCCCTGACGTTTGACTGTTTTAACTAGTTGAGCCACTTATGTTTAAAATCGTCGCTCAGAACCCTAACTTTTTATTTTTGCATCTGTTTGAGTTCAAATGGCTAACTTCGTTAGATTTTCTGTTAATTTTTTTCTATAAAGACAGAAATACCCCTAAGGGACTCAAATGGTTAAAAAAAAACATTATATATTCTACCCTCTTTCTTCTTCCCACCATCGTCGCCGCCCACCACCACCACCAAACTTCATATAATTAACCCTTCTTTAAAAAAAACCCAAAATTAAGCAACTTTTTTGAATGATTTTTGAACCCATTTTGATGAATTTGCAGGGGATTAATCTGAAATCTTTTCTGATTGTTGTTCTGGCTTTCTTGAGTGCCAAAAATGTTTATGGAAGAATGAGTCTTCACCACCACCACCATCATCATCATCATCATCATAATCATATCAAAGGCTTCTTTCAATACTCTGCCATAAATTGCAGAGCTTACACAGCTTCAATTACTGATTTTGGAGGTGTAGGTGATGGTGTAACCTCAAACACAAAAGCTTTTCAGACAGCCATTGATCATCTCGGTCAAAACTCACGCTGGAATTTATTCAAAGTAAGCAATCTCTCTTTATCCCTCACCTGAAACCTCTGTCGTTCCTCGCATAGACCACAGCGGCCTCACCAGAACCTACCGCAAATCACCCTCATCTGAACCTGCTACAAATCGCGATGTCAACCACTTCAATGAACCACCACCGCCGGTTCATTTGGGAGCAACAGAATCACCACCATCACCAGATCTGAACCACATCTCGACTTCATTCCCCACAAACACTGGATCTTGTTTCAAGACCACAACCGTCGCTTCCCCATGGCCTAACTCCACCGGGGAAGATAGAACCTAAATCAAATCACCCCTCACAAATCCTTACAATCAATTTATAAAACAAAAAAGATTTTATTTTATCATTACAATTAACCGTCTTCTCCTAACCTCCACGCCCTCATCATCTCCTATTCCGCAATGTGACAACCGCGAATTTTCAGGTTAACACCGCGTTCGACGAGTTCATATAATAATAATAATAATAGTATCATTATGTTGAAATATACTTTCAAACGAAAGGAACTCGTTAGTGAACGAGAGATAATAGCAACATTTATTTGGGTGTTATAATGTTAAAAATTTGATCAAGTTTTGGTCTATACGCGTTAACACCCAAGTCGAGCGGTTTCGTGAAATTTTAATTTAAATCCAAAAGGATATATATTTACGAGACGCAAGGACTCGAGGGAAAATAATAAATTATAACGAGTTATTTTTGGGTAAAATAACGCCGTTATTTTTATCGGGTTCGGTTCAGCGAGATACCGTCATCACAACTAAACCGTCATCACAATTCAGGTGGTGGTCCGGTGGCAACCGACTGCGGTCCGCGGTGGTCCGGCGGTGGCCGGAGATGCGATTTTTCACCCGGAACCATTTCTAAATGCTACGAACGCAATGGTAAGCTCAGATTTCCCTAAATCCTTGCTTATATTCGTTAAAAAGGTCAAAAATGAATATGTCCAGAATGTTGTTATATACGCAGTCTCAAAGATCGGATGATCCCCGCAAATCCGACCGTTAGAAATGCATGAATTTTTATGTAGAAAGTTTCCAACACATAGACGCACAACCCTACCGAAGGAATTTTTGATCAGAGCTCTCTAGGTATGCTTTTTGTACCCTCGAATGCGACTAATCGGATTTTCAGATTTGAAAAACTGGGTCTTAAAGAACCGCCGACCCCGGAGATCCGACCATTGGACCGTGACGATTTTTGGACAGTAGTTTCTTAATACATATATGAATGTTTTTACTGAAGGAAATTCCAATCAGATGTTGTGAATTATATTTTTTAATACGAACAAATTATAACAGTTTCTTGGATCGAAAACAGGAAATTGATCGGGTTACGACATTGCATGTCAATTTTGAGTATGTGGAAATGCTCGGGAGTTAAAAACGATCCTAATGGTGGTTTTGGTTCATATTGCATGTGAAATACGGGAGGTTTCGCGTACGCGAACCATTTATACGGAAGGTATAAACTTTACCCGTTAAGATTTGATTTTATGTTGAATAATTTTATAAGTCATTGGTTGAGAATTGAACACGAAAATATTTAGTATTGAGATATTTGGTATTTTAAGTGGTTATTAGGTTATAAACCTAACCCCGGTTCACGTGGACCAAATAATGGAACTATTATATTTATTTTTATATAACATTTTTTTTGATGGATTTTTCTAAAAATGTGATCTAACACCCTAATTTATTTTTAAATAGTAGTATTTATATAAGAAGTGAGATCTAAAAAGTTTGGTGATTTAACTCCTTATAGATTATTTACTAGATTTAATCATAGACTTCTGGACAGTATTTGGACTTGAAATTTTTAGTGAGACTTCATATGGACAAATAAATGTCCTCGTAAATATTTAGTGAATTGTTGATAAGTTTAACTATTTTCCCCGAATTTATTGATTTTCAAGCATATTATATTCATAATAAATAATCTGGATATTTAAAAATTATGAAACTTAGTCAGTAATTATTTTTCACATATATAAACATTTTGTAAAAGTCTCAAACATTTCTTTTGGTTCTAAGTATGGTTTTGGGTTTGTGAACTATTAAATCTTTATAAAAATGGTTATTTTGGGACTTTTCGGTATAAATATTTATTTTTAAACTTTTTATAAGTTTTTAACAGAAGTTTTTGTCATATTAAAACCATAAATTTTAAACTTTTAATTTGGATGCTAAGATCACACTAAAATCCTATTTTCAGACGAATTGGACTTTTGACTGTTAACCGGACTTTACGCGCGTAACAACGCTTTTTAACGAACGAAAACGTGACTTAAGATTTTCTCTAACAAAATTTTATAACCACTGATGTACTTTATTATAAACTTAAATTTTAAGTTTTGAAGTCACGTAGTTATATAAAAGTCGGTTTTACAACTTCAAGCAGTTCGTACGCATATGCACGGGTTTTTGGTATAGAACCGACTACATAGCCACATTTTGTTTTGTCGACTTAGTCACTTTTGAGTAGTAGACTTGGTTTTATACTTTAGCCGTCCTAAATGCTATTTTTCATGTCTACTTGGTTAGTAGGACTCGGATAGGACACCTGTTTTTACGGCTTGTGGATTTAGCCGTACCTTGGTAGCATAGTTGCTAGCCACACTTTGCGTGCATTTGGCTGCTGGTCTTTGATAGAATTTGGTTGGTAACCGTATTTTGCGGTTTTTGTTGACTATGTCACACTAATCACCGACGTTGTTCAGGTGAGTTTCGCGCCCCACTTTTCAATTTTAGTGTTTTACGGGGGGAAAGCTGTTTCACACACTACACATTGTTATTTGGGATTACGGTTACCTGGGTTTACTTATGAATGTATTAAGTCCCCACTTTAACGCAATCAATTAGCTTGGATAGCCGATGGGAATTATGTATAGTACTATTTAGGTTGACACCCCCGCCTAGGGTTGGCCGCGCCAACCAGACTTGTAGGGTCATTTGGGCACATAATTAGTCATAGTAGGTGTTCACATTCGACACCTGGATACAGGGGCAACAATTAGTCTGACGGTTTTGATTGTGGCTTAGGGTAATTAAAATCTTAACATGTGTACATGATCATCTGCAATTGATTACATTTAAATTTTGAGATTACTTACTTTTTCTTACCGAGTCGCAAAACCTGCGTCCTCACCAACTATTTTTATAGCTGACCTGTTTTTGAAACATGCTTTTCAGGTAAACAGTTATGGGGATAACGAGCTCTAAAGGGCTTGCTTTTGTGAAGAATTATTATTGAGTACATTTGGTTGTAGTCGGGCATTTTAGACACTTTGTATTGATTCAGGATTTTCATATATTCGTACTTTCATTAGAAGTATGTAGTATGGTTCAATGTAATGCACAATTTTCCTTTTAGTTTATCTTGTACTTGTGTTCAATGCGATATACTGGTTACATCCCGTACTTTTGCCTTGGCGGGGTGTGACACGCAACACCGTTTGTCGCCGACGATGGGTTCGTTCCGCCAGAACCCTAGCGCTGTCGTCGCCTCTAACGCTGTTCGTTGTGGTTTCCACCACCGTAGCCGCCATCCAATGCTTCTAGCTCGATGGATCTTGTCTTGAAAACAAGAACGAAGATGAAGGTGGTGCGGGCTGTTGGCTGTTGGGGGCTACTAGAGGGAAGGCCGGGAAGGGCCGCAGGAGTGGGTGGCACAGGGGTAGACAGAGGGGGAGGTGGTGGTGCGGTGGTTGCAGGTGGTGCCGGCGGGGAGGTTGTAACAACCTAATTTCAAACACTGATTATTTAATCAATAAAACACACGGAAGCATTTGTCCCAACAAAGATTTTTTTTATTTCTCATGTGGCGCGAGGACCACGCCCCCTCCTTTCGCATGTCTCGAAGGAGTCCAAAATGGCCTGTCAAAAAGCCAGGTCTTTCACGACATCGCGTGTCGCGAAAGATCCTATCTGGTTTTTCACGTGGCTCGAAGACCCTCATATGGCAGAAAGTTTCAAAATTTCTGCAGTTTTCAACACTTAGTCATTTTTCCAACTTTTACCCATTTGACATAAAATTTTCCCAACACCTAGGAATGGGTTTAAACATTCAAAACACCTTACTTATGTATCAAAAATTACAATTTCATATATTGCTTTACAACCATTTAATGAACAACTAAGTTTCACCAAAAACCAACCAAAAGCGCATACGAGAATCCAACATTGCCATGGACTTGACCTTGATTACAATGGAGCTTTTCCTACATATCGCCACATAATTATTCACCATTAGTAATGAAGACAAATCATAACAACAAGGTAAAATCATCCCCAATTTCACCCATTCATCCATTTGACCCGTTTCCACCCAATTACCCCTTAGGCAACATATCACTTTCATAATCACATACACGTTCCTTTCTTTCCTTAAAACCATTTCATGTTTGACAAATTTTCATTTCCATTATGGCATACGACCATAACTCCTTTACATTTCCAACATGGTGCTTAGACCATAATTTTCACCACATTTCCATTATGGTTCATAGACTATAACTTCATAACCACATTTCCATTATAGTATTACAACTATAACTACATTCATTCACATGTTCATACACTTTCATACACATTCATTACACATAACATAAATTACAGACATACTACACAAGTATCCACATTTGTCAACAATACTAAGTAAGTGCAAGAGCACTTACCTTGCGGGTTTGAAGATCCCGTTCCCCCTTCACGCTTTGCAATTTGATTACCTAAACACATTCACCTAGTTTAGTAATCTATTATATTTCAAAAATCACATTTTAATTGGGTTCACAATCCAATCTTCTATTTCCAACCCAAACTGATCCGTTTGGGTTATACTCATATCTAAGCACCCTCTTTCCACCCAAACTCACCTACTTGAGTTTCATTACCATTTTTTTAACATAAATTTTCATTCAATCTTTATCATTAGGTTAATTTGGTGTTCTTTAAAGTGCCTAACATCATATAAACACTTAATCATCATTAATTCATCATTCTATCATCATAACCCAAAAATCCCCAATTCTTTCCATATGAACCCTAATTTCTCATAATCAAAATCAAAGGGTTCTAGGATGTTATTCACAGTTTAGCTAGATTATCAACAATCTAACATCAATTAACCACATGCATCATAAATTCCAGATTTCTACAAAACCCATCTATGAACTCATCAAAGGTGAACTAATATGGATGATAATCACTTACTTGATGTTAGAATGATGATGTGTAAGCCAACAACTTCTCAATTCAAGTTTCAATTGCAAGATTTAGCTTTAACACCCTTTTCTCTCTTTTCCTCTTGAAAGCATCGACACCCAAAACCCACAAAATTCTGAATTTTGACTTCATATTAGTCAAATATGGCAGATTTGCCATATTTGCAATTTCAGTCCCTCAACTTCCATTTCATCCATTTTCATGCCAAAATTAGTTAAAAACTAACATAACCCCAAAATTAACTTGAAACCCACTTGTCTCAACTTATTTCTAAAATATTATTTCCACCATAATATTAAATAGAAATATTTATTTATTTAAAACGAAACCCGAATTTTGGTTCGTTACAAATCACCTCCCCTTATTTGGGTTTCGTCCCGAAACCCGACTTCACATAAAGAGGTTCGGATAATATTTGAGCATCTCTTCCTCGGTTTCCCAAGTTATTTCTGCTCCCTTTTTATGTTTCTATCGCACCAAAACTTGGCTAATCTCTTTGTTGCTCAAACGCTTCACCTTTCTATCCAAGATTGCCACCGGTTCCTCAACATAATTTAACTTTTCATCCAATTCAATATCATCCAATGGAACAAAAGTAGACTCATCCGTCAAACATTTTTGCAAATGAAACAAATGAAACGTGTTATGAAGTCTACTTAGTCCCTCCGGTAGCTCCAAACGATAAGCTACCGCACCCACCCTTGCTATTACCTTAAACGGTCCGATGAAACGTGGACTCAACTTCCCCCGTTTCCTAAACCGTATCACCCCTTTCCAAGGAGAGACTTTCAAAAGTACAAAGTCCCCCACTTGAAACTCAATCGTCCGCTTTCTATTATTCGCATAGGATTTTTGGCGATCCTTGGCCGCCTTTAAGCGTGCCCTTATTTGGTCAATACTACTAATAATTTCCTTTACCACCTCTTTGCTACCAAGTTCACGTTGACCAATTTCACCCCAACACACGGGTGTTCGATATTTCCTCCCATACAACACCGGCATACCAATGCTAGAATGGTAGCTATTGTTGTAAGAAAATTCTGCCAAAGGTAAATGGTCGTCCCAATTACCCCCAAAATCCAAGGCACACACTCGTAACATATCCTCGAGCGTTTGAATCGTCCGCTCGCTTTGACCATCTGTTTGTGTATGATAAGCGGTACTAAGATTCAATCTAGTCCCCAAATCCTCATGGAATTTCTTCCAAAAATGAGAAGTAAACCTCGTATCACGATCCGATACAATCGTCACCGGTACACCATGTCGTGACACAATTCGCTTCACATAGATTTCCGCCAATCTATCCGATAAATACGTTTCCTTTATAGGAAGGAAATGTGCACTCTTTGTCAACTGATCTACTACTACCCAAATTGCATCATAACTCTTTCGTGTCTTAGATAGTTTAGTGATTAGATCCATGGTTATATTCTCCCATTTCCAAAGCGGTATTTCAAGCGGTTGAAGCTTTCCATACGGCTTTTGGTGTTCCGCCTTTACCTTTAAGCATGTGAGACATCTTTCCACATACTTAACAATATCACGCCTCATACCCGGCCACCAAAAATGACACCTCAAATCATAAAACATTTTTGTGGCCCCCGGATGGATAGAATACTTGGATTTATGCGCCTCATCTAAAATAGTTGTTAAAACACCTGGCAACTTAGGTATCCAAATTCTATCAAAGCATGTTTTTAACCCCGAACTATTCTCTCCAAGCTTATCAACATAAGAAACCATCTGTTCCTTCTTCAAATCCCCACCAAGTGCTAACACTTGAGCGTCCCGGATTTCATCAATAAGAGATGATGAAATCATCATCTTGAATGACTTCACCTTAATAGATGCATGACTCGTCTTCCGGCTAAGAGCATCCGCCACTACATTCGCTTTACCCGGATAATAAAGTATCTCACAATCATAGTCCTTGACCAATTCATGCCACCGCCTTTGCCTCATGTTGAGGTCCTTTTGGTCGAAGAAATATTTGAGACTTTTGTGATCCGTGTAGATCGTACACTTCGCCCCATATAAATAATGCCTCCAAATTTTGATCGTGAAAACCACGACCGCAAGCTCTAAATCGTGAGTAGGGTAATTCACCTCATGAGTCTTCAATTGCCTAGACGCGTAGGCAATCACTTTCCCCCTTTGCATTAAAACACACCCTAACCCTGAATGCGAGGCATCCGAATACACAACAAAATCTTCAGTCCCGTCAAGCAAGGACAAGATAGGTGCCTTAGTCAATTTCTCTTTTAAGAGTTGGAAGACAGATTCTTGCTCGGAATCCCAAACAAACTTAGTCTCCTTACGCGTTAACTTCGTCATCGGCAAGGCAATCCAAGAGAAGTTCCCAATAAATCGCCGATAATAGCCCGCCAACCCCAAGAAACTTCTAATCTCCGAAGGCGTTTTCGGCGACGACCAATCTTTTACTGCTACTATTTTGGATGGGTCGATTGTAATCCCTTTTTCATTATTCACATGGCCCAAGAATTGAATTTCGCGCAACCAAAAGGCACACTTGGAAAATTTAGCGCCCGACGCCGGATTCAAAAATACATCAATTCATCTCTCCATTTTCTAGATGAAAGGCATGATCACCTTCACTCCGTGAATAGATGAGTAGGTTATCAATAAATACAATGACAGAACGGTCGAGGAATGGCCTACACACCCGGTTCATAAGATCTATGAAAATCGCGAGAGCGTTGTTAAACCGAAAGGCATAACCGTAAACTCATAGTGACCGTAATGAGTGCGGAAAGCGATTTTTGGAATATCGTCTTCTTTCACTTTTAACTGATGGTACCCGAACTTCAAATCAATTTTAGGAAACCATGACGCCCCTTGCAATTGGTCAAAAAGGTCGTCAATCCGGGGTAACGGGTACCGATTCTTCACTGTCAACTTGTTTAACTCCCGATAATCCATACACATCCTCATGCCCCCATCCTTCTTTTTAACAAAGAGAACGGGTGCACCCCAAGGCGATACACTTGGGCGTATTAAACCTTTATCAAGTAGTTCTTGCAATTGCTCCATTAGCACTTTCATCTCCAGCGGTGCCAACCTATAAGGTGTTTTGGCTACCTGCTTAGAACCCGGTATCAAATCGATCCCAAACTCTACTTCCCTCTCCGGTGGAACCCCCGGTAACTCATCTGGAAACACATCCTCAAACTGATTCACAACCGGAACGTCGTGAATTTCTTTCACTTTCTCGATCACATCCGCAACACAAGCCATGTACGCCTTGCACCCACGCGCCATGTACTTTGTTGCCTTCACATAAGAACACATTCTTACTTTACCTTTCTTTTCACCTTCTATGTAAATGGACTCACTCGACGAGGAGTCGAGTTGTATCGCCTTAGGTCCACATAGAGTATTCGCTTTGTTATTCGACAACCAATACATACCCACTATTACATCAAAATCCCCCATGGTCATAGGAATTAAATCTATAAGAAACGTTTCACCCCCCGCCCTTAACTTTCAATTTTTATAAACATCGAATGCTAGAAAGCTCTTATCATTTGTCGCCTCGATTTCTAAGGGTTCGTCTAACTTGCTACTTAGAAAAGAAGAATGCCTAACAAATTTCAAGGAAACAAAAGAATGACCAGCCCCCGTATCAAATAGAACTAGTGCAGGTAATGAGTTAATCTTGAATGTACCTGACACCACTTCTGGGTTAGTCTTTGCCTCCTTCGCCGAAATGTGGAAAGCTCTACCCTTCGGCTTTGGCATCTCAACCTTCCTTTCGCTTCCACCTTTTTGGTTCAACTCGGGACAATCCGCCCTATTGTGCACAGCCTTATAGCAATTGTAGCATATATGAATTTGGCTTGAACATTGAGTAGCCATATGCCTCGGCTTCCCACATTCATAGTAATTTTACGTTCCCTTCCTACATTCCCCAAAATGCTCCTTTCCACATATCTTGCACCCCCGTGAAGAAAACTTGCTAAACGGCTTCTTGCGAGGGCTCCCGCCCTTTATCTTCTTTACCACTTGATCCACTATCTCACGATTTCTCTTTTCACCCCTAGCCTCTTGCCTCCTCAACTCCACCTCTCTTTCCCAACAAGTGTGGTAAAAGAGGAAGGAGATATGCTATCTCTAAACTCCACCGTCAACATAGCATAAAATATGTCAATCTTTGCCTTCTCAGTCGACACCACGTCCGGACAGAACTTGGCGCGATCAAAGAAGGTCCCTGCCAATTCATCAATTGACTCTGTCGTTTGCCTCATGAGGAGGAACTCCTCAGTCATCCTGTCAACTGCGGCTTGTGGGCAATGGTATTTCAGAAAAGCCGTCTTAAACTCCTCCCAAGTCATGGAGGTCACACCCAAATCACCCCTCTCCTTTCGGAGATTTAACAACCATTCTTTCGCCCTCCCAGTCAATAGTGGCACACTAAACATCACCCTATCCTCGGGCTTACACTTAGTCGTTTCAAAATTTGATTCCATATCCACCACCCACCTGTGGCTAAGGATCATGTCTACCTGCCCGTTATACTCCTTGGGCTTGATCACCATGAACTCCTTAAGAGTAAAACCTTGTGGTTCCTTCTTCTTCTCCTTCGATAACTCTTTGAAAGTGAGTTTAATAGCCCCTATTATTTCTTCCATCAATAGAGTTGTGTCTTGCTAAAAAGCCTTGGCCACTTCTTCCTTTATTGCATCATGGATTCTAGGATCCAACGGCTCTTCATTCTCGTCTGTCATCTCTTAGCTGAGAAATTAGAATAAAACACCTTAATACACTTACACTTTCAATATCTTAGATAACCGTCTCACATTTACCCTTATATGTATTAAGTATAAATATATCTTCCTATATACCTACATACATATATAATCACCTTCACCTAATCCTTGCAAATGTTCATTGTTATATGGTTATCATAAAGACCCTTACACATTTCGACTTATTAATCATATTGGCCAGATATTTTAATAATACGCTATGCCCAATTGTATTTATCATATCCATATAACAAATCACAAAACAAGTTTCGGCACACGTAACACTTTTCATTCAATCATACATATACACCATATGTAACAACATTAATCATAACATTACTAACCTTTCACTTCCGAAAGCTTCGAGTCTTGGTCAAGTCCTACTTGGATTCTCTTATCTTTCCCCCATATCAAGAGCATCCGGTTTGAGTTTGGTGCCATGCACACCAAATCCCTCAAACCTTCGCTCTGATACCAACTTGTAACACTCTAGTTTTAAATTAAAAAATTAAACACGCGGAAGCATTTGTCCCAAGAAAGATTTTATTTTTATTTCTCGCGTGGCACGAGGACCAGGCCCCCTCCTTTCGCGTGTCGCGAAGGAGTCCAAAATGGCCTGTCCGAGAGCCAGGTCTTTCGCGTGTTGCGTGGCTCGAAGACCCTCAAATGGCAGAAAGTTTCAAAATTTCTGCACTTTCCAACACTTAGCCATTTTTTCAACTTTTACCCATTTGACATAAAATTTGCCCAGCGCTTAGGAATGGGTTCAAACATTCAAAACACCTTACTTATGTACCAAAAATTACAATTTCATATATTGCTTTAAAACCATTTAATGAACAACTAAGTCTCACCCAAAAACAATCAAAAGCGCATACGAGAATCCAACATTGCCATGGATTTGACCTTGATTACACCGGAGCTTTTCCTACATATCGCCACATAATTATTCACCATTAATAATGAAGACAAATCATAACAACAAGGTAAAATCATCCCCAATTTCACCCATTCACCCATTTGACCCATTTCCACCCAATTACCCCTTAGGCAACATATCACTTGCATAATCACATACACGTTCATTTCTTTCCTTAAAACCATTTCATGTTTGAAAAATTTTCATTTCCATTATGGCACACGACCATAACTCCTTTACATTTCCAACATGGTGCTTAAACCATAATTTTCACCACATTTCCATTATGGTTCATAGACCATAACTTCATAACCACATTTCCATTATAGTATTACAACTATAACTACATTCATTCACATGTTCATACACTTTCATACACATTCATTATATATAACATAAATTACAGACATACTACACAAGTATCCACATTTGTCAACAATACTAAGTAAGTGTAAGAGCAATTACCTTGCAGGTTTGAAGATCTCGTTCCCCCTTCACGCTTTGCAATTTGATTACCTAAACACATTCACCTAGTTTAGTAATCTATTATATTTAAAAAATCACATTTTAATTGGGTTCACAACCCAATCTTCTATTTCCAACCCAAACTGACCCGTTTGGGTTATACTTATATCCAAACACACTCTTTCCACCTAAACTCACCTACTTGAGTTTCATTACCATTTTCTTAATATAAATTTTCATTCAATCTTTATCATTAGGTTAATTTGGTGTTCTTTCAAGTGTCTAACATCATATAAAAACTTAATAATCATTAATTAATCATCCTATCATCATAACCCAAAAATCCCCAATTCTTTCCATATGAACCCTAATTTCTCATAATCAAAATCAAATGGTTCTAGGATGTTATTCACCATTCTTTACCTTTAGTTTAGATAGATTATCAACAATTTAACATCAATTAACCACATGCATCATAAATACCGGATTTCTACAAAACCCATCTATGAACTCATCAAATGTGAACTAATATGGATGATAATCACTTACTTGATGTAAGAAGGATGATGTGTAAGCCAACACCATCTCAATTCAAGCTTCAATTGCAAGATTTAACTTTAACACCCTTTTCTCTCTTTTCCTCTTGAAAGCATCGACACCCAAAACCGACAAAATTCTGAATTTTGACTTCATATTAGTCTAATATGGTAGATTTTCTATATTTTTAATTTCAGTCCCTCAACTTTCATTTCATCCATTTTCATGCCAAAATTAGTTTAAAACTAACATAACCCCAAAATTAACTTGAACTCCACTTGTCTCAACTTATTTCTAAAATATTATTTCCACCATAATATTAAATAGAAATATTTATTTATTTAAAACGAAACCCGGATTTTGGTTCGTGACAGAGGTCGTCGGAGAAGAACCAGTTGTCGTCTCCTCACCTGCTGCAGTTCCCTGGACTCCATTATCGTCTCCAACTTATATATATATATATATATATATATATATATATATATATATATATATACCATTTGAGTCCCTTAGGGTTATTTCTGTCTTTATAAAAAAAATTAATAGAAAATCTAACGACGTTAGCCATTTGGACTCAAACAGATGTAAAAATGAAAAGTCAGGGTTTAGAGCGACGATTTTAAACATAAGAGATTCAACTAGTTAAAATGGTCAAACGTCAGGGACTCAAATAGTAATTAACTCAAAATAAACTCAAATATATATATATATATATATATATATATATATATATATATATATATATATATATATATATATATATATATATATATATATATATATGAGAGGGTTCAATGGGGAACTCTAAAAAAAGAGGGAACTAGGGAACCATTCTCAACCACACATTTCAAACAATTAAAAAACAAGCTAAATGCTAAAACTAGATCGTAAAATCTAAATGCTAAAAGCTAAACCGTAAAATCTAAATGCTAAAAGTTAAACTGTAAAACCTACCTAAACTTTAAAGTTAATTGCTAAATGCTAAAAGGTAAACCGTAAAACCTATACATTAAAGATAAATGGTAAAAGCTAAACCGCAAAGGAAAACACTAAATCTAAACCCTAAAATCTAAACACTAAACGCAAAAAAACTAAAAGCTAAATGCAAAAAACTAAAAGCTAAACTCAAAAAACTAAACCTGAAAACTCAACCTAAACCATAAAAGCTAAACCATGAATAAAACAAAATATTTACATGAATTTGAATCAGACTTAACATAAATTTGAATCAGACATATACACAAAATGAAACTACAGCGCAGTGGTTTTGGCTATAGGTCGCGTGTTCGAGTCCTGTGGGGCTGTGTTTTTTTTTTTTTTTTCACACAGAATGTGTGGCTGATAATTGTTCCCTCTTTTTCTTGGTTCCCTTTCGAACCTTCATATAATATATATATATATCACTACAAGGATTTCACCCTACACCGACGACGCTTATCCAGACGACAAAAGTCGTCGGTATAGATAACCCTATACCGACGACATATCGTTAGGATAGGTCAAACCCTAATTTTGGCTTGTGAGACCCTATACCGATGACATGTCATCGACATAGGGTTGGGTCAGATATGGAGAGAAAACAGCGCGCCCAATATTTCACTCTGAAACCTATCCCGACGACATGTCGTCGTTATAGGTTAATTTCATTTTATTTTATTTTTTTTTTATTTATTAGTGTTTTATGGGTAAAAAAATTTATAATATATATATATATATATATATATATATATATATATATATAACCCTATAACGACGACATGTCGTCGGGATAGGCTTTTTTAAAAGTTGACCGGTAAAAAACCGTATACCGACGATATGTCGTCAATATAGGCAACATATGCCACCGAGCTATTAATCTATCCCGACGACATGTCGTCAGGACAGGTCTTCGCGAGAACATAGCTACCAGACAGCTTTCTGCTTCCTCATTTGCACCAAAACTCCCCCCAAAGTGTCTCACCGACGATTTCAAGGTTTTGGGGCGTTTTTTGGAGTAATTTTCACAAAACTTGCGGGTTTTATGGTGAGTTAACTTCTAGATTTTCAAATTTTAGCAAATGTTCAAATATTTAAGTTTTTTTTGTTAAATTTTTGTTAGGTTTTGAAGGTTTTCAACATTTCTTGGATTTTAAGCTTCTTGAAGGTAATTACTCATTTGGATTACTAATTTGTAATGAAATTTGGTTTAGAAGTATGATTTGTATGTATGTTTGTATGTATTTGTATGTTTGTATGTATGTGTATGTATGTTTTAATGTATGTTTGTATGTATGTGTATGTATTTTGGTTAATTTGTAATTTGTGATGAAATAGTAACAATTTTGGTTAATTAGTAATTCATAATGAAATTTGGGATAAAATTTGGTTTACATGTATGATTTTTATGTTTGTGTGTATTTGTATGTATGTGTATGTATGTGTATGTATGTTTGTATGTATATGTATGTAATTGGGTAATTGGGCATTTATTTATGTATGTATATTTGTATATAATTGTGAATGTATGTTTGTATGTTTGTATGTATGTGTATGTGTAACACCCGGATAGTTCCCAAGTAAAATAAAGGCCAAAAGTGTTAAAAATATAAAGTTCAAGGGTTGAATTACATGATCTCCAAAGTTGAGGTGGGCCTAATCAGGACTTGACGCATGTAGTGCTGACGCAAGCAGGGCGATAGCGGACCGCTATCCCCTTCATATCGGTCCGATATCGGACCAATTTCACCCTATAAATAGCAAGGTTGATTCCAACCATTTGCACACACAAACACTTCCACAAAATCATATTAGAGCTCTGCTAGCTCGACTCCCAAGGTTCTAGTCCGCTCCTGAGAGTCCGGTTTCTCACAATTCGTCCGTAAACTGTCGTAGATAGTGCCGAGGTAAGGTTTCTGAACACCCTGAGGTTCCTTCGTGTAAACCTAAGATAGGGATATTGATTATGATAATGTCGAATATGATTTAGGGTTATGTCGAGGTGTTGATTATTATAGTTGATCAGAAAGGAGATATGCTTAAGGTGAGTTCCTCTGAACTGCGCTCTATAACATGTTTTGTAAATGATTTTGTATATGAGATCCCAATACTATCCGTGGATATACCCTATAATAAGTACTTGTTATGGCCATGATTGGGAGGGACTGAGGGGCAAGATTGATCCTCTTGTTTTAGACTGGTCCATGTGTGGCCAGCAAGCCAGAAGGTCCCGGTATATATATGTTGTAGACTTAGAATCCATGTGAGGTTACTGGGTGATGGATTGGAAAAAGAATGACTGTAAGACCCAGACAGGCATTTCATTCGTGTATCAAGGATACCTGTTGTGAAAATACGATTTTGTTTATGAACTCACCAGCGTTATGCTGATCCAAAATGTTTTCAAATATTTTTTAGCACAGGTGAACCCTAGCTTATAGTTGGCATTCAAAGGGATGTACAGATGTTGGATATAGGGATGACTGAGGGCAGGTCCCTGTGTGACTATAAGTCCTGGGTAGATGGCATGATTCTTCGTGAGCTATAAGTCCAGAGTTTTTATGTTATATTGTACGAGTCAGTCCCTATTGTAAAAACTTTATATTATGAAATAAAGTAATTATGATTTTAAGTCTTCCACTGTGTGTTTTTGGTATCAACGTCACAGTAACTAGAAGGCGACCTTCAACCGGTATGTAGTTATCTGACGAATGGAATGTTCTGCCTAGGAAAAAGCAGTGTACAAATCTCTCCTAGACCTGTCGCCCTTACCTGGGAACATATATGTTGGAGGTACTACTCTGGTTAGATAACTGTCCTATGTTACGGATGTGACAAATTGGTATCAGAGCCGCAGTTTAAAGGATTTAGATGCTAATTGCCACACCCCGCCTCAGGCACCCCCTGGACGTGTGCGAGCCCGATTGGTATAACTTGAACTTTGATTTCAGAGTTTTTATAAATACAGCGGAAGTATTTTTCAAAAGGATCGGTTCAACATTCTTTCAACCTCAAGGGTTGTATTTGTAAATATCAAAACTCAGTTGGAAGACAAAAGTTTTATATTTTCTTTATAAACAAAGGTATTTAAATACCCTTTTCATTTTGATAACAAAACAGAGTTTGAGATCAATTACATTTACAGCCACAGGAAATAGTACTATCCAGGGTTGATCAATCCCCCGGTCCTATCTCCTTTTTCTTTTCTTTCGGATTTCCTTTATACGAGGCCTGAGAATCCTACGTATAAGCTATCCTTTTCACTTTTCTTGGGTCAGATCTTATGTCTGCCTGAATCCCCATTTTCATCATATTTTATTTGTTACCTAAAAAACATTTTGAAAATAAAACGTTAGCGCGAACGCCGGTGAATACGATTATCTTGACAGTAAAATCATTTGACACAAATAAGCATTAGTTCATAATCACAACTTTATGTTCAATCCACAGATTCAGCAGGCCCGTCCTGTTCAATCGCACCACAATATACACTGGAGTCATGTCTTATAACAAGGGACAGGTTTGCCTCTGAAGTAGTTATAAGACAAGCACCGGCCACAATCCGGGAATTTCATCTGAGACCCGTGTATCACTTGCAGGTTTTACGCATACCTATGGACTGAATGCTTTGTTCGTAGAAGAACGTTGAGCATTATTCCCTTAACCTTTATTTGGCCATTTTCGAAAAAGTAAATGTTTGACACAAATTTTGAAAGAGATTAACTATTCACCTTTTGTATAGGATTGAGCCTCTAAGTCGAAAGCTTATAGACTATCTTCTTAACTTGATTTCTCTAATGTATCGACTCTTCTATGAGCGTTTCTTCCTACACCGGCACTATAACGAGCGGGAATCGAACCGGAAGCTTCGGGGATCGTTGGGAGTGAGTTAGATGGACTCTAGAAATGGATTTTGATAGTGAAGATTGATTTTGGTGTGAAGAAAATGAATGAACTCGTCCAACTATTTATAGGGCAATTCCTGAGACCGTGACGGGTGATGACGGTCTGTCACCAGATTAAGGTTCACGAGTCATCAGACACGTGTCACCCTCTGGTCAGTTTGCGGTGTAACGGACCGTTACAGGCATGACGGTCCGTTACAGAGTGATACGTGGCGCACCCGGGTGAATTTGGGGCTGTGACGGACCGTTACCAGTCGTGACGGTCCGTTATAGGGTTTCCACGCGTCAGAATTCATTCATTAGTCATCGGACACGTGGCGTGTTATCAGTGTTCACGTGCCCAGCCCATAACGGACCGTTACCGTCCGTGACGGTCCGTTACCGTTTGATTTTGATGTTTTCTACTTTTTGGTCCTTGTACTTTCATACATTTATACTTATAGTTCTTGTGGTTTGTATCTTTCTTAAATCTCGGACAATTTTGAGGGCAGGTGTTACATCCTCCCCACCTTGTTTTGATCTCGTCCTTGAGATTACTTTAACAAGTGAGGGTATTTCTTTTTCATTTCAGACTCCAGTTCTCACGTGTACTCAGGTCCACGTCTGGAGTTCCATTTTACTTTCTCAATCATCAGTTTTTTTCTTTTCAATCACTTTTCTTGCATGTCCTCGATTTACAAAGGTTATTCTACAAATCTTAATTTGTCATCTACCTCTATATCTTGTAGTGGCATTACCAGAGTTTCATCTTCCAAACACTTGTGCAGATTTGACACATGGAATACATCGTGTACCCCATTCATTTCTTTTTGTAATTCGAGTTGATAGGCCACAGGCCCAACTCTTTTCAAGATTTTGAATGGTCCTAGGAATCAAGGACTTATTTTTCCTATCTTTCCAAATCTTACAACGCCTTTCCATGGTGAAACTTTCAACAGAACGTTATCACCGACGTTGAATTCTAATGGCTTTCGTCTCTTATCAGTATAACTCTTTTGATGATCACGAGCCGCTTTCAATCTACCTTATTGTTTTTAGGACTATTCAGGTCCGGATAACTGATTTTCTCCTATTTCAGACCAACATATCGGAGTTTGACATTTACGACCGTATAAGGCTTTAAAAGGAGCGGTCTGTATACTCGTATGATAGCTATTATCGTAGGAGAATTCCATTAGAGGTAAATGGTCATCCCAGCTTCCTCCAAGATCAATAACATAAGATCTTAACATGTCTTCAAGAGTTTGAATGGTTCTTTCGCTCTGCCCATCCGGTTGAGGATGGTAGGCAGTGCTATGATTCAATTTTGTACCTAGAGCTTTTTGAATACTTTGCTAGAGTCGAGAATTAAATCTATTATCTCTATCTGACACGATAGATAGTGGCACACCATGTAATGATACAATTTCCTTAACGTATAACTGTGCCAACTTATCCATGCTGAACATTTCTTTCATGGGAAGAACATGAGCAGATTTAGTAAGTCTGTCAATAATAACCCAGATTGTATCATTCCCACGACTGGTTCGGGGAAGTTTAGTAATGAAATCCATGGTTATCATTTCTCATTTCCATATAGGAATTTCAAGTTGTTGTAATAAGCCAGAAGGCTTTTGGTGTTCAGCTTTTACTTAGGAACACGTTAAACACTTTGCAACATAGATTGCGATATGCTTCTTCATTCCTATCCACTAATAATTGGCTTTTAGGTTTTTGTACATTTTATCGCTTCCAGGATGCATGGTGTACTTAGATTTGTGGGCTTCTTCAAGAATTTCTTCACGTACGTTTCCATAGATAGGAACTCAATTTCTCTTATTCATTCTAAGAATTTCATCATTACCCTTGACCAATTGGTCAGTCATTCCTCCCAATCCTTCCTTCTCAAGTTTGGTTCTTGCAAAGCAAGTTTCTAAGATTCCTTAATACGAGTGATAAGATCGATTTGGAGATCGTGTCTTAAAGCACGAACTCGTTTAGGTTTCTCATGTTCTTTTCTACTTAAGGCGTCGGCTACAACATTAGCTTTTCCTTCATGATAACAGATTTCGCAGTCGTAATCATTTAGGACTTCCATCCAACGTCTTTGCCTCATATTCAGTTCTTTTTGACTAAATATATACTTTAGCTTTTATGATCAGTGAATACGGTGAATTTGACTCCAAATAGATAGTGCCTCCATAATTTCAATGTGAAGATTATGGCGCCTAGTTCTAAATCATGAGTTGTATAATTCTTTTCATGTATTTTCAATTGACGGGAAGCATAAGCAATAACTTTTCTTCCTTGCATTAACACACAACCAAAGCCAGTGTGTGAAGCATCACAGTATATTAAAAAACCTTAATTTCCATCTGGCAAGGCCAGTATGGGTGCTTGTGTCAGTTTCTGTTTCAGAGTTTCAAAAGCTTCAGATTGTTTAGGAACCCAGTCATACTTAACTAACTTGAGAGTCAGATAAGTTAATGGTACAGCGATTCGGGAGAAATCTTGGATAAATCTCCGATAGTAACCAGCTAATCCGAGGAAACTACGGACTTCTGTTGGAGACTTCGGGATTTCCCATTTAGATATAGCCTCAATTTTAATAGGGTCAACTTAGATGCCATCAGCGTTAATGACATGTCCAAGGAATTGAACTTCTGATAACCAGAACTCGCATTTTCAGAATTTAGTGTAAAGCTTTTCGTTTCTTAAGTGTTCAAACAAGATTTTCAAATGATTAGCATGATGTTCCTTACTCTTTGAATAGATAAGGATATGGTCAATAAATACTATAATGAATTTGTTCAAGTAAGGTTTGCAAACCCGATTCATCATATCCATGAAAGTTGCTCGTGCATTAGTAAGTCCAAACGGCATTACCGTGAACTCATAATGACCATATCGAGTTCTGGAGACAGTTTTGGGAATATCTTCTACCTGTATTTTTAATTGATGATAGCCAGAACGAAGATCAATCTTGGAAAAGCATCATCAAAGAGATCATCGATTCTGGGGAATGGGTAACGGTTCTTAATCGTGACTTTATTCAGCTCACGATAATCAATGCACATGCGCATTGAACCGTCTTTCTTCTTAACGAACAAGATCGGAGCTCCCCAAGGCGACGAGTTTGGTCTTATGAATCCTTTTTTGAGTAATTCATCCAACTGTTTCTTTAATTTTGTCATTTCAGTTGGAGCTAATATGTTCGGGGCTTTGGCAATTGGTGCCATACCAGGTACTAGATTAATTCTGAATTCCGCTTCTCTCTCAGGTGGAATTCCAGGCAGTTCATCGAGAAAAACATTAGGAAATTTAGCCACAACCGGTACATCTTCAATCTTCTTTTTAGTGTCGGTAGTTACAGATACGAGGTATGCTAAGCACCCTTTGTGTAAATATTTTGTGCCTTTCAACATGGAAATTATTCCAACAGAGTTGGATAATTTATCACCATTTATAGTCCGGATATTGCCTTTTGGTGAACGAAGTTCTATGGCTTTCTTATCACACAGGATACGGGCTTGGTTAGAGGCTAACCAGTCTATTCCTAAGACAATGTCAAAACCTCCCAAAGTCATTGGCAACGGTTGTGAAGGAATAACATGTCCTGATAGTGTGATATTACAATCGTTCAAGATTTCATAGATTTGGACTAGGTCACCATTTGCAGTCTCTACCACATATTTCTTGTCTAATTTAGCTAGAGTTTTATTTAACAGTCTATAGAATCTATTATCTATAAAACTTTGGTTTGCACCAGAGTCAAATAAAACTCGAGCATAAATATCATTGACAAGACATGTGACACCGGGCATACCTGCTGCTTCATGAGTTTTGAGAATGAATACTCGCGCATTCTTCTTTACTCCATCTGCAGGTTTGGGACATGTCCCATTGGGTTTCTTCAATTTGGGACAATAGATTTTGATGTGGCCAGCCTCACCACATTCAAAGTAAGAAATTTGCTTCTTCTTGAAACAATCCTTTCTTTTGTGACCGGACATCTTGCGGAATTTGCAAAAAAGTCGAGCACGACATTGTCCTAAGTGCCTCTTTCTGCACTTGGGACATTCCGGAATGGAAGAGTTGTTGTTTCGGGGAGTAAAATTGGATTTCTTTGATCCACTTAGGCCTTGCCCAGATTCCTTCTTCTTCTTTCCCTCCTCCTGGTTTCTAATCAGGCTACTGGTTAATGATGCTCCCAAATCCATGGCATCATCCAGATTTTTACAATTTGCGACTTTGACCATGTCACGGATTTCACCAATCAAACCCCAAATATAACACTTTATCAGGTTTGACTCGGGGGTAGCAAGATGTGGAAATATTCTACCATATTCAAGAAGTTTGGTGGAATACTCCTGATGATTTGTTCCTATCATCTTAAGACTTAAGAATTTTCCTTCTATTTGTTCCCTCTCATTCCGAGGAATGTATTTCTTCTCTACTCGGGTTTTGAAAGCATTCCAGTCTATTGCATAGGCTGCTTCTCTTCCTTTGGCCGCAACAATGTTGTTCCACCATTCTAACGCTTGATCCTTAAATAAATTGGAAGCATCAAGAACCTTTTCTTCTGTACATTTGCTGATAGCCAGCACAGATTCAGTTTTCTCTATCCACCTCAATGTGGCAATTCCTCCTTCTCTTCCAGAGAAGTTATATGGCTTACAGTCTTGAAACATCTTGTAGGTACATCCAACCATCTTCTTCTTTTCTATATGGTTATAATTATTACCTACTCCTTCATCTTCTAATGAGTTATGGTAATATTCTTCTCTTTCTGGTTTCTTGGTCTTATGAGTAGTAGAACCTTCGGATTTCAGAGTAACTGGTTAGGACTGAGTGATAGTTCGGGTATGCTGGGTTAAAGGTTGAGAATTGACAGATTTTTGATTTATTGGCTGAACAGATAGCCTATCGGCTTGTCTTTTTTCCAACTCAGTAAAGATCATTGGAAGAGAATCTTTGATTCCTTCCGTGATCATTTTCTGGAGATCCATACGAGAATTAGGATTTTCAGCAGCGTTTTCAATGCTACTTGTTTCCTTTTTCCTCTCGTGTTTTGAGAAGGTCCGGTATTTTTCGACATTCTATAGAAGAAATAGGATTGGAATAAAAACAAAACCTTTTTATTAATAAGAATATATTACAATACATATAGAAATCATTGTTCCTAAAAATTTCTAAAATTCTTTTCTTCAAGAGCTTGCATTAGCAAAGCGTTCCGAGCTTCAACTTCAACTTTCTCTCGTTCAAATTCTGCTATTCTGCTAAGCAATTTTTGTTCCCTTTTACTTCCCGATGCATTCTCATTTATATGAGATGCAGGGATAGGAATCGTCTCATAATACGGAATGTAAGGTTTATTAGAGTCAGCACGTTCTTCTTTTTCAAGATTATTCTCATAAGGTATATCGGCATATCCCTCATGAAAATTTCGTGAATATATAGGAGTGATATTATAGCTTCTTGCGGTAGGAGCAGAATGAAAACTTATAGAAGGATTATATGGAACACTAGGGTTTCCTATTTCTCCGAGGCTTCTGAAAGTTAAACTTTCAGTTTCCTCATTATTTTCTATAGTTGTTTCATTTATTTTTCATTCATGATAATTAGCTGGAGCAAATTTATGAATAAAGCTAGGACCCTTGCCTTTTTCGGCCATTCTGTAAAATAAACAAAACGATATTTTATTAATATATTACAAAATACAACAAAAACGAGTTTAATCTTTCATAAGTTCTTTTCCAAGAGTCATCAAGTCTTCTTCATATTCGTATACTTGTTGTCCATAAAATTTGGTTCTTGCTTTGTCCATTATATTCTTTCTTGTTACTTCGTCCGTTTGGCGCAACGAACGGTCTAAACATTCGATAGGAGAAGAAGGCATACTTTCCGCATAACCATATTTAGGTGGGGGCTTACAGAGTCCCACCATAATATCATTATAAGAATTTTGGTATTCTGGAGGAGATTGGAAATACTCTTTGAATGGGCCATCATATGGAGGTTCAGGAAACATATAAGGATCATACAAGACTGGGGATCCAGAGTTGTAAGATTGATAGTCAGAACTATTTGAAAGAGGGTTATTAAAAGGATAATCTTCCGGATTTTCAGAAGCAGGTTCATATTGATGGGATTCCTCAGATGGATCCTCTTCTGTTGATATATTCTATTGAATATAACTTGATTCAGCCTCGTTGATTCCTTGCAGCTGTTGGACATTTGTATTCCAGTTGCTGAAGTTAGAACCAGCCTCCATCCATTGACTAGAAGAGTTAAAAGATTTAGGGTGGTATTTGGGGAGTTGTTATTAAGGAGAATGGCAAATGGATCGTCGTTATAGTAAGGCGAAGAAATAGGGTTTATTTGAGATCCTAAGGGATGATAATCAGGTGACTCTTGTTTGATTGGACGATTGGGGTTATAATAAACAGGTATAGAATTATCTCCAGACATCTGCAGTTTTAAAATATTAGTACTTATCTTATTTTGGTCAAGACTTAGATACTAAGGCCAGTATCCTTGTCTTAACTAAAGTTCTACAAGGATGGTTATCTTTCCAGAGTAGTACATCCAACAGATATGTTCCCAGGTAAAAGCGACGGGTCTAGGAGATATTTACACACCGCTCTTTCCTTAGACAGAACACTTCCATTTGGAAGATAACTACATATCGGTCAGAAGGTTACCTTGTTTTATTATCTTAAAAGCATTAGATAAACTTATGGTTAAAGCGTAGATACTAGATCCAATTATCTAATTCGCTAAAACTTGTGGTTCTGATACCAACATGTCACACCCCGCCTCAGGCACCCCCTAGACATGTGTTAGCCCGATTGGTATCACTTGAACTTTGATTTCAGAGTTTTTATAAATACAGCGAAAGTCTTTTTCAAAAGGATCGGTTCAACATTCTTTCAACCTCAAGGGTTGTATTTGTAAGTATCAAAACTCAGTTGGAAGACAAAAGTTTTATATTTACTTTATAAACACAGGGATTTAAATACCCTTTTCATTTTGATTACAAAACAGAGTTTGTGATCAAATACATTTACAGCCACCGGAAATAGTACTATCCAGGGTTGATCAATCCCCCGGTCCTATCTCCTTTTTCTTTTCTTTAGGATTTCCTTTATACGAGGCCTGAGAATCGTACGTATAAGTTACCGTTTTCACTTTTCTTTGGTCAGATCTTATGTCTGCCTGAATCCCCATTTTCATCATATTTTATTTGTTACCTGAAAAACATTTTGAAAATAAAACGACAGCGCGAACATCGGTGAATACGATTATCTTGACAGTAAAATCATTTGGTACAAACAAGCATTGGTTCATAATCACAAATTTATGTTCAATCCACACATTCAGCAGGCCCGTCCTGTTCTATCGCACCACAGTATACACTGGAGTCATGTCTTATAACAAGGGACATGTTTACCTCTCAAGTTGTTATAAGACAAGCACCAGCCGCAATCCAAGAATTTCACCTGAGACCCGTGTATCCCTTGCAAGTTTTACTCATACCAATGGCCTGAATTCTTTTTTCGTAGAAAAACGTTGAGCATTATTCCCTTAACCTTTATTTGGCCATTTTTGTAAAAGTAAATGTTTGACACAAGTTTTGAAAGGGATAAAGTATTCACCTTTTGTATATGAATGAGCCTCTAAGTCGAAAGCTTATAGACTATCTTCTTAACTTGATTTCTCTAGCGTATTGACTCTTCTATGAGCGTTTCTTCCTACACCGGCACTATAACAAGAGGGAATCGAACCGTAAGCTTCGGGGATCATCAGGAGTGAGTTAGATGGTCTCTAGAAATGGATTTTGAGAGTGAAGACCGATTTTGGTGTGAAGAAAATGAATGAACTCGTCCAACTATTTATAGGGAAATTCCTGAGACCGTTACGGGTGGTGACGGTCTGTCACCAGATTAGGGTTCGTGAGTCATCAGACACGTGTCACCCTCTGATCAGTTTGTGGTGTGACGGACCGTTACCAGACGTGACGGTCCGTTACGGAGTGATACGTGGTGCACTCGGGTGAATTTAGGGTCGTGACGAACCGTTACCAGTCGTGACGGTCCGTTATAGGGTTTCCACACGTCAGAATTCATTCATTAGTCATCGGACACGTGGCGTGTTATCAGTGTTTGTGTGCCCAGCCCGTAACGGACCGTTACCGTCCGTGACGGTCCGTTACCGTTTGATTTTGATGTTTTCTACTTTTTGGTCCTTGTACTTTCATACATTTATACTTATAATCCTTGTGGTTTGTGTCCTTCTTAAATCTCGGACAATTTTGAGGGCGGGTGTTACACTAATAAGAAAGATTAGTATCTAGACTTAAACTAAAAGCTCTGAGAATAGCTGGAATGCCATAGGATGTAGTTTAAGGTGTTGGTAATCATTATGAATATAACAGTGATATCAAGGGAACAGATAATTAATTACATTCTTGGCTAAATGTCTTTAATTTCTGATTTTTTGAATCATAACCAATTATATGAATTCTGATGCCATACATATGTATGTATAGGTAACAATGGTTGGACGAGGAAGAGGAGGAGGTAGGGGAACAGGTCAAACCCCGGTTACTAGGAACCGTAGACAGACTGAAAATAACACTGATACTAACGATCATCACGAAACAAATGAGAACGACAATAATACCAGTGCTCATGTTGAGGAGGTGGTTATGACTGAAACCCATTTCCAAGATACTGTGGCTAGTGAAGTAACAAAGGCTTTACGAACCACACTACCCGGATTGTTAGATGAAGTTTTTTTCAAGGAGAATGGGTAATGGAACTACTGGAGGAGGAATCAACAACACCGGAGGAGCAAATGGGAACGCCAATACTAGCTTAGTAACAAGAACTGAAAATCATGAAGGATGCAACTACAAATCCTTCAGGGGCTGCAAACCCAAGCCGTTTGACGGAAAGAAAGGAACCATTGATACTAAATAATGGATCACAAAGATGGAAGTTGTTATCAAGCTTAGTGAGTGCAGGAGTAATCAGGCAGTCAAGTTTACTGCCAACTCTTTAGAAACCACAGCATTAGATTGGTGGGAGTCCGTGAAACAAGCCAGAGGGGAGCAGGTGGACAATGAAATGGAACGAGTTTAAGGAACTAGTTCTGCAGTGTTTCTATCCTCATAATGAACTTGAGAAGATTTAGGAAGAGTTTCAGCATCTGGAGGCCGGAACAATGACGCATCAGGAGTATGCGACAAAATTTGATGAGATGTCAAATGTGGTACCACATCTGGTGACACCCGAATCCTGAAGAATCAAACACTTCATTAGGGGGTTACCACTGAAGGTATGAACCCTAATGAGAACATCGGCACCTCAAACAATGAATGCGGCTCTGTCGTTAAGTGCCATGATTTATGATGATGTGGCAGCACATGAAGCCAAGGATAAGGCTGAGAAAGTAGTTGAGATAAAACCTGTAGAAACAAAGAGGAAAAGTGAGGAAGTGATGTATCGATTTAAACCGAGGAATTTCAAGTTCCCTAGGAGAGAGAGAAATAATTCGGTGTGAAATTCTTAGGAAATTAGATGCAATAGATGCCAGAAGCTGGGGCATACTACAATATATTGCCTGTCTCTTAAATGTTACAATTGTAATGAGATGGGACATATTTTGAGAAATTGTACCGAACCCGTACAACAAAAGCTCGAAGGAGGGGCAAAAGGTCGGGTGTTTGTAATAGGTGAAGGAAAGAGGAACAACAATGCTAAAGTGGTAGCTGGTACGTTCCTAGTTAACGATATTTATGCTAAAATCCTATTTGATACATGAGCAAATAGAAGTTTTGTTTCAAATGCCTTTAGTTTTCATTTAGGCATGAAACCAACCCCACTTGAGCGTGCTTATATAGTTGAGAGGCAAGTGGAGATCAGATTAGGATTACTGAATCGTATGCGAATTGCAAAATGACTCTGGGCAATGAAAATTCAGTGATTAAATTAATGCCAATGAGTATGAGCAAGTACGATGTTATCGTTGGAATGGATTGGTTGAACCAATGCCATGCTCAGATCGATTGTGATCAACGGACTGTTAGGATTTGTAGGCCTAACGGAGAATCTATGTTGATACAATGTGATAGCGATGAGAACAAGATTGAAACGATTTCCATAACTAAGGCTAAGAAATGTATGAATACAGGATGTAGTGTATTCATAGTTTATACTTTAGATTCCAAACCTGAATGGCAAATTGCAAACATTCATGTAGTATGCGATCACCCGGATGTATTTCCGGAAGAATTACCCGGTCTACCACCGGATAGACAAATCGAATTCCGAATCAAACTTATTCCCGGAGCTAAACCCATCGCTAGAGCACCGTATCGTCTAGCACCATCTGAATTGAAAGAGTTGATGAAGTAGGTTCAAGAATTATTGGACAGAGGTTTCATATGTCCAAGTACTTCGCCTTGGGGAGCACCGGTCTTGTTTGTGAAGAAGAAGGACAGAAGCATACGGATGTGCATAGATTATCGAGAATTGAACAAGCTCACTGTGAAGAACAAATATCCATTGCCAAGAATAGATGATTTGTTCGATCAGTTGCAAGGAGCTAAATACTTCTCGAAAATCGATCTTAGATCTGGATATCACCAGTTGAAGGTACATGAAGAATATATACCTAAGACTGCCTTTAGAACCCGATATGGACACTACAAATTTTTTGTTATGTCATTTGGTCTAACGAATGCTCCCTCCGCATTTATGGACCTAATGAACCGAGTCTGTAAACCATTTCTTGATAAATTCATTATAGTGTTCATAGATGATATCCTTATCTACTCCCGAACTCAAGAACAACATGCCAAACATCTTCAAATAATCCTGGAAACTCTTAGAAAAGAGAAGTTATACGCTAAATTGTCCAAATGCGAATTTTGGAAACAAGAGGTACAATTCCTAGGACATGTTATAAATCATAAGGGAATCCAAGTAGATCCAGCCAAGATTGAAGCCATTATGAAGTGGGAGACTCCAAAGACACCGACTGAGGTGCGAAGCTTTCTTGGTCTAGCCATATACTACCGAAGGTTTATACAGGACTTCTCCAAAATTGCTACCCCACTAACTACCCTAACTCAGAAAGCTGTGAAGTTTAAATGTAGTCAAAAGCAAGAGGAAGCATTCAAAACCCTTAAACAGAAACTTAGCTCTGCGCCAATCTTAGCATTACCTGAAGGGAATGATGACTTTGTCATCTATTATGATGCTTCCCGTATTGGTCTAGGTTGCGTATTGATGCAGTGAGAAAAGGTGATAGCCTATACATCACGACAACTTAAATTTCATGAAAAGAACTATATCACACATGATCTTTAACTTGGTGCCATAGTGTTTGCTCTAAATATTTGGAGACACAATCTGTATGGTACTAAGTGTGTGATATATACAGACCATAAAAGTCTCCAGCATATATTCAATCAAAAGGAATTGAATATGAGGCAGAGAAAATGGATGGAACACATTAATGACTATGATTATGAGATTAAATACCATCCCGGGAAAGCTAATGTTGTAGCAGATGCATTAATTAGGAAGGAAAAAATTAAGCCTATCAAGATAAGAGCCTTAAGATTAGAAGTCAAGATAGACTGGATGGATCAGATCAAAGAAATTCAAACTCAAGCACTACAAGAGGATAACATCAAAAAGGAGCGCATGGTTGGTAAGAAGAAATTACTAACTAAAGGCGATGATGGAATTCTAAAATTTGGAAATAGAATTTGGATTCCTAGACTCAGGGAAATTCAAACAAAGGTGATGGATGAAGCTCACAAATCCAAATATTTGATACATCCTGGAGCTGATAAAATGTACAAGGGATTAAAGACTCGTTATTGGTGGCCGAATATGAAGAGATCCATAGCTCAATATATAGAAAAATGTTTAACTTGACTTTAAGTCAAGATCGAACATCAGAAACCCGCAGGTCAACTGCAACAGTTGGAGATACCTGTGTGGAAATGGGATAGGATAACTATGGATTTTGTCACAAAACTGCCGAGAACCCAGAAAGGGCATGATGCTATTTGGGTTGTGGTTGATAGACTAACCAAATTGGCACACTTTATTCCTATCAGTGAAAACTATTCCATGGATAAGTTAGCCCGACTTTACATCAATGAAATTGTAATCGTTAACTTATTCAGCTCTCAATAGTTTATGCACATCCGCATGCTCCCGCCATTCTTCTTAACAAACAAGACCGGTGCACCCCAATGCGAGATGCTTGGTCTTATAAACCCCTTATCCAACAAATCCTGAAGTTGCTCCATCAGTTCCTTCATTTCCGTCGGTGCTAAACGATATGGTGCTTTAGCAACCGGTTGAGCTCCAGGTAGTAAATCGATCTGGAACTCAATCTCCCGCTCTGGTGGAACTCCCATCATATCGTCAGGAAAAATGTCAGGGAAATCTTGTACCATCAACACCTCTGACAGCTCCACACTCTTTGTGTCGGTATTAGTGACATAGGCTAGGTATGCCTCGCACCCACGCCTCAAAGATTTCTCTGCTTTCATCATTGAAATGTTTTTCGGTAGAGAGCTTATCCTGTCACCGTACACCGTCACTACCGTCCCCTCCAAAGATGTCAACCGTATCATCTTCTTTCGACAAACAATATATGCATCGAACGCGGCTAACCAGTCCATCCCTAACACTATGTCAAAACCTCCCAAGGTGATATGGAATAGTCTAGCAGGGAACCTATGACCCTCTAGATCAATATAACAATAGTCCAACACCTCAATTACTCTGGTGGGTAAGCCCACCGCAGTCTCAACACTGAACGGCTTCTCAACCATCCTAGCCGTTCTACACATGTTCTTACAAAAAGATGGGGCCACAAAACTCTTGCTAGCCCCAAAATCAAATAACACATAATCAGGTACATCATTAACAAGAAAAGTACATGAGACAACATCCGGGTCGGTCTTAGCTTCTGCAACAGTCATAATAAAGGCTCTAACCTTCGCTTTGGGTTTCTCTTCTTCCTTTTTTGTTGGAGTCGTCCCCTTGTTTGACCCTGCATTCTGGCCTGCTTTGCAATCCCTAGAAAGATGGCATATTCCCCCACACTGATAACATTTAGGGTCACATGGGCAATCTTTAGAAAAATGGCCCGACTTGCCATATCGATAACACAGCACAGAATCAGCCCTACACTCGCCCGAGTGCAACTTTCCACACTTTCAACATGTATCTGAACCCTCAGTCTTCACCTTTTTACCAAACGGGATCTTCTGGTCCTTACCAAACCTCTTACTCGGCACAGTCCACTTTCTTTCATCTGGTTTAGTCTCTTGCGCTTCCGTTCCCATGACATCATCATACAATGTCCCACTCAACTCAACTACCTCGTCAAAGCTCGGTGGCTGCTGAGCTTTCACCAAGTGCCTAACTCGATCCGGTAGACCAGCTATGTAAAGCTTCATCCACCTTTCATCATTGGCACCAGATGTGCCATCTCGATAAACTTCGAAGTATACTCGCGGTGTGTCAGCTTGCCCGCTTTGAGAGTCAAGAACTCCCGCTCTACCCTCTCCAGTTCCCCTAGAGCACAGAACTTTTTCCTCACCAACCCTTTCAAATCCTCCCAAGTCATAGCTTCAAGCTCCTGAACAGTCTTCCTTTCCTTCACTGACTTCCACCACTGCAGAGCCTCAGCATAGAATGAATGTGAAACAAACTTCACGATCTGATTCGGCCTACATTCACTAATTGAGATGGTAGATTCCATCTCAGTGAGCCAGTGATATGTAGACACCGCATCCTTGCGACCATCGAACTTAGGCGGACCACACTTCCTAAAGTGTCCATAGCTGCAAATTCCACCACCAGGACTCTCTTTTCTTCTTTTCGACATCCTCCAGGACTCTTTTCTAGCTCCTCAAAAGCCTCCTTCACAATGTCGGGTAGATACTCATGGATCATACCCACCACTTCCTTCTTAACAGCGTCACGAACCGTTGGTTCAAACTTGAACTCCTCAATATGCTTAGTATGCACAGATGGTTCAGTGTGCACAGACGGTTCGGTATGAACCGACACCTCATCCTGATTAGCGTTATCGCCACGAACACTCTTGCGACCCTTCCTTGCATTGGAAACATTAGTAACATGCTTCTTCGGTGCCATTATCTTACAGAAACAAAACCAAACAAAGCAATTTCAGGTACAATTTAAAACATTACGAGCGGTGCAATTAGTTAATGACGGTGGCCAATCGCCATTACCTTTTCGCCTTGTTTTTCAGGTTTTAAACCTTCCCTGTACGGTATCTTTGGCATAACGCCCCTGTCTTAGCCTACTAACACGACACACACACACAAACTCATACCTGGCGCACCTGGCTTTTGGTTACCCGTGATGACATTCCCACTCATTGGTCCCATTCTCAGTCTAAGTCTAGGCATCGAGGATGCCCAGATCACTTAAACCACCGCTCTGATACCAACTTGTAAGGCCCCAAACCCGGGAACCCTACTTGTTGGCACAATCACAAGCTAAGTAGTCTTAAACATTAAATAATAACATAACATGCAGCGGAAACATCAATGTTAACCCATAGTCGACGTACCAACGTCAAAACACAAACAATAGTCAAGTACTAAATTCAATCAAACACTTAAAAACGGGAATGTCATAGTCATCACATGCTAGGTAACCATTCGCCATCCAAGAGCCGCCAGTTCATTCCTTTTCTTTACCTGAAATACAAGTTAAAAAGTCAGCTGCGTTGAGTGAGTTCTATAGTGAGTTATTAGGGATGGTTAATCCCTATAACCGTTATCAAAATGGTTTGTCACAAAAAGGTTTACCACGTTTCCCGATAAATAGTTTATCTCAAAATAATTGGTTAATAACAATGACACACCAATTTATCCCGTTTACTATATTAGTGGACACAAACAAACACAATTTTCCCGCCTGACTGTCGTCAGACACAATAACCCGTTTGACTACGTCAAACACAATATCAAGCTTTCGCTTTGATCTCCCCCCACGTCCGCTAGTAACGTGACACATAAAATATCACACACATGCAAGCATAACGATTATTAAAATACTTATTTCGTTACAAAACGTCATCTATGCATTGCGTCTAATAAATCATTTACGTCACATGTAATTCATGCCCAAAAATATAAAACATTTAAAAACTGGGCGATAGAAACTCACCTTTACGCAACACACCCCGTTCACTAGAACTCTTTAACTTCCTGAGCATGTCTTTCGACCTCGCACCTATAATACACACTACATACGAGTTAATGCATGACTCGACGTTTAAACATTCACTCGCTCGAGTAACATGCCGTCATGCATGGCCACCCGCTCTCGCATGTTGCCATGCATGACTCCCATACTCTACGTGAAATTTGTCGGGTGTCACACAATCGATCACAAAAATGATCTAAACGTAAGAGTTTCTTGTTTATACCTTTGTATCGGAGAACTCATGCGAATCGAACTCCCAACGAACTTGTCTTCCTCGAAACTCAACCCTTGTGCAAACTCTAGAATCACAACACGTTCATACCATTGATTCGAGGATTAAAGTTCGAAATGGAGGATTAGAGATTACGAACTTACCTTAATCCGACCTCGAATCGCGACAATGGCTTGACACCCTCTCTTCCCTTCCCCTTTCTCCTTACGGCCGTAAACAACAAGAATAGGGTCCCCCACATCTTGCCGTCGCATATAGGGCACCCCCTTGTGGGTCGGGTTTGGCCCACACACGTATATGGTCCCTCGTGTTTGCTCTTTTTACGTATTTAGAACGTAAATCGTCATAATATCGATAATTACCCGTTAGCCCTTTACATTTAACTACATATATAAAAACCCTATTTTTATACAAAAAACCGGGATTTTACAGTGGCCATATACGACGTGTTGGTCGTGTGGAGAGAAATCCCACACCCGGTGTGTTTAGTACCCCCCCCCCCCTCTCCACAATCACACTTGCAAGAAATGGATGAGCGAATGACCCAACTCCAACAATAAGTGCAAGAACAACAACAATGAGAAGAACAACATCAACAAGAACGAAAGCATCAATCACATCAAATGACGATCCAGGCGCAACAAATGCTTGAAATGCAACGCCAAATGGAAGAAATGCGTCGTCTATGGGAACGTCGATCAAGCAGTGATGATAATTAGCCGGGAGTTGTTGTCTTTGTTGTTGTGAACAATTTGGATGTTTGTTTTGAACAATTTGAATGTTTGGTTTGAATTGTTTGGATGATTGTGAACAACTTTAGGATTCAGATATTAATTTTCATGTTTCGAACCGTTTGTATGATATTTGTGTGTTTTGAATGGTTTAGATGTTTGTATTTCCATGTTTATGTTATTATATATTTCTGAAAAAATTTGCAAAATTAAAAAAATATAAAAAAACAAAAAAAGGCTTATCCCGACGACATGTCTTCGTTATAGGTCAATTTTCAAAAATTAGGGTTTAGGCCTATACCGACGACATGTCGTCGGTATAGGTCATATTAAAAAATTATTAAAAAAAACATAAAAAGCCCTATACCGACGACATGTCGTCTGGATAGGTGTCAAACCTATACCGACGACATGTCGTCCCTATAGATTTTAATTTTAATTTTTTTTAATGAACACTTTCTCGACGACAAGCCATCGGCATAGCCTCCCCTCTATCGACGACACCTAAATCGACGACTTTTTTGACCTATTGGTATGAAGCAATCCCGACGAAACCTATCGTATAGGTCAAATCACCCTATCCCGACGGCATGTCGTTGGGAAAAGGTGAGTAATTTTCATCCCCATAGGGTGTTACTGTTGTGGTGTATATATATATAACTAAAAAAAATATTGTAGTTACCGACCATGGATTTTAATCTTTATAAATATTTTGTGTTTCTCTTATAGCTTATAAAATATGATTTTTTTTAAGTTCTAAATGTACCTTTGCAACGTATTTCTTAGACAACGTTTCTAATTTTTATCGTAAAACGAAATAAAAAACGTCGCGAAGCGGAAGCTTTAAAAACATTTTCAATTAAAAAAAATATAAAATCCAGAGGGTTAAGCATTGTTTATTATATTTAGAGTTATATTATATTCCGAAGACAAGTTTAAGTAACATTAGGGTCTGTCATTGGGGTTGGTGGCCTAGTGGTAAAGGAAAATCATCTAAGAACACCAACAACCATTAGTTTAGCTTAGTGGCAAAGGTATATACCCAAGACTTCATTAAAATGAGGAGGTCTTGGGTTCAAGTCCCATTTGTGACAAAAAAAAAAGGGTCCAGGTTGGGTCAGGTGGTTTTCTCACCTATAGTGGGTTTCCTCCTGAGGGAGGTGGAGATGATCGGGTGGGTCAATGGCCCGTCAGTGATCCAAATTACAGTTCAAAAAAATCTGAGAACACCAAAGCTTGAGGGGGTCATAGGTTCAAGTTTCACTCCTAAAAAATAAAGAAATTTGTCTTCCAAAAAAAAGTAACATTAGGGTCTTAGTCCAATTGCTCTCCTTATACTAATACTACATCTAACCACAGTTTAGGGGTTCAAACTCTGCATAGGCGGTTTTTAATGTTTTTTTATTTATTTTGGCTTTGAAATGATGTTTTATTATTATTGTTATTATTATTATTTTTATTATTATTTTTTATGTTTTTTTATTGATCTTGGCTATAATATATTATTATTATTTTTTAATTATTATTATTATTACTCTACTATTATTATTACTATTATTTCATTTTTTTCATATTGAGGCGATCACCATACAAAAAAAAAATGAAAGTCTCTACTACCTTTCATAACTCTATTGAATGATACATTTAACACTCATTTTCATAATAATATATATAGTTATAATCAAAGTAAAACACATGTTGATAACTTTTTAGCCATGCTACAACTTTATTTTTTAATTGCATGTGTGACATCTTTTGCATAACTTTTTAAGAGTATTTCATAGATTTTTTTTAGGATAAATACAAAACAAACTATACTCTGTAGGATTGAACCCCAAACCTTAATTGTAGGATACATCACTTAACTATCAAATAATTAAACTTAATAATATTTAAACAATTTTTTATTTTATAATAAACTATATGGTTATGTCCGCGCTTCGCGGAGGGTGTCAGATCCATTGTTAACGAAAGTTAAATGAAAACATAGGCGTAACGGTAAAAATAATATTAATAAAAGAGAAACATAAAACTAAATAATAAAAAGTCAAAAAAACTAAACAAAAAAATTACCGGTTTGGGTCGTCAAAAACCATAAAAGCGAATACCAATGCGAGTTTCGATAATACCAATACCGATAATGATGTTGTTCGCTCATAATATGTTGGGCTCATCACGGTACCACAACGGTAACGACACTCACCATATGCAACGATATAAAAAAAACTCGATTTTGAATACAACTCCGTTTAAAAAAAATTATATCGGAATGTTGACAAAAAAACTAAAAACAGTCGCACCCTCCGTATTCTGAAAAAAGTTAACGAACGAAAGTTATTAAAGAAAAACAAAATTAATAAAAAATGAAACGGGCTAAAAGCGTATATTATATATAGTATAAGGGTAGAAAATAAAAATGTAAAAAAAAATTAACGTGACAAAATGTTAAAGGATCTGACACTATTCACCGAAGTTTTCTTTTAATCTTATTTGGTAATTGGTAATGGTGATAGTAATAGGTTTTTCACAGAAAATTTTAGTTTAACCAAAAAAAAGTTCATGTCATTTGATTACAAGTACAATGTTAAATTACATATATCCTTCTATTTTCAACCCTAATTATATATATATCCAACACAAAACTTAAATTACATATATCCCCCTCTTTTATAAAATTACCCTTTTAACGTTACAAGAAACACGACTATTCTTATTCCATCGATCCCAACCATAACCTTCTGATCCCCGCTTCTATCGATTCCAACATCCATCGTCGCTTCTGATCGATTTCATCATCCAGTTGGGTATATATGTAATTCGTGAAGCGGATATACGTAAATAAAATTTTAAGCTGGGATATATAACTAATGAAGTTTTTAGGGGATATAAGGATTTCCCCTATTAAAATAATCAATCATTTTCGCATTTTGTCGGTGAGAAGGTGTATTTTATCAGTTTGCCTTTTTTTTTCTTTTAACAACAGGAGATATAGATTTTGTGTGAACCAACCGAATCCCAGGCCCACCTAGTTTGTTAAGGCATTATAGATTAGGAATATGTGGATTGTGCAAGTGTTGATACCTACTTCTCCTTTTCAGACTCGCTAGTCAATGGAAGCGACAGCCAAAACTCGGGCATCGCTCTCGTTGCCCTGGAAAACACGATTTTTACTTTGGGCGTTTTCCACCGTATCCCATGCAGCTAGACGAAGAGACGGCACCGTTAACCGCCGTCTCCTCAAATTCTTAGAGTTCCGGACCCCGCCCACGTCCAAGCCTGTCAACGGTGTCAAGACATATGATATCGAAATAGATCCTAATCGAGAGCTCTGGTTCCGCGTATTTGTCCCCACACAACAGGCTGTAGAAGATCTTGCGGTGATCGTGTTCTTTCACGGTGGCGGATTCGTTTTCTTAGCCCCCGACATGAAGGCTTATGACGATATGGGCCGCCGGATAGCGAGATAATTGCCTGCCGTTGTTGTTTCTGTTAACTACCGTCTTGCACCGGAGCATCGGTACCCTGTGCAACATAACGATTGTTTTGATGTGCTGAAATTCCTCGACGATGAAGAGAATAGGCCAAAATCGTTACCGGAAAATGCAAATATTTCACGCTGCTTTATCGCTGGTGATAGCGCCGGCGGAAACATAGCTCATCATGTTGCTCAAAGAGCCTGCGAATTCAAGTTCAAACAACTCAAGGTACATCGATTATTTCTTAACTAGATTCTCGTTTATAATTTTAATCATTTATGATATCTGAAGGTGATTGGCCTGGTGGCGATTCAACCATTTTTTGGTGGAGAGGAGCGAACAAATTCGGAAAAAGAACTTGAAGGAGCACCTGTCTTATCGTTGGAGCATACAGACTGGAACTGGAATGCGTTAATGCCGCCAGGTGAAGGCTACAACCGGGACCATCCGATCATCAACGTTAGCGGTCCACAAGCGGTGGACATATCAAAAATGGAGTTTCCGGCAACCATTGTGGTTGTGGGAGGGTTTGATTTGCTACGGGACTGGCAAAAAAGGTACTATGAGTGGCTGAAGAGGTCCGGCAAAGATGCATATCTGGTAGAGTACCCAAACATGTGCCACGGTTTCTACGCCTTCCCGGAGTTGCCGGAATCTGAGCAACTAATATCAGAAGTCAAAGACTTCATTCACAAGAAGGTATAGTTAACTATGAAACCATCTAAAATAATATTTCCTATTTCATTTAAACCTTTGGTTGTTAATATATTAGTAGTTTAGACCGAGCTTAATACCTTGGTTACTATAGTAGCCTATAAAAAGAGGCGCATTTGTAATGTTTAAGGGGCAACTTTTGATATATAATATGTGCCGAGATCGTCGATGGCGGAAACGCCTAAAAAATCATGAGGGTGGTTAGTATGATGTTATCCTTTGCAAAAACATCTCAAAAGACATGATTTGAAGTATACTAGTGGGTTGGCCTGCGCAAAGCGGCGGGTGACACCGAGGCAGAGCGCAATCTAACTCGACATGCCTTAAACACTGATTATAAACCGTCAAAAAGTAAAAAAATGTTATGTCTCTAGTGTCTAAATACATCAAGTTGTGACAGTGATCCAGATCCAACTTGTTTTACAAACTGTGAAGCTTCTCTGTCTTATACCTTCATTGCACTTGTCCCATGTTGAACCTGAATTAATATGACATTAATCTTTTATGCATATATGGTTGACTTTCTCTCTCTCACAAAGACTATAAATACTTGTCCCAACATCTTCGGTTCAAATATCATTTATGTTTGCAAAAAAACACTTGTCTATTAATGTAAACTTTGTTGCATCTACAATCTCTCAGAATATTCACCTGCTATGGAGAAGAACCACAAACCCTGCTTGCAGAATGATGTGTGATCGAGTGAACAAATATCAGCATAAGTATGATAAAGCTAAAAGCAATAAAGAACCCGTAAATGAAGAATTCTACCTGATATTGTTGCTAATCCATCACCAGCACCATCTCTGCAACCACCGGCAAGAAATTTAATTATGCTATGGGTTGAAACGAACTGGATATGATCAGTTAAACCATTACACTTTTCGTACAATATTTTTAGAGTTTGACCGACAGCGGAACTTGCCCCCTTGTCTAGCAGATCTTGCCTACTTGTCCGGGTCGATACCATCCTATCTTCTAACCGACAGACTTGAGCATTCACTTCTAAAGTTGTTGCTCATCTATGTAAAAGTGAGTTTAAAATGGGGTTTTAAACGGTTGTAAAAAAAATGGACGGGTCAGGTTGGTTGCGTGACAGGTCAAAACTGTAATTTCAAGTATGCATTTGGTTTTTTGTTTTCTGAATTTTATAAATTATGAATAATATAATGTTAAAATGGATGTGTCAAGCAGTTTTATATGAACCTGTTTTGACCCGTTACCCGACCAAAATCACACGTTCTGTTATGCTTAGTTCTATGGCTGGCAAAACGGGTTGTATTCTGCTAAATAGGGCAGACACAACACGACTAACACGTGTATTAAATCTGGAACAATATCATCTTGACTACAAAAACCAAACACCTTAAAAAATTGTTTAATTAGATAACAATTAACTTTGAAAAAAGTATACAAATTACTAAATAGTTGTCTGTCAGCTTTTTTTTATCAAATAGAAAACAATTTATAGTATACAAACTACTAAATAGGTGTTTGTCAGCTGTTTTTTTATCAAATAGAAAAAAATTTGTGTGAATCAATTTTTTAAATATTGTTGTTTTCAAACCTTCTACTGCATGTATGATAATTTCAATATGTTCTATTTTTTTCATAATGATTTATTTTGATAAATGGAACAGATCAGTATGAGTTCAATGTTTTTATTACCTCTTTGCATGATAAATTAAGAATAAAACAACTGTTTATATAAACACAAATATGCATAATCTTTATATAAACACAAATCATATATATTATTCTGAATATGATTTATTGGTATAACAATATCATGTAATTTGTTTTTTTAGATTTAGAAGTAGACAGTATCATGTAATTCAAATCATATTATGTAATGATATATATACACATATAATATGAACTTTTTAATTTGTTTTTCTCATTTGACAAAGTAAGAATAAAACAAACTTAATATTTGTGCTTATATGATATGCATTACAGCAGCTATAAATAAACTTAATACTACGATTTGGAACAATATCATATAATTCAATATGATGATAAATGAAACAGAATAGTTTCAGTTCAATATGATTTATTAGCTGCATATAATTAATGACACAAATATTATTTAATTTAACAGAACAATATTAGTTGTGGACCATGACTAAACCATTTGTTGTAATGACGATGAAGTGCAAGAAGGTAAGTTTAAAAAGATATTAACCTGCAGGTGATGTTTGCAATGGCGAGCAGTTGTTTGTTTTTCAGTAACAATGCCACTAAATCCGACTGTGAGGTTCCATTTGCCAATGTAGTAACTGCAGAAATTCAAATTTCACAATTAAAAATTCAAACTTGAACCTAGTTAAGGATAAGGAATAGTTTAGTAAAAGCATACCAACAACACTTCCAAGTACAGTAATCCAGAGAACCCTCAGGGACCATTTATCACTAATCAATCACTCCTTTACCTCCCATTTGTGAACTGCCATATACAATTATACATAAAGAAACACCTTTAAGTTGCATAAATTAAATAAGGAAAACATATATTTGCCATGACAAACTAAATGTACTGATGCTTCCATTTCTAGGGGGGTGATTCTAAAAAAGAAAAATAACAGTTAAACTAACTGGTCTAGTTGATCCACCCACCCGACCAGTATGACTTGTCGTTCCTGAAAACCCGTGGTTAACAGCTTAAGCCATCAAAACTGGCTGAGGCGCTGAGCCGAACCAAAAACACCAATCTCTACTTCTCTAGATTATTTGCTCATATTATAGTATATTACCTTAAAGATAAACTGATGAAGATATCATTGAAGGTCACAACGTATAAAACAGTTGCAAGGTAACCAATTTCGATCTTTTTAGTCGTTTGTAAGGACGAAATCTTGTATGTGAGGTGCTCTTTAAAAAGAGTTTATAATTTTAACTCTAGGAACTCAAACTCTGCAAATAATGAAAGTAAAACATGTTGGGTATGTTAGAACATTACAAAGATTAATAACAACCTACTGAATGTATGGAACCACCAGCTTTAGAAACTGCATAATTGCATAATAGAGAAAGAACATAATAATGCTAGCATAAGATCACAAAGCTATAGGGATAAATAAAAGGCATGAAACAATTTTTACTCTTTAAAATCACACTTTTGTTTCTTAGTTGCAATCATGGTGGTGTTGTTGTGAATAATAAATAAGCCACTAATCTAGTTCTCACAAAAAGAACAAATTTGTAATCAAAACACATAATGAACCAACATGATGTCACAACATCCCAGACATGTTTTTGTACTTGACCACGTTTGAAAGTTCAGTCAACTACCCCTGTTGTCATGGCCTCTGCGTATTAGAAGTAATTGGTTTCCAAGATAATGCTATAAGTTTTGTTCATCAAAACATTGATGATATAAAGAATTAATATCCTTTTTGGGGAGTTTCTTTGAAGCAGAGGTGACATACTCTAGGAAGCTATAAGGTACATTCGATATGAACTCACCATCTTTGTAAACTACTTTCTGTGACCATCTAACTCAGATGGAAAGATTTGAACCACTATCAACCTGAAAAGGGTCATGAATCTCAAAACATATTCAGCATGATTATGTGAAAGGAAGCTATGAGATTTTGCTTTTATACATCTTTTAACCTGTGGTACTGTAAAATTAAATATGTGTGGTTTCAGAAGACCTCCTTCTTGCGCTTCGGCTATGCTTTCTTTCTCCCCATTTTCATCGCCAGTTGAGTTGGATATGATTTCCTTGCGACTTCTACCTCCGCACCTAGAATTGAACCCTGTTAGCCAAATGATACATAAACTAAGTTCAAAATCTACAGAAAACAACAAAATTCAAACTTAGTTGATTCGTGTAAAAAAGTGGGTGTCAAGATACCTGTGTATCAGTTAGGGACAACATATTCAATTGATTTATGATTTAAGGGCATGGTTCTTGATCTCAAAATCAACTCCCAACTACTCCTGAACAACGACAGGGGGCAGCATATGATAAACCAAACCAACAATTACTTCTAAAGAAAACCTAAAAAAAGAAAGCAATTCTACAACAGATATGTTAAACGCACATAGAAATTTAGATAATGAACCTGATCAATAACCCCAAAACTCACTAAACCTTACTTACAAGCAATAACAAAACATGTACAATTAGAATTAACAACAACCGTAATTACCGAAATAAGGGGAGAGGAAGTGATGAAAGTTGGATTGACCTTGAAATTGGTATTGATGTGTGCTAATCCGACGGCGGCGGAGAAGGAGAATGGTGGTGGTCAGATGATGGCGATGGAGTAGGGCAAGCAAAGCAGGGGAGCATGGAGAGCGAGAGAGCGAGAGAGGCGATGAGCATTCTGCCAAACCCTAAACGAAACTCCATCTGCACGCTTGAAGTGGAGTATAGATAGGCAAGGAAAGGAAAAAATGAAAGGGGCAATCATTAAATGGCGTCTTAAAATCGGGCGTCGGTTACCATGCTCAGGCGTTATCGCCGGGAACCCATTAGGAACTCCGGCGTCTTAAAATCGGGGAACTACGGCGTGTTAAAAATCATGTGAAAAGTCCAATCTAGCCTCTTTATAAAGTAGTATAGATATAGATAAATAATACAATTAATCATTTATGTTGAGAGATGCAAATGATGTAAAAGTTTTAATAGACATACATTTAATCATTTGGGTGTATGAATTTATTTGAGTTGGTAAAAATACATTTATACACATTGAATATCTTTTAGTTAAAGTTTAATGGAAGAGGTTAAATAGTAATTAATAAGTTTTAATTATAAATAGGGGTTGCAAGATAATTATGCCCATTTAAAGCTTTATGAATATGTACATCATGCAATAACAATGGTACAAGATGTCTTAATTTTTATTGAAATTTACATTGTTATCCTTCTAATCCATATTATATAGTAGTATAGATATGACGAGAACACAAAAAAAACTGAAAATTATATATATGTTGGAAATTAATTCCGACTTGGTCAATTGTTGACCAAGTTAGTGGAGCACGATTGAAGTCGGTTACGATCCATGAGGAGGTCATGGGTGGTGAACTTTATGAGGGATTTATTTTGATTTTTTTTTGCACAATCGCACCCTTATTACTCTTTTCTTGACCCCAAGTTGTCCCCTCCCCTGTTCGACACAACCAACGCCCAACCCGACCCAACCATGAGACAACCTACAGCTGCTAGTTCGACCCTTCCACTCCCACCTATACCGCCTTTGCCACCATTACACTGGATGGTCACTCGCTCGCAACTGGGCATCACCAAACTGAGGGTTCTCCTTAACCTACACACCATCGTTGCCTCCTCTATTTCACCAGTGCCCAAGTCCTATACTATTGCCCTTTCTAATCTAAATTGGCACTCGACTATCACCGATGAATGCAGTGCTCTAATAGGTAATATCACTTGGGAATTGATACCACGACAACCTTCTATTAGGATTCGTACATAGGTTTTAAAACTTTTAAATAAACGCAGCCGAAATATAGTACGAACCAATCTAAGCCAAAACCCTAGATTGCCACCAGGAGTCCAATTGCAAACCAGAAAGAGATAAACACAACCATAGGGGTTTTTAGAGATTTATACCTTTCGCGAAACAAACGCCTGAATAAGCCCAACACCTCGAGAACAACGATTCCAGTCGCTAGGTATGGATAAACGAATCTCCACAGATCTGAACTCTTTCAGATCCAACCATGAAACACCCGTAAATATGAACTCCTTCAGATTCACCCGTAAATCTGAACTCCTTCAGATTCACCCGCAAAACTGAAACCTGGCAGCACCCGAGTACTCCTACTTGTAAACTGACATAATCAGATAAAACCGGCAACAACGGGAAGTAGAACGACGGCTCACGACGGTGGAGGAGCGTGGAAACGGAGGTTATGCTAGGGTGGTTGTGATTGACGTGGTCGCCGGCGGGGGAAGGTTGGCGACGGCGGCAGAGGGAGGGTGGACGGTGACGGAGATGGTGGGATGAGGTGATTAGGGTTTGCAACTTTTGCAGGTTTAAGTCAATGACAGTGTCTATAATCCCCACCTTTTAATCCCTTATTTAAAACCCACTAACTTTCTCTCCAAGTTAGGGTTTTAGGATTCTTAATTACAATTTGATCCTTGTAATTATCATATAATTACATTTCTCAATTCCTACTATTTTAATTGTCAATTAACTAACAATTAGTTAATTGCTTAATTATATCCAATATAATTAAGACATTAATTAAAATATCTTGTAATTAATAATATGTTCCAAACATATTCTTCATCGTTTTATTATTAATCCAATTAATACTAATGATAATTATTTCATAAATAATTATCTCGTCTAACCTTTCATTCGTCTTGATAATTGTTTCATAAACAATTATCCATCTATATCAACGTCCATCATGATCGAAAAAAGTCATATTCCTTTATTCGTGTAATGGACTATATTAACCTTTAATATATTCATTTATCATAATCGTTGCTCAAGGTGTAACCCTTTAGATCTTACCTTGTTAGCAGTACCGTCAAATGTCGTTACTTGGCCATACAAGTCCAACACCTTCGGCTCATATTATCAGGTGCACATGGCTTTTTCGCCATAAATTTAATGCTAATGGAACACTTCAGCACTATAAGGCTCGGTTGCTAGTAAATGAGAAATGTCAACAGGTGGGAATTGGTTGCGATGAAACATTCAGTCCGGTAACCACTATTCGGACAATGCTTAGTCTGGTTATCTTTCGTTCTTGGCCTATCCACCCGTTGGATGTCAAAAACGTGTTTCTACACTGGGATATCTATGAGACCGTATACATGTTTCAACCTCCAGGTTTCAGTGATACCAACAATCCCCATCATGTTTGCATGTCTTATACAAAAGTCTCTGTACGGTCTCAAATAAGACCCCCGGGCCTGGTACCAAGGGTTTGCTAACTACATTATTACATGCGGTTTTCGAAGCACCACTGGTGACACGCCATTATTTGTTTACAAACAAGGCACCCAAATGGCCTATCTTTTACTAAACGTGGACGATATTATTTTGATGTTTCGGATGATAAGTAATTGTTTTAAAAAATTAACGTCAATTGTTTAAAAAGCTTAATAAAATAAATTAAATTTTTATAAAAGTCCACTCATTAATGGTGGATAGTGAAACCAAAGTCTACTTTTAGTGGTTTTTGTAGTGATTTCACTCTTGCCTACATGTCAGTGACGCGGCGAGTCGTTTTTCACTTTTTAGTAAAACCGTTACACATAGCTTAACATAGGTATTTAGGTCATATCATATAGGATGAGGTTCATTTTGGTTTAAAACAATCAATTATTCGTTTGCTACCACATAATAAACCCATTGTGGTTCCTAATTGCATATTCTTGGCAACACTAGCTTGAAGATGAAGTTGAGGTTCCTGTTGACTAGTAGGACATGTAGAAGATATAAAGGACGGCATAGTTGATCGTTTTTACTTTATTTTATTAATAGGGCCTTTAGCTGCTTGTATTATGTAATTTAGTGACCGATGTTTTTAGTTGCCCTTTGTTTGAATCCTGATGTAATCTCATCGGATCCTCGAGAAGAGTATTAGCATTTGTAATCCACACTTGTTTAGCATGTCGAGTTTCACCTCGACTTTGCTAGCACTGTGACGGTCCGTTCAGTAGATAATAATGGTTTGCAGCTCAACAAGAACATAAATACATAACAGATTTTTGTTTATGAATTGTAATTTATGTAACTATGTTAGATGTTATTGTTTTATATGTTATTTGATTAAATATTATTGAATCTATGTCACTGTTCATATATTTAAATATTTTATAAATTTATATATTTCTTTGTCATGTAGAATTTATGTTCACAACGCTTATCCAACAATTCTTAAGTATTCATTCAATGCTAATTTCAAATGGTGGGGGTAAAATGATAATTTGATGTTATCAGGACATTTATTTATTTATTTTGAAAGGTAAACTCATTGATCCTTTAAGAGGCTACTGACAAATTTCACCCTGGTGTAGAGGTGGGCAAAAAAAACCGGTTTCAAACCGGGTCCCCGGTACCCGACCCGAACCGGGTTCGCAAACAAACCGGTTTCACCCAACCCGATCCGAAACCCGATCCAAACCCGTAGGTGTGTAACCAGTTTTTTAAAAAATTTTGGATACCGGTTCTTAACCCGACCCGAACCGGTTTCACCCTCAAACCGGTTTCGGGCCCGACCCGGTTCTCAAACCGGTTTCAAACCGGTTCGAACCGTTGTAAACTTCGATTTTAACGGTTTTATAGCCGTTGGAACGGCTATATGACCGTTTTTTTTTTGTTTTTTTTGTATTTTGGAGCCCCTACAACTTGTATAAATAGGTGTGGGTTGTATTGGTTCAACCACACAATTCCAAAACGCTCTCATTTCTCAAAAACGCTCTTATTTATCAAAAACGCTCACGCTCGAAAGTCGAAACTCCCAAAATGGCAAACGAATCTCAACAATCTAATATTGTTGGTGCTTCTCAAAGTGTTAGTGCTCCCACGGTTGTGCGGGTTATTCCTACAACAAGGAATCCCAATGTTTGGCAACATTTCGATTTATGCGAAATGTCGAATGGTGGTCATAAGGCTCGATGCAAGTTGTGCGGGCATTTTTTTGGAAAAGACGCAAACACAACTTTGAAGAATCACATTGAAAAAAACTATTGTTCGGTTATAAAGTCTCAAGCTTCGCAAGGTCAACCAAGTATGACAAACGAAGGTAATATTTTTGCGTATAATGTTGACTTGGTTCGGGAAAGGATGGCGCATTTTGTGATTCAAGAGAGTCTACCTTTCAAACACTTTGACAACGAGCGTTTGACTCGGCTTATTCAACAAACGCTCCAACCTCGCTACACTCATGTAAGTCGTGCTACTCTTAGAAGAGATTGTATAAATATGTGGAAAAAAGCTAAAGTAGAAATAATAAATGAATTTGAAAATTTAAAAACCGGTATTAGTTTAACTTGTGATGTTTGGTCGGCTCCCCACAATTTGCCGGATTCTTACATTTGCGTTACCGCTCATTGGATAAATCCGGAAAATTGGCAAATGATGAAACGTACTATTGCGTTCGATATTTTTGCATACCCCCACACCGGTGACAATTTATTTTATATTTTAGACAAAGTTATAAGAACTTTTAAAATAGAAACAAAAGTTTTTTCAATATCGTTTGATAACGCCTCGAATAATACCGTCGCGGTAAACCAACTTATTTTAAAATATAACCCGATTTGTAATGGTATTTTTTTCCATAGCCGATGTGTTGCACATATTATTAATTTAGTTGTGCAAGGTGGTCTTAAACACATTGACGATGTTAGAAATAAATTTAAACAAATGTTGCGTGACATTTTTCATACAAGTCAAAGAAGATATCATCGATATATAAAATTTTGTAAAGACGGTGAAACCGAATGTTTAGGTCCAAATTGGGACGTTTCAACACGTTGGAACTCAACGTGTAACATGTTCGAAAAAGCCATTCAACAAAAACGAAGTTTGCAAATGTTTCATGCCCAACTAGCAAGGCAAAATAAAGTAACAAAATTTCCGACAGCAGGTTGGGGTATCATTGAAGGTGTAGCCGATATGCTCCATATTTTTAAAACCGCTACAACCTATTTATCGGGAGTTTACTATCCCACAAGTCCTTTGGTTTTAAATCAACTTTTTTTAATGGTGGAAAAATTAAACGAATATTCCATGCGAGGCGGCGTATTTAAAGAAATGATACCGCCAATGAAAGAGAAATTTAGAAAATATTTTAAAGAAATGCCTCCGATTATTACTTGCGCCGCCGCCTTAAACCCGTGCTTAAATGTTTCGGGTGTTGAAACTTTAATTGAAAAAATAATTTACGGTTTGGATTTATATGAAGAAGACGTATTTTTAACGGATAGAGCAAAAACTATTTTTACACAAAATTTGTCTACTTTATTTACTGTTTATGTTGAAAAATATGGTACAACATCTACCGTTCATGAGCAATTTAGAAACGCTCCATCAAGTGCAAGTACTAGTCGGAGTTCAATGTTAAACTTATTTAATACTATACTTAATGAAAATAGTAAACGTCAACGGGGTAATACCCCAAGTAGCGAATTAGGTAGATATATCGGTTCGGATTTTTTAACCGGTATGAATGCTCATGATTTTGAGACATTTGATATCTTGGCTTGGTGGAAAGGGAAGGAAAACCAATTTCCCGTCCTATCCGCTATGGCCCGTGATCTACTAACCGTCCAAGCTTCTACGGTAGCTTCGGAATCTGCTTTTTCTGTTAGTGGCAGGGTTGTTTCTTTACGAAGAACAAGACTAACTCCGCCATCGGTGGAAACGTGCATTTGCTTAAAAGATTACTTGGACGCGGCGGAAAGAATACAACATATATCTTCCCTTGAAGGCGAACTCGAAGTCGAGGGAGAGATATACGAGGACGAGGTGGAAGGAGGATTGATTGAAGCAATCGGCGAAGACCTCCTACGAGGGAGTTCGGGATCCGACTAGTACCGACTACCCGGATTTTCAATATATCCACGAAGAAGACTTTTATATTTAATGTATTTTTAATTTGTAAACTTTTAATTATTTGTTTTGTAATTTCTAAACTTTATTTTGTATGTTTTGTAATTTTTAAGTTAAGTTAATATCTTTAACGGTTAATTTTTTAAAAAATTAACGGTTTTTTTTTTTTTTAAAATCCGGGTAAACCGGTTTTGGACCCGAACCGGTTTAGTAGCCAACCCGGTTTCAACCCGGTCCGATCCGGTTTGGTAGGGTTGGGTTCGATGATCCTTGAACCCGGTTCGTGACCCGAACCGGTTCGTACGTCGACCCGGTCCAAGCGGGTTTTGCCCAACCCGACCCGGTTTTAAACCCGAACCGGTTTTGTTAAAAAACCCGATTTGTACACCTCTACCCCGGTGCGTACTTGAACCTGCGCCTCGCAGGAGGAAACCTCGAAGGGAAACCCCCCTGGCCTCACCCCTGACCACTGGGCTAGGGGATCATTGACATCAGGACATTTATTTCAGTGACATGCACGCTTTTCAGCTTTTGAGTCTTGTGAGATATCATATACATGTAGGGCTGACAATTTATGACACATACCTGTTAACACTAAATGATATGGAGTTAATAGGTTTCGTATTTGCCCTTAACAGTTTTCGTGTCTTAAACAAGTCAACCTAATTAAGACACGATAAAAATCGTGTCTTAACAAGTTAAACACATGTTAATAACTTGTTCATATTTTTTAATTAAAAAATAATAATATATATTATATTTGCTTTTAGACTTTTGTGGATTTTTGTTTCAAATATTTTATGGATTATGTATTAATTAAGACTTTTATGCTCGTTTTGGTAATTTTTGTTTCACTACATATGTATTATTTATCGTGTCCTTAAACAGGTCTTATCATGTTAACCTGTTACTTAACGGCTTCGTGCTCGTGTTTGAAAAAAATGACACGATTAGTTATCGTGTCGTGTTCGTGTCTAGCACCACAAGCAACCGTGTCTTCTCGTGTCGTATCTTAACAGGTCGTGTCTGACATGTTACGCCGATCCTATATACATGAAAGTACAATGTTAGAAAACAACGACAACAGATTTAAAACGTTGAAAAAGTATCTATTCTTTAATTTCATGAAATTTAACAATATAATATTACCTTAAGTTCATGAATAAGTTACATCCACAAGATTGTCATTAGTGATACGTCATATTTTCCATCTTTTCCCTAATGATCCTTAAAAGTGGGAATTGTTTCTTTCTCCATCCCTAAATTGTTTTTAATTAAATTTAATAAATTAAATAAACTATAATAAATTTTAAAATTAAAATTAATAAATGACATAAAGTTATATGGTTAACTTAAATTAAAAAAGAAACACATTTCATTAAATTTATAATAAAATACAAGACTAAATAAAAAAAATGAAAAAAATACTAGAATAAAAAAAATAGTAGAATAAATAAAAATACATAAAAAACATCCATCCGTCAACTAGAACTCTCATCCCTAGCGTTGTGTTATTTCACGCTTGCATGATAGCCCCGCATTCAATATTGGCCCGGCCAAACGTTCATGAGGCGTTAACAAAAACTTCAAGTTTTCATTCAGTTGTTGTTCTTGCATGTAAAGCACCGTCTCATCGACTTTTCGGGCCCTAGCTTCTTTCTTCGCGGTTGTGACTCTCAACCACTCTGCTCGGATCCGTTTCCTATCATCGATATCTTCCTGCTTCAAGTTAGTGTAGTTACTTTAGAAACCATGTTAAACAATTCTTGTTGGTCCGCTGTTGATGATGTTGATGTCGGTTTCTTCCCTTTTCGTTGCGGTCTTTCCGGCTCTACAAAATCGGGGAAATCCTCGTCGTCGAGGTAGAGGTGGTCGTTAAGGTCGACGAGAAACTCGGCTTCCGAAGACCTAGTTTGGGGTTGAGAACCTAGATTTTTTGGATGATTAGCTTTCAAACTTGGCACCCATGAGATGAATTGGAACTCACTTCGAGTGATCTTTTGGATGATTGGCTTTCATTCTTTTTATAAAATATTTTAAAAAAATAACTATATAATGTTTCTAGAATTTGTATTAAAAAACTATGTAATATATCATAAATATGTAATATTTAAATATTTATTACTAAGTATATATAACATTGAATTTATTCAACCCCGTGTAATACACCGAGTTTTCTAACCTAGTAGATAATATATATAAAGCAATATAAAAAACCTCTTATGTTGTGTTCTCGAGTCCTTTTTAACAAGAGAAGTGAAAATAAGTGGAAAGAAGACGAAAAACATTTGTGCTCCTGAGTTTTTTTAATAAAAAAAGAGCAAAGAAAATGAAAACGATTGTGTTCGTGAGTTTTTTTAATGGAAAGAATCTTCTATTTGAACTTTTCTTTTAAAATGGATGGATTTGAAGAGAAATGAGCTCTCAAAATGTTTCTTTTCTTTCAAACTCTAGAACATGTAATCACCTTTTTTTCCCCTTAATTCTCTTTTCTTTCCTTTTTTTCTCATTAATTTCCTTTCTCGTTTTTTTAGTTTATTAAACTGAATAACACTCCGTTAATAATTTTTTGAGTAAAATGTCATTTTTGTTTCTGTAGTTTGGCCATTTTAGCCACTTTCATCCAAAAACTTTTTTTTTAGCTTTTTCGTCCATAACTTTTCAAAATCTAGCCATTTTCATTCACCTGACTAACTCCGTCTAGATTTTAACGTTAAATCAGGGGCAATTTGGTCTTTTTAAAACCCTTTTTGAATGCCATAGAGAGTAGAAGGTAGTTGAAAAGACCAAATTGCCCCTGACTTAATGTTAAAATGTAGACGGAGTTAGTCAGGTGGATGAAAATGGCTAGAATTTGAAAAGTCAGGGACAAAAAAACTAAAAAGGGTTTTTGAATGAAAATGACTAAAATAGTCAAACCACAGGTACGAAAATAGTACTTTACTCTAATCTATACTACTATATAAAGCATATTGAGTGGGCAAAAGGGTAATTTTATCCAATTTTAAGACACCATCTTAAATACCACTTGTTAAACACATTGTATAAGTACATCAAAGCTTAATCCTTTAAAGCTAAACAATTTTTTTTTTACTTTTTAGCTTGTCCCACATTGGTGGTTTACCCAACCTAATCATAAAGCAAACCATTATAAATAGAGAAGCTTCCTTACTTGAGAAAATTGAACCATGTGTTCCATGCCTTTTTTGGCTAGATTGGGAAAACAACAAGTATTTTTTTTAGTGCTAAAATTGGATATCTAACCGATGTTCGAATCGTGCTTGAAAAAAGCTCGCCTTGAAATCGTTCCAATTGTAAACTTGCGGACTTGGATCGGCTTGGTTTGTAAACAAGTTGAGCCCGAGCTACGCTTGGCTCGACTCATGTAATCCATGTTTGATAATAATAATAATAATAATAATAATAATAATAAGAATACCCAAATATAATCAGTGTTTAAGGCAGGTCAGGTTAGATTACGCTCTCGAAAAGAGCCTCGGTGCCACCAGCCGATTTGCGCGAGCCAACCCACTATTTATATATTAAACATACTGGAAGGACAGGATGATAATTTACCCACATTTTCAGACACTTCTAAGACACTTAATAGAGTTAACAACTACTTAACGGAGTAAAATGATAGTATTCCGTCCTTCAACTCTTTAAGCTCCTTTTAAAATTTAGGTTTACTGTCATCCCACATCGAATGAGAGAAAGAAAAAAGCAAATGTTGAGGCTTGATAAATAGAGGTTTTGTTTTTTTATCTCCTCCTACATCGATGGCTAGAGAACTTCAGTGGGAGAACTGTCACACTCGTAACACAGGACAATTATCTAACCAAAGTAGTACCTTCAACAGATATGTTCCCAGGAAAGAACGATGGGTCTAGGAGAGATTTATACACCGCTTTTTCCTTAGACAGAACATTCCGTTTGTCAGATAACTACATATTGGTCAAAAGGTTGCCTTCTAGTTACTGTGACATTGATACCAAAAACACACAGCGGAAGACGTAAAAATCATAACTATTTCATTTCATATATAATAATGTTTTACAATAAGGACTGACTGGTAAATACAACATACTATTCCTAACAGGAACACATATAACACTAGACTTGTAGTTCACTGAGAACGTGCCATCAACTCAGGCCTTACGGTTACACAAGAACCTGCCCTCAGTCATCTCTATTTAAAACACATGAACACCTCCTAGAATGTCAACTACAAGCTAGTAGTCACATGTGCTCAAAAACATTTGGATCAGCACAAAGCTAGTGAGTTCATAAACAAAATCGTATTTTCACAACATGTATCCATGATACATATCACTCAAGGACCTCAGCTTTACTCGGGTCTGGGTCTAATAATCATCTATCCCAATCCATTACCCAGTAACCTAAGCTTTACTCGGGTTCTAAGAATACAACATATATATATACAGGCGACTCCCTAGCTTCCGAATACAAGTACGGCCAAATACGAGAGGATCAGTTCTCGCCCGTCAGTCCTACCCAATCATGGCCATAATAAGTACTTATTATAGGATATATATACAGATGGTATTGGGATATCAGACAAAAATCATTTATAAAATATTTTATAGAGCACAGTTAAGAGGAACTCACCTCAAGCAAAACCTACTTCTGAACTAACTATAACAATCAACACCTCGACAGAACCCTAAATCATATCCGATATTATCATAATCGATATCCCTATCTTAGGTTTACACAAACGAACCTCAGGGTGTTCAAAAACCTTACCTCGGCACTATATACGGCAGTTTGCAGACGATCTGCTAGAAACCGGACTCTCGCACACGAACCAGGACACGTGAATGGATCACCAGAGAGTGTATGTGTTCTAAGGTGTAACTGTTGAGTGTAATGAGCTAGGTTCGACCAAGTATTTATAGTGCAAACATCGGGCCCTTAGCGGACCGCTACACAGGGTTGTGGCGGCCCGCCACCCATTGAGGCGACCTATTTTGCTTAGCGCCCACGTAGCGGACCGTTAGCGTCTAGGCTAACGGTCCACCATCCTTTCCATGCGTCAGATTTCAATCGGTGAGTCACAGGGCACGTGTTATCTCTTGATTCATTCCTTCCTCCATACGTAGCGGACCGCCAAGGTACATGTGTCACACCCCCAAATTCCACTAACGGAGTTTTACCGTTTGGAAGGTGACACACCAGGATCTCAGTCATTAGTTACATCAAACGACACTATATGGGACTTAAATGTCATAACATAAATGCTCAGAGTTAATGCGGAAGCGTAAACGTAAAAATGAAGTCAAAAATAATTATACGCAACGAGCGTCAATTAATGTAATTAAATAAATTGTTTAAAATATTCGAGATGAATGATATGACAGTAGGACTCCATGCATGTCCTAAGTGCGCAACCTGTGCCAAAGCGACCTGAGAAACATGTAAGAAAAAGTGTCAACACGGGGTTGGTGAGTTCACATGTTTCAATTTTACAATAAGAGAGTGTTTGCCAGATTATGTACATTCAATATGCATATCTATAGGTAGCTAGCCTATGTTCATGTCTTACTAAAGCGCTCGCAACCGAAGCTGACTGTTTGTGTATTTGCCTCCTGCCAGGTCTATCAACTCTGGCAAATGTGAGTAGGCTAACATTTCACTCGTTCGACCTCCAATCGAGTTAGCGAGACTAACGCTGGTGGGGCTTGTCAAACCCAGTAGTACTACTAAACATTACCTCGCTAAGATCCATATTAACGGTTCGATGTATGATGAGGACTTTCTGTGATAGTGTGTCACGCTTAGCCTCAACGGTAATAACATATGAATTACGATAATCTAAAATAGTTGTGTCATGTTTTCTCCCCCAGCGGGAAAAGCATGTAACATAATGTTTGTCTGCGTACCTGTTTCTCCCCCACGGGGAAAACAAGTAAAAGTATGATAGTTTGTGTACATGTTTGTTTCTCCTCAACAGGAAAACAAGTAAAATATGTTTGTGTGTAAGCATGTTTCTCCCCCAATAGTAAAACAAGTAAAAAGGGGCCGTGAAACTCACCTGTGTTGCGTAGTAGGTAGTATCACACAAGTATGAGATTTGAAATCTCAAGTGTTAGCCTGCACGGCTTACGTATTTATTGCATAAAAAGAGTATTAGGATAATTAAATAAAATAAATAAATGAAAACAGAATTAAAAATAAATAAAAAAAAATTTGGCCGTAGGCTAACCGGGATCGAACCCGCGACCTGAGACACAAACACACACACGCATAACCAGCCGGGCTATCGCCCATCGCTGGTTATGTGTGTGATGTTTAATACTTAACCCTTACACGAATTGGTCGCTGGTTCTCGGCAATTCGCAGACCAAGTCACCGAGAACTTTGGTTTGCTCGGAAATTGTCGGAATTTGTTCGGAAATTGATATGCATTACTTAGCCATTAGTAAAACGAAGGTAAAGGAACAAAATGTGGTGATAATACCTGACTCGAAGTGGTCCGAGAAGTTGGAACAAAACTTCAAAAAAACGCACAACTGAACTCGGGTTCTGGTCCAAATTGGAACTTCTAAGGGGGCTGGGGAGCTTCGTCGGGATGTCACGAACACGGTGGTATCCTCAATTTAAAGGGAGACTAGACAGAGAGGGGGTGGCGAGCTCGGACAGGTCCGTAAATGGCCGTTTATGGAGTAGCCCAATCCTTATAATGAAATATGAAATTGAGGGTGTCTGGACATTCGTCTGGACGAGACGAAGCTAACGAGCTAACAAGCACGCGTGGAGGTTGACTGTCGGCTCGAAATCGTGGCGTGGGTTTTCGGCCACCAACCGGATTAGACGATCCGTATGTTGGGGAGACCAATTGGTCGGGGCCTTTCGTTCGCGTGGGAGAGACGAGTCCAGGGAAGCTTTTGTCGGGTGTTGAGGTGCAGGGAACAGCCCTGTCGGGGTGTTCGCCGGAGAAAGCTTCGGACCGCCGGACCATGGTTGGGGGTGACCGGAAACACGATTTGGGACTTGGCAGATTTAGTCCCTGAAGTTTGGTCTTGTTTTAATTTAGTCCTTGAATTAATTACGGATGAATCCCTGAGGTTTCATTTGACCAGAAACAGCCCCTCAACGATTTTAAATTTTAAATCCTTTTAGTTTGGTTAATTACAATATAACCCCTGAACTTTTATTTAAATAATTAATTAGATTCTTTTTTTTTTCAATTTCAATTAATTTATTTTATACTTATATATTTTATAAATCCACTTTCTTTAATAAAACTAATCTTTTTTAAATAATTATCTTTTTGAAATAATGCATTAAATTATTTATTTAAATCATTAAGTTTATTTAACTTAAATTCTTTTAAACTAAAATGAAATTTAAGTTTATAAGATTTATAAAACTTATGTTTTTATTTAAAAATCCATCTTTTTAAATGGTTAGTTTAATAAAATTGAAAACCATCGATTTATTTATATAAATTATTTAATTTAATAACATAATTTACATAGTTTATAACCTTAAAATATTTTTAAAATTTACTTTAAAAATACATAAATTGTACGCCAATTTGTATAAATTTGATTAAATATACGTGTATATGATTTGAAATAGAATGTTAATATTTATGTGACAATTATTACAACAAAAATTTTGAAAGGTCACAGTCTCCCCAAGTTGAAGAAATTTCGTCCCGAAATTCGATTAGCGAAGGTTATAGAAGCGGGAAAGAGATGTCAAAAGGTTTAGGATGGAATTACTTCACAAGAGAAATATTCAGCGGGGAAATATCGTATGATGACGGATGACGATGCTAATTCGAGTCGAGTTTTCAACTAATTGCTCTAATAGTATAAGGAGATTTATGCATACCATTGCTCATACAACGCATGAATGTAAACTACTAGAACTCAGATTTAACAATATTGGTGCCAATCACTTTGTGACATGGCATTTTCCTTTAAAACTCCATCTCACGGGTGTTCATATTTTCAAGTTTTGCAAAAACATTTTCTAAAATCCGGTCCTCCTCTTAGTACTTATGCACGGTTTATACTCGTTATATCAAGTGGGTTTATGTATAGGGTGTACCAGCGGCTAACCCACCACCCCTTTGATATACTGGGGATTCCCCGTGCATAATTACTAGGATTTAGAACTTCAACAATTCAAGTAGACTTTAACAGAGCTAGCAAGTTGTATGACTAAATTTAAACATAATAGATTTGTTTCGCGAAAGTATAGGAATGAGATAGCTGTTATATGCAATCACGGATTTTAGAATTTATAGCAATGGATTTCCCATCCGCTATTACCATGATATACGAGTTATCAAAATTGGTTGGTTGTTTAGCAAATAGATGGTTAAGAGCAAGAGACACAATTTTGAATATTGAATAAAACGGATGTATAAAGATAGAGAACAAGGGACGTACCGTTGACAGTGTCGTCATTGGCCGGAGTCTTGTTAGTATTTATATTAAAGGCTCGTCCACGAGGACCACCTTGATTTTGAAGTCTTGGACATTGGTTCCGAAAGTGGTTTGGGTCTCCACATTCGTAACAGGCCCGTCCATAGGTGATAGCGAGAGGCATTGGATGATTGCCTTGAGTAGCTTGATTAACGATAGTGCGAGCACGGCAAGTAGTAACAACGTGTCCATAGCATCCACATTTTGAGCATAGACGGCATGCAGCATGCGGGGCATGGTGATACTTGCAAGTAGGGCATTGGGGAAATGAACCTACATAGTTTCTCGGAATTTGACCCGCAGGAGTAACTTGGGTCACATGTACGGCAGGAATGATGGCCGCAAAGTTTTGGGCCTTACGCTTCCTATCATGACGGGAAGATTCGGGCTCTTTGTCTTTGTCGGACACGGAAGTAGCAGCTTTGTCGACCACTTTCTTGGTACCCTTCCTAGATAAGGTACTTGCTTTGACATGATTGTCAGTCAACACAGCAGACAAACGGATAGCGTCTTCGAGAGTGGAGGGATTACTTCCCAATACGGTGTCTTGGAGCGGCATAGGCAGTCCACCTATGTATTTCTCAATTCCCCGCGCTAAGGGAGTAACCATGAGGGGCACGAGCAGACTTAGTTCTTGAAAACGAGTGGTGTAAGCTAAGTTCTCTCCGCTATCTTGGGTGAGATCCCAAAATTCAGCTTCGAGCTTCCTCATTTCGTTGCGAGGACAGAACTCGTCAGTCATAATTCGTTTCATTTCGTCCCAAGACAAGGACATAGTGGATTCGTTGCCTCGAGTACGTTTCTCACCGTTCCACCAGGTGAGTGCTCGTTTTTTGGAAGACGCTGGAAGCATAACGGACTTTGAGGTTGTCGGGACAATCGCTGTTTAGGAAGGTACTCTCCATACTTTCAAACCATTGAAGAAGGCTAGTAGCACCTTCCGTCCCGAAGAATTTGGTGGGGTTGCAAGAATTGAAATGCTTGAATGTGCAGTATGGTGGGTATGCACCATTCCCTTGCGTATTAGACCCATTACCATTGTTGTTAGCTTGGATCATTTGGCCTACTAGTTGAGTAAGTAGTGCAGCAAGGTCAACGTTGGAGTTGCTAGAGTTAGTATGTCGAGGAGGCATTCTAACACCATAAGAAAAGACAATGATATTTTAGATACGATGGATATATATGAGTTATAGCGGGAAATAATGTAAGCAGAAAAACGGGATTCATCATGACGCGTGCCAGTGCATGTGTATTTATTCTAGGTTGATGGGGAAAACTAAGTCATCTATTCCGGATAGAACATGATGTTATAGATCATTATTCGCGTAATAGGAATTGCCGGGACTTGCATGCACTACAAATTGTTATTACGTGTGCACCCGTAATAATGATTTGTTTTGCATGTTCGTCTAGTTTTTTTTTCCTATTTTGCTATAATGTCCCCAGATTTTGAGTTCAAATTCGGATTGTATCCTTGCGAATACATTGACTTATCAACGTTAAGTAATTCCCCGAAACTCTCAAAGAGACATGCTTTAGCCTATAGGTAAACACTCACTTCAGGAATTCCCAGGAAAGCATACGGGTCCGTTTATTTGGATTTATACGAAATGCTTTCCTAGACAGAAAACCCAATGTACAGGTGTCACCCTTCCAGATTGCACGTGTCTTTTACTGATTTCGGGAAATTAAGTCGTTGACGAGATTTTCAAGATTTTAATAGATTTGAGAGTCCATGAGTATAAAACGTGTAGGGATGTTGCGATTTATAAGGATTAGGAGAGAGTATGGACAAGGATATGTAGTGTATTTGTTTGCATAAGTGTGTTGATCAAATGTGTATGTAAAGTATGTATCATGTATCAAAGTCTCGTATGTATGTGTATAAGTCTCATGTACCAAACTCGGGAAAATTCAAATAATACCTAACTACAAATAATTCATATAGCAATTTATCATTTAGCACATAACACATAAAAGGGAGTCCTAGGGTTATAGTCTAGGTCATTGTGTCTAATAACCTAATTCCCTATAACCATGGCTCTGATACCAATCTGTCACACCCCGACCGATGGCGGAATCATCGAGGCGGACAATGTGATGATTGTTCAAAAGCACATGATAGCTAAAGGTTGCATAATTCATTAATTTAATTTAAAGACAACAAGATCCAAATACAATACATTCCAAATAACCTAGTCTAGTTCAAAACATTAATTTATTTAACTAGGTCCATAGTTCCTAAATGGAGAGATCTTCGGCAAGCAGTCACATATCCAAACCTGAAACATTATTTAAATCAAGTGTCAACTAAAAAGTTGGTGAGTACATAGGTTTAGTATTTCCTGTAAATAGTGGTTGTAAATCGTTTTGCAACTCATTGTTTATATTGTTAAACATAGCATAGGATGTAACATTTATTTAATCACAATTCAAACCGAGTTTGACGCGCTTGAACAGAGCACAACAGCTAAGTCCGGTATGCTTGAATATAGTTACCCACTATATCCGGTATGATTGAATATAACACGCGGTTATATCCGAGTATGCAGTAATAAACACCCTAACCGGGTGGGCTGGTCAGGCACAATAGATCTATCAATATTACAGTTGGTTGTCTTGTGTATAAATGTATGTACATCCAAAGAATAAACATATAGTCTCATGTATAACACGTACAAACAATGTGAGTAGCATGTATAATGTTTCACCCCAAAACGTATAAAAATGTAAAAATAGGGGCTATGTAACTCACCTTGCAAGCGGGTATTTTTCCACGCGTGTAGGTGATAAGTATGTGGAAGCCTAAGCACGTTGATACCCTATGTAGACAAATGGGTATTATTGTATGTTTACATGTATGTGCGTATTCGTGTTTAAATGAGTATAGGTTTTATAATAATATCCGTAATATAAAATGTGGTAGAAAATGAATATGATTTTGTAAAACTTTGACTTATAAAATTTTACATTTTTAAATAATTAATCATTATGTATTTAAACAATAATAATAAATAAAAAGATAAGTCTTTATTTGATTAATTATGTTGATGTTTTATATATTAAAATTTATTTTAACAAGTTTATTAAAATTATTGCTAGGTTCATATAAAAATAATGAGACATTTTATATATTACATGTGTTTTAATAAGTTTATAAAATGTTACAAGATTTATAAAAAATATAGAACATTTTATATTTAAAAATGTAATTAAGTGAGTTTATAAAGATATTACAAGATTTAAAAAAAAATATAGGATATTTTATGTCTAAAAATGTAATTAATTAAGTTTATATAAATATTGCAAGATTTATAAAAGTATGTGATATTTTATATATATTATAATGTATTTTAATAAGTTTATATATATATGAAATAAATGGGATGGTTTATAAGAATATAGTTTAATTGATTTTAAAATAAACGAACGAGTAAACCGACTCGTTTTAGTATTTATTGCATAAAAAGAGTATTAGGATAATTAAATAAAATAAATAAATGAAAACAGAATTAAAAATAAATAAAAAAAAATTTGGCCGTAGGCTAACCGGGATCGAACCCGCGACCTGAGACACAAACACACACACGCATAACCAGCCGGGCTATCGCCCATCGCTGGTTATGTGTGTGATGTTTAATACTTAACCCTTACACGAATTGGTCGCTGGTTCTCGGCAATTCGCAGACCAAGTCACCGAGAACTTTGGTTTGCTCGGAAATTGTCGGAATTTGTTCGGAAATTGATATGCATTACTTAGCCATTAGTAAAACGAAGGTAAAGGAACAAAATGTGGTGATAATACCTGACTCGAAGTGGTCCGAGAAGTTGGAACAAAACTTCAAAAAAACGCACAACTGAACTCGGGTTCTGGTCCAAATTGGAACTTCTAAGGGGGCTGGGGAGCTTCGTCTGGATGTCACGAACACGGTGGTATCCTCAATTTAAAGGGAGACTAGACAGAGAGGGGGTGGCGAGCTCGGACAGGTCCGTAAATGGCCGTTTATGGAGTAGCCCAATCCTTATAATGAAATATGAAATTGAGGGTGTCTGGACATTCGTCTGGACGAGACGAAGCTAACGAGCTAACAAGCACGCGTGGAGGTTGACTGTCGGCTCGAAATCGTGGCGTGGGTTTTCGGCCACCAACCGGATTAGACGATCCGTATGTTGGGGAGACCAATTGGTCGGGGCCTTTCGTTCGCGTGGGAGAGACGAGTCCAGGGAAGCTTTTGTCGGGTGTTGAGGTGCAGGGAACAGCCCTGTCGGGGTGTTCGCCGGAGAAAGCTTCGGACCGCCGGACCATGGTTGGGGGTGACCGGAAACACGATTTGGGACTTGGCAGATTTAGTCCCTGAAGTTTGGTCTTGTTTTAATTTAGTCCTTGAATTAATTACGGATGAATCCCTGAGGTTTCATTTGACCAGAAACAGCCCCTCAACGATTTTAAATTTTAAATCCTTTTAGTTTGGTTAATTACAATATAACCCCTGAACTTTTATTTAAATAATTAATTAGATTCTTTTTTTTTTCAATTTCAATTAATTTATTTTATACTTATATATTTTATAAATCCACTTTCTTTAATAAAACTAATCTTTTTTAAATAATTATCTTTTTGAAATAATGCATTAAATTATTTATTTAAATCATTAAGTTTATTTAACTTAAATTCTTTTAAACTAAAATGAAATTTAAGTTTATAAGATTTATAAAACTTATGTTTTTATTTAAAAATCCATCTTTTTAAATGGTTAGTTTAATAAAATTGAAAACCATCGATTTATTTATATAAATTATTTAATTTAATAACATAATTTACATAGTTTATAACCTTAAAATATTTTTAAAATTTACTTTAAAAATACATAAATTGTACGCCAATTTGTATAAATTTGATTAAATATACGTGTATATGATTTGAAATAGAATGTTAATATTTATGTGACAATTATTACAACAAAAATTTTGAAAGGTCACATTTAGGGACATATGGGATTTGTGACGACGACGACACAGAAGATTAGAACGTCTTAAAACATTCTAAGGATTAACGGGTAGACGAACGTGTCTACGAGAAAATAGATTTCGTAATAGAATTAGAATAACTAAATTTCGTGTCGAACGTTACGAATAATATTATATATGTATAATACTTGTGTGTTTGGGTCATTCATAAATGTTTAAGAAAATAATATATATACCATATATTATTTTTAAGTTCGAAGGATTAATAAACGTTTGCGTGGAAAAATAATAAATATATTATTTTTAATTGAATATAAAACGTGGGTCAATGATATAAATAATTATATTATTTAATAGTTTGAAATAATCCAATAGGTTCATACACGAGGTGCATATAATATATAAATATATTATTTATATTCGAAGTCACAGGTTGAAAATAATAAAATATTATTTTATTCGGAGTTAATAAACATGGGTAAATAATATATAAATAATATATTATTTAAAAAAAATACATTTAATATTAAAATAGGGTATAAAAACTAAATCGAGTCTACGGGTGGTGTCCCGGGCTAAAACCCATTTATATACCAATATAATAGTATTAGAAGTGATTTTTATTAATTAAATATAAGGGAAAAAGCCCCAAAAAAGATTGCAGGAGACCGGACTCGAACCCGGGTCTCCTGCATGTGAGCCTAGTGTTTTAACCAACTCTGCTCACTTAGAAATCATACCCAGATCGAATCTGATACACTTTTGATCGATCACATCGCTGTGTCCCCCCCATTCGCGACCGATCCAACCTCTATCCCCAATACCAACCCAGACGATCGCGACCAACTACGGTTTCATAGGGGTTTTGTTAGCGGGCTAGCTTCGAATCTGAGGGTGAGTTTAATTGCAAATTCATTGAGTTTTATTGTGAGGCCCCAAACCCGGGAGACCTCACTTATTGGATTTACTCATCAACACATAGCACTTTTAAACATAAGACATTCATTAACACAGCGGAAACGTTTTAAAAATCTCAACATACGCAGCGGAAACATAACATGTCTAAACATAGCTAGCCAAATACAACTGAAACTTGCCTTAATCAACATAATCAAAAGAAACATAAACATATCTAATACCACTTGTCTCTAACAACATCAACTTAAAACATAACATAAAACATAATCGGGATGCCAGACACTGATCTTCGGGTAACTCTTCTCTCTAAGCCAAGCATCCACATCCATCAACTAAACCTGCACTTAACTGATATGCATACTAAAAATCAGCAACGCTGAGTGAGTTCTAACGTTTACTTTAAATCATTTATACAAAAGATTTACTAATACATACATACATACTGCCCTTAAGGCAAAACTTTACATACTACACTTTTCAAAACATAATTTAATACATTCATAAAGTATCCGTCAATTCCTTGTCACTGTTGGTACTGTCCTCGTGATCAATACCGCTTAACCGTCAATTCTTATCACTGCTGGTATTGTCCTCGTGATCAGTACCACTTAACCGTCAATTCCTCTTTACTGTACTGCCCTCATGGCTTACATCCATGAACCGACAAGTACCTGGTCAATGCCCCCATGGCTTACACCATGAACCGACACTACCGCTTATCCGTCAATTCTGTTACATACTGGTATTGTCCTCGTGATCAATACCTTCTGGGTCCTCGTGACCCAATGATGTTGTCCTTGCGGGCAACACCACATGACACGATGTTGTCCTCGTGATCAACACCGGGTATTGTCCTCGTGATCAATACCTCTTAACTGGTACATGGGGGATTGCGTAGTCCCCCGAGCAACCGCCGTCACTCATCCCAATTGTACAATTGTTAACGAGCCACCAAGACTCTTACTAATGGGTAAAACCCATATCTGACATCTTGTACAAGTAACATCTGTCCCAAGGACCTTTACAAACCGGTACACATTCCCGAAGGAAAAATGTTCACTTTACTATTCATAAAACTTTCTGTAAATCTTGTTCATAACTTTCATATATAATATGCCTTTGTTTATGTATATAAAATATAGTAAACGCTTGCCATAGAATATAACTTGCTTTCTGAAACATAGCTTATCATATATATATTGCCTTTGTTTATGTATATTAAAATATAGTGAACGCTTGCCCAAAATATATATCTTGCTTTACTTGAACATACTAACACATATATTATGCCTTTGTTTATGTATATGAAAATATAGTAAACGCTTGCCATAATATAGATATACTTTCCTCAAAACGTACTTTTGCCTCTTTTAAACTTTTCACTAAAACATAACTTTTCCTTTCAGTTTATAATATATAAAATATAAATTAAACACTTTACACTAAGTATGCACACCACCCCTAAAGAAGGCAAAAAGGGGATTAGAACTCACCTGGTAAGCTAATTCGGGTTGTCCTAAACAAGGTCCAACAACGTCACTTCCGATCTGAATTGATTAGTTAAATACACATCAGACCACTACCGACTCTAATGGTGTAACTACTCTAACATACTGACTTCACTTAATCAGACCTGATGCCTGCGCACTTAGCAAGTGCGCAGACTCTGCTTCCTGCGCACTTAGCAAGTGCGCAGACTTCCCTTCCTGCGCACTTAGCAAGTGCGCAGGCTCCTCTTCCTGCGCACTTAGCAAGTGCGCAGGCTCCTCTTCCTGCGCACTTAGCAAGTGCGCAGGACCTGCTCTGTGCGCACTTAGCAAGTGCGCACGACCTGTTCTTGGCGAAAAACCCTAACTTTCGTATTCGGGTCTGATTACTTCAAGATCCCGAACATGCTTGCATTCAAAACGTTCGTTTTCCATTAAGGAACTCTAATCTATGCTTATCTTTCAGTTTCATCCGATTAAACATCTCCTTTTCACCCAAAACCCGAAAAACCCAAAAATGAACTAAAACTCAGATCTAGGAGAATCGGTTACCTGTAATCACTTCCTTTTCGTTGCTAAACACTCACGAGACTCTTGCTAACGATCCTTGAAGCTTTAATCCGAAAACCGGGACTTTCTCTCTCTAGACTCTCTCTCGCTTTCTCTCTCTAGAATTCCGGAAATGAGGATGGAAATGGGGCTTTTGGGTTGTTCTTGAGGCCTATAAGGGCCCAATCCCTTCCCCTTTCGGCCCATTCACCCCGGCCCAAGCCCGCTTCCTTTCTTTTTTATTTAAGTTTTAATTCCTCGTGAATTCTCCCGTACTCTAAAACTCGGGATGTTACATTTATTTCGTTAATTCCTGATTTGAAGAACTGAAACCCTAGTTTAAGGTTACAATTCAAATCATTTGATTCTGATGATACCAGTGGCTGGATCCATGTGGTTTTCAATCATTTGGTGTTTGCGAAACCACTGATATAGTTTGATTAGATTGAGGTTGATGTTTAGATCAAAACCCCCAAAATGTTTTAAGAGATACTAGATCTTGTACAATTCGATGTTACAAGATCAAATTAGCATAGGGCTTTCAATGAGTGACTGATTACGAATCTGGTTATACAGTTTAATTGCATTAAGATCGCGGTTATGATAGGGTTCAATCAAAACGTGAATGTATGAACCCTAGATTCGGGTTCATACTAAATTCGATGTTGTAAGCCCTGTACATGATAGGGCTTTTGATCTGGATGAAGAAACGAAGCTACAGGTATAAGAGATTACCAGATTGGATGCTGAATTGAAGGTGATCGAGTAAACGGGGTTCCGAGTTCTACGGGTTTGGTCGCCGGCGCCCCTGACTGTTCCTCTGATCGAATTGATGTGTTTAGAACACTCATATGAGTTCATTCAACGTGTGCACAGTGTTTGATTTCGAATTGGTAGTAGGAATTTGTCGAATTCGATGATATGATTAAGTGTGTCGACGGTTATGGTTTAATTACCCATAATTGGGTTTAATTCGTGAATAATGATGTTGTTTAATGACTCAATGATGACGAAAATGTCATAACTATTCATTTCGGTTAAGGACTTGAATGAATTTTCGGTTAACAATTTGAATTGAATTCAAACATTAAAAGGTTTGACTTATAAAAGTCAACAGAACCCACAACCTTTGATTTTGACTATTTTGACTTTGGAGTAATTGCATATCTAGTCCCTTTAGTTTCAGTTTAAATATTGACAAAATTAGACCCTAAGGTTTGAGATAATTAAACTAGGTTAACTTTAACTGAGTTTGGTTAACGAAGTTAACATGAAAAGTCCGGATTGTCACAACATGGTAGAGGTCCGCTACCCCTTCAACTTTCAGATTTTTCAATTTTAGTCCTCGAACTTTGGAGAACCTATAATTTAAGCCCTGGACTTTATATTTTGACACCTTTAACCCTTGTATTGCTTGGGAATTATCCAGGTGTTACAGGAACCTCATATAAAGAGGGAATACCATTTTGTTCTATGTAACATTGCTAAAAATCTATTTGCGTAAAATTTGCTTGCTGGCTAGACCGGTTCTTAAACAAAAAATTTGGTATTGGTTATGGTTGTGGCTCAAAACCGAACCGTCCCGTCCACACCCTTAAAATCACCAACTATATATTTACATAGCTATAATAATAATAATAATACCCAAATATAATCAGTATTTAAGACATATCAGGTTAAATTACGCTCTGCAAAAAAGACTCGATGACACCCGCCGCTTTGCGCCGCCCAACTCACTATTTTTTTTATAAACCACACCTGTTGTTTTTAAGAGACAAAAGAGCGATCCCAAACAATATTTAAACTAGGGTTCTTCCATCTCCTCGAAACCATCGAAACCATGGGGAACACATCGTCAATGCTCACTCAATACGACATCGAAGAAGTTCAAGAACATTGCAACAACACCTGTAAGTAATCAAAGATTCCTACCGAAACTACATCATTTCCAAATCTATTAACTTTCTGTTCAATTGATTCTAGTTTCACAACAGGAGATAGCTTCACTGTACCAAAGGTTTTGCCAGTTGGATCGTAACAGCGGTGGATTCATTTCCGCCGATGAATTTCTTTCTGTGCCTGAATTCGCCGTCAATCCCCTCTCCCAGGTTCATTTGAGTTCATTATACTATTTGATTGTTGATTTTTATGAGTGAATCTTAATTCCCAATTTTGGTCTGTTAGAGATTATTCAGGATGGTGGATGGGTTGAATTTCAAGGAGTTTGTGGCATTTTTGTCTGCATTTAGTTCTCGGGCTACCTTACAACATAAAGTGGAATGTAATTAGCTTCTCTTTATTCTATATGGCAATTTGAGTTCTAGTGTACATATGCACACCATGGTTTTATTCTTTTGCAGTCATATTTAAGGTTTATGATTTTGATGGCAATGGGAAGGTTGCATTCTCTGATTTGTTAGACGTTTTGCGTGACTTGACGGGACAGTTCATTTCTGAACAACAAAGGGAGGTGAGTTGTTTCTCTGAATCAAATTTAGTACTTTTCAATTCTAGAATTGATGTGATTATATTTCTATCTAATTGTGTTGTTAAAAGGGATCATTAACATAACTAGAATCTTAAATATAAATGGACGTCATTCCAAATTCTATATAAGCTCAAAATTAGTTCTCATGTAAACCCTTGAAGTATATGTGTGCATTGGTCGGTTTTAGGCCATAACCAAAGCGAAAACAACATTATTGGTTATGGGAGAATGTAAACCGAACATTTTAGGTTAATTGGTTTGGTTCGGTTAACCAGATAATGAATTTGGGCCTGACAAAAATTGGCCCCAAATAATGAACTTGGGCTGAAAATTTTGGTTAACCGCTTATTAATGCACATTTGGGTGTGTATTTTTGGGATTTACCACTAGTTAATAGATTTTTTTTAACATTAAAACAAAAGTGAGATAATCTAATAATAAGCATTCAATTAATCCATACATGAAACATTCAAACAAAAGTTAAATCTAACTGACAACATTCAAACAAAAACATGAGATAATCAAAATGGTGACAATATAATGGTTCTAATTCAACAAATGTGTCTTTGCATTTTCGTGTTTAATCCTATAGCTTTAGGCTTCTACTCCCAATCTTCATCTTCAATGTAAAAGTCTTTGCGTGTTTTCTCCCGGTTAACAAATCTACAAATACACACACACATACAAGTATAAACACATACAACAACAACCATACCTAGTAAAATCACACCAATAGCAAACCTATGGTAGGGTCTAGGGAGGGTGGGATGTAGGCAAACCATACCTCTATCTCAAAAGATAGATAGACTGTTTCCAAGGAGACCCCTAGCTCCAAAAACCTTACCCAAACCTGAAAAAAAGATGTTAGAGCCATAAAGTGACACACAAATAATCCAGACAACATACAGAAAAAGGATCTAATATATACATACAAGTAAAAACACATCATATAGTTAAAAATGAGAACATCATTACCATATTCTATTTTCTCTTAATTCTGAACCAAATCTTCTACTTGTAGACCATGAACTTGAGAATTTTGCAAATGCATTAGTGTAGGGCGTAGCCAATGTTCTGCACAAGTCAATGCCTTGACGCTTTTCTAAGTAAGAGAGCTTCAGTATTTAACACTCACACTACTTTAGGTGCTAAATGCCGACTCGGATGCAATGTTTGAGAACTTGAGATTGGAATTCCTAAAACATGCTTTGCAATTTGAGAGAGAATAGGGAATTTTACTAAATTTAGCTTCCAACAACCTAAAACCTCAAATGTATCATCACCTTTTATCTTTCTTTTTGTCCCATCATGCAAATAAATATCTACTCTGCTATTGTCAACCCTTTCTCCATATTCTTCCTCTAAATAATTTAAATAACCATCTTCTAAGTCAACGTACTCCTCGCCGTCAATCAGATTAGGAGTAGAAAACAATGTACTCTTTCGCTCATTTACTTTATATATTTCATCTTATAAGTTATAATGATTAAACAACTCCAAGAGTATTTATTTCACTTGATTCTTGATTTCCTTAATTTTCTCGGAATTTTCACCGTATATCTAGCTTAAAAAATAACCAAGATAATACATCTTATTTCGGGGATCTAGAACTAATGGCACATACAACAAGAAATTCATATTGGCTAAATTGTCCTGGTATATGTCAAATTTTGTTTTCATAGACAATGCCATTTTTTGCATGCATTGTGCAAAGCTCACCTACAACCTTGGTTTTAAATTGCGCGATGCGCTTCGATGTGTTTCGTCCCAAAATCCGAAGCGCGATGCGAGCGCATCACGTATGTGATGCGTTCTTTATTAGAAAAATTCTAAAAAATTAATTATACATAATATTTTAACATGTTAACTTTCAAACATAAAAAAAAATAAATTTTGATAAATAAATACAAAAAAAAGCTATAGGTACCACCAAACAAGCTTTATGTATAACCAAACTAAGCCTAACTCAAAAAACAAGTAAAGAAAATAAAGTAAACAAATTAAAAAATGTTTAGGGTCATATTTGATAAACCCTATAACATTAAGGATGAAAGTGTAATTTATGATTTATAAGAAAAAGTAAAAGATACATATAAAGTAGTAAACCCTAAACACATATTACAAAACCCTAAACACATATTACAGCAGCCGCCACTTCTATTTTTCACCCTCTGCCATCTTCATCTACATCTCCATGTCAATCTTATGAGTGCATCTTCTCTCCAAGGTTCCTAGCCTTCTCCAAGAGATCTCTAGGTAAGATCCGACTCCCTATTCAGTTTAAAAAGTCCGATTCAAGTCCTAATTCCATGTTGCGTGCATCAGAGCGCATTTTGCGACCACCGCATAATGCGAAATCGGCGCAATATCCACGCATCATGTAATCGCTACGCATCAAGTGCAGCGATGCGCTGAATCAAACGCAACGTCGCAATACGCATTATGCGCGCAATTTAAAACCAAGCCTACAACAAATTGAAAGTCACATATTTAGACCTTGAAATCTTCTTAGTCGCATTAAAAAGAGTTCTCTCTCAAATAGATCATAAATAACTTGTTAAAGCAAACCAATGAAATAAAATATATCACCATGGAACTCAAAATATAAAATAAAATAAAATGCCTCGCATTCACTCACTCCGCTTCATCGGGTGTCCCAAAGCTTCGTTACCCTTCTTTCTCTTTCTTGCCCTCATCTCGTCATTGTTAGTTTCCTAACGAAAGTAGGATCTATAATTAAAATCCACATCATGAAGTCTATTAACAAAAAAACATATAACAGATTAAGGAAATCAAGAATAAGTGAAAGAAACATTATTGGAGTTGCTTAATCATTATAAGATGAAAATAGATAAAGCAAAAGAGTATATTGTCTTCTACTCCTAATTTGGTTGATGACGAGGAGTATGTTAACTTAGAAGATGGTGTTTAAAGTATTTAGGGGAAGAATGTGGAGATAGGGTTGATAACGAAGTAGATATTTATTTGTGTGATGGGCCAGGAAAAAAAAAGATAAAAGATGATGATACATTTGATGTTTTAGGTTGGTGGAAGCTAAATTCGGTGAAATTCCCTATTCTTTCTTAAGTAGTATGCATGTTTTGGGAGTTCCAATCTTAACTGTTGCATCCGAGTCGTCGTTTGACATCAGTGGTAGGGTGCTTGATAAATATAGAAGCTCTCTTACTTCGAAGACCACTGAGGTCTTGATTTGCGCCCAACATTGGCTAGGCTACGGTCTACACCAACGGATTTGCAAGATTGTCACGGTCATGGTCTACAACTTGAAGATTTGGTTGAGAATTTGGAGAAACTAAAATATGGTAATGACGTTCTCATTTTTAACCTTGGTTTAAAAAAGTGCGCTTTAGGAGTGAGGCGGTAGCAGCAACGCTTCAGAGGTGATGAGGTGACACGTTGACATGAAGCGGCCTTCGGCGGCGCTTCTTGTACTGGGTCAAAATTTCCATGTTTTTAGAATTGTAGGAGGTTTTTTCTTTGAGTTGTAGGTTAGAACCACTAGAACGATTTTTTTGAGTTGCAAGTTATTGTAGGTCACTTTTTATTGGTTGAGAGTGTTTGGCACTCTTTTCTTTATTGGCTGAGATGGTTGCCAACTTTCTATTGGTTTAGGGGTTGGCAATCTCTTCTTGGTTTAGAGGTAGAGTTAGAATTAGTTTCTTTTATTTTTTTTTTCTTTTTGTTTAATTCCATGTTCTTTTTCTGATTTTTTGTTCGTTTTATTTTCTTTACTTTTTTGTTTCTTGAGCTTCTTTGTTTCTTTATTTTTTTTAACTAGTTGTATATTGAATTTATTTGGTTGTATTTAGAGCTTTTTTGGTTGTACATAAATAAAAATCTCTTTAATATTGTAATTTGTGTTTTTTATATTACTAAATTATGTGAAATTCTTTTTATTATCATATTTTTTTGGTATTCAAGGATTACAATATGGTAAATATCATCTAAAATTAATAAATAAGTATTATTTAATACCTGGCGCCTCGCTTACTTAAGCACTTGTCTCGCACCTAGCGCCTCACTCCTTAGTTTTTAGGACCTAAACGCCTCGGAGCGCCTCATCCTTTATAAAACCAAGTTTTTAACTATATAATGTCTTTACTTGAATATTAATATATATGTGCGTGTGTGTATTGTGGATTTGTTATCTGGAAAAAACATGCAAAAACAGCCTAAAGTTATTGTATTAAACACGAAAATTGCAGACACTTTTTTGTCGGAATAGAACATTTTGATATTGTCACCATTTTGAATATTTGATGTTTTTGTTTGAATGTTTGTTGTTGTATTAAGGGTACAAAGGGCACAACCCTAAGTACCCTAAGTATCTAATGTGATCCCACCAATGAGGGAGTGTCACCTCATTTTTACCCAAATCCCTCACAAACTACCCAAATTGGTATGGGCACAACCCAAAGTACCTCATTTTTACATTCTCCTGTTGGGTTATGAAGGCTTTGGGCCAGGCCGATTGGGCTGGGCTTTTCTGGGCCACCTACGGATGGGACCCTTGGGCCTATTAAGGCTGAAAGAACAAGATCAGAAGCTGGCGGCAACCTTAGGGCTGCTTAGTTCTATTTCTTGTTGATTAAGTTATTGTCTTATTTAATTAACCCTAATCTTGGTATTATATATACCCCATGATGTAATTGTATCTTTGAGCACCTAATAATAAAGAACCCTAGTTGCAAAGTGGACGTAGGCCAATCGGGGCTGAACCACTATAAATCTCTCGCGTCTTTTCTTTTTCTGTCTATTGATTGTGCGTGTGTGTGAGTGATTCCGCGGCGTTACCGACTCTGATTCCTAACAAGTGGTATCAGAGCATTGGCTCGTTGTTACACGGTTTTCTGCACTGGTTCAATCGCGGGAAGGGGATAAGAGTTGTTCGAGAGGCTATCCACTGCTGATTCTGTTCGATTTTTTTTTCTGCTGTGGTTCTGTTTTGATCTGCCGCAAGGGCTGTCGAGATCTGAAGGGCTGTTTTCTGTTTGCTGCTGATTACGGCTGTTTTCTAGTGATAGGAGGGCTGATCGCAGCCTGATCCAACTGCTGATTACTGCCGTAAACTAGGGTTTAGTTGTTGTCGCAAGAGAAGGGGAAAGCAGGGGCTGTTCGGAAGTTTTTTTTGTGATTTTGCAATTAGGGTTTGGTTCCTTGAACCCTTAAAGTTGCTGTTGGTCACAGGTTTTGCAGGTGAAGCGCCTGTTCGGGTGTTTCGGGTTTTAGGGTTTTCTATTGGAGGTTGCTTGACTTCAGTTGGTGGACTTTTAATTTTGGTTTTTTCTGATTCTCGTTTGCAATGGCTAAAGACGGGAGAATTCGAATCGAGAAGTTTAACGGGACTGATTTTGCTTGGTGGAAGATGCAAATAGAGGCGTTATTCGGTGAAAACGATTTGGAGATGACATTAGAAGAGAAACCGAGTGGTTTGAGTCAGGACGACGAAGTGATGTGGAAATCTAAGGACAAAAGTGCGATAGGTAAGATTGTACTAGCTTTGACGAGGAGTGTAGCGTTTAATATCAAGGAGGAAACCACGGCTCATGGTATGATGACTGCTCTGTCAAACATGTATGAAAAGCCATCTGCCGGTAATAGTGTTCTTGTTGAGAGAGTTATTCATGATGAGGATGAATGAGGGAAGCTCGGTGCCTGATCACATAAATAATATAAATTCAATTTTATCTAGGCTATCGACCGTTGGTACAAAGCTTGATGATGATACTCAAGCGGCGATTCTGTTATCCTCTTTGCCTGACAGCTGACTAATTCTGGTGAAGCTGGGAATTTGATGTTTAACGTGGTCGGGATAGTATTTTGGGTGAAGATATTCGCCGAAAGAACACTAGTGGAGGATCTTCTTCTTCTGATATATTCAATGTGGGCTGAGGAAGGGAAAATAACAGGAGCAGTGGGAGTAGGGGGAAGGAGTTCGTCTAGAGCTCGGAAGAATGTGAAGTGCTGGAGCTGCAATGAAGTTGGACATGTTAAGAGTCAATGTCCAAATAAGAAAAATGCTGCTGGAGTAAACACTGTTGAGGTCGTCTGTTATGATGATGCACTGGTCTGTAGTGTGGAGAGTAGTATGGACTCTTGGGTTATGGATTCTGGATCTTTGTTTCATGCCATACACAACGGGGAAACGATGGTGAATATGAAGGTAGGCGACTTTGGGAAAGTACGTTTAGGTAACGGTGAGGTTCTTAAAGTAACGGGCATGGGAGACATTGGTCTGAAAACTCCAATAGGAACTACATGGAACTTGAAGAACGTCAGGGTGATTCCAGGTCTGACGACGAAGCTTATTTCTGTCGGTCAGTTGGATGAACAAGGAATGGAAGTAAAGTTCGGTGGTGGCAAATGGAAAGTGATAAATGGGAATCTGGTTATTGCTCGGGGAAACAAGAAGGGGTCACTGTATATGGTTGAAGTATCTGCTGAGGGAGTAACCGTCCCGGTTAAGCATAACAAAGTTGGGTTCGCTGAGTCAAAGGAGCAAAAGAAGGTTCATTTTGCAAGGGTGAAGCCTGGTGTTAAGGTGACTCAAGCTGAGCGGGATCGGAGGTCTAAACTAGTTCAGGGGTTTGGTGACAGTGGGAGCACGGGGCGTGTTCCGGGCACAGTTATAAAACAATGTTGGGTTTTGAAGACCGGTAGTCCGATTGATAAAATCTCTCCAGGGAAACACTTGCTGAATGTGGAGAGTGGTGATGGTTCTCGGTGTATCTCTCGAACTGGTGGAATGTGTAAACCAGTTGAGACAGAGGATGGGTCAGAAATGACTGCTGGGTTGGAGCTCGGGGGAGCTTCAACTGCCCTTTCATGTACTTGATGATGAGAGGGGGGCTGCAACTAGGGTGGATCTGATGAAGTCTGAGCTTGTTTATGGGGACTGAAGGCTCGGGAGACTTTGGATATGGAGGATACTGGAGTTACTGGATCTGGGTTACTTGGATGGTGTTTGTGGACTGTGCAAAGCCTTCAAGTGGGAGATTGTTGGGTTATGAAGGCTTTAGGCCAGGCCGATTGGGCTGGGCTTTTCTGGGCCACCTGCGGATGGGCCCCTTGGGCCTATTAAGGCTGAAAGAACAAGATCAGAAGCTGGCGGCAACCTTAGGGCTGCTTAGTTCTATTTCTTGTTGATTAAGTTATTGCCTTATTTAATTAACCCTAAGCTTGGTATTATATATACCCCATGATGTAATTGTATCTTTGAGCACCTAATAATAAAGAACCCTAGTTGCAAAGTGGACGTAGGCCAATCGGGGCTGAACCACTATAAATCTCTCGTGTCTCTTCTTTTTCTGTCTATTGATTGTGCGTGTGTGTGAGTGATTCCGCTACGTTACCGACTCTGATTCCTAACATCTCCCATAACCAATAATTTCGGTCTTGATTCGGTTAGGGCTCAAAACCAACCCATACACACCTCTAATAGGATCTTTGCAAAATGTATAATGATGTGATGATGGCCTTGATATGTGTTTGTAATTCCAATTTATATCATGAACACTTAAGAAGACTCCCAATAGCTTTAAGCACAAATTAGATCATAATTAGAACACATGTAGAAGAGGCGCACACACAAAAAAAAGAAACATTAAAAACTAAATATTACTGGGTTATTTTTGTTATTAAAAAAGATTTATCTTTGTATTTTTTTTTCCAGAAACCTGACCTACATAAGCTATTTCCATGAGTTGTCATTCACATGATTTTAATTTGTTGTCTCAAACAAAAAATGACCTTTATGTCAATTCTGCTTCTACAGCTTGTCCTGACACATGTTCTTGAGGAAGCTGGTTACAAGAAAGATTCTTTATTAGTTCTATCCGACTTCATGAAGGTGGTTTGAATTTCTGTCTTCTCTAACTGAATACCGGTTACAACTTTTTACCCCTTCTGTTCCACAATAACAACAGTGATTGTCATTGTTTTGTTTGTTATAATAAATAAGGAAAAGTGTAAAATGGAACATTGTACTCAAATATGTTTTTCACAATTCCATTTTACCTTAATCATCATAGAGGTGGCCTTCAAGGGGTTAGGGTACTAGGGGCACCATGCGGTACCCCCATCGGGTAAGTCTGGTACACCGCCGCAAGCCATGCGGGTACCCGTGGCGGGTAGCAATCTCGGGTATATGTTCCCGTGTTCGGCAATCTTGAACTTTTGAAAAACAATTTTATTTTGAACTGCGAACTGCTTTGTTGTCTGCATAAATAACAAGTATATTTATGTAATTTTTTAATTATTGTTATGTACTTTTTTCTTTAAAATTAATGAAGTTAGTTTTAAGTATAAGAATTAATTTAAAAAATGAAAAAAAAAGACTTAGGGTATTTAGGGTTGTGCCACTACCACTTAGGGTACTTTGGGTTGGATTTGGGTAAAAATGAGGTGGCTATAACTCATTGGTTAGAGCCATTAGGGTACTTAGGGTTGTGCCCCTAGTACCCTTACAGGCAGAAACTAGTGGAAGCTGGATTCAGATCTTAGACCCCTGCGGGAGGGAATTAGGCGCTTAGGTCATATCATATAGGATGAGGTTCATTTTGGTTTAAAACGATCAATTATTTGTTTGCTACCACATAATAAACCCTTTGTGGTTCCTAATTGCAGATTCTTGGCAACACTGGCTTGAAGATGGAAGTTGAGGTTCCTGTGGACTAGTAGGAGATGTAAAATATATAAAGGACGTTTTTACTTTATTTTATTAATAGGGCCTTTAGCTGCTTGTATTATGTAATTTTAATGACCGGTGTTTTTAGTTGCCCTTTGTTTGAATCCTGATTTAATCTCATCGCGATCCTCAAGGAGTATTAGCATTCGTAATCCACACTTGTTTAGCATGTCGAGTTTCACCTCGACTTTGCTAGCACCCTGACGGTTCCGTTCAGTAGACAATAATGATTTGCAGCTCAACAAGAACATAAATACACGAAAGTAGAGGATGATCTTTTTTGTTTATGAATTGTAGTTTATGTAACTATGTTAGATGTTATTGTTTTATATATTATTTGATTAAATAGTATTGAATCTATGTCACTATTCATATATTTAAATATTTTATAAATTTATATATTTCTTTGTCATATAACATCTATATTGACCAAAGCTTATCCAACAACTTTTAACTATTCATTGCTAATTTCAAATGGTGGGATAAAATGGTAATTTGATATTATCAAGACATTTATTTTAGGGACATACACGCTTTTCAGCTTTGGAGCCTTGTGAGATATCATATACATGAAAGTACGATGTTAGAAAACGACAATAGATTTAAAACGTCGTGAACAAGGGCGGAACCAGGGGAGGGCATTGACCCCCCGGTCATCAGAATTTGTCCGTTTTTTTGTATACAAAAGTTGTTTTTTTAAATAAAACATGAGTTGGACCCCTTAGTTGTAGTCGGTAGAGAAGAGGACATTATGATGACCCTCCGACTTAGAAGTTTTGGTTCCGCCACTGATTGTGAAAGTATCTCTTCTTTAATTTCATGAAATTTAACAATATAATATTACCTTAAGTTCATGAATAAGTGACATCGACAAGATTGTCACTAGTGAACAATTTAGCTATGGATGAAGACCCTAATCATCCTTAAAGGGAGGATTGCTTCTCTCTTCATCCCTATACCATTTTTTTAATTAAATTAAATAAAACATAATAAATTTTAAAATTAATTTTAATAAATGAAATAAAACGTAATAAAAACTATATGGTTAATTTAAATTAAAAAAGAAACACATTTCATTAAATTAAAATTAAAATACAAGACTAAATAAAAAACGAAAAAAATATAAGAATAAATAAAAAAAACAAAATAAAAACACTAGAATAAATGAAAAAAACATAAAAAAAACATTCACCCGTCAACTAGAACTCTCATCCCCAACGTTTATTTCACGCTTGCGTGATAGCACCGTATTCAACATTGGCCCAATCAAGTGATCATGAGGCATTAACAATGTGACATCCTCGAATTTTAAAGTCAATCCTTAAAACTATAACTTTATATTTTAAGCCTTAACTATTAGAACTAAGAAACTAAATGTGTTCGGTTTAACAATTCGGACACGCATAAAAAATCTAAAGCGCGTAACTAAAAAACGGATGGTAAATTTTTAATTATTTATTACTTTGTGTTATATCACACACAATTATTGTTATAACATGTTTATATATATATATATATATATATATATATATATATATTTGTTAATCGAGCCTCGAAATGAAAACAAAACGTAACTTTCACTAGTGAAACAAATTTCATAACATTCGTTTTCACTTAAGGTTACGCTCGCTTATTTTTATTTTATTAAAAATCAACTTTTTATATTTATTTTTATACCATATTTTAACCGTTTAACAAGTTTTATACCCATTTTTATCTAATAATATACTAAAACTACCACGAAACTTTAATCACCTACTTAACTTTAATATTATCGCGAATTTGCTAAACTCTATTTAGGAGTAATTAGTATAACATGAAGCCACCTGGACATCTAAATTGCCACACTTTAACCTTTTTTTGACAACACATATTACACCTAGCATGATCTAAGAACCCATCCCCCTCCCCCTCATATACCATTTCAAATTCACCAAGTGCTAATATTCCTTTACTAAACTCAAGGTATGACTCCAAGTTATTATGGAATCTCATATTAACTTTTTCATGCAACGTTTGATTTTTGGATCAAAAATACAAACTACACACACCTATATGTTTAGTTTTTGATTTGGTTATGTTTTTCATTTTAAACTTTCCAAATCAAAATCTAAACCATAATTCATGGTTATTTTTGGACCTAAAATCATCCAAAAACAACCGTATACAATCAAACCTCATAAACTATGTTCTAAACCCGGTTCACATATGAACTCTTGAACAAAAAGTTTGATTAATGAATATATTGGCTTGTTATATGTTACCCAATGATTGTAGGTACATTGATGCTAGCACCCAGGTCCACCAACGCGTGGTTCAAGGGCAAACTGTCAAGCAAACACGGGATCGTGAAATGACCCGGAACTGCCAGTTTCTCTGGCAATTTGTTCTGAACCACCGCAGAACATCGCTCACTTAGTGAGACTTTAGAGACTTCCTCCAGTTTCTTCTTGTTGGAAAGAAGATCTTTTAGGAACTTGCCATATTTAGGCATATGCTGGAGGACCTCTATAAACGGGAGATTGACTTTGAGTTGTTTGAACATGTTCAAGAAGTTACTGTATTCCCTAGCATACTTATGTGGCAGCAAGCTCGCTGGGTAGGGAACACGGCTCAAGTCAATCTCAGGGGTCTTCATCTCCACCCCCTTCTTCTTCTCCTCAGCCTTCTCGACATGCATCTCAACCACTATTTCCTCATCCACCGGCTAATCTTCTTCAACCACCTGTGGCTCTACTTTTCGACTCCTAGTTGACATGGCCATCACTGAAGCATTAGGGCCTGAAGACGAACCTCCCTGTCTATCCTTCAGGCTCTTAGCGATGTATCCCATCCCACAGTGCGTTGTAGGTCCTGGAATGCAGAATGCTAATTTCTCAGCGAGGTATCATGTGCATCCAACCTATGTTGGGTCTCCTTGTCTCGCTTCACTAAATGAGCGAGCATCTGAGTCTGGTTCTCCAGCATCTCTTCAATCTTCTTATCTCTAGCACTGCTCCCAGAACTCGCTCCTGCTTCACCTCTTCCATGCTGATTAGGGCGAGAAATAAACCTAGGCGGGTTGTTTCCAGATCTCCATCCTGAGCCATAAGGATTGTTATAGTTATTAATGTACCCTCGGTTCTGGTTGCCCACGAAATCAACATGCTCCTGCTGACTGATGAGGCAGTCCTTAGTGTCATGGCCTCCCCTGCACACCTCACACCTTTGAGCATTCAACTTTAACTCTTTAATCTCATTCGTCATCGCCGTGAGTGCAGCATCCATGCTAGTATCAGGGTTGACCTGATGCACACCTTTCGGAGAAGAGACGGGTGCTCTAGCACTAGGAATGGAAGTCCTAGTAGATGGCCGCTGTTGCTCAGCGAGAGCGAAGATCTCAAACATCTCCTCGCATTCAGCAGGATCCAGTTTATCCATGATATGGCCTCCCGCAGCTGTGTTGAACATTTGCTGCTTCTCGAAGGTGAGGCCATTATAGAACTTCTCCAAAATCGCCCAGTCAAACAGACCATGCTGGGGACATCGGCTCAACAGCGCGTTGAACCGCTCCCAGGCCATGTGGTAAGGCTCGTCAGGGTCCATCCGGAAGGAGTAAATTTGGTCCCTGAGGCGAGCAGCCATGGAAGGTGGATCATACTTTTTAAGGAACCTGGCTTGAAGATCCTCCCAAGTGGTGATGGAATTGTCAGGGAGGGTGTCAAGCTAAGTGGAAGCACGCCTAGAGAGCGAGAATGGAAAGAGACGCAAGTAGATTGCATCATTAGATACACCCATGATATTGAAGGTATCACATATGCGCGCGAAGCGGGACATATGTCCATGTGCATCCTCATCCTCGAGGCCATGGAACTGAGTAGCATGAGTGATCGTTCTCATGACATGTGATGGGATCTGCCAAGCACTGGTATTAGGGATAGCGGGGGTGGGGGGGGATCGAAGATCGCGCCCTGGTGGCCCCATCACTGGCTCTCTAGTGTACGGTACGTATCGCTGGCGTCGCCCATTTTAGGAAAAGGAATTGGGCTAGTGGGACGTACCTGGTGTTTGCACAACGTTTTCAAACGCTCCCGGAAGTCGTGGGTGCGCTCGTGAAGCTCTCGTTCGGGCTCTTCGTAAGCTGAATACTGTGGCGATCCCTGCGAACGAGTACATTACATAAACTAAAAGACACAAAGAAAAATAAGAAAGACTCAAAACACAGAAAGACTCGATCCTAAATTAGACACACTAGTAGCAGATAGGACAAAGCACAAAATTAAGATTCAAATAAAAGAAAGAAAATAACCAAAAATCACACAAAGAACTAGTCAAAGCTAATATTGCTATTACCAAGTGTCCCCGGCAGCGGCGCCAAAAACTTGATATCACCCAGACGGTCTATAAAAACTAATAAATAAAACCTAATCTAGACTCCTAAGTAATAAATGGAGTACCTATGAACTAAACCGTACTGACAGGCAAGTGAACCTATCGAGTATAGCACAACTTAATGGTAAACCGGATTATCGAACCCTAGACACACTGAGTAACTAAACTAGACTCTGACTCGGACTAAAGATGATTGATTTGGGGGGTTTCTACACTACTAATTAAACTAATAATGCAGAATACTAAAGATCGAATCTAACTATCAAACAAGGACTTCGGGAATGGGAAGAATACCACCTAGGTCGGAATCCTACTTGCAAAGCACAGACTTCTACCGGTTATGGAAACAATGATGGATCTGGGTATCTAAGGATAACAACTTTAGACAACCTAGTGGATCCCTAATCACTCTCAGGGTGTCACCAACTAAGAAACTTTAAAGATGCCGTAAACTCACCATATGGTCGGATTACCTTTCAGTCTCTCCAACAATGACAATGTACCCAAAAGACAAATCACCTCTCGGTCTCAATTTCCACAGCACATCAAAGATGCATGGGGTAATCTCAGATCAACAAGCTATGACTCGGATTAGCAACAATCACTAAGAACCCTAGGGCAACTTCCTCTCAGACAGTTAACACTCGGAATCCTAATACGAAGACTAACCGATTACCTCTCACCTTTCGGGTATTAAGATAAGAAGAACACTCAATCCAAATCAAAACCAATTACTCTCCCTATGGACTACTACGTCTAGCAATACCATCACAGTTACCAACAATGAAGCAAGCAACCTAAACATGCGTCTATAAATGAAAGACACTCAACAAGAATACATGCGAGATTATAATCAACATTCAATCAGAATAAAGCATGCACATTCATCATAATAATCAAACTAATATCTTTACAAAACCATTAATCCAACATTCGAATCCAAAAACCGATAAAAATCATAACTTTACTAAGCAATCATCACAAACCTAGGCAGTATCAATGTTTTAGCCTAGAATCATACTTAAAACATCCATAACAGAAGTAATCAAGTCAAACATAGGTTCAAACATAGAAAACAAGAATAAAGATTGAATCTTGAAAACCGAATACGCAAATCTAACGAACCCGGAATCCAAAAGCTTTAAACTCGCACTTGATTTCACTTCCAAGCTCCCAAAATCGCCTCTAGCGCCTCTGTAGACGGCTGAATGTCAAACTCTCAAGAATGGCCGTTCAAAACATTAAATATTGAAATTAGGGCTTATTGCGATTTTACGGGCCTCTCGCGTACCGCGAGACACACAAGCCAGCCCTTCGCGTACCGCGAGGGCCAAAATAGTCGGGTGCGCATCTGGATCTTCTTGCGTACCGCGAGGTTCTGAAGTTCACTCTTCGCGTACCGCGAAGGACTGATTTTCAACATTTTTCTTTTATTTCTTCCGAGCTTCTTCTCATGCTCCATTTCTTCGTGATTTGACTTTATACTTCACACGAGCTCCTGTAAACCTGACATTAACTCAAAACAAAGCGAAAACAAGTAAAACAAACACAAAACTTAATCAAAGTACACTAAAAAATAGGAATAAAGATGTGTGCTTTGCACTACATCATTTCACGGTCCCTCTTTTTAAACTTTTATCAAATATTTTGGGTGAGAAGCATGTTTCTATATACACACGCACATGAAAAAATGATCTTTGATGTGAATTATCTGAGTTAACTCTAACACGCAAAGTCCCCACACACAAGTTGATTAACTGTAATGGCCGATGGATTGTGTGAATAGTACTATTTGGTCTGACTAGCCCAATTGACGTGGTAGTGCCACAAAGCATGCAATTGCACATATCCATATATATACATCAAAACTATGTTGTGTTAGGCATAGAATCAAAACATGGGCGTTTGTTGTTGTTGTTGTTTATGTGGTTGATTATCAAAATCTGTCAAGGTTTCACTTGTGGACTCATCATATTACATCATCTTGTGCTAAAATAAAAATTGGTGTATATCATATGTCAAACCTATGAAACTCACCAACTTTTTAGTTGACCTATTTTAAACATGCTTTCAGGTACAAATACAAATGCATAAGCATAGTCATGATAGTGTGGTGCTAGTCTCTTTTGGAGCATCAAGACTTGTTTATATGCTATATTTTGAAAACATCTAAGTTGTTGGTTTATGTATCATATAGTAAAACTGTACACGTAGTTATATCAAACTCATCTTTTGGATAATCTAAGGTTATGCTTTAGTTAACTTTAAAAACAATGTGTTGTGAAACCGATTTATCTGTTACATTCCGCGTTTACGCCGTTGGCGGGGTGTGACAAACAAAAACTTCAAGTCTTTGTTCTTTTGTTGTTCTTGCATGTAGCGCACCGCCTCATCAGCTTTTCGAGTCCTAGCTTCTTTCTTTGCGGTCGTGACTCTCAACCACTCCGCTCGGACCCGTTTCTTATCATCGATATCTTCCTGTTTCAAGTTAGTGTAGTTAGAAACCATGTTAAACAATTCTTGTTGGTCCGTTGCTGATGATGTTGACGCCGGGTTCTTCCCTTTTCGTTGCGATCTTTCCGGCTCTATGAAATGGGGGAAATCCTTGTCGTCGAGGCGGTCGTTGGGAAACTCGGCTTCCGAAGACCTAGTTTAGGGTTGAGAATCGAGTGTCCTCGATCTTTTGGATGATTGACTTTCAAACTCGGCACCCATGAGAGGAATTGGAACTCACTTCGAGTGATCTTTAACAATAATTTGAGAGAGGATATGTTGAGATTTGTGTGAGTACGAAACAATAATTTAAGTTGGTATTTATAGTGTTAAAAATGAAATTTTAATTAATCTTCCAAGTTATTTTTAAAAATTTTCTGTTTTCGTAACACTTTTCAACTTTGTCAAGTTGAATAAATTAATACTGTAATAGATAATTTTACACAAATTCTGGACATGTATAATTTATAAAAATGTTTAAGTACAGTTATCTTCATAAGCAAATTAAGAGTTAATTTGTTCATTTTGTAACAACCAAATGAGATCATTGTCAAAATATTTCCCTTCCCAAAGTTAAACTTTACACGTAAAGGAACAAAAATATGACCATACAAATTAATTATATATTAAAATTAAAAGAGAAATATTATATGTTACATATATATATATTTTTTTTTTGAACGGTAACACTTAGATATTCTAGCATAATTGAGTTTTCTCGGGGTAACACCTAGAACATCTAGGGTAGCCCATCACAGGAGGAACCCTCAACTGAGAAGTATTTGGGTTACTATTGCACTAAATGGGGAACGATATAATAAGTTACATATTAAGTTGTGAAATTATTACATTTGTCGTAAAACAATCTTTAATCATAAAGAATGATTTGGTCGTAAAAAAAGCAAGACCATTTAAGCGGAATGGCAATCATTTATTTATTTTCCACCGCCTTTTCCATAATGTTGGCCCATGTGAAATAAAATATATTATATGAATACCTTGTATCTTAATAAATGGTATTATAGAAAATAAAAAATAATACCATTTTTAATATATTTATATGTTAGGGTCTATGCTAAATAAATCGCCTTTTAAAAAACAAAAATAAATGTTTATCTTAATATTTATGGTTCTAAAATATATAAAAAAGGACTTTTTTTAAAAGGCGATTTTTGTTTTATATTTTTTGCCATGGATAAAACCTTTGAATTGTAGGACTCCTCTTTTACCACTAGGCCCCAACCCCGCACCCATATAAAAAAGACTTAACGTGCTGACTTTATTTTAATAAACCAGAATTATATTTAAGTTGAAAGTACAATAATAAACTCACTTGTTACTTCTTATCTTTTTACTTTTTTAGAGTACAACTTTTTTATTTTTTGAGAATGCGAAATTTTTGTTACATACCCGAATGTTATCATGTATTTTTTAGAAACAGTACTTCTGAAAAATATAAAGTTGGTCGAGTTTGTATATTACAGGACATTTCTAAGTGTTTACGTATATAAATTGAAACCGTGAGTTTTGTTTAAGTAAATATATTTAAATATAAAATTAGAGAAGTAAATTTGTGTTTAACATAAATACTGACATACAAATATACTCAAAAAATAGATCTATTTATGATTTTTCTGATCAAATAGACATGAAATGCTTGATTTAACAATTTATGCTCATTCGAATTATTAATAGTATTAAAAACAAGGTAAACCTTCACAATTTATATGCATGTGTGTATGTATGATCCAAACCAAAAAAAGTATTTAACATAAAATTTTCAGTAGAATGATGACGCATTTATAAAAGTTGTGGCTTAAAGTGTATAAAAGTTATAAATCAAAGTTAAAAAAAAACAATCATGCGTCGTTTAGTGATTCTTAGGTATAATAGTTAAATGCGGTTTTAGTCCTTGTGATTTGACAAAAATAACAGTTTTAATCCAAAAGTTTAAATTTGACTTTTTTAGTCCAATAGTTTCATTTTCGTATCAATTACAGTCCGGTCCACTAACTCCATCCAAAATTTTCTATTAACTTTATTGAAAAGACTAAAATAACCTTCTTAATAAAAAAATATAAAACCTAACTCTTCTGTTCATCTCCATCAACATCTATCAAATTGAAACACCCATGTCAAATTGAATAACAAGGCAAGAACCATTTATAGCTTTTGGTTAGATAGAGAGAGAGAGTACAGCAGAGAGAAAATAATTTTATTTTATTTTATTTTATTCTATCAGTTGGGGGCATTATAGTCCTTTTACATTGATTTAACGGAACAAAACTAACGCTGTTAACAGATTGGATGAAAATAGTTACAAAACTGAACTTGTTGGATTAAAAAAAGTCAAATTTAAACTTTTGGACTGAAATAGTTATTTTTGTCAAACCACAGGAACTAAAACCGTATTTAACTCTAGTTATAATGATGATATCCACATAAAACATTATTTTAGTTAGGTTATATGTTCACATACGAGAACACAAGTATCATATACATATAAAAAAAAACACACACACACACACCCACACACACACACACACACACACATATATATATATATATATATATATATATATATATATATATATATATATATATATATATATATAGGGTTAGATTCAAATAAAAAGGGCTTTTAAAATAAGAAGGGTGAGAAGAATTTATGACCATTACTTCAAATTGTAGAAATGATTTAATTGTTGAGATCAAATTGTAGGAGAAAAAATTGTTAAAAAGGTATTTTAGTCATGGCCATTTTTGTTGACTTTTTATCAAGTTCCACCATTTTTTTAAACGTTCATAACTTTTACATACGGCATTATTTTTTTTTAAATCACACTATAAAAACGAGCGTTTTTTTATCTTTAAAACGAATATAGTCTCGTTATATACAAAAACGATTTTTTTTTTACATTTTCCAGCTCATTGTGTAATTTGCTCGTCATTGTGTAATGTCAGGTCTGGTCATTGTGTAATACATATAACACAATGATGAAAAATATTTGATAAAATGAGCAAATTACACAATGAGCTGGAAAACGTAAAACACAATGATGAATACATATAACACAATGATAAAAAATATTTGACAAAATGAGCAAATTACACAATGAGCAAATTACATAATAATGAGCAAATGACACAATGAGCTGGAAAACTTAAAACACAATGATTAATATATATAACACAATGATGAAAAATATTTGACAAAATGAGCTGGAAAACGTAAAACACAATGATAAATACATATAACACAATGATGAAATTTTTTTAACAAAATGAGCAAATTACACAATAATGTCAGATCTAGTTATTGTGTAATATAAAAAATAACACGAAATTATCTAAAACGTAAAGCACAATGACGAAAACGAGCATTTTTTTATCTTTAAAACGAGTATAGTGTCGTTATATATAAAAACAAAAAAAATTACAAAAACGAGTATAGTGTCTTTATATACAAAAACAACATTATTGTGTAATTTGCTCATTTTGTCAAATATTTTTCATCATTGTGTTATATGTATTCATCATTGTGTTTTACGTTTTCCAGCTCATTGTGTAATTTGCTTATTTTGTCAAATATTTTTCATCATTGTATTTTAAGTTTTCCAACTCATTGTGTAATTTGTTCGTTATTGTGTAATTCGCTCAAATATGTCAGGTCATTGTGTAATGTCAGGTCTGGTCATTGTGTCTAATGTCAGGTCATTGTGTCAAATATTTTTCATCACTATTTTATATATAATACATAAAAAACAGTGACAAAAATAACCCGAAATTATCTAAAACATAAAACACAATAATTAATACATATAACACGATGATGAAAAATATTTGACAAAATGACCAGACAAGACCTGACATTACACAATGACCAGACCTGATATTACACAATGACCTAACATATTACAAAAACAATAAAAGGACATATATCAAGCACATAATTCTTTTTACCCTTCTTATTTTTAAATCTCTTTTTACCATAACCTAACCCTATATATATATATATATATATATATATATATATATATATATATATATATATATATATATATATATATATATATATATATATATATATTGATTGCTAAATTTTGTCAAGTTATCATAAGAATTTTATGAATTACTCTGTTTATATATGTTAGATGATTATGTTTATTTTATGTTTGTTTATTTTTACGCTTTAATTAACTGGGATATAGAAATATACTTATGGAAGAACTTTAGAAGATAAGTGAAAACCTCTGAGAAACCAGATTTCTTTAAAAATATTGATCCATCAAAAATCTTTAAGAAGCTCGATTTTTTAAATCTCGAATTTTCTGATAAAAGCGATAATAAAGACGTTAGTAGTTTGAACTTTCTTTTTCTTTTAAATCTGTTATCTGCCATTCTAATCCTGCTAATTCTTCAGGATCTATTCTTATTGGCTCTATCATTTGTATAGATTTTGAAGCTATGGTGTTAACTATTCCTTCTATGTTAACTTTGTACTTCATCCCTAACCTATTACTGGCCTTTCCAAGGACTCCTACACTGATTACTATGTTGTTTCCTTCATAGTTCTCATATCCTTTGGTCTGTAGGGCAATTTTTAATTTTTGTAGATCTTTTATATCTTTTAATATTCCAGGTGTACAATAAAATAAGGCTGAATTACTACTCAAGTCTATTTCTAGGCTAAAAGCCCTGAAACACAGATTACAAAGCCAAAGTTTACACACTACATCATTTTTAGAGGAACCAATATTGGTATCTTCAATAAATGGGAAACAGTTATAAAACATATACAGTGTCCAGGACCAATTTATAAAGGCTATCAAAGCTTCTCTGACGCTTTAAAAACAGCCAGAGAACATTTTGGTATAGACAGTTTTTACATAGAACCTGAAGAAGTTCAGACGTTCTCACAGATTACACAGACTAGCCAAACACAAATTATAAAGGCACAAGAAGAAACAATTGCAAAGTTGCAAGAACAGCTTCTAGAACAAGGAAAAAATAAACAGTCTATACAAAGCCTTGTTGAAATTAACATTCTTAAACAGAAAGTTGGCATCCTTGAAGCCAACAATACACAGCTTTTACAGAAACTAGAAAGAAAAGAAGGAAGCTCTAGTAGCTCTAGAAGCTATGACGCCTTCAAAGCCAGAATGATGGACACTCCCTGGAAGACTTGCCTTCAAACCTTGATAGACCAGTTTCCAGAATTTAACAGCATAGTATCACAAAAAATCTGCTCAGAATTCCCCCTTGTGATATACGAGTTACAGCTTAGAGTAATGATGATTGCTCTTAATGAAGAAAAATATAAAGGAGTTACAGTGGTAGAAAGAACAGATAATGAAGGAAATGGAACCTGCCTTCTTCTCCTACAAATAAACCTGAAAACCACAGACATGCCACAAGATCTAATCCTACAGTTTTACCATAACGGAATGATAGATTATATCGAAATGGGTTTAGATCCAAAAACAGAAAGCATTATAAACCTTTTCGGTGAAAAATTTATCATTGCCACCGGAAACATTAGTACACACATATTCCCTCCATATATTGGATGTAAATTCTTTTCTTCCTTTCCTTATGCTAATGATCACACCTACAGACCCGCCAGAAAAAGGGTGTTCATCAGCCACAAACCCTTCAGAAAAGATTACCTTAAACAATTAGCAGTCAAACAAGAAATTATCTTCTCAGACTTATACTGGGTCGGTAATTTAGCCAGCCTACAAACCAAAGCCACAAACACTAAAGATACTAAACATTTCATTACCCAAAACCAACAAACCCCCTATTTACCTTCAGGCTTTCATTGGGAAGATTTCCATCTTATAGCAGAAGGACACTATATACAGATATGGACACACAAAAATTGGAACATACTCATCCCCTTCACCGGAGAAGGAGATACCTTGGAATTACAACACATAATTAATATAGAATGGGATCACGACATAGGTGACTCAGACGACACAGGAACGCCACCATCTCTACCAGATACACACAGAGACTTCTAGACAGAAAAATACGTAAGCAATGACGTTTCCGTCTCAATAATTCGATGAAACGTAATCACTTACGTCACTACACTCTACAGACGCGTCTGGCCGACAAAAGTTAGCTTCTGGCCGACAAAAGTTGTAATTATTTTCTTTTACTGTAGATGAATAGTGTAAAGTTGGTTTTCAAAAAATTCTCTGATTCCCCAAGAAATTGGTATCAGAGCAAAGGCTTTCCTAATGTCTAAAAGACTTAGACAGGTCCATATCAGGCAGCTCGATATGCTTAAGTCCTATTTATGTGGAAACCCGCTAAGGTGAAGAATAGGGAGAAATTTTGCTTTGATTGCTAAATTTTGTCAAGTTATCATAAGAATTTTATGAATTACTCTGTTTATATATGTTAGATGATTATGTTTATTTTATGTTTGTTTATTTTTACGCTTTAATTAACTGGGATATAGAAATATACTTATGGAAGAACTTTAGAAGATAAGTGAAAACCTCTGAGAAACCAGATTTCTTTAAAAATATTGATCCATCAAAAATCTTTAAGAAGCTCGATTTTTTAAATCTCGAATTTTCTGATAAAAGCGATAATAAAGACGTTAGTAGTAATTATTATAAACACACCTGTAGATTTAAGGAATTACACTCACATAGTTTGCATACAGAAAACACACATTTAAATAGTGTTACAGATCTTATTATAAACCTTGGCTTTAGTTTACAAAAAGAAACTACCTATAGTAAACAGTTATTAGAAAAAGTTATACATCATATAAATAAAAACACAGAAGAAATTAAAAAATTAGCTGAAAACTTAGATTATATACGAGAACAAAATCACCAGATTATTTTAGAAATTAAAAATCTTAAAAAAGATAAAAACATTATTAATACAGAGGATAGCTCTGTTGGAATAGATAGTATTATAAACAAGTTAAAAACAATACACTTAAGTGATAATAGTCCCAAACCTTATAAACATTGGCAGCCTATTAAAAATGAATAGACAAACTAGGCAAGAAGCTAGAAACTCTACTAGCAATATTAGAGACATAATTACATCAGACAGTTTTATAAATAAAATCTTTAGAAAAGGATCTTCATCTAGAAGTACACCCCAAACTATACAGTTAGAAGAAGAAATAGACGTAGACAGAAACATCACGTTATATAACCAACACCAATTAGACATATTAAACCCTAGAACTTTATACCAGACAGGAAGGCTTAATGTAAACACAACACTTATACAAAGTAGTAGAGAAGAAAGCCTTAGAGTAGTAGATAAAATGGTAGAGATAGATTTATTTTCACCTGAAACAATACAGAAGATTAGACAATCAGGAAAACAGTTTATACATACAGGTCTTATAGTAATAGGGATTAAAGCCCTAGGAAGAAAAGATTTAGGAACCAAACTGTTAACCTTAATATTAGATAAAAGTTGGAAAACAGAAATGAAGAAAGCCATAATCTCAGGTATGGAAATAGACTTGAGTAGTAATTCAGCCTTATTTTATTGTACACCTGGAATATTAAAAGATATAAAAGATCTACAAAAATTAAAAATTGCCCTACAGACCAAAGGATATGAGAACTATGAAGGAAACAACATAGTAATCAGTGTAGGAGTCCTTGGAAAGGCCAGTAATAGGTCAGGGATGAAGTACAAAGTTAACATAGAAGGAATAGTTAACACCATAGCTTCAAAATCTATACAAATGATAGAGCCAATAAGAATAGATCCTGAAGAATTAGCAGGATTAGAATGGCAGATAACAGATTTAAAAGAAAAAGAAAGTTCAAACTTAGTCCCTAAGAAAAGTCATATATATGAAGGAATAGATGGGATACAAAGCCTTAGATTCACAGATTTTAAACAGGAGGATAGGTATGAGGAAAGTACCTTACCCGACGACCAAACAAATTATCAAGATGATACAACCACAGAACATCATAGAAATGAAAGAGAATATAATTTCATGAACATTGAATCAGATGATGAGTCTGAATATGGGTTACCCATATACGATACAGAGAATGAAGAAGACAGTGAAGATGAGTTAAATTTCGAATTTTTAAAGTTCGAACAGGAAGATATAGATTACAGTTCATACGACCTTCAAAGTTGTGAAGAAACCAACACGTTTAAGGTAGAAGAAACCAATAAAACCCTTGAACAAATAATAAATAGAAAATTTACAGAAACAAATATTCAGGATGAAGTAGATGACATGATAGTAGAATGCATGCTAAATTTAACCATGACATATGAAGAAAGCTATAATAAATTACAAGAAATCTTCAATTTGCCTTTAGTTAAAAGCATAGCAAAGGGAGACACGATGATCTCTGATTTCTACAAACAAGAAAGTATATTCGTAGACCAAGAGTACGATACGAAACCAAAAAGGCCATACGTAGATACAAATGTAGGAAATACAAAAGAGTCCATGGGAAGAGAACCTTGGACCAAACCAACTACAAGTTATCAACAGGAATCCAGTTATAAAGGAAAAGGTAGTAGAATGCCTATAGGACATATTTACAGTGGAAATATGTTACTATTAGAACAACAGAAACCACAGTTATGGGCTGACGAAGTCCTGACATGGGAACAAACAGTTGTTAGAATGTGGAAAACTAATAAAAAAGAAAGTATGGATATGTTTTCATACTTAGAAACCACACTAGGCCCAACAGCCTTAGGAATATGGCAGAGCAAAAAAGCCCATAGTCCAGACCAAATAAACAGGCTTAAAGCCATAGGAGATAATCCTTACAACTTCACTTCTCAAATAAGAGTCCTTATTTTAGGAGTTGATCCAGCGAAAAACAACACTTTAATCCAAGATACAGCTATCAGAAATCTAGAACAGCTTAGCATAGCAGATATGAAGTATGTGAATGAATTCACATTAGATTTCACTAGATTAATAGCACAAACAGGACAGGCCATGGATGATAATCTATGCAACAAATATTTTATAAAGCTACCAGGAGATCTAGGCAAAAATATACATGAAGAATGGAAGAAACAGTATGGAAACTTAGAACATATAGGTATAGGACCTAGAATTACCTTCACCTTTAGCATACTAGAAGAAAAATGCAAAGAGGTTGCATTACAAGAACAGCTAAAGAGAAACGCGTTTGCTTTCTGCAAAACCGCGATTTACACACCACAAGCCTACGGATATTACGATAAAAAGAAGAAAATTAGGAAAAGTACTTCTTACAGGAAAGAGTACAAACCATACAAAAAATACAAAGACAAATATGTTAAAAAACCCCAAACTAGAACATGTAAATGCTTCATATGCGGAGATCCGGAGCATTTAGCCAATAAGTGTCCAAATAGACGTAATAATATGGAAAGAAGTAACCTTATAGAACAATTAAATGATTATGAAATAGAAGCTATAAACACAGATAACACCGACAATGAGTCAATATACAGCATCTATAGCGAAGAGGATGAGCCTATAGCAAAAATAGCTTACACTTACACGAATACAGAAGATTGTAAACACGAGTGGAACCACAGAAAAGGTAACAATTACATAAAATGTTACATATGTGAATACTATCCTAGCATAGAAAAAAGATCACAGTGCAATGTCTGCTTTAGAGAAATATGCCATATATGCTTAAAACATGTATTCTGCATAGAACCAGAAGCTAGCACTAGCAAAAATAAAAACAGTAGTGAATATGAGGATAAGTTCAAAAAAATAGAACTAGCCATAGAAGTTAACAAATTAAAAATAGAGTTGCTATACAACAAAGTCAACAGGTTAGAAGATGTCATAGAAAAGAAAAAAGGAATTGAAATTCCTGAAATAAATAACATGGCCACAGAACCTGAACAACCTGAACAAACCCTAATACAGACTAGTGGATCAATAAATATGATAAATATACAGTGTAGGTTATGGCTTGATAACAATACACCTATAGACTTAACAGCTCTAGTTGATACAGGAGCCACAAAGAGTGTGATATCACATAGTTTAACAGATGAAAGATTTCACAAACCACTCACATACAAATTAATGACAAGAACAGTAGAAGATAGACTGATAAACATAACACATTATTTAGAACCTACAAGTATACAATTTCTTGATTTTGCAGGAAACTATAGTATTAAATATGACATACCACAGATTAATATAAATCCTAAACATATTAAATCTAGAGATTTTGTTTTAGGATTAAATTTCATATTAGGATTAAATGGTGCTATTACCATTACTAAAAACTTCATAACAATTAGTAAACAAATTTATAGTTTTCCTACCCTCAGGTACAACAATATGGCTAAAATTGCTAATAAAAGAGGAGAAAAAGGAAACCTAGAATTCTTAAACAAAAATAGAAAGAAAAATCAAATAGAAAATGAAGCCATACAGTTACTTACAAGCTTCATTTACAAAGAATTAGAAAAAGGACATGATGTTTCTAAGAGTATAAACCATCCTACCATCCTCCACCTTGAGAAAATAGGTCTTATAGGAGAAGACGTTACACAGTCTAAAGTAAACTATGTCTGTAAATTTAAGATCAAAAATCCAGACATAACTATAAGAAATATAAACATAGACTATAGTCCACTTGATAGAGAGGAATTTAGAAAACAGATCACAGAAATGATTACACAAGGACTAATTAGAAAATCAGAAAGTCCACATAGGTCCTCAGCATTCATAGTAAAAAACCATAGTGAAATAAAAAGAGGAAAACCTAGAATAGTATATAATTACAAAAGGTTAAATGATAATACAGAAGACGATGGATATAACATTCCTAATAAAGATAGTCTTATACAGCTTATTCAAGACAACAAAATATTTTCAAAGTTTGATTTAAAATCAGGATATAATCAACTTCATTTAGAAGAAGATTTTAAAAAATGGACAGCCTTCACATGCTCAGAAGGATTATATGAATGGAATGTTCTTAGTTTTGGACTAAAGAACGCTCCATCGATTTTTCAAAGATATATGGACAGTTTATTTCTTAAATACAAATTTTGCCTTGTATACATTGATGATATACTTGTCGCCAGTAAAACAATTTCAGAACATGAACAGCATTTACAACAGGTATTTGAAGAAATAAAAAAGAATGGGATAGTAGTATCCAAGAGAAAAATAGAGCTTTTTAAACGAAAAATTTCATTTTTAGGACTCGAGATTGGAAATGGAAAAATCGAGTTACAGCCACATATTTCTACAAAAATTCTGGACTTTCCAGAAAAACTTACAACTTTAAAACAGATTCAAGCCTTTCTGGGTTTGGTCAATTATGCTAGAAAATTTATACCAAACCTGTCTAAACTAGTTGGTCCTCTTTATAGCAAGACCACTAAAAATGGACAGAGAAAGTTTAATCAAGAGGATAGCATTTTGATTAAAAAAATAAAGGAACAAGTGAGAAAGATAAAACCATTAGAACTACCGCTTGTTACAGATTACATAATCGTAGAAGTTGATGGATGTAAAGAAGGATGGGGAGCCGTCCTCCTTTGCAAACCAAACATACACAGTTATAAAAAGGAAGAAAAAATATGCTCCTACTCAAGTGGAAGCTTTAAGACTGGGACAAATTGGACCAGCCTTGATTTTGAAATACAGGCATTAATTAACGCCTTAGAAAAATTTAAACTATTTTTACACAAAGATTTTACAGTCAGGACAGACTGTGAAGCAATAGTTAAATTTATAAAAAATAATCAAAGTAAGAAAATGAACAGGACAAGATGGGTAAACCTTCAAAATATAATCCAAGGATGTGGTTATACTATACAATTTGAACATATAAAGGGAAAGGATAACGGGATAGCAGATTTATTATCTCGAAACATAAACAAACTTCTTTTTGCAGATGGACAAAAATAGAGGAAAAGAAAAAATGGTCGTTCGACCAAAACAGTCTAGACAGAGCCCATCTCCGATGAGCACTTCATCTAATGAAGATGAAAAAACAGAAAAATTGCTAAGCCAAGCCATAACAGCCAGTCAAAAACAAAGTTCTAAACAGATATCACAGCACTTTTTCTACACCCAACCTCCACAAAATCCTATACCACCATCTTACTTCCTCACACAACCTCAATCATCACAAAATCCCACAATCTTCCCCAAAACACCCAAAAAACCTACACCCCAAAAACCTACAACAGTACCCAAACCTTCAACCATATCTTTTGGCTCTTATGCCTTACAGATTTGTACAGACCAACATACAAAATTTCGCCCTATTAGTGGCATAAAACCAACAGATAAGCAGCAATGCTTGTTAGACAACCTGTGGCATGTGCAGACTATGCCTCATGCCTCTGCCTTTAAAGTACAGATCTTAAATGCTTTGAGCATTTATTTTCATGAACAGCAGGCTAAAAGCCCTGAAACACAGATTACAAAGCCAAAGTTTACACACTACATCATTTTTAGAGGAACCAAGATTGGTATCTTCAATAAATGGGAAACAGTTATAAAACATATACAGTGTCCAGGACCAATTTATAAAGGCTATCAAAGCTTCTCTGACGCTTTAAAAACAGCCAGAGAACATTTTGGTATAGACAATTTTTACATAGAACCTGAAGAAGTTCAGACGTTCTCACAGATTACACAGACTAGCCAAACACAAATTATAAAGGCACAAGAAGAAACAATTGCAAAGTTGCAAGAACAGCTTCTAGAACAAGGAAAAAATAAACAGTCTATACAAAGCCTTGTTGAAATTAACATTCTTAAACAGAAAGTTGGCATCCTTGAAGCCAACAATACACAGCTTTTACAGAAACTAGAAAGAAAAGAAGGAAGCTCTAGTAGCTCTAGAAGCTATGACGCCTTCAAAGCCAGAATGATGGACACTCCCTGGAAGACTTGCCTTCAAACCTTGATAGACCAGTTTCCAGAATTTGACAGCATAGTATCACAAAAAATCTGCTCAGAATTCCCCCTTGTGATATACGAGTTACAGCTTAGAGTAATGATGATTGCTCTAAATGAAGAAAAATATAAAGGAGTTACAGTGGTAGAAAGAACAGATAATGAAGGAAATGGAACCTGCCTTCTTCTCCTACAAATAAACCTGAAAACCACAGACATGCCACAAGATCTAATCCTACAGTTTTACCATAACGGAATGATATATTATATCGAAATGGGTTTAGATCCAAAAACAGAAAGCATTATAAACCTTTTCGGTGAAAAATTTATCATTGCCACCGGAAACATTAGTACACACATATTCCCTCCATATATTGGATGTAAATTCTTTTCTTCCTTTCCTTATGCTAATGATCACACCTACAGACCCGCCAGAAAAAGGGTGTTCATCAGCCACAAACCCTCCAGAAAAGATTACCTTAAACAATTAGCAGTTAAACAAGAAATTATCTTCTCAGACTTATACTGGGTCGATAATTTAGCCAGCCTACAAACCAAAGCCACAAACACTAAAGATACTAAACATTTCATTACCCAAAACCAACAAACCCCCTATTTACCTTCAGGCTTTCATTGGGAAGATTTCCATCTTATAGCAGAAGGACACTATATACAGATATGGACACACAAAAATTGGAACATACTCATCCCCTTCACCGGAGAAGGAGATACCTTGGAATTACAGCACATAATTAATACAAAATGGGATCACGACATAGGTGACTCAGACGACACAGGAACGCCACCATCTCTACAAGATACACACAGAGACTTCTAGACAGAAAAATACGTAAGCAATGACGTTTCCGTCTCAATAATTCGATGAAACGTAATCACTTACGTCACTACACTCTACAGACGCGTCTGGCCGACAAAAGTTAGCTTCTGGCCGACAAAAGTTGTAATTATTTTCTTTTACTGTAGATGAATAGTGTAAAGTTGTTTTGTTTTTAGTCTCTTTAATTTAGGACCGTTACTTTTATTTGTTTGTTTTCTCTTTCTCTGCCTATATAAGGGCAGACGAGTTCATTTGTAAACATACAAAAAAAAAAAAAATATTATCATTGAATGCAATCAAGTTCATTCATGAGCAACTAATCTTTCTCTCTCTGGTTTCTTAAGAGTCAGTCCTTATCTTCATAGTTCTTCAAGTAAATTTAGCATGCATTCTACTATCATGTCATCTACTTCATCCTGAATATTTGTTTCTGTAAATTTTCTATTTATTATTTGTTCAAGGGTTTTATTGGTTTCTTCTACCTTAAACGTGTTGGTTTCTTCACAACTTTGAAGGTCGTATGAACTGTAATCTATATCTTCCTGTTCGAACTTTAAAAATTCGAAATTTAACTCATCTTCACTGTCTTCTTCATTCTCTGTATCGTATATGGGTAACCCATATTCAGACTCATCATCTGATTCTATGTTCATGAAATTATATTCTCTTTCATTTCTATGATGTTCTGTGGTTGTATCATCTTGATAATTTGTTTGGTCGTCGGGTAAGGTACTTTCCTCATACCTATCCTCCTGTTTAAAATCTGTGAATCTAAGGCTTTGTATCCCATCTATTCCTTCATATATATGACTTTTCTTAGGGACTAAGTTTGAACTTTCTTTTTCTTTTAAATCTGTTATCTGCCATTCTAATCCTGCTAATTCTTCAGGATCTATTCTTATTGGCTCTATCATTTGTATAGATTTTGAAGCTATGGTGTTAACTATTCCTTCTATGTTAACTTTGTACTTCATCCCTGACCTATTACTGGCCTTTCCAAGGACTCCTACACTGATTACTATGTTGTTTCCTTCATAGTTCTCATATCCTTTGGTCTGTAGGGCAATTTTTAATTTTTGTAGATCTTTTATATCTTTTAATATTCCAGGTGTACAATAAAATAAGGCTGAATTACTACTCAAGTCTATTTCCATACCTGAGATTATGGCTATCTTCATTTCTGTTTTCCAACTTTTATCTAATATTAAGGTTAACAGTTACTGTTTCTTCCATTCTTCATGTATATTTTTGCCTAGATCTCCTGGTAGCTTTATAAAATATTTGTTGCATAGATTATCATCCATGGCCTGTCCTGTTTGTGCTATTAATCTAGTGAAATCTAATGTGAATTCATTCACATACTTCATATCTGCTATGCTAAGCTGTTCTAGATTTCTGATAGCTGTATCTTGGATTAAAGTGTTGTTTTTCGCTGGATCAACTCCTAAAATAAGGACTCTTATTTGAGAAGTGAAGTTGTAAGGATTATCTCCTATGGCTTTAAGCCTGTTTATTTGGTCTGGACTATGGGCTTTTTTGCTCTGCCATATTCCTAAGGCTGTTGGGCCTAGTGTGGTTTCTAAGCCTGTAAAATCTAACTTTACACTATTGCTTCATATGTCTAAGTCTTTTAGAATTTTTAAATTTTTTTAATAGAAACCTTTAAGAGGATGAAGATCAGAAACGAATTTTGAATGTTCCAATTTTTGCGTGTCCATATCTGTATATAGTGTCCTTCTGCTATAAGATGGAAATCTTCCCAATGAAAGCCTGAAGGTAAATAGGGGGTTTGTTGGTTTTGGGTAATGAAATGTTTAGTATCTTTAGTGTTTGTGGCTTTGGTTTGTAGGCTGGCTAAATTATCGACCCAGTATAAGTCTGAGAAGATAATTTCTTGTTTAACTGCTAATTGTTTAAGGTAATCTTTTCTGGAGGGTTTGTGGCTGATGAACACCCTTTTTCTGGCGGGTCTGTAGGTGTGATCATTAGCATAAGGAAAGGAAGAAAAGAATTTACATCCAATATATGGAGGGAATATGTGTGTACTAATGTTTCCGGTGGCAATGATAAATTTTTCACCGAAAAGGTTTATAATGCTTTCTGTTTTTGGATCTAAACCCATTTCGATATAATCTATCATTCCGTTATGGTAAAACTGTAGGATTAGATCTTGTGGCATGTCTGTGGTTTTCAGGTTTATTTGTAGGAAAAGAAGGCAGGTTCCATTTCCTTCATTATCTGATCTTTCTACCACTGTAACTCCTTTATATTTTTCTTCATTTAGAGCAATCATCATTACTCTAAGCTGTAACTCGTATATCACAAGGGGGAATTCTGAGCAGATTTTTTGTGATACTATGCTGTCAAATTCTGGAAACTGGTCTATCAAGGTTTGAAGGCAAGTCTTCCAGGGAGTGTCCATCATTCTGGCTTTGAAGGCGTCATAGCTTCTAGAGCTACTAGAGCTTCCTTCTTTTCTTTCTAGTTTCTGTAAAAGCTGTGTATTGTTGGCTTCAAGGATGCCAACTTTCTGTTTAAGAATGTTAATTTCAACAAGGCTTTGTATAGACTGTTTATTTTTTCCTTGTTCTAGAAGCTGTTCTTGCAACTTTGCAATTGTTTCTTCTTATGCCTTTATAATTTGTGTTTGGCTAGTCTGTGTAATCTGTGAGAACTTCTGAACTTCTTCAGGTTCTATGTAAAAACTGTCTATACCAAAATGTTCTCTGGCTGTTTTTAAAGCGTCAGAGAAGCTTTGATAGCCTTTATAAATTGGTCCTGGACACTGTATATGTTTTATAACTGTTTCCCATTTATTGAAGATACCAATCTTGGTTCCTCTAAAAATGATGTAGTGTGTAAACTTTGGCTTTGTAATCTGTGTTTCAGGGCTTTTAGCCTGCTGTTCATGAAAATAAATGCTCAAAGCATTTAAGATCTGTATTTTAAAGGCAGAGGCATGAGGCATAGTCTGCACATGCCACAGGTTGTCTAACAAGCATTGCTGCTTATCTGTTGGTTTTATGCCACTAATAGGGCAAAATTTTGTATGTTGGTCTGTACAAATCTGTAAGGCATAAGAGCCAAAAGATATGGTTGAAGGTTTGGGTACTGTTGTAGGTTTTTGGGGTGTAGGTTTTTTGGGTGTTTTGGGGAAGATTGTGGGATTTTGTGATGATTGAGGTTGTGTGAGGAAGTAAGATGGTGGTATAGGATTTTGTGGAGGTTGGGTGTAGAAAAAGTGCTGTGATATCTGTTTAGAACTTTGTTTTTGACTGGCTGTTATGGCTTGGCTTAGCAATTTTTCTGTTTTTTCATCTTCATTAGATGAAGTGCTCATCGGAGATGGGCTCTGTCTAGACTGTTTTGGTCGAACGACCATTTTTTCTTTTCCTCTATTTTTGTCCATCTGCAAAAAGAAGTTTGTTTATGTTTCGAGATAATAAATCTGCTATCCCGTTATCCTTTCCCTTTATATATTCAAATTGTATAGTATAACCACATCCTTGGATTATATTTTGAAGGTTTACCCATCTTGTCCTGTTCATTTTCTTACTTTGATTATTTTTTATAAATTTAACTATTGCTTCACAGTCTGTCCTGACTGTAAAATCTTTGTGTAAAAATAGTTTAAATTTTTCTAAGGCGTTAATTAATGCCTGTATTTCAAAATCAAGGCTGGTCCAATTTGTCCCAGTCTTAAAGCTTCCACTTGAGTAGGAGCATATTTTTTCTTCCTTTTTATAACTGTGTATGTTTGGTTTGCAAAGGAGGACGGCTCCCCATCCTTCTTTACATCCATCAACTTCTACGATTATGTAATCTGTAACAAGCGGTAGTTCTAATGGTTTTATCTTTCTCACTTGTTCCTTTATTTTTTTAATCAAAATGCTATCCTCTTGATTAAACTTTCTCTGTCCATTTTTAGTGGTCTTGCTATAAAGAGGACCAACTAGTTTAGACAGGTTTGGTATAAATTTTCTAGCATAATTGACCAAACCCAGAAAGGCTTGAATCTGTTTTAAAGTTGTAAGTTTTTCTGGAAAGTCCAGAATTTTTGTAGAAATATGTGGCTGTAACTCGATTTTTCCATTTCCAATCTCGAGTCCTAAAAATGAAAATTTTCGTTTAAAAAGCTCCATTTTTCTCTTGGATACTACTATCCCATTCTTTTTTATTTCTTCAAATACCTGTTGTAAATGCTGTTCATGTTCTGAAATTGTTTTACTGGCGACAAGTATATCATCAATGTATACAAGGCAAAATTTGTATTTAAGAAATAAACTGTCCATATATCTTTGAAAAATCGATGGAGCGTTCTTTAGTCCAAAACTAAGAACATTCCATTCATATAATCCTTCTGAGCATGTGAAGGCTGTCCATTTTTTAAAATCTTCTTCTAAATGAAATTGATTATATCCTGATTTTAAATCAAACTTTGAAAATATTTTGTTGTCTTGAATAAGCTGTATAAGACTATCTTTATTAGGAATGTTATATCCATCGTCTTCTGTATTATCATTTAACCTTTTGTAATTATATACTATTCTAGGTTTTCCTCTTTTTATTTCACTATGGTTTTTTACTATGAATGCTGAGGACCTATGTGGACTTTCTGATTTTCTAATTAGTCCTTGTGTAATCATTTCTGTGATCTGTTTTCTAAATTCCTCTCTATCAAGGGGACTATAGTCTATGTTTATATTTCTTATAGTTATGTCTGGATTTTTGATCTTAAATTTACAGACATAGTTTACTTTAGACTGTGTAACGTCTTCTCCTATAAGACCTATTTTCTCAAGGTGGAGGATGGTAGGATGGTTTATACTCTTAGTAACATCCTGTCCTTTTTCTAATTCTTTGTAAATGAAGCTTGTAAGTAACTGTATGGCTTCATTTTCTATTTGATTTTTCTTTCTATTTTTGTTTAAGAATTCTAGGTTTCCTTTTTCTCCTCTTTTATTAGCAATTTTAGCCATATTGTTGTACCTGAGGGTAGGAAAACTATAAATTTGTTTACTAATTGTTATGAAGTTTTTAGTAATGGTAATAGCACCATTTAATCCTAATATGAAATTTAATCCTAAAACAAAATCTCTAGATTTAATACGTTTAGGATTTATATTAATCTGTGGTATGTCATATTTAATACTATAGTTTCCTGCAAAATCAAGAAATTGTATACTTGTAGGTTCTAAATAATGTGTTATGTTTATCAGTCTATCTTCTACTGTTCTTGTCATTAATTTGTATGTGAGTGGTTTGTGAAATCTTTCATCTGTTAAACTATGTGATATCACACTCTTTGTGGCTCCTGTATCAACTAGAGCTGTTAAGTCTATAGGTGTATTGTTATCAAGCCATAACCTACACTGTATATTTATCATATTTATTGATCCACTAGTCTGTATTAGGGTTTGTTCAGGTTGTTCAGGTTCTGTGGCCATGTTATTTATTTCAGGAATTTCAATTCCTTTTTTCTTTTCTATGACATCTTCTAACCTGTTGACTTTGTTGTATAGCAACTCTATTTTTAATTTGTTAACTTCTATGGCTAGTTCTATTTTTTCGAACTTATCCTCATATTCACTACTGTTTTTATTTTTGCTAGTGCTAGCTTCTGGTTCTATGCAGAATACATGTTTTAAGCATATATGGCATATTTCTCTAAAGCAACGTGATGTTTCTGTCTACGTCTATTTCTTCTTCTAACTGTATAGTTTGGGGTGTACTTCTAGATGAAGATCCTTTTCTAAAGATTTTATTTATAAAACTGTCTGATGTAATTATGTCTCTAATATTGCTAGTAGAGTTTCTAGCTTCTTGCCTAGTTTGTCTATTCATTTTTAATAGGCTGCCAATGTTTATAAGGTTTGGGACTATTATCACTTAAGTGTATTGTTTTTAACTTGTTTATAATACTATCTATTCCAACAGAGCAATCCTCTGTATTAATAATGTTTTTATCTTTTTTAAGATTTTTAATTTCTAAAATAATCTGGTGATTTTGTTCTCGTATATAATCTAGCCAGCCTACACTTAATTTTAAACATTTAAAATTAAATTTTAAACATTTAAAAATAAGTTAAAAAAGATAATTTTGGCTGGACAACAAAATCTTTAGAAAAGGATCTTCATCTAATGTCTATTTCATCTAATGGCAATTTTTAATTTTTGTAGATCTTTTATATCTTTTAATATTCCAGGTGTACAATAAAATAAGGCTGAATTACTACTCAAGTCTATTTCCATACCTGAGATTATGGCTTTCTTCATTTCTGTTTTCCAACTTTTATCTAATATTAAGGTTAACAGTTTGGTTCCTAAATCTTTTCTTCCTAGGGCTTTAATCCCTATTACTATAAGACCTGTATGTATAAACTGTTTTCCTGATTGTCTAATCTTCTGTATTGTTTCAGGTGAAAATAAATCTATCTCTACCATTTTATCTACTACTCTAAGGCTTTCTTCTCTACTACTTTGTATAAGTGTTGTGTTTACATTAAGCCTTCCTGTCTGGTATAAAGTTCTAGGGTTTAATATGTCTAATTGGTGTTGGTTATATAACGTGATGTTTCTGCCTACGTCTATTTCTTCTTCTAACTGTATAGTTTGGGGTGTACTTCTAGATGAAGATCCTTTTCTAAAGATTTTATTTATAAAACTGTCTGATGTAATTATGTCTCTAATATTGCTAGTAGAGTTTCTAGCTTCTTGCCTAGTTTGTCTATTCATTTTTAATAGGCTGCCAATGTTTATAAGGTTTGGGACTATTATCACTTAAGTGTATTGTTTTTAACTTGTTTATAATACTATCTATTCCAACAGAGCTATCCTCTGTATTAATAATGTTTTTATCTTTTTTAAGATTTTTAATTTCTAAAATAATCTGGTGATTTTGTTCTCGTATATAATCTAAGTTTTCAGCTAATTTTTTAATTTCTTCTGTGTTTTTATTTATATGATGTATAACTTTTTCTAATAACTGTTTACTATAGGTAGTTTCTTTTTGTAAACTAAAGCCAAGGTTTATAATAAGATCTGTAACACTATTTAAATGTGTGTTTTCTGTATGCAAACTATGTGTGTGTAATTCCTTAAATCTACAGGTGTGTTTATAATAATTACTACTAACGTCTTTATTATCGCTTTTATCAGAAAATTCGAGATTTAAAAAATCGAGCTTCTTAAAGATTTTTGATGGATCAATATTTTTAAGAAAATCTGGTTTCTCAGAGGTTTTCACTTATCTTCTAAAGTTCTTCCATAAGTATATTTCTATATCCCAGTTAATTAAAGCGTAAAAATAAACAAACATAAAATAAACATAATCATCTAACATATATAAACAGAGTAATTCATAAAATTCTTATGATAACTTGACAAAATTTAGTGTAAGGCCCCTAAACCGGGTGACCTCACTTGTTGGATTTACTCATAAACATAGTCATAAATATTAAAACATTCGTCATTCAATTACATAATCAAAACAGCGGAAGTCTTTACAAATAAAAGCATAACATATTCTTAACAAACAAAAGTGGGATGTCAGTCTTGTGCCAGGTAACCTTCACGCCTTCGCACGACCCTTTCCTTTCTTACCTGAAATGTATACTAAAAGTCAGCTAACGCTGGTGAGTTCTAGTTTAAAGACAATCATACATAATATTTATCTTATCCTGAATATAATGTATACATGTATATTCATACTTTTAAATATTCTTTACTTTACTGTTCTCACATAACATTCATTGAGGGTATATACATATGTACATACATGCTTTCTTTGGGAGAACACATATTGGCCATAATCTTAAGGGAGATCAACCCATCATACTTGTCGCGAATGTCACGAAGACATCGCAGTCAGAGCTACCGTCGTAGCCCTTCTCATAACCGTCCGGCTCTAGAAAACCGTCCGTCATAACATTAAATCCGTCCGGCAACTTTTGTCCGTCCGCTCTTAACCGTCCTACCGTCGTAGTCCGTCATAACATTAAATCCGTCTGCCCTAGGGCATCCGTTTCCCACGCGACCATTATGTATGCAACCGTTCTACATTAGTTAAGGCAATTGCTTCGACCGTCAATTTTTACCTTTTCATACGTCCTATCTTACGTAGGAACGTTTTCGTCCCGGTTGCAAAATAGTCACGTGGTCGTCCGTCTACCGAAGTAGCCGTTGTCACAGAAGGGTTTATAACGTTTACATTCATTCATAACATGCAATATATATAATATAAAGCAAGATTTCATTCTTTTACGTTATATCCTTCTTTCATTCTTTCTTTATATCATACGCTTCATTCTTTATTCATAATTCATTTTCACATATATAAGTATTTATATATTCATATATGTACGTATGATCACATTGTCACTTATAGCATTTATCCATTTAGTGTATACACTTCAGCCCCAAAACATTTATAAATCATTTGCACATACATAGAAGGGGGCACATAGAACTCACCTGACGAGCTACTCTAGGTTGTCCTAAACAAAGGCCCAACAGCGTCACCTCCGATCTGGATTAGGTAGTTAAATACACATTAGACCCAACCCCGACTCTAATGGTTTAATCATTCTAAACTTACTGACTTTACTTAACCAACCTGTGGCCTGCTGTTTGCTTCCTGCGCACTTAGTAAGTGCGCAGGGACTTGCTCATGCGCACTTGGTAAGTGCGCAGGAGTCTTCCTCCTGCGTACTTGGTAAGTACGCAGGGACTGCTGCCTGCGCACTTAGTAAGTACGCAGGGATTCCTTCCTGCGCACTTGGTAAGTACGCAGTACCTGGTTCTTGGACCAAAATTTCGGAATTCTTGCATGTTAATCCGATCATGCTAATCTTACAATTTTCTTTGATCAAAACGTGCGGTTTTCATTTTAGATTCTATTTCTAAGCTTATTTTCAAGTTTCATCCGTAAAAACATCACCTATTTAGCTAAAACCCGAGAAACCCCAAAATGAACAAAAACTCATATTATGATCGAATCATTACCTGGATTGGAATTATGATCCAGAGGTTTTGCTCACGATCTCAGTAGTAACGTGCTCCTCAAATCTCGTGACGATCCGTCGACTTTCTCTCTCTAGACTCGGGCTCCCTTTCTCTCTCTAGAATTGGTGAAATGGAGGTGAAATGGTCAAATGGGCTGTCTTGCCCCTTTTATACCTGGGCTTCCCTCGGCCCGTTGGAGTCGAGCCCAAGTCCATCCGTTCTTATTTCATTTTATGTCGTATAAATCTCCATCGTATTATTATTTACTTATTTACTATTTTCGGGATGTTACAAGTCTACCCTCCTTAAAGAGGTTTCGTCCTCGAAACTGTTTATACGTCAAACAATTGAGGGTATAGTTCCCTCATCTCGTCTTCTTTTTCCCATGTAGCTTCCGACCCTTTTCTATGTTTCCATTGTATCTTGACTAACGGTATCGACTTGTTGCGTAGTCGTTTCTCAGCTCGGTCAAGGATGGCTATTGGTTCCTCTATGTAATTTAGGTTGTTATCCACCTCGATCTCGTCGTAAGGTATGTGAGCTGTGTCATCGGCTAGGCACTTGCGTAGGTGAGACACGTGGAACGTAGGGTGTATTCCATGAAGCTCAACGGGTAGGTCGAGTCTGTAAGCAACTTGACCCACTCTTGCTAAAATCTTGAAAGGTCCGACAAACCTTGGACTAAGTTTGCCACGCTTCCTGAATCGGATGATTCCTTTCCACGGTGATACCTTTAACAGTACCATGTCCCCTACTTGAAACTCTAAATCCCTTCTCCTCTTGTCCGCGTATGATTTCTGCCTGTCCTTTGCGGCTTTCATTCGAGCTTTGATTTGATCAAATTTCTCGGAAGTAGCTTTGACCACTTCGAGACTTGCAAAATCTTTCTGTCCAATTTCCCCCCAACAAACTGGGGTCCTACATTTCCTCCCATACAACATTTCAAACGGCGGCATGCCAATAGTTGTGTGATAGCTGTTGTTATATGAAAATTCTGCCAATGGTAGATGGCTGTCCCAACTCCCACCGAAGTCAATGATACAGGCCCGGAGCATGTCCTCCAAGGTCTGAATGGTCCTTTCCGATTGTCCATCGGTTTGAGGGTGGTAAGCGGTGCTGATGTTCAACCTAGTGCCCATCGCTTCATTGAACTTCTTCCAAAACCTTGATGTGAATCTAGTATCCCTGTCGGACACAATCGACAGTGGCATACCATGTCTACTCACAATTTCCTTTATAAATACTTCTGCTAGTCTTTCCGACGAAGAAGCCTCACGTATTGGCAAGAAGTGAGCACTTTTCGTCAATCGGTCGACGATCACCCAAATGGTATCATTGCCTTTAGCTGTTCGCGGTAGCTTGGTAATGAAGTCCATTGTGATCTCTTCCCACTTCCATTCTGGTATAGGTAAAGGTTGCATTTTACCGCATGGTTTCTGGTGCTCGGCTTTAACTAGTGAACACGTTAAGCACTTGCTCACGTATTCAGTCACATCATTCTTCATGCCAGGCCACCAGTACTCTTTCTTCAAGTCTTGATACATTTTGTTTGTCCCGGGGTGGATAGAATAACGAGACTTATGGGCCTCATCGAGTATTTTGGCTCTAAGCTCGCCAATCTTAGGTATCCACATCCGGCCAAACCTAGTTCGTACACTGTATGTATTTGCACTTAAGTTCCCTTGTTGTCCTACTATTCTTTCCCGTTTCACATTTCTTTCTAACAGTGCTTCATCTTGTGCCTTTGTTTTTTCGCCCATCAAATCTGGTGTTATAATCAGCTGACACGCTTTGATCCGGATGGGTGCCGATTCTTCCTTTCTACTTAAAGCGTCAGCCACAACATTTGCCTTGCCTGGATGGTACAATATTTCACAGTCATAGTCTTTCAGTAGCTCTAACCACCTCCTTTGCCTCATGTTTAATTCTTTTTGCTCGAAAAAGTACTTCAAGCTTTTATGATCGGAGTAGATGGTGCATTTAACTCCATACAAATAGTGCCTCCATATTTTCAATGCGAAAACTACTGCTGCTAACTCGAGATCGTGCGTTGGGTAGTTAATCTCGTGAATCTTTAGTTGTCGTGAGGCATAAGCAATTACCTTTCCTCGTTGCATAAGTACGCAACCTAAACCCTGCCCCGAAGCGTCAGAGTAGACTACCAAGTCTTCATTTCCCTCAGGTAGAGTCAAGACTGGAGCTTGGGTTAATCGTGTCTTAAGTTCCTCAAACGCGTTATTTTGGGTTTGACTCCATTCATATTTCACTTCTTTCCGTGTCAGTTTAGTTAGTGGCGAGGCTATCCTTGAGAAATCTTGAATGAACCTTCGATAGTAGCCTGCCAATCCAAGAAAACTTCGTATCTCTGTTGGTGTCCTTGGGATGTTCCATTCCTTTACTGTTTCTATCTTTGCAAGATCTACCATGATGCCGTTTGGGTTTATCACATGACCTAGGAATTGGACTTCCCTAAGCCAGAACGCGCATTTGGAGAATTTCGCGTACAACTTCTCCTGCTTTAACACTTCCAGAACTTCTCTTAGGTGACAGTGGTGATCACCCTCGTTTTTCGAATATATCAGTATGTCGTCTATGAAAACTATCACTGATCGATCCAACATTGGTCGACATACTCTATTCATCAAATCCATGAACGCTGCTGGAGCGTTAGTCAATCCGAAGGACATCACGAGGAATTCGTAATGTCCATAACGCGTGCGAAACGCGGTCTTTGGTACGTCTTCTTCTCTTACTTTCAACTGATGGTAACCCGACCTAAGATCGATCTTTGAGAACCAACTCGCACCTTGCAGTTGATCAAAAAGATCGTCTATTCTAGGTAGCGGGTATTTGTTCTTTACTGTTCTCTTGTTCAATTCGCGGTAATCAATGCACATGCGCATGCTGCCGTCCTTTTTCTTTACAAATAATACCGGAGCGCCCCATGGTGAGATGCTCGGTCTAACAAATCCTTTTTCTGTTAGTTCCTCTAGTTGAGACATCAATTCTTTCATTTCTGACGGAGCCAATCGGTAGGGGGCTTTGGCAACGGGCTCAGCTCCTGGCAGTAAATCAATCTGAAATTCTATTTCCCGATCGGGTGGCAACCCAGGTAGATCCTCAGGGAACACTTCCGGAAAGTTGCACACCACGGGTACATTCTTGAGTTCTTTCGTTTTCATTCTATCGTCAATAACATACGCCAGATAAGCTTCGCAACCACGCCTCATATAACTTTCGGCCTTAATCATCGAGATGACGTTCGGCATCGTGCAATTCCAATCCCCATAAACCGTAATTGGACTGCCACTTGGAGCTTTGAGGTGTATCCTCTTACGTTTACATATGATTTGAGCTTCATTGGCAGCTAGCCAATCCATACCCAATACTATATCGAATCCTCCTAAGGTGAGAAGGAATAATCTAGAAGGGAACTTATGACCCTCTATTTCTATGATGCAATCCTCTGTTACTTGGAATACTGCCGAATTTTTACCAACGGCAGTTTGTACGCTAAAGGCCTTTATTATGGTGTTGATAGTGCAATCTAGTTTATGACTAAATGCATTTGATATAAAGCTTTTACTAGCACCAGAATCAAATAAAATCGCAGCACGTTCATCATTAACTAGAAACGTACCTGACACGACATCAGGGTTTCCCCTTGCTTCTTCCTCAGTTAAGGCATAGGCTCGGGTCCTAGCCTTTTGTTGTTCCTGTTCCTTCTCCTTTCCCGAACCAGATTGGCCGGCCTTCCTGCAATTCTTTGTCAGATGCCCAACCAATCCACATACTTGACATTTGGCGTCCTTCCAACAATCTCGGGAGTAGTGCCCCGGCCTCCCGCACTTGTAACACACGGTGGTGCCGATTCGACACTCGCCACTATGTTGTTTTCCACATTTCTTGCACGTTTCATGTCCGTCCAACCTCGGTTTCTTAATTTCAGTTGTTTCATTCCCTCTTCCGATGCCTCTAGACGGATTCTCCCATTTCCTCTTTTGTGTCACAGGTGTCGGGTCCTCATTGGCATAATCGTCGTAAACGATTCCAGCCAGGTTGACTACCGACTCGAAAGTCGAGGGTAGGTTGGCTTTTACGTGGACACGGACCCTTTGCGGCAGACCCTTCACATAGTATTTGATCATACGTTCTTCGGTTTCCACCAAGTGTGGTACCAGTTGGGCCAGCTCGTTGAACCTTGAAGTATATTGGCGATGAGTCTTGTCGCCAGCTTTGAAGTTTAGGAACTCGTTCTCCACACGATCAATCTCATTCTGTGGGCAGAACTTTTGGATTACGAGCTTTTTCAAGTCCTCCCATGTCATTCGGGCAAGAGCATGTGGCGACTTTGTTCTTTGAATATTTCTCCACCAACCTAGTGCTTCATTGGTGAAAGAATGAGCAACATATTTAACCGCTTGGTCTGGTCGGCACTCGCTGATGTTGATTACAGCGTTCATTCTCTCAATCCATTCCAAAGTAGCCACCGAATCCTTGCTACCATCAAACTTGGGTGGGTCTCCATCTTTGAAACCTTTATAAGTGCACCCTTTAGTGCTTGGCCCCACTTTTATCTCATCCCCGTCGCTGTCATATACCGTTTCTTCGTGGTTTCCTTCATCCCCCTCTTTACTTTTCTTTATTGCCTCGGATAGTAGATCCGGCAATACCTTCTGCAAAGTGAGCACAACTTCACGGGCAATAGCATCCCTGACTTCAGGTTCCAACTGTATAGGCCCTGGACTGTTGTCTCTAATTGGGGTCACTTCTGTTTCGCGCACACTTTCGGTGTGCTCTGCGTGCACACTCTCTTCTTCTTCTTCAAATCTTGGGTTCGACGGAGGTCTACCTCGCCGGCCAGTGCGACCGCCTCGAGGTCCTGTCCTTCCTCCCCCAGCCATAGTTCTTAATTTCCTGATAGTTAAAAAGGGAATACATCAATGTCATTTCTTCAGATCATAGTTTGGAACAGTACGAGCAAGGTAAATTCTTAATTACAGTGACCGGTTTGTGATTACTAATTTACATTGCTTTTCGGGTTCGAAACTCTTCAAATCAGTCGTGGCATTAACATCTATTTGTTCTAAGTTAAGGTATCTATTCCTATGTAAGAGCATTAACTTTACGACTTACTTAACGTGCTAGCGTTGGCGTTGGTTACCCATACTGACATCCGTGCGTTGGTCCCATAATCAGTTTGAGTCTAGACATTTAGGGATGTCTAAATCTCTCAAACTATTGCTCTGATATCAACTTGTAAGGCCCCTAAACCGGGTGACCTCACTTGTTGGATTTACTCATAAACATAGTCATAAATATTAAAACATTCGTCATTCAATTACATAATCAAAACAGCGGAAGTCTTTACAAATAAAAGCATAACATATTCTTAACAAACAAAAGTGGGATGTCAGTCTTGTGCCAGGTAACCTTCACGCCTTCGCACGACCCTTTCCTTTCTTACCTGAAATGTATACTAAAAGTCAGCTAACGCTGGTGAGTTCTAGTTTAAAGACAATCATACATAATATTTATCTTATCCTGAATATAATGTATACATGTATATTCATACTTTTAAATATTCTTTACTTTACTGTTCTCACATAACATTCATTGAGGGTATATACATATGTACATACATGCTTTCTTTGGGAGAACACATATTGGCCATAATCTTAAGGGAGATCAACCCATCATACTTGTCGCGAATGTCACGAAGACATCGCAGTCAGAGCTACCGTCATAGCCCTTCTCATAACCGTCCGGCTCTAGAAAACCGTCCGTCATAACATTAAATCCGTCCGGCAACTTTTGTCCGTCCGCTCTTAACCGTCCTACCGTCGTAGTCCGTCATAACATTAAATCCGTCTGCCCTAGGGCATCCGTTTCCCACGCGACCATTATGTATGCAACAGTTCTACATTAGTTAAGGCAATTGCTTCGACCGTCCATTTTTACCTTTTCATACGTCCTATCTTACGTAGGAACGTTTTCGTCCCGGTTGCAAAATAGTCACGTGGTCGTCCGTCTACCGAAGTAGCCGTTGTCACAGAAGGGTTTATAACGTTTACATTCATTCATAACATGCAATATATATAATATAAAGCAAGATTTCATTCTTTTACGTTATATCCTTCTTTCATTCTTTCTTTATATCATACGCTTCATTCTTTTTTCATAATTCATTTTCACATATATAAGTATTTATATATTCATATATGTACGTATGATCACATTGTCACTTATAGCATTTATCCATTTAGTGTATACACTTCAGCCCCAAAACATTTATAAATCATTTGCACATACATAGAAGGGGGCACATAGAACTCACCTGACGAGCTACTCTAGGTTGTCCTAAACAAAGGCCCAACAGCGTCACCTCCGATCTGGATTAGGTAGTTAAATACACATTAGACCCAACCCCGACTCTAATGGTTTAATCATTCTAAACTTACTGACTTTACTTAACCAACCTGTGGCCTGCTGTCTGCTTCCTGCGCACTTAGTAAGTGCGCAGGGACTTGCTCATGCGCACTTGGTAAGTGCGCAAGAGTCTTCCTCCTGCGTACTTGGTAAGTACGCAGGGACTGCTGCCTGCGCACTTAGTAAGTACGCAGGGATTCCTTCCTGCGCACTTGGTAAGTACGCAGTACCTGGTTCTTGGACCAAAATTTCGGAATTCTTGCATGTTAATCCGATCATGCTAATCTTACAATTTTCTTTGATCAAAACGTGCGGTTTTCATTCTAGATTCTATTTCTAAGCTTATTTTCAAGTTTCATCCGTAAAAACATCACCTATTTAGCTAAAACCCGAGAAACCCCAAAATGAACAAAAACTCATATTATGATCGAATCATTACCTGGATTGGAATTATGATCCAGAGGTTTTGCTCACGATCTCAGTAGTAACGTGCTCCTCAAATCTCGTGACGATCCGTCGACTTTCTCTCTCTAGACTCGGGCTCCCTTTCTCTCTCTAGAATTGGTGAAATGGAGGTGAAATGGTCAAATGGGCTGTCTTGCCCCTTTTATACCTGGGCTTCCCTCGGCCCGTTGGAGTCGAGCCCAAGTCCATCCGTTCTTATTTCATTTTATGTCGTATAAATCTCCATCGTATTATTATTTACTTATTTACTATTTTCGGGATGTTACATTTAGCAATCAAAGCAAAATTTCTCCCTATTCTTCACCTTAGCGGGTTTCCACATAAATAGGACTTAAGCATATCGTGCTGCCTGATATGGACCTGTCTAAGTCTTTTAGACATTAGGAAAGCCTTTGCTCTGATACCAATTTCTTGGGGAATCAGAGAATTTTTTGAAAAATTTAAATTTTAAACATTTAAAAATAAGTTAAAAGATGGTACGTGCCGTTGTTTCACTCAGGGTTGCCTAGACTTTTGGTCCGAATCACGAATGATTTCATAGCAGGTTAGAGGCTTCCAGACTATATACCATAATTTTTTTTTTTTTTATCTTAAAGCAACCAACATGGAAGAAGATACTTACAATATGATTGTAGAAGATTGCAGCGGAACTGTTGAAATATTTGCAGAAGTATGAATCTAAGCACTTTTTTTTTTTTTTTTTTTTTATCTGAGGTATAGTATGAAGAACTTGAAGAACTATGAAGATAAGGACTGACTCTTAAGAAACCAGAGAGAGAAAGATTAGTTGCTCATGAATGAACTTGATTGCATTCAATGATAATATATATATTTTTTTTTGGTAGTTTTACAAATGAACTCGTCTGCCCTTATATAGGCAGAGAAAGAGAAAACAAACAAATAAAAGTAACGGTCCTAAATTAAAGAGACTAAAAACAAAATAACTTTACACTATTCATCTACAGTAAAAGAAAATAATTACAACTTTTGTCGGCCAGAAGCTAACTTTTGTCGGCCAGACGCGTCTGTAGAGTGTAGTGACGTAAGTGATTACGTTTCATCGAATTATTGAGACGGAAACGTCATTGCTTACGTATTTTTCTGTCTAGAAGTCTCTGTGTGTATCTGGTAGAGATGGTGGCGTTCCTGTATCGTCTGAGTCACCTATGTCGTGATCCCATTCTGTATTAATTATGTGCTGTAATTCCAAGGTATCTCCTTCTCCGGTGAAGGGGATGAGTATGTTTCAATTTTTGTGTGTCCATATCTGTATATAGTGTCCTTCTGCTATAAGATGGAAATCTTCCCAATGAAAGCCTGAAGGTAAATAGGGGGTTTGTTGGTTTTGGGTAATGAAATGTTTAGTATCTTTAGTGTTTGTGGCTTTGGTTTGTAGGCTGGCTAAATTATCGACCCAGTATAAGTCTGAGAAGATAATTTCTTGTTTAACTGCTAATTGTTTAAGGTAATCTTTTCTGGAGGGTTTGTGGCTGATGAACACCCTTTTTCTGGCGGGTCTGTAGGTGTGATCATTAGCATAAGGAAAGGAAGAAAAGAATTTACATCCAATATATGGAGGGAATATGTGTGTACTAATGTTTCCGGTGGCAATGATAAATTTTTCACCGAAAAGGTTTATAATGCTTTATGTTTTTGGATCTAAACCCATTTCGATATAATCTATCATTCCGTTATGGTAAAACTGTAGGATTAGATCTTGTGGCATGTCTGTGGTTTTCAGGTTTATTTGTAGGAGAAGAAGGCAGGTTCCATTTCCTTCATTATCTGTTCTTTCTACCACTGTAACTCATTTATATTTTTCTTCATTTAGAGCAATCATCATTACTCTAAGCTGTAACTCGTATATCACAAGGGGGAATTCTGAGCAGATTTTTTGTGATACTATGCTGTCAAATTCTGGAAACTGGTCTATCAAGGTTTGAAGGCAAGTCTTCCAGGGAGTGTCCATCATTCTGGCTTTGAAGGCGTCATAGCTTCTAGAGCTACTAGAGCTTCCTTCTTTTCTTTCTAGTTTCTGTAAAAGTTGTGTATTGTTGGCTTCAAGGATGCCAACTTTCTTTTTAAGAATGTTAATTTCAACAAGGCTTTGTATAGACTGTTTATTTTTTCCTTGTTCTAGAAGCTGTTCTTGCAACTTTGCAATTGTTTCTTCTTGTGCCTTTATAATTTGTGTTTGGCTAGTCTGTGTAATCTGTGAGAACGTCTGAACTTCTTCAGGTTCTATGTAAAAACTGTTTATACCAAAATGTTCTCTGGCTGTTTTTAAAGCGTCAGAGAAGCTTTGATAGCCTTTATAAATTGGTCCTGGACACTGTATATGTTTTATAACTGTTTCCCATTTATTGAAGATACCAATCTTGGTTCCTCTAAAAATGATGTAGTGTGTAAACTTTGGCTTTGTAATCTGTATTTCAGGGCTTTTAGCCTGCTGTTCATGAAAATAAATGCTCAAAGCATTTAAGATCTGTACTTTAAAGGCAGAGGCATGAGGCATAGTCTGCACATGCCACAGGTTGTCTAACAAGCATTGCTGCTTATCTGTTGGTTTTATGCCACTAATAGGGCGAAATTTTGTATGTTGGTCTGTACAAATCTGTAAGGCATAAGAGCCAAAAGATATGGTTGAAGGTTTAGGTACTGTTGTAGGTTTTTGGGGTGTAGGTTTTTTGGGTGTTTTGGGGAAGATTGTGGGATTTTGTGATGATTGAGGTTGTGTGAGGAAGTAAGATGGTGGTATAGGATTTTGTGGAGGTTGGGTGTAGAAAAAGTGCTGTGATATCTGTTTAGAACTTTGTTTTTGACTGGCTGTTATGGCTTGGCTTAGCAATTTTTCTGTTTTTTCATCTTCATTAGATGAAGTGCTCATCGGAGATGGGCTCTGTCTAGACTGTTTTGGTCGAACGACCATTTTTTCTTTTCCTCTATTTTTGTCCATCTGCAAAAAGAAGTTTGTTTATGTTTCGAGATAATAAATCTGCTATCCCGTTATCCTTTCCCTTTATATGTTCAAATTGTATAGTATAACCACATCCTTGGATTATATTTTGAAGGTTTACCCATCTTGTCCTGTTCATTTTCTTACTTTGATTATTTTTTATAAATTTAACTATTGCTTCACAGTCTGTCCTGACTGTAAAATCTTTGTGTAAAAATAGTTTAAATTTTTCTAAGGCGTTAATTAATGCCTGTATTTCAAAATCAAGGCTGGTCCAATTTGTCCCAGTCTTAAAGCTTCCACTTGAGTAGGAGCATATTTTTTCTTCCTTTTTATAACTGTGTATGTTTGGTTTGCAAAGGAGGACGGCTCCCCATCCTTCTTTACATCCATCAACTTCTACGATTATGTAATCTGTAACAAGCGGTAGTTCTAATGGTTTTATCTTTCTCACTTGTTCCTTTATTTTTTTAATCAAAATGCTATCCTCTTGATTAAACTTTCTCTGTCCATTTTTAGTGGTATTGCTATAAAGAGGACCAACTAGTTTAGACAGGTTTGGTATAAATTTTCTAGCATAATTGACCAAACCCAGAAAGGCTTGAATCTGTTTTAAAGTTGTAAGTTTTTCTGGAAAGTCCAGAATTTTTGTAGAAATATGTGGCTGTAACTCGATTTTTCCATTTCCAATCTCGAGTCCTAAAAATGAAATTTTTCGTTTAAAAAGCTCCATTTTTCTCTTGGATACTATTATCCCATTCTTTTTTATTTCTTCAAATACCTGTTGTAAATGCTGTTCATGTTCTGAAATTGTTTTACTGGCGACAAGTATATCATCAATGTATACAAGGCAAAATTTGTATTTAAGAAATAAACTGTCCATATATCTTTGAAAAATCGATGGAGCGTTCTTTAGTCCAAAACTAAGAACATTCCATTCATATAATCCTTCTGAGCATGTGAAGGCTGTCCATTTTTTAAAATCTTCTTCTAAATGAAGTTGATTATATCCTGATTTTAAATCAAACTTTGAAAATATTTTGTTGTCTTGAATAAGCTGTATAAGACTATCTTTATTAGGAATGTTATATCCATCGTCTTCTGTATTATCATTTAACCTTTTGTAATTATATACTATTCTAGGTTTTCCTCTTTTTATTTCACTATGGTTTTTTACTATGAATGCTGAGGACCTATGTGGACTTTCTGATTTTCTAATTAGTCCTTGTGTAATCATTTCTGTGATCTGTTTTCTAAATTCCTCTATATCAAGGGGACTATAGTCTATGTTTATATTTCTTATAGTTATGTCTGGATTTTTGATCTTAAATTTACAGACATAGTTTACTTTAGACTGTGTAACGTCTTCTCCTATAAGTCCTATTTTCTCAAGGTGGAGGATGGTAGGATGGTTTATACTCTTAGTAACATCCTGTCCTTTTTCTAATTCTTTGTAAATGAAGCTTGTAAGTAACTGTATGGCTTCATTTTCTATTTGATTTTTCTTTCTATTTTTGTTTAAGAATTCTAGGTTTCCTTTTTCTCCTCTTTTATTAGCAATTTTAGCCATATTGTTGTACCTGAGGGTAGGAAAACTATAAATTTGTTTACTAATTGTTATGAAGTTTTTAGTAATGGTAATAGCACCATTTAATCCTAATATGAAATTTAATCCTAAAACAAAATCTCTAGATTTAATACGTTTAGGATTTATATTAATCTGTGGTATGTCATATTTAATACTATAGTTTCCTGCAAAATCAAGAAATTGTATACTTGTAGGTTCTAAATAATGTGTTATGTTTATCAGTCTATCTTCTACTGTTCTTGTCATTAATTTGTATGTGAGTGGTTTGTGAAATCTTTCATCTGTTAAACTATGTGATATCACACTCTTTGTGGCTCCTGTATCAACTAGAGCTGTTAAGTCTATAGGTGTATTGTTATCAAGCCATAACCTACACTGTATATTTATCATATTTATTGATCCACTAGTCTGTATTAGGGTTTGTTCAGGTTGTTCAGGTTCTGTGGCCATGTTATTTATTTCAGGAATTTCAATTCCTTTTTTCTTTTCTATGACATCTTCTAACCTGTTGACTTTGTTGTATAGCAACTCTATTTTTAATTTGTTAACTTCTATGGCTAGTTCTATTTTTTCGAACTTATCCTCATATTCACTACTGTTTTTATTTTTGCTAGTGCTAGCTTCTGGTTCTATGCAGAACACATGTTTTAAGCATATATGGCATATTTCTCTAAAGCAGACATTGCACTGTGATCTTTTTTCTATGCTAGGATAGTATTCACATATGTAACATTTTATGTAATTGTTACCTTTTCTGTGGTTCCACTCGTGTTTACAATCTTCTGTATTCGTGTAAGTGTAAGCTATTTTTGCTATAGGCTCATCCTCTTCGCTATAGATGCTGTATATTGACTCATTGTCGGTGTTATCTGTGTTTATAGCTTCTATTTCATAATCATTTAATTGTTCTATAAGGTTACTTCTTTCCATATTGTTACGTCTATTTGGACACTTATTGGCTAAATGCTCCGGATCTCCGCATATGAAGCATTTACATGTTCTAGTTTGGGGTTTTTTAACATATTTGTCTTTGTATTTTTTGTATGGTTTGTACTCTTTCCTGTAAGAAGTACTTTTCCTAATTTTCTTCTTTTTATCGTAATATCCGTAGGCTTGTGGTGTGTAAATCGCGGTTTTGCAGAAAGCAAACGCGTTTCTCTTTAGCTGTTCTTGTAATGCAACCTCTTTGGATTTTTCTTCTAGTATGCTAAAGGTGAAGGTAATTCTAGGTCCTATACCTAGATGTTTTAAGTTTCCATACTGTTTCTTCCATTCTTCATGTATATTTTTGCCTAGATCTCCTGGTAGCTTTATAAAATATTTGTTGCATAGATTATCATCCATGGCCTGTCCTGTTTGTGCTATTAATCTAGTGAAATCTAATGTGAATTCATTCACATACTTCATATCTGCTATGCTAAGCTGTTCTAGATTTCTGATAGCTGTATCTTGGATTAAAGTGTTGTTTTTCGCTGGATCAACTCCTAAAATAAGGACTCTTATTTGAGAAGTGAAGTTGTAAGGATTATCTCCTATGGCTTTAAGCCTGTTTATTTGGTCTGGACTATGGGCTTTTTTGCTCTGCCATATTCCTAAGGCTGTTGGGCCTAGTGTGGTTTCTAAGTATGAAAACATATCCATACTTTCTTTTTTATTAGTTTCCCACATTCTAACAACTGTTTGTTCCCATGTCAGGACTTCGTCAGCCCATAACTGTGGTTTCGGTTGTTCTAATAGTAACATATTTCCACTGTAAATATGTCCTATAGGCATTCTACTACCTTTTCCTTTATAACTGGATTCCTGTTGATAACTTGTAGTTGGTTTGGTCCAAGGTTCTCTTCCCATGGACTCTTTTGTATTTCCTACATTTGTATCTACGTATGGCCTTTTTGGTTTCGTATCGTACTCTTGGTCTACGAATATACTTTCTTGTTTGTAGAAATCAGAGATCATCGTGTCTCCCTTTGCTATGCTTTTACCTAAAGGCAAATTGAAGATTTCTTGTAATTTATTATAGCTTTCTTCATATGTCATGGTTAAATTTAGCATGCATTCTACTATCATGTCATCTACTTCATCCTGAATATTTGTTTCTGTAAATTTTCTATTTATTATTTGTTCAAGGGTTTTATTGGTTTCTTCTACCTTAAACGTGTTGGTTTCTTCACAACTTTGAAGGTCGTATGAACTGTAATCTATATCTTCCTGTTCGAACTTTAAAAATTCGAAATTTAACTCATCTTCACTGTCTTCTTCATTCTCTGTATCGTATATGGGTAACCCATATTCAGACTCATCATCTGATTCTATGTTCATGAAATTATATTCTCTTTCATTTCTATGATGTTCTGTGGTTGTATCATCTTGATAATTTGTTTGGTCGTCGGGTAAGGTACTTTCCTCATACCTATCCTCCTGTTTAAAATCTGTGAATCTAAGGCTTTGTATCCCATCTATTCCTTCATATATATGACTTTTCTTAGGGACTAAGTTTGAACTTTCTTTTTCTTTTAAATCTGTTATCTGCCATTCTAATCCTGCTAATTCTTCAGGATCTATTCTTATTGGCTCTATCATTTGTATAGATTTTGAAGCTATGGTGTTAACTATTCCTTCTATGTTAACTTTGTACTTCATCCCTGACCTATTACTGGCCTTTCCAAGGACTCCTACACTGATTACTATGTTGTTTCCTTCATAGTTCTCATATCCTTTGGTCTGTAGGGCAATTTTTAATTTTTGTAGATCTTTTATATCTTTTAATATTCCAGGTGTACAATAAAATAAGGCTGAATTACTACTCAAGTCTATTTCCATACCTGAGATTATGGCTTTCTTTATTTCTGTTTTCCAACTTTTATCTAATATTAAGGTTAACAGTTTGGTTCCTAAATCTTTTCTTCCTAGGGCTTTAATCCCTATTACTATAAGACCTGTATGTATAAACTGTTTTCCTGATTGTCTAATCTTCTGTATTGTTTCAGGTGAAAACAAATCTATCTCTACCATTTTATCTACTACTCTAAGGCTTTCTTCTCTACTACTTTGTATAAGTGTTGTGTTTACATTAAGCCTTCCTGTCTGGTATAAAGTTCTAGGGTTTAATATGTCTAATTGGTGTTGGTTATATAACGTGATGTTTCTGTCTACGTCTATTTCTTCTTCTAACTGTATAGTTTGGGGTGTACTTCTAGATGAAGATCCTTTTCTAAAGATTTTATTTATAAAACTGTCTGATGTAATTATGTCTCTAATATTGCTAGTAGAGTTTCTAGCTTCTTGCCTAGTTTGTCTATTCATTTTTAATAGGCTGCCAATGTTTATAAGGTTTGGGACTATTATCACTTAAGTGTATTGTTTTTAACTTGTTTATAATACTATCTATTCCAACAGAGCTATCCTCTGTATTAATAATGTTTTTATCTTTTTTAAGATTTTTAATTTCTAAAATAATCTTGTGATTTTGTTCTCGTATATAATCTAAGTTTTCAGCTAATTTTTTAATTTCTTCTGTGTTTTTATTTATATGATGTATAACTTTTTCTAATAACTGTTTACTATAGGTAGTTTCTTTTTGTAAACTAAAGCCAAGGTTTATAATAAGATCTGTAACACTATTTAAATGTGTGTTTTCTGTATGCAAACTATGTGTGTGTAATTCCTTAAATCTACAGGTGTGTTTATAATAATTACTACTAACGTCTTTATTATCGCTTTTATCAGAAAATTCGAGATTTAAAAAATCGAGCTTCTTAAATATTTTTGATGGATCAATATTTTTAAAGAAATCTGGTTTCTCAGAGGTTTTCACTTATCTTCTAAAGTTCTTCCATAAGTATATTTCTATATACCAGTTAATTAAAGCGTAAAAATAAACAAACATAAAATAAACATAATCATCTAACATATATAAACAGAGTAATTCATAAAATTCTTATGATAACTTGACAAAATTTAACAATCAAAGCAAAATTTCTCCCTATTCTTCACCTTAGCGGGTTTCCACATAAATAGGACTTAAGCATATCGAGCTGCCTGATATGGACCTGTCTAAGTCTTTTAGACATTTTGAAAGCCTTTGCTTTGAAAGCCTTTACTTCTTTCCATATTATTACGTCTATTTGGACACTTATTGGCTAAATGCTCCGGATCTCCGCATATGAAGCATTTACATGTTCTAGTTTGGGGTTTTTTAACATATTTGTCTTTGTATTTTTTGTATGGTTTGTACTCTTTCCTGTAAGAAGTACTTTTTCTAATTTTCTTCTTTTTATCGTAATATCCGTAGGCTTGTGGTGTGTAAATCGCGGTTTTGCAGAAAGCAAACGCGTTTCTCTTTAGCTGTTCTTGTAATGCAACCTCTTTGCATTTTTCTTCTAGTATGCTAAAGGTGAAGGTAATTCTAGGTCCTATACCTAGATGTTCTAAGTTTCCATACTGTTTCTTCCATTCTTCATGTATATTTTTGCCTAGATCTCCTGGTAGCTTTATAAAATATTTGTTGCATAGATTATCATCCATGGCCTGTCCTGTTTGTGCTATTAATCTAGTGAAATCTAATGTGAATTCATTCACATACTTCATATCTGCTATGCTAAGATGTTCTAGATTTCTGATAGCTGTATCTTGGATTAAAGTGTTGTTTTTCGCTGGATCAACTCCTAAAATAAGGACTCTTATTTGAGAAGTGAAGTTGTAAGGATTATCTCCTATGGCTTTAAGCCTGTTTATTTGGTCTGGACTATGGGCTTTTTTGCTCTGCCATATTCCTAAGGCTGTTGGGCCTAGTGTGGTTTCTGTAAGGCCCCAAACCCGGGAGGCCTCACTTATTGGATTTACTCATTCACAAGCAGTTCTTAAACATGAATATCAGATAACGCAGCGGAAATTTCATTTAAACATAACTTAATCGTTGTTCATACATGCGGAAGCGTAAACATAGTTTAAAACATATTTACATCATAACTAAACATAACGGGATGCCAGTCTTCAAAAGCAGTCGGGTAACTCTTCATCTCTAGCCAAGCCTCACCGTCCATCCTCAGAACCTACCTTAACCTGAATGTGTACACTTAAAAACGTCAGCTACGCTGGTGAGTTCTAGTTTTCGTTCGTTTTAAGAAATGGTTCATCATTCAAACATTCAATAGGGTTTAACATTCGTATAAGAAAACAGGGCCTTTCATTCGTAAACCTTCGCATATTTAAACACAATCATTTGTTTAAAATATTAACATTCATTTAAGTCATACATTATTATCTAAATCTGTATCGTTACGCGTCTCTATGTCCCCGTAGGAACTTTTAATGTTGTGGGCAACCGTTACGTATCGCCGTCATTGCCACAACCATACCACTACGTTGGGTCAACCGTTACGTATCGCCGTCATTGCCCAACCCTTCAATGCGTGGGGTCAACCGTTACGTATCGCCGTCATTGCCCAACACGCATCTTTCCTTTGGAAATCAACCGTTACGTATCGCCGTCATTGATTTCCCATTACCTCGTTCGCTTAGGATGATCGTCATCACCCGAGTAACCGTCGTTACTCCCTTACCAGTTGTACAACATCAAAACAATTGACATGCCACAAAGACATTGCCCATGTTGTTTTTGTGGTAACTATGGCTCACTGTCCATAATCTACCACAAGGCTGGGAATCACATTCCCAGACTTCATTCGTCAATTCCATTCATTCGACAGATTAGATTTGTAATGACTTCTTTAAAACATTTGCCCCTTTTTGTTTTCTTTTCATAAAACCTTTCCTTCACTTTCAAAACCCTTTACCTTTTCATTAAACCATTTCTTTATAACATTCGTTCGTAAGCATTTCGTTCATAAACTTTCTTTCCATAAACCCTTCGTTCCAAATCATTTCCTTTCGTAAACGTAGTTTCATAAACATCATTTTATAAAACATCATTTCATAAAACATCATTTCATACGTGTACACACCAGCCCGAAAACATTATATAAAAACATTTAAAAGAGGGCTTCTAGAACTCACCTGATAAGCTAGTCTCGGTTGTCCTAAACGAAGGTCCAACGACTTCACGTACGATCTGAATTGAGTAGTTACATACACATCAGACCATTACCGACTCTAACGGTTTAACCCTTCTAAACATACTAACTTTACTTCATCAGTTCTGATGTCTGCGCACTTAGCAAGTGCGCAGACCCTACTGCCTGCGCACTTAGCAAGTGCGCAGACCCTGCCTCCTGCGCACTTAGCAAGTGCGCAGGTCCTTCCTCCTGCGCACTTAGCAAGTGCGCAGGTTCCTCCTCCTGCGCACTCTAAGTGCGCAGGACCTGCTCCGTGCGCACTTAGCAAGTGCGCACGACCTGTTCTTCGCGAAAAACCCTAACTTTCGCATTCGTTCTGATCATGTAAAGATCCCGAACATGTTGCATCCAAAACGTTCGTTTTCCATTAAGGAATTCGATTCTATGATTATCTTTCAGTTTCATCCACAAAAACGTCCGATTTTCACCCAAGACCCGAAAACCAAAAAACGAACTAAAAACTCAGATTTAGGTCGGATCGTTACCTGAATCGAGCTTCTGATCTGGAGGTTCTTCTCACGAGTGCAAGAGACACGAGCGGGTGCAATCTTGTGCGATTCTGACACTTTCTCTCTCTACAGTTTTCTCTCTCTAGAATTGCAAATGAGAGAAACATGTGGTGACCCTGGCTATTTATAGGGGAGACCTCCCCAAGCCCGGTTCGCGACTGACCCGGCCCGACTTCGGCCCGCTTGAACTCGTTAACTTTATTTCTCGACATTTTGGGATGTTACAAGTCTACCCCCCTTATAATAGGTTTCGTCCCCGAAACCTATCACAAGTCAAATAATTGAGGGTACGACTCCCTCATCTCCGCCTCCGTTTCCCATGTAGCCTCCGATCCCTTTCGGTGCCTCCATTGGACTTTAACCAATGGAATAACTTTATTACGCAAACGCTTTTCCTTTCGGTCTAAGATAGCCACGGGTTCTTCGATGTAATTAAGGCTGTTGTCGACCTCGATGTCAGTAAGTGGTACGTGAGCTGATTCATCCGCCAAACACTTTCGCAAGTGTGATACATGGAAGGTAGGATGAATCCCACTTAACTCATCAGGCAACTCCAACCGATAAGCGACTTCACCAACCCGTGCCATTATCCTGAACGGTCCGACAAACCTCGGACTTAACTTTCCTCTCTTTCTGAATCGAATGATTCCCTTCCACGGGGACACTTTCAACATTACTCTGTCCCCAACATCAAACTCGATAGGCCTTCGTCGTCTATCCGCATAGGATTTCTGACGATCTTGTGCGGCCTTCATTCGTGCTTTGATCTGATCAAACCTTTCCGACGTCTCTCTTACGACTTCGAGACTTCCTATTTCCTTCTGTCCAATCTCACCCCAACAAACCGGGGTTCTACATCTTCTCCCATACAACATTTCGTAAGGCGGCATGCCTATCGTCGTGTGATGACTATTGTTGTAGGAGAACTCGGCTAACGGCAGATGGCTGTCCCAACTGCCACCGAAGTCAATAATACAAGCACGGAGCATATCCTCCAATGTCTGAATGGTCCTTTCGGACTGACCATCCGTTTGTGGGTGGTATGCCGTGCTGATATTCAGCCTCGTGCCCATCGACTCGTGAAATCTTTTCCAGAACCTCGATGTGAATCGTGTGTCCCGGTCAGATACGATCGTCAAGGGCATCCCATGCCGCGCTACTACTTCGTTGATAAATACCTCTGCTAACCTTTCCGACGAGAACGCCTCGCGAATAGGTAGGAAATGAGCACTCTTCGTTAAACGGTCCACAATTACCCAAATGGCGTCATGACCTTTAGCTGTACGAGGTAGCTTAGTTATGAAGTCCATGGTAATGTGTTCCCACTTCCATTCTGGTATGTCAAGTGGTTGAATCTTTCCATACGGTTTCTGGTGTTCAGCCTTTACTTGCGAGCAAGTCAAGCACTTGCTTACATACTTCGTCACATCACATTTCATTCCAGGCCACCAGTATTCCCTCCTCAGATCTTGGTACATTTTATTGGTACCGGGATGGATAGAGTAACGAGACTTATGAGCCTCATCCAAGATTTTGGTCCTAAGCTCGCCACCCATAGGTATCCATATCCGCCCAAAACGTGTCCTAACACCAAGGGTGTTATATTCCAACTTGTCCTGTTGGCCAACCATCCTTTCTTTCTTTATATTTTCTTCTTTAAGTGCCTCATCTTGAGCTCTTTCGATTTCGCTCATCACATCCGATGTTACCACCAACTGGCAAGCTTTCACTCTAATAGGAGCAGGCACATCCTTTCGGCTTAGAGCGTCAGCCACCACGTTTGCCTTTCCAGGATGGTACATTATTTCACAGTCATAGTCCTTCAGGAGTTCCAACCATCTCCTCTGCCTCATATTAAGCTCCCTTTGTTCGAAGAAGTACTTCAAACTTTTGTGGTCAGAGTAAATAGTAAACTTCACCCCGTACAGGTAGTGCCTCCAGATTTTTAATGCAAATACGACAGCATCAAGTTCCAAATCATGAGTCGGATAATTAGTTTCATGAACTTTCAACTGCCGTGACGCATACGCGATCACTCTCCCGCGTTGCATCAACACGCATCCCAATCCCTGACCCGAAGCGTCAGAGTACACCGCTAGGTCTTCATTGCCCTCGGGGAGGGCCAAGACTGGAGCTTGTGTTAGCTTCTCTTTTAATTTCTTAAACGCCTCATCTTGGGTCGAACCCCATTCGTACTTTACTTCTTTCCGAGTCAACTTTGTCAATGGCGAAGCTATTTTCGAGAAATCCTGGATGAATCTCCGATAGTAGCCCGCCAATACCAAGAAACTGCGGATTTCAGTTGGCGTCTTAGGAATGTCCCATTCCCTTACCGTCACTATCTTTGCTGGGTCAACCATAATGCCGTTCGGGTTAATGACGTGACCTAGGAATTGGACTTCCCTAAGCCAGAACGCACATTTGGAGAACTTAGCATACAACTTCTCCTTGTTTAGAGCTTCCAACACTTCCTTCAAATGACACGCGTGATCACCCTCATTCTTGGAGTAGATAAGGATATCATCGATGAACACGATTACCGATCGATCCAGCATCGATCGACACACCCTATTCATTAAATCCATGAACGCTGCAGGGGCGTTCGTCAATCCAAAAGACATTACGCGGAACTCAAAGTGTCCATAACGTGTGCGAAATGCCGTTTTCGGTATGTCTTCTTCCCTCACCTTCAACTGATGGTACCCGGACCGAAGGTCGATTTTCGAAAACCAACTTGCGCCTTGCAACTGGTCGAACAGGTCATCGATCCTTGGTAAAGGGTACTTGTTATTCACCGTTCGTTTATTCAACTCGCGATAATCGATACACATTCTCATCGAACCATCTTTCTTCTTTACAAACAACACCGGAGCACCCCACGGCGAGATGCTCGGTTGAATAAATCCTTTCTCAAGTAACTCGTCTAGTTGGACCATAAGTTCCTTCATTTCCACTGGTGCTAGTCGATATGGAGCCTTAGCCACGGGCTGGGCATCTGGTACTAAGTCAATTCGGAACTCAATTTCTCTATCGCGTGGTATCCCAGGCAAATCCTCTGGAAACACCTCCGGGTACTCGCGTACCACGGGTACATCGTCTAGTTCCTTCACTTCCTTACACTTGTCAATCACATATACCAGATAAGCCTCGCATCCGCGCCTCAAGTAATTCGTTGCCTTAATCATTGAGATGACGTTTGGCATCGGGGCGTCACGATCTCCAAAGACTTCGACTTTGCTACCATCCGGAGCCTTGAGTTGGATTATCTTTCGTTTACATATAATTTGAGCTTCATTGGCAGTTAGCCAATCCATACCCAACACCACATCGAACCCTCCCAAAACCATAACAAACAATCTGACAGGGAACCTATGACCTTCTATTTTTATCGTGGAGTTGTCGACTACATCGGTCACTCTCGCAGTTCTACCCTCTGCGGTTTCTACGCTAAAGGCCCTTTCTAACTTACTAACAGTGTACTTCACTCGTTTACAAAAAAAGACGCAGATATAAAACTCTTACCGGCACCCGAATCAAATAACACAGAAACAAGAGTGTTGTCAAGGACGAATGTACCTGACGCCACATCGGGATCCGCCCTGGCTTGTTCTTGCGTCAGTGCGTACGCACGAGTCTTTGCACGAGATCCTTCTCCCTTCTTTTCCGGGCCCTTTCCTTTCCCGGTTTCCCCCATCCTGGGCTTGGTACATTCTCGGCTCATATGGCCGAAATCCCCACAGTTGTAGCATTTGTAGCCTTGCGGGCATTCTCGAGAGTAGTGCCCGGTCTTGCCACACTTATAGCACAAGCTAGATCCCAGTCTGCATTCACCTACATGCTCCCTTCCACACTTCTTACAAACAGTCGGCTCACCCACCCGAGCCCTCTTATCACGAGACCCAAACATCTTTCCCCCAGTTCGCTTGTTTGAGAAGCTCGGTCTCTTCTTTTGCTCTTCAACGGCAACAACATTCAGTGCCAGATCGTCAAATACTACGCCACTTAGCTCTACTGCCAAATCATAGGTAGTAGGGGCGTTTGCCTTAACATAGGTGCGGACCTGGTCCGACAACCCTTGAATATAACAGGCAATCTTTCTCTCTTCTGTAGTGACAAGGTGTGGCACCAGACGTGCCAGTTCATTAAATCGGGTTGTGTATTGCCGGTGCGTCATGTTCCCGGCCTTCAAACCCAGAAATTCCCTCTCTACCTTTTCAATCTCGTTCCTTGGGCAGAAATTCTTGATTACCAAAGTTTTCAAGTCAGCCCACATCATCGCATCCACAATCTCGCTCCCTTTAGCTTGACGTACACCTTCCCACCAGTGGGATGCTTCCTCCCTCAAGGAGTTAGCAGCAAACTTCACTACTTGATTAGCTCGACACTCGCTCAGACGGATGGCGGCTTCCATACGTATTACCCAATCAAAAGTAGCTACCGCGTCCTTTTTCCCAGTGAGTATCGGCGGGTCACATACCTTAAAGGACTTATAATCACATCCGCGAGCAGGCGGTGCATTGTCAGTCTCATTGTTCTGAGCACCAATTGCCGCGCTAGACCCACCCGCCCCATTGACCTGCTTCAACGCTTCAGCCAACAGACCTGGCAGAGAATTCTTCATCAATTCTGTGAATTCTCTAGCTATTGCTGCTCTCACTTCTGGTTCAAAAGTGAAAGGTTGCTCTTCAACCTGTGTCTGCTCAGCTTCATGCACACTAACCGCCGGTTCAGTGTGAACACTTCCTTCTTCACTGTGTTCTTGGCGCGCAGGAATCCTGCCACGCCCACCATTTCGACCGCCGGTACGACCACCGGTACGGCCACCACGCCTTCCGTTCCCTCTCCTTGCCATTTCGTTCTATAAGACGAGAAATCCAATGTCATCACGCTAGTTAACAAATAGAATTCAATAAGTACTGTAAGATGTTAATATACACTGGCCATCTGTAATTAACCATTACACTACCTTTCGATTTCTATTTGACCACCTTTGTGATTCCATCAGAACACAAGTCCTTTCCTAACTCTTCCTAAGGCATACTACATACACATACTCTACTTTTCATACCTGATGTTGTGGCTCGAGTTACCCGTACTGGCATCCGCTTTCGGTCCCATTCAAAGTTTAAGTTCAGACACTAGGAGTGTCCGAATCTCTCAAACTATTGCTCTGATACCAACTTGTAAGGCCCCAAACCCGGGAGGCCTCACTTATTGGATTTACTCATTCACAAGCAGTTCTTAAACATGAATATCAGATAACGCAGCGGAAATTTCATTTAAACATAACTTAATCGTTGTTCATACATGCGGAAGCGTAAACATAGTTTAAAACATATTTACATCATAACTAAACATAACGGGATGCCAGTCTTCAAAAGCAGTCGGGTAACTCTTCATCTCTAGCCAAGCCTCACCGTCCATCCTCAGAACCTACCTTAACCTGAATGTGTACACTTAAAAACGTCAGCTACGCTGGTGAGTTCTAGTTTTCGTTCGTTTTAAGAAATGGTTCATCATTCAAACATTCAATAGGGTTTAACATTCGTATAAGAAAACAGGGCCTTTCATTCGTAAACCTTCGCATATTTAAACACAATCATTTGTTTAAAATATTAACATTCATTTAAGTCATACATTATTATCTAAATCTGTATCGTTACGCGTCTCTATGTCCCCGTAGGAACTTTTAATGTTGTGGGCAACCGTTACGTATCGCCGTCATTGCCACAACCATACCACTACGTTGGGTGAACCGTTACGTATCGCCGTCATTGCCCAACCCTTCAATGCGTGGGGTCAACCGTTACGTATCGCCGTCATTGCCCAACACGCATCTTTCCTTTGGAAATCAACCGTTACGTATCGCCGTCATTGATTTCCCATTACCTCGTTCGCTTAGGATGATCGTCATCACCCGAGTAACCGTCGTTACTCCCTTACCAGTTGTACAACATCAAAACCATTGACATGCCACAAAGACATTGCCCATGTTGTTCTTGTGGTAACTATGGCTCACTGTCCATAATCTACCACAAGGCTGGGAATCACATTCCCAGACTTCATTCGTCAATTCCATTCATTCGACAGATTAGATTTGTAATGACTTCTTTAAAACATTTGCCCCTTTTTGTTTTCTTTTCATAAAACCTTTCCTTCACTTTCAAAACCCTTTACCTTTTCATTAAACCATTTCTTTATAACATTCGTTCGTAAGCATTTCGTTCATAAACTTTCTTTCCATAAACCCTTCGTTCCAAATCATTTCCTTTCGTAAACGTAGTTTCATAAACATCATTTTATAAAACATCATTTCATAAAACATCATTTCATACGTGTACACACCAGCCCGAAAACATTATATAAAAACATTTAAAAGAGGGCTTCTAGAACTCACCTGATAAGCTAGTCTCGGTTGTCCTAAACGAAGGTCCAACGACTTCACGTACGATCTGAATTGAGTAGTTACATACACATCAGACCATTACCGACTCTAACGGTTTAACCCTTCTAAACATACTAACTTTACTTCATCAGTTCTGATGTCTGTGCACTTAGCAAGTGCGCAGACCCTACTGCCTGCGCACTTAGCAAGTGTGCAGACCCTGCCTCCTGCGCACTTAGCAAGTGCGCAGGTCCTTCCTCCTGCGCACTTAGCAAGTGCGCAGGTTCCTCCTCCTGCGCACTTAGCAAGTGCGCAGGACCTGCTCCGTGCGCACTTAGCAAGTGCGCACGACCTGTTCTTCACGAAAAACCCTAACTTTCGCATTCGGTCTGATCATGTAAAGATCCCGAACATGTTGCATCCAAAACGTTCGTTTTCCATTAAGGAATTCGATTCTATGATTATCTTTCAGTTTCATCCACAAAAACGTCCGATTTTCACCCAAGACCCGAAAACCCAAAAACGAACTAAAAACTCAGATTTAGGTCGGATCGTTACCTGAATCGAGCTTCTGATCCGGAGGTTCTTCTCACGAGTGCAAGAGACACGAGCGGGTGCAATCTTGTGCGATTCCGACACTTTCTCTCTCTACGGTTTTCTCTCTCTAGAATTGCAAATGAGAGAAACATGTGGTGACCCTGGCTATTTATAGGTGAGACCTCCCCAGGCCCGGTTCGCGACTGACCCGGCCCGACTTCGGCCCGCTTGAACTCGTTAACTTTATTTCTCGACATTTTGGGATGTTACAGTTTCTAAGTATGAAAACATATCCATACTTTCTTTTTTATTAGTTTCCCACATTCTAACAACTGTTTGTTCCCATGTCAGGACTTCGTCAGCCCATAACTGTGGTTTCTGTTGTTCTAATAGTAACATATTTCCACTGTAAATATGTCCTATAGGCATTCTACTACCTTTTCCTTTATAACTGGATTCCTGTTGATAACTTGTAGTTGGTTTGGTCCAAGGTTCTCTTCCCATGGACTCTTTTGTATTTCCTACATTTGTATCTACGTATGGCCTTTTTGGTTTCGTATCGTACTCTTGGTCTACGAATATACTTTCTTGTTTGTAGAAATCAGAGATCATCGTGTCTCCCTTTGCTATGCTTTTAACTAAAGGCAAATTGAAGATTTCTTGTAATTTATTATAGCTTTCTTCATATGTCATGGTTAAATTTAGCATGCATTCTACTATCATGTCATCTACTTCATCCTGAATATTTGTTTCTGTAAATTTTCTATTTATTATTTGTTCAAGGGTTTTATTGGTTTCTTCTACCTTAAACGTGTTGGTTTCTTCACAACTTTGAAGGTCGTATGAACTGTAATCTATATCTTCCTGTTCGAACTTTAAAAATTCGAAATTTAACTCATCTTCACTGTCTTCTTCGTTCTCTGTATCGTATATGGGTAACCCATATTCAGACTCATCATCTGATTCTATGTTCATGAAATTATATTCTCTTTCATTTCTATGATGTTCTGTGGTTGTATCATCTTGATAATTTGTTTGGTCGTCGGGTAAGGTACTTTCCTCATACCTATCCTCCTGTTTAAAATCTGTGAATCTAAGGCTTTGTATCCCATCTATTCCTTCATATATATGACTTTTCTTAGGGACTAAGTTTGAACTTTCTTTTTCTTTTAAATCTGTTATCTGTCATTCTAATCCTGCTAATTCTTCAGGATCTATTCTTATTGGCTCTATCATTTGTATAGATTTTGAAGCTATGGTGTTAACTATTCCTTCTATGTTAACTTTGTACTTCATCCCTGACCTATTACTGGCCTTTCCAAGGACTCCTACACTGATTACTATGTTGTTTCCTTCATAGTTCTCATATCCTTTGGTCTGTAGGGCAATTTTTAATTTTTGTAGATCTTTTATATCTTTTAATATTCCAGGTGTACAATAAAATAAGGCTGAATTACTACTCAAGTCTATTTTCATACCTGAGATTATGGCTTTCTTCATTTCTGTTTTCCAACTTTTATCTAATATTAAGGTTAACAGTTTGGTTCCTAAATCTTTTCTTCCTAGGGCTTTAATCCCTATTACTATAAGACCTGTATGTATAAACTGTTTTCCTGATTGTCTAATCTTCTGTATTGTTTCAGGTGAAAATAAATCTATCTCTACCATTTTATCTACTACTCTAAGGCTTTCTTCTCTACTACTTTGTATAAGTGTTGTGTTTACATTAAGCCTTCCTGTCTGGTATAAAGTTCTAGGGTTTAATATGTCTAATTGGTGTTGGTTATATAACGTGATGTTTCTGTCTACGTCTATTTCTTCTTCTAACTGTATAGTTTGGGGTGTACTTCTAGATGAAGATCCTTTTCTAAAGATTTTATTTATAAAACTGTCTGATGTAATTATGTCTCTAATATTGCTAGTAGAGTTTCTAGCTTCTTGCCTAGTTTGTCTATTCATTTTTAATAGGCTGCCAATGTTTATAAGGTTTGGGACTATTATCACTTAAGTGTATTGTTTTTAACTTGTTTATAATACTATCTATTCCAACAGAGCTATCCTCTGTATTAATAATGTTTTTATCTTTTTTAAGATTTTTAATTTCTAAAATAATCTTGTGATTTTGTTCTCGTATATAATCTAAGTTTTCAGCTAATTTTTTAATTTCTTCTGTGTTTTTATTTATATGATGTATAACTTTTTCTAATAACTGTTTACTATAGGTAGTTTCTTTTTGTAAACTAAAGCCAAGGTTTATAATAAGATCTGTAACACTATTTAAATGTGTGTTTTCTGTATGCAAACTATGTGTGTGTAATTCCTTAAATCTACAGGTGTGTTTATAATAATTACTACTAACGTCTTTATTATCGCTTTTATCAGAAAATTCGAGATTTAAAAAATCGAGCTTCTTAAAGATTTTTGATGGATCAATATTTTTAAAGAAATCTGGTTTCTCAGAGGTTTTCACTTATCTTCTAAAGTTCTTCCATAAGTATATTTCTATATCCCAGTTAATTAAAGCGTAAAAATAAACAAACATAAAATAAACATAATCATCTAACATATATAAACAGAGTAATTCATAAAATTCTTATGATAACTTGACAAAATTTAGCAATCAAAGCAAAATTTCTCCCTATTCTTCACCTTAGCGGGTTTCCACATAAATAGGACTTAAGCATATCGAGCTGCCTGATATGGACCTGTCTAAGTCTTTTAGACATTAGGAAAGCCTTTGCTCTGATACCAATTTCTTGGGGAATCAGAGAATTTGTTTGTTTTCTCTTTCTCTGCCTATATAAGGGCAGACGAGTTCATTTGTAAATATACCAAAAAAAAAAAAATATTATCATTGAATGCAATCAAGTTCATTCATGAGCAACTAATCTTTCTCTCTCTGGTTTCTTAAGAGTCAGTCCTTATCTTCATAGTTCTTCAAGTTCTTCATACTATACCCCAGATAAAAAAAAAAAAAAAATTCCAGAAAAACTTACAACTTTAAAACAGATTCAAGCCTTTCTGGGTTTGGTCAATTATGCTAGAAAATTTATACCAAACCTGTCTAAACTAGTTGGTCCTCTTTATAGCAAGACCACTAAAAATGGACAGAGAAAGTTTAATCAAGAGGATAGCATTTTGATTAAAAAAATAAAGGAACAAGTGAGAAAGATAAAACCATTAGAACTACCGCTTGTTACAGATTACATAATCGTAGAAGTTGATGGATGTAAAGAAGGATGGGGAGCCGTCCTCCTTTGCAAACCAAACATACACAGTTATAAAAAGGAAGAAAAAATATGCTCCTACTCAAGTGGAAGCTTTAAGACTGGGAAAAATTGGACCAGCGCATTAATTAACGCCTATGTACATCATATAAATAAAAACACAGAAGAAATTAAAAAATTAGCTGAAAACTTAGATTATATACGAGAACAAAATCATCAGATTATTTTAGAAATTAAAAATCTTAAAAAAGATAAAAACATTATTAATACAGAGGATAGCTCTGTTGGAATAGATAGTATTATAAACAAGTTAAAAACAATACACTTAAGTGATAATAGTCCCAAACCTTATAAACATTGGCAGCCTATTAAAAATGAATAGACAAACTAGGCAAGAAGCTAGAAACTCTACTAGCAATATTAGAGACATAATTACATCAGACAGTTTTATAAATAAAATCTTTAGAAAAGGATCTTCATCTAGAAGTACACCCCAAACTATACAGTTAGAAGAAGAAATAGACGTAGACAGAAACATCACGTTATATAACCAACACCAATTAGACATATTAAACCCTAGAACTTTATACCAGACAGGAAGGCTTAATGTAAACACAACACTTATACAAAGTAGTAGAGAAGAAAGCCTTAGAGTAGTAGATAAAATGGTAGAGATAGATTTATTTTCACCTGAAACAATACAGAAGATTAGACAATCAGGAAAACAGTTTATACATACAGGTCTTATAGTAATAGGGATTAAAGCCCTAGGAAGAAAAGATTTAGGAACCAAACTGTTAACCTTAATATTAGATAAAAGTTGGAAAACAGAAATGAAGAAAGCCATAATCTCAGGTATGGAAATAGACTTGAGTAGTAATTCAGCCTTATTTTATTGTACACCTGGAATATTAAAAGATATAAAAGATCTACAAAAATTAAAAATTGCCCTACAGACCAAAGGATATGAGAACTATGAAGGAAACAACATAGTAATCAGTGTAGGAGTCCTTGGAAAGGCCAGTAATAGGTCAGGGATGAAGTACAAAGTTAGCATAGAAGGAATAGTTAACACCATAGCTTCAAAATCTATACAAATGATAGAGCCAATAAGAATAGATCCTGAAGAATTAGCAGGATTAGAATGGCAGATAACAGATTTAAAAGAAAAAGAAAGTTCAAACTTAGTCCCTAAGAAAAGTCATATATATGAAGGAATAGATGGGATACAAAGCCTTAGATTCACAGATTTTAAACAGGAGGATAGGTATGAGGAAAGTACCTTACCCGACGACCAAACAAATTATCAAGATGATACAACCACAGAACATCATAGAAATGAAAGAGAATATAATTTCATGAACATAGAATCAGATGATGAGTCTGAATATGGGTTACCCATATACGATACAGAGAACGAAGAAGACAGTGAAGATGAGTTAAATTTCGAATTTTTAAAGTTCGAACAGGAAGATATAGATTACAGTTCATACGACCTTCAAAGTTGTGAAGAAACCAACACGTTTAAGGTAGAAGAAACCAATAAAACCCTTGAACAAATAATAAATAGAAAATTTACAGAAACAAATATTCAGGATGAAGTAGATGACATGATAGTAGAATGCATGCTAAATTTAACCATGACATATGAAGAAAGCTATAATAAATTACAAGAAATCTTCAATTTGCCTTTAGTTAAAAGCATAGCAAAGGGAGACACGATGATCTCTGATTTCTACAAACAAGAAAGTATATTCGTAGACCAAGAGTACGATACGAAACCAAAAAGGCCATACGTAGATACAAATGTAGGAAATACAAAAGAGTCCATGGGAAGAGAACCTTGGACCAAACCAACTACAAGTTATCAACAGGAATCCAGTTATAAAGGAAAAGGTAGTAGAATGCCTATAGGACATATTTACAGTGGAAATATGTTACTATTAGAACAACAGAAACCACAGTTATGGGCTGACGAAGTCCTGACATGGGAACAAACAGTTGTTAGAATGTGGGAAACTAATAAAAAAGAAAGTATGGATATGTTTTCATACTTAGAAACCACACTAGGCCCAACAGCCTTAGGAATATGGCAGAGCAAAAAAGCCCATAGTCCAGACCAAATAAACAGGCTTAATTGATTTTGCAGGAAACTATAGTATTAAATATGACATACCACAGATTAATATAAATCCTAAACATATTAAATCTAGAGATTTTGTTTTAGGATTAAATTTCATATTAGGATTAAATGGTGCTATTACCATTACTAAAAACTTCATAACAATTAGTAAACAAATTTATAGTTTTCCTACCCTCAGGTACAACAATATGGCTAAAATTGATATATATATATATATATATATATATATATATATATATATATATATGGGTGGATAATATGAAAACCATGTGTTACATATGTAACAGTTTAAAAAATAGGTAAAATCGTTTTTTGATTTTTGGGATAGTTTATATATCTAATTTAATCACTTTTGGTGAAAAAAAAAAGCGCCAAGTGGTTTTTTTTATAAATTTTTTTTAAACATTTACAATTGTAACATGCTGACATGTATATAAAAATGTTGATTTTTTTTTTAATTTTTCAACATTTTTTTTAAAAAATTACTTAGCATTGTTTTTATTTTTTTTGCATTTCTGGTGACGAAATTCTATATAAAAACACCCTAAAAAAATAAATAAGTTACGAATGAGTTTCGCGGGTTTATTCATCTCAATTCGGTTTTCAATTTATCTTTCCCCTATATATATATATTTCAAAATAATTCAATTTATTTTTTTGAATAATTCAACTAAATAAAATTTTCTCCCTAAGACTTTGCTCCTCTTCTAAGATTACCGGATCAAGCTATCACACTTAAAAGAACACTTCTATAAAAAACTTGACTAAAAGTTTTTAAAAACATCTAGCATTTTAATTAGACTAGCCACTTTATTTCTTCGTCACAAATTTCTTTTCTTTTCAAGAGCCTTGTTAGACTTCGACTTATCAAACTCTAGATTTAGTGACAAAGTTAAGATTTTCAGGAAAAGTTTTTTTTTCCCTCAGTTGACTAGTTTAACTTATTATTATTATTATTATTATTATTATTATTATTATTATTAATATTATTATAAATAAAATCATGAAAATTTTAACAAACCATTGATAAAGGATTGGAAGTATGTCCAATGATGTTTGATTATGTACTATATATTTTCCTTAGGGTGGACGGGGTGGAGCTCGGGTTCGAGCTCGGGTAGTCGGGAACACCGCCGCAAGTATAGCGACTTCACGGGTTCAAGGTTCACGGTTAGATCTCACGGGTTTGCGAACCCGTCACTTTTTGGTGCATGTAACCGTTGCGCTTCCGTTCACAAGCTTCAGTTCTGTTCACGGGTTCCACCCCGTGTGAAAGGGGTAGTTTAGGGTAAAAATGACGTGAAAAATTTCTATTGGTTTAAGACAGAATAGTTTAGGGTTGAAGGGGTTCCACCCCCTCCACCCTTAGAATTATATAGCTATTTTAGTAACATTACGTAATAAGAAAAATAAATACATGTATTAACTATGGTCTATGGATGAGAATGGAGTGGGTATGAGACATATTTTGTATCCCTAATACGATACTCGATTTTATAATCATGTCTCATACCCGGTCTTATGCTCGTCGAGTACCCCTTACATCAGGTATACATATATATATATGGTCTTATATGGTTAAAAGTTATCGTTAAGATGCCTAACTCACCTCAAAATTGAGGTTGAAATATAATATATTCAAGTACACTTGTAACAATTTTATAATTTTAAGTTTTCAACAACTCAACATACTATTTATTATATGTATATTTATTTAATTTAATACCGTTGATCATTTGGTCAAATGGTAGTCCCAAGACTTCTCATAGTTGAGGTCTTGAGTTCGAATCGTGGGACAGCAAAAAATGGAGTCTGTGATCAGGTCAGGGGGTTTACCTAGTTGGAAGGTTCCTTCTGGGGTGGGCTGCCCTAGATGTTCTAGGTGTTGCCCCGGAGAAACCCAATTATTCTAGAATATCTAGGTGTTGCCGTTCAAAAAAAATTTTTATTTAATTTAATACAATGAAAGCAAAGATCTAATGTATATATGTTTTATCCCAACCTCCTGCTGGAATTATCTATAATAAATCGTTAGAAAGATATTCGGTTTTGATTTGGATAAACGAATTCAGGTAATCAGGCAGGTATCACCTAATTAATAAAATAAAAAAAAGTTAAAAATATATAATTAAAAATATGTTCTCAGCATTTAATTTTGTTAATATATATTATTATAAATAAATAAAAAAATGTTTGGAATGATATGCTGCTTTTAAAAATAATATAATATTAAAATAAAATTATTTATGCATCCAACAAATCCGTACTTTTTTAAGTAAACAAAGTTATACTCGTAATAAATAGAGTTAAATACGGTTTTAGTCCAGTGGTTTGACACAAATAATCATTTTAGTTCAAAAGTTTAAATTTGTCTTTTTTAGTGAAATAGTTTCTGTTTTGTATCGATTACAGTACGGTCACTAAATTCATTCAAATTTTTCGGTTAACTTTTTTAAAAAGACTAATACCCTTTTCAATAAAAAAAATATAAAATAAAATCAGCTCAAATAGTCAAATATAATACATCACCCAAGCTGGAAAATCACCCCTAGCTACCACCGGCTACCAATATGCCTGAAAAATCTAACCACCTCAAACCGTCATCGTCCCATCGCCGGCTATCCCCATCACCCCTGCCTTGCCGGAAGTTGCGACCAGTAAAAAGAGCACCGCCGCCTCACTTTGGTCTTCTTCCTCGTCTCATCCCATCCCACCATAGCGCCGACCACTCGTTGAAAAAACGTGGGAATAGCAGAAACACTCGGCCAAACCCTCCCCCAAATCCTCCTTTACACACTTTCTCTCTCTTGATGAACCCTAATCTGTCACTAACTACAACCACCACCGGATCCGTCACCGACCACCACCACCATCAGATCAGTCACCGACCACCACCAACAGTTGTGAACAGATCTTCCAGATTTGCAATGGGGGAAGAATCCAACACCAATCACCACAACAAATCGCTCTAACTCCCTCGTTTGCCCCCTGGGTTGTTTTCGAATGACAACAACCGGAAATCACGCTCTCTCTCTTTGATCTGTCCTCATCGAGTATAGATCTAGGGTTTGGCGGTGTTGGTGTGGTGGCGCTGGTGGAACGGCGGTGTAGGGGCGGCGGTAGTGTGGTGATTCAAGGCAGCGATGGTGGTTCAAGGGATGACGATGGCGTGGTGGTGTGTGTGGGGGGGGGGGGCTGTAGTGTGGTGATTCAAGGCAGCGATGGTGGTTTAAGGGGTGACGGTGGCGTGGTGGTGTAGGTGCGGCGGTGGTGTGGTGATTCAAGGCAGTGATGGTGGTGTAGGGGTGGAGGTGGCGTGGTGGTGTTGGGGCGGCGGTGGTGTGGTGGTGTAGGGGCGGTGGTGGTGTGGTGGCAGTGGTGGTATGGCTGGTTAAGAGAGAGAGAGAGTGAGTATAGGTGTTAACTTTCTGGATTTTTAGTTTATGTTTAAAAAAATTATTGTTAGTTTTTTTTTTAGTAGGATGGGTATTTTACGTATTTAACAAAAAGATAACAAATAAATAGACCCCGTTAAGTTTCCGGACTGTAATTGATATAAAACAGAAATTTTTGGACTAAAAAAAGTCAATTTAAATTTTTAGACTAAAATGGTTATTTGTGTCAAACCATAGGAACTAAACCGTATTTAACTCTAATAAATATGACTTATTTATTGTTACATTGACTTTATATAAATATAAAGTTATAGGACCGTTGAATAGGCGTGTTGATTACCACCTATTCGCTATGTACGGTTAGGCTTTTGAGACGAACATAATTATTATATCTTTGCCCCTTAAAAAGTTAAAACCTAAACCCCCCAACAGTTACAACACAATCTCATCTCTTCTTCGATTTTGTTTTCGATAAAAAAAAGACAAAACAGCAAACAGTTACAAAACGCGTCGATTTTAGTTTGATCTTGCGGTTTTTCTTTTCAACTTACTTCGGGTCGAATGATTGAATTTGAATCTCTTCTAGGGTTTGTATCTGAATTGGGTCGTTGATTACCCCTGGTTGATCTTGCGATTGATCGTAAAACTTGGATTAGTGGAGGTTGATGAGTCGATATGGATGTGTGATCAACCGGGTGTTGGGTGGATTTTACATTTGGATGTTGGTTGACTTTCAGGTAAACTATTTTGAATGCATCAAAGTGTTTGTGTAAATGTCTGTGTGAAGATTTTTACACATGTTCTTCCCCTTTGACATCGTTTGTTTCAATCCCAACACTTTGAAGTGGGATTTTTAAAACAAGGGGCTTAAATTTGTGTCGTTGTTCATATGATAAATCTTTTATGTTCATTAATCATTCGTATGAAATTATCTAATGGTTTAACTAAAAAGTGAAAAACGCCCCGCCACGTCAGCAGAAGGGCAATCATTAAACAAACATATACACATATACATATACATATACATAACACACACAACTTGCCCCACGCCACGTGATTCACCTCACACCCTCCGCCCCACGCCCTAGCGGAGCGGTGTTCCACGCCCAATCACATGCCACGTTGGATCACACTCCCTTATCACGCTTATTACACATAGCCTTACGGCCTTAATACCAAGTATGTATTAGTTATCTTATGCTTAATTAAGCCTGAATCATGCTTCCGTTATAGAATCTTGATATATGTTTATCCATCTTCATTCTTTTGGCAAAATATGCTAAACTTGAAGTGGGTTCTAAATAATTTGAAATTCGTAAAATGTGATGAACACGGGTGATACTTATTTGTGGATTGCTATTAAACTGGAGGGTTACATTATCTAAATTTTTAAGATAATCGTCACGATTTCTTGCTGTTTTCTGATTTCCTGTTTTGATGATGGATCTTCAGCACCAAATCTGCCAGTTTGTGGTTCAAATCAGATAACCTATGATAGATAAACAACACAAATTCAAAAATGGCGGTGGAAACAAGTACAGCTTTGAAAGAAGCTCTTTATGCTCAACAACAACTTCTGCAAAAACTTTACAATGAGTTAGATGTAGAAAGAGAAGCCTCTGCGACAGCAGCTAGTGAAGCGTTAGCGATGATATTACGTCTTCAAGGAGAAAAAGCTGGTGTGAAAATGGAATCTGAGCATTATAAAAGGCTAGCAGAGGAAAAAATGTATCATGCTGAAGAATCTATGGAAATATTTGAAGAATTGATTCACCAAAAAGAAATGGAAATTGCTAATTTGGATTACCAAGTTCAAGCATATAGATACAAACTATCATGCTTAGGGCTTGAAGATATTGGGCCCCAGGAAATGAAATTTCCCGAAAATTTATTGCAGCTAAATGAAAAGGAGACGAGCCCCGAGAGTCTTTCGAGGAGAAACTCTGCACCTCCTAAACTTTTGAAATTGGCTTATTTGAAAAAGGGTAATCTTGAAAGAAATAGATCGGTGAGTCCAGATTCTGATGTGATTTCAAAACCCGTTGAGGAAATTGAACGGTTGGATGAAAGTCATCAAAATTTGGATTTAGAGAAACCAACGGATGGGATTAACTCGTACTGGGATCAGATACGGAAGTTAGATAAGATAGTTGAAGAGGTGAGGGATAAATCTTCAGAACTTAATGAATCAGATAATGTTCAAAGTCTTAAAAAGTCGATGCACGATGTGATGATTTCAGATACTTGTAATTTGAGGGTGCATGATGTATTTGAAGTCCCTGAAACCAATGAAAATCTTGCGAGTGATGAAAAGCAAGCGAAAGATATTGGGAAATCAATCTTGGAAGGTGAAAATAAGGTTGAAAAACTGGCAACTTTTATCGAAGATCATATAAAATCATTTGAAAAAACATTATTTCTGAATCAAAAAGAAAAGCAGGTTTTTTTGCCAAGTGATAATATCGTTGTTGATAGTCGCTTGGCCATTGATGTTGTGGAAGGTGAAGGGTCATCTCAACAAGCGAATACGACAACGGAGATAACAGAGGGTGATGTAAGATCTCAAGAACCAGTTATTATTACAGGAAGGGAAGAAGAGATGTTGAAATTGTTATATGAGATAAACAAGAAATTAGATTGTATACAAGCTGAAACTAGAAGTGAAAAATTGGAAAAAAAGAAACCATCTCCAAACTATGACTTGCCCATGCTTCAACTGCAGGAGGTATTATCACATTTTCTTAGGGCTGGCAAAATAGACGGTAGAGTAACATGTCAGATCAGGTCAGGTTGGCTGACATGCCAACACTTTCTTATAAGTGTTCTATTTGGGTTGTGCTAAATTTTCCCTCACCACCCACCTATGTTTTTACTCAATACACACCCCCCTCTGGAATATGGGCGTATAATAAGTCGAATACAGGCGTATACGCGCTTTTACAAGGGCGAATACAGGCGTATACGACTGCGTATAGCCGTATACGTGGTCCAATAAGGGCATATAAGCATTTTTTTAAAAACATCAATCAAAGAATTGATGCCAACCCTATTCTAATTTTATAGATAATTGATGTGCTAAATATTATCAAAAAATTACTCATTACACTTAAGCTAATTAGTAGGTATTTTTTTTTTTTGCGTTCGAGTACAGTTTGAATGATCTTCAACCCCTTTGGCTGTTTCAAACCATAACCTAAATCAACCCGTTATGGGGCAAATAGGTCAAAATTGCCATTTTTGTTGATGAGCTTTATAGTAATGAGTATTATGTATTTATGTTTGTCTTAATGTATTCACAGGCAATGCTGCATTTTTGGCTCTGATGTGAATAACCAACTTCTTAATTCATGACCTGGTAAAGAATTGATGCTACCAAGCAAGTGTTTTTGTTTCTAACTTTGAGGTTTGGTGTGTATGGTGAGTAATTAGTGTGATTTGATTGGTAGCTTTGTATATTTGTATGTTCTTCACATATATACTTGTACAGAAAATGTCTGCTGGTTGTGGCATTTGTCACTTTAACTGCTTGTGGACGGTTACATTTAAAGGTGACATGATTTTGTGAATCATTGTATTCGGTTTTATATTGCAACAAACCGCCGTATTTAAGGAGACTTGTCGTCGTGTTGATCACATGACTCTTGACAAAATAACTAGATTTTCCTCTTATATGGTTCTATACATACCAAATATAGCCTTTTGAAACTACTGAAACAGAACTTAAAAGAATAAATATATCCACAATACAGTAATGAATTAAGACTGGAGATGGAAAATTAAACCAAAAAGATTAACATATTGATGGTAGGATCATACAACATCTTTTTATATATATATATATATATATATATATATATATATATATATATATATAGAGGTGAGTATAACGTTTTATATAGATACTGTTTAAATTATTATAATTACATCACTAGTCTAATACTTGCCTACGACCTAAATGACTAGTCTAATATTTCCCCACAAGCACGGGAAATGACTTGTAACATGAAACGTAAATAGATTTTTTTATTGTTTTTGTCTTAAAAAACTCTCGGCGGCAAACGACAGCGACAACGTTGAACGGCAGTTGAACATGACTCAAAAAAATGCTGATATTTTCACCAAGGCATTTGATAAGTCTAAGTTTCTTGATCTCATTCAGAAACTAGGACCGTTGAACTTTGAGTAACATCTTTTATCCCTCATGCATTTTGTATATATCTTTGTTCATATTCTTTCAAAAATCCAAAAATATTTTCTTGACCGAAATGTTTTGATGATCGAGCTGCAAAAATATTGTTAGAAAATTCCATTTAAACAGAGTTGTCTATAAATAAATTTTTCAGGTGAAATTTTGTGAATAGAATACAAAAGAAAATAAATGAAAAAGATAAGTGTTGTTTTGTATAACTGTTATTGTGGGAAGTGATAGTTGAACTGACTTGACTTGTTCACTGCATGAAAATGAATAGGATCGAAAGGAGGAAGCGGTTATATTGCAAGTACATGTTGGTAGGCTCAGCATTCAAACACAGTAAACTGCAACTTAGTGACAAAGATAAAGCCAGCTGAAAAGTGTACACACATCTTGTTCAGGCTTGCACATAACCACAGTCCCGTCACAAAGGGGTTACGAGTCATTATTACTATATATATTTCAAAAGAAAAGCAAAAGCTCAAAAAGACACGCAATGACGTACATTAGGAAAATAAAAGACACGCAATGCCGTGCAACTTCAAAAGACACCAATGTTGTGCATCTTAGTACCGAATTGATCTGCATAGCAAAAACTCCTGAGCAAAAGACACGCAATGTTATTGTCGTGCAATAGGAAACAAATCAAAAGATACACAATGTTAGTGTGTACAGCATGAAACGTAAAGAGATTTTTTTGTTGTTTTTGTCTTAAAAAAACTCTCGGCGGCAAACGACAACGACAACATTGAACGGCAGTTGAACATGACTCAAGAAAGTGCATCTAGGTTGATTTTGTCTGAAGTAGGCAATGACGGTAGACGCGCCGCACCGACCAAAATATTAAATTGGTTGAAGAATCGATTTTCCGGCAAGGTCTTTCAATGGTGTGTGACGGAGAGTTTTCAACGTGCTTCTGATTGGAGGCCGCCTCTTAAGGACGGAGCTGATGGTGGTGCTCTTGATGCAAAAAAAATGCCGTTGTACAATGACTAAAAATGCCGTTGTACAATGACTAGTAGGACAAATATATTCCGATTGTACACGATGGCTACGGTTTAGAAGAGCATTTTGTTTACGCTAGGTTTAGAGATTCCAGCGACTGAGGTGGCGAGCAAGTTGTTTCTGCTAGGGTTTAGTGATAGCGATTTGTGGTGGATGCTAAGGTTTCTAGCATAGCCCTATGATGGCTGCTAGTGTTTCCAACAGTTGTTGGGAGCATCTGTTGTGGTTGCAGATTGTATGTGTGGTTAAAGTTTCCAATAGTTATAGGGAGTGAATGTTTAACAGCAAATTGGCTCTAATACCAAATTGAGCCAAGAAGACAGATTGTATATTGCGAAGAAACATCATCTTGGTAACAAGTAATCAGAATCAGAACATAATTCTTGCCAAGAAGACCACACACAATACAGATATAATGTGTTTATATGATATAAATCCTATGGAAAGCTTCTTGAATACAATCAAGAACCTAGACATCAACATCCACACAAAAATACAACTTCAATCAATATGCCAACTCGAGTACATGATCAGATCCGGTGCATTTGATTCAATATATCAAAATCATGATCAGGTTTCTATATACACAGGAATTTCCCCCCAAAGTTTTAACCCTAGTAAAAACCATCGTACAACTTGTAGATTACCAAAAAAGGGATATGAATATTGGAATAACCTAGCTAGTCGATGTTCCGTCGTCTTCCTTCTTTGACATGAAAGCGATGGTAGTATTGATTGCGTGTATAGTAAGTTAAATAAGGACTCCATCAGATGCGAATTTAAATAATGATGAATAGGAATTCAATCAGATGCGAATCTATGATAATGATGAATTCAAACCCTGCTTCTTTAATCAGCAAATACAAGGGGAGAATAATTTCTGCATGATCTTCAAAGGCAATATTCTAGTGATTTTGTTAACATTAATAGAAACAGATAAAGTAACTAAGATTTAAAGACATGATTGTTTAATATATACAATGCTGATTTGATACATTGTTTGATAAAGTTTTCGACCAACGCTTAAACGTAATGTTAATGCCCCTTAACAAACACCAAGCAGCAAATTCAGAAGGTTAACGAAGTTGGGTTCAATCAAACCAAACAATGGCACCAGCAAACAAACAACACAAGTAGAGTATATAAGAAACCACAATCACACATCTATGGATACCAAGATTTAAACATCCAAACATAATCTTCAGCTATTAATTAAACAAAAGTTTTGATCAATATACAAAAGGATCCTGCTGATGCAGATTCAAGAAAGCTACTAGCAGTTGCATACCCAAAAAAATCCCCACATATTTCTCATAATCAATAGTCATCAGGGGCGAAGGATAGTGAGGGCCCGGGGGGGCCCGATTTTTCGCTCAGTAGTGTTAATTTATACGTATTCGGCCAAAAATTTTATAGTTCCGGCCCCCTAATAGGAAAAAAATCCCGCCCCCCCTGCGTTTTTCGTCAAGCTCCGCCAATGATGTCATGTTTGCCAAAACTAATCAAGAACAAAAAAGGAAGTTCAATGCACTTCTACAAAAGATTTTATAATTTTAAATACAATTAAAACTTCAAAATCACATCCTCAACCAAAGCAAAAAAGAGAGGCTGCATAATTTTAACCCTATTGCTAATCATAGTAGTCAAAGGCGCATAAGGCACCTGCCTCCTCAGCACCCAGGCGAGGCATGGTGCAGCCCTACCCCCTTGCGGTCCATCCTCAGGTGAGGATTATGTCCAAAGTCCAGCCAAAACTGCTCTAAAACATCTAAAAATACTCTGAAACATCTAAAAGTGGAAGTGGCCTGGAACATGTCTAAATTAGCCTACACCAGCCTAAAACATATCTAAACCTAAAACCCCTAAAAATAACATGTTTACATAGTGTGTCCCACTTAAAAAAGACCTCGCATTTTAAGCACCCAGATGACAGACTCACCCTCTGCGCCTTGAACCACTGAGGCACTGACTATTATGTTGTTAAGCAACATCAGCTCGATAACAGGTAACCAGACCATGATCAATGAGAAATCAAGCACACCATATACCATACTTGAAAATATAACAAAGTAGAGACGATTCAATACTCCCATTCACATAATTCTTGCATAAAAGACCACACCAAACAAAGATATAATGTGTTATATGATATAAATCCTAATACAATCAAGAACCTAGACATCAAATATCAATCAACATCAACACAGAAATAGAACTTCAATCAACAAGCCATGCACACAAATTCAACTCCAACACATGATCAGATCCAGTGCATATGATTCAATATATCAAAATCATGATCAGGTTTCTATATACACATGTTTAAACCCTAATCCAGTGCATATGATTCAATATCAAAATCATGATCAGGTTTCTATATAGTACCAAAAATCGGAGTAACCTAGCTCGTCGATGCTCCGTCGTCTTCCTTCCTCGATCCGCCGCAATCATGATCATGACAGCCCTCATCGTCGCTGGAGTCTTCATCGAAAGGTTTTTCTTTGTGAAAGATGCAGCATTTCTTTGAGCTTTTCTTCTGAAGGAATTCGTTGTCGACGGTACCTTCTTTCCACGTCACCTTCTTCTTCCTCGGGTTGAGCGTGATCGTTAGGGTGGTTGTTTGTGACGGAGCTGGGGTTTCTAGGGTTATGGTATTGGTGGTGGTTGTCGTTGATGATGTTGCCGATTGCCTTCCAGGTCTCGCCATTTTCGCCTCTTTGAAAATTCTAGGGTTTGGTGTCTTTCGAATTTGGGGAATTGAAAAGAGTACTCCGTTTAATGAGTGTTTTTTTTTCTAAAATAGTATAGTATTTGTCAAAAGGTATTGTTGAGAAAATATTATTTAAACCTAATTTACTCTTTCATTTTTTGAATAATAATTAAAAAAAAACAAGCCGCCTCACGTTCTTCAGTTCCAAAGCGACGATTTTGCAATTTTTCTTTGATGGTTCTACAGGTTCGATTTTGGAACATCGATTTCACAATTCTACATGTTCAAGTTTGGAACTTCGATTTCGCAATTCTATAGGTTCGAATTCATAATTGGCTCGGTTCTTGTTTCGCGCGGTTTTGGAAGCAACGATATCGCAATTCTTCCGGACAAAGATCACGTAGTCTGACAGGTTCGATTTTGGTATTCTTATTCGTTCTTCGTCTCCGTCTATTCAACAAAATTGATTGAACCATCAGCTGAACCGTTGGAAAATCTCAAAACATCATGAAAGTCCTCACATCGAACCGTTTAAATATGAGTATAGCGAGGTATGTTGAGTAGTACTACTGGGTTTGACAAACCGCACCCGCGTTAGTCATGCTAACTCGATTGGAGGTCGAACGGGTGTAATATTGACCTAAACATGCACCATGGTTGATAGGCCTGGTGGGAGGCATCCAAACATAAACATTCAGTTTACGGTTGCGAGCGCATTAGTATACAAGAACATAGGCATGCTACCTATAGATATGCATATTGAATATACATAATCTGGCAAACACTCTCTTATTGCAAACTTGAAACCTATGAACTCATCAACCTCGTGTTGACACTTTTCGTATATGTTTTCTCAGGTCGCTAAGGCACAGGTTGCACAACTAGGACATGCATGGAGTCCTACTATCATTTCACTCATTTGCAAACCGTTAAAGCAATTCACTCACTTTTATTAAACTAAACTTTGGCGCGTTGTTTTGCGCATTTACTTTCCTGTTTAAACGCTTTCGCATTAACTCTGAACTTTTATGTTATGACATTTTAAGTCCCATATAGTGTTGTTTGATGTAACTAATGACTTAGATCCTGGTGTGTCACATCCCTAACGGTAGAACTCCGTTAGTGAAATTTGGAGGTGTGACAAATTATACCTCTAGACTTTACTTGTATAACTTTGATAATCACCAATGACCGTATCTCGCGGGTTATAAATGTTTTTGACCTAGTAATTCTTAAAATTACTAAAATGTGACATGTGTTCTTTTGCTAGACTTCTTAAAATACCTTGTCAAAATAATGATTCAGGAATTATGAACTATGGATGTGCTAAAATAAATATAGATTTCGACCTGAAATACTAGGTGTCACAACAACACACTAGAAACACTCTTTAAAGTGAATATATAAGTGTGTTTTAGAAATCAAAACAGTTTGCAAGAACCACAAATCACCATGAAAGACAAGTGATTTAGAGATGTTCTTGTGTGTTTGTCATTCAAGACCAAATTCAACCTTTTTGTCTCCCTCAAAACTCTCGATCAGTAAGGCTCATTTTAAAGAGTTTAAAACCTTGTATTTCAAATAGGTAATGAGGAAGGCATCTTATCACTTTATAAAACACAAGCTTTTTTAGAACCATAAATGTGCAAGTCTTGAGACCATAAAAAGTGATTTTATGCAAGTCAAATTCTCCATCCTTTTGCCTCATGTTGGTTCACGGCCGGAACAACAAAAATAAAAGGAGAAATGGCAATTTAAATTGTATGTTGGATAAAGACATGAACTTGTATTTTACATGTCTTATACATATTAATCTTATAACCTTGTGTTATAAATGTTTGGGCTCAAACCTAAATTCCATTAACACATAAGATTATATATATATATATATATATATATATATATATATATATATATATATATATATATATATATATATATAACATCCAACATACATAATGCATATAATGATTAATAACAATAACCATTTATATATATATGTAACTCCATAAATATATTATGCATTAGTTTATCCCATGTTATCTGTTGGGTTTAATCTTGACGGGTCGGTTTACGGGTCACGGTTCACGGGTTATTTGAGTTTAATTGCTGCATATTTGAATTAGTCTTAGTTGACCGAGTTTTATGGGATATGAACGTTAGACTTGGAGAACAAGTGTGCGTTGAAGTCTATTGCCAAAATAGAGGAGTACGTGGGACAGCTTTTAGCATGTCCATTGTTTTTAATTATAAATAGCAGTAGAATTACTTTGTTTTAATGTACCCTTCTTTGTAATTCCTTTTCAAGTTCAATACACAGAAAGTTTACTTGAGTTTTGGGTGTGTTTCCTTGTGCCTGAACCAACATTATCATTTTACTTAATGATATTCCTCTTGACATAACAACCGGGTTGTAAACGCTAAATCTAGTTTAAAAGCGTATATGGAATATTTGCTCAGTGTGTGACCTTTTGGGATCATATATCAATGGCAACTTTGTTGCACGTTGTGTCTTGGACATATTAGGTCCAACAGGGCACCCCTGGGTGAGATCATTTTTTCTTGTTCTGTTTACTTGTATGATTAGGCATTCTTGGCTGGGTTAGAAGTACCAGTATTGTTGTTCATATACAGGGAGAGACATACCCTGTTTTTGTGTTGCATCTTGATTGATATTACTTGTTTGTACAGTTCTTCATTAGTTTCTATTGATAGTTCTTGGCACTGTTTGCATCACTTGTGTGGGATTAGTTAGTCTTGTGTCTTTGCATAAACAACCGTGACTGATCCTTGATCTGCCGCTTGAGTGGTGTGAAAACCTGGCTCTAGTTTTTTGTTGTTCTTTGTGGGTGTGATTAGGTGACTTTCATTCTTCATATGTTTATTGTTCTAATGGCTGATAGTGGACCTTTAATTATGTGTCTCAACTACCATTCTTTAGTCATTTGTTCTAATGAAAGGAATTTCTAAGTGATGTAAATCTCAAATAATCTAAATAAGTTTATTCTATAAGTTTGGACTATGGGCATTATTGTTTTGTTTTTGGCCAAGGCCCGTCGACTGAATTTTTGGCTCTTGGTCTCTATACTTACCATAGTTGGCTTTGTTTTCTTTTTGACTGTGAGGGTTTTTCGTTCACTTTATGTCTTATAGTCACTAGTCATATTTTCTGTAAAGTGGTATTCAAAGTAATCAAGTTTTTCGTGAGACCTTAATAATGGTTACCTGTCTGGATTTATTGTTAGGTATATTGGTCTGTTTAATTTACTTATGTTGCCACACATATGTCTAAACCAATGATGAGTTTGTTTGGTTCTTAATCCTTCAAGGAGTGGTTACTCTCTGTGATCTTATAAAACACATATATATGTGTTCAGATTTATATGTGCAGAATTGGTTCAATGGTCAAAGATCATTTAATTATAAATAGACCATTTATCTAAAATAAAGTTTTACATTACAGAACACAGGTCTTTTAAAGTATATAATAAAAAAATTCTATAAAACTTTGTGTGTGTTTTTGGTGTTTAAGGTTGGTTGCGATATCAGAATAAGATTGAGGGGGCATGATATCATGTACTAATATCTTTTGACAATCTTTTCCTTTATCTGTTTGGTCTTGTGCTCAATGAAACTTAATCAAGTGATTATCTCGTGTGACAGCCTTGTTTGCTCATGTGTGAGAATTTTTTTTGTCTAATTGCAAAATGGTATGATTTTAAGTACAATTAGAAGTTTTGGGTTAATCGTTAACTGATGTACAAATGTGTAATTCTCGTGTTATCGGGTTTTGTTTTGGATCGTGTGATTCGATTTTGTCCTGAGCATTGTTAAAATGTCTTTCGCCAATGATTTGTATGTCCCATTGTCTATTATCTTGTTTTCTGGTTAGTCGAGCTTTATAGTTCATGTGGTTTTAACCAGTAGTATTGTCAAGAGTGTTCTTGGTTTTGACAACCTTGTGTGTTCTCTTGTGTAAGAGATTGTTTTGATTGCAAAGCATGTGACTTTGTACCCAATGAAAATCTGTTTGGCTGTGTCTTTGTAAGTCTGGTGTGTTCATATTATTCACTCTGTTATCAGACTTGTTTCTTGAATCTTGTGATTCAATATTATATGTGAAGTTGTAAAAGTTTTTTATTAAGTCAAATTAGTCTTTATGTTCTTCACATGTCTTATCTTCAGATGTTTCTGAGTTCTTAAAATCGTATGATTTTGTTCTTTCTTATCAAACTTTGTTTCGTATGATGTCTTTGTTTGTATACATCTCTATTCGTGTCTGCATCACCTCTCTGTCTTTAAATCTCTCCGATTGAGACTTGTTTTTGTCTGTTATTGTTTCTATTGTGTTTTTGTAACACCAAGTATCTTTGTCTTAATTATATTTGTCTGTTGAATCGGTGTTGATTTATTTTTGTCTAACATTGGATCGTTGTACTCAAAAAAAGGAATTAAAAGGTTTAGTTTCTTAAAAGGAGCTCAAATGTTTTTAATTGTTGATAAAGTGATGATTGTTTTCTTTTGGTTTTTTGAGAAATAATAAATCTATGTTTGAGGAAATGGTTTGCTCGAAAACTGAAATTTCTGTTTTTTTACACAATAGTAACCAAGTTTCTCAAGTGTTACATTTAAGTCACTCAAAAAAATTTTGTCTCTCTAAAGTTACTCAACTTTCGGTAAGTGTTTTAATCCTATGTAATATTTTTATAAATATTTAATTATTTTTAAATTGAATGAGATAAATGAAACTATATGAATCTTGTTTACTATTTAGCAATTATTTTTTTTATAATTCGTATTAAATATAACAATTTTGAAACTTGTTTATTATTTGGTGAGTTTTTTTTCTTCACTATTACCTCATATTTTAAGTTAATTGGAATAAAAATTTCACTTATTGGTAACTAATATTCATATATATTTCATTTGGCTCATTCAATTTAAAAAAATTTAAACATTTATAAAAATATTATATATGATTGGAACACTTAGTGAAAGTTGAGTGACTTTAAAGGAACAAAAAAACTTGGAGTGACTTAAATTGAACACTTGAGAAACTTGGTTACTATTTGATGAAGTTTTCCCTTTTTTTTCTACAAACAGTTTGCTTATAAATCAACATGAGAACAAATTTGCTATATTTGCTTATTGAATTGAGGGGGATGTTGAAATATATGTATTATTTCAATTCAATATCAAATATTTGGTATTATTTTTAATGGTATTATTTGTCTTGTTATTTTTGCATGATAAATGAGTATGAACTAGATAGCTGAGGCTGGGCTGTTAAAGTAAGTGGTTTGGGCTGAGTTGCTGATAAAAGGCTTTAGCTAGACAGACCTGGAGAAGACCTGGAAATGACCCACTTTCTCTATGTGACACGTGGATCTCCTTGGCAATCCATGGATAATCCATTTAGCTCATGAGTATTATATATTTGGAGAGAGAGTGTGGGGGTGCACAAGAGTTGATTTCATTTTTTCTCATACTTATCATTCGTATTCTCTCAGGCATTAGCTAGGGTTTGATCTTAAGTTTCATAATTCTCATTTTTCTTGGTCTTGATTCAGCCATTAGAAAGTGTCTAAAGGTCATCATGTTGATGATCTGGTCTGTCTTAGTTTTTTAGATTTATGAGTTCTTGATTGTATTTCTCATTATAGTATTTGTTATTAGGGTTTGTAATCAGATTCGTTTGGTGTGTTTTGTATAAAGGAGTTTAGATCTGTGTTTCGTGACAATTAGCATCCGACCAATTCCCAACCATAAGGACATCATCAGCATATCAAATGAGAGAGAGTAGGCCCGTTGTTAGGCGTGGCCATACCTGATAAAATAGATTTGGCCTTGGTAATAAAGCAGGATAGAGCCTCCATGGCAATAAGAAAAATGAATGGTGATAGCGGATCTCCTTGGCCAACCCCCCGAGAACACTGAAACTCCAAAGTTGGAGACCCATTGAATAGAACCGAGGCTCGGGAGGAGAGAAGGATGCCCCAAACCCAGGTATGCCACAATGGAGAAAAGCCCATCTGCAAAAGAACCGAGTCAGTAAGCTACAGTTTAATGAGTCAAGGACCTTCTCGAAGTCGATCTTGAATAAGAATGCCCTGGTTTTTGACTTTTTTTAACCACGAGATAGTTTCATTTATGATCAAGGGACCGTAAAGGATATGTCGGCCAGAGAGAAAAGTTTTATGGACATCCGAGATAACCGAGCCCATGACTGATTTTAGGCGAGTGGCCAAAACCTTCAAAAAACGAGGACCGAGAATCATTAAGGGAATCAGGATCGAAGATTTTTTTGGATGAGTGCAATAAACAAGGACCCACAACCCCGGTTGATGGGTCTATGTGAAACTGATGTAGGACATTCTAGCTCAAGAAAATCCCAAAAATGCTTGATAAACGCGAAATTAAAACCTGTCGGGACTAGGAGCCTTATCCCCACTCAGGTCCCATACATCCTCTTTGATCTCATTTCGAGAAAAAGGAGAGATGAGGGAGGAGGCCTCGACATCGGAGAGTTTTTTCATGTTATGACACACAAAGGGAGGACGCCTAGGCATCGGCTCCCTGAACTTGTTTATTGGTAGACTTCCTGCTTAATCCGGGCAGGTTCCTTGAATCCACAGCCAATTCAACATGCTATTAGAAACACTGTTGTTAATATAGCCATGAAAAAAAAATGCGTCTCCCTCCAAGACCCACTTAATCCTAGCTTTTTGTTTGAGGTTGCTTGCCTTTGAAGCTTTAATAGCCTCAAGAGAATTCCTACACTCCATTCTTATCCTTCCTTCATCATCAATAAGTTTTCAGGATTCCACTACAAAATCCAGATGCTCAAGATCCTTTTCCAGCCTCTCCACCTGCTGATTTTCCTCATTCTAGACTTTCGTTGGCCATGTTTTGATAGCAACTTTGAGTTTGACTGCCAGATGTTTATCACAAGGCCCGACAAAGGTGAATTTATTAAAGGTCTTCGTGACGACCAAATCAAAACCGGGCTTTTCAAACCAAGAGTTAAAAAACCGAAAGGGGATTGGCCCAAATCTATCCGAAGATGTGGTCAGGGTTAGAGGACTATGATCAGATAAGCCTCTTGGGAGGTCAGTGTAGGATGCCTCCTGCCACCTATTCCTGAACCGATCGCAGACCAGAATATGATCTAACTTACTTAGTTTGTCACCAGGACCAGAAACACACGTCAAGCGCCTTCCACCCATTGTAAATTCTGACATACCAGAGTCACGAATGAAGACATTAAAGTGTTGAGTGGGATTAAATTCTGAATTCAGTCTGTCATCCGGACATCTAACCGCGTTAAAATCTCCCATAACGACCCAGTATCCCTCCAAAGAGTTTTTTACAGCCGTAAGTTCCTCCCGTAATAGCCGCTTAGCCGGGGCCTCTTTCGAGGCATAAACATTGACAATATGAACTGGGTCAGAGATACCAACAATTTCTACGCTGACAAGAAGAAAGTACTTCCTAACAATTTCCCCGCTAACAAGAAAAAAAAAGTAGTTAATGAGTACCAAAAATTGTACTGACCTTTACAATTTTATGTTCTTATGACCAGATTAACTCACCTTCAAATCATTGCTTTTATCAAACTATACTCAACTATTCATGATTTTGCCATTTAGAGTGAGTTTACAACTCAATTTCATAAAATCATCATTTTAAACTAAATAAATTTTATTTTTATAATCTTCCACGTCAAATTTTATGTGTTTCAAAACAGTTAAGAAAATAGTTACGTGCCCAAAAATGATGGCGTCAAAACCTAATATCGCTTTTTTTTTAACAGCGAACATTGAATTTTGTAACGTCGCACCCCCGTCACATGGGAGAGCCTCGTCCAACTCCGTCCAATATGTTGTCTTAACCGGGTCCACTTGGCGTCAGAGTTTGAGAGCATCCAAGTAAAAATCCCACCCAATACGGCCCCTTCCGGGCTTGAGGGAGAGCCAAGACTCGAACCCTGGATAAGCGTGGGTAAAACCAGGTGCATCAGCCTAAGAGCTGGGCCTTATTTGCATGACTCATAAACTAATTGAGAGAGTAGCTGAGTCACAAGAAACATTATTACGACTCCACCACCTGCTCATTGCCACCTAATATCGTTTCACCCCTTTAAATCCGGATGGTGAAATTCCTAATTAGGGTTTCCGTGTTTTGTTGCAGGGACGATATCTTCTTAATTAACTTCCGGTTAGTTCAAATTTCTCTCAAATCTATGATTATTAGTTTATTACAGCCGATTTCTGTTCATCTGATTGAAGCCACGCTTGTGTTATCGAAATCATTTCGAAAAATATTCAATCGTTACTTGAATTTCCAACCAAATAGAGAAGCTAAAATTAGGTATCTTGATAGCTCCCAATAGTTGATGACCTATGATTCTCATTTTCATTAATTACCTGAAACTTGACCTTAATTTGTGAAGTTGAATGACAATTGGCTTCAGATTACATGATTATTGATTGATACATTCTTTGTTGAGGTATTCAAAACTATAACCAAAAACAAACAAACATGAAGGCTCATTGATTGCTATATTTGTTTTCCCTATCGGCGTTATTATAAATTGTTAGGTGTGATAGTTCTGATAAACCCGAACCCTTACTATTTTTATTCTAGTTGCCCGTCTCATAGCGGCACTAATATCATTATTAGTACTTTTGTATGGTTGTTGTCTTGATTCTCTTAGTCACATTTTATGTTACCTGGATTACTATACAGTACACGTAGAAAAAAAAGTTTTTGGAGTCGGGGGTCTAGGGAGCAGCATCTCTGCCCCCTGGGCTAGAGGAAAGGTTTGTCCACAGACCCTACCAATAGCCTTGTTATGAGTGCGATTTTACTGGGTATGTTTGTTTGTTTAGTTGTATCAGTGTCAAAATATTGGCCTTCGACCATTCATATAAGTACTGTAGCAATGTGCTGACTCAAAATCTTTTTCACTCATTTCTAGTTTGGAAGAAGCAAACAACCAGAAATCTTATCAAAGATTTCATCTTTTGAAAAGAAATTACAACAATATCTTTCAACAAGGTTCAGCTGATTCTTGACAGTAAGATAGAGAGGAACTAATGGATGTAGACGAGGAGCGTGACAATTTGGTCACTTTAGGTATGATGATTAAAGAAACGCGAAAGAGATGTGAGGGTGTTATGGATACAATAGAAACTGTACCACACTTAAGTCTATCCTGCAAGCATACACTCACCAGACTGGTCCAATCAGAGCTTGGTTTTCTGTCTCGCCTTTCGTCAACTGATTACACAACAAAATCTGAACCGTCCTTTTGTGTCAATATCGGGCATCTTGAAGCAGTGGTCCACATCCTTCAGCAACCAAACATGTTAGGAGTGTCGCGTGTCTGCAAGACAATCGGGCTTCACAATACTACCTCAAAAGGTGCACATGTTGATATAGTTTGTACTTTTGAAGGGAACCCGGTTTGGTTTATAGTATCTGATAGGAACCCCAAGTACATATCTTGGTACGCGCGACAAGAATCTTCTAGAAACAAGGGTTTACGGGCTCGAGTTCAACTCCTTCTTGAAGTTGCGCACCACTCTGTATCATTAAAACCCTTTTCCATAATATTTTTCTTCTCAAACGGGCTCGACAGGTTCACACTAGAGAAGTTTCACACCGAATTTGGAGCAGTTGACCTTAAGTCAAAATTTTCTAATTTTGACTTTAATTTCTCCAAAGAGCTAGGAGGTGAGTGGATAGATGTTCTTGCAAGATCGTATCAACACGCATCTGTACTTGAGATTAAGGTTAATTCTCCTCAAGATGTCTCAAAAGATCTCCTCGTGGCTAACCCGCCTATAAAACCATGTAACATCAATTTGGGCGGGTCTTTCGGTGATCTTATTTCACAAATGGTTTTATCCAATAATGGGAAAATAGACGGTGATATCGTCAACTTTGATACAACGGCTTTGATTGCCATTGTATCGGGTATCAGCAATGGCGGTACACAAAAGCTTTTGGCTACAACTGATGATGAACTGAAAACCCGATTTAAAGGGAACACCAAATTTGTAATTAACCAAGTGCTGTCTGAAATTTCGAGTCCTATACATATAGATATTAGTAAGGTTATATGTGGGAGAAAATGTATAATATGTGAAAGTGTTTGTTCTGAGTTTAAGGAGTTAGTTTTAATGTGTGGAGGGGTTAATGAGAAACTAAGGGCAGAACAGTTGCTGAAAGTGGTGGTGGTTACTCCTGATTGTCCTTCGGGGCGCATGATGAGCCTTCCGACTACTAGAAAACTGGGTTTGAAGAACAAGATTGTGTTTGGGACTGGGGATCATTGGCACGCGCCAACATTAACTGCTAACATGGGTTTTGTGAGAGCGGTTTTACAGACGGGGATGTCTTTGTTTACTTTTGAGCATAGACCGCGCGCTTTGACTGGGGATTGAGTAAGGTCTTCATTTGTAGTTGTATTGTGACTCATGAAAGTGCAACTGATGGGTGGTAAAGAACTTTGATTCTAGATTCACATAACAGACAATAAAGGAATGTTTTTTTAGATTTGTGTCATGTGTTGTTTTCTGTTTATATATTTAGTTTTGTCTGTCTACAAATCTGCTCCTATTAGTTTGTGTAGGCAACTTCATTAATATTCAATTTGAGTGAGAACAAATAATAATAAATCTATACTAATAAATAAAGGTTTAAAATTGACACTTGTTAACTTGTGGTTCAATCTCAACTTTGTTTTCCCGCCTCTCTCTCCTTTTTAATACTATATTAAAAAATATATATTTTTAAATATTTAATATCAATCTAATTATGTATATTTTTTATTTAATTATGGATTGTTATTATATCATTAAACAAATGAATTTAATATGGATTACCATTTATTAATTACATAAAAAAAACATCAAGTAAAAAAAATGTTTTAAAAATTAACTTAATATAATTTATAACGTTAAATTAGACATATTTTGACGACTATATATGTTAAAAGATTACATTATATTTTATTTAACCCGTGCAAAATACGGGTTTTTAAAAACGTAATTTTTTATTTACTAATTATATAACATTATATTTATTTAACCCGTGTAATACACGGGATTCTAACCTAGTAATTAAATATAAAGAGGAAAATGACTAATTTTAGGATCATATAAGAGACCCCAGAAATTTATTTATTTATTTATTTATTTAGGTATTATTTAGGGGAGGGGGTGTTTTGTATTTATATATTTTTATCAAAAAAAGATTAAATTATTTATTTAATAAAATATTTTTAGAGTAAATTACATTTTGCGTCTTTTATATGGTATTATTATTTTTTTTAATTTAGTTATAATCTTCTTTTAACTACGTTTTAATCAATTGTTGTATGAGCAGATATGAACAAGTAAAACCTAAGATGAAAAGCCATCACTGTAACAAATTCCTAGCAAATATCATTCATATGAATTTAGACTTTGAGTTTTGCACAAAAATGACACTAAACAATCTTTCAAAACCGAAAGGCATTATTTATTCGTGTTCAGTGTCAAGACCGCGATGCTTGAACCCACCCGGAACCATTAGAAGCTGTTAACTTGTTGTGAAGCAGACGTTCTAGACTCGATCACTTGCTCGAATGGCACCATTGAGGTTCCTGATAGGAAAGACTTGAGGAGGGTGAGTGCTTGCTTTGGTTTATGCAAAGGTACCTCATGCCCTGCTCCTCTCACTGTTACATAAGTCAACCCTTCATACTTTTGTGTCCATCCTCCAACCTATTTGGAAACAAAATATCATATACCAGAAACTAGTATCATGATGTGGGACCCACACCAAAATAACTAGGATCAGAATTCATATGTACATGTATATGTAACGGGTCGTGTTCCGGGTCAAACTCGGCACGAACCCGAAAATCGTGTCACATACATAAACCCGAACACGACACATTTAACCGGGAAAAAATTATTTATTTTATTTTACATATTAATACTTTAAAATTCTAAATTACATAATTTTTTTAAGCAATTATGTTTAAACTATGTCATTATTTATGAAATTATACAAGGCATAAAAGGTACCCATATAGTTTAAGTTATTATATAAAGGCGCCTTATATAAAACACATTTTAAAAAGCTAAAAAAAAATAAAAATTAATGGGTTAAACATGTCAACCCATGAACCCGCTAGGTTGACACAAACACAACCCGTTTAGCTAAACGTGTTCGTGGGTTTGACATGAAACTGACCCAAACCCATGAATTTCATGTTAAGTTTGTGTCATGTCAGAAATTCACACCCCTAAATTATGTATATGTATACGGTGTGAGGTTTGGCTACAAAGTCAAAAAAGTGTAAAAAACCTAAAAAGTCGTTTAAAACGCTCATAACCGGCTCATACGAACTCCGATTTTACTCATTTCGGCGACGTTGGAACCGTCTCGTCAAACTCTACGATCTTAGCTTGTAGGGTTTAGTTTTTGCCTTAGGGTTTAGCTTTTAGGATTTAGGCTTTTGGGGGGTGGGGGTTTTAGGTTTTTCGGGGTGGGGTGGGGGTTAGGTTTTGGGGGGGTGGGGTGGGGATTTTAGGCTTTTGGGGGGTGGGGTGGGGTTTTTAAACGACTTTTTAGGCTTTTTACACTTTTTTGACTTTGTAGAATATTCCTCCCCTATGTATACGTATTCCTATATTTATATGTATATGTTGATGATGGATGGAATTACCTGGCCATCTTCATACCAGGCACGCCATGGGCTGATTGTCGTAAGGTTGAGCGCGTCTATACTATAACGTGTAGAAGTAACTGGAATCACAGCATCTGTATCACCACTATAGCAAAGCAAAAATAAATAAAATAAGAACAAAATTCGTGGCATTGTCTTTTCAAATTCACTAAATAAGTATTAAGAAAAACCTGAACATCCAAATACGGAGTCCTGAACTTATAAGTTCTTGATAGACATCGAGCACGGATATAGGAGAATCTTTCCAGTACATCTCTACAACACCACTTCACAACAAAATGAAGTTGTTAACGATCGCACAATAGGATCCACGAAATAAAAATATTAAATTTCCAAATTAAGTATGACCATAATTTGCATATCATGTGATGGTTTATTGGTAGATTATATTTTGATATACAAGTAGTACCTGCAGGTTTCCCAGGTTCTTGATGTGGTGCTGAGATGAGCATGGAGCGCGTTTTGAACCTCTGGTAAATTGAAGTAAGCTATGGAGTGTTGTTCGGTGCAAGGATCATAACTCTGCCCAATATGCCCTACTTTCTGTTATGCAAAAACATGTTCCAAAATTAATTTAAATAGTGAGTACTTGGAATTCTATGATGCCATAAATATTTACCCTTGCTAAAAGGACTATATTATTTGATATATGTACATTTTTAATATATTAACTAGTATGCAACCAACAGTATATACAAATCCCCTTTAAATGTAACAAGCTTAATAACTTAAAATTTGATAGGGTTAAACCAGAATTGGAGAAGAAAAACTAAGAATTAGGAGAAGAGAATAACTCAAACAATCTGATGATTTCATTCATGATTCGATACCAAATATATAATCAAACAAAATACTAAAGACACCCCCAACTAACAATAATAGCCACCAACCCCCTTAACCTAATTGACTAAATAATAATAAAAATAAAACGTAACAAAATTGTGTCCTAATTCACATCAACTATGAATAACTTGTAGATGTAGATGATAATATATGATATTAACAAGTCCCTTTCAGTAAATGTTAATATCATATATTAAAGAGAAAATTTACGCCCCTATATGAAGTATCGATCTAAGATAGAAATGTTTAATGTGTACATCTAATGATGGGAGGGTTGACTAAGGGACAAAACGAGTAAGTTTCGGTACAGGTCAGTTCGGGTTGACCAAAAGCACTTTGTCCAACGTTTTAACATAACTAGTGTTAAGGATAGAATTGGTGATCACTAAAGAAAAACCAAATTTCAAAATTTAGCCTTTATTGTGTGGCATTTTAAAAAGGGAATACTCACATGCCATCTTCTCAGAAGCCGGTTAGTGACACCATTGGCGGTGCAAGGAGGAGTAAAGATGCTATAAGGATCAATATTACCCATTTCTAGATAAGTTATATCAATTATCTGCTCACATTCACGTGAGGGGTGAATAAACGATTCCTTGTCACATAATTCGTTTGCTTTCTTGTAAGTTTGGTCAGAAATCATACCAGCTGCCCACATAAATTGGAAAACTCCAACATGATCACTATAATCATCTGTCAGGGCATTCCCTACCTGCAATTGACATATTCCAATTTTAATTTGTTTTTAAAATGCAGATAGATAGAAGTAGTAAACTCACAACAAAATTTTGGTCAAAGAAAATTATGTACCATGTAACCCTTGAGATTAATGGGACTTCCTGTGTTTGCTTTGTTATATCTCACAATGGCTTGGCTTAATTGAGGAACATAATGTCCTGAAAAAAAAAACAACTTAATCAAACTACCATAAATCACATCTGTCGACATGTTTGACTACAAATGGTTTGATTTGGGTTGCATTTTGTCTCCAACGGGTTTTAAAAGTTGACTGCTGGGTCAGCCAGGTTGAAAACAAAAGTGTTTTGAAAAAAAAAGCAGATTAGTATTTAACGATATGGTCTTACATTCTTATGTAACACATTAAGTTTTTGTAAAATTCAAAAAAAAATGGACAAAATGTGTTTACAAGCCAGCCCAACCCGACCCGTCTGGATACATAAAAAATGCCTGTTAAACGACCCACCCATCTTTCCCACATCTAGAATTGATCATTCTTTCAAGGGATCACAAAGGTTCAAATGGACACCTTAACCAGTAAGCAGTTCTCTTGATATCAAAAGTCAAAATGTAGTCATGTACCTGCATAGCTCTCGCCTGTTAAATAGAAATCCCTTCCTTTATACTGAGGGAACCGTTCAAGCCAATTCAATAGAAATTGAAGTGAATCCTCAGCTGTGATCAAATAGCATAAATCAAGAGAAGTACATAAGCATCATAATGATATAGTGATATACACACACGAGAGAGTGCGAGCGTGTGTGTGTGTGATATTAAATTGAAGTTATACCGGTTCTTTTATCTCCATTGCTCAAAATATCCAAAGATGTATTCGAGTAAGAATAGCCAACTCCAACAGGCGAATCAAGAAACAGTAAATTTGCCACTGCAATTCACTTAACAATTAACAAACATTTCTTCCAATAAATTTAGTTAAAAGTTAATATAAACTCTCACCAGTGTTCCAAGAATATGGATTCAAGTAAACAGACTTTCCATCCTTATTGACATGAAATGGCCCAACTTCTTCAGCCATCCCAAATGCAATTGATGAACATCCAGGCCCTAAACAAACAATAATAATAGCAAATTAAAGTCCTAACATCATAATCACTGCAAGATTTAACTGTAGTGTTTTTGGATTTCGCCTAACTGGATATCTTTCTGAATCATGTAGTTCGTTTTCAAAATAAAGTATTTCGCCTAACACGAAATCAATAATCGGATAACACATAAATATTTCTCAAAAAACGAGAGATTCTTTTATGTGAAATTCAAATGTATGAAACTCGATTCTTGAAATCAGACCAAATGATTTCTTTATTTATATAGGGGGTTAACAGGTGCAATGAAACATCACACGCTTTCGCAAAACGTCAAGTCTGTTGGCAAAAATAACCACCACAACTGCCAACTGTTCGCGGTTTTATTAATCGATGCTTCAGTTGGTACCAAATTTGGATCAATATATATTCTATTTTCTTTTTGGCCTTTTAAGCGAATCCCAATTTACCAAAATGACATCATGATACTAAAATCACCAACATTAACTCCATAATTATTGCAGATTAAAGCCCTAACATAGCCACCATGATTAAAACTCAAAACTATTTAGAATCTTATGGATTTAAAGTTAAACAGAATTAGGTGAAAGTTAAGAAATAAACCTCCATTGAGCCAAAGAACAAGAGGCTTGGAATCAGGCTCCTCAGTAGCCTCGGTCAGCCAATAAAACAGAGCTCTTCCGGACTCTTCATTGACAGTTACATAGCCAGCATAGTGAGCAAAGTCAACATTGAAGTTTTGACCAGGCAGGTTCGAAACTTGATCCAACTTCTGTTGATTAATCGGGTCTGAATCAGACGAAGTTACGACTGAAATTAAGATGAAAGTAAGGAAACAACAGTTCCAAATTGACATTTTCATCTAGGGTTTATGGGAGGAAAATGAAGATGAAGATATATTGTGAGCACCGAGGAAGGGGTATAAATAGAAGATTTTTTAATATTGACAAGTGGGAGATGAATGTTGGAAATTTGAGTTGAGGGACCATACCTTTTTCTGGTTAGGTTGTTGGGACGTTATAACGTCCAACTTTCCGTTACGCAATGGTGGCGTTAACCATATTTTTTCTCTTTTTTAACTTCGTTTAGTTTAATTTTAACCAATATGACACTCCCCTTGAAATTGTTGGAAAACTTTCGGGCGGCAATCGGTGATTTTAGTGAAGAGATTTCGGATAAGATTCTTGGTGTGTTAGTATATAATTTTATGATTAAGATTTGTAACACAGTTATCAGGTTTTAAATTTATAAAAATGATTAATAATTTTACTAACTACATATAATAGGCAAACGGACCTATCGCAACATAGTATAACTTATGTAAGAACCAAATATCGAACCCAATGGATACATTGTCTTTTAATACTCAGTTATTATTATTGTTTAGTCTTAATAAAAAGTGAAGTTTTGGTTGAGGCAATGAATCAAGACAGAGGAGTGTTTAAGATAAAATCAGATCAAATGCATATCATTTGAATTTTAGAATTCACTTGGTAATAATCTAATGTTGTAATTAATTAATGACATGGTTAATTTATTAGGAACAACTCCTTGGACGTGTTTACTGTTCAAACAACCATTGTAGTGCTAACGTGAAACATTACCCTCTAGTTGTTATTCGGACTAGGATTATCCAGTTGACTTGGCTCCCGTTAGGGTTACCAAGCCGTATGACCTTTTGGAAAGTTGGAATGTGCAACCACCGCCAAGCCACGCTTTGAATGGACGAAATCAACTGATGATGTTCTTAGAAAAAGTTGGAAGGGCTACAAACCTCAACCACACCGTTTTATAAGGTTACTTTCGTTATGATCTCATAATTCAGAAAATTAATGTAACCTTAATTATAAAACATTTTAAATAAATATTTTCTCTTTCTCAAACGTGAACACCACGGCTCCAGCTAAGAGTCCAATGCGAGTCAACATGAAATAAGGAAAGAAATACCGGTACAAAACGCAAGGTCCAGTTAAGATTCAAAAGCTTTGTTGAATACCAAACTCCCAACCAATCCAAAGTACTAAATTTATACTAATCGAGCCCTTTGTAGCACCAAGTTTTATATAAAGACATACAAGCTTGAATGGATGTTTAAGTAAGATGTCTTACTTAAGACATCCACAAGATTTAAGACTTTTAAAACAATTAGAAATTAAATACTCGTGTCTTTTTAAAACAAATTATAATTAAAATTCTTAAGAAACATAAACACAACTTTTCATTAATTAAAACATATGATTACACCAACCTTCATCATTCACACAAGCGATATAAGAGAACTAGCAAAGAATGGTCATAGATATGAATACACAAACACTTGGTAATAAATATACCATAGAATGATCCAAGGATTCAAACCAAAGCTAAAAATGATGTGATTATGGTGTGTCTCTTGATCTCAAGTGATATGACTAACTCCCTCTACTCTACTCTATCCTAGGAGAAACCTTGAAAGACTCTCCACAATTGCTTGTGGAATGAGGAGCCAATGCCCTCTATTTATAAGCTTAAATCTGAAGGGAAGCATGGTCGTGCTTAGGGGTGCACGGGCGTGCTCCGTACTTCCGTGTGAATCTCTGTTGTCCTTGCTTCAACTTTTGGCAGGCACGCTTGACCAGGAGCACAATCGTGATTAGGGAGGCACGACCATGCTTGTCCTCTGGTGATAGCTGGTTTGTTCTGAAAGCTTTCTGAATAACCGGCTTGATTCCAAGGGAGGCACGGACATGCTTGGCTTCTGACTTTCACAGATTGTTGATTTTTCTTGACATTTTGTTCCTTTTTTATTGGGAGGTCAAACATCCTGCAGAAATCAAATAGGAAGCAATTAAGCATGTTTTCTAATGTAATTGCTCTAAAATTAACCGGATATGTGGATGATTATGCGTGTAAAATACGTATAATTTGATGCATATCAATTCTCATTCGGGCTTTTCAGTTAGTTTTCGGTGTGACGGATAAACCGTTGCTGATCCATTAGTAAAAGTTTCCAACTTACCATAAATGACAACACCCTCAAACCTCAACGGTGGCGGTGGGTGTGGGAGGTGGTGTTTCTATATCTAGTAACCATGAGTTTACCATAAGTGCCAACACCCTCATTCGTCGGTAAAATGTTGGAGTTGATGTCCTCGTAATTAAAATGTTGCAACGATGGTCTAAGAATCTGTGTCTTTGTATGTGGTCTCAGCATTAATGTATGGTAAACCATCATAAGTGGCAACACCGCTCCGCTCAAGATCGATATCACCTGCTCCCGAAACCCCTCTGCCTCCTGTATCCCATCCCCATACTTAGCTAGATTTTTTTTATATTATTTGTATTTAATTAGATTTTTTTTTGTTTACGGTATATTTTATTATTTGTATGTTTATTTACATTTATAACAAAAAAAAATAAACTATTAAAATAAAATAATAATTTAAAAAATATTTTTAAATTATTTTATTAAAATAAAACTAATTACCGATGCAAATTTCGTCAGTAATCTGTTTGTAATGGTTGTCATTAATCCGTCGATGCACTAGCCGTCGCTGATCCGCTAGTGGCATCGCCATGGTAATAGTCCCCATAATCCGTCGGACATATGTCGCTGATAGTACCATCAGTGATCCCTTGGTAAATACTGTCGGAAAAAGCATTACCCATCGCCGGATTTCCGACAAGGTATCACCGACCGACTTCCGTCGGTAACTACCTTCAACGACGGATAGGGGTCAGTTTTGGCCCAAAACCTTAACCATGACCGCATTTTTGATTAACTAGACAGTGATAACCGATCTATTCGGTTAAGTCGGTTTCGGTTAATCGACTTTACATGTGAGTTCGGTTCGGTTCGGTTATTAGTCGGTTAACCGTTATTTGTAAAATGATTAATTTAGAACATCAACTAGAAGTAGGACAACGACAATGAACATCAAACATTTTGAAGAACATCATTTAGAAAAAGAAACATCATGGTTTACCTTGTCTTCCCAAAACATTGTCGCTTATATCAGTCAATTCGTATAATAATTTCATGACGATTAACATAAGAAATGAATAATGGTGAGCATCAAACAAAAGTTACAAAAGCAGGAACAATGATGTTTACCCTTCCTATTGTTTCGATATCTTGTTGTATCAATCACTAGATCGGTATACCCAATGCCTCTCTTTTTATAAGAGAATTACATATGCAAGTTTTGTTTCGAGTGCCAATGTGAGAATCTATATCTATATCTATATCTATACTATATAATAAATAAAGGTCATTGTGTGCAACGTGTCGCCACCATATTCAATCTCATCATTCTTTTCCCGCTTCTCTCTCTTATTAAATGCACCCATATCTTTTAATAAATTACTAACTAGGTTAAAATCTCGTGCATTACACGGGTTGAATAAATATAATATTATATATTAAGTAATAAAAAAGTATTTTTTAAAAACTCTTGTTTTACATGGGTTGAATAAACTCGTAGAATACAATATAATCTGTTAACACATACACTCGTCAAAATACGTCAGGAGATTTTATTAATATAAAGATTAGTATTTATTTTGTTTAAAAATATATTATTTTTAAAATATAAAGGTGTATTTAATAAGAGAGAGACGAGAAAAAAATGATAATAATAAATGTAGAGGTGACACGTGACATGAAAAACATTTTTTTATTATATAGTATACATTTATGGTATATTACATAGTTTTTTAATATAAATTTTAGAAACGTAATATAGTTACTTTTTAAAAATGTTTTTATAAAAAGAATTAAAAAATGCTCAATTTCTAAAAATGTTTTATGAACAAAGCTATATTTTTTTAAATAAAAAATATTTTATAAAAATTATTATTATTTAACAGGAGAGAGACGAAAAACCAAAAGATTATTAAAAACAATTAAAAAAGACTTGTGCAATTAGTATGAGAGAGAGACGGGAAAGTTTGTCTCACTAAACCTTTATTTATTATAGAGTATAGATATATTATAGATATTAATTACTTTTCCACAAGAAACATTAAAAAATAATTAAAGAAAGATTTTGCAATTAATAGGAGAGAGAGACGGGAAAATTAACTCACAAAAACCTTTATTTATTATATAGTATAGATTATAGTAATAAAACACATTTATTTTAAATTATCCTTTATTATAAAAAAACTTTAAAATCTAATTATGTAACTTTTATTTTCAATCAAATAGTAAATGAAAGTCAAATTAATTTAAATAGTAATTGACGTATTTTCAAAACCCAATTATATTTTATTTTTTACATATTTTGAATTTCGTTTTCTATCCTTGGTATATGTATAGTAATATATTTTTATACTTGTAAAATACATAAATAAAATTTGAGAAATTTTTTATTGATATTTTTCACCTCGTGTGCATTACACGGAGTCTAAGCTAGTTATATATAGATCAACGTATTATAGGCATATCTATAGCCATGATGATAAACCAATATTATTATGAAAATGGTGCAAGAGGAGGTAGAAACATGGGTGGTACTTCAAATTTATTCCATATTAATGACATTCGGTTTGGTTCGGTTATGACACACCTAATAACCAAAACCGACCCACAATAGCCGGTTATTGAAAATGGTTAAGCGAATCGTCGGTTATGAGTTCGGTTCAGTTTTATCTGTTAATTCGGTTACAGTTCGATTATTTGGTTTTATTGCTCACCCCTAGAGACGGATACGATTGGAAGGGTGGGGGGCGGCCATCCACTCCCTCTTTACCGCTGGTGCGGTGCTTCCATTAAGGATAGTGTTATCGGATAAATGTATTCACTTTATTCTATCTTCATCTCCTCTACATTCACATTATACTATTTTATCTTTTTATTTAAAGACCCCGACTTACCTTCATGTTAGATATACGTCATAAGGCTTAATCCTAACCGTGATCTTCTATCTTACGTCGATACAATTGGTAAATACCTTCAAGCTCACGTGATAAAGAGAGATAATCAGGCTATATGTAATTGAGGAGTGAATGGGTGAGTGTGAATCACGTGGTCCGTGAATAGGCGTTGCCCATTCAATCGTGATTCCAGTGACACGCGCTACTTCACAACTCATTGTTTTGGTTTGGGCCAATAGTAATCCTCCACATAATCATTAGTTTTTTTTATTTAAACATTTCATTTAACGTTTAATTTGATTATCATTAGCTTTTTTTAAAGAACGGAATATATGGGCTTGCTTATTTTTTTATGAGTATTCCAGTATAAATTTTAATGAAAACGGAGTTGTTTACAAAAAAAATTATTTTTGGTCTCGTTAGTGGTTTTATAACGTGTTTGGATTGACATTTCGGATGATAAGTAATTGGTTTAAAAAATTAATATCAATTGTCTAAAATTTTTTTAAAAAAAAGTTCACTCATTTATGTTGATAGTGAAACCATTACACACCTTAGTGATTCGGTTTAGGGATTACCACTGCTGACATGACAATGACGTGCCAGGAAATAAATGACTTTTTAGTGATTTCATACAAAGTCTTATGGTGATATTATCTATATATTTTTTTGGAAAATCATATTTACTGAATTTAAAGCTAATAATAGTGTCCTTAATGCTAATTTTGAACGAGTTAGATGTTTTTCCTTCTTTTCTTTATTTTTTTTCCTTAAGTTATTAAATATATTCAGAATTTTGAGTTATAAGTATTTTGTTTGGATTAGAAAAAGAAACAAAAAATAAAAATAAATCAAATATGTAAGCCAACACAAGTTCACATTGAAAAGTAAATCAAAACTAGGAAAGGAGATAATGGACAAAACAAAAGGAAGGCAAAAAAAAAAAGTATGAGTGAAATTGAGGAAACTTGTTCAAAAATATTTGAAATCAACTCCGGAATTAAAATACACAATTTGTAAAGGTCACATAACTTATTAATTTTATATTATTTTATATTTTTATCGTTTAAGTATGTTTATACACATAATTTCTCATACTGTAAAGGTATGTCAAGGTGAACCAAGTATAAAGAATCAAGTAAATAAATATTGTGATAAACATTTTAATCCAGATAATCAATCCGAGTTGAATAAAACTGAACTTGAATAGTCAGCTTGAAAATGGAGGCGTAAGGCAATCCGGTATGGTCGAATGGAAGCCGTGAGCCACTCACGCTAACAGAAACACCGCTCCCCTCACTAGTGAGTGGACTGTGAGTGGGTCACGCATGAGTCAGCTGGTGACATAAAAAACACAACCGTTCAACGGTCATTTTCATTTAATAAAAAAAATTCTATAAATAGCCATTCACCTATATTTTTATACACAAACAATACAAATCATACACAACGCTCACATATTTTATACAAAATGTTTTCAGACTCCTCACTATCTTCATCATCTGACACGGCCGATGAGATATTCTTCAAAACGATCATATCCGCGGCCCAAGCTTTGGTACAACAAGCTAAACCTTCACAAGCAAGAACCCAAAAAACTTGTCTCAACCGGGATCGTGAAGTTGCTAATAATCTTCTAGTACAAGACTATTTTGCTAAAACACCCACTTATCCCGAAGAACCTTTTACTCATCGTGTTCGAATGGAACGACCACTATTCGTTCGAATAGTTGAAGATTTGGAGAGAGATGTCATGGTTTCAAAAAGGGTTTGATGCAAGAGATAGAATTGGTTTTACCGCATTACAAAAGTGCATCTTCGTAATTCGTCAAATGACATACGACATCACCAATGATGCATTTGATGAATACTTGAAGATGTCTGAACGAACTATCAAGTTATGTATTTACAAATTTAATAAAGGTATAATTAATTTATATGGCAGGAGATATTAACGAAAACCGATTTCAAGTGACATCCAACAATTATACCAGGCATATGAAGCTAGACACAACTTTCCTGGAATGCTTGGTAGCATCGATTGCTCAAATTGAGAGTGGCTAAACTGCCCTAATGTGTGGCGAGGTCAATATACGTCCATAATGTTAGAAGAAGTGGTATCACAAGATCTATTTGACATGCATTCTTTGGCGTTGTTAATTCCTACAATGACATTAATGTTTTGGACCAGTCGTCTATTTTCAACGATATGATTGATGGCATCGCACCAGACTCTCCGTTTGTACTCAGAGGATCACAGTATAAGGGCGAGTATTATCTTGGAAACGGAATATATCCCGAATATTCTACAATTGTGAAATCGTTTACGTTTCCGCATGGTGACAAGCATATCAAATACAAAGCAGCTCATGACTTAGCAAGAAAGGATATGGAACGAGCATTTGGTATCCTAAAACAACGTGGGCATATGTTGCCAAACAAAATCAAGAACGTGTGCATAATTTTGCATAATATGATTTCAGAATATGAGAGACTAACAATTTATCAGTATAAAGAAGGTGTAATGGAGCCGACGTTTGTAGAACTTAATGAGGGTCAAAGGCGACCAAATTGTTTTAAGTACGCAACCGAGAAATGCATAACGAACTTAAAACAAATCTGGTGGATCATATTTACGAGTGTTAACTAGAGTAGTTTTGTTTTTATTAAATAATTTAATGTTTTATGTTTATTAAATAATGTAATGTTTTTATTTATGTGTTATTTTGATTAAATAATTAAATGTTTTGTTTATTAAACTATTTGTTTGAAAATTAATTAATAAATTATTATAAAAAAAATCACTCACTCACTAACCATACCCCTCACTAGTGAGTGCGAAGAGGTGAGTGACATGACGCCCAGATGACACTCACTTTTTAATCACAATCACTAATTATACCCAATACTTTTAAATTTTAATTTAGACCTCAGCTATACCATATTTTTACTCAAAATCTATTCCATGAACTCTTAAAAGAAAGCACAATTCGACCAACGTACCGTTTTTACACACACTCTCAAACAAACACACCCTCCTACTTCTGTAGATGTTGAGAACTAATTATGTCTCTCTCTCTCTCTCAGTACTATATAATGGTATCATGTGTTCAAATCTCACTTCCATAAAAATAAAAGAAATTTGCCTTCCAAAAAAAATGATGTCTCTCTCTCTCTCAATACTATATAATGGTACATCGTTTATTTCTCCTTGTAAGCATCCCAATAGGGGTATTTTTGGCAATCTATGATGGAGGTGGCCTGAAGAGGGAGGATGGAACGCCATCTGTTAGGGCCTTAGATGGTCTTGAAGTTAGGGGTGTTTATCGGTTCGATTTATTCGGTTATGATTTTTATTCGGTCGTAACCGAAAATCAAACCGAATAGAAAAGGTTTTCAACCGAAACGAATAACCGAATAAGAGGTTTGGTTTGGTTATGGTTAAAAACCGAAATAACTGATTTTAACCGAATAAAATTTTTTGCCCATTCTGGAATACCTTCTGAGCAACAACACCACATTATTTAATATATCCTAAGACCTAAAATCAAGAGTTTAAAACCAATATGATACGTACAAAACCCGATAATAGTCTAAAAATAGTACAAACTTCAAACAAGAGTCTAAAACCGAAATAGTCATAAGATAACAACTAAATAATTGAATTGAGGTTGGACTCTTAAGAGTGTTGTGTGGATTGTGGACAAATCTAAATTTAATGGGCTAAATAAAGTGGGTAAATGGTTATTCGGGTAGTAAATAAAGGTTTTTTTTTCTTCTTTTTATTGGGCTACTAAAGCTCATACAGGAGTTGGGCCTTTGGCTTACTGATTTAGCCTATTTAGGGGAGGCTTGGGAGTTGGGCTTTGATTAATCTTTATGCTTCTTTGCATTTTCATTTTATTATACATTTGTAAAAAAAAATCAAAAAAAATTATTATAGAAATTCACTCTGATAATTTCACCAATAAAAATCATCATTTTAGATAAAATATTATATTGGAATAGTCAATTTAAAAGTTTACTGTTGAAAATCAAAATAAAAAATAAAAATGAGTGATGAGTTTGGTGTTCTAAATGTCTTAGTTTTACTAGGGGTAAATGTGAACATGTTGCCCAAGTTTGCAAAACATTTTAAACAAGTTACCTAATTATAAAAACCAATTAATGGGACCTAGGTTTTAAATTGATGTTGCTTAACATCAATTACAACCCTACTAAAACACACTACGATGTACAGTAACACTTTCTGGTTGATTGTTGTGGACGACAAGACCAGCTGTCAGTGTATGGTTGGCGGCATTTTTTTAGTTATACCTAAACTTGTTTATGTTATAATAATAATTGTTGAAAACTTAACATAACTTCAACTGGGTTGGCATGGTTAAGAGCGCGCGCCCACATACACTACCGCGTTATGCGGAGAAATGACGACCAAACTCCTACCGCGTTATCCGGTATCGGTGTTCTCTTTTATGATTTTCGACGAGTCGAAGCAATGATGACCAAACTCCTAGCGCGTTATGCGGAGAAAAAACAACCGCGCTCTCCCGCGAAGCGCGGGGTAAAAATACTAGTTCAGTGTAAAAATGATTGGGCAGCCGGTAGGACTATCACGAGAGAAGGCTAAATGACCAGACTGCGGCGTGATAATAAACAAATGATAATGTTAAGAATAGAAACGAATTCAATATGAGACTAATTGTATAGATGAACTAAGAAAACACATTGTATAGTACTGAATGGGTATCAGTTTTGAACTAGTTTAGTTTCATAACTAGACTATAAATCAGTCTCAAACCTCGTGTTAGCGATTCAAACATATTTTCTTACATAAATGATATCATTTCAATAAAAATAAAAATAAACTTTGTAAATACTGACAACGAATTAAACGAGACTAAGAACCGGGTTCTTTTCAACTACATAAAACCCTAAGGCCTAAGGCTGTGGGGAGTACCCCCGTGAAACCCACAGGTGGCAGCCGTGAAAGCGTGGAACACCACGCCCCCTTGGTGTGGTCCACGATCGTCGAGGGCGGCGTGAAGATCTCCACTGGCGTGGAAAGGGAAGGGTGAAGGAGGTGGGGTCAAGACCAATGATATTTAAACACGTGTATTTTCTAGAAGCGGAACACCAAGCCCCATATGTGGATACCGTGTGAAAATGATGTGACGCTGACGTGAAGGGGTATGGAGGTGTGAAAATTCATGGGTACTCCCCTTAGCCTAAGGGAGTGAGTGTCATCCCTAACATCCCTCACATACATAACATTCTCTCTCTTCCACATCATTATCCCTAAAGCCATGGTATGGTTAGGGGTGTTCAAAACTGGATATCCGAAAATTTCGGATAGTGAATTTCATTATTTTCGGATTCGGATTCGGATAGTAAACCGGATATCCGAAATATGAAAAAAAAACAAAGTTCTAAATTGTGATATTATTACTAAGAAAGATAAATTATAAACAAAGTTCTCACAATCAAAGCTTGGAAATCAACTACCTAGCCATACTCAGTCGTTGACACACTCAATAGAAAAGATAAAATTCAATAAAGGAGACTCTACCTTTCAATCGCGGATCTGTCGATGGTGGAGAAGCCGGTGGGTGCGATGGACGGAGATGTCGGGTCCGATGGTGGAGAAGCCGGTGGGTGCGGTTGGAACGAAGCCAGTGGCCTGGGGGAGTGGTTGGAATCGGGAACGGAGATGGTGGAGTGGTTGGAACGAAGATGGCGACCGAGCAAATTTGGGAATATATGTTTGCGTGAATGTGAATTCAAAATGTGAATAAGAGTAAGACACTGCCACTGGTAGGGTTTTAAAAGCATTTTATTTTTTAATTAAAATTAAAAATAAAATAATGTAAATGTAAAAAAATTCGGATATCCGAACTATCCGAAAATTTTGAAAATCACCATCCGAATCCGAATTTTCGGATATTTCAGGTTCGGAATTTCAGATAATTCGGTTTCGGATACGTATATTTTTTAACACCCCTAGGTATGGTCATCTTTCACTTCCCTATCCCTAAACTTTTTTTTAAATAAAAATAAAAAATAATTGTAAAATATTTAAAAATTAAACGGGTGGAAGCTCGTTTTAATAAAAAAGACAAATGCTTGATGTCAAAACCACTTACGAGACCAAAAATATTTTTTTAAACATTTCAAATTTCTTTAAAATTTGTGTTGGAATATTCAGAAAAAAATAAACAAGATCGCGTATTTCTTTTTTTTAAACAAATGTGTATAAGTTTTTTAAGAAAAATCAAATTAAATATTAAATGAGTTTTTATAATAAAAAAAATAAAAAAGACAAGAGACACATCTATACTCCTTTATAAAATATATTAAAGGGATAAAAAGGATTTTTCACACGCCGTTGATAAACTTTTTAAGACGCCGGAGTTCACTTCTCTTCGCGGCACCGGAGACTCTTCATCTTTGAAACCGATGGTAGCTGACGAACCGTTCACTGACTCTTCATCTTCACCTCGCTTCTGCAATCAAAACTGCATACCATTTCAAGCCCTAATACTGTAAACTTCCCCCACGAACTTACACGTATGTTTGCTTTCTATCCATTATAATCACAATCCGCCTGGCCACCGCCGATAACCTTCGCTTCCTCTCTTAATCAAATCTTCAGACAACATCAAAATTACGATTTCAGATCTTCTTCTCCGCCTTCTCCGTTTTTCTCGGTGCCATTCAAGAATAGCAACAGCAGCGGTTGAGACGGTAGGGTTTGGGTGCTGTTGGTGGTGTTTCAGGTGTGTTGTTGGTGGCGGTGGATGCGATGATGTTAATGGAGTGGGCAATGGTGATAGCACAAGGTTCAATGGTAGGGTTGGGATTGAAATTATCCATTCGATTTCATCAGGTTTGTTCCTCGGTATTCACATGGAAGAAAAAGGGTATTCAAATTGAATTGGGGTATTTGTATGTGTGTTCATCTTCTTATGTTTCATCTACATTTTATATGCCTGATGGAAGACTTTCAAGAAGGAGGCTATGAAATCACATCCCCACTTCATAAGCGATTTCAGTCAAAGAACTCTGACGAATTTATTCAGAAATTGAGGCTTTCATTATGTGCAATTGTTGCTTGGTATACGTAATCTGGGATTAAGGATTTGGATTTTTATCAGTTGCTTGATCAATGTTTGCAGTCTTTTTGTGTGTGCAACATTTTAACAGGTTGATGCAGCTGCCATGGCAACCGCAATTAAAGTAACTTCCATCTAAGAGCAAGAAAAAAAAAGAGTAAATGGTCATTTTTGTTTACGTGGTTTAACCATTTTAGCCATTTTCATTTAAAAACTTTTTTTTTTACTTTTTCGTCTTTGACTTTTTCAAAATCTAGTCATTTTCATTCTCCTGACTAACTCCGTTTACATTTTAACGTTAAAAGATCAAATTGCCCCTGATTTAACGTTAAAATGTAGATTGAGTTAATCATGTGGATGAAAATGGCTAGATTTTGAAAAGTCAAGGACGAAAAAACTAAAAAAAAGTTTTTTGATGAAAGTGGCTAAAATGGCCAAACCACCCGGGACGAAAATGACACTTTACTCAAAAAAAAAACTCGAGTCAATGGTAAACAGGTGAGTTTCTTTCGCTTAGACTAAGAGTAATGTTAGTGTGAAGGTGAGAGCACACCTTGTGTCACGTAGACAATGTCAGAACTCACTCGCACCTTCACCCATGTGTGTAATGGTGAGGTGAAGTTAATCAGTTTTGTAATAATTACATAATTATTATTTTTTTAATTTAATTAATACTAAAATTAAAACGTAATATTAAAAAAACAATATAATATTTTATAAACAACATAATATTACTACTCTACTAAAACGAAACGGAATGTACAGTAACAAACTTTTATTGGTAGTTGTTGGCGGCTACATCAGTTGTCCTATGGTTGGCTGCATTGGGTGAAACTTTTATTTATTTAAACGAAATGTATTTATGTTTTAAAACTAATTTCTGAATAAACATAAATTCAAGTTGGTTGGCTTCGTTAAGTCTCTTGGGTGTGGCTCTTTTGGGACCATGCACCCGGGTTCAATACCTTGGGTGTGGGTTTCTTACTCTTTTCTTTATTTTTTTTTTCTTCATTCGTTTTAACGTTTTGTTTTAGTACTCCGCCGTGTTGCGTGTAAGTCTTTCTAAATGGTCAACGTGTCAAATAACTTTTTTTTGCCTATGTACCGTTTTCACCCATTATAATATTTTTCATTTGATTTTTTATTAATATCGTTTTCCTATAATAGCTTTCGTTCGTTAAGTTAAAAAAAATGGAAAGCACGGCTTATTTTAGTTTTATTATTTAGGCATAATTTTTTTAAACACACTCGCACTGAAAATCAAGATTTTTTTTATCGTGCGCTTTAGCGAGAGGCATTAACATTGAGTAGACGTGAAAAACTCGCTTAAAAGCGAAAAACATTGTTGTCGGTGATTTGGTATGATCGTAAGCGGTATCCGTTGTCGCTTTTATGGTTGTCGACGAGCGTAACCGATAACGAAAAAACTCCTACCGCATAATGCGTGGAAAAAACAACCACAATCCCGCCACGAATCGCATGTATTCGTTCTTTTTCAGCCCTTATAATATATATAATATACACTTTTAACACGTTTCATTTTATAATAATTTTATTTTTTCTATGACTTGCGTTGGTTACCTTTTTAAAAAACTTTGAATGTGCGGTTGTTTTTTTATCTTTTTCGTGAACATTCCATAATAGATTTTTCAAAAAACGTGTTTTTTTTAAATCAAGTGTATTTTATTTGTGGCGTAGGCTATAGCGAGCGCCCTCACCATGTAGTTGTGGTGACAAACCCACCCGCTTATGAGCGAAGAACATCGTTAGCGGTGTTGTGTTTCATCATATCTTGTATCGGTGTTCGCTTTTATGGTTTTTTAGGAGTCGAAGCGCAGACGACCAAGCTCTTGCCGTGCTATGCTGTCACACTCCGCCAAGGCGGAAAAACGGGATGTAACTGGTATATCGCATTGAACACAAGTACAAGAGAAACTAAAAGGAAAGTTGTGCATTACATTGAACCATACTACATGCTTCTAACGAAAGTACGAATACATGAAAATCCTGAATCAATACAAAGTGTCTAAAATGCATGACTACAACCAAAGGTACACAATAATAAATTATTCTCAAAAGCTAGACGTTCAAAGCTCGTGATCCCCATAACTGTTTACCTAAAAAACATGTTTCGAAAATGGGTCAACTATAAAAATAGTTGGTGAGTACGCATGTTTTGCGTCTAGATAAGAAAAAGTAAGTAAATAAATTTCAAAGTAATAGTAACCATCCGCAGATGATCAAGTACACGTGTTAAGATTTAATTACCCTGAGTCACAATCAAAACCGTCAGACTAGTTGTTGCCCCTGTATCCAGGTGTCGAAAGTGAACACCTACTATGGCTAATTATGCGCCCAAATGACCCTACAAGTCTGGTTGGCGCAACCAACCTTGGGCGGGGGTGTCAACCCAAATAGTACTATTCATAATTATCACCGGTTATCCAAGCTAATTGATTGTGTTAAAGTGTGGACTTAATACATTCATAAGTAAACCCTGGTAACAACGTGTAGTCTGTGAAACATTTTTTCCTTCGTAAAACAGTAAAAATGAAAAGTGGGGCCGCGAAACTCACCTGAACAACGTCGGTGATAAGTGTGACATAGTCAACAAAAATCGCAAAGTACGGTTAACATCCAAATTCTATCAAAGGCCAGCAGCCAAATGCAAGCAAAGTGTGGCTAGCAACTCAGTGCTACAAAGGTACGGCTAAATCTGCAAGAACCGCAAAAACAGGTGTCCTAACCGAGTCCTACTAACCAAGTAGACACGAAAAAATAGCATTTAGGACGCCTAAAGTATAAAACTGAGTCTACTACTCAAAAGTGGTTATGCAGTCGGTTGCATACCCAAAACCCGTGCACACACGTACGAACTGCTCAAAAGTTGTAAAACCGGCGTTTTTATAAATTCGTGACTTTGAAACCTTAATTTTTAGATTTTATTAATGAATATCAGTAGTTATAATGTCATATATGATAAAATCTCAAGTCACAGTTTCGTTTGACCAAAAACGTGATTATGCGCGTAAAGTAAGGTTTACGGTTTAAAAATCCGATTCATTCGAAATTAGGGTTTTAGTGTGATTTTAGCACCCAATTTAAAAGTCTAAATTTTATATTTTTAATATGATAATACTTCTGTCCAAACTCCCATTAAGACTTTTAAAAAAATATTTTTATACAAAAATTTCCAAAAATAGTAACTTTTTATAAAGTTTTAATGGACAATAATTCTAAAACCATATTTAGATATAACATTAATGCTTGAAACTTTCACTAATTGTTCATATACATAAATAAAAATTTCTGACCAATTTTCATAATTTTTCAATATCCATATTATTTATTATGAATATAATATTGTTAAAATTTAACAAATTCGGGAAAAATAGTTATAATTCTCCAAACTTCACCAAATTTTTATCAAATTAGTTTATGAGATTCTATTATAAGTTTCAAGTGCTAATGTTGTCCATAAGTATATGATCCCAAATTCAATCGTTAAAATTTCATAAATACCAAACACCTACTTAGACAACTCCAATTTTTATAAATTTTGGACAGGAGTCATGTTTTATCATATACTAGTTACTGACCAAATTACAGAGTTTTCCAATACTCAGAGGTATTTTTCCCAATTTTCATGTATTAAACTTGTAGAAATTTTAATAAATAATCTATAAATAGTTTAGTTACCAAAATTTTCAGATCTCACTTTTTATATAAATACTACTTTTTAAAAATAAATTTGGAAGCTAAATCAAAATTTTATAAAAATCCATCAAAAAACAATTGTTTTATAAAAAATAAATATATTAGTTTCACGTAAACCGGGGTTGGGTTTATAACTTACTAACCACTCAAAATATCAAATATCTCAATACTAAATATTTTCGGGTTCAATTTCCAACCAATGACACATAAAACTATTCTGACATAAAATTAAATCTTAACGAGTAAAGTTTATACCTTTCGTATAAATGGTTCGCGTACGCGGAACCTCTCATATTTCACATGCAATACGAACCAAAAACACCATTAGGATCTTTTTTATCTCCCGAGCATTTCCACATGCTCAAAATTGACATGCAATGCCGTTTGGATGGCCATACAACACGATCAATTTCCTGTTTTGGTCCTAGAAATTGTTACAATATGTTCGTATTCAAAAATATAGTTCCCAACATCTGATCGAAAATTCTTTCAGTGAAAACATTCAAATTTGTTCTAAGAAACTACTGTCCAAAAATCGTCACGATCCAACAGTCGGATCTCCGGGGATTGACCATTTATTTGAGACCCGGTTTTTCAAATCCGAAAATCCGATTAGTCGCATTCGAGGGTACAAAAAGCATACCTAGAGAACTCTGATAAAAAATTCCTCCGGTAGGGTTGTGCGTCTATGTGTTGAAAACATCATATCCAAAATTCATGCACTTCATGGCCGGATAAGTTTTTTGATCGTTTAGATTATGATTGTCCCATTAACGGAACTTGTTCAATGCACTTTCTCTATAATTCTCAAAGTGGAACCATTTTAAAAACCGACCCATTATTATCTTCTTTATACGCTTCTAACGCGTCTTGAAAGATATCAAGGTCACTTTGACCACTCCGGCGGTTGTTTAACTTGTTTTTGAAGTTTTCAGAAAACTTGCCAACCTTCAACCGGATATCCCTCCACTTGTCGCTTACCATGTCCTCCGTACGGTATACGCCTTTACCCATTGCTTCATAAAATTGTTCATATAATTTTTTTCAAAAAATTCCGGCATTTTGGTTGCGTTCTATAAAATTAAATAACATACCATTTAATAAAAAAAACATTACAAAAAATAGAGAGAAGAATAAAGAAATATTGTGTAGAAATTTAGTTGTTTTGGTTGGTATTTATATAGGGTAAATTAAAAAAAAACTTTTTTTTTAAATAAATGCAATCCCCAACGGCTAGAAAATTAAAAAAATTTCTTTTTTTTAAATTAATGCAACCCCAACAGCCCCAACGGTCAAAAGCGCCCCCGATATCTCGTTATTTTGGTCTTCCTCTCGGATCGTTGAACTTGGTCATCCGGTCGGATATAGTGTCTAAACTCTCCTTGTACTCGTTGGTTTGGGTTGATAACGATGATACGTCTCGTTTTGCTTTGTTTCTTCCGATAGGGCGGGCGGCTTCTTCCGGAAACTCAAGCTCATCGCCCGAGTCGTTGAGATTAATACTACGCCTATCTGAATTAGATTGGCTAACGTCATGGCCGGATGAGCTTTTTGATCGTTTAGACGATGATTGTCCCATTAACGGGACTTGTTCAAACTTCGTGCACTTTCTCTATAATTCTTAAAGTGGAACCATTTTAAACACCGACCCATTATTATCTTCTTTATACGCTTCTAACGCGTCTTGAAAGGTATCAATGTCACTTTGACCACTCCGGTGGTTGTTTAACTTGTTTTTGTAATTTTACAGAAAACTTGTCAACCTTCAATCGGATATCCCTCCGCTTGCTGCTTACCATGTCCTCTGTACGGTATACGCCTTTATCCATTGCTTCACAAAATTGTTCATATAATTTTTTTCAAAAAATTCTGGCTTTTTTGTTACGTCATATAAAATTAAATAACATACTATTTAATAAAAAAAATAGAGAGAAGATTGAAAAAATATTGTTTAGAAATTTAGTTGTTTTGGTTTGTATTTATATAGGGTAAATTAAAAAAAACTTTTTTTAATAAATGCAATCCCCAACAGCTAGAAAATTAAAAAAAAAATCTTTTTTTTTAAATTAATGCAATCCCAACAGCCCCAACGGTCAAAAGCGCCCCCACGACGGTGAACACCATCACCCAGCCCCACCACGCCCGCCCTCACACCCACCCGACGCGGTGTTTCACGCCCGTGGTGGGTGAGGTGGCACCACGCCCAGGCACCACCCTTGTATTACGCTTAGTCTTATGTTTAGTTATTCAATTCAGTAAAAAAAAACAGTACTCCATCCTTATATATATATATATGTGTGTGTGTAAATCATGAAAACATTCGGCAAAGTCGGTAAGGATATGCCGATGCTAACCACCCCACAGAAACTGCATGGATGAGGGTGGTGTTCCAATTCGACAAAATTACCACCTCGTCGCTAGGGGCGGACTTAGGTAGGGCGGGAGGGGTTCAGCGGAAGTCCGGAACCCCCCGAGTTTTAAAATTTTAATAGAAAGTTATATAAAAAAATGGGGTTAACCCTTAAATAAAATATAGGGTGAACCCCTATACAAAGATAAAGAGAAAGAATGAAGCCGCGTGGACTTGAAAGCATGGTTGGATGGCGGCTGGCTCTTGAAGACTGACATTCCCATAACTATAGTTTATATGGCAGTTATGTTTAAAGTTTTAATTGGTTGTGTTTTTGAGACTTCTGCTGTAAGAGATAGAGTTCTACTATGATAGATATTTGATTTGAAGTTTAAGAACTATGTTATATATGCTTGTTTATGTCAACTGTGAGAGGAACCGGATTTGAGTTCTTTCAAGTGCTCATCTATTTGATTTAGTATTAAGGTTAAATATGTGACCCATGTTTAAAAAAAGACCCAAATTTATTATGATATCGTATTTCATTATGTTCCCTCACTCGATCCGGACCTAAAATTTCTAACGTCTGGTTGTGAGAAATCTAATCATAAAAAAAAGGTTAACCCCTAAGAAAAAAATCATGAATCCGCCACTGCTCGTCGCTTCCATCCCTATACCGCATCCACACCCACCGCGTAGTGACAAGCGATGCCAACCTAAAATCTATTTTTTTAGAACGGCGTGTCTGTTATGATATCGCTAACCCCACCTAGCACAGAGTTCAAGTACTGCCACAAAGGGTGTTCCTGAAATTATAAAGTGCACATTGTGAGGATTGAACTTGGGACCTCCACAGGAAGAAAACCTTATGGCAAAACCCCCTGACAAAAGGCATGATGGCCCTAAAATCTATTAATTAGGGGGAAATGGTCCAGCTTTGTGGCTGATGGGCATGGGCGAAACTTTCTTAGGGCCGAGGGGGACCCAACCCCCTTGATTTTTCGCTCAGTAGTGTTAATTTATACTTATTCGGCCGATTTTTCGCTCAATAGTGTTAATTTATACGTATTTGACGAAAATTTTATAGTTCCGGCCCCACTGATAGGAAAAAAAATCTCGAGCCCCCTTACGTTTTTCTTCAAACTTCGCCACTCCTCATGGGTTGCAATCGGTGGCTTTCACATAACCATGTGAGTTATTTTTAATGCTAACAATTGGATTATAATTGCAACAATTTGACAAGCTAAATGACATAATTTGTTTTTTTTTCTTTTAATTTCAACCAACCCACATTCTCATGGTCCCATGGCTTATTTCAACTTGCGCAAAGTAGACAAAAATGTACTTGTAGTAATATTCACTAACTTATAATCGACATCTAAGGTACAAGTTTTTATAAGTATGATTGCATAAAAACTGGTCATTTAGGTGTTTAAAATTGACGTTTGGACTTGCACTTTTCCATTTGAAACACGTGGGTTAGTTGTACTCTACTATGTACTTTGAAAACTACGTTTTAACGCGTGCTTTATTGTATATGTAAATTGGAATTAGTAACATATAAACATTATAGAATTGTCGTACTTTGGATATTTGAAAAATAACCGATAAAAGTTAGAATTTCATGACTTCTAAAAAATTACAAGAAATTAAGAAGGATGAATCGCATATAATAATAAGGAAATTTCATCTCTTTTTGTTTACCTAATAACCGCTTTTTCCTTATATATATATAACTAGGTTAGAAACTCATATATTACACGGATTGAATAAATCCAACTTGTTGTAAACCAGCAGTTTCTATGAAAATTTGTATGTTGGATGTCATCAACCTTTGATTAAATAAGAAATAATGAAGATTTAATAAATTATAAATAATAAATAATGAAGATTTAAGAATTATAAATGACAAGTAATGAAGATTTAAAAATTATAAATTATATTTTAAGATAAGATATAATTGAAATCTTCTTATGATTTAGTAAGTTTTAATAAAATATTAGAATAAATTTTAGATATTTAATTATTTAAAATCATTAATATTTTATAGAAGAGAGAGTTATTTAATATAAGAAAGAGACGAAAAATAAAAATCTAGACTTTACCAGAAGTCTACACGTGACAGGTAAATTTATTCATTTATTTAATAAGGATTATAAACATACTTTTAAATTTCACTGAAAATTACATTTTGCTTCAAGTAACAAGGTCTAAAATATGTCTTTAAATCTAAAATCTGAAACTAAGAGGATTCACAATGGGATCTTTATCCTCATCCTTATCTATACTATATAACAAATAAAGATTTTCCATGCTACATGTCGCTTGCATATTCATTCTTATTTTTTTTTCCGTCTATCTCTCTTATTAAATACACCTTTATATTTTAATAATAATTTATTTTTAAAAGAAATTATTAATTATACTAATAAAACACATTTATTTTAAATTATCATTTATTATAAAAAAATTTAAAATCTAATTATGTAACTTTTATTTTAAATCAAATAGTAAATGAAAGACAAATTACATTAAATAATAATTAACGTATTTTCGAAACCCAATTATATATTAAATTTTATATATTTTAAATTTTATTTTCTATCCTTACTATATGTAATATATTTTTACACTTGTAAAATATATACATAAAGATTTAAGAATTTTATGTATTGATATTTTTCACCACGTGTATATTACACGGGTTCTAAGCTAGTAATTATCTCTATTTAATTAAATAATACTCTTTTAATCATTTTTTTTATTATCCTGTCTCTCTCTTTCACTCACAAAAGAATTATAAGGGATGAATATTGAGTTGGTAAATATAAGAAATTACAATTCAATTCATATATATTATCCTTATAATTTAAGTATAAGGAAAAATATAAAGAATAAAATGAAGTGGGTAATTTGAAAAGTTTTTAAAATTTACCATAAAATATAAGGATAAGACATGATTTACAAAACCTATTGTAAATGCTCTAACAGAACATCAAGAATAAACATCATTTTAAAGTTTATACCGACCACATCAAAATTCAAATATGGAAATAACTAACAAAATCCTAAAACTATATCTCAAAAAAATAAGAAAAAATTAGATGAAGATTGAAGAATAATGAGGATGATGGAAGAGAAAATGAGTAACGTTCTGTCCTTATAATTACTCTTACGTTTTTAAATTGAGTTAACATTTTTTTAATAAACTACATACTTTTTTAACATGATGTATAAAAATATAATAACTTAGATTTAAATGTACAACATAATTTCAAATCTAATAAATATGATAAATTTTTTTTATTGTATTTCACATGGTACGTAATTTGAATGTTATCTACAAACTAATGTATTTAAATAAAAGAGTAACTTTATAAAATAGTAACAAACTTTTAAAAGTATTTCAATTAGGTCATTCAATACACATTTTACACGGTATACATCCTCGGGTATACTATGGTGAGTGACCTAATTGAAACACTTTTGAAACTTGGTTACTATTATGTGGTGTTTTCTCTTAAATAAATATTATTTATTTGTACATTATTTTTTAAATGAAAACAGGATTTAAAATAATTAATTTTTTAAACGAGACGTACCTCATTTGTTTATGGTAATTTCATCCTTTGAGAAGGATGAAACACTCCATTTGTCTTTGGAGAACCTATGCAATCATCCATCCACCTTCAACACCCGTCCTTAAGTGCACCATTGCAGGTGCGTGGTGGTGATGATTGAAATTTGAAAGGGGTCGAAGGCAGTGGCGGAGCTTGAAGAAAAACGCACGGGAGTCGGGATTTTTTCCTAACAGGGGGCCGGAACTATAAAATTTTCGGCCGAATACGTATAAATTAACACTATTGAGCGAAAAATCGACCGAATACATATAAGTTAACACTACTAAGCGAAAAATCAGGGGGGGGGGAGGGATGCCCCAAGGGCCCTCACTATCCTTCGCCCCTGGTTGGAAGGGTTGTGTTTGTGGTGGTGTGCTGGAGAAGGAGGTCAATGACAGGCCCCATGCTGATGATAGAAAAGAGCAAATTCGGGTTTTTTTTTGAGAAATCAATAGAGTTAAAGATAGATGATGATAAGACGAAAACATTATTTGAGAGTCTTCTTTAAAAAAACAAAAAAAAACTAGTTTTATCGGTTTCCTAATTTAATAAATAAAATAACCAATAATGTTATTTAAACATAACATTAAGACAAAAATAATAGAGTAAAGTACTAATTTCGTCCATGTGTTTTTGCTAAAAATAACCATTTCAGTCCAATAGTTTAAATCTTGTCAAAACCATAACTGATCTTTCATTTTCGTTTCAATCAAGTCCACCTTTATTAACTCCATCCAACACATCCGTTATTTTTATCATGATCAAACCTGATCCCATCCCTATTGAGTATTTGACTACTCATTAGTTGAGTTTGTGAGTTTTTTCACATGGATTAAGATCTGCATTTATCATTTTTGACGATTAAAATCTCCTTGTTATGATTTTCGTCACCTAATATCCGGTTTTAAATTAATCTTAAAACCGATTTGAAATATCTAAAATCTCAAGTATACTTTATCAATTTCAACCTTTGTTAATTCTAAAATTTTAATCGTCAAAAAGTACAATTAATATCACATTGGTTATGGTGTGGTTCAAGCTGAAGGAGAAACTCTAAAGACCCATATACTTTATATTAGACCTAATATATAATTTTTAAATATTATGTTTTATATTAATTTTAGTATATTCGGGTTTAGTATATTCTTTTAGCATAAATAAGCTAACTTAAATTACAATTACAAACATAGGGTTAGGATATGATAAAAAAAATTTAAATATAAAAAAGATAAAAAGGATTTTGAGCTTGACATGTGTCTTTTTTGTTTTAAAGAGAGGGCATATTGGTCATTGTGTCAAATATGTTAGGTCATTGTGTCTAATGTCAGGTCTGGTCATTATGTCTAATATCAGGTCATTGTGTCAAATATTTTTCATCATTGTGTTATATGTATTCATCATTGTGTTTTACGTTTTAAATAATTTCGTGTTATTTTTGTCACTCTTTTTTATATATTTGACACAATGATAAAAACTATTTGACCAATGAATTGACATTAGACACAATGACCTGACATTATAAAAACATTTGACATTAGACATAATGATGAAAAATATTTGACACAATGACGTGACATTAGACACAAAGACCTGACATTAGACACAATGACTAGCAATAATCATAATAAGCTAGAAAACGTAATTTTTTTTTTATTTTTGTATATAACGGCACTATACTCGTTTTAAAGATTAAAAAACGCTCGTTTTCATCATTGTGTTTTACGTTTTAGATAATTTCGTGTTATTTTTGTCACTGTTTTTTATATATTTGACACAATGATAAAAACTATTTGACCAATGACCTGACATTAGACACAATGACCTGACATTAGAAAAATATTTGACATTAGACACAATGATAAAAAATATTTGACACAATGACTTGACATTAGACAAAATGACCCGACATTAGACACAATGACGAACAATACGCATAATGAGCTGGAAAACGTATTTTTTTCGTTTTTGTATATAACGACACTATACTTGTTTTAAAGATAAAAAACGCTCGTTCTTATGGTGTATTTTTTTTAAAAAAAATGCCGTATGTAAAAGTTATGAACGTTTAAGAAAAGGGAAGAACTTGATAAAAAGTCAACAAAAGTGGTCATAACTAAAATACCTTTCCAATAATTTTTTCTCCTACAATTTAGGGGGGTGTTTGGGATTGAGTTTGAAAATGACTTATTGACTTATTGGCTCTTTCAGAAAGTCAACAAGTCAAAAAAGTGTTTGGCATGGATAAAAATCCTTTTTATTTTGGATTTTTGATAAGTTTTAAAAAGTTATTTTTCAAAAGTCACAAATCATGGCTTTTTAAAACTTCTTATGGCTTTTCCCACCACAAATATAAAAGAATGTCATTTTTGATCATTTTACAAAAATAAGATAAGCAAACACTTTTTAAAAAACAACTTATTGACTTATTGACTTTTCCCACCATAAAAACCAATTCAAACACTTTTTTTTTAAAACTATTTTTAGAAAAGTAATAAGTAAATAAACACTTTTAACAAAAAACACTTTTAGAGTTAAATAAGCAATCCCAAACACCCTTTTAATCTCAACCATTAAAAACATATCTAATAACCATTAAAAACATATCTAATAACACTAAATCATTCTCATCATTTTTAGATTTAAAACTCTTTTTATTTGAACTTTTTCCTATAAACATATACATATACATATATAAATATATAAATACATATAAAAAAGAAATAAAACTTGGATTTTTTTAACACCGCTTATTTTTTTTTATTATTTGACATAATGTATTTTTACCATTCAAACATCCAACCAAATTAAATTCTTTAAAAGTTTTAAAAATCACTTATAAAAAACAATTATTTATCATTATTTTTTCTTTTTTAATATTTTAACAAACATAATTTTAAATTGATATAGAAAGCTAGAAATTTTAACTACTCATAATTAATTTTATAGTAAATTTATTTTGTTAATAATACAATTAGTAAATTTATTTTATTAATAATATAATAATTATCCATCATTAAATAATAAGTATCCATAACTAAATTTATATTAAATATCTAAAAATATATATTTTTAATATCATCATTATTTAAAAGGACAGAAAAACAAGAAAATGAAACTTTAGATTGTCTAAAGTTATGTCACTTGTCATTTAAGATTTTTATTTATAAGATAATATAGAATATCAGTAAAAATTGTGCTAGTGCACTTATTACTATGATAATAATATTTATTATATTTTGCAAGGTCGATGACTTATCATAATCATAAACCACCGACCACAATTATCTAAACAACCCTCAACCTTTCTCTATTTCCAAACAAGACGCAACGCACAGTCATTATATTTCTTTTTAAGAACGTTCTGCGGCCTTCACCGCCACACACACTCCTTCATCACCGTCTGACCACCCCATGTACTGTTTGATCTGCGTCCTTCACCACCATGAGAGCGCTGCTTCCATATGATTATCTGGATTTCTGTAAGATGAAAGAGATTCCAGATGAAGTTTGAAGATCTAAAAACAAGGTAATCGCTAGATCTGAAAACGAGACCCAAATCATGGCGGTGTTGCCAGTGGTGTGGTGGTGACAGTGGCGGAAGAGAGGGTAGAGAGAGGGGGGTTGGGTAGTAAGGTTCTGCGAGAGTCACTTTGTGCATTGGCCGAAGCTTCGTCGGAGCCTTGCCGGCGGTCAGTAGAGCTTTACCAGACCTTGACCGCCCCTTTCACTGCCTCTCTCAGAAGATCCGCAAGCGGCGATTCTGTTGCGGCAGATGACTGTCGGCTTCCTCTGACTGGTTGCCGGTGATGGCGAAATGGTGGACGGTGGCGGTGGAGATGTTTGTTGTGAGAGAGAAGGACAAATGTAGATTGATTAGCTTTTAAGAAATCTGAATTGTTTTAACATGCAGTATTACTTTTTACGAAGTATAAAATGATTAAATCGTTGTGGTTGTTTTATATATGACATGTACTTTATGTATTATTGTTTGTACATTTGTCTATTTTTGCTTTGAAAATGAGTTTAACTAAAACCCCGGGTGGGTTAAATATTATTTGCTCATGTGAACATCCTTAGATATAATCATTTCTTTTGTTAAGATTTTTATATTATTTTGGTTACTAAATGCTTCGGTTTATAATGGATGCATTTTCTTTTTGTTTTAAAACTAGTTATTAGTAAAAATATGATGAGATATAGTGAATGGTAAAATCTTGTTATTTACTTATTTTGTTTTAGCTATTACTTTTTGAATAAATATTATTATACACATCGTTGTAATTATTATTATTATAACTATTATTAGTATTGTTATCCTCACGATTACTACTACTATTATTATCTTCATAATTCATAACTATTATTAGTCTGTTATTATTATTACAATTATCATTTTAGTTTTATTAGTGTTATATATATAAGGGCAGTGGCGGATCCAGAATTTTTTTTCAGGGGGTTCACTGTTTTTAGATGATCCAATTTCATAGGGCCGGACATAAAAATTTTCGGTTCGGTTCGATTGGTCGGGTCGGGTCGGGTCGGGTCGGGCAGGGGCGGCTCAACCATTTTTGGAGGTCTAAAGCAAAGAAAAAAACATGAAAATTATGCTTCAAATGTTCACAAAATCAACTAATTTGTATTTAAGAGTCATCTACTCATTTGTTTCTATCAATTTTTTACCTCTAATCATATGAATGCTCAAGAACACACATTTAGTTCAAGAAAGAGTTCTTAGTTTTATAGCTTCACAACCGGATCAACCGAGCAGCAGTGGGCGCCGTCGTAAGGGGGTTCACCCTATAATATTTTAGGGGGTTCACCCTAGTTTTTTTACCTACCGTTACACTAAAATTTCAAAACTCGGGGGGTTCCTGTGCACCCCCCCTCGCTTCACTACATCCGCCCCTGTATAAGGGGTCTTGGGTTCAAATTATAGGTACGAGAACCTTGAATAGTTGAATAAAATAATTTAGATTGACTTGAATTACACACATCTCCAAACTTAAACTAGTTTTTCCTCCCGCGCTTCGCGGCGGGAGTTGGGTCGTTTTTTTCCCGCGTAATGCAGATCGTCAAAAAACGTAGAAGCGCACACCGATACTCGTTCCGATAATACCAATACCAGCAATGGTGTTATTTTCGGTTCGTCGAAAGCATAAAAACGAATACTAATACCGACTCCGATAACCTCTCTAAAATACGGGTTTTAACTTACTAATCTAATAAAAAAGATTGAAATACATGATAAAATGAAAAGTGAATATGAATAGATGTAAAATGATTAAGGCATGTGTGGAGATTGAAAAAAAAAATCCACCCCTAGGATAGAACCAGGGTGAAAGGGCATGTGGCGCAGGGTCCTAACCAGCCCAACCACTTCTACTTTCTTTTAACCTTTCATGCACAATTCATATAAATAAAAAATCCAAACTTACTATTGAGATTTTTTAAGCTTTTTCAATAAAAAAGGAGAATTAATAACTAAATAAAATGAGATTGTAAAATGAAATTATGAAAATACTAATTCTAGTTAAATTCTCTACTTTGTTATACATACCTCTATCCATAAATAACTTTCGAATATAAAAGAGTTAAAACCAGATCTAAATAGAAATTTCATTCTTGTGCGAACCGCTTCATCATATTATCAATATTTAATCCTTTACTTAAAAAATAAAAGTCGGACACGTGTCATCACCAAAATCATTCTCCCAATTTCTTTTCCCTCCCTGCCACCCAAAATAATTCTCCCAAAATCTGACCCGGTGGATGTTTCTCGCGGCTGTTAACCTGGTTTCTAATATGACCTATCTACCTCCTTTGATTCTTGATTGCTGCCTCTCCCAATTCACACAACCCCAATCTCCTCTTCCTCAAACATCGCTCATTCTCTCGGTTGCTGCTAATGATTCGGTGATTACCCACTTCAAACCCTACTTTACCTTTTCCTATTCTCTCTGGTTGTCGGCGCTTCCATTGTCGTCTGCAATCACTAATCATCCCAACTCAATCGATTGGTAAAAATTTTCTATTGATTAATTAATGTTTAATTGAAGTTTACGTTCGATTTCTATAAATTTTTTGATCGATTGTATCTAGGGTTCGCTTCTGCACTTTTGTATCCTCCCCCTGAATTGACGAGGATTCTTTTCTGGCTTGCGATAGCTAAACATCCAAACACAATCTATTGGTAAGGTTTTTTAGTTTATTACTTGGTTTTTCAACTTGGATGAACGAGCGTTGAATTTTGTGTCAAGGGCTTTTGTTAGGTTTATTTCAAGCCTTTTGTTTGATCTAAAAGTTATATTTGGATACACGATTACTATGCTAAAGTCTATAAATTTTATTGAAGATTTCTTACCATAATTGGTAGCAACATTTATCTCCATCACAATATCTATGGATGGATAAACTGATTTCAATTTTCATTTTCGTATTCAGGATCGTCTTCACTTTGCTAGCTTTGTGTTTATGTGCTTTCGTACCTTCCCTATAATTCCTGATTTTTCTCTGTCTACATGATCTTAAGTTAATTTCAAGTAAAACTGATTCTCTTATATGTTTTTCATATGGGTGTTGTTGAAATGGAGCCAAATTCATAATATTACTGTTTATGGTAAAAAATCATTTTTTACCATTCGGGTATTTTCTTAATTTATCCAAATTTGCAGATGATTGTACAAATTAGTTCGGTTTTGGCATATGTGGGTGAATCAAGAGCATTGCAAGTTTATTCTTCTGTATTAAAGATCTCACAAAGACTTGGATACAAAAGTGGTTTTTCTAAAGGGTACTAATTTTTGTGATTGGGTAAATATAAAATTGCCCCATTGAATAAACCAGTTTATAAGTAATGAGTTATAAAAGTTTGTTTGCATGTTTTAACTTTTAATCTTCTAACTGATTCTGCATTGTTGTGTTCTTGTGTATGAATTTGTGCTTGATGGCTGCTAATCTGCTATCCTATCAGGTTGTTGGTGACAAAACCTTAATCGGCAGCACCATGAAACAGGTGATCACTCGAATTCATATGTTTTCTGTTTTTATTTAGTTTTTTAAATATGTCTATCCATTGCTCGACCTAATTCAAACATAATTCGTTACTTGTGTTGCATGTTTGCATCTTGTAGATTTGTATTTAGGCTAATTTTAGAGGTGGCTGGATGGGTGAGATGGGCAGTTTAGGTGAGTGGTCAAAGCATGCATTTCTAAAAACAGATTGAAAAGGGTTGTGAGTCGGGTTAAGTTGGCCTGCAAACACTTTTTGTCTAATTTCTTATAAATTAGGTAACGTGTCATCCCGTTTCATATCCAGGCCAAGAGAAGTTGTCGGCTTCACACTCAAATCAGTCACACGGCTCTGTTCTTGAATTTTTGTTCCAGAATTTGACAGTAAGTTTTTTTTCATCTATGTTTTGTTGTTGTAACTTCAAGTTTTCTTTTTCATCTACTATTTCGCTTATTAATTTCAAGTTGCAACTTCTATTTTTTTAATCGACAGTGAGTTTTTTTCATCACTTTGACCCATCTCATTTGGTTATTTAGATTTCTATTTGAATTAGGATCCTAAAATATTGATTTACTGTTCAAATGTTATTGTTGTAACTTCTGTTGATGATTGTTGTAACTTTATGGAGTTTATGAATTGATTGATTATGAGTTTTGGATCAATTTTAGTGAGATTGTTTTGAATTTTGATACAGTTAACTATCTTAGTGTCTTTTGATTTTTTAATTTGTTTTGATTTTCTTGATTCATTAATTTACTGCAACCCTAAACTACCCGTCATAATATACATTAAAATAAGGATCAAAACAAATAGATGATTTTATTTAGCTAAATAATCTTAAATGGTAACCACAGAAATCATGAAGAAATGCACACTTCATTAAGCTTTTCCCATACCAAACCATGTTGATTAATATAGCCTTGAAATGTAGCTAAAAGGTACAGTTCTCCCTCAAGCTGCAAATAAGCTCATAAAGTATTCAAGAACATGACAGTGCACACCATTAAATTATCATTTAACTACAAAGTACAACTTAATTAACCTTGAACATTGTGTTGAAGTGGTTATTCATGAAGAAGAGTATAATTGAATTATCAGTTATATTTATTTAATATTTACTACAAGTCAATTATAAGAAGAGTATACCATGTTTACTAACTATTTAATATCTACTCCAAGTCAATTATAAGAAGAGTATAATTGAATTATCAGTTATATTTATTTAATGATTCATACTGTGTAGTATACGGGTTCTATCCTATTATAAAAATATATAATTTCTATTATACAACATCGTGTAATACACTTGTCTATAACCTAGTAGTAATATATAGTATTATATATAGAACTAAGTTAAAATTCCGAGTATTACACGGGTTGATAAAATATAATATTATATACTTAGTAATAAAAAAAAGAGAATTCTATCCAGACACGGAATATTATTAATTGGACACGCCGCAACCCTATACGCCCTCGTATAGACCAATACGAGGCGTATTGGATTTAGTCTCCAAACAGGGAATGCCACGTGTCATTCCCTGTCTGGCGGTTGGGACCCATACGTGGCGTATTGCATTATACGACGTGTATGAGTCTCGGGCTATATTTTTGCTTCAAAACTTGGCAGATTACTAAGTTTAAGAAGCATATATGTGGCGTATTGGTCTATACGCCACATATAAGATTTTTTTTTAATTTATGTTATATTTATCTTTTTTAATAAGTAGGTATTTTATTTAATTTATATAATTTTTATGTTTATTTTTAATTTATATAATATATTTTTTAATTTACATAATTTTTATTTATATAATTTTTATCTTTTGTTTTTATATAATTTATAATTATTTTTAATTTATATATGTATTTTATCTTTTTTAAACATTAATTATTTTTTTACGTTTATAATATATCATTACAAATAAACAAACAAATTAAACATTACAAACAAACAACCATAACATTATATACATTACATAAAAAAATATATATACATCCAAATGTTTTTATATATACAATAGGAAATACTACTGAATACAAATAAAACCAACTAAGCTTGACCCGCCCCGCCGTAGTCATGACCCGCCCCGCCCGGAATGGGGTCACCCGGATACTGACGTGGCGCAGGTAGTGGTGGTGGCTCGATCCCGGCGGCTCGTGACAACTCCACCAGGCAATCAACCTCCCACATCATGAGGCCCTCCATCCGCTCGCTATGACGAGCCTGTCGTCGGGAGTCGGCCACAAGTCTGTCAAGAAATGCATGGGTGACCCTATCTAGCCTAACAGACCGACGTGCGTGTCGGGGATGCTGAGGCAGCTGGTCGTGAACGTGCTCAACGTGCGGCTGTGGCTGCGCCACACCCTGTACCGGGCCAGGGATGGGCGGGTCCCCCTGTCCAGGCATCGACGGCAACGGCACCGGGACCCAAACCTGGTCCTGGACGGCCCCTACGAACCGAAGGCCAAGGCCCGGGAATCGGTGCGTGATGCGCATGCCGCTGGCCGTGCATCGGTCTAATCGGACATGGGGATGGGCGCTAACATCTCATGCTCGTGATCATGCCACGGTGTAAGAACACGCATGATATGAGTGATGAAAGCGCCGCCATACAAAAGCCCGCGCTTCTGCCGCATATAGGCAGATGCAAAATAAAGTGCTAGGCATGTGGACAGGGCGCACCGAGTGCCGGTAAGGAGGCAATAGAGAAAGAAGAGGTCTCTATCAGTACACCACTCACGGCTTTTCTGACGCGGTGCGATCGACGTCGAGATAAGCCGATACAAATATCTATATAGGGGGTCTCTGTAGGTCCCTCGGGTGTGGTGGATCGTCACATGCAAGTGGTCTACTAGTCGGACCGGGTGCGGAATACCCGTGACTAGGTGGAGAGTCTAACTGAACAGTCTTGGTACCCAACCAAAAGTGCATCAACAGTCTCTAATCCCCGAGACCCTACCCTTGGTACCCAACCAAAAGCTATCTAAAATCAAACCCCAAAAACCAAGGAGATCCTCCTTGTCCACCTCCGTCACCGCCTCGGCGTAAAGTGGTGTGACCGTCTCGGGCTCGAAATACAAGCCCGTCACGACGGCCCATTGACGGAGGGTCAGACGGTAAACGTGCCCAAAAATACGAAATGAGACATGTAGCGGGTCCTCTCCCTGCTCCTCCCCCTCTAAAGGAGCCAGCCCCTCCTCTGAATACACGAACGTCGAAAGAAACTCGACGACGATCTTTCGGTATGTCTCTGTGTATGCAAGATCGAACAGACGGTCCCACAGAGTGTCCTCGCCGATGATGCCCCTGGCACGCTCTACCTCCTGGACCTCCTCAAGAAGATCCCAGTCGACCGCCGTCCCTGGCCTTATCCTCACCTCTCGTAGCTTCTGGCATCGGCCAAAAGCGTCCGAGTCAGGAGCAAAATGCAAATACGGGTAGTGCGCAAGATCATCTAACTCGACCATATCAATGTCATCATCATGATCCGCCATATCTGAAAATAATATAAATTAAAAATAAATTAATATTTTAATATAAAAATATAATTAAAAACTACATTATTATAAAATATTTTAAAAAATAATATTAAAATGTATTTTAATAAAATAATGTAAATTAAAAATAATTTACCTTTTTGTCTGCTGCTGCGGACAACACAAGATTGCTGCTGACCAAAACAGCTGCTGATACTTTGTCTGCTGCTGAAGACCAAAGCAGCTGCGGATATGCTTATCAGCAGCATTCAACACATGTTGCTGCTGATAGGCATATCCTCAGCAGCTGCGGATAGATCAATCTTGCTGCTGGTCCTCATCTCTGCTGCTGATAGCTTTATTCTCTGAAGACCAAACGTTGCAGCTGACTATCCATGCGAAGCGCCTCTGACACCTTTCTGCAAAAGCAACTGCCACACTCCAAGCAGAAGGAACCTCACTGGTGCAACCAATAAAGGACAATGACGCTCTTCTCCAAGCATGCAAACAATGATGCCTAAGAAGACGTTTCAGTAAAGTTAACTAGATTAGCCTTTACGTGTAACTTAGATTAATAAACAAGATCAACGACTTGTGTTAGATCTGATCCTTAGAATCAACGATGTGTATCCAAGTCTTAATCATTTTACATCGTTGTAATTATTATTATTATAACTATTAGAAATGATAAAAAATATTTTATAATAATGTAGTTTTTAATTATATTTTTATATTAAAATATTAATTTATTTTTAATTTATATTATTTTCAGATATGGCGGATCATGATGATGACATTGATATGGTCGAGTTAGATGATCTTGCGCACTACCCGTATTTGCATTTTGCTCCTGACTCGGACGCTTTTGGCCGATGCCAGAAGCTACGAGAGGTGAGGATAAGGCCAGGGACGGCGGTCGACTGGGATCTTCTTGAGGAGGTCCAGGAGGTAGAGCGTGCCAGGGGCATCATCGGCGAGGACACTCTGTGGGACCGTCTTTTCGATCTTGCATACACAGAGACATACCGAAAGATCGTCGTCGAGTTTCTTTCGACGTTCGTGTATTCAGAGGAGGGGCTGGCTCCTTTAGAGGGGGAGGAGCAGGGAGAGGACCCGCTACATGTCTCATTTCGTATTTTTGGGCACGTTTACCGTCTGACCCTCCGTCAATGGGCCGTCGTGACGGGCTTGTATTTCGAGCCCGAGACGGTCACACCACTTTACGCCGAGGCGGTGACGGAGGTGGACAAGGAGGATCTCCTTGGTTTTTGGGGTTTGATTTTAGATAGCTTTTGGTTGGGTACCAAGGGTAGGGTCTCGGGGATTAGAGACTGTTGATGCACTTTTGGTTGGGTACCAAGACTGTTCAGTTAGACTCTCCACCTAGTCACGGGTATTCCGCACCCGGTCCGACTAGTAGACCACTTGCATGTGACGATCCACCACACCCGAGGGACCTACAGAGACCCCCTATATAGATATTTGTATCGGCTTATCTCGACGTCGATCGCACCGCGTCAGAAAAGCCGTGAGTGGTGTACTGATAGAGACCTCTTCTTTCTCTATTGCCTCCTTACCGGCACTCGGTGCGCCCTGTCCACATGCCTAGCACTTTATTTTGCATCAGCCTATATGCGGCAGAAGCGCGGGCTTTTGTATGGCGGCGCTTTCATCACTCATATCATGCGTGTTCTTACACCGTGGCATGATCACGAGCATGAGATGTTAGCGCCCATCCCCATGTCCGATTAGACCGATGCACGGCCAGCGGCATGCGCATCACGCACCGATTCCCGGGCCTTGGCCTTCGGTTCGTAGGGGCCGTCCAGGACCAGGTTTGGGTCCCGGTGCCGTTGCCGTCGATGCCTGGACAGGGGGACCCGCCCATCCCTGGCCCGGTACAGGGTGTGGCGCAGCCACAGCCGCACGTTGAGCACGTTCACGACCAGCTGCCTCAGCATCCCCGACACGCACGTCGGTCTGTTAGGCTAGATAGGGTCACCCATGCATTTCTTGACAGACTTGTGGCCGACTCCCGACGACAGGCTCGTCATAGCGAGCGGATGGAGGGCCTCATGATGTGGGAGGTTGATTGCCTGGTGGAGTTGTCACGAGCCGCCGGGATCGAGCCACCACCACTACCTGCGCCACGTCAGTATCCGGGTGACCCCATTCCGGGCGGGGCGGGTCATGACTACGGCGGGGCGGGTCAAGCTTAGTTGGTTTTATTTGTATTCAGTAGTATTTCCTATTGTATATATAAAAACATTTGGATGTATATATATTTTTTTATGTAATGTATATAATGTTATGGTTGTTTGTTTGTAATGTTTAATTTGTTTGTTTATTTGTAATGATATATTATAAACGTAAAAAAATAATTAATGTTTAAAAAAGATAAAATACATATATAAATTAAAAATAATTATAAATTATATAAAAACAAAAGATAAAAATTATATAAATAAAAATTATGTAAATTAAAAAATATATTATATAAATTAAAAATAAACATAAAAATTATATAAATTAAATAAAATACCTACTTATTAAAAAAGATAAATATAACATAAATTAAAAAAAAATCTTATATGTGGCGTATAGACCAATACGCCACATATATGCTTCTTAAACTTAGTAATCTGCCAAGTTTTGAAGCAAAAATATAGCCCGAGACTCATACACGTCGTATAATGCAATACGCCACGTATGGGTCCCAACCGCCAGACAGGGAATGACACGTGGCATTCCCTGTTTGGAGACTAAATCCAATACGCCTCGTATTGGTCTATACGAGGGCGTATAGGGTTGCGGCGTGTCCAATTAATAATATTCCGTGTCTGGATAGAATTCTCTTTTTTTTATTACTAAGTATATAATATTATATTTTATCAACCCGTGTAATACTCGGAATTTTAACTTAGTTCTATATATAATACTATATATTACTACTAGGTTATAGACAAGTGTATTACACGATGTTGTATAATAGAAATTATATATTTTTATAATAGGATAGAACCCGTATACTACACAGTATGAATCATTAAATAAATATAACTGATAATTCAATTATACTCTTCTTATAATTGACTTGGAGTAGATATTAAATAGTTAGTAAACATGGTATACTCTTCTTATAATTGACTTGTAGTAAATATTAAATAAATATAACTGATAATTCAATTATACTCTTCTTCATGAATAACCACTTCAACACAATGTTCAAGGTTAATTAAGTTGTACTTTGTAGTTAAATGATAATTTAATGGTGTGCACTGTCATGTTCTTGAATACTTTATGAGCTTATTTGCAGCTTGAGGGAGAACTGTACCTTTTAGCTACATTTCAAGGCTATATTAATCAACATGGTTTGGTATGGGAAAAGCTTAATGAAGTGTGCATTTCTTCATGATTTCTGTGGTTACCATTTAAGATTATTTAGCTAAATAAAATCATCTATTTGTTTTGATCCTTATTTTAATGTATATTATGACGGGTAGTTTAGGGTTGCAGTAAATTAATGAATCAAGAAAATCAAAACAAATTAAAAAATCAAAAGACACTAAGATAGTTAACTGTATCAAAATTCAAAACAATCTCACTAAAATTGATCCAAAACTCATAATCAATCAATTCATAAACTCCATAAAGTTACAACAATCATCAACAGAAGTTACAACAATAACATTTGAACAGTAAATCAATATTTTAGGATCCTAATTCAAATAGAAATCTAAATAACCAAATGAGATGGGTCAAAGTGATGAAAAAAACTCACTGTCGATTAAAAAAATAGAAGTTGCAACTTGAAATTAATAAGCGAAATAGTAGATGAAAAAGAAAACTTGAAGTTACAACAACAAAACATAGATGAAAAAAAACTTACTGTCAAATTCTGGAACAAAAATTCAAGAACAGAGCCGTGTGACTGATTTGAGTGTGAAGCCGACAACTTCTCTTGGCCTGGATATGAAACGGGATGACACGTTACCTAATTTATAAGAAATTAGACAAAAAGTGTTTGCAGGCCAACTTAACCCGACTCACAACCCTTTTCAATCTGTTTTTAGAAATGCATGCTTTGACCACTCACCTAAACTGCCCATCTCACCCATCCAGCCACCTCTAAAATTAGCCTAAATACAAATCTACAAGATGCAAACATGCAACACAAGTAACGAATTATGTTTGAATTAGGTCGAGCAATGGATAGACATATTTAAAAAACTAAATAAAAACAGAAAACATATGAATTCGAGTGATCACCTGTTTCATGGTGCTGCCGATTAAGGTTTTGTCACCAACAACCTGATAGGATAGCAGATTAGCAGCCATCAAGCACAAATTCATACACAAGAACACAACAATGCAGAATCAGTTAGAAGATTAAAAGTTAAAACATGCAAACAAACTTTTATAACTCATTACTTATAAACTGGTTTATTCAATGGGGCAATTTTATATTTACCCAATCACAAAAATTAGTACCCTTTAGAAAAACCACTTTTGTATCCAAGTCTTTGTGAGATCTTTAATACAGAAGAATAAACTTGCAATGCTCTTGATTCACCCACATATGCCAAAACCGAACTAATTTGTACAATCATCTGCAAATTTGGATAAATTAAGAAAATACCCGAATGGTAAAAAATGATTTTTTACCATAAACAGTAATATTATGAATTTGGCTCCATTTCAACAACACCCATATGAAAAACATATAAGAGAATCAGTTTTACTTGAAATTAACTTAAGATCATGTAGACAGAGAAAAATCAGGAATTATAGGGAAGGTACGAAAGCACATAAACACAAAGCTAGCAAAGTGAAGACGATCCTGAATACGAAAATGAAAATTGAAATCAGTTTATCCATCCATAGATATTGTGATGGAGATAAATGTTGCTACCAATTATGGTAAGAAATCTTCAATAAAATTTATAGACTTTAGCATAGTAATCGTGTATCCAAATATAACTTTTAGATCAAACAAAAGGCTTGAAATAAACCTAACAAAAGCCCTTGACACAAAATTCAACGCTCGTTCATCCAAGTTGAAAAACCAAGTAATAAACTAAAAAACCTTACCAATAGATTGTGTTTGGATGTTTAGCTATCGCAAGCCAGAAAAGAATCCTCGTCAATTCAGGGGGAGGATACAAAAGTGCAGAAGCGAACCCTAGATACAATCGATCAAAAAATTTATAGAAATCGAACGTAAACTTCAATTAAACATTAATTAATCAATAGAAAATTTTTACCAATCGATTGAGTTGGGATGATTAGTGATTGCAGACGACAATGGAAGCGCCGACAACCAGAGAGAATAGGAAAAGGTAAAGTAGGGTTTGAAGTGGGTAATCACCGAATCATTAGCAGCAACCGAGAGAATGAGCGATGTTTGAGGAAGAGGAGATTGGGGTTGTGTGAATTGGGAGAGGCAGCAATCAAGAATCAAAGGAGGTAGATAGGTCATATTAGAAACCAGGTTAACAGCCGCGAGAAACATCCACCGGGTCAGATTTTGGGAGAATTATTTTGGGTGGCAGGGAGGGAAAAGAAATTGGGAGAATGATTTTGGTGATGACACGTGTCCGACTTTTATTTTTTAAGTAAAGGATTAAATATTGATAATATGATGAAGCGGTTCGCACAAGAATGAAATTTCTATTTAGATCTGGTTTTAACTCTTTTATATTCGAAAGTTATTTATGGATAGAGGTATGTATAACAAAGTAGAGAATTTAACTAGAATTAGTATTTTCATAATTTCATTTTACAATCTCATTTTATTTAGTTATTAATTCTCCTTTTTTATTGAAAAAGCTTAAAAAATCTCAATAGTAAGTTTGGATTTTTTATTTATATGAATTGTGCATGAAAGGTTAAAAGAAAGTAGAAGTGGTTGGGCTGGTTAGGACCCTGCGCCACATGCCCTTTCACCCTGGTTCTATCCTAGGGGTGGATTTTTTTTTTCAATCTCCACACATGCCTTAATCATTTTACATCTATTCATATTCACTTTTCATTTTATCATGTATTTCAATCTTTTTTATTAGATTAGTAAGTTAAAACCCGTATTTTAGAGAGGTTATCGGAGTCGGTATTAGTATTCGTTTTTATGCTTTCGACGAACCGAAAATAACACCATTGCTGGTATTGGTATTATCGGAACGAGTATCGGTGTGCGCTTCTACGTTTTTTGACGATCTGCATTACGCGGGAAAAAAACGACCCAACTCCCGCCGCGAAGCGCGGGAGGAAAAACTAGTTTAAGTTTGGAGATGTGTGTAATTCAAGTCAATCTAAATTATTTTATTCAACTATTCAAGGTTCTCGTACCTATAATTTGAACCCAAGACCCCTTATACAGGGGCGGATGTAGTGAAGCGAGGGGGGGTGCACAGGAACCCCCCGAGTTTTGAAATTTTAGTGTAACGGTAGGTAAAAAAACTAGGGTGAACCCCCTAAAATATTATAGGGTGAACCCCCTTACGACGGCGCCCACTGCTGCTCGGTTGATCCGGTTGTGAAGCTATAAAACTAAGAACTCTTTCTTGAACTAAATGTGTGTTCTTGAGCATTCATATGATTAGAGGTAAAAAATTGATAGAAACAAATGAGTAGATGACTCTTAAATACAAATTAGTTGATTTTGTGAACATTTGAAGCATAATTTTCATGTTTTTTTCTTTGCTTTAGACCTCCAAAAATGGTTGAGCCGCCCCTGCCCGACCCGACCCGACCCGACCCGACCAATCGAACCGAACCGAAAATTTTTATGTCCGGCCCTATGAAATTGGATCATCTAAAAACAGTGAACCCCCTGAAAAAAAATTCTGGATCCGCCACTGCCCTTATATATATAACACTAATAAAACTAAAATGATAATTGTAATAATAATAACAGACTAATAATAGTTATGAATTATGAAGATAATAATAGTAGTAGTAATCGTGAGGATAACAATACTAATAATAGTTATAATAATAATAATTACAACGATGTGTATAATAATATTTATTCAAAAAGTAATAGCTAAAACAAAATAAGTAAATAACAAGATTTTACCATTCACTATATCTCATCATATTTTTACTAATAACTAGTTTTAAAACAAAAAGAAAATGCATCCATTATAAACCGAAGCATTTAGTAACCAAAATAATATAAAAATCTTAACAAAAGAAATGATTATATCTAAGGATGTTCACATGAGCAAATAATATTTAACCCACCCGGGGTTTTAGTTAAACTCATTTTCAAAGCAAAAATAGACAAATGTACAAACAATAATACATAAAGTACATGTCATATATAAAACAACCACAACGATTTAATCATTTTATACTTCGTAAAAAGTAATACTGCATGTTAAAACAATTCAGATTTCTTAAAAGCTAATCAATCTACATTTGTCCTTCTCTCTCACAACAAACATCTCCACCGCCACCGTCCACCATTTCGCCATCACCGGCAACCAGTCAGAGGAAGCCGACAGTCATCTGCCGCAACAGAATCGCCGCTTGCGGATCTTCTGAGAGAGGCAGTGAAAGGGGCGGTCAAGGTCTGGTAAAGCTCTACTGACCGCCGGCAAGGCTCCGACGAAGCTTCGGCCAATGCACAAAGTGACTCTCGCAGAACCTTACTACCCAACCCCCCTCTCTCTACCCTCTCTTCCGCCACTGTCACCACCACACCACTGGCAACACCGCCATGATTTGGGTCTCGTTTTCAGATCTAGCGATTACCTTGTTTTTAGATCTTCAAACTTCATCTGGAATCTCTTTCATCTTACAGAAATCCAGATAATCATATGGAAGCAGCGCTCTCATGGTGGTGAAGGACGCAGATCAAACAGTACATGGGGTGGTCAGACGGTGATGAAGGAGTGTGTGTGGCGGTGAAGGCCGCAGAACGTTCTTAAAAAGAAATATAATGACTGTGCGTTGCGTCTTGTTTGGAAATAGAGAAAGGTTGAGGGTTGTTTAGATAATTGTGGTCGGTGGTTTATGATTATGATAAGTCATCGACCTTGCAAAATATAATAAATATTATTATCATAGTAATAAGTGCACTAGCACAATTTTTACTGATATTCTATATTATCTTATAAATAAAAATCTTAAATGACAAGTGACATAACTTTAGACAATCTAAAGTTTCATTTTCTTGTTTTTCTGTCCTTTTAAATAATGATGATATTAAAAATATATATTTTTAGATATTTAATATAAATTTAGTTATGGATACTTATTATTTAATGATGGATAATTATTATATTATTAATAAAATAAATTTACTAATTGTATTATTAACAAAATAAATTTACTATAAAATTAATTATGAGTAGTTAAAATTTCTAGCTTTCTATATCAATTTAAAATTATGTTTGTTAAAATATTAAAAAAGAAAAAATAATGATAAATAATTGTTTTTTATAAGTGATTTTTAAAACTTTTAAAGAATTTAATTTGGTTGGATGTTTGGATGTTTTTTATAACTGCTGCTTCCCTTGATCGAACCCCTGTGCATTCTACTGAGGATGTACAGGCACATACTTTACTCACCCACAGTTTGATTGCTCAACCGGAACACAGGGCCCCGGTTGCAGCCAAATATACAAGGAAGAGGGGCAAGAGAACTCCTTCTTCTCTTGCCTCCAAGGCCCAAACCCAAGCCAACATCCCTCACTCAGAATCACAACATTCTAGTGAGAATATCATAAGGGAAAGCCACACTGTTAGGGAGACTCCTTCGGAAGTCTCTCTATTAGGATTAGGATCACTTCCCGGATCCATAGAACATCCCTTTGAGCCATTCCTATCTTCTTTGGACTTAAGTGTTGAGGAACCTGACCAAAGTGATGTACCTTCTCCAACTACCACTATTAAGGAGGTACTGATTGGTCTTGCTTCCGAAACACCCAACCCAAGTTCTTCACCCTTGAAGGTCCACTCTAGGAGTAATGAAAGAGTGGATGTGGAAGAGGCTGTCACTACTGCTGGTCCATCAAATGACCAGGAGGACAGTGACAACATCTTTAAGACCTCAACCACGACAACTCATGGTGAGGGTGTTTCCTTGGAAACTCCCCTCACTGAGAGGAATCCCAGGCGCCAAGAAACCACGGGTGATGGGGATGCTGAGGCTCGGCCTACGGCCCCATCTGGGTCCAAGGATTCCACAACTGTGGATGAGGACAGTCTGAAACTAAACAATTTGGAATTGACGGCCAGGGTGGCTATGCTTGAGGCTGAAGTGTCTAAACTACGACACCAAGCCTTGATGCATGAAGCCCATCAATGCCCCTCCACGGCTTCTCCCTCTCTTGTCTCAGTGGGCACTCAAACAGATGCCTATTTGTTCACTGATGCAACCAAAATGGGGGAGAAAGTCCCTATGGAAGAAGACACTGAAAGTCTCGATAACTGGATTCAAGAGCAGGCTGCCTTCCAAAGTACTCTATTCAGACCAGCTTTTGTCCAAGTTCAGGACTTGCCAGTCTCAGATGACAATGAAGAAGAATCTACTGAAGACTGGAAGCTAGTTGTCAGAGCTATAGATGAGGTGCTGATGGATGAAAACAACCAAGACGAAACATCTACATCCTTCAGCATCATCCCAGAAGTCGCAGCCATCATAAGTCATGCAGCTGCCCCCCACTTCCCACTGACATCAACACAGCTAGAGTTTGACATTATACTAACTTGGGGGTACGATGGGAAAACTGAGAGGTTTTGGATAGGTCGGGAGTTTAGCGGAGTAGAAGAGCTAGACTGGGATTTAATTCATCCATTTGAAATCCTTGACCTATATGATCTTATCTGCATCAACAACTCATCAGACCTCTCAGCAGACCTTTCCATTGACATGTTCTATGCTTTGATGGAGGACAACCTACCCAACTTCATAAGACTAATCAAAGCACTAAAACGGGTAGAGTCTCCTGAGTCATCTCAGGCTGCAGAAAGAAGACTGTCTCCCAACAATCTCCAAATCACAAGGAGCAGTCTTCTCAATGAAGAAGAAGTTCTGAGCCTGAAAAGACTCCTGTACAAACTAATGGTCAAGGACTTAGATGTGCTAGGATGGATAAGCAATAAGTGCCTTGACCATACCTTCCTTCTAAGCAACGGCACCTCTCTCACCATCAACACCAGGAACATCCTCCAGCTGCCCTCAGACTTCCTATTCAAGATCTTTCAGCTCAGAGCCAACATCTGCAATATTAACTCATTAGAGAGCCAGGCAATGATGGTCACCATCAAAGCCCATCTTGAAGAAGAAGGACTGATTCCTTAGGAAGAGTCTGTGTCAACTTCTGATACTGACTCCAACTCAGATACTCCACAAGTTGAAGCCACATCTGTAGCATTTGGCACAAGATCTTCACTTAGGGATCAACTTAGAGAAATAGAAGGTCCTGAGTACCAACTTGATGAAGACAGTGACCGTCCCTTGTCAATTTCTCAACTTGCCAATGAAGCCGAGGCAGAGATCCCAACAGCACAACAATCAGCTGTTTCTGTGATCAGTGAAGCCAGAGCAGAGGCATCCAATGTTAATAAAGGGAAGGGCATTATGACAGAAGAGGATGAAGAGAGGTTGCGAAAAGAAAAGAAGGAGAAAGAAGAAAGAATAAGGAAAAGAGAAGAAGAAGAGATGGCTGAAGAGATGGCTCATAAACAAAGACATCAAGAAAGAAAGGCAGCCATACTCCTAAGACAACAGACAATCCACCTGTATGCCAAACAGCTGGATGAGATGAAAGTTAAAATCCATGCTGGGTCTCAAGTTGAGGAAGATGAACAACTTGCCAGACAGCTGCAGGAACAGTTTGCAAAGGAAGTAGAAGCGGAGAATGAAAAGAAGAGGAAGGAAGATGCTAAGTTTAGAATCACTGATTCTAAATTAGCAAAAGAATTAAGGGAGGAGTGGACTGAAGCTCTGATCTCTCAAGGTGAGGATGCAGACTACCTTGAAAAACTTTCAAACAAAGAGATCTACAGAGCCTTCATGGGTCAGCAGGAGGAATTGGCAAAGAAGAAGAAAGATGAAGAGAAAGAGAAAGCTCGACAAAAGTCAAAGAAAGCCATTGCCCTTAACCAAAGGACCCATGAAGAAAGGAAGGTGATGATTGACTTCCTTAAGGTAAGGGGAGAAAGTGAAAAAAGGTTAGGTCCCATGTCCTTCATGAACCTACAAGCCCTGTATACAAAAATGAAAAAGGAAGAGGAAGAAAGACTGGGAAAGAGACCAGTCAAGAAACAAAGAACCTCTGCACCAGAAACTACTTCCACTTTCCAAACACCATCCACAAACATCCCCAAGCCTTCCTCTCCTCAACCCAAAAAGTTCAAAACATCCCACCCAGCTCCTTCTCATCAACAGCCACTCCTGAAGAAATCCAAACCCATATCCAAACCTGAAGACTCCAGAGAAATAGTCCAATGGTTTTACAGTACCCAAGATCAGTGGTTTGAAGTTTTCAAGGGGAGAACTGAACGAAGAAGGTCGATTTACAAGTCTGTTGATGAGGTTCTACAACTTCCAGATTCAGATCTCAAGAGAATCATGGAGCTGGGTGAAGAAATCATACCTGCAAATGATGGCGGGAAACATCTTGTGCTGGTGATCAAACATCACTTCAACCCCAGCAAAGATGCAGTCTTAGATGTTAGACCTCTACAATCCTACTATCCATTTGCACGATGGTCCTACAATGCTGAGAAGAATGAGTTCACCATCACAAATGTCAAGGGTCACCAGATGAGATGTTCAAGCAAGGCAATCTTCAAAATGCCAAGTAAGGACATCAAGACTCTGTCTGAACTTCCTCTTGACAACCCCAGCAAGGATCCTCGAGGGTATGAAGTAGCAAGGATAGTCGACCACATGAAAAAGCTTCAGCAACAAAGGGACTAGAAGAATTTTGGTAGCATCAGTCTAGGGGGAGTTTGTAGAACCAAAGACTGATTGCTACAAAATTGTTCTAAGTACAACTGCTGCGGACAACACAAGATTGCTGCTGACCAAAACAGCTGCTGATACTTTGTCTGCTGCTGAAGACCAAAGCAGCTGCGGATAAGCTTATCAGCAGCATTCAACACATGTTGCTGCTGATAGGCATATCCTCAGCAGCTGCGGATAGATCAATCTTGCTGCTGGTCCTCATCTCTGCTGCTGATAGCTTTATTCTCTGAAGACCAAACGTTGCAGCTGACTATCCATGCGAAGCGCCTCTGACACCTTTCTGCAAAAGCAACTGCCACACTCCAAGCAGAAGGAACCTCACTGGTGCAACCAATAAAGGACAATGACGCTCTTCTCCAAGCATGCAAACAATGATGCCTAAGAAGACGTTTCAGTAAAGTTAACTAGATTAGCCTTTACGTGTAACTTAGATTAATAAACAAGATCAACGGCTTGTGTTAGATCTGATTCTTAGAATCAAGGGTCTGTCTTGATTCTAAGTTACTATATATATATATATATCTTGTAAACACTTCAAACAAAGTGTGCCTTCACAGTGCTTTTTGATAGTGTCTTGATAGAGTTTTACTTGTAATCTTGTAATCTCATAAGTCTAATACAACAGTGCATTTATCAGTATTCTTGCTGTTTACTTGTTTACTTTGTTGGTTGCTATTGTTTCCGCCAATATCAACTAGAATAGAATCACCTTGTAATCTTACGATCCTACAAGTGGTATCAGAGCTTTGGCTCAAGATTAAACAAACTAACATTTGTTTAATCACTTTCTGATTCTATTCAAAACTCTATTCTTGATCAAGTCACACAAAACAAAATGGCACAAAGTAATGGATCTGAAGACATCGGCAGTATCAACCGACCACCGAGGTTGGTGTCCGGGGAAACCAAGCCATACGCGGCAAGTTACCGGGAATCCAAGCCATACGCGGCGTCTGAAGACCATACGCGGGTCTGTTACCGGGAATCCAAGCCATACGCAACGTATAGATTTATACGTGGCGTATGGTTTCATCATCTTCCTCAGATGAACTATACGCCACATATAGGTTTATACGCTGCGTATAGTTCATCGATATAATTTTATAAAATCCTATTTCTACGCAATTTAAACGGATAATAAGCTAAATTAAACCTATATTATGTACCGAGAGTGTAGTTTACGTACCTTTAAGAGTATAATCGAGGTTTTTAGAGCGACAATCTTAATTTCGTCCGCCTTCGTATATGTTTGTGTGTAAAAAAAGTTGGTGCGTTTGGCCCTGTACGAAGGGATTTCTGCCTATATCTTAGAACTATAAGCTTCGTATAGGGCAATACGTAGCGTATAGTCCATGACCTTTGGAATTCTATACGGTACATATGACACTATACGCCGCGTATTAGCTCAAAATATCTGAAATTTGAAATTTTCAGATATTTTCCCTCTTTTTAAAGGCAATACGCCACGTATTGACCTATACGTGGCGTATTGTATTTTACTTTTTGTGTTTTTTATTATTTAAATGTTTTTAAAATATAAATTATTTAAATATTTTTCTTAAAATTAAAAATAAAATTGATATTTAAATTAATAATAAAATGATATTTAAATTAAATGAGATAGAAATTAATAATAAAATGTTTTATAATTACATTATCCAACATTCGTTACATATTGTGTACAGTTCTGTGTACTAGTTGCCATTATCTTCTTAAACCGTTACATACGATCGCTGTATATATTTTCCCATTCTGCTGCAACATCATTTCAGTGCAAATTCCATAGAGCATTCGGTACGGGCATTGGATAATCTCCCTCTAACTTGACGTGGATGAAATGAGTATTGTTGACGTGAACGAACGATACGATTTGATGTTGAGCGTGAAGGTTAGGACCATACCATAATGGGAAGAAGGTTTGGTTACCGTTGATGCTTAATAGGTGAACAATCACGCCAAATCTTTGAGCAATTAAGAGTCCTGTGTATGGCATCGACATCCAACGGCTAACGGGTGCGACTTTCACATTCTACCAATCTATAGTGTGACGTAGCTTATCCTTTGATGTTGCTTTTTCAACGTTGGACGACCGCGAGTATCTTCTTGTACCAAAGGCGCTTTCTTATTAGTTTTGCTGGGAAAGATCACCCCTGCGATTCTCGTCAACAAACTTTTTTTTACCTGATCGGGATGTGACATAATTTTGTTTCTCACAAGACCAAGTACTTTATCCACGTCTACATTTTCATGGTCGACAAACGACGGTTTTAAATCGAGCTTCCTCCAGAAGACGTCCACCGCATCTAACGAGATTCTGCCATCTGTATTAAAACGAGATATTCAGAACATTTTGGAATTAGAAAAGGCATGATAATTCTTAAAAGATGGTATTTATGACCTGTAGCTTCGATCTTTTCTAGACGACAAGCACACGGCAACCCACAACTACTGAAAAGCTGGCAATCACATGATGCATTTTGTTTCCGTAAAGTTGATAACTTATACCACTCGTTTTCTAACAAATCTAGAGCTTTATGCGAAACTTTACCGTGTAAGTTATCAAACAATACAATAGCTGCGTGACTGTCCATTTTTCTTATCAAGCTTGTCCCAAACCCATGTTGTATTTGTACATACTGGTCTGTAACAATTTCATCAACAAACCCAACAAATCTGTCCAGCGAGCTGTTAGCATTTCTAAGATAGCTCTTGAGTAGCGAATGCTGGCTCTCAACTCGGTTCGTTGTACGTTGACCAAAATTGAGATTTCTGTTGGACCAGGCTGATACAAACTTTTCTTTATACGGGTCCAACCAATTTTTGGTCACATAGTCTATAACTTCTGGAAAAATAATATGTATAATGTAAATCGTAATAAATATTTTAAATTATAAACAATATATATAAGGTAAAAATAAAAACTTACTTCCTCGTCTAGCTGAATACAGTCGTTCATAGAGTCGGTTGAAGTTGTACTGGTATACATCTAGCGTGGGAGACTCACACAACACCGACCATGAGTACTTGAATTTTGCCCAATCTTCGTCTGTGAATGATGCCTTGTTGTGTTTTGAGATATTCTCATGTATGTGCCACCTGTATAGGTACTTGGAAGTGTCTGGGAATATTTTATTACACGCGTTCATAAGAGCTTTGTCTCTGTCTGTTACTATCACACGCGACTACATACATTTTGGTAACATACCTTTGATTTGTTGTAGCACCCGGACGAAGTTTTCCTCCCGTTCTTTAGATATAAATGCATGAGCGACGCAGAACGACTGGTGTGTGGAGGTCACACCGATAACTTGGACAAATGGAAGCCTATACATGTTTGTTTTGTACGTCGCGTCGATCATTAACACGTGCGGGAACGCCCGCCACATCTCGTACGATTTCGGGTGAACAAAAAGTACCTCCTCCATGACATTTGTGGCGGGATCCTCCCGAGTATAGTAGACGTTGTCTTTAGAAGAAATGTTACGTGGCGGCATGTTTTGCGAATACAACTTCGCCACAAGAATTTGTTCCGAGTGAGACAGTTTTCGGGCAAACGCGTACGCCTCAAGACGTAGACTAGGATCGTGGTTATGACTCCCATCTATCACTGTTAACTTCCAATAACTAGTGTTTTCGTCGTATACTCCTTCCAATTTAAAGGGACAACCTATTTTCTTGCTACCAGCACGTCTAACTGTGGCCGTAGACATACGTTCGCCGTGTCAGTCACACACAAGCCACACCTTGATAACCGGTGCTGACGGGTCGTCGCCTTTTCTCCTAGATCGTCGGGTCACAATGACGTAACCATTATCACGTCCCCTGCGGACAACCCAATCCACCAAGTGTTCACGAGACTGAAAATTCTGCAACGACAGTATGGTAACAGTTAATAAACAACAAACTAATTGTACGCATATATACGTGGTAACGTTAAACCTGTTCAGTTTTAAATGACACGGTTGAATGGGTTTGTTCCTCGTCTTTGGACTCGTTAGCCGGTTTGTTCCCCGCGTATACGAAGTCGACGGTTTGTTGTGTCGGGTATGATAATTCACCCTCGTATACTAGGTCGTCCGTGTTTTGTGTCGGGTAAGATTGTTTAACCGCGTATGCGCAGTCGTCGGTGTCTTGTGTCGGGTAAGATTGTTGACCCGCGTATACGAAGTCGTCGCTGTGTTGTGTCGGGTAAGAGACTTCACCGTACAAGAAGTCATCCGTGGGTTGTGTAAGGTAAGAGGGTTCACTGTATACGAACTCGAGATTGCTTAGTGGCTCGTTCAAATCTGGAAGCCTTACTCGTTCATTAGAATAAACGTCGGACGAGACCTTCTCCTGGTTCACGCCTTGACCGCCATAACTTTGCGGGTTGTTTTCCAGCGACTCGTTAGAATATACCTGAAAACCGTAGTTACCATCCCACCACCAAGACATGGCTATAATTTTTTTGAGAAATCGTTTGAATAATTTTTGAACGATACGTTCATATGAGAATTGTGCATGTTTAAATACAAAAAAAATTGTCCCCTATACGCATCGTATAGCTTTATACGATGCGTATAGGATCTGGTCAAACCGAAAACATCATAGTACCTAGTCATTCCAACCACTATACGCATCGTATGGTTCAATACGCTGCGTATAGGGTACAACGTACCTTCTGCAACTGGTCAGAGGTTACCTCGTACCCTAAATTGCATCGTATGGATCAATACGATGCGTATAAGGGTTCGAATGACAAGGTAGTACGATGTTGTCTAACATGGGAATAAGTGAAGGGCAATACGCATCGTATTGCCCTATACGGTGCGTATAGAGCCCGGTCTGGATAGTATTTTCGGTGTCTTGTTAGCAGTCCCCTAAAAAAATTGTATTTTAAAAAACCCGTGTTGATAAAATGTAATGTTATATACTTATTAATAAAAAGTTTATATCTTTAAAAACCCGTATATTACACGGTTTGAATACATTAATTTCTATTCAATATAATTTGACTTACATCACTATTTAGTTAAAAAATAAAAGTTACATAATTAAATTTCAAAGTTTCTTAAAATAAGAGATAATTTAAAATATATGTGTTTTTATTAGTATAATTAATATTTTTCTTCAAATATAAATCATTATTAAAAAAAGAGAGGTGTATTTAATAAGAGAGAGATGCGGGAAAAAATGGTGAGAAAAGATGTGTACGCGACACGTGGCATAAATGATTTTTTATTTATTATATAACTAGGTTAAAATTCCGTGTATTACACGGGTTGATAAAATATAATATTATATACTTAGTAATAAAAAATGTATATTTTAAAAAACCCGTGTGTAACACGGGTTGATAAAATGTAATGTTATATATACTTAGTAATAAAAAGTTTATATTTTAAAAAACTCGTATATATATTACACGGTTTGAATACATTAATTTCTATTTAATATAATTTGACTTACATCACTATTTAGTTAAAAATAAAAGTTATGTAATTAAATTTCAAAGTTCATTAAAATAAGCGATAATTTAAAATAAATGTGTTTTATTAGTATAATTAATATTTTTCTTTAAATACAAATCATTATTAAAAAAATAGAAGTGTATTTAATAAGAGAGAGAGAGACGGGAAAAAAATGGTGAGAAGAGATGTGGACGTGACACATGACATAAATGATTTTTATTTATTATATAGTATAGATATAGATATAGATATAGATGTTGTTTAAGATGATACATCATTACTATTTAATAAGTTGTTCTAAGTTGCACGATATTGTTTTCACTATTTAATAATTTCCTATGCCATAATATATTTCTTTAAATTGTATATATTTTTAAACATCAATTTTTTACACCTAACCTTGCTTTAAAAATCATTTGGTTAAGTAATAAAATAACTTTTGAAAAAGTAATCTTTACATAAATATAAATGGAAATGACTTTGGAGTATGAAATTGAATAAGCCACAACATTCAGAATGTAAGATCAAAATGACACCTGGATGTCGTCGTTCGATTGGCGGTCGACTATGGGCTGGGGAGCCTGGGTTACCTTTTGTCTTTACCTTTTGCCATTATTGAGGCCATTATACAAACTTTATACTTAACCCTTTTGCTCTAAACTTTCAAATACACATTCAATTCTTTTTAGTTCATTCATATTAATCATCATCTTAAAGAGAGAAGATCAATATCGAATGATCAAGAGAAAAAAGAAGAGAGTGCTACAACTTCCATAATCTTTTGAATTGTTCTTGTGTTGTAATTTTGTGGCAGTGTGTTACCACATGTTGTGAGATATTTGTAAGGGACACTACCTACACTTGTTGTGTGAGTTAGTTGGAATCATCACTATCTTGACATAGTGCATGATTGGTGTGGGTTAGAGTGTGTAAAGTTCACTATCTTGACATAGTGAATCAAAGAAGGTGATCACTACCTTAGTTTAGTTAGAAGTTTGTATAAGGTGATCACTACCTTCAAATAGCAAAAGGCTTGGTGTACCAGTGATCTTTTCCATTTAAGAAAACACTTGGTGGAGCAACTCTTAATTGGAGAATCGGGGAGAAGACGTAGAGTGGATTAGCTAACATCCACTTGATCCTTTATAAATTCGGTTTTGTATCTCTACCTTTTAGCTCTTTACATTCATTATATCTTGATTGTACTTAGTTCTAACAAATGTTGACGCATACAAGATTTGTTTTTAAATAAGCAAAATTTTAAGAAAATATATTCGTCTCCCCCTAGTTTTCTACACCTATCAAACTCAATCCCTCAATGAATTAGAAAGTATATCAAGAACAAAAAAATAGTTAAATTCTTGTAATATCGGTGATTTGTAGAACTAGAGTGAGTACAAAACTGACGATTTGAAGAATCGCGGTCTACAACAAGATATGTGAAAGGGTTAGGGTTGAGAGAGTGTAACATCTCAAAATTTATGATAAAGAATAAACGACGTTTACGGAATAATGAAATAAAGAAAGAAGGAAATAATAGGTGGGCTCGAGCGGATCGGGCCTCGGGCTGAGAGCAAGTGGCGCAAAGAGGGGAGGGGGTTAAACCCTAGCCACCATCTCTACTCCCCACACTTCACCTTCATTATTCAATTACTAGAGATAGAGAGAGTAGAGAGAGAAAGCTTCATAGCTCATCCGAGACCTTCTTGTTTGAGCCGGAGATCGTTGCTACGCCTTACTGAGGACCGAAGAAGAAGGAATCAAGCAATAACAGGTACCAACTAGATCTCAGAATCGGTTTTTGGATTTGAAAGTGGGTTAGGGTTTATGTGGGTTTTTCATAAAAGATGGGATTTTTACGTGTAGATTGGATTAAAAAGTATAAGCTAGATATAAGTTTTGGACGTAAAAAGATTGAAACTTGGATAAAAAACGACGGATTTGATTAAGAACAAATGAATCGTCCGAAATCTCTATGAATGGTCTGAAAACTCGGATATGTCTGAAAAGTATTTCGGAACAGCATAGATTTCGGACAGAACTTTTCGATCGAAAAGTAACTCGGACGGAACATTTCGGTCGAAAAGTATTTTTGGACAGAAAAGAATTTCGGACAGATGTTTTCGAACGAAACAGTTCTCGGACAAAAGTTTTCGAACAAAAAAGCCATTAACAGAAAATAGTTTAACATCAGAGTTTTCGGTCGAAATAGATTTTGACTGGAAAAGAATTCGGACATAGGAGTTTTCAGATGAAATATGAAGGTTATAACCTTGTTCCATTCGTGACTCATGAAACAGATATAATAGCATCCCACCTAGCTCGAAGTTTCCTAGCTAAGTGAGATAAGTTTCCATAGAAGTCTGGTGAGTTCTTATTGCCCTTTTTCCTAAAAGGTTTTGGGCTGGCATGCATACTGTTAAAGAGATAGTTTTCAAGGTTAAAGAATATTTTGTAAGAATTGTATATTTTTATAAAATGAAAGACAAAGTATAGTATTTTATAAAAATGTTATTTTTATAAAATGAAAGAGAAAGGCATAGCTTTTTATAAAATGTTATTTTTATAAAAAGAAAGGTAAAGTATAGAAAAGAATAGTAATATATTTGAAATGTAATTTCTAGAAAGTAAAGCAAAGTAAAAAATGGTAATGAAGCTGCATCTCGATGTAGCTTGACAGTGATAGTGACAGATGCCATATTATATGCTTATGTGTTAATATGTGTTATTTGTCTCTTTGATACGTGTTTCAATGACATTATATTATGTGACATAGTATAATTGCATAGTAGTTGCATTGTAGTTGCAAAGTAAAAAGCCCTGCAGGCAAGCAAAGTAAAAGTCTCACCCCGAGGTGTGAGCAAGCAAAGTAGAAAGTCTCACCCTGAGGTGTGAGCAGGCAAATGAGTCTTCACTTCGGTGTAAGCGAGAAAGTCCCACCCTAAGGTGTGGGCACAACAAAGTAAAAGTCTTACCCTGAGGTGTAAGCGAGTAAAGGGATCTTGCCCTCGGGCAATGATCCGTATGTGATAGTTAAAGGATGTTATAGTCACTTGTCCGGTACGAGTGAAACGTATAGTTGCAAAGAGTAAAGGAGGACACCTTAACCGGTTACCTCAAAAGTAAAGTTTTAAATGAAAGATATAACAGAACAATTTTATAAATTGGAGCGTTGTAAAGTTTTAAAGTAAAGGTAAAGGCAAAGATGTTTTTAAAGTAAATAAAAATAAAGCTTATTTTATTTTTATAAAACTAGCTATTTAAAGAAAGTTTACAGTTTAAAGTAAAGATAGAACTCACCGGCGTTAGCTGACGTTTAGTATGCATGACAGGTAGTAAAGGTAAAGTAAAAGTAAAGTAGAGGAGCCGTAAGGGCCGGATAACATGGACATCGGGATGCTGCGCTGAAGACTGACATTTCCTGTTCCTGATAGTTTATGTTTCAAACAATGTTTTATTGATTCGGATTTATGAATGTTATGAATTAAAGACTTCCGCTGTAACAGATTCTGATTTCCAGTTTAAAAACTATGTTTGTTATGTTTTGTGCCAACTATGAGATGTACCCGGTATTGGGGCGTTTCAGAGAGAATGAGTGACGACTAAAGGTTGAAGGGGTTTCATTAATGGTAACTTTATCATTCTAAGGGTGAAAGGGGCACCCTTGGGTAAGGGCGTCGGGTACTCGGGTTGACGCGGGTACACCGTCGCCGTCAATGCGGGTTTAGTCACGGGTAGTGATTTGCGGGTACATTTACCCGAGTTCAATTACACAAATCGAGCCGTTGTAAAATGCCTATAATGCCGTTGCCCCTATTTAAATAAAAAAACTTTTTTTCCTATATATACAATACATTTATACCATATTTTTCAAACCCAAAATATTTCATTCAACTATATTTCTACTTAAAAACCATGGATTCTAAAAAAGCAAAAGCCGGTACTCGAAAAAAATCAAAGGCCGGTTCTAGCCAAAACCCCTCAACACAACAACCTACTCAACCATCATACCATCCGCATCAACCGACACCGTGCCCATATTATCCGTATGCTCAAATTTCCACTCAAATGGCCGTAATGCCTACTCAAATTGCACCCGGTTAATATACCTATCCATTACAAGATCAACTTACGTTTGAGCCTTTTGCACCCCGCTACCAAAACCTACCATTCCTTAACCCAAATCGTAACGATGAAGATCGACCACTCCCGATCTTTAATGACGACGAAGATGAAGTAGAGGTTGATGAAGAAGAAGATGACGACGTGGAAGAAGTAGAGATTGGTGAAGAAGAAGATGACGAACCCGGAAATAACGAAAATTCCACGCACGTGCGGCACGTCAACAATGGACCGATAAACAAAATCTCGCTTTGTGTAAGGCTTGGATTCGTATTTTCGAAGACCCGGTAGTCGAAAATCAACAAAAGAGAATCGGATTTTGGAAGCGTATCCTTAAGCATTACAACCAACAAGTTGGTGGAAGCAACCAAACTGTTCACCAACTAAATTCAAAATGTAGGACTTTAAATACGCAAATGAGTTGGTTCAAAATGTATGACTTTAAATACGGAAATCCCGATAAATTAAGTGAGCCAAAAGAATAAAAAGAAAAGATGGTTCAGCTTAAGGCTCTTGATGGTAACGAAGTCACAATTTACAGGGATAGAGATATCCCGATGCCAAACATTATTTCGATGATCAAGGCATAGAATTTTATGAGGCGTGGATGCGAGGCCTACCAGGCTTATGGTATTGACGAAAGGAAGAATGTTATGGAACTGAACGATGTACGCGTGGTGTGCAATTATCCGGATGTGTTCCCCGAGGACTTGCCTGGAGTGCTGCCCTATCGGGAGATAGAGTTCCAGATTGATTTGATGCCAGGTGCCCAGCCCGTTGCTAAGACACCATACCGACTAGCTCCATCAGAGATGAAAGAGTTGATGACACGATTGAAAGAACTTTTAGACAAAGGCTTCATCAGACCGAGCATTTCGCCTTGGTGTGCTCCAGTTCTGTTTGTGAAAATGAAAGACGACACTATGAGGATGTGCATCGATTACAGAGAGCTGAATAAGCGTACAATGAAGCACAAATACCCGCTACCTAGGATTGATGATTTATTTGACCAATTGCAAGGCGCGAGTTGGTTCTCCAAAATTGATATTCGGTCGGGGTATCATATGTTGAAGGTAAGGGAAGAGGATGTACCGAAGACTGCATTTTGCACAAGGTACGGACACTATAAGTTTCTTGTAATGTCTTTCGGGTTGAAAAACGCCCCGACAACGTTCGTGGATTTGATGAACAGAGCGTGCCGTCCGATGCTGGATCGACCGATTATAGTATTCATAGATGATATCCTCATCTACTCAAAGAGTGAAGGCGATCATGCTGCCACCTACGAGAGTTACTAGAAACTCTGAAGAATGAAGGATTGTATGCTGAGTTCTCAAAATGTGCGTTCTGGCTTAGGGAAGTTCAATTTCTAGGTCACGTTATCAATACGAACGACATTATGGTTGATCCGGTAAATATTACGATAGTGAAAGAATGGCACATTCCGAAACGTCGACCGAAATACGGATTTTTCTGGGACTGGCAGGTTACTATCGGAGATTCATACATGATTTCTCTAGAATAGCCTCGCCTCTAACGAAATTGACTTGGAAGGAAGTGCAATATGAATGTGGTCCAGTTCAGGCAAAAGCTTTTGAAGAGTTGAAGAAAAGATTGACCTAAGCACCGGTCTTGGCCCTACCCCAGGGCAATGAGGACCTAGTGTTTTATTTTGATGCCTCGAACCAAGGTTTGGGTTGTGTGTTGATGCAACGAGGAAAGGTGATCACATATGTGTCGCGACAACTTAAGACTTACGAAGTTAACTACTCGACTCATGATTTGGACCTCGCGACGGTTGTCTTCACACTAAATATATGAAGGCATTACCTCTACGAGGGTTAAGTGCACCATTTACTCCGATCATAAGAGTCTGAAGTATTTATTCGAACAGAAGGAGTTGAACATGAGAGAAAGGCGATGGTTGGAGTTGTTAAAAGATTATGATTGTGAGATCTTGTACCACCCAGGGAAGGCAAACGTGGTGGCTGACGCTGTAAGACCCCAAACACGGGAACCCTACTTGTTGGCTCAAACGCAAGCTAAGTATTCATAGACATCAAACTAAACTCAATTAATTGCTGTAGAAATCAAATAGTCAACAATGGTCAACGACCCGACCCAAACATAATTCAAATCAAGTTCTAATATTCAAACCACTCAACGGAATAAACTACTAAATGTCATCACACCCACACGGTAACCAAACGCCTTCTAGAAGCCGCCAGCTCACACCTTCTCTTTACCTGAAATACATGCTTAAAAAGTTAGCTACGTTGAGTGAGTTCTATAGTAACTTACTAAGGAATATTAAATCCCAAAACCGTTATCAAAATGGTTTATATATCAAAAGGTTTTATCTCAATTTCATGGTTCTCAAAGATCAGATTAATATAACCATCAACACACAAGTATATCACGTTGTCTGGTCTGAAGACACAAGCAAACACGATCTCCCGCCTGACCACCATCAGACACAATAGCCCGTTGACTAATGTCAACACAATAACCCGTTGACTAACGCCAACACAATAACAAGATTACGCTTGATCTCCCGCCACGACGATTAGGTACGTGACGCAAATAATTCATACACATAAACAATTTAACTAACGACATACACGTTTTATCACATAACACTTTCACGCTCTTGAATACTAGAACATTCACCTCGCAAAGATTTATGCCTTAAGATATAAAAACATTTAATATCAAGAGTAAGGCTAGTCATACTCCGGTTTACCCGTCACGACCATTACGTACTTGACCCAGAACTCGTACACACATGCAACATAACGATTATTTAAAAATATATTGTCACACCCCCAAATTCCACTACCGGAGTTTTACCGTTTGGCGTTTGACAAACCAGGATCTCAGTCATTAGTTACATCAAACGACACTATATGGGACTTAAAATGTCATAACATAAAAGTTCAGAGTTAAATGCGGAAGCGTAAACATTAGAATGAAATCAAAAGTAATTACACGCAACAAATGTCAATTAATGTAAATAAGTAACACTGTTTAAAATGTTTGAAATGAATGATATGACAGTAGGACTCCATGCATGTCCTAAGTGTGCAACCTGTGCCAAAGCAACCTGAGAAACATGTAAGAAAAAATGTCAACACGAGGTTGGTGAGTTTACAGGTTTGTATGTAAATAAATTGTTTGAGTGTTGCTGGATCCACATACGTAAGTCACACCTATTGCTAGCTAGACAATGTACAAGTTACTCTAAGCGCTCGCAACCGAAGCTGACTGTTTGTTTGTTAGCCTCCAGCCAGGTCTATCAACTCTGACTAATATGTTTAGGCCAATCTACACCCGTTCGACCTCCAATGGTGCTAGCGTGACTAGCCCGGGTGAGGTTTGTCAAACCAGTAGTACTACTCAAATTACCTCGCTAAGTCCATATTAACGGTTCGATGTGAGGACTTTCATGATAGTGTTTACGCTTAAGTACACAAGTGGTAATAAAATACTATGTGATCCATGTCCGTATGTATGTCTCTCCTTGACTGGAAGACAAGTAACGGATGTCTGTTCGTGTTCATGTTTATCCCCAATGGGAAAACAAGTAAGATGATGCTTGTGTATATGCATGTTTCTCCCCCAACGGGAAAACAAGTAAAATACTGTTTGTTTGTATGCATGTTTCTCCCCAACGGGATAACATGAAAAATGATGTTTGTGTATATGCATGTTTCTCCCCCAATAGGAAAACAAGTAAAAAGGGGCCGTGAAACTCACCTGAGTTGTGTACGAGTAGATAGCCGTTAGCACCACACAGGGATGCAATAGAAACCAAAATTGGTTTACCTGAGTACGGTCTACAAATGTCCTAGAATTACAAGCATAGTAGCTAGGGATACAATGGGATTTGTGACGACGACACAGAAGATTAGAACGTCTTAAACATTCTAAGGACCAATGAGTAGACGAACGTGTCTACGAGAATATAGGTTTCTTAATATAATAATTAAGATAATGCGTTATGTGCCGAACGTTAATAACAAACAATATTAATTAATAATTAAATATATCCGTGCGTTTGTACCATTAAAATAATGGCTAGGAAAATAATGTAGTTAATGTATTATTTTTAAAGAAATACATGATCATTTAAAATGTATGACAAAATAATAAAGCAATTATTTTTATCCGGATCATAACCACGTGGATAATAATATAAATATATATATTATTTTTAGTTTGAAACGTTTCGTGAAGTTTATAACCGAGGTGAAGATAATATATATAATCATATATTATTTTTAATTGGAGTCACGAGTTGAAAATAATATAGATATATTATTTTAAAAGAGGGGAATTATATTAAAATGATTTATAAAATCAAACCCGAGCCTACAGGTGATTTACGGAGTTAAAACACATTAATATATTATTATAATAATATAGGGTATTGGTTTTATATTAAAATAATAACTAAAATTTAGTTTAAAAAGAAATGAGGGTGGAGGGACTCGAACCCGGGTCTCCTCTCCCAAAGCCAAACGTCCTAACCACTCCTGCCCGCTAGGGAATCGCAAACAAACCCGGTTCTGTTTGGTTAAATCATACAACTCAAATGGATCTCCTCCCCATATGAACTTACGAACGAATCCCTCCCAGAATCCATGAATTTTGAATACGAATTGAAACAGAAGCATAGGGGTTTTGATTACAAGGCAAAAACGAATCTGATTACGAGTTCAATTAGGAAAACTTCAATTATTGAGTCGATAAATCGTGGATTGGATGGCTGAACCCTAGTTCAAGAACTCAAAATCAAATTGACGGATTCTGGTAATAAAAGTTGTTATAACCATAGGGCTTTTACTAATTAAGGTGTTGCGAAACTGCTGGTGTAGTTTAATTTCATTTAAATCAAGTGTAGATAGGAGTTCGATCAGACCAAAATACGTATGAACCCTAGATATGGTTCGGGTTAAATTTTGTGACATATATTCAATTTCAAAACGAATGATCGAATTGATATGCCGATGATGATGGTCGACGGTTACGGTTTCTACAATCATAATGGGATTAAATTCGAGCTTCATGACAGTGATTAAGGCTGTAGTAGTGGTCGTTAATGGTGTTAAATTGCATTACCGTTACAATTTCAAACACAATCCTGTTGTTGGTCGCGAATTTGGATCAAAGGAAGCTACGAGTTTGACTAAAAAGTCAACAGAACAATTTTCAATCAAATTTGACTTCACAGAGTCAAAAGAGTGGGTTTTGGTTAATCACAACTTTGGTCCTTGTAGTTTCAGTTTTAAATAAAGGCAGAATCAGTCCCTTAGGTTTGAGATGAGTTAAGAACAAGTTAGTTTGACTATGAAAGGTCAACATGAACATCATATTCGAATTTTGACCTTAAAATTCAATAGAATTAGAGTTTGGACTAATGGCATAACTAGTCCCTACAGTTTTAGCTTAATATATGATAGAATTAGTCCCTGAAGTTAGAGGTAGAGTTAACTAAGTTAGGATTTAACTGGAATTGTTTAACGGAGTTAACCCTAAATAGCCGGATGTCATATATATATATATACTTCGTTACCAAAGGTATCGTCTATGCATGCATTCACTAAAAACACATTTCACATGTATTCATGCCCAAAACAATAAAACGTTTAAAAGTGGGTGATACAAACTCACCTTTGCTCTACACGCTTCGATCTCCAGAACCTGCTAACTTCTCGTGCTCACTTTACAACCTCATACATATCATACACACAATTTGCGAGTCAATACACGTGACTCGACATTTACTCGCTCGACTAAACTGACACCATGCATGGCCAATGTGCCCCCGCATGTTGCCATGCACAACACCTAGCCTCACGTGATCACCCGTGCATGCCCATGCACCTCGCGTTAGGTTAAAACAGTCATCGAACATGCTTCGGATGATCCCGACTTCAATTACGGCTTCCCGGTTACACCCGCCGTCGCTAACCACCAACCTCGACTACTCGAGGCCTTAGGCCAGCCTTGCGCGACCCCTTCCGGCCTCCCCAGCGCTGCCGTGACCTCCCGTCACCACCGCAGCCGTTCAAGGTGGCTCCCGGGTTGTTCCCGCTTCACGGCTCGCCGTCAAATCCCTAGTCGGCCCCTTCCCTTAATCGGCAACACATGTCGACCATCCAAAAAGGCTTTGACCGACTCCTCCATGCCCGTAACACCTCCCCTTATGAAAACAATATCAAAACGAGTTTGGGTTACGAGTTTATACCTTTAAGCCAAATGATTCGTGCGAACCGAATCACCACAAACTCGTCTTTCTCAAATGCTTGACTCTTTCGAACTCTAGGATCACGAAAACAATTACTACAACAATCTGATGATCATAACACGTAACAGATGATTAAAGATACGGAGAATTACCTCAAATCGAATGCAAAATGCGAAGATTGGCTCGGCTCACTTCTCCTCTTGCTCCTTCATTGCTTGTAGCCGTAAATGGGCGAATGGGGCTCCCCCTTCCCGTCGACGGCTTATAGGGTTTTCCCTATGGGCCTCGCTTTGTTTTTCGCATCTTTGGTCCCTCGCATTTTGCCCTTTTTGCGTTACTAGACATAACCCGTCAAAATCTCAACATTTAAATGCAAATTCCCTATATTTATTTACATATAAACGAACCCCTCTTACGCGTCTTCGAATATATCTCGTTAAGTTCCATTTAAACTTCCGTCCATTGTACGCAAGAATATATATACGTATACACTAATCCCGTTTAGCTTTCTAACCCCTTATATAGTCGTTTACAATAATTACAAGACCCGCTTTCTAGTCGAAAAACCGGGGTGTTACCGACGCTATGAAGCGAAAGGAGAAACAAACTCCTCTTAGAGTGAATGCATGCCAACTGGTGGTGAAACCCGATCTCATGACCGAAATTGAAAGGGCACAAGTCAAAGCACTTAAACCGAAAAACATAAAGAAGGAAAGGATGGTAGGCCAACAAAAGTCGCTCGAGGTTAACACCCTTAGTGTACAGACCAAGTTTGGCCAAATTTAGATACCTAAGGAAGGCGAACTTAGGGCTAAGATCATCAATGAGGCTCATAAGTCTCGTTATTCCATACATTCGGGAACCACAAAAATGTATCAAGACTTGAAGAAAGACTATTGATGGTCGGGGGTCACACCCCTCATCAGGCACCCCCTGGACGTGTGCGGGCCCGATTGGTATCACTTAACTTTGATTTAAGAGTTTTTACAAATATAACGAAAGTCTTTTTCAAAAGGATCGGTTCCACATTCTTTCAACCTCAAGGGTTGTATTTGTAAATATCAAAACCCAGTTGGAAAATAAAAGTCTTGTATTTACTTTATAATCACAGGGATTTAAATACCCTTTTTATTTTGATTACAAAACAGAGTTTGAAATCAAATACATCTCTTGTCTCTAATGGACAAGTTTAAGCCACCAGAAATAGTACTATCCAGGGTTGATCAATCACTCGGTCCTATCTCCTTTTTTTATTTTAGGATTCCCTATACACGAGGCCTGAGAATCCAACATGCAAGTTATCATTTTCATAGGTCAGATCTGATGTCTGCCTCTCACATTTTCTTTTCTTGGGTTAGATCTTATGTCTGCCCATACCCCATTCTCATCACTTTTTATTCATTACCTGAAAACATTTTGAAAATAAAACGCCAGCGCGAACGCTGGTGAATACAATTATCTTGACATTTAAAATCATTTTGGCACAACCAAACATTAATTCATAATCACAACTTTATGTTCAATCCACACATTCAACATGCCCGTCCTGTGTAATCGCACCACAGTATATACTAACGTCATGTCTTATAACAAGGGACAGGTTTACCTCTGAAGTTGTTATAAGACAAGCACCAGCCGCAATCTGGGAATTTCACCCGAGACCCATGTATCCCTTGCAAATTTTATGCATACCTATGGCCTGAATGCTTTGTTCATAGTAGAACGTTGAGCATTATTCCCTTAACCTTATTTGGCCATTTTCGTAAATAAAATGTTTGACACAAGTTTTGAAAGAGATAAAGTATTCACCTTGTAGTAGTAATGAGCCTCTAGAGTTGGAAACTTATAGGCTAGCTTCTTAACTTGATTTATCTAGCGTCTCGACCTTTCTACGAGCATTTCTTGCTTTGACCAAGTGCTAAAACGAGCGGGGTTGAGCCGGGATCGTCGGGAGTGGGCTAGGGGGCTCTGGAACGAATTTCAATTGTAAAGGATGAATTGTGTTGTGAGAAAACGATCAAAATCGTTCACGTATTTATAGGGGCGAAATGGGGTATGTAGCGGACCGTTATGCATGGGCGTAGTGGTCCGCTACCGCCCATGGATGACGTCAGCCCTACACGTCCATCTCTGATTGGACCGATCCTAGGTTTGCGGCTAGCGGACTGTTATGGGGGTCATAGCGGTCCGTTATGGGTGCTGAAGCATAGGACACGTGTCACGAGCCGCTTTTAATCTATCTCTTATTTGATTAACTTTTTCAGTTGTTTCCAGAACTATTTCAGGTCCGGATAACTGATTTTCTCCTATTTCAGACCAACAGATCGGAGTTCGACATTTACGACCATATAAGGCTTCAAAAGGAGCAGCCTGTATACTCGTATGATAGTTATTGTTATAGGATAATTCCATTAGAGGTAAGTGGTCATCGCAACTTCCTCCCAGATCAATAACACAAGCCCTTAACATATCTTCAAGAGTTTGAACAGTTCTTTCACGCTGCCCGTCCGTTTGACGGTGATAGGCAAAGCTAAGATTCTGTTTTGTACCGAGGGCTTTTTGAAAACTTTACCAGAATTGAGAAGTAAATCTACTATCTCTATCTGACACAATAGATAATGGCACGTCGTGTAGTGATACGATTTCAACGTATAATTGTGCCAACTTATCCATATTGAATGTTTCTTTCATAGGAAGAAAAAGAGCAGACTTGGTGAGTCTATCAACGATAACCCAGATAGTATCATTCCCGCGACTTGTTCAGGGAAGTTTAGTAATGAAATCTATGGTTATCATTTCCCATTTCCAGACAGGAATTTCAAGTTGTTGTAACAAGCCAGACGGCTTTTGATGTTCAGCTTTTACTTGAGAACAAGTTAAACACTTTGTAACATAGATAGCGATATGATTTTTCATCCCTATCCACCAATAATTGGATTTTAGGTTTTTGTACATTTTATCGCTTCCAGGATGCATCATATATTTGGATTTATGGGCTTCTTCAAGAATTTCTTCACGAGTATTTCCATAAATAGGAACCCAGATTCTCTTATTCATTCTAAGAATTCCATCATCATCTTTGACCAACTAGTCAATTATTCCTCATAATCCTTCTTTCTCAAGTTTGGATTCTTGCAAAGCAAGTTTATGAGATTCCTTAATACAAGTAATAAGATCGATTTGGAGATCGAGTCTTAAAGCACGAATTCGTTTAGGTTTCTCATGGTCTTTCCTGCTCAAGGCATCCGCTACAACATTGGCCTTTCCTTCATGATAACAGATTTCACAACCGTAATCATTCAGGACTTCCATCCAACGCCTTTGTCTCATATTCAGTTCTTTTTGACTGAATATATACCTCACGCTTTTGTGATCAGTAAACACGGTGAATTTGCTCCATAAAGATAGTACCTCCATAGTTTCAAAGCGAAGATTATGGCGCCTAACTCTAAATCATGAGTCGTATAGTTCTTTTCATGAGTTTTCAATTGACGGGAAGCATAAACAATTACTTTGCTTCCTTGCATTAGCACACAACCAAAGCCGGTGTGTGAAGCATCACAATATACTGAAAAGCCTTCATTTCCATCTGGCAAAGCCAGTATGGGCGCTTGTGTCAGTTTCTGGTTTAGAGTTTCAAATGCTTTGGATTGTTTAGGACCCCATTCATACTTAACTGACTTGCGAGTCTGAGAAGTTAATGGTACTGCGATTCGAGAGAAATCTTGAATAAATCTCTGATAGTAACCGGCTAATCCGAGGAAATTACGGACTTCTGTTGGAGACTTCGGGATTTCCCATTTAGATATAGCCTCAATTTTGATCGGGTCGACTTGGATGCCATCATCGTTAATGACATGTCCAAGAAATTGAACTTCTGATAGCCAAAACTCGCATTTTGAGAATTTAGCATATAGCTTTTCTGTTTTTAGGAGTTCAAGCAAGATTTTCAAATGATTAACATGATCTTCCTTACTCTTGGAATAGATAAGGATATCGTCAATGAATACGATAACAAATTTATCCAAGTAAGGTTTACAAACTCGATTCATCATATCCATGAAAGTGGCTGGAGCATTAGTAAGTCCAAACGACATTACCGTGAACTCATAATGACCATATCGAGTTCTGAAAGCAGTTTTGGGAATATCTTCAACCTGGACTTTCATTTGATGATAGCCAGATCGAAGATCGATTTTTGAAAAACAACGAGCTACTTGGAGTTGATCAAAGAGATCATCGATTCTTGGGAGTGGATAACGGTTCTTTATCGTAACTTTATTTAGTTCACGATAAATGATACACATACACATCGAACCGTCTTTCTTCTTGACAAATAAGACCGGAGCTCCCTAAGGCGATGAGTTTGGTCTTATGAATCCTTTTTCGAGTAATTCATCCAACTGTTTCTTTAATTCTGCTATCTCAGTTGGAGCTAATATGTACGGGGATTTGGAAATTGGTGCCGTACCGGGTACTAGATTAATTCTGAACTCTACTTCCCTTTCAGGTGGAATTCTAGGCAGTTTGTCAGGAAAGACATCGAGAAACTTAGCTACAACCGACACGTCTTCAATCTTTTTCTTAGTGTCGATGGTTATAGATACAATGTATGCTAAGCATCCTTTGCGTATATATTTAGTGGCTTTCAGCATAGAAATTATTCCAACAAAGTTGGACAATTTATCACCACTTATTGTAAGAATATCAACTTTTGGTGAACGAAGTTCTTATCACACAAGATATGGGCTTGGTTAGAAGCTAACCAAACCATTCCTAGAACTATGTCAAACCATGTCAAAGTCATTGGCAATAGTCTTGCAGGTGTAACATGTCCTAAGAGTGTGATATGGAAATCGTTCAGAATTTCAGAGATTTGGATGAGGTCACCGTTGGCAGTCTCTACCACGTATTTCTTGTCTACATAATCTATGGTCTATAAAACTTTGGTTTGCACCAGAGTCAAACAAAACTCGAGCATAAATATCATTGACAAGAAATGTACCCGTAATGACATCGGACATACCTGCTGCCTCGTGGGTATTGAGAACGAATGCTCGCACATTCTTCTGTATCCCACCAGCAGGTTTGGGACCTGTCCCTTCAGGATTCTTCAATTTGGGACAATAAGTTTTGATGTGGCCAGCCTCACCACATTCAAAACAAGTGATTTGCTTCTTTTTGAAACAATACTTTGTTTTGTGACTAGACATCTTGCAGAAACTGCAATAATGTCCAGCTTTACACTGTCCCAAGTGCCTTCTATTGGACCGTGGACATTCAGGGATGAAAGAGTTGTTGTTTCGGGGAGTAAAGGTTGACTTCTTGGATCCACTTGGGCCTTGCCCAGATACTTCTTTCTTCTTCTTTCCCTCCTCCTGATTCCTAATCAGGCTACTTGTTAATGATGCTCCCAAATCCATAGCATCATTAAGATGTTCACAATTTGCAACCTTGACCATGTCGCGAATTTCACCGATCAAACCCCAAATATAATGCTTTATCAGATTTGACTCGGGAGTAGCAAGACGTGGAACTATTCTGGCATATTCAAGGAGTTTAGTGGAATATTCTTGATGATTTGTTCCAATCATCTTAAGACTTAAGAATTTCCCTTCAATCTGTTCACTCTCATTCTGGGGAACGTATTTCTTCTCTACCCTTGTTTTAAAGGCATTCCAGCCCATTGCATAGGCTGCTTCTCTTCCTTTGGCAGCAACAATGTTGTTCCACCATTCTAATGCTTGATCCTTAAATAAATTGGAAGCATAAAGAACCTTGTCTTTTTCTGCACATTTGCTGATAGCCAGCACAGATTCAGTTTTCTCTATCCACCTTAGTGGGGCAATTCCTCCATCTCTTCATGAGAAATTATAGGGTTTGCAGTCTTGAAACATTTTATACGTACAACCAACTATCTTTCTCTTCTTCTCCACATGACCATAGTTATTACCCATACCTTCACCTTCGAAAGAGTTATGGTAATATTCCCCCCTTTCAGTCTTTTTGGTCGGATGAGTAGCAGAACCCTTTGGTTTGAAAGAAACGGGTTTGGACTGAGTATGTTGAGTTAAAGGTTAAGAATGAACAGATTTTGGAATTGATGGCTGGGCAAATAGTTTATCAGCTTGCCTCTTTTCTATCTCGGTAAAGATCATTGGAAGAGAATCATTGATTCCTTCTGCAATTAATTTCTGCAGTTATTTACGAGAATGAGGGATTTCAGCAGCATTTTCAACCACTGCATGTTTCCTTTTTCCTCTCGTATTATAAGAAGGTCCATTTTGTTTAGACATGCTATAAGAGAAATAAGACTGGAATTAAAACAGAACTTTTTATTGATGAAATATATATATATAAGAAAAGAGTACATATAAGGATCATTGTTTCTAGAAATTTTTAAAATTCTTTTCTTCAAGATCTTGAACCAACAAAGCATTCCTGGCTTCAACTTCAGCTTTTTCCCGTTCAAGTTGAACTATCCGATTTAGCAGCATTTGTTCTCTTTCATTCCCTGGAGCATTCTCATTTATATGCGGAACAGGGATATGAATAGTCTCATAGTAAGGAACGTAAGGTATATTAGAATCAACACGTTCTTCTTCTTCTTCTTCTTCTTCTTCAGGATCACATTTATTTTCATAAGACATTTCGGCATATCCCTCATGAAAATTTTGTGAATATATGGGAGTAATATTGTAGCTTCCGGCGGTAGGAGCATAATGAAAACTTATAGAAGGATTATAGGGAACACTAGGGTTTCCAATTTTTCCAAGGCTTCTGAAAGTTGAACTTTGAAACACCCTACTTATTTTACTATTATTTTATCAGAGTTTAATTGCAAAATATGGTCCCAGTTTGACAAAAACCTTGCCATGAATGGCTAAGGTATATATTTCATTATAATATTATAGTTTTACAAAAGATGATATAATTACATCATTATACAAAGGGATCTATAACTCCGACTGCTCTGTCCTCAGGAAGCTTCATTCCATGGGCTTCTTTCCTGCAGTGTTTGAAAAACATTTTTGAATTAGCTTTCGCTAAGTAAGTACACTACATCTTTTCATTTCATTATGAACCCTTTAGGTTCTTATTATTATTCAAGTTTTCCGGGCTCTCGGCGCCCCCGTGACCATCTTCGGACATAACTCCGGTCACGTCATTCGTATATTTTATGGGTGTGCTAACCCCTTCGCAACCATCTTAGGGCGTACCTCCGGTCCGAATATTGGTAAGGTTCTTATACTCGTCAGTATAGACCCCTCACATTTGTCACGAAGACTCATTCATTCCTCAGCCCCGTAGGCTTGGAATCTTTTCCTCCTTCAGCCCCATAAGCCTGGAGTTCCCTTTTCTTTTCCTCAGCCCCGTAGGCTTGGAATCTTTTTAGTTCTCGTATTTATTATTTATTGAGATCCACCTTATAGGTCGGGTATCTCATTTCATTTGGGAGCTTGAGTATCTTTGACTCACAGCCTCCCAAATGTATCAATCATTTATTTTCATTTCACGTATATGCTTGATTTACTTCCCAACCAGTCCTCACCTTAAAACTTCATAACGGTTTCTCCACAATGTATTAAAAAGGTTTATATATAGGAAGTACCAGAGACGTATCCACCACCCCTTTAACACTTCGTGAGTACTCCATTATTCCATTTTAGGGTTTAGACTCGTTTCATCATACACATTCATAATTGCACATATCATCATGCATTCACGTATTCATCATGCATTTCACATATTCATATTCATCAAGTATTACCATTCATTATGCATGGTATACTTTCATCATATATTCATATTCGTCATATATTGTAAACTGAGGTGATTTTCCTTCCAGAGCATTACCTCCAACAGAGATGTTCCCAGGAAAGAGTGACGGGTCTAGGAGAGATTTATACACCACTCTTTCCTTAGACAGAACATTCCGTTTGTCAGATAACTACATACCGGTTGGATGTTCTCCCGTACGTTCACTATAATTAATTATTGCCTATTAGTCTATACCCCTAAACATTCATAATGGTTTCAACACGAAGTACCAAGAGGTTTATATATAGGAAGTACCAGCGGCGTATCCACCACCCCTTGGATACGTCGTGACTACTCCATTATTCCTGTTTAGTGTTTAGACTAATTTGTCATTACCCCGTACCCTCGTCTTACTTATAGCACATAACTAGGGGTGTAAACGAGCTGAGCCGAGTCCAAGCCTAACACTAATCGACCTCGCCTCGTTAGAATACCCTAAAGCTCGTCGAGCTCGGCTCGGTTCGAGCCTATAATTTTTGGATCGAGCTAGGCTCGTGGAGTGAAAATAAAGCTCGAGATCGGCTTGGCAAGGCTCGATTTCATTCAAAAGGATTAAACGAGCAAAAGCTCGGCTCGAGCTCGCTTGTAGGAAGCCTTAAACGAGCCAAAGTACGGCTCGAGCTCGATTTGGGGGGTTATATTTAATAATATATTAAATATATAAAAAAAAATATTACTAGGCTCGTTAAGGCTTGCGAGCCTCAACGAACTTAGAAGACAAAGCTCGAGCTCGGGCTCGATAACTAAACGAGCCATATTTTAGGCTCGGGCTCGTTCGAGGTTTTACTGATCCGATCTCGAGTAGCTCTCGAGCCGACTTGACTCGTTTACACCCCTACACATAAAACATAGCATTTTATCATATAATTCACATAATAGTGTCTAGGGTACGGGTCCAGTATACTTACATTATCCTCGGGTAATTCCTAAGTTCGTTCCTCATTTTAAACGCTTCTCCAAACTCGAACCGCACTCATAGCGTACCGTACTCGCACTTAAACGCGTCGCAATAGCTCCTTAACCCTTCTTCAGAGTGTGTGTGTATTTACGGTGTTTGTGTGTGATGATTCTCCATTTGAAAGGCCTTAAGAATCTATTTATAGGCTGAATTGGGACCCATGTCGGACCGACATGTCATGCCAAGTCGGTCCGACTTCGGCTGAAGTCGGTGACACGCGTCAAAACCTCTTTTTTTGCTTCTGTAGCACATATCAGACTGACGTGTAATTCATATCGGTCCGACATCCCCATATCAGACTGACGTGTAAATCATATCGGTCCGACATCCACATGTCGGACGACGTGTAAAGCATATCGGTCCGACGTGGGTGCTGAGTCATCAAAACACCTATCAAAGCCTCCTGAATTGCTTCGGGAACACATGTCGGACCGTTATGCTTAGGATATCTGTCTGACATACCACATTTTCATATTCTCCTCGTCGAAACACCCCATTTTCATAAATTATGGCTCCCGCAACTCATTTTCTAGCCCGAGATATGCTTATGCGAATTTTGGGCTATTTCCGGGCGTATAGTCTTCCCGTTTCGTACTCGGTTGGATTCTTAGGCCACGTTTATCAACCAACACGTGTCCCATCTTATATTTAGGAGTTTTGGGATGTTACAACTCCCCCCCTTAATTTAGGTTTCATGCTCGAAACCTGTTAATCCTCAAAGAGTTGATGATAATTCTTTCTCATTTCATCCTCAATTTCTCAAGTCATTTATGATCCTTTTCTCTGCTTCCATTGCACTAACACTTGTTTGATTTTCTTGTAACGTAACTGATTTTCTTTTGTGTCTAGAATCCTGATAGTTTCTTCAACGTAAGTTAATTTATCATCAACCTCTATCTCTTCTACAGGAACGTGTGCAGCTTTAACTGTCAAACATTTTCTTAAAAATGATACATGGAATGTGTTGTGTATCTTATTTAATTCTTCAGGTAGCTCTAACTGATAAGCTACCTTTCCGACTCTTTTAATGATTTTGAAAGGACCAATGAATCGTGGACTTAGCTTTCCACGTTTCTTGAATCGGATTAGACCTTTCCAAGGAGATACTTTCAACAAGACATAATCTCCTCCTTGGAATTCTATTGGTCTATGTCTCTTGTCTTCTTATGACTTCTGTCTATCATGTGTAGCTTTCAAATGTGCCTTGATTAAGTCAAGCTTTCCTGGCATGGCTTGAATTATTTCTTAGCTGCCCAACTCTTTCTGCCCAATTTCTCCCCTACATACAGGAGTCCTACATCTTCTATCATATAACATCTCATAATACTGGAATGGTAGCTGTTATTGTATGAGAATTCTGCTAATGGCAGATGGCTATCCCAACTTCCTCCGAAATTAATTATATAAGCACGCAACATATCTTCAAGTGTTTGTATCGTCCTCCCACTTTGATCGTCGGTCTGAGGATGATATGCTATGCTGATCAATAATCTAGTTCCCATATCCTCATGGAACGTTTTCCAAAAACATGAAGTGAAACGAGTATCCTGATCAAAGACAATCGAGACTGGCACTCCATGTCTGGAAACAATCTCTTTGATGAACAGATCGATTAACTTTTCTGAAGAGTATGTTTTACGTATTGCTAAGAAATGAGCACTCTTAGTTAGTCGATCTACAACCACCCAAATGGTATCATAACCTCTAGCTGTCTTTGGTTGCTTGGTTATGAAGTCCATAGTGAGATGTTTCCACTTCCATTCTGGGATTTTTAATGGTTGTAATCTTCTGTATGGCTTCTGATGTTCTGATTTAACTTGTAGGCAAGTTAAGCATTTAGTTACATATTTCATGATATCAAAATTCATTCCGGGCCACCAACAATCCTTGCGCAGATCTTGGTACATTTTTGTAGTACCCGGATGAATAGAATATCATGATTTATGAGCTTCATCGAGAATCTTAAGTCTAAACTCACCTGATCATGGTATCCACATACAACCAAATCAAGTCTTGACTTTATACTCATTCTCTTCTAGAAACTTCTCCTGACCATCCATTATTTCTTTCTTAACATTCTCATCTTTTAATGCTTCGATTTGTGCGTGTCGAAGCTGGCTCATGAAATCAGGAGTTATCACTAACTTATATGCTTTCACCCGAATAGGATGATGCTCTTCCTTGCGGCTTAGAGCATCGGCTACCACGTTGGCCTTTCCGGGGTGATATAAGATTTCACAATCATAATCCTTGACCAGTTCTAACCACCGTCGTTGCCTCATGTTTAAGTCCTTTTGGTCAAAGAAATATTTAAGACTCTTGTGGTCTGTGTAAATCGTGCACTTCGTTCCATACAAGTAATGCCTCCAGATTTTTAGTGCGAAAACTACCGCAACTAATTCAAGATCATGGGTTGGATAGTTTACTTCATGTGTCTTTAGCTGTCGAGAGGCATAGGCTATCACCTTTCCTCTTTGCATCAGAACAATCCTAACCCAAGTTTTGAGGCATCAGAATATACCACAAAGTCTTCTACTCCTTCTGGTAATGCCAGTAGGGGTGTTCAAAGTTGGATATCCGAAAATTCGGATATCCGAAATTTTCGGATAGTGGATTTCACTATCCGAATCCGAATCCGAAATTTCGGATATCCGAAAATTTGGATACGGATTCGGATAGTGAAACGGATATCCGAAAATATAAAAAAATAAAAAAATATATAAAAATAATACTTTTAAATTACAAAAACAATTAAAAACCTTAAAAAACATTAGAAAATATACATATAAAAATATATAAATATAATATATCGGGTTTTGATTCAAATTTTCTTATTTTTAAATAATAAAAACAATTAAAAAAAATATAATAATATAATATTTCGGATATCCGAACTATCCGAAAATCACTATCCGAATCCGAAAATTCGGATTCGGATTTTCGGATAATTCGGATTCGGATTTTCGGATAATTCGGGTTCGGTTTCGGATTCGGATTTTTTTGAACACCCCTGAATGCCAGAACGGGAGTTTGTGTTAGTCTTTCTTTTAGCTTAGCTTAGTTAATGGGGTGGTTATCTTAGAGAAGTCTTGGATGAACCTTCTATAATAGCCATCTAATCCCAAGAAACTTCTAACTACTGATGGATTCTTAGGTGGAGACCATTTCATTATAGCCTCTACCTTTGCTGGGTCTACTGAGATACCTTATGCGTTCACAACATGGCCCAGAAATTGAACTTCTCTCAACCAGAATGCGCATTTCGAGAATTTGGAGTATAGTTTCTCTTTCCGTAAAGTACTAAGTACTTCACGAAGATGTTGCGCATGTTCTTCTTCATTCTTTGAATAAATCAGAATGTCATCAATGAAGACAATAACAAATTTGTCTAACATTGGCCGACATATTCTATTCATGAAGTCCATGAAGACTGCTGGAGCATTCGTTACTCCAAACGGCATCACTACAAATTCATAGTGTCCATAACGAGTTCTGAATGCCGTTTTAGGTACATCTTCTTCTCGTACCTTAACTTGATGATAACCAGATCTTAAGTCAATCTTGGAAAACCAACTCGATCCTTGCAATTGATCAAAAAAATCATCAATTCTAGGTAAAGGATACCTATTCTTGATAGTCAACTTGTTCAATTCGCGGTAGTCTATACACATCCTCATACTACCGTCTTTCTTCTTCACAAACAGAATTGGTACACCCCAAGGGAATACACTAGGGTGTATAAATCCCTTGTCTAACAACTCTTGTAGTTGTGACATCAACTCCTTCATTTATGTTGGTGCTAACCTGTAGGGGGCTTTAGCTACCGGCTTAGTGTTAGGAATCAAATCAATTTTGAATTCAGTTTCTCTTTCAGGTGGGGCACCTGGAAGATCGTCTGGGAATACTTATGGGAATTCTTTTACCACTGGAACTTGATCCAGTTCTTTCCCTTTCATGTTTACATCAACTACATAGGCTAAAAAGGCTTGATGACATTGCCTCATGTAGCTACTTATATTGTCCATCGTACACAACGTGATCTGGTTCCGTCGTTCACCAATGACACTAACTTCCTTTCCTGTGGGCGTCATGAATCGTATTATCTTCTGATTGCATATAATCGTTGCAGCATGTGAAAACAACCAGTCCATTCCAATGATCACGTCGAATTCTTGCATTGGCATCGAAATTAAATCGACGAGATATTCTTCTCCTTCTATTAGTAGTCGGCAATCGTGGCATATTTCAGTAACTACGCAGTTTTGATTACTCGCGATTTCGACCTCTAATGCCTTAGCCAACTTACTTCTATTAAAGTTTCTAGCGTTTGCATACTTTAAAGAAATAAACGATCGACTAGCTCCTGTATCGAATAAAACACAAGCATATAGGGAATTCAAGAGGAATGTACCTAATACAACGTCCGGAACATCTTTCGCTTCCTCTGTAGTGATTTGAAAAGCCCTACCTTTTGGCTTCGGAGCTTCGATTCTCTTTACCTCATTCTCTGCCACTTTCGACCCTTCTCCCGCCTGAGATTTTTGCTCAGGACATTCCCTGCTAAAATGTCCTGGTTTATAACAGTTGTAGCATAATCGGGTGCCACTCATGCATTGCAATGCAGTGTGCCCTGTCTTTCCACACTTATAACAAGTTGTTGACTTGAATCGGCACTCTCATGGGTGCCTTTTCCCTCAAGTCTTACAGCTTGGAACACCTTTCCTTGAGGAGGAACCTCCTCCCGGTTTATTGAACTTAAACCTCTTAAGAGGCATAGGAGAAGTATAACTCTCTTATTTCCTTTTCCCGAATCTCTCTGCTTGTCTCTTGAGCTCAGTCTCGTGTTCTCGAGCCCAATCAATCATCTCCTCCAAGTTCGCACACTTGGATGGATGGATAAACTCTCTAATTTCTGTTTTCAAAACGAGATGGTATCTCGTCATCCACATCTCCGGGGTTGTCAACAAATCTGGACAGCACCTGGCTTTGTCAAAGAAGATCCCTATGATCTCATCCACAGTCTCTGTTGTTTGACGGAGTTGAAGAAACTCCTCAGTGATTCTTTCGATTGCTGCTCGAGGGCAACCGTGTTTTAAGAAGAGATCTTTGAACTCTTCCCACCTCATCTCTTTGATTCTCTCTTTACCTTTTTCTCTCTGCACTACTCCCCACCAATCATCAGCTCGTTCTTTTAGCTGATTGGTGGCGAAGGTGACTTCATCTTCTTTTTCATAGTGGCATGTATCGAATGCTCTTTCTATTGAGGCGATCCACCTCTGACTTTCTAAGGGATTAACCGCTCCCTTAAACTCTAATGGCTTGCATGTCATGAAATCCTTATACGTGCAACGAGTTGATTTCATATCAACTTTTGGATTCCCTCCTTCTCCATTATGAGTAATGTCTTTGTGGTTTTCAAACCAGCTTTCTAACGAGTTCTGTAAATTTGCTTGTAAGATTGGAAAGTTTGCATCGAATGCCTTTCCTATTTCTATTGCGATTTGTCTCCGAATGTTCTCCGGGACTTGTTCAACTTCATTCTCATCATGATGTGGAGATTCAACTCTCATGTGGCTTCCCTCGTCACGTATTTCATCATTCTGATGTTCAGCCATTTGCTGAAACATGGCATCGCTTAATCTCTCATTTGTTTACCCTAATCATATCTAGGGTTTTATACTATAGGCTGTAGGTCCTGAGCAGACCTGAGAGAACAGATCTGCGGAGAAATTCTTCAAACAGTCCGGATCGAGAGGCGGAATCTCTGGATCCGGTATCACTCTCGAATCAGAAATGGGTAGAGACGGGTGCGGGAATCAAATACACGAACAGAAACATATGAAAATGAAAAGAACAGATAATTGAAAGCATAAAACATATGATTCTTTGATTGAAATGAAAATAATCCGGTATCACTCTCGAATCAGAAATGGGTAGAGACGGGTGCGGGAATCAAATACACGAACAGAAACATATGAAAATGAAAAGAACAGATAATTGAAAGCATAAAACATATGATTCTTTGATTGAAATGAAAATAAACGCTCGATCATACACTAACAATTAGTCTCACCCCAGGGTGAGCTCCCCCTGGGGTGGTGATTCCCTCTACAAACACACTCTCACTCCTAGGACATAATCTGCTATATATAGGAGGCCAAGCACATGCGCCTTGTTTTCCAAGCCACCGCCCAATGGGCCTGAAAAACAGGTATCGAAACTACCTAGTTTCGATTGAGCAAATGTTTAACTGAAACTAGTAGTTTCGATTGAACAAAAGTTCAACCGAAACTAGTAGTTTCAATACTGTAATTTCGATTGACAGCATCAGTCTCAAAATTATACCCAACATAGGCCTTATCTTATTCAGGCATTTTATGTAAAGCTCATACTCATATATGCATATATACATTCATTCATGTATCCTTAATCATGCATATTCACATTCCTGGCTTACTATTTGCTGACATAAATTTTCATATGATGTTTGCGATATCATAATGGTCCCATACATTAGCTCCTAGACTCGCCAGACATAAGGCAATGTATGTTACTTATCATGATACTCCCAACTATCACATGGAGCTTATCTCATACAAAATTCAGCCCATATATACTCACACATCTCTGTTTAAGCACTGGAATTTAAACATACCTGCTTCCTTGGACGGCCTCAGATTGAATCCCTGTTTATATCATGAGCACTTATGGTTTGAGTTTAAGTACCCCTTTTTATAATTAAATCCCTTAAACCGTGCTCTGATACCAACCTGAAACACCCTACTTATTTTACCATTATTTTATCAGAGTTTAATTGCGGAAAATGGTCCCAGTTTGACAAAAACCTTGCCATGAATGGCTATGGTATATCTTTCATTATAATATTATAGTTTTACAAAAGATGATATAATTACATCATAATACATAGGGACCTCTACCTCCGACATCTCTGTCCTCATGAAGCTTCATTCCATGTTCTTCTTTCCTGCAGTGTTTGAAAAACATTTTTGAATTAGCTTTTGCTAAGTAAGTACACTATATCTTTTCATTTCATTGTGAACCCTTTAGCTTCTTATTATTATTCAAGTTTTCCGGGCTCTCGGCGCCCCCGTGACCATCTCCGGACGTACCTCCGGTCACGTCCTCCGTATATTTTATGGGTGTGCTAACCCCTCGCAACCATCTTAGGCCGTACCTCTGGTCTGAGTATTGGCAAGGTTCTTATACTCATCAGTATAGACCCCTCGCATTTGTCACGAAGACTCATTCATTCCTCAGCCCCTTAGGCTTGGAATCTTTTCCTCCTTCAGCCTCGTAGGCCTGGAGTTCCCTTTTCTTTTCCTCAGTCCCGTAGGCTTAGAATCTTTTTAGTTCTCTTCTTTATTATTTATTGAGATTCACCTTACATGTCGGGTATCTCATTTCATTTGGGAGCTTGAGTATCTTTGACTCACAGCCTCCCAAATGTATCAAGCATTTACTTTCATTTCACGTATATGCTTGATTTGCTTCCCAACCAGTACTCAGCTTAAAACTTCGTAACGGTTTTTCCACGATGTATTAAAAGGGTTTATATATAGGAAGTACCAGCGGCGTATCCACCACCCCTTTAACACTTCGTGAGTACTCCGTTATTCCATTTTAGGGTTTAGACTCGTTCCATCATACACATTCATATTTCCACATATCATCATGCATTCACGTATTCATCATGTATTTCACGTATTCATATTCATCATGTATTCCCATCCATTATGCATAGTATACTTCCATCATATATTCATATTCATCATATATTGTAAACTGGGGTGATTTTCCTTCCAGAGCAGTACCTTTAACAGAGATGTTCCTAGGAAAGAGTGACGGGTCTAGGAGAGATTTATACACCACTCTTTCCTTAGACAGAACATTCCGTTTGTCAGATAGAGGTTTATATATAGGAAGTACCAGCGGCGTATCCACCACCCCTTGGATACGGCATGACTAATCCATTATTCCCGTTTAGTGTTTAGACTAATTCGTCATTACCCCGTACCATCGTCATATTTATAACACATAACACATAGAATTTTATCATATAATTCACATAATAGTGTCTAGGGTACGGGTCCAGTGTACTTACATTATCCTCGTGTAATTCCTAAGTTCGTTCCTCGTTTTAAACGCTTCTCCAAACTCGAACCGCACTCATAGCGTACCGTACTCGCACTTAAACGCGTCGCAATAGCTCCTTAACCCTTCTTCAGAGTGTGTGTGTATTTACGGTGTTTGTGTGTGATGATTCTCCATTTGAAAGGCCTTAAGAATCTATTTATAGGCTGAATTGGGACCCATGTCGGACCGACATGTCATGCCAAGTCGGTCCGACTTCGGCTGAAGTCGGTGACACGCGTCAAAACCTCTTTTTTTGCTTCTGCAGCACATATTGGACCGACGTGTAATTCATATCGGTCCGACATCCCCATGTCGGACCGACGTGTAAATCATATCGGTCCGACATCCACATGTCGGATCGACGTGTAAAGCATATCGGTCCGACGTGGGTGCTGAGTCATCAAAACACCTGTCAAAGCCTCCTGAATTGCTTCGGGAACACATGCCGGACTATTATGCTTAGGATATCGGTCCGACATACCTCATTTTCATATTCTCCTCGTCGAAAAACCCCATTTTCATATATTATGGCTCCCGTAACTTAATTTCTATCCCGAGATATGCTTATGCGAAGTTTTGGGCTATTTTCGGGCGAATAGTCTTCCCGTTTCATACTCGGTTGGGTTCTTAGGCCACGTTTCTCAATCGACACGTGTCCCATCTTATATTTAGGAGTTTTGGGATGTTACAAACTTTCAGTTTCCTCATTATTTTTTATAATAATTTCATTTGTTTTACGTTCAAAGTAAGTAGCTGGCGCAAATTTACGAAGAAAGCTAGGACATTTGCCTTTTCTAACCATTCCGAACGAACCAATTTTTATTATTATGAGAAAATATATTACAAAGATAAAATATAACAAGGATTTTAGTCCTTCATAAGCTCTTTCCCAAGAGTCATCAAATCTTCTCCATATTCGTATACTTGTTTTCCATAGAATATAGTCCTTGCCTTGTCCATTATCTTCTCCTTTGTTATTTCGTCCGTTTGGCGTAACGAACGATTTAAGAATTCAATAGGGGAAGAAGGCATACTATGTTCGTAACCATATTTAGGCGGGGGCTCACGGAGTCCCACCATGATATCGTTGTAAGCATTATGGTATTATGGAGGAGCTTGGAAATTTTGTTTGAAAGGACCATCATAAGGTGGTTCAGGAACATATAAGGATCATACAAGACTAGGGATTCAGAATTATGAGATTGATAGTCGGAACTATTTGAAATAGGATTATTGAATGGATAGTCATCAGGATTTTCAAAAGCAGGTCCATAGTAATGGGAGGCTTTAGATGGATCCTCCTATGTAGATAAGCTTGCTTGGACTTGACTTGATTGTGCCTCATTTCCTTGCAGGGGTGGGGCACCAATATTCCAATTGCTGAAATCAGATCCAGCATCCATCCATTGGCTAGAAGAGTTGTAGGATTTGGGAGAATGATGCTCAGGAAGTACAGCAAACGGATCGTTGTTATAGTAAGGTGAGGAAATAGGATTCATTTATAAACCCAGTGGATGGTATTCCGGGGATTCTTGTTTGATTGGACGATTTGGGTCATAATAAACAGGTACGGAATTATCTCCAGACATTTGCAATCTTAAAGCATTAGTACTTATCTTATTTAGGTCAAGACTTAGATACTAAGGTGAGTATCCTTATCTTAACTAAAACTCTACAAGGATGGTTATCTTCCCAGAGTAGTACCTCCAACAGAGATGTTCCCAGGTAAGAGCGACGGGTCTAGTAGAGATTTATACACCGCTCTTTCCTTAGACAGAACATTCCGTTTGTTAGATAGCTACATACCGGTCAGAAGGTTACCTTTTTTTCTTAACTTAACATTTAAAGTAACAAGTACATTCATGGTTAAAGCTTAGACACTAGATTCAAGTATCTAATTCGCTAAAACTTGTGGCTCTGATACCAACATGTCACACCCCGCCTCAGGCACCCCCTGGACGTGTGCGAGCCTGATTAGTATTACTTGACTTTGATTTAAGAGTTTTTACAAATACAGCGGAAGTCGTTTTCAAAAGGATCGGTTCCACATTCTTTCAACCTCAAGGTAATTGTAAATATCAAAATCCAGTTGGAAAACAAAAGTCTTGTATTTACTTTATAATCACAGGGATTTAAATACCCTTTTTATTTTGATTACAAAACAGAGTTTGAAATCAAATACATCTCTTGTCTCTCATGGACAAGTTTAAGCCACCGGAAATAGTACTATCCAGGGTTGATCAATCCCCCGGTCATATCTCCTTTTTCTTTATTTTAGGATTCCCTATACACGAGGCCTGAGAATCTAAAGTGCAAGTTATCCTTTTCATAGGTCATATCTGATGTCTGCCTCTCACATTTTCTTTTCTTGGGTCAGATCTTATGTCTACCCATACCCCATTCTCATCACTTTTTATTCATTACCTGAAAACATTTAGAAAATAAAACGTCAGCGCGAAGGTGAATACAATTATCTTGACATTTAAAATCATTTTGTCACAAACAAGCATTACCTCATAATCACAACTTTATGTTCAATCCACACATTCAGCAGACCCGTTTTGTCCAATCGCACGACAGTATACACTGGCGTCATGTCTTATAACAAGGGACGAGTTTACCTCCGAAGTTGTTATAAGACAAGCACCAGCCGCAATCCGGGAATTTCACCCGAGACCCGTGTATCCTTTGCAAGTTTTACGCATACCTACGACCTGAATGCTTTGTTCGTAGAAGAACATTGAGTAGTATTCCCTTAACCTTATTTGGCCATTTTTTGTAAATAAAATGTTTGACACAAGTTTTGAAAGAGATAAAATATTCACCTTGTAGTAGGAATGAGCCTCTAGAGTTGGAAACTTATAGGCTAGCTTCTTAACTTGATTTCTCTAGAGTCTCGACCTTTCTACGAGGGTTTATTGCTTAAACCGAGTGCTAAAATGAGCGGGGTTGGACCGGGATCGTCGGGAGTGGGCTAGGGGGCTCTGGAATGAATTTCAATTGTAAAGGACGAATTGTGTTGTGAGAAAAGATCAAAATCATTCAAGGATTTATAGGGGTGAAATGGGGTCTGTAGCGGACCGTTATGCATGGGCGTAGCGGTCCGCTATCGGCCATGGATGACGTCAGCCCTACACGTCCATCTCTGATTGGACCGATCCTAGGTTTGCGGCTAGCGGACCGTTATGGGGGTCATAGCGGTCCGTTATGGGTGCTGAGTCATAGGACACGTGTCAGCTCAAGGAATTGCGTCTGAGTTGCGGCTAGCGGACCGTTATTCAGGTGATGGCGGTCCGCCACCCAACCTTGTTTCATAGCGGACCGTTAAGTAGAATGATAGCGGTCCACTATCTATTTGATTTTCATATTTTTCAATTTTGACCCTAGACTTAGGTATTTTCGTACTTATAGTCCCTAAGGTTGTACCTTAGCCAAATCTTGGAAAATTTTATGGCAGGTGTTACAGCCTCCCCACGTTGTTTTAAAATCGTCCTCGAGTTTATTCAAACAGGTGTGGATATTTCTTTCTCATTTCAGACTCCAGTTCCCACGTATACTCGGGGCCACGTCTGGAGTTCCATTTGACTTTCGCAATCATTAATTTCTTTCTTTTCAATCTCTTTTCCTACCTGTCCTCTATTTGCAAAGGTTATTCCACAACTCGTAATTTTTCATCTGCCTCTACATTTGGTAGGGGTATTACGAGAGATTCATCTGCCAAACACTTGCACAGATTTGACACACGGAATACATCATGTACTCCATTCATTTCTTCTGGTAATTCGAGTTGATAGGCCACAGGCCCAACTCTTTTCAAGATTTTGAACGGTCCTACGAATCTAGGACTTAACTGTCCTTTCTTTCCAAATCTTACAACGTCTTTCCATGGTGAAACTTTCAACAGAACGTTGTCACTGACATTGAATTCTAACGACTTCCTTCTTTTATCAGCATAACTTTTCTGACGATCACGAGTCGCTTTTCTATCTCTTATTTGATTAACTTTTTCAGTTGTTTCCAGAACTATTTCAGGTCCGGATAACTGATTTTCTCCTATTTCAGACCAACACATCGGAGTTCGACATTTACGACCGTATAAGGCTTCAAAAGGAGCAGCCTGTATACTCGTATGATAGCTATTGTTATAGGAGAATTCCATTAGAGGTAAGTGGTCATCGCAACTTCCTCCCAGATCAATAACACAAGCCCTTAACATATCTTCAAGAGTTTGAACAGTTCTTTCACGCTGCCCGTTCGTTTGAGGGTGATAGGCAATGCTAAGATTCCGTTTTGTACCGAGGGCTTTTTGAAAACTTTGCCAGAATCGAGAAGTAAATCTACTATCTCTATCTGATATAATAGATAATGGCACGTCGTGTAGTGATACGATTTCATTAACATATAATTGTGCCAACTTATCCATATTGAATGTTTCTTTCATGGGAAGAAAAAGAGCAGACTTGGTGAGTCTATCAACGATAACCCAGATAGTATCATTCCCGCGACTCGTTCAGGGAAGTTTAGTAATGAAATCTATGGTTATCATTTCCCATTTCCAGACAGGAATTTCAAGTTGTTGTAACAAGCCAGACGGCTTTTGATGTTCAGCTTTTACTTGAGAACAAGTTAAACACTTTGTAACATAGATAGCGATATGATTTTTCATCCCTATCCACCAATAATTGGATTTTAGGTTTTTGTACATTTTATCGCTTCCAGGATGCATCATATATTTGGATTTATGGGCTTCTTCAAGAATTTCTTCACGAGTATTTCCATAAATAGGAACCCAGATTCTCTTATTCATTCTAAGAATTCCATCATCATCTTTGACCAACTAGTCAATTATTCCTCATAATCCTTCTTTCTCAAGTTTGGATTCTTGCAAAGCAAGTTTATGAGATTCCTTAATACAAGTAATAAGATCGATTTGGAGATCGAGTCTTAAAGCACGAATTCGTTTAGGTTTCTCATGGTCTTTCCTGCTCAAGGCATCCGCTACAACATTGGCCTTTCCTTCATGATAACAGATTTCACAACCGTAATCATTCAGGACTTCCATCCAACGCCTTTGTCTCATATTCAGTTCTTTTTGACTGAATATATACCTCACGCTTTTGTGATCAGTAAACATGATGAATTTGACTCCATAAAGATAGTGCCTCCATAGTTTCAAAGCGAAGATTATGGCGCCTAACTCTAAATCATGAGTCGTATAGTTCTTTTCATGAGTTTTCAATTGACGGGAAGCATAAGCAATTACTTTGCTTCCTTGCATTAGCACACAACCAAAGCCGGTGTGTGAAGCATCACAGTATATTGAAAAACCTTCATTTCCATCTAGCAAAGCCAGTATTTAACTAATTGATTTTTAACGTTGTGTTCCCGAGTTTATTAAAGGGAAGAAAAGAAAAGAAAGGATTCATTTCCTTTTTTTTATTTTCCCTTCTTTTCATTTCTCTCCAAATCTTTCCAATTTGGAAGGATGAAAATAAATCTTCATTTCCCTTCATTTCCCTCCCTTTCTCTCTTTAAAAAAAACTAGAGAACACTCTTCCCTTCATTTTCTTTGTTTTTCCTCCTTCAAAAAAACTCTGGAACAAGAGTTTATTTCTCCTTCATTTCTTTTCCCTTATTTTCCCTCCTTAAATGAGACTCGGGAACACAGCGTAAATGTTTTTTTTTCTTTTATTATGTAAGCGATTTTTTTATATTATTTTACTAAATAAAATTTCAAAAAGTTGATTTTAACATGAATTTTATTTATTTTAAATAAACGATTTTTAAATGTTTTTTTTAAATTTTTTTGTTTGTTAATTTTTTTTTCCTTTTATTATGTAAGTGTACTTAATATTTTAATTAATTATAATATTTTAAAACTATTTTTTTATGCCATGGGCTTTTTATTTATTTTTTATAATAAGTTTTTCTTTAACTTATTTTTATGTTTTTAGAATCATGGATCTATTCCTTATTTTTTACGTTTCGTTTTAAATCTTAGTAAAAACCAATCAACCATGGCATAGGGTTTTGGTGAAGTAATAAAGTCTAGAAAATTGTTATACTTAAATAATAACCGGTCAAAAACATTACACAATTTAAATCTTTATATTTAATTTTGTACTATAACTTTTAAAATAATATGTTTTTTATGTTGTAAATGTACTGTTACAACGTACTTATTTTTATCTAAGTTATTCAGAACCGATCCCACCCGCGACATACTTATTCATACCTACGTTTTGGTTATACAAACCCGTCGCATCGCGGAGAATCTTACTCTCGTTTGTTTTTAAAAAATAAAAAAACTAAATTACAATTTTGTCCTTTAAGTTTGCCTAAATTATGAAATGGGTCCTTTAAAAATTTGACTTTCCCTTATTGTCCTTTATTTGAAAAGTTCTCTCGTTTTTTGTCCTTTAATCTAACTGGTGTTAAGTTTTTCAGTTAAGTCGCCGCACATGAGGGAATTTTAGTCTTTTTACCCTTAAAGGACAATTCTTGTAATTTAATAAGATTTTTTATAATTAATATATTATTTTATTTAATGTTATATACTCATGTTGTAATAAATTATGTAATTTAAAGACATATTCAGGTTTTAAACATCTTCATCACATTTAGTTAACCACCCACTCTCATTTCTCAAACCCTAGCGACTAAAATGTAGATCAGGCTCTCCTCCGGCGACAGCCTCTCCTCCGGCTTTTTAAACAACATCTTCATCACATTTAAGAGAGAAACGGTAGAGAGAGAGAGAGGTAGCCAGCCTCTCCTTCGGCACCTCCCGGCGACGGTGAACGACCATCCACCTCACCCTACACCATCATCTTCCTCCCATAGTGGCGATAGTGAATGTTGAAGCACTTTTGTGTGACAAACACTCTGGATATTGTCTTATCTTTTGTATTGTCTTGTATGTATTAGTCTTTGTATGTTAGTGTCTGCATGTATTAGTTATCGAGTTGTAATTACTAATGTATGTTCTTGTCGTCTGATTTCTCTAAGTGTTTTGCGCACTTAGCATGTGCGTAGGAACTACTTCCTGGGTACTTAGCAAGTACGCAAGAATACTCTGCGTACTTGGTAAGTACGCAGGAACGATTTTCCCTGCGCACTTGTTAAGTGCGCAGAGATCAGGTCTAGTATAAATAGGCTAGGTTAACAGAAGTTATGTACGCAGGAATTTTGCACTCAGTTGTATTCTCTATGTAACCTTCAAGTTTATAATAGACGGAGTTTGAAAGTGATTTCGTTGTCGGTTTACTTTGTGTTACTTGATTCTCCACCTAGTCACGGGCATTTCGCACCCGGTCTGACTAGTCACACACCCACACGTAACGATCCGACACACCCGGGGACCTACAAGTGGTATCAGAGCATAGCTCTTGATTTCGAGTGTTGTGAGTGTGTTAGGAGCATCTTCTACACATCCTACAGAGATTTTGTAAGCAAAAGTGGGTGTTTTTGTTGATTTTTATGATAAAATAGGGGTAGTTCTTAAGCACTATTTTAGAAGCAAAAATCACTCAAAAACCGACTTTTGTTGTGTATTTGAGTGTTTTCAGCATCAAAGGTTGGTTAGAAACGAGTTTCTGACCCTTTGGCTCATTTTGTTTGGTCATATCTTCAACTTTTTCTGTCCCCGGTGAGATTCCAGTGACCGAAAAAAGTTGGTGAGGGTTGGTGAAAAAGTGATCTGCGTACTCACCATATTTGGCAACAATTCTAGTCTTGCTGCGTACTTACTAAGTACGCAAGACCATATTTGCTGCGTACTTAAGTGATCTCCTGCGTACTTATCATTTACTCCAAAGCTGGTCAGAAACCACCAAAGCTGCTTAATGTAAATGATTATTCAATCTGGAAAGCACGCTTTGAGAATTATATCTTATATACCGATTATTCACTTTGGATACCCATTCTAGAGGGTTATAAGCATCCCACATATACATATCTTGATGAGGAAGTTCCCAAGCCAAACTCCAAACTTGATGAAGAAGTAAAGAAAGTTTATGACAGAGAGAAGAAGGCACACAGATCTATTACTATGGGCTTGACCAGGGAGTTATTCCACAGCTTTAGAGGATACCATAACTCCAAGGATCTCTGGAAGGCTTTGTAGAAGTGATTCGAGGGAAACAACGATATCAAGAAGAGTAAGAGGGATCTTCTTAGGAAGCAGTATGAGTGCTTCAGATATCTGGAGAATGAATCTATAGATGAGCTTATATCTAGATTCTATCATCTGCAAACTGAGCTGAAAGCTTATGACCTGATCTATCCGAATGAGGAGCTGGTTGAGAAATTTCTTGATGCTCTACCACCAAAATTTGAGATGTACACCACTTTGATGAGAGAGAACTCAAAGTTTTATGAGATGACTATTGATGAAGCAATTGGAAAGGTTCAAGCACATGATATGAACCTAAAACGAAAAGAGAGCTCAAGGAGACCTCAAATACAAGACCCTTCTATGTATTTTGGGACGTCTTCCACAGCCAAGTCATCGGGTTCTGGAATTGCCCTTTTCTCAGGGAACTCTCATGAGGAGGATAACTCAAATGTCTGTGGTGGTCATGCTTGCTATGCAGCATCTGGATCTGGTTCTGGATCTCATCACAAGAATTCCTCAAGAAATCCTTCTCCCACATCTTCAGCTAACCAATCAGCAATAGCCACGATAGCTGAAGATCATGTGGCTTTATTCTCATCATGCATGCTTGCCTATGAGAACTTCATTGGCGGTAAGATCACGGATCCTGAAACCATAAAAGAAGACTTCAATCAGGTGGATCTGGATGATATGGAGGACATGGATATTCAGTGGAATATGACCATGATCTTGAGAAGGGCAAAGCGTTTCCTGAACAGAACATGAAGAAAGTTTATTGGTGGACATTCAAATGCCAAGGTGGGATTTGATAAAACTAAGACCAAGTGCTACAAATGCAATAACTTTGGGCATTTTGCAAGAGAATGTCAAAAGGACAAAGCACCGGCCTCGGGATTCACCAGACCTAGCCAAGGAAACAATCAAGGGTACAACAACTCCAACAACCGCAATCAAAGTCAAGGTGGAACGTCCAATGCTTTGGTAGCACAACAGGACGACAACTTTGATTGGGGTGTTCATCTGGAGGATGCCCTTATTGCTTAAACACAGGTTGGTCTCATGGCTGAGATTATGGAGATGATGGAAGCAGAGGAACGGGAAGCTTCTGTGGCTGACCAAGAAGAGTCTACAACTACAGTTGCCCTCATGGCTATTGGGAAGGCATCATCTTCATCGAATGAGGTAGATTCTAATCCTTTTGCTGCCATTTCTTGTTCCAAATGTCTAAGCTTAAAGGTTGAAAATTCTAAGCTTCAAGACAAAGTCGAACCCCTTTGTATTGCAGCTTTAAGCTACAAAGAAAACGAAAAACGATACAAAGATTCAATTGAAATGTTGAAGAAAGAAAAACGTGATTATTCACTTAAAATCAGCGATCAACAGTTTCATTTGGATGTTGCATACAAGGGGTTAGAGAAAAGGAACAATGAGATCAACAAGCTGCAAAATGAGATCTTGTAGTTGAAAGGTAATATGGAGAAGTTGAAAAATTCTCGTTTTGTGGTGGAACACTACGAGTCTGTAGTTAGACAAGTGAAAGGCTTAGGGCTGGGTACTAATGCCATTCCTCCACCAGTTAGCGGGAAATTTGTCAACGGCTTAATTGACATTGATTTGTCTTGCCTTGATGAGTCCTCGAGTCAGGATGATTCCTCTAACAAGGATGATTCCTCAGGTAAGGCTGACTCTGCATCTGATGAAGAGTTCCTTACTGCTTCTGATGATGGGTATGAGAACATCTGCCCTGAAGGAGTAGTATCTGAGGAGTTGCTCGGTGAACAGAAAGTTAAGAAAAACATTATCACTGAAAGTGATAATTGTATTTTTACTGAACCCGATATCATTGAATCAAATGAAAAATTAAAAGTGATGCTTTATGGGGGATATAAAAACATTAATCAAGTTAAGAAAGAAGTTTTTTCAGCTCATTATGGGCTTGGTTATCAAGAAAATATGCAAAAGTATTATATTTCCAAAAACCAATCATCATCGGGTCAAACTACTGATCACCAAACAACTTCTCCTGCTCATCATGCTGAGTCATCTAGTGCCAGATCTAATGAGCCTTACAGGAGGACTTACAAAGAAAAGAGAACCTGTTTTCACTGTGGTATATTCGGTCACATCATTGTGAACTGCCCGAATAAGAATCAAGGAAAACGGCCAGTTGTTTCACAACCATCTGTTATCCCCAAGTCACCACCAGTGAAACAGCCTAAAAGTCCAAAGAAGAATGAGGTGAAACCACCAGTGAAACCGTTGGTGAAGCAAAAGACCACCTCTGAGGCTAAACCTACTGTTCCAAGAAGGGAAAAACATCCTGCTAAACCCTATGCATCTACCTCTGGTAGTGCACCTACTGGTGAGAAACCTGTGGTAAAACTCTCCAAACCATAGAGGAGAAGAAGGAACAAGAGATTGAGAAAGTGGAACAGCTGGCTGGAATTCAATCAGGTGAAGCTTCCATTAGTTCACCTGCTGCTGTTGAATCTAAGTCTACTGTTCCAGTTAAGAAAAAGAAGAGGTCCTGGAACAAGAAATCCAAAAGTTCTCAATCTCCTAGTCCTAAGTCTTCTAAAGACTCATCCATTTTTGACAGTCACGACTATGAATTAATTGAGGTTGTTTATTTTGAGAAAGACGGAAGACCCAAGCCCACTATGGCTTGGGTCTACAAATCTAATTAATTTCTTGTGACTCGTGCAGGGACATCTGAAGGGTACTATGTTTAATCTTTGGTATGTAGATAGTGGATGCTCCCGGCACATGACAGGTAACATGGCCCTGCTTCAAGATGTGAAACCATTTAGAGGCGGCTATGTGGCCTTTGCTGGAGAGAAATGCGGTAGTATCACGTGTCAAGGCGTGGTTTCAAATGGTTGTGTCAGCTTCGACAACGTCAACTACTGCGAGCAGCTGAAGCATAACCTATTGAGTGTCTTCCAGATGACCGACAAGGAGTACTCCGTTATGTTTGACGAGACTGAATGCATGATTCTCAAACCTGGTTTTGAGGTTCCTGAAGACTGGATTCTGATGAGTGTGCCAAGAACGAATGATACCTATCAGATCGACATGAACGTGGTGAAAACCATATCTTCAGTTGCTACTTGTTTGCTTACAAAAGCGACAGAGCTTGACTCAATCTTGTGGAATAGGAAACTCGGACACATTTCTTATCAAAAAATGAATCATCTTGTCTGAAACGGCTTAGTAACCGGTGTTCCTAAGCTGAGATTTGCCATTGCAGATGACTGTATGCCTTGTAAAAAGGGCAAACAACAACGAAAGTCTCACAAACCCAAGCTCCAAAACTCCATCGATACCCCTTTGGAGCTATTACATAGGGATCTGTTTGGCCCCATAAGTATCAGGAGTATTGGAGGTAAGTCATACTGTCTAGTTGTAACTGATGATTTCTCACGTTTTTCTTGGGTTCATTTTTCAGGTACAAAGGACGAGACTGCTGACATTCTTCAATACCAGATCCTCAGCTTGGAATCTCTTTGCAAGTTGAAGGTTAGAAGAATAAGGAGTGATAACGGAACTGAATTCAAGAATAATTTGATGGAACTTTTCTGTCTCAAGAAGGGGATCCGTCACGAATTTAGTGCCCCGTACACACATCAGCAGAATGGAGTTGCAGAACGGAAGAACAGAACCTTGATTGAGACTGCAAGGACAATGCTGTCAGATGCAAAGCTTCCTGTCACTTTCTAGGCAGAAGCAGTAAATACAACTTGTCACGTTTTCGACCTCCCAATCTTGACTACCTAGTTTCTTTTGGTAGTCCCTGTTCCTTATTGCTACAATACAAAGACCGCAAGTCTAAGTTTCATGCAAAAGCGATGGAAGGCATATTCTTAGGATATGTTGCCAACTCGCCTTGCAAGAGAGTGTACAATATACGAACTCGTACTATCGAGTAATGGGTCGAAGTGGACTACAGTAAACACAGCATTCCACCAGAACCAACTGGTCCAGCTTGGGGTTTTGATTATGATGCGCTATTCAAGTCTTTCAACCTTCCTGATTTGTCTGCCGATGACGTCGCAAATGTGTATGAGTTCTTTAGTGGCGGTGATGACTCCAGTTTCTCGACCCGTGCAACTGTACCGATTGTAACTCCCGATTCCAATGCTACATCTGCACATGGAACTCATGATAGTGATAACATTGAAGTTGTTCATGTTGACAGAAATGACGCTCAAGCTAATCCTAACACACGTGTAGGACATGAAGCCCCAGCTGATCCAATCAACATTGAATCTTCTTCTTCTGGAACACATGATATGGGGGAGTTGAGCACGAACCTCGATTCAGAAATTCAGGAACCGGATATACCAGAGACGAGAGTGCATAAGAATCATCCAATTGACAACATTATTGGTGATCCTCATGCCGGTGTTCAGACTCGTCATAGAACCATTGCTGAGAATACTAGTTTGTACTCTGAGATACTTGACACTGGTGTCATGGAAACATGTCTGCATGCTGCATTCGTGTCCCAGTTAGAGCCGAAGAATGTGAAGGAGGCTCTCACTAACAACTGCTAGATTGAGGTGATGCAAGATGAATTGTCTCAATTCCAAAAGTTTCATGTGTGGGATTTGGTTGACATGCCAAGAGACGTACAACCAATTGGAACCAGATGGGTGTTCAAGTGCAAGACGAATGATCATCATGTCGTAGTGAAGAATAAAGCAAGGTTGGTAGTTCAGGGTTTATATCAACAAGAGGGCTTAGATTACACAGAAGTATATGCCCTAGTTGCTAGACTTGAGGCCATTCGACTATTTCTGGCGTATGCCTCCTACGTCGGGTTCAAGGTCTATCAACTTGATGTGAAGAGTGTTTTCCTGTATGGAAAAGTTCATGAAGAGGTCTATGTCACTCAACCTCCCGGCTTTGAAGATCCGCATAATATCAATAAAGTGTATAAGCTCGACAAAGCACTTTATGGTCTTCATCAAGCACCTCGAGCATGGTATGAGACGTTATCAAAACATCTACTGTCAAATGGTTTCGACCGTGAACAGATTGACTCGACCCTGTTCATTAGGAAAACATGAGGTGATATTCTTCTAGTACAAGTGTATGTCGACGACATTATCTTTGGGTCTACAAATGAAGAGATGTGTAGGGAATTCGAACAAGTGATGAAGTCCAAGTTTGAGATGAGCAACATGGGTGAATTATCGTTCTTTCTAGGTCTGTAAGTCAGTCAAAAGCAGGATGGCATTTATCGGCATCAAACTAAGTATGTGCAGGACATCTTGACAAAATACAAGATGAATGATAGCAGTACTTATGGCACACCTATCCCCGTCAATCATGGTCTGCATCCAGACAAAGATGGAAAGGATGTGGATTGCAAATTGTACCGTGGGATGATCGGATCTCTTATGTATCTCACAGCTTCAAGGCCCGACATAATGTTTGTTGTATGCTTGTGCTCAAGGTTTCAGTCACAACCGAAGGAGTCTCATATGATAGCTGTCAAGAGGATATTCAGATACTTGAAAGGGAAGCTCCGATTGGGTCTTTGGTACTCAAAGCAGCAGTCATTTGACTTCAAAGCCTATACTGATTCAGACTATGGCGGTTGTAACCTTGATAGAAAGTCAACTTCAGGTGGATGTCAATTCTTGGGAGACAGGCTGGTTTCCTGGCAATGTAAGAAGCAGTCAACGATTTCTGTCTCAACATGTGAAGCAGAGCACATTGCTGCAGTGAGCGGTTGTTCTCAGATATTATGGATAAATCAGCAATTGAGAGACTACGGCTTAAATTTTACTGGAACTCCACTATTCATTGACAACAATACCACCATGTCCATCATAAACAACCCAGTGAAACGTTCCAAAACTAAACATATTGAAATTATCCATCATTTCATCCGTGATTGTGCTGAAAAGCATCTCATTGAACTTGTAAAGGTTCACACAGATGACAACTTTGCTGACCTTTTCACTAAGGCGTTTGATCGAACCCATTTTGAACATCTTGTCAACTTGATAGGAATGTTCAATCCAGAGTGAAAACTTGTTTTTCTTGAATCAATTCAATTCATGAAAGTTAAATTTTATTTCTTTTAAGTTTTCTGTATAGTTCTTTTACTTTTCAACTATTTTACAAAAATCCAAATAAAATAGAAAATGGAGAAAATTTCAAAGTTATCTTGAGAAAAGAGGAAATGATAGTACATCTGTAATGATCTAAACGCCATAGACTGCACATATGGGAAATGATTGTGTCATGCTTACTTGATGGTTTAACTTGTTGTGTTTTTAATCTGCTTATTTGCAAGTAATTTGAATTGTCAGTAGGCTGTAGGCATCTTTGAATCATTAGTAGTGTGGAAACTAAATCTAAGACTACAACTGTGATTTGAACCCATGTATGCATGTGTGTGTTTAAAAGAATACAAAAAGATCATTATTAGATAAAGGATGTAATATTTTAGCAAATATGTTCTTAAGAGACCAGTTTCGGGTTATGTCTTTAGCACAATTACTGCGGTTCATCTCACTGCCCATACTCACAAGTATGTAATGAGAGATTGAATCAAGACATGTCTTTACATCAACTATTGAGCATGTATTCACTCTTGAATCATACCTGATTCATTGAATTCAAATCCAGATAAAAGTTGGATCCCCTTACCTAAATCCTCAAACACCATATTCATTATCCTGGATCATCATACCAATATTCACTGAAGAAATCACATGAAACCAATATAAATGAATCACTCGATTCTGAATCTTATGATTCTTGATAATCCTTATGGATTCTGCTTGATTTTCTCTGTGCTAAACGATGTAGCTTTATTCTGGAGATTTGAAAATCTTTGGGAAAATCTTAGATGCCTTGAGATAGTGCAATTTTCATTTCTGTAGCATAACCGTGGGGTAGACGTTGTATATCTTAAAAATAATACCTTAACACACAAGAACGTGATACAAAGATGCTTATGGTTTCAAATCTTATAATATTGTCAAATTGAATTACTTGTTTATGTGCGTATTACGTATGAATAAATTGTAATCCATGACATGATCCCATATTATTTGACGTTTATCTTGTATCGTTTTTGCTACAATTTAGCCTGATATGATCTCTGCTCGTGTCTTTGATAAAAAAAAATTGCTTGTGTGTGCATATGTGTATATCGTTACTCTGAAAAGATCAAAAAGATTTTAAGTTTGTGTATAGTTCAATTTTAATCAGAAAATTCAAAAATATTTGTGTTTAACCTTCTTGAATTGACTTTGAATCCTCTTGATTGAATGTGCTTATCATGTTCGTTATTTGACTTTGACTTCTTCATAGTTTGAGTTGAAACTTGTGCAACACAAGGGTTTCTGCGTACTTGTCAAGTGCGCAGGAATTAAACCTTGCGTACTTGTAAGTACGCAAGACTTAAGTCATGCGTACTTGCTAAGTACGCAAGAGTTAAGTCTTGCGCACTTGTTAAGTACGCAAGACCAAATTGTGTGGGGTATATATACAAGACTTAGACATTTTTTTCCGAATTTTATCTCATTTCAAACCTCTTTGACTCTGTTGTATACCCGCTTCATATTTCCTCGATTATTTGTGCGATTCCAAACATTTTTTTCCGTCCCGTTCATTGTTCCATCTTCATATAACAATCATTTGGTGAGAATCTCAGTCCATTCCATCCATTAAATCTCCAGTTATTGACCGATTCTTCAAATTTTGAACCTAGGGTCTTGATAGTGAAACTTTGACCGATTTAGGATGTTCTTGATGAAAATTAAGACCTAAATCTTGTTATAAGTCACTAATCGAAGCTACTTGACCCCTGAATTGTCTTCAACATGGTTTGATTTTGATTTTGACCCCTTATTTGACCGTAGGTTACCGTCAGATCAAGGCTAGGTCAAAATTGACTGGTTTAGCAACTAATTGTTGTTGATAATGGTTTCATATGTCCTAATCATGTATTTCGACCTTGTGGTGACCCTAATCCACAACAATATCTCATAACTGTTGAATTTTTGGGGTTTGAAATTTGGCTAAGTGCAAGTTCCTGCGCACTTAACACGTACGCAAGAAGTAATTCATGCGTACTTGCTAAGTACGCAAGAACTAACCCCTGCGTACTTACTAAGTACGCATGAAGGGCACTTCTAAAAAATTTCTAAGTCTGAAATTCAGTTCATTGTGTAATTGCTATATCAAGTCATGTTTGATCCAATCCAATGATGCTTCTTGTTCTTATTGTGTTTATTGTTTGTTTTTACAGTGATGGCTCGTGCATTTACCAGCGAATTCAATCTGCTGGCTCTAACACAACCCGAGTAGAAGGGTGGTGCACTTCAATATAGGGAGATAGTCGATTTCCTGAACCGCTCAAAGATCAACTATGCCATCTCTGCTGATCCTATTGTCTCAAGACCGTATCTGGAGCAATTCTGGGAAACTACAGATCATGACTGTACAGTAACCCGAAACGTCATTAGGGCTACTGTAGCAGGTCATGATATTGCTATTTCTGAGGACACCATCAGACGAGTACTACAGTTTAGGGACTTATCAACTGATCAGGTGAGCTACCCTGACTACTTTGTTGATGGATGCTGGAGACAGAGGATAGGATATGTTGGTACCATGGGTACTTGATCAGTGGCGTTACTTCGCGCACGTCATGATCATGTGCCTATCTGCTAGGAAGGCAGGAAAGGATGCCATGGGGCATGACTTGGCAGCTGCAATGGTTGCCCTCTCTCTTAACAAGGGTTACAACTTTTCAAAGTATATCTACAAGTCTATCACCGATCAGATCAATGCTGCTGATAGGTTTAGATTTCTTTTATAGCTTCGGTTCGTGCAGCTGTTAATTAATGATGTTGTACCCAATCTACCTCAGATTGGAGAGAGACTACAAGTGAAGCGGTTGGCCAAGAGAGTTTTCTCACAGTTCTTAACGTCAGGCAGTGTAGAACCTACCCCTAAGCATACTCCACTCTTTGGCCACCTAATTAATGAAGCATATGTGGCCCCTGCTGACTTCAGATGGTATAGTGCAGAGTCTGAGCCTGAACTCAGTGAACACAGTGATGAACACCAGGAAGAATAGGAAGTTGAATTTGAAGATGATATGTCTGAAGATGAAGGAGACGAAGAACAAGGAGTTGGAGGTGCTGAAGATTCAGGCTCAGAAACGACCGAGTCAGATTCCTCTGATTCTGATGATGCACCATCCCAGGCACACCCAAGAAGATTGAAGAAGGTGACCCTTCCTGAGACATCTTCCAATAGAAAGAGACAAGAGACTAGCAGTGAATACGAGCCCGATTCTGATTCGGACGCTGCTATACAGAGACGCAGAAAAGAAAGTATAAACAAGCAACGGGGGGATAGGCCGCACCAAGCTATCCTGCGTGAGGTTGAAGTCAGTGCTCAGAGGCAAGCACGTGTAACGACTGCGTGTACTGATTCCACTTCTACTTCACCTTCACAACAACTTTATAGGCGACATCGGAGGAGGCCACGTGTAACACCTGATGTGGCTACCACTGCTATCACAGAGGAGGTTCCTGTGATAGTGTCCCTCCCTATGCAATCTGTCCAAGTGGCAGTGATGTAACATCCCGAGTTTTAGAGCACGAGAGAATTCACGAGGAATTAAAACTTAAATAAAAAGAAAGGAATCGGGCTTGGGCCGGGGTGTATGGGCCGAAAGGGGCAAGGGTCGGGCCCTTATAAGCCTCAAGATCAGCCAAAAGCTCTCATCTCCACTATCATTTTCGTTTCTAGAGAGAGAAGGTGAGAGAGAGTCTAGAGAGAGAAAGTCCCGTTTTTCAAATCCGAGCTCATAGGACTGTGGGCATACGTATCTGGACCGTTTAGCTGTGAAGGAGAAGCGATTTCAGGTAACCTATTCTCTTAGATCTGAGTTTTAGTTCGTTTTTGGGATTTTCGGGTTTTAGATAAAAAGGCAACGATTTTGCGGATGGAACTTGAAAATGAGCTTAGGTATAGCATCTAGAATGGAAACCGAACATTTTGATCTAAGAAAAGTTGAGATACTGACTCGATCAAACTCGCATGCAAAAGCTTCAGATTTTTGGAAAGACAATCTGTGCAGACCCATCGAAACTACCTAGTTTCGATATGTTCAGACCCCATCGAAACTACAAGTTTCGATATGTTCAGACCCCATCGAAACTACAAGTTTCGATATGTTCAGACCCCATCGAAACTACAAGTTTCGATATGTTCAGACCCCATCGAAACTACAAGTTTCGATATGTTCAGACCCCATCGAAACTACAAGTTTCGATATGTTCAGACCCCATCGAAACTACAAGTTTCGATATGTGCAGACCCATCGAAACTACCTAGTTTCGATAGGTGCAAATCCATCGAAACTACTAGGTTTAAGCATAGAGATGTCTAGTGTCATCTAGGAGCACTACCTTACAAGTACGGCTTTATTATAACAGATCGTGGGTGACATTAGTGACGCGCAGTAACCAGCTAAGAGTATTTCAGAACTGCTTATCAGGTGAGTTCTAATCCCCTTTTTGCCTTCTTTAGGGGTGGTGTGCATACTTAGTGTAAAGTGTTTATTATATTTTATATATTATAAACTGAAGAGAAAAGCCATGTTTTAGTGAAAGGTTTAAAAGAGGCAAAAGTATGTTTTCAGTAAAGTAAGATATATCATTTGGCAAGCGTTTACTATATTTTCATATACATAAACAAAGGCATGATATATGTGCTAGTATGTTTTCAGTAAAGTAAGATATATCATTTGGCAAGCGTTTACTATATTTTCATATACATAAACAAAGGCATGATATATATGATAAGCTATGTTTCAGAAAGTAAGATGTATTTTATGATAAGCTATGTTTCAGTAAAAGCAAAGATATATCATTTGGCAAGCGTTTACTATATTTTCATATACATAAACAAAGGCATGATATATGTGCTAGTATGTTTTCAGTAAAGTAAGATATATCATTTGGCAAGCGTTTACTATATTTTCATATACATAAACAAAGGCATGATATATATGATAAGCTATGTTTCAGAAAGTAAGATGTATTTTATGATAAGCTATGTTTCAGTAAAAGCAAAGATATATCATTTGGCAAGCGTTTACTATATTTTTATATACATAAACAAAGGCATGATATATGTTAAGTTATGAGCAAGATTTACAGAAATATTTATGAACAGTAAAGTGAACAGTTTTCCTTCGGGAATATGTACCAGCTATAAAGGTCCTTGGGACAGATGTTACTTGTACAAGATGTCAGATATGGGTTCTACCCATTAGTAAGAACCTTTGGGTTCGTTAACGGTTGTACAACTGGGATGAGTGACGGCGGTTGCTCGGGAGGTCCACGCAACCTCCCCTTAGCGTTAAGCGGTATTGTCGGTTCATGGATGTAAGCCATGGGGGCATTGACCAGGGTATTGTCGGTTCATGGTCGTTGATCATGGGGGCATTGACCAGGTACTCGTCGGTTCATGGATGAAAGCCATGGGGGCGGTACAGTAGTGACAAGGAATTGACGGATAAGCGGTATTGTCGGTTCATGGTCGTTGATCATGGGGGCATTGACCAGGTACTTGTCGGTTCATGGATGTAAGCCATGAGGGCAGTACAGTAAAGAGGAATTGACGGTTTGTTATACGTTTTAAACTGTTTGAAAAGTAAAGTGTGTTAAGTTTAGCCTTAATGGCAGTATATATGTTTGAAAAGTAAAGTGTGTTAAGTTTAGCCTTAATGGCAGTATATATGTTTGAAAAGTAAAGTATGTTAAGTTTAGCCTTATTGGCAGTATATGTGTTTTAGTAAATCTTTTGTAAAATTGATTTAAAGTAAACGTTAGAACTCACTCAGCGTTGCTGATTTTTAGTATGCATATCAGTTAAGTGCAGGTTTAGATGATGGATGTGGATGCTTGGGCTTAGAGAGAAGAGTTACCCGAAGATCAGTGTCTGGCATCCCGATTATGTTTATGTTATGTTTTAGCTTGACGTTGTTAAAGACAATTTGTATTAGACATGTTTATGTTTCCGCTGCGTATGTAAAGAAGATTAAATCGTTTCCGCTGTATTAATGAATGCCTTACGTTTAAAGTGCTATGTGTTGATGAGTAAATCCAATAAGTGAGGTCTCCCGGGATCGGGGCCTCACAAGTGACAACTCCAATTCTAACAGAGTCTGTCACCATCACCCCTACCACCATCCAAACAACTACAATCCCTACCTTAATTCCCACAACCACTCTTCAACACATCAGTGAACCATTTCCTGAGTTAGATTTTACTCATGGATTTGATTTTGATGAAATCTTCACATTCCCAACTAATCAAGCAGAAGCATCGTCTTCCAGGGGACCTGATCCTCGTGATACCCGAATCACTACCCTAGAGACTCAAGTCGCTAGTCTTTATGAAACGCTACGGAAATCGAGAGAAGAATCTGACAAACAACAGGGTCAGATTAACTCTCTGATTGATGAGGTAGTCGCACTAAAGAAACAACAGGTAGCTGATGACAAGCAGCGTTTAGAGCATGCCACTATGGTGAAATTGGTCTGTGATATGGCCAAGACGCTTGCTGCTCAGGGGGAGAGATTGAAGGAGCTGTTGGAAAAGTAATCACCCAAGCCTAGCAGTGAAGAGGCTTGTCACGTTGTTGACCTAACTAAGGGAGATGACCAGGACAAGGATCCTGAAGCCGGACCGAGTGGAAGTGAGCAGCAATCGTCGACTTTGGCGATTGTTCCTATTTCTGCCGTGCCTATGGCTGAGGGGGAGTCCACTCAGAGTGAAGGTGGAGGTGATGCTTCAGGTGGTAATAAAGGAAAGTCGATGGCTGACGTTCTGAAAGATCTATCTGACGACGTGTCGGATGATGTGATCCTATTCTTAGAGCCAGACTATTCCAAAGAAGCACAGATCGAAGCTCTCTGCAATCTGGAAAAGGGAGAGATCGACTCTGGTGACGACTGGGATGAGGAGGATGATGATGTTGTAATCGAAGTTCCCAAGGGAGACGGGGAAGGAGAGTATGAGTTTGAAGATGGTGAGATTTTCGAAGTTCCATCCTTTGAAATTCATCTTGACACAGGTTCAGTCGAGCCTGCTAGTACTATTGAGGCGTCGACTGAAGCCTTCCCTGCCGACCCTACACCTGTGGATCCAGAGGCATAGAAAGACAAACATATGCCTGCAAGTTAATCGAAGTATCCGACTCATGTCTAGTAAAAGACATCAATTATAGACAAACACTGAGCGACATGGATGATCTTAGCTGTGAGGTTCAAGGAGGATAAGAGGTTGTTTGCAATCAAGTGAGCTGGGGGGTTCAATACTTGAAACCAACCAGCCAAGCTTTCAACTCCTTGCCAAGATACGACCTCGTGAACCTAGCAAACCGAGAGCTGCTTGGTCACTCAAATCACGCAGTAGCGATGGGTTTGTGGCAGGTTTTACAGCGAGAGGTAAGATCTGGGAAGTTTAAAATGTTTAAGCCTCAAGTGCCCAAGCGAGTCAGGGACAAGAACGTTAGACATCCTGTGACTAATAAAAGCTTAAAGAAACTGGTATACAAGCCAGTGCTGTGTGAACCAAGATTCCCCTGAGCAAGTTATCTCAGGATATCCTCGGTAACATATGGTACTGGTACGTAGATCCTAAATCGGGCGAGGCAGTGGTGATTGGAAAGGTGTGGTCCGAGAGTGGAAGCTTAGTGCCAAGGGAACTGATCAGAGTGTTTGATGAAGTCTGCTTCATAAACTTTTCTGTGAAAGATCTGGAGGCGCTAGCTGACAAGTACTGCATGTACACGGACGAGTGGACAAAGTTCCTTGCTTCTAAATACGACAAGGTGATCAAGTTCTGCCTTGATTACAAGAAGAAGATGGAAGCTAAAGCTGAGGAGCAGTGAAGACCGAAGACAATCCAGAGCTGTTGTCAAGAGGGAGTTTGTTGAAGCACTTTTGTGTGACAAACACTCTGGATATTGTCTTATCTTTTGTACTTGTCTTGTATGTATTAGTCTTTGTATGTTAGTGTTTGTATGTATTAGTTATCGAGTTGTAATTACTAATGTATGTTCTTGTCGTCTGATTTCTCTAAGTGTTTTACGCACTTAGCATGTGCGCAGGAACTACTTCCTGCGTACTTAGCAAGTACGTAAGAATACTCTGCGTACTTGGTAAGTACGCAGGAACAATTTGCCCTGCGCATTTGTTAAGTGCGCAGAGATCAGGTCTAGTATAAATAGGCTAGGTTAACAGAAGTTATGTACGCAAGCATTTTGCACTCAGTTGTATTCTCTCTGTAACCTTCAAGTTTATAATAGACGAAGTTTGAAAGTGATTTCGTTGTCGGTTTACTTTGTGTTACTTGATTCTCCACCTAGTCACGGGCATTCCGCACCCGGTCCGACTAGTCACACACCCACACGTAACGATCCGACACACCCGGGGACCTATAGTGAATGAAGATCAGGCGTGTCTGTGCTGTTTCGGTGGTTTCCAACGGCCCAAAAAGGGTGCTTCCGACACCAATGGTGGTGGTCTGTGATCACGAAATTGGTGAAAACAAGGTCTGACGGGGGCTAGGGTTCCCTTTAAACCCGTTTCTTTTTCTGATGGCGGAGCCATGGCGGGGGAACAGAGGTAAATCCCAAAATCGGTAGTGGTGGTTATCCCCAAATCGGCGACGACAGTGGTAGATCTAGCCACCAATGGCCACCAACTAAGCCCCTTTCCTCTATGCTCGTATTTCCGGAGAAGCCGGCTGCTAGGGCGAAACCCTAGTAGCGGCGGCGGTGGCTCAGGGAGTTCTGACGGCGACGAAACCCTAGCAGGTCAGGAGGTAGTTTTGTTGGAGGCTATAGGTGGCGGTGGGTGTAGTGGTGTTGTTGGTGGTGGTGGGTGTAGTGGTGTTTTTGGTGGTGGTGGTGGGTGTAGTAGTGCTGTCGGTGGTGGTGGGTGACGGCAGAAAGGTGCGGTCCTAGGGTTGGTATGAAAGAACAAAGGAGACCAGGAGGGCGAAACCCTAGTAGCGGCGGCGATGGTGGACGGTGATGGCGGTGGACGGTGGTGGCGGCGTGATTTTGTATGTATATATGTATGTGTAGCTTGTATATATATAAAAGAGAGAGAGATGAAGTTTTGTAATATTATTATTATTATTATTATTACAATTTTTATAAATATTATCTTTTAAGGGTAAAAAGACTAAAATGCCCTCATGTGCATTGCACATGAGGTGACTTAACTGAAAAACTAAAATCTAGTTAGATTAAATGATAAAAAACGAGAGAACTTTTCAAATAAATGACAATAAGTGAAAGTCAAATTTTTAAAGGACCAATTTCATAATTTAAGCAAACTTAAAGGATAAAAATTATAATTTAGTCAAAATAAAACTTAAAAGGACCTTTAAGGCATCAATTTTAAAAACCCAATTTTTAAAATGTGGAATAACAGAGCATCAGATTATAACAAGTTACGCGGGTCCACTTTAAAAATCCAATTTTTAAAACCCAATTTTTAAAATGTAAAACTTACAAGGCATCAATTTTAAAAACCCAATTTTATTTAACAACCTTCATCTAAAAATCATGATTGAAAATTGAAATAAGATCATCTTTATCAATTATCATCAACAAAAACCCACAGGAATAGGAAACTACGGAATAGTTACACAAAATGTGGAATTTACACACACATTCACTCCACTGAATCCTCCCTCTGTCGATTGCGGGTCGAGACGAAGAACAGGTACAAAAAGGATCAAACTTTTTCCATCTTTTCGAAGTGCCTTGTGGGTTACTCTTCTCAGAAGGTTCCTATCTATTTACCGCTCGTATTTAATAATCATAATAATATTCCTCGCAAGAAGAAGAATGATCACATAATTAAATTTCATTATTCTATTCGTTCGATTTAAGATATTATTAAGATAACGTGTTCCGTGATTAAACTGATTTTCTTGCCAAATTCGTAGTAATAGATTTTGGCTGTTTTTGCATTTAATTTATTTATTTTCGTGATATTTAAGTATATTTTATTAATTTTATTTGTGGGTGTTTGTTTATTTCACTAAAATCAGTCTGATTCTCTACTGTTTGGATTACTGTTACTAATTTTGGTGTTTGGTGAGAATTAGGGTTTTATTGATGATAAATAGTTGGGTTATTTTTACGTTTGTGGATTTTGGTGGTGGGTGTTGGTTATTATAGGGTTTTATCAAGATTTGAACTCATATCTGTGCAGATTTCAGTGATGATGAAAAGATGGCCTTGGGCGAGGGTATAATGGTCTTTTACCACTCTCTTTATCTATAACTTGAGAAAGATTTCAGATTATTTCTGGATTTAATTTTGAAGAAGATGAGTTCAAGTGGTGTTTCAGAAGTTGTTGTACACAGGGGGAAACTTGTAGTTCATATTGCTGAAAACGGGCATTCGTTTGAGCTCAATTGCGATGAGTATACGCTCGTTGAATCGGTTCAAAGGTATCTTGATACGCTTTCTGGGATTCATATAAATGATCAGCTTCTTTTGTATCTAGACATGAAGTTAGAACCACAGCAGCCACTTTCTGCATACAAACTCCCTTTAGATGATAGGGAAGTATTTTTATATAATAAATCGAAAATGAGAAACAATTCGACCCCGCCTCAACCGGAAGAAAGTGAAATTGAGTCACTTGAAAGAATGAATCCTGACCCTCCACTACCATCATCATCGAACGATGTTCATCCGTTGGATGAGGCTTCTGACCCTGCTTTAAAGGCGTTACCGTCATACGAGAGACAGTTTAGGTACCATTATCTGCTTGGAGATGCAATTTACCAACGTACCCTTTTGAAATACGAGACGTGTGATCGGCTTTCAAGAGAGCAGAGGGTGCAAGAGAAGGCTTTGGAGATTGCCAGGGGTAATTTGGACCATATCTATAAAATGATTCTTCATAATTACTCGGATTTTGTTAAAGGTTACTCGCATCAGCAGAGATCACATTCCAATCTTTTAGTGAATTTTTGGAGGGATTTGGAGAGATTAAGGTCTATTAAACTTATACCCGCGTTACAGACTAATGATCGCAAGTGTTTATCGGATTTTGTGAAGGAAGAAAATTTGAGGAAAATGGTGGAAGATTGCAGCAATTCACATAGACAGTTTGAAAGTAAAGTTGAAGATTTTAAGCAAGAGTTTAGGGAGCTTAAAGGAAGTACAGAGCATTTATTTTCTAGTGAAGCTTCGATTAATAATCGAGTTTTGGAGAGAACTGTTCAGGAACACCGACAATATATAAATGACCAAAAAAGTATAATGCAGGCTTTGAGGTCAGTAAACTTTATTTCACTTTCTTCTTGAATGTTTATAGTAACAAAAGGCTTTTTAATATGTGATTGGTAGGGCATGAACACGTCGTTATGTGCAAATATTTATAGAGTTTGGTAAATTCTGTTCTTTCTGTTTATATAAAAATAAGGAAAGTTCGTATGTTAACGAAAATAAGTTGCCCACTAAAAGTAGAAAAAGGAATGATCTACTCTAGGAACATTAGAATTCAAGATCTAACTTTTTATCTGTTACATCATTGTTTTCTAGTAGAAACTGTCTTTTTTATAGTATTTGTGAACCAAAATCATTACCATCAATGACAATATGCAAATATATAAATTTAATGTGAAAAATTGCCAAAAGAACAATTGATTCTCAATCTAGTACACCAGGGAGCAATAAACGAAAACAACCAAAATCAATATTTTTTTTTTAATTTTGATTGTTTAATGTGCTCTTTTTAATAAACGCATTTTAATGCAATTGTGTTTTTCTTTTCAAATGTTTCCATTCTAATTTTCTTGAATGTAACTGAATGCAGGCATCAATTTTTTCTACATTTTTTTAGTTCGTCTATTTAGGATTTAAGGAGTAACATATTAGACATTCAACTGTCAATTTGTGCAGATTTTCATTTGCTACTTGCTGTCTTTTTATTATGAAGATTATTATTTTGATAATATTCATCTCTTTGACTTTGGATGTAAATTAATACAGCAAAGATGTAAGCATGGTAAAGAAACTCGTGGATGATTGTTTGACCAGTCAACCATCTAATTCCCTTCGTCCTCATGATGCTGTGTCAGCATTGGGCCCCACGTACGAGGGACATGATAAAAACTATCTTCCTAAAATGCAAGAATGTGAGTGCGCCATTTCAAACCTTTTAATGTTTTGTAAAGACAAAAAATCAGAAATGATCGGTTTTGTTCACGGGTACATGCAAAAGATTGCATACATTCAGTACACCATAAGAGACGTTAGATACAAATTCTCGGTTTTTAACGAGGCAATAAATTGCCAAAATAATCAGTTTGAGCCCTTGAAGGTGGTTCGTGGGATCAGGCCTGCTTATCGGGCCTGTCTTGCTGAGATAGTGAGAAGAAAAGCATCAATGAAACTTTATATGGGCCTGGCGGGGCAACTGGCTGAAAAACTTGCATACAAACGGGAATCTGAAGTTAGGAAACGAGAGGAATTTATTAAAGTGCATAGTTTATATATACCTCAAGATATTTTATCATTAATGGGATTGTATGATACCCCAAGCATATGTGATGTCAATGTGGCTCCCTTTGATAGTAATTTACTGGATCTTGATATATCAGATATGGACCGTTTTGCCCCTGAACAGCATAATGAGTCTGAGGATATCATTGATTTGGGTGAAATTGTTGGGACATACAAGATGGAAGTTGAGAATGCAAAGCTAAAAGCAGACCTTGCTTCTGTTATAGCGCGTCTTTGTTTTTCCCCTTTGGAGATTGACTTTGAATCTTTAGACGAGGGTAAAATGGACATTTTACTCAAAGAGGGTGCTGAAAAGACGAATGAGGCCTTGCGCTTAAAAGATGAATATGTGAAACATTTGGAATCTGTTTTAAAAGACAAACAATTGCAATGTGGGTTGTATGAGAAACGGGTAAAAGAACTGGAACAAAGGTTGTCTGATCGGTATTCTTTTGAACACAAAACCGATAAAGATGATTCTTTTACAACTGGGAAAGTTGGGGATAGCAAATCGGAGATATCGGGTGATAAAGAAGTCCAGGGGCATAATGGTCAATTTTCCGAGCTTATGGATGATGCTTCATATGGTTATTGTTCATTAGTTTCCAAATCGGGTGTTGATAAAAATAGCAAGATTTTGGATGATAACATGAGTGATTCATCTGGAATGGTGAACCCAAACCCTAATTTGGACTCGTCAATGCGCGAACCAAACCGGGACGTGAATGAAAAAGACGGGAATGAGGACACAGTGCCAGATGTCGGGATGCGATTGGTTGCAAGTTCGACAGCTGATAACATGTTACAACTTTCAAAAACCTGTGACGATGGAGCTGAGCATGGGAAGACCAGTGGTGATCTTGTGGTGGAATTGCAGAACATTCTAGAACAGAAATCTAATCAACTTACTGAATTAGAAGCTAAACTTGAAGCTGCAAAAGATGAGGTTGCAAAGCTTGCACGCGATTTGGAAACTAGCCGGAGTCTGCTAGACGAATCTCAGGTAATTTATAATTTATTTTCTGTACATTAGAGGTGGCAAAAATGCAAAATAGGCAGCTCAAGCAGGTTGAAGCGGGTCAAAACAGGTATTTTTTGTAAATGGGCCGGTTAACCCGAAACATTTTATGTCATATTTTTTGTAATTTGTATTAGTGTGTCAAATATTTTTACAAAGTTATTTTTCTTAAAAGACAATCTAGTTTGAGTAAAATGATTTAGGAGGTTTTATGCATTAAAAATACACTTTGAGTAATTCTTTACCATTTGACTTGTTTCCTTTTGAATCTATTTACCTGTTTGACCCGTTAGAGATGAAACATAACTAGAACTGAACCATTCAAGAATGAGTCTAATTTACACAGACATCTTAATTAGCTTTACATTTGTTCACACATGTTAATTTAGTACTTTAACCCGTCGAGTCATTAATGATTAACCAATTAATGAATGCGTGCTATTTTTATGCCATAAAAGAACGAAAATGGTGCTATATTCTTGATTTAGAAAACGCGGTTTCTTCACAAAGTGCGACTTTGAGTCTTGAATGTGCCTAAGTGAATTTTTGTTTATTTTTTTATAAAATGAATGAATTATACATGTACACTCCCATCATTATTCTTCTTATACCATTATTAACTTTTTACAGATGAATTGTGCTCGTTTAGAGAATTGTCTTCATGAAGCGCGAGAAGAGAGTCAAACTCATCTTTGTGCAGCCAATAACAGAGCATCAGATTATAACAAGTTACGCGGGTCCACTTTAAAAATCCGCGGCCTCTTTCAGCGCCTTAAATCCTCTGTTTCCTCTGCTGACGTGTCTTCTTTTGCTGACTCACTCCAATCTTTAGCTCAGTCCATCACCAAGTAAATCCCAAAATTTTCAACCTTTTGATCTTTTTATAGAAGTTAAATAAATTGCAGTTTTTTAATCTTACTTTTTAAAATTTCAGTTCTGCAAATGACAACGGAGATGACAGTACTGCCGAGTTTCGTGAATGTATTCACGTGCTCGCTAAAAAAGTCGGTATTTTGGCAAGGCACCGGGCCGAGTTAATTGACAGGTATACAAAGGCTGAGGTGACCCAACAACAGCTTACAAAGGAGCTGGATCAAAATAAAGAGTTAGTCAACACTCTCTACATGAAACATCAATCCGAAAAACAGGTTAGTTTTTTAAACAATAACAATAATAATCCTTATTTATAAGGCAAACAATTATATTAAATCACTAATATGGTCATACGGGCCGTATGGCTTTGTCAGTAGTCACGTCACTCACTTTTATGTTAGTGTACCACATCATACGGGCTGTATAGTTTGACGACACCACTTTATACGGCCCGTATTGCCCATTTGATGTACCAGTCTAACACGTTATATGAGCCTGTATGACATGTCAGTGGTGTCTGTATAGTGTGTCAATGGTGTTCCTTTATAAACAACAATTTTTATTTGTAAGTCAAACAATTATAATCACTAATTTATTAATGTTCAATCAGGCAAACAAGGAGAAAATATCCTTTGGCAGTTTAGAACTTCATGAAATTGCTGCATTTGTACTCAACACAACTGGATATTACACCGCGATTAACCGAAACTGTAGTCATTACTATCTATCTCCCCAATCAGCTGCACTATATGCCGATAGGGCCCCACACAGTCCCGCCTACATTGTGGGTCAGATTGTGCATATCGAGAGGCAAACCGTGAAACCGTCACCACCATCTGCGGTTCAAGCCGAGTACAAGAGTGGCTCGAGCAAGCTGGGGTTGATTTCTGGTCCGACTGAGGCTAACCCGTATGGTTTAGCAGTTGGGTGTGAGTTTTTTGTGGTCACCGTCGCTATGCTGCCAGACACCGCCACTCACCCGCCACCTGCCGCTGCTTCCTGATCTAAAACATTTGGTAAGATATGATGGAAGAGATGAAAAAAGCTGCAGGAGTGAAGAGTCTATACATCCTTTACTTGACAGTTGACATGTTAATTGAACTTGTTTTCTTTGATCCTTTCCACTTTGTGTATAAAAGTTCTATGGCCATATGAGAAACTTTGTATATATTTAACTCTTGTAATATTTTTTTCAGTTATTTTTAAGTAAACAACTGTTAGAACCGTATAAATTTGTTACCTATTCTTTTAACTGTGATAATGTGATAAAGTTGGTTATATACAACTCTATCTGGTTATCACTTTGTACAAGTGATTTTCAGTTTTTGTTATTTTGTATTTAAAATTAGTTATGTATTGAACCACTGGAAGTGATTATGGGAATGTTTTTCAAAAATCTTGATTTTCTTCTATTAATAACTCACTTTTTTTTGGCAAACTAATATTAAAAAAAAAGTTTTAAAATGTTCAAGACACCTAAAACAAATAAAAATTAGAGCGAATTACAAATTACGTCCTTTAAGTATTACCCAAATTTCAGTATACGTCCTTTAACTAAGAAAATTACAGAAAACGTCCTTTATGTTTGAAAAAGCTTGCACGTTACGTCCTTTGGCCTAACAACGTTAAATTTTACCGTTAAATGCAACCATGTGCCATGCATATGAGGGCATTTTGATCTTTTCACCATTCTAAGGACTATTTGTGTAAATAAGTAAAAGATTTGGAATTAAAACATAAAACAATAAAAGAATATAAAATTACAAACAATGAAATTCATCTCCACCATAAGAACATCTTTTTTCTCTGCTCTCTTTCTTTAATGCAGATTCAAGAATGAAGATGAACAATAAAGTTATAAAATTACAAACAATGAAGATCGATCTCCTCCCCCTCTCATTCTCTCATTCTCTCTCTCTCTCTCTCTCAACTCTCTCTCTTTCTCAACAATGAAGATGAACGTGACGAAGGATATGACAAAATCAAACCACCCCCCCTAATCTTTCATCTTTATATAAATACCCATCGATGAAAACTGAAAGCAAACTTCAAGTGAAGCTCTTCCAATGGAGTCTTTATAATTATTTGGAAACCATTTTTGTTTTGATTCCATAATGCCGAATAATTAATCAGAGCACACAATCTGAAGGGAGTTTTGTATCAATCTGAGTGGTTGCAATCAAACTGATGGAATCATTTTGTGACCCACCTGAACCGCTAATTAAGCACCACCATCACCCGATGAAATCATTTTGTGAGAAGAAGATAGCGATGGCCGGGAGAGAAAGTAGGGAAAATAATAATGGATTTGACATTTCTTTGTTTAAGTATAAATAAGCTCATTTGTAACATGTTATGTTATTCATGCCATTTCCCGATGATATTCAAGTATTAAAACAGAGAACTGCAGCACCATTTTCATTAATTTTTTTTTGAACGGCGAACATTGAATGTTGTGACGGGGGAGCCTCGTCCAACTCTGGCTAATATGTTGTCTTAATCGGGCCCACTTGACGTCAGAGTTGGAAAGCATCCAAGGAAAAATCCCACCCAATACGGCCTCTTCCGGGATTGAGGGAGAGCCGAGGCTCGAACCCTGGATCGACGTGGGTAAAACCCTGGTGCATCAACCTAAGAACTAGGCCTCATTTGCATGCCCCAGAAATTAATGGTGGTGGCAGGTATTAAACCTGAGTTCCTTGGGACTTCATGCCTCACCTCAACCACTACATCACAACCTCTTTGCGTCTAAAGTAGAATAAAATACTGCTATAAAGATCCTATTTTGCTCTTTAAAAAGATTTAGGTCAAAGCACATGTAGCACGTCTATCAAATAATACCATTAAAATGATTTATGATGAAAGTACTGCATTATAATATGATTTGATTTAACTTGTAAACGTATAAAGAGTGATAATGCCATCCCTGCAGTGTGTTCTTCAGTAATGCTGCTATGGAGAAATCTAAGAAGAGATCTGCAGTGGCTTCTTCTAAACTTGGAGCTGCAGAAGGTACTAACAGGGACGGTAAGTGTCGGAAACATTTAGATTTTGCAAAATTACCGTTGTTGGAGTTTAGTTATGGAAATTATTATGAAATTTATTCATAATTGCTGCTATAGTTTAGTTAGACTTTTCATATTTTAGAGAAACTCTTGCAGGTGTGGGAGACCTATTAGATAAATCTCAGCAGAGAAACCGGACCCAAGTGAGCAAACTTTTGAAATTCATAAATTCTGCACAACTTTAGTTTTTTTTTTAATTTTTTTTATTTTTATGTACCGGTTTCTACTTCCAGTAATGGCAACTGATTATAGTCTTAATGATTTAGATGATGATAACGAATCCGGTGATGCAAATATTGCAACACTGATTATGCATACTCGCGATCTAAAATTGGCACTACGAGTTCATAAATCATTTATCAAAATGGAGAAATATCCTTATAATAAGCAAGAGGGCAAAACACATTCTTCTTTCAAAAAATAACTGTGTTGATGGTGGAAGTTTAAACACAATTTCTTTCAACAAAGACCCGAGCTCTTGCTAGGATGATATCATCCTATTGATGAACTTGCATTTTGATTTGTTGAAAAGTGTGCTTAAATATTTTTGTTTAGTAACCTAAATTTGAACTTCCAAGTAGGATAACAATTGATAGGGATATGTGGATAATTTCCTTGTTTGGAGAAGAAAAGAAAAAAAAATTGCAATTGATGTTTAGAGAATCTTCCTGACAAGTAACTGTTACTACCGGTAGCATACGGAACCGATAGCATACGGAACAAGTCGGAACAAGAACCTGTAGCATCCGGAACCGGTTCAAGTGTGTAAAACTGCTAAGGATCCCTTAGTATTTATACTAAAACAAAGTTGAAACAAAGTCATCAGTTATAGCTCACGACACGATCCATTAGGGGAACCCAAATCCACCGATGACTTCATGAATGTGATGCTTAGGAAATCTTCCAGACAAGTATTTGTTACTACATACACATGTACATCAATACAAAACGCTAATTATGTGGTCTACATCGATAGACACCCGACCTCACTAATTTTCCATCCTCATGAAAGAATTTCCTGGGTCCGCCAATAGAACATGTTAGTTCAAATATCTATTTTCATAATCTTTGTACGATATATAGTATAAAAAATTGAGTTTCCCGAATTTGGATTTGAAAGAAAATTGTCACATATAGGGGAGATTTGGAGAAAATTACCCCCTTGATTTATTTTTATTTTTTTTTTATTATTATTTTTTTCATTTTGCAATATTTTGTTTGTGTCATTACTTTGCTCTAACGTAGTTCGCTTGAAATTGTTATTTGAGTAAATAAATTTTTTATTGACAAACGTTACTCCTACTCTACTTTTACATCAATAATCCTAAACTTCTCAATTGTCCAAGTTTGTACCTGATACTCCCATATAAAAGGCATATGCATCTATCAAGTGGGCTAGCCTCAAATCGGTAGAAATTTGTTCATAAGAAAGCTTGATAAGGACTGTTTGGCTCCCAAAATAACCACCTTGTTTAGTTACTTTTCCGAAAGCCAAACATTTGAAACAACTTTCACGTGGAAACTGAGTTGAAGTTTAAAACAAGTAAATAATTAGAGTAAATTTCGTTTTGCGTCTATGTGGTTTGGTCAAATAATCGCTTTGAATCCAAAGGTTTCAATTGGACTTTTTGCGTCCTTGTTATTTGTCAATTGTACCAATTGACTACGCGTCACTAACGGCATCCATATTTTCTGTTAAGTATTTATGAAATGACAAATCTACCCCTAATGTTAAAAAAAAATAAATAAAATATAAATTGTATAAAATATGATTTGTTAGCAATGTGAGACACATTGTTAAATCCAAACTAGCCTTCATCATCTTCAAGTGTGTCTCTAGCCATCACCATCCATGTTATCTCCGGCAACCCATCTCCGAAAACATGTACATGAAACCCTCTTTTTGAAAACCAATCTACAACAACCTGTAAATGAAACCCATCTCCCCCTTTCTTTATTTCCTTCTGCAGCCATCACCACCTAACCAACCACCTCATCACTGTTTGTATTTTAAATCAAGCACTTGCACCACCATTAAGCGTTTGTTCTGGAAATGGAAGGGGAAATACCACCACCGCCATTACCGACTCCACCACCGATAAGTTTTGGTTCGGGTTTGCTGAACTTCCCGCCTGGAAACCCACCTCCGATTCAACCCCGATTGAGCAAAACCCTAATTTTGTGAATCGTCTTCCCAGCAACCGAAGCATGATGAAGCCGTGATTGTGATGAGTCGGCCACCCCACTGACCAACACCACCACCACCACCACCACCGACCAACGACGTTTTCTTCTGTTAGAAAAGGGGCAAAGGTCAGATGAACAATTAGGTTTCCACTAGAGAGATGACGATGGTAGCGTATGTTTGATTTGTGTATTTTTGAGTAAATTAAAGGCAAATCAGTGAAGATTAAGGGGCAATCGAAACCGTGGAGAGCAGATCAGAGTTGTGGTGGTGATGGTGAAGCCAGCCGGTAATGAATCATTTTCTCACGATCTTCCCTAGAACTCGTTAGAGGGAGTGGTGGTGTTGGCTGGAGATGGTGCCGACGATGATTAGTAGAGAGAGCAGAGACAGAGTTTGTGTTTTTTGAGAGAGTAGGGTTTTTTTTATAAAAATGATGGGTAGAGAGAAGGAAGGGTATTTTAGTTAATTCACAACTACTTAACAGAATCATACTAACGGTGTTAGTGTCATGAGTTTAATTGAAACGAAAATAAAACCACAAGGACGCAAAAAGTCCAATTGAAACCTTTGAATTCAAAGCGATTATTTGACCAAACCACAGGGACGCGAAACAAAATTTACTCAAATAATTATGAAGTTATCCATAGATATATATGGATGCATGCATGCATGCATGCATGTATCATGTATTTATCTCCACAAACTGATTTTACAAATAAACAATTTTTATTGTGTATCCTATTTATAGTAAAAAATTATGCTCATTAATCATTATAGTTAAAAAGAATAATATTTTATAAAATGTAATAAAACCAGCTTATTAAACAATAGGGTTCTATTATATTTAAAAAAAAATCAAAGGCTTTTTAAGAAAAATATAGCGAACCTATGTTTTTTTTATTAAACGAACGGGTGTCTATCACATTAAAAAAAAGCATTTAAAAAAAATGTGCTAGAGCCTGATTATTTTATTAGCAACCAAGTTCTATTACTTTGAAGTGACAACCGTGAAATGTTTAAAAGCTTATAGCGGCCAATAGAGCAGTGGCGGATCCAGGAATTTTTTTCAGGGGGTTCACTGTTTTTAGATGATCCAATTTCATAGGGCCGGACATAAAATTTTTCGGTTCGGTTCGATTGGTCGGGTCGGGTCGGGTCGGGCAGGGGCGGCTCAACCATTTTTGGAGGCCTAAAACGAAGAAAAAAACATGAAAATTATGCTTAAAATGTTCACAAAATCAACTAATTTGTATTTAAGAGTCATCTACTCATTTGTTTCTATCAATTTTTTACCTCTAATCATATGAATGCTCAAGAACACACATTTAGTTTAAGAAAGAGTTCTTAGTTTTATAGCTTCACAACCGGATCAAGCGAGCTGCAGTGGGCCGTGGGGTGGGCAGCGTCGTCAGGGGGTTCACCCTATAATATTTTAGGGGGTTCACCCCAGTTTTTTTACCTACCGTTACACTAAAATTTCGAAACTCGGGGGGTTCCTGTGCACCCCCCGCTTCACTATTACATCCGCCCCTGCAATAGAGGGGTCAGATGTTACAAAAGATATTAGAGTCATTCATGTGCCGCTTGGGATGGTAGGGGAAATTCATCGATGACGAGCTCCCTGCGTGTTTGGGCGGATCGACATCTTATGTGAATCCCACATCCGTGATTGAGATGGTGGGGCAAATCTCATCGCGGAGGATTAGTCCATAATTTGGAGAGGGGGGGGGGGTGGGTGGGTTTGATCCCTGGCAAATCCCACATTAGACGTAGATATGAGAGATGTTGAGTTTATAAGAAATCCCACGTCTCAAATACCCTCTACGCGTATTAGGTGCATTGACTGTTTTGGGGGAGCATCCCATTGGCGGACCTACCTTTTGATAGGTGGGTTGGTCGACCCCCATGAATTATTTTTTCTATTTGTTATATATGTGGTATAATCTCGACCGACCCCTATGAAATTTTGACACCGACCCCCATGAAATTTTGACCGACCCCAAAAGGAATTAATTTTTAACACCGACCCCATTTAAACTACTAACTTAATTGGACATTTAGATTAAACTGGACTAAAAACGTAGTCATTTAAATAATTAAACCCACATTTAATTACCCATTTAGACATTTAAACCCATATTTAGTTAACTAATTGCCCATTTAAAATTTTAGAAGACGAAAGTCAATTGGTGAGTCATATGGATCTCCATCATTGATCATCTTCATCATCTGGTTTGAATCTTCAATCCCATTGATCATCATCTCCATCTCAGTCTCTATCATCGTTTTTTCAAAGCCCATCGTCGTCAATTGCTTTTTTTCAAACCTACATATGCATTTTTCACCATCCAGACACGCTATCATCATCAATTTAGTTTTCTCAAACCTGCATCTACATTTTTTCAAACCTCATAGTCATCATATTTGTTTTTCAAACCTGCATCGTCGTCAATTGCATTTTTTTCAAACCTCCTTTTTCATCTTCATCGTCATCGTCAATTGCGTTTTTCGGTCGTCATCTCCATATGGGTTTTTTCAAACCTGCATCTGCGTTTTTTTAAGAATCAAACATGTTTTGATCTTTAATTGCGTCTTCGCTTTTTTATCTCCATCGTCGTCCATCATCTGAGTTTTTTGGACTGTGTTATTTTTAATTTTAATTATGTAATAAGTTGTGGTGAGGAGAGGGAAAAATAAAAGCCAAATTACCATTAAAAAATTCAGATTTAATTTCAGCCTCAAATTATAATATATAGAAATTAAATAAATGGTCCAAAATGAGTTTTTTGAGTTTTACATGAAAATAGAGTTTTCATTTGATCCATTCCCATGTTAATCATATGTTTTTTATGAATAGGATGCCCTCTTACTCTTACCTATCTTGTAGTAAATCAGTTGTAGACAATAACATCTCAATACACGAATCAAAGATTGTTACATTTATAATTTCATTTTTTCTATCAATAACAAGTAAAATGTTTTATGATATTTCATGATGAGTCTCTTATGCAACCCTCATTGCAATCATTTGTTACACATATATGAAGACCTATTACTATAATCATTTATCAATCTTTAGAAAAATGTAATAAAACACTTATTGGGCTTAATTCATCTTTTCCTGATCCTCACTTGTCAGCCTTGTTAAAGCCATCCAATGTAAAGAACCAATTTTCAGGTTTATAATATAATATGTTAAACATATTATAAGGGTGTAAATAAATAAAATAAAATTTGGAGGTTTGTTGTAAAAGTGGAGTTTTAACTAGTTTGGGTGAAAGAGGTCATTTCTGGAAGTTCATGGACTGTTTGTGTAAATTCTGAAATGGCTGGAATATGGGGGAGGGGGGCTGCGCAAATTACACACACATGTGTGTGTTTGTGTCTTCCAAAGAGAAAGAGGTGAAAGGCTTAACGGGTCAAAATGGGTTGAAAGGTTGAATTGGGTGTTAGAGGTTTGGTTAAGGTTGTGATAACTAAAATAAGTTAGGGTGTTGATCTTTAGATCATAGGAGTGTCATGAATCTTTATTTGGTGAATGAATTGAGATCATAAGATTTCTAAATGCAAGTTGATTACTATGTGATCAAGGCGTTAAAGGAGCTAGCTTGGAAGACCAAGTGATATTGTCTCTAGCTAAAGGTAAGTCCTTTGCGCTTACTTAGTAATGGTAGGTGGTAGTAAATGCACGTACTTGATATACATGTTGATTATCATATGTGTATTTATGTGTAAGTTGTTTTGGTGAAATTGTATATGGTGGAAGTATGCTAAGGGTGGGTATTTAAGGAGTTTGAGGTTTATAAACCTCACAATGTCGTAGGGTAATTGTAGTCATTGAATTACTTATGAGTTTAATGGTGTTAATTGTATGTCTATTTTGAATGTAAGTGTTGGTGGTGGTTAAGGTGTAATCGAAGTCCTTGAACTTCACAAATATAAAGGGTGGAATTGGGATCTTTGAATCCCACGTGTCGGTAAATAACGTATAGTTATAAAGGTTGATTGGTGTCGTGTGTGTACACTTGTTTGTAGGTTTATGAGTTGGTATTTGAAGTCTAAGAACCTCACCAGGTAGTTAATTGAGGTCATGAACTTCACTTATGTCGTTGTCGCGTGAAGTCTTTGAACTTCACTAATGTAGTTATTGCTTGAAGTCTAAGAACCTCACATGAAAGTAATTTGAGGTTATGAACTTCACAATGTCGTTTTGTGGCGTTTGAGGTCTTTAGAACCTCATGTAGAGGGGTTTGATGTATAAGAACCTCACACAGAGTGAATTAAGGTCATGAACTTCACAAAGTCGTTTGTGGTGTTTGAGGTCTTTAGAATCTCACAAAGGAGTATGGTCGTGTTAGTGGGTGATTAACTAGCTAGTGTGTACATACATAGGTGGTAATGTATGTAAGGTGTCAATTATGGTTATTGAAGTTTTTTTGGTGTGAATTGGTATTCGGATTAGGGTTAAACATGTATAGGCGATAATACGCGTTGTTGGAAAAAGCCCAAACTTCTTTTGAGTATATCTCAGGCTAGAAAATGACTTGCGAAAGCCATAATATATGAAACTTGAGTGACTCGAGGTGAGGAATCCAAAAAAGTGGTCTGCACTGGGTTAGGCGTAATTTACGGCGGTTGGGCGTAAATTACGGTGGCCCGACGTAAATTATGCCCGTAAGGGGCTGTTTATGGCCACATTAACGGCCAAAATGTAGAAATGTCGTTTTTGGTCGGTTATTGATGTAAGGGCCTGGGGGCTCACTTGAGGGTTGTATATCATTACTAATGGTTGTTTTATGGTGTTTTCTTGTATATAAAGCTCCAGTTGAAGTCCCGGGTCACGCTTCGTGTCAGATTGGATTCTTGTTAGTTTTATGGTGGTTTAAGGTTAGGGTAGAACTCTTTTGGAGTTCATTAGACTCGTTTTAAATTATCATTTGGAGGTTTAAACTTGTCTTTATTTTGAGTTGTCGATTATTTTGTTTCTAAACAAAACGTGTCGTTTGTTGTATCATTGTTTTTGGCATGTGTCGTTTAATCAAGAGTGTTAGTTGGGACCTATTTTCAGCGGGTGTTAAAAAGTTAAGATTGGTTTGAAAAATCAGGGTGTTACATCCAAACTACCATTTCCCGAACATCCTTTACTCTTTTCAGTTAGAACCACATCCTACTTAACCCAATGTAACTTTCTAGAGTTACCAACATCTCCACAAAAGAATTGAGAATGATAAGACTCCATAACCTGTTTTGGCAAAGCAAACAAAGACATGTAAAAAATCCTAAGAGAAACCAATACGGAAGTGATAAGCATGGAACAACCACCGATAGAAAGCATGTTTGCTTTCCGATACGGAAGTGATAAGCATGGATTTATCAATACCACAAGACCAAATCGCCTTCTTGATTTCTTCTCAAGACCGGTGAGGTGTGGAAAAGTTATTTCGTGTCATATGAGTTATTTCGCCTTGCTTGTAATCATATGAGTCATTTCGCTTTGCTTTAGTTACTAAGGGTATTTAGTGTCACAAGACCAAATAACTCATATGACACGAAATAACTCATATGTTATCTTGTAGTAAATCATAACATCTCAACACACGAATCAAAAGATTGTTACATTTATAAATTCATTTTTTTTTTCTATCAATAAGTAGTAAAATCTTTTGAGATATTGCATGATGAGTCTCCCATGCAAATCCTCATAGTAATAATTTATTACACATATATGAAGACCTATTAATATAACCATCACTACCAAACTTTAGAAAAATGTAATAGAACACTTATCCTTTATCTCTTCCTGACCCTCACCTTCAACCCATTCTTCATCCTAATCGTCAACGCCAACACATGCTCAGGCGGATTCTTCTCCTCCTCCTCCGCCGCCGCCACCACCTCCACCCGAAACATCTCAATAATCGTCGCGGCCACCAACTTCATCTGAGTATACGCCATTTCCTTCCCTAAACAAATTCTAGGCACACCATGAAACACCGGAAACTTAAACTGGCTTTCCGGTCCATACACCGCATTCCCCCCTTCCTCCTCCTCCAACCACCGCTCCGGCCGAAACTCACAACAATCCTCCCCCCAAACACTCTCTAATCTCGCCATTGCGTATGCATTATACGTAACAAACCAACCTTTCCCGATAAACGTCCCGTCGGGCATGGTATCATCTTTCAAACAATCCTTCGTGTCCAAAGGAACAGGGGGATACAAACGTAACCCTTCAGACAGCGCCGCATGCAGGTAATGCATGTGGCGCAGATCGTCGAAAGTATAATGTTCCGGACGAGTTTTCCCGGATCTACGTCTAACCGCTTTCAGTTCGTCTAGTATCTTTTGCTCTACGTCTGCATGGGAAGATAAAAGCCAAAAGAACCACGTGAGAGCCGACGACGTCGTATCACGACCAGCTAAAATAAAACTCACAACAATATCTCTAAAAAACTCCGGTGAGTATTCCGAATGGCCCATGAACCGAGATAACAAATCCTCATCACTCTTTCCATCACTTTCCTTCAATCTTGACGTTATGATCTCGTCCGCGAACTTATGAACGGTTGCGATCGATCTTTCGAGCTTTAACTCCGAACTAAATTTAAAAAACTTCTTAATATTGTGCAACCCTGGGAAAACTGAAATGAATCTTTTAGTAATTAGGGTTGTTACTTCTTCAAAAGCTTTCATAAACTCACTACCGGATGTTCCGTCGCCGGAGAGGCAACCGGGGTCGCCGTTGAATGCCACCTTACATATATTATCAAAAGTGTACCTTTCTAAAAGATCTTGAATATCAATAACTTTGTTCAAATCCGCACTCCTTTCAAGAATGGGTATGAAGCGGTTATGTAGCTCAACCGCAGCCGCTTCCATCACGAAGTTGCGGAGGGATCTCGTGTTGAACTTGTAACTCGCGATCTTACGTTGTGCGTGCCATGATTCGCCTTCGGCGTTGAAGATGCCGCGGCCTAGGAGTTCTTGGAGGAGGTAGATAAACCGGGCTGCTTTAGGGTAGTTTTCAAAGTTGGTTTTGATCATGTGTTCGACGTTTGCGGGGTTGGCGGTGATGAAGCCTTTGATTTTGCCGGGGCGGTTTAAGATGCCGGTGTGGGTTGGAGTTCGGATGAGGACTTGGGTGGTCCAGTCGAGGAAGCGGTGGCGGTTTAGGAGGAATTCCGGTATGGTTCCTAGTAGTGGGTAGTTGGTGAACCGGTGGGTTTGCGGTGTATGAAATGGAAGTAGATGAAGAGGAAGATGGGGAGGAGTAATATGAGAGCTTGGAGAGAGATTGCCTCCATGCTTACAATGAAGTATGAGGAATAACCTTCAAGGAACTTCATTACTTTGTACCCTACAAATAACCATAACATTGTTTTGTTTATTTATTTTATTTTGTTTAATAATATTGTTATAAAACTTATAAAATACCATATTTTCTTAGAATTATATTTTAAAAGGATCTACATTATAGGTTAAAAACTTAATGCTTTTAAAAAATATAATATTTTGTGAGTGCAAGAAGACTTATATTTTGAAAGGATCTATGTTACAGTTTAAAAACTTAATGCATTTAGGAAATATAATATTTTGTAAGTGCAAGAAGACGGGACGTGTTCAATACGGTACCATATTATTGTAAAGATACGAAAGAACCGTATCTAATTATGAAAGATAATTAAATAGCAGTAAGAGAGAAAAATAGATTATTAAAAAACCGTTTTACACATCACATATTTAAAATGATATGTATAAATGTGTATGCGTTTTTTTATTGTATATAACAACTTTAATAAAATAGTTATTTAGTTTAATTTTTTAATAAAATAGGTACATTAATTTGGTTCCCAAAATAACCACGTTGTGGAGTTACTTTTCCGAAGGCCAAACATTTGAAGCAATTTTCATGTGGAAATTGGGTTGAAGATAAAAACTAGTTGGTTTATATATAAGAAATTTTTTTTAAAATTATTTTTCCACTTTAATATTTATACTATCTAATAAATAAAGGTTTTGGTGGGACATTTTTCACTCTCCTATGCATTCTCAACCTTTTCCCCCGCCTCTCTCTTTTATTAATTATATAAATTTCTTTAATTGTTTTTATAATTTTTTTGTTTCCCGCTTCTCTCTCCTGTTAAATAATAATGATTTTATATAATTATTTTTATAAAACATGTTTTATTTAAAAAATTAGGTTTGTTCATAAAACATTTTTATAAATTGAACATTTCATTCATTCTTTTTATTAAACATTTTAAAAAAAATAACTGTGTAACGTTTATAGATTTTGTATTAAAAAACTATGTAATATGTCATAAATATGTAATATGTAAATCTTTATTACTAAATATATATAACATTGTATTTATTCAACCCGTGTAATATATCGGGTTTCTAACCTGGTGTTACATTAAACAAAGGTTTACGGTTACATGATTTACCCATCCTCGTATGTAAGTTGTAAAATCGATAGTTATTTTATCAAATTTTAATTTAGTTTTATATTTACTTATAACTGAAATTCATATATATGAAATTGTAACAAAACTTCGAGCTAGTACATGTAAAATTATGAAAATAATTAAATTAAAATAGTCCGTATACATACAAGTTTGTAACAGAATTTACATCAATGGTAGCAATAGTAAGTCGTAAATTTGAGGTTTCAGAAAGTGGATGGTCAACTTTACGTTTATAAATATTAAATAGGCCGAACTTATGCATAGATACTAATTTCAAGAACCAAAAATCAGAGGAAAATATATTTAATATAAAATATTTACCCTTTATTGGACTATTGGAGATTTATGTTTGAAAATATGATTTAAATTGAAAAAATATAATGTAGATAATATGATTACAATAATATAATATGAAATAATGAATGTTTTTATTCGAATACATAATCAAAAAGTATGAAAGAGAACTTAGCTTGAACAAGCACCTAACAATTGATAGAGAAGGTTGCCCACCATTTTGCCAATATTGCGTGTAGACTGTGTAGTATACTTGTCATCAGAAAATGATGCACGAGAGAGAGAAGAAATCAGAATAAATGATGTACGAGACAATAATTGGTTGTTTCACATTCTTGTATCTCGTATACAATCTTTACTATTCGGTTTAGCCGATTTTAACAACATTTTTTGATTGAAACGTTAAGTAAAGTTTTAAGAAATAGCTCGGCCATGTTAGTACCGACAGATCATCTGCGGATATTAGAAAAACAGTTTCTCTTTTTTCCTTTTAGAACTTTGTTCTATCCATTGACAATCCATCAGTGATCATTTCGTCAGTGAATTAATGCTTTTTCGTGTAAATATATGTTTTATAATAGTTTAATGTATGTTTTATAATAGTTTAGACTATAATAAATGACACTATGAATAATCATAATATATGTTTCTATATTTAAACAAATATCCGCGTCCTAAGATGTGGATGATGTACCCAAATTCAATATGTTATTGTATATATAGTTATATGAGGACCAAAATATCATATCACTAAAAAAAGGTCTTGTGACACTATCAGGAGTCACCATAAATTGAAAAGAAGTGCCACTAATGTGTTGGGGTGAGAGTTATACGAGGACCAAAATATCATATCACTAAAAAAGGTTTGCATATCCATACGTTGGGAGTACATATCCACCACAATGTATTCTAGATGGCGTGAAAACTGAGAAACTTGTCAACAATGGATCATTTCGAGAGTTAGAACGAAACGTATGTCAATTATGTGCATTATTGGGTTCCCACGTGCCACATTTTGAGCACACAGGTTGAAACCATTTTAGGGTAAATACTGGCCCCAATATTCTAAGACCGCCCATTCTAGCTTTAATCGGCAACATATTCCTAAAGATGATGAAGTAGAGTTAACATGTGAAAAACTAATATACATTTGTGTACCTCTTCGACACCACATGTATGGCCGATTTTTAATTTCGAGACCACTAATTCTAACAAACTAGTTACCACCGCATTAGCTCAGATGTGGTATTCAACATCACATGCTCTGTATTTATCATTAGAAACAACCAATTCCATCACACAATAGTGTTTGAGGAGTATTTATATTATAAATTCCAATGATGAGATGCTAAACGAAGATTGTGTAACATCCCGAAGCTCGTAGGCTAACGGGTTGGTTCGATGAGTTAACAAGTCTCTTTTAAAATGGATTGTGTTATATAGATTTTCACATAAAACCCTATTTCGGAAACTAAGAGGACCTAGTTAGCCACTGTGAGAACGATTGGGATCGAAAGCGCACGGATCAAGTAGGGAAGGGCCCGAATGTAATATGCAAGGGTTTAAATACCTCCCTTATGCGAACCCTAGACCATACTCGGTCTAGGGGTACTTGACGGCTGCAGGAAGGGCGCAAGGGGGAGGGAACGGTCGCGCAAGGTGGTCTTGCGGAGGTTCTACGACGGCATCGAGCAAGGGGAGAACTTCATACGCAAGGTAAATGCTAAACATATTCATTTCTTTTCTTTTAGCCTTGTTTCCGGTAAGCAAGAGAACCCGATTAGGATTTTGCGGCCATGATCACGGTGAATGATGGAGGGAAGGGTCGCCGGCTGTGGTGGTGGTAGCGAAGGAGGAGACGACGATTGTGGTCCGTCTGGGGCTGCTCGAAGAGGATGATAGGCTATGGTGGTGCTCGAAGGAGATGGCAGGACTAAACGGATAAGGTGGAAAGGGGGCGGCTGGGACGGCGGTGACGACTGCCGTGGTGGCAGCAGGGGCGGTGTGACGGTGGTGGTCAATGGAGTGATTGATGGCGACGTACCTAGCGTGGAGAGTGAGCTCGAACGGAGGCGTGGCACGATTGTGCATGGTGGTGAGCCCGGGTGACGGGAACGATGGCGAGTTAGGGTTGGCATGAACGTGTTTGCATGCATGCGTACACGGGAGGAGAATGACTCGAATACGTACGTGCTAAGGTTTGACATTTCGGGGTTAAGGCCTATGTTTGCAGGACAACATGCAAGGAAACCGGGCCATTTACACGTATTCTCGTGGGTTAGGGTTTGCATGTTCACGTAGTTGCATGCTTAAGACCTAGCTCGAGTATGCGGCTTCTAAGCGGATCGAAGACGATTCGGGTCGTGTGGACACGTGTGACTAGGGTTTCGGGGAAAGAAAGGACGAGCTGTAAAGATGACTTTGGGGTTTGTATTTTATGCATTACGAGGCGTATGTTTTAGAACGAAATCTGATCCTTGGATCATACGTTTACAGGTTTGAGATTCGAGCGTGGACGGACAAGTTGCAGAGCTAGGACTGAGGCTCGTCATAAACAGTGAGTTTCTAATTCCCTCTTTAAAACGTTTTACTGTTTTTGGGGCTATCGTACATGCTTACAAAAGATGTTTAATATATTAAACGTGCTAAGAGTTTTGGGTTTTAACCCGATGTGTTTATGAACTAAACCATTCAGTAATGAGTCGGAGGGTCTACAGGGGTGTTTATGAGATTATGTGAACTAGTCGTAAAGGTGGGTATATGGTCACGGGTCGTATATTGACCTAACAGGGATGAGTCAGGATTGTAGTTACGGGTCGTACGGGTATGACTGGGAGGTGTCACAGGGTGTGCATGTACGTGGTATGTGCTTAAATAATGAGATATAGTATTTGTATGCGTGTTGCTATATTAGTAGTGTGTTGTGTTATGAGTTAGTCGAGGTGAGTTGGGATATAAGCTAATGCTTATGAATACGTGTAGGATATCTTATCCTAGTACTATGTGTGAAGTGCAGGTGTAGTTAATGAGTCATATACGTAGGTTATAATGTTATGTGATTATACATGTGTTGTGTGCATTGTGTCGTTATCCACGTGACACGTCGGGTATTGTGTTTGCGTTGTTATCTTTATGACACGACAAACAGGATTGTGGAGGAAGAAGTCCTCCGGGAGGTCACCAAAGGTGACGATGTCCAACAGGACAGTGATGAGCTCGGGGTGTGTCGAACTCCCTGACGAGGGTAACCCTGACAAGGGTGCAGCGAAGAGGTATGTGTTTGTGTGCTTATATATTTGTGTTAAATTACATACAAACGTTGAGTTATATTTATTGTGCATGAGATAGTATTATTGAGGTGAGTCGAGTTAGATTGACCGTTGTGTCTGGATTGTGATGTGGTGTTTACAACTGTTATGTCAGTTGATTTGTAAGAGCCTTGGTCAAGGCTGAGTTAATACGTGTACTTGAGTATGAGTTATTAGTGTAGTAAGTTCGACCTATGTCGATGAGACTGCGGGATTATTATTATGGGATGAGTCATAGGTAATGAGTTATTATGGGATATCGGGCGATAACCGGGGGTTATCTATTTGTTAATGAATTGTGGATCTATTTTATAAGGACCGTGGGCCCTGAGCAAAGTTCAGATAACTTTTGAGACGAGTTGGCTTTTAATTAAACTAAACTATTAGAACTCACTCAGCGAAGCTGACTTTGTATGTACGTTAGACTGTTTTGCAGGTGAGTCTGCTTGACGAGGTATCTCGGCTTGGGAGCGGCGCTACTCGGATTGGTGTGCAAGCATTCGTGAGGTAAGTTAATGACATTAAATAGCAATTAATGTTTTTGAAAATACTTCCCCTGTAGTTTAATATATCTAAAATAAGTACTTTCAAGAGAATAACACGTTATGAGAACCAACTGTGGGGTACCAGGTTTGGGGCCTTACAGATTGCATGTGAAAACGAGAGATATTTAGGAGTATTTATAAACAAATATTCTGGCGGACTCTTGCCAGTGAACTTTTCAACTGACAAAACTTTAGAGCTTGGCAAGAAATCTCATTTGAGATTTATCTTCAAGATCTTTAATTAATCATTGATAACATATCCATCTTAAATGCTTACTCACTGACAAGGATCAAAAAGCCTAGGACGAAATATTATCTAAAATCCTTATTGTCACACCCCAACCGACGGCGGAAACGTCGGGGCGGGACACGGAGACTGTTCATGAGCATATGGTTGACTAAGTTATAAAATATTAAATCATCACATTTAAATTCAAACCAAACAAATATCCAACAAAGTACATGAATTTTAAAATACATAACAAGTTCCTTTATTATCTAGGTCCACAACTTAAGTGTAGTAAACTTGATCAATCTCAAACATTCGTACCTGAAACATGGTTAAAACAATGTCAAATAAAAAGTTGGTGAGCATACATAGGTTTTGACTCTAAATAGTATCATTGTGTTGTGTGCATACAATCCATACAAATCATGGCTAATAAGGCAAATATGGAGAGTTACTATTGTGAAAACAAATTGTACAATCAAACCTTTGTAACTAGCATGCAAAAACAAAAATGTGTTGTCGGTAACAATCACCCTACCTAGGTGGGTTTGTCAGACTCAATAGATCTATCATTGTTAACCGTCGGCTTGTGTAGTTAATGATTGCACATGTAAATTGCACACAAATTGTAGTTTACACACCTAATACTCAAGCATAAGGCTCAAATTTGCACACATGAATGTAGGGTGAAATTGTATTGTGTAGTTTGTAAACATTGTATAATTGAACTCATGTTTCACCCCAAAAATATAAATAGTGTAAAAATGGGCTATGTAAACTCACTTGTATAGATGGTGTAGATAGCACGAACAATAGGTAGTAAAAGTGATTCTTGTAAATCACAAAGTTAACTTAGAGTGAGAATATATGATCTTGAATTAATAATGTGTACGGAGTCTATGTCATGATCAAATGTTCATCGGTTTGATATGTGTGGATTTGTACAAGGGTTGTGTCATTTTATGTGACAGGATGTAAGTCGAGAAAAGTTTGATTTGTAAAATTGTAAGTTCAAAATATATATGAAAAATAATATTTGTCTTTAGGGTTTATGTTTAATTAATTTAAATAAATAAATTAATTTAGGGTTTAAATAAATAAATCTATCTCATTTATTCATTTAATAATAATGTGCCAAGAAATATTGTAAATATATATTAGTATATAAATAGTTTGTATAGGTTTTGAATAAAATAATTATATAAACTTTTTATTTAGAATTTTTAGTTTTATATCCGCTAGAAAGGATCAAATAAATGGTTTAAAATTCCCAAGTTGATAATTGAGTTTATAAAACAATTTCCGTGCCTTGGGGTTTTATAAAATAATTTTTATAAAGAAATTTGGGTTTAAACAAAATATATTAAAATGATTTAAAAAAAAGAAAACTGATCAAGGGACACACGACCGTGCCAGGGTATGGGCACGACCGTGCTTAGGCATGGGACGCGACCGTGCCTAGCCAGGAGGCACAATCATGCCTGGGCACGAGGCACGACCGTGTTAATCGATTAGCACGACCGTGTCTGAACTTTTTCCAGAAAATGAATTAGTTAAATCTTATAAGGTTAAATGCTGGAATCATGGGGCTTTCAAAGAGTAGGTGATGACGAATTTGTCCATATAGTTTAATTGAATTTAGATTGATTCTAGGGTGTTGTTCGATCAAACCCGAATGAATATGAACCCTAGAATTCGTTTGTGTTAATTTTGATAATGTAAGCCCCATTTAACATAAGGCTTTTAATCTATGAATGAAAACGAAGCTGTGGACATGTTTAATTACTTCTAACGATATCGAATTGATGGAGTTCGAGCAAAATCAGGTTTGCCTTCGAGTGGCTTGTTCTTCGGCATCTCTGTTTCCTTCTCCGGTGAAAAGGAATGATGTTACAGGTTCCGTGGAACTCGTTTGAAGTGTGCAGATGGTTAATTGCAGAATGAAAAGAGGGTTGGTGCGAATTCGAGTGTAATCATTGGGGGCTTCGACGGTTATGACTTAAAGTCCATAATTGGAATTAATTCGGGTTAATTGCAGCGATGAATGGTTAGAAACGGCCTAATGATGTCCGAAACAATCAATGTCGATTTATGGCTGCGAATTCGAACGTTTTGAGGCGTTACGGATTGAGTTTGCGTCTTGACTGTGCCAGGGTATGGGCACGACCGTGCTTAGGCATGGGACGCGACCATGCCTAGCCAGGAGGCACAATCATGCTTGGGCACGAGGCACGACCGTGTCTGAAATTTTCCAGAAAACGAATTGGTTAAATCTTATAAGGTTAAATGTTGGAATCATGAGGCTTTCAAAGAGTAGGTGATGGCGAATTTGTCCATATAGTTTAATTGAATTTAGATTGATTCTAGGGTGCTGTTCGATCAAACCCGAATGAATATGAACCCTAGAATTCGTTAATGTTAATTTCGATAATGTAAGCCCTAATTAACATAGGGCTTTTAATCTATGAATGAAAACGAAGCTGTGGACATGTTTAATTACCTCTAACGATATCGAATTGATGGAGTTCGAGCAAAAGCAGGTTTGCCTTCGAGTGGCTTGTTCTCCGGCGGCTCTGTTTCCTTCTTCGATGAAAAGGAATAATGTTACAGGTTTCGTGGAACTCGTTTGAGGTGTGCAGATGGTTAATTGCATAATGAAAAGAGGGTTGGTGCGAATTTGAGTGTAATCGTTGGGGGCTTCGACGGTTATTACTTAAAGTCCATAATTTGAATTAATTCGGGTTAATTGCAGCGATGAATGGTTAGAAACGGCCTAATAATGTCCGAAACAATCAATGTCGAGTTATGGCTGCGAATTCGAACGTTTTGAGGCGTTACGGATTGAGTTTGCATCTTGACTGTGCATGAGGCGCGACCGTGCTTGGAATTAGGCAAGACCGTGCTTGGGCACTTGGCGCGACCGTGCTCATGCACTGGCGCGACCGTGTCTAATTGAGTTTTGATTAAATACAGAAATAATCCTTGTAGTTTGGTGTTTGAGTTTGAGGAATGTCAGAATTAGGCCCTAGGGTTTGTGATTGGATAACTTGGACTAACTGGACTAATTGTGTTTGTGCGAGATAACATAACTTGAGTTAACTGAGTTATCTCTAAATACCAGATGTCACATCATACATGCATATATATATATGTAAGGCTAAAAGATAAATTTGTATTATTGAAATTCTGAGTTTAATACACTTTTGTAATTATGGTTAATGTGACACGATGAAATTAACCAAAACTGAAGTTGAAATGTTGTTATTGCACAAAACAAAGCATAAGAAAATCATGGATGTTACAGTATCCCTTAGTTGAGGGAATTTCGTCCCGAAATTCAACTAGTTGAAGCTACTGTCTCAGGAAAAGATGTGGGTACTTAAGCTTCATTTGGTTCTCTCGTTCCCAAGTAAACTCGGGATTGTGTCTAGAATCCCAACGAACTTTGACTGTTGGTTTGAAGAGTACGATTGATAATAAGGTTTAGGTATGATACTCAAAGTAAGGCATGAATGATGATTGTGAATTTAGTTTTGAAATGAACTTAAGGAGAAAATCTGTCGAATAATAATTTAGATCCTAAAGGTGAAATGCATTACATGGAATGGATTTGATGGGAATTTGATGATTAGGGTTTGTTTTAGATTGTAGTCTAATATGCTCAAGAATTGTTAGTGGAATAGGGATTTCACAAACATTGGTCTAGGTAAAAACTTCACGTGACACAAACAACGCTACTTCTGATAATGTGACAGAGCACTTATATATAGAAAGTACCATCGGCGTATCTACCATGCCCTTGTCATATCACATTAGTCCCGTTGCTATATATCATGATAGGTTTTAGATCATTACACACAACATAATTTACTATGTTTTCCCATGCGCTGATTTTCATAATTACGTGTGCACCCGTAATTACTCGAATCATCGCATGGTCCGTATAGATCGTTCTATTGTGTGTAGGTCAAGGGAGGTCACAAAATTTCTTAGTTCGTATCTATTGTTTTCACGTATGTGTTGCTAATGAATAACTGTGTCCCTAGATAGTAAGGTCAATCAGGAAAGATACGGAGTAAAAATGTTGTATATCCTAAAGTTCCATAGCTTACTCGTGTTTGAACAAGAATACATCAAACCCCGAGTAGTTTAAAAATGTTGCAGCCTCCTCGTGTTTGAACAAGAATACGTCAAACCCCGAGTAGCTCCAAGGTGTTATAGCTTTCACCTTTAGTGAATAAAGTGTATGATCATGCCTTGCGTAAAATGTGATCAGTCAATTGTAACAATTGTAAACAATTTAGTCCCGTGTATAATGTAAACACTCAATCTTCATGTATGATCTAGTGTTATGCACCTTGTAAACAAATAGGTTCCATGTATAATGTGAATAGTGTAGTACCATGTATATAGTAAACAATGGGTCTTATGTATGAGGTGAACAATTTAATATTTATGTATTTTGTAAGCAACCAAGTTTTCATGTATAATGTAAACAGTTAAATATCATGTGTATCGTGAACAACTAAGTTTCATGTATCGTGTAATCAATCTTATATTATGTATATTGTGAACAACTAAGTTTCATGTATCATGTAATCAATCTTGTATCATGTATGTTGTAAGCAACTGAGTTTCATGTATAATGTAATCAATCATGTATCATGTATATTGTAAACAACTGAGTTGCATGTATCATGTAATCAATCCTATATCATGTATATTGTAAACAACTGAGTTTCATGTATCATGTAATCAATCGTATATCGTGTATGTTGTAAACAACTGAGTTTCATGTATAATGTAATAAATCTTGTATCATGTATATTGTAAACAACTGAGTTTCATGTGTATTGTGGATGTTCAGGTGTAAGCTATTGAATCTTATGAGTAATGTAAACTATCTAATTATGTAGATGGTCGAGTGTTGCGGACAAGCGTGTTCATGTATAATGTGGGTAGTTGGGTTTTAGCTTTTTATATCTCGTTGAGGTTTATAGGGTGGGTTAATGTCTACGCGAAATGATCTATCTTCTTCGAAGTGGCAATGCGCTCATATATTACCGAAGGTGCAATATAACGAGGGGATTCTGAAAATATTCTGAGTAATGTGCTTACGAATAACTGACTTTGTTAGTAAATAAATAAGTAATTGTAATTTTATTCTTGTTTGTAAATAAATACGATGGTGAAACCAACGAGTCGAGTAATCTAACTAGATGAATAATTTTATGGCAAAAACCTTTTTATTAACTTTTAATTATCATAAAGGAAAAATAATGACTAGATCATTTAGTAATTAAGCCAAAGTTCGATAATAATTAAATTTATTGAAACCAAAGTTATAATTTATTTAAATAAAGTTTCATAAAATGAATCGTATTTAAATTTTCTTTCTAAGTAAAAAAAAAGTTTTGTTGAAAACTTATATTCCAAATAATATTTATAAACTAAGGGTGTGATAAATGAGTTGTTTGAACAAAATAACGATGTTGTTTTAAATCAGATCATAAGATGATTAGTTTACCAAGAAGGTTTAGGTATGAGTACTAAATTGCAAGGAATAAGAAAGTGATGCTTGGGTGATCTTGATGACAATATGCCGGTAATATTAAACCAACGAGTAATGACATTAAAGTTGTAAAATAAAACTTAGCATTAAATGATAAAATGTCAAAAGTTTAAACCAAACATAGGGTAGCGGTTTCAAACGGGAATTTAAAGACAAGAAGTAGAACAGTCCCGCTAGCGTCTCAGGTAACTTTCAACAAGGAAGCAAATGAGCACCAAGACGGACATTGCTATGGTCACTCAGATAGCAAACTGGGCCTCAGCTCTTGCTGCTTCTATGCGTGCAATAAGTATCTCCCTTTCTTCTTCCAGACTAGCAATTTTCTCCTCCTGGCTACACATTTGATTTCCTAGGCTGTCAATCCTTTGTCCTAGCAGATCATGTCTTATTCCGTGCTCCATCCCTTGTCTCACAAAATCTGAGGTTCTCACGTATTGGTGGATGGCATCAAATGGGACTCCCATAGCACTAGTGGGTGCCATGGTTTTCCTTGCCCTTGGGTCAGGGTGATATGGGTCGGGTGCTAGGTAGGGGTCTCTCATAGGGGGTGGTAACTGGTTGTGTAGATGGGGTGCCTGATACGTGTTTCTTGATGGAGGTGATCCAGATGCTCGAAGTCTCGGTCCAGTGTTCCTGATCCAATTTGCCCTTATGTCAAAACTTGACCTAGCAGCTGAGGGTGTTGGTGACCGATAGCCCGATGATCCATTGTTTTCTTCTTGTTCGGACTCTGCTCCGGGATAGTATACCGGGAAGGGAGGAGAGTAGGAGTCCATGTCTAGCAGAAAAGAAGGGAAAAGATTGTAAGTGGTATATAGAAATATACTAAGTGTTAAATATGGGAGCTTTCAAAGTTTGACTAGTCACGACACCGAGTATTCACAATAATATTTTAGAAGTAACATTTGACCTATAAGTAGTGTATCCATGGAGAGAATTCCCAGAAGAGAGTGGTGGGTCACAAAGGACACGCTTAAGTACCCGGTCCTTCCTTAGCTAGAATCTCTCATGGTCTACACACACTCTTCCAGGCATCATGTACTAATAACACTATCGTTTGGGCTCATGGTCATGATGAGAATCATTATGGATCGGGCTTTGAGGCCCAAAGGTGAGGTTTATTTACTCCAGCAGGCTTCCTCTTCTTGGAGGGTAAGTGGGCTCCTTAGTTTCTTATTAATGGGCATTAGGCCCAATGGGTTGGGTTTTGTTAACAAAAGATGATGGTGTCATAGTGTGTAAGGATGAGGGTGTATAAAGACTTTAGGTATGGATAAGTGTATGGGAAAACTTAGGATAACACTTAATGGAATCAAATAGGTAGCATGTATATAGCAATTTTATTAGCACATGAGTATCAAGTAGTGTAGTACATAGGCTATCATGTATTGTATCATGCGGTGTAATACCTAGGATATCATGTAAGATAATCATATAAAGTATTAAACATGTAGCATTTAGTAATGTAGCAAATACCATGTAACATAGAGCATTGCATAAGATGGGTGTCCTAAGGTTATAGTCTAGGTCATGTGTGTCTAATAACCTAATTCCCTATAACCAAAGCTCTGATACCAATCTGTCATACCCCAACCGACGGCGGAAACATCGGAGCGGGACATGGAGACTGTTCATGAGCACATGGTTGACTAAGTTATAATACATTAAGTCATCACATTTAAATTCAAACCAAACAAATATCCAACAAAGTACATGAATTTCAAAATACATAACAAGTTCCTTTATTATCTAGGTCCATAACTTAAGTGTAGTAAACTTGATCAATCTCAAACATTCGTACCTGAAACATGGTTAAAACAATGTCAAATAAAAAGTTGGTGAGCATACATAGGTTTTGACTCTAAATAGTATCATTGTGTTGTGTGCATACAATCCATACAAATCATGGTTAATAAGGCAAATATGGAGAGTTACTATTGTGAAACCAAATTGTACAATCAAACCTTTGTAACTAGCATGCAAAAACCAAAATGTGTTGTCGGTAACAATCATCCTACCTGGGTGGGTTTGTCAGACTCAATAGATCTATCATTGTTAACCGTCGGCTTGTGTAGTTAATGATTGCACATGTAAATTGCACACAAATTGTAGTTTACACACCTAGTACTCAAGCATAAGGCTCAAATTTGCACACATGAATGTAGGGTGGAATTGTATTGTGTAGTTTGTAAACATTGTATAATTGAACTCATGTTCCACCCCAAAAATGTAAATAGTGTAAAAATGGGCTATGTAAACTCACTTGTATAGATGGTGTAGATAGCACGAACAATAGGTAGTAAAAGTGATTCTTGTAAATTACAAAGTTAACCTAGAGTGAGAATGTATGATCTTGAATTAATAATGTGTACGGAGTCTATGTCATGATCAAATGTTCATCGGTTTAATATGTGTGGATTTGTACAAAGGGTTGTGTCATTTTATGTGATAGGATGTAAGTCGAGAAAAGTTTGATATGTAAAATTGTAAGTTCAAAATATATATGAAAAATAATATTTGTCTTTAGGGTTTATGTTTAATTAATTTAAATAAATAAATTAATTTAGGGTTTAAATAAATAAATCTATCTCATTTATTCATTTAATAATAATATGCCAAGAAATATTGTAAATATATATTAGTATATAAATAGTTTGTATAGGTTTTGAATAAAATAATTATGTAAACTTTTTATTTAGAATTTTTAGTTTTATATCCGCTAGAAAGGATCAAATAAATGGTTTAATATTCCCAAGTTGATAGTTGGGTTTATAAAACAATTTTCGTGCCTTGGGGTTTTATAAAATAATTTTTATAAAGAAATTTGGGTTTAAACAAAATATATTAAAATGATTAAAAAAAACTGATCAGGGGACACACGACCGTGCCAGGGTATGGGCACGACTGTGCTTAGGCATAGGACGCGACCGTGCCTAGCCAGGAGGCACAATCATGCCTGGGCACAAGGCACAACCGTGTCTGAACTTTTCTAGAAAACGAATTGGTTAAATCTTAAAAGGTTAAATGCTTGAATCATGGGGCTTTCAAAGAGTAGGTAATGGTGAATTTGTCCATATAGTTTAATTGAATTTAGATTGATTCTAGGGTGCTGTTCGATCAAACCCGAATGAATATGAACCCTAGAATTCGTTTATGTTAATTTCAATAATGTAAGCCCTAATTAACATAGGGCTTTTAATCTATGAATGAAAACGAAGCTTTGGACATGTTTAATTACCTCTAACGATATCGAATTGATGGAGTTCGAGCAAAAGCAGGTTTGCCTTCGAGTGGCTTGTTCTCCGACGGCTCTGTTTCCTTCTTCGGTGAAAAGGAATGATGTTACAGGTCCCGTGGAACTCGTTTGAGGTGTGCAGATGGTTAATTGCAGAATGAAAAGAGGGTTGGTGCGAATTCGAGTGTAATCGTTGGGGGCTTCGACGGTTATGACTTAAAGTCCATAATTGGAATTAATTCGGGTTAATTGCAGCGATGAATGGTTAGAAACGGCCTAATGATGTCCGAAACAATCAATGTCGAGTTATGGCTGCGAATTCGAACGTTTTGAGGCGTTACTGTGAGGCCCCAAACCCGGGAGGCCCCACGCGTTGGATTTACTCATTCACAAACAGTTCTCAAACTAGAATATCAAATAACGCAGCGGAAAATTTCATTTCAAACATAACATTACATCGTTTAACATGCGGAAGCGTAACATTTTCAAATACATGTACATAACAAAAACAACTCGTAACGGGATGCCAGTCTTCACATCATCCGGGTAACTCCTCAAGCCGCCCAGCATCACCGTCCATCATCATAACTTCCTTAACCTGAATGTGCATACTAAAAAGGTCAGCTACGCTGGTGAGTTCTAGTTTTAACATAAATCATTAACATCAAATATTTGCCAAAAACATAACATCATACTTTATTTGATAAAAGCGTACGTAAAATATGCAATAACTTAACATCATCAAAACATCGTAACATAGCATCATAACACTAGTCAATATGAACCGAATCTGCTCCTTCTCGTAACCGTCAAACCCATACATCGCATACCAGCGGATGAACTTAAGGCTCGCTACCTCTAAGTCATCCGTCATCCAGGTCTCCTAAGGCTCGTTACCTCTAGGTGGACCAAACATACGTCTCCTAAGGCTCGTTACCTCTAGGTAGACTAAACATACGTCTCCTAAGGCTCGTTACCTCTAGGAAGACTAAACATACGTCTCCTAAGGCTCGTTACCTCTAGGAAGACTAAACATACGTCTCCTAAGGCTCGTTACCTCTAGGAAGACTAAACATACCATAGGCAATATTTCCCCGCAAGGAATAGTACCTTCCATCGGGATCCCGGTAATCCCATGGGTGACCGTCGTCACCCCATCCTCAACCAGTTGTACAACCGTTAGCCAGCCACATAGGCCCCCGTAAGGTGAGGCCAATACATACATACATACCTTAGCTCCCGTAGGAACTCGTGGCAGATTCGTTCATTCGTGACTTTCATAAAAACTTTACCTCGTTTTAGTTAAAGCATTCGTACGTTTTATTAAATAACACTTCATTCGTAAACCTTTCATAAACTTCGTTTGGCAAAACATTTCATAACATCGTCCTTCGTAAACATCGTTTTATATACCTCATTTCGTAAACATCATTTCGTAAACATCGTTTCCTATGTATGCACACCAGCCCAAAAATATTAATTAAAACATTTAAAGAAGGGCTTCTAGAACTCACCTTATAAGCTAGTCTCGGTTGTCCTAAACAAAGGTCCAACAACGTCACTTCCGATCTGAATTGATTAATTAAATACACATCAGACCTAAATCCCGACTCTAACGGTTTACTCGTTCTGTTACAGGTGAATACACTGACTTCACTTACTGATGCAGACCTATCGAAACTACTTAGTTTCGACAGGTGCAGGCCCATCGAAACTTCTAGTTTCGATACCTGCAGGCCCCTCGAAACTTCTAGTTTTGACACCTGCAGGCCGCTCGAAACTCTAGTTTCGACACCTGCAGGCCGCTCGAAACTCTAGTTTCGATACCTGCAGAACTCAGCTATCTTCCCCGTGAAAAACCCTAACTTTCGCAATGCAGGTCCGACCTGGTCAAGATCCGGACTTTTTACATTCAAAACGTGTATTTTCCCTTCGTGATTCCAGATTTATAACCCTTTCCTCATTTGGTTTATAAAAACCCGTCATTTTCCCGAAAATACCCGAAAACCCAAAAACGAACAAAAACTCAGATTTGGTTCGGGTGTTACCTGATTTCGAGATTCTGATCCGGAGGTTTTGCTCACGAGCTCAGTAGCAACAAGCTCCTTCAATCTCGGGTCGATCCGCCAACTTTCTCTCTCTACGGTTTCTCTCTCTAGATTCTTGCAAATGAGAGAAATGGTGTGTGTGTTGGCTATTTAAAGGGAGGAAACCCCCCCCCTTCCTTCAAGTTTGCCGGCCCAACCGGCCCGGCCCGTTACGCCTCGTTCTTTTATCCCGTTCGTCCCGGTTCAACCCGTTATTTAAAATCCTCATTTATTTTGGGATGTTACAAGTCTACCCCCCTTACAATAGGTTTCGTCCCCGAAACCTATCATAAGTCAAACAGTTGAGGGTACGACTCCTTCATTTCCGTCTCCGTTTCCCATGTAGCTTCCGATCCCTTCCGGTGCTTCCACTGGACTTTAACCAACTGGATAACTTTGTTACGTAAACGTTTCTCTTTCCTGTCTAGGATGGCCACAGGTTCTTCGATGTAGTTAAGGCTGTTGTCGACCTCGATGTCCGTAAGTGGTACGTGAGCCGATTCATCCGCCAAACACTTTCGCAAGTGTGATACATGGAAGGTAGGATGAATCCCACTTAACTCATCAGGCAATTCCAACCGATATGCGACTTCACCAACCCGTGCCATAATCCTGAATGGTCCGATAAACCTCGGACTTAACTTTCCTCTCTTTCTGAATCGTATGATTCCCTTCCAAGGCGACACTTTCAACATTACTCTATCCCCAACATTAAACTCAATAGGCCTTCGTCGTTTATCCGCATAGGATTTCTGACGATCTTGGGCGGCCTTCATGCGTGCTTTGATCTGATCAAACCTTTCCGATGTTTCTTTAACGACTTCGAGACTTCCCAATTCCTTCTGTCCAATCTCACCCCAACAAACCGGGGTCCTGCATCTTCTCCCATACAACATTTCATAAGGCGGCATGCCTATCGTCGTGTGATAACTGTTGTTGTAGGAGAATTCGGCTAATGGCAGATGACTGTCCCAACTGCCACCAAAGTCGATAATACAAGCACGAAGCATGTCCTCCAACGTCTGAATGGTCCTTTCGGTCTGACCATCCGTTTGCGGGTGGTATGCCGTGCTGATATTAAGTCTCGTACCCATCGCCTCGTGAAATCTTTTCCAGAACCTCGATGTGAATCGTGTGTCCCGGTCGGATACAATCGTTAAAGGCATCCCGTGCCGTGCTACTACTTCATTAATAAATACTTCTGCTAATCTTTCCGACGAGAACGTCTCGCGAATAGGTAGAAAATGAGCACTCTTCGTTAAACGGTCCACAATTACCCAAATGGTGTCATGACCTTTAGCTGTGCGAGGTAGCTTGGTTATGAAGTCCATAGTAATGTGTTCCCACTTCCATTCCGGTATCTCAAGTGGTTGAATTTTCCCATACGGTTTCTGGTGTTCGGCCTTCACTTGTGAGCAAGTCAAGCACTTGCTTACGTATTTCGTCACTTCGTGTTTCATCCCAGGCCACCAGTATTCCTTCTTCAGATCTTGGTACATTTTGTTGGTACCGGGATGGATAGAGTAACGAGACTTATGAGCCTCATCCAAGATTTTGGTCCTAAGCTCGCCACCCATAGGTATCCATACTCGACCAAAACGTGTCCTAACACCAAGGGTGTTATATTCTAACTTATCCTGTTGGCCAACCATCCTTTCCTTTTTTATGTTTTCCCCCTTTAGTGCCTCTTCTTGAGCCTTTTCAATTTCCCTCATCACATCCGACGTTACCACCATTTGGCAAGCTTTCACTCTAATAGGAGCAGGCACATCCTTCCGGCTTAGAGCGTCAGCCACCACGTTTGCTTTTCCAGGATGGTACATGATTTCACAGTCATAGTCTTTCAAAAGTTCCAACCATCGCCTCTGCCTCATATTTAACTCCTTTTGCTCGAAGAAGTACTTCAGACTTTTGTGATCGGAGTATATGGTAAACTTTACCCCATAGAGGTAGTGCCTCCAAATTTTTAATGCAAACACAACAGCAGCAAGTTCCAAATCGTGAGTCGGATAGTTGACTTCATGAACCTTCAGCTGTCGTGATGCGTATGCGATCACTCTTCCACGTTGCATCAGCACACACCCCAACCCCTGACCCGAAGCGTCAGAGTATACCACCAGGTCTTCATTGCCCTCGGGAAGGGCCAAGACTGGAGCTTGGGTCAGCTTTTCTTTTAACTCCTTAAATGCCTCATCCTGCTTCGGACCCCATTCGTACTTTTCTTCCTTTCGTGTCAACTTTGTCAATGGCGAAGCTATTTTCGAGAAATCCTGAATGAATCTCCGATAGTAGCCTGCCAACCCTAAGAAACTGCGGATCTCCGTTGGCGTCTTAGGAATATCCCAGTCCCTTACCGTCGTTATCTTTGCTGGGTCTACCATAATGCTGTTCGGGTTAATGACGTGACCTAGGAATTGGACTTCCCTAAGCCAGAACGCGCATTTGGAGAACTTAGCATACAACTTCTCCTTCTTTAGAGCTTCCAACACTTCCTTCAAATGACAAGCGTGATCACCCTCATTCTTGGAGTAGACGAGGATATCATCAATGAACACAATTACCGATCGGTCCAGCATCGGTCGACACACCCTATTCATCAAATCCATGAACGCTGCGGGGGCGTTCGTCAATCCGAAAGACATTACGCGGAACTCGAAATGTCCATAACGCGTGCGAAATGCAGTTTTCGGTATGTCTTCTTCCCTCACCTTCAACTGATGGTACCCGGACCGAAGGTCGATTTTCGAGAACCAACTTGCGCCTTGCAATTGATCAAACAGGTCATCGATCCTTGGTAAAGGGTACTTGTTCTTTACCGTTCGTTTGTTCAACTCGCGATAATCGATACACATTCTCATCGAACCGTCTTTCTTTTTCACAAACAACACCGGAGCACCCCACGGCGAGATGCTTGGTTGGATAAATCCTTTCTCAAGTAACTCGTCTAGTTGTGCCATTAATTCTTTCATTTCCACTGGTGCTAGTCGATATGGAGCCTTAGCCACGGGCTGGGCATCTGGTACTAAGTCGATTCGAAATTCAATCTCTCTATCGGGTGGTATCCCAGGCAACTCCTCTGGAAACACCTCCGGGTACTCGCGTACCACGGGTACATCGTCCAGTTCTTTCACTTCCTTACACTTGTCAATTACGTATACCAGATAAGCCTCGCATCCGCGCCTCAAGTAATCTGCTGCCTTAATCATCGAGATGACGTTGGGCATCGGGGCATCGCGATCCCCAAGTACTTCCACTTCGCTACCATCCGGAGCCTTGAGTCGGATTATCTTTCGTTTGCATATAATTTGAGCCTCGTTGGCAGTTAACCAATCCATACCTAACACGACATCAAACCCTCCCAAAACCATAACAAATAATCTGACGGGAAATCTATGGCCTTCTATCTTTATCGTGGAATCGTCAACTACTTCGGTTACCATTACGGTTCTACCCTCAGCGGTTTCTACATTAAAGGCTCGTTCTACTTTACTAACCGTGTACTTTACTCGTTTACAGAAAGTTGCAGATATAAAACTCTTACTGGCACCCGAATCGAATAACACTGAAACAAAAGTGTTGTCAAGGATGAACGTACCTGACGCCACATCGGGGTCATTCCTGGCCTGTTCTTGCGTTAGTGCATACGCTCGAGTCTTCGCTCGGGGCCTTTCCTCCCTCTTCTCTGGGCCTTTCCCTTTCCCGGTCTCGCCCATCCTGGGCTTAGTGCATTCCCGGCTCATGTGGCCACTCTCCCCACAGTTGTAGCATTTGATACCGTTCGGGCATTCTCGGGAGTAGTGCCCGGTCTTGCCACATTTGTAGCACAAATTTGATCCCAACCGGCATTCACCGGCATGCCTTCCCCCACACTTCCCACAGACTGCTAATTCATTTACCCTGGCCCGTTTGTCCTGAGCCCCAAACAACTTCCCACCCGATCGCTTAGCGGGAAAACTCAGCTTCTTCTTAGGCTCTTCAATGGCAACGACATTCAGTGCCAGATCATCAAATACCACTCCGCTCAGTTCTACTACCGAATCGTAGGTAGTAGGGGCGTTTGCCTTAACATATGTGCGGACCTTGTCCGGCAACCCTTGAATATAACAAGCGATCTTTCTTCCTTCAGTAGTGATAAGGTGTGGCACCAGACGTGCCAGTTCATTGAACCGTGTCGTATACTGCCGGTGCGTCATGCTCCCAGCCTTCAAACCCAGAAATTCCCTTTCTACCTTTTCGATCTCATTCCTTGGACAGAAATTCTTGATCACCAAAGTTTTCAAATCATCCCACATCATCGAATCAACCACCTCGTTCCCCTTAGCCTGGCGTACACCTTCCCACCAGTGAGATGCTTCCTCCCTCAAGGAGTTAGTAGCAAACTTCACGACCTGATTCGGTCGACATTCACTCAGACGAATGGCGGCTTCCATACGAATTACCCAGTCAAAAGTAGCCACCGCGTCCTTCTTTCCAGTCAGAACCGGCGGGTCACATACCTTGAATGACTTATAGTCGCAGCCGCGAGCAGGCGGTGCGTTAACGGCCTCAATGTTTGGAATATCAGTTGTCAGTTTAGATCCGCCCTCCTCATTAGCCTTCTTTAGTGCTTCTGCCAGTAGTCCTGGCAAAGAAGCCTTCATCAATTCGGTGAACTCACGTGCCAGAGCCGCTCTTACTTCCGGTTCAAAAGTGAATTGTTGTTCTTCAGCATGAGTCGGCTCAGTCCCGTGCACACTAGCTTCTGGCTCAGTGTGAACACTTCCTTCTTCACTGTACTCCTGGTGAATAGGAGTTCTACCTCGGCCACCACCGGTACGACCACCGGTACGGCCCCCACCACGCTTTCCGTTCCCTCTTCTTGCCATTCCGTTCTACAAGACAAGGAAATCCAATGTCATCACGCTAGTTAACAAATAGAATTCAACAAGCATTGTAAGATGTTAATATACACTGGCCATCTGCAATTAACCATTACACTACCTCTTGATTTCGATTTGACCACCTTTGTGATTTCCATCAGAACCCAAGTCCTAACCTTAACACTTCCTAAGGCATACTATATATGTAAATATATATACACTACCTTCATACCTGATGCTGTGGCTCGAGTTACCCGTACTGGCATCCGCTTTCGGTCCCATTCTCAGTTTAAGTTCAGACACAGGGAGTGTCCAAATCTCTCAAACTATTGCTCTGATACCAACTTGTGAGGCCCCAAACCCGAGAGGCCCCACGCGTTGGATTTACTCATTCACAAACAGTTCTCAAACTAGAATATCAAATAACGCAGCGGAAAATTTCATTTCAAACATAACATTACATCGTTTAACATGCGGAAGCGTAACATTTTCAAATACATGTACATAACAAAAACAACTCGTAACGGGATGCCAGTCTTCACATCATCCGGGTAACTCCTCAAGCCGCCCAGCATCACCGTCCATCATCATAACTTCCTTAACCTGAATGTGCATACTAAAAAGGTCAGCTACGCTGGTGAGTTCTAGTTTTAACATAAATCATTAACATCAAATATTTGCCAAAAACATAACATCATACTTTATTTAATAAAAGCGTACGTAAAATATGCAATAACTTAACATCATCAAAACATCGTAACATAGCATCATAACACTAGTCAATATGAACCGAATCTGCGCCTTCTCGTAACCGTCAAACCCATACATCGCATACCAGCGGATGAACTTAAGGCTCGCTACCTCTAAGTCATCCGTCATCCAGGTCTCCTAAGGCTCGTTACCTCTAGGTGGACCAAACATACGTCTCCTAAGGCTCGTTACCTCTAGGTAGACTAAACATACGTCTCCTAAGGCTCGTTACCTCTAGGAAGACTAAACATACCATAGGCAATATTTCCCCGCAAGGAATAGTACCTTCCATCGGGATCCCGGTAATCCCATGGGTGACCGTCGTCACCCCATCCTCAACCAGTTGTACAACCGTTAGCCAGCCACATAGGCCCCCGTAAGGTGAGGCCAATACATACATACATACCTTAGCTCCCGTAGGAACTCGTGGCAGATTCGTTCATTCGTGACTTTCATAAAAACTTTACCTCGTTTTAGTTAAAGCATTCGTACGTTTTATTAAATAACACTTCATTCGTAAACCTTTCATAAACTTCGTTTGGCAAAACATTTCATAACATCGTCCTTCGTAAACATCGTTTTATATACCTCATTTCGTAAACATCATTTCGTAAACATCGTTTCGTATGTATGCACACCAGCCCAAAAATATTAATTAAAACATTTAAAGAAGGGCTTCTAGAACTCACCTTATAAGCTAGTCTCGGTTGTCCTAAACAAAGGTCCAACAACGTCACTTCCGATCTGAATTGATTAATTAAATACACATCAGACCTAAATCCCGACTCTAACGGTTTACTCGTTCTGTTACAGGTGAATACACTGACTTCACTTACTGATGCAGACCTATCGAAACTACTTAGTTTCGACAGGTGCAGGCCCATCGAAACTTCTAGTTTCGATACCTGCAGGCCCCTCGAAACTTCTAGTTTCGACACCTGCAGGCCGCTCGAAACTCTAGTTTCGACACCTGCAGGCCGCTCGAAACTCTAGTTTCGATACCTGCAGAACTCAGCTATCTTCCCCGTGAAAAACCCTAACTTTCGCAATGCAGGTCCGACCTGGTCAAGATCCGGACTTTTTACATTCAAAACGTGTATTTTCCCTTCGTGATTCCAGATTTATAACCCTTTCCTCATTTGGTTTATAAAAACCCGTCATTTTCCCGAAAATACCCGAAAACCCAAAAACGAACAAAAACTCAGATTTGGTTCGGGTGTTACCTGATTTCGAGATTCTGATCCGGAGGTTTTGCTCACGAGCTCAGTAGCAACAAGCTCCTTCAATCTCGGGTCGATCCGCCAACTTTCTCTCTCTACGGTTTCTCTCTCTAGATTCTTGCAAATGAGAGAAATGGTGTGTGTGTTGGCTATTTAAAGGGAGGAAACCCCCCCCTTCCTTCAAGTTTGCCGGCCCAACCGGCCCGGCCCGTTACGCCTCGTTCTTTTATCCCGTTCGTCCCGGTTCAACCCGTTATTTAAAATCCTCATTTATTTTGGGATGTTACAGTTACGGATTGAGTTTGCGTCTTGACAGTGCATGAGGCGTGACCGTGCCTGGAATTAGGCAAGACCGTGCTTGGGCACTTGGCGTGACCGTGCTCGTGCACTGGCGCAACCGTGTCTACTTGAGTTTTGATTAAATATAGAAATAATCCTTGTAGTTTGGTGTTTGAGTTTGAGGAATGGCAGAATTAGTCCCTGGGGTTTTTGATTGGATAACTTGGACTAACTGGACTAATTGTGTTTGTGCGAGATAACAGAACCTGAGTTAACGGAGTTATCTCTAAATATCCGGATGTCACATCATATATATATATATATATATATATATATATATATATATATATATTGTAAGGCTAAAAGAAAATTTTGTATGAATGAAATTCTAAGTTTAATACACTTTTGTAATTATGGTTAATGTGACACAATGAAATTAACCAGAATTGAAGTTGAAATGTTGTTATTGCACAAAACAAAGCATAAGAAAATCATGAATGTTACACTTATCCTTTAAATCCGTCTCTAATCTGTTGGTGATAATTGGAGACTTTCATAAACATTATTTTAGCTTCTTTTTTTATCTTTAAAACGAGTATAGTGTCGTTATATACAAAAACGAAAAAAATTACGTTTTCCAGCTCATTGTGTAACTTGCTCGTCATTGTGTCTAATGTCAAGTCATTGTGTCAAATATTTTTCATCATTGTGTTTAATGTCAAATATTTTTCTAATGTCAGGTTATTGTGTCTAATGTTAGGTTATTGTGTCAAATATTTTTCATCACTTTGTTGTATATAATACATAAAAAGTAGTAACAAAAATAACATGAAGTTATGTAAAAAGTAAAACACAATGATGAATACATATAACACAATGATAAAAAATATTTGACAGAATGACTAGACTTGACATTAGACATCATAAAAACGAGCGTTTTTTTATCTTTAAAATAAGTATAGTGTCGTTATATACAAAAACGAAAAAAATTACGTTTTCCAGCTCATTGTGTAATTTGCTCGTCATTGTGTCTAATGTCAGGTCATTATGATTAATGTCAAGTCATTGTGTCAAATATTTTTTATTATTGTGTCTAATATCAAATATTTTTTCTAATGTCAGATCATTGTGTCTAATGTCAATTTATTGTGTCAAAAATTTTTAATCACTGTTTTATATATAATACATAAAAAACAATGACAAAAATAACACGAAATTATTTAAAACGTAAAACACAATGGCGAAAACGAGCGTTTTTTATCTTTAAAACGAGTATAGTGTCGTTATATACAAAAAACGAAAAAAATTACGTTTTCCAGCTCATTGTGTAATTTGCTCGTCATTGTGTAAAATATTTTTTTTATCATTTTGTCTAATGTCAGGTAATTGTGTCAAATATTTTTTGATCACTGTGTTATATATAATACATAAAAAACAGTAACAAATTTAATCTAACATAACACGAAACTAATGTAAAACGTAAAACACAATGAGTAATACATATAACACAATGATGGAAAATATTTAACACAATAACCTGACATTAGACACAATGACCAGACCTAACATTATATAATGACCTGACATATTTTACACAATGACCAAAATACCCTTACTTCAAAAACAATAAAATGACACATGTCAAGTCTAGAATCCTTTTTACCTTTTTATTTTTAAAACCCTTTTTACCATATCCTAACCCTATATATATATATATATATATATATATATATATATATATATATATGTTTTTTAGTTTTGAAAAAAATATTTTTATTTGTATAATTATGTTAAAAAATGTATATTTCATACCACAATGATCACCTGTATAATTAAGTTTTTTTAAAACAACAAATTTCTTTAGTCCTGTGAGACTTGAACTCAAAATCTCCAAACCTAGGTGTTACAAGAGACTTAACTAGGCAATTGTTTTTGTTTTTAGTCTCAGCATTAGACAATATAGTTTTTGTTTCAAGTATATTTAAAGAAAGAAATAATGTCTCTAAGGCCTTAATTCTATTTATAAATTCACTATTTAAGTTGTTCTTTTACTCTTTATTGGTATAAGGCCACTCGGCGTATAGTTCATCAGGGGAGAGTTTTTCTAATGTGGACAGCGATATCCTTTTGTGGCCCAGTGGTACATGTGTAATTAAGTCTCATATTAGAACTAACCATAATAAGACCAACAAAGACGGGTTGTTTGATTTATTAATAGCTGAACCATTAAGAGCTCTGAATGGTTCAACATGATTTCTGTGTCGAACAATTAAGAGGCTGGATGAACTATTAAAAGGCTGGCAAAATCTGAAACAAACACCCCGTACCTCTGACCGATTCAGAGGTAGTCTCTTAATGAAATCATTAAGAGGGTATAACTCGTCTTATTAGGTGTTGTTTTTAGGATGCCCCTTCAAACGCGTGTCATGAACAGTGACGGATTCATGAATTTTTTTCAAGGGGTTCACTGTTTTTAGATGCTCCAATATCATAGGGACGGATATAAAAAAATTCGGGTCAGTTCGGGTCGGTTTGATGGTTCGGGTCAGGTAAAGTTCATCACATAACAAAAATACGATAACATAATAAAAAAACATTGTCATTAGGCCCTAGGGGATACACCTGATATGTCTCAAGTCTCAACACAGTTTCACTAACGGATGGATCATTAATGTCCTAACTGCTGATGGCCAGATGTTGCCTTTTGGTATGCTAGTTAATTTAGCCTCATATATGTGAGTTACCCAGCTTCATGGATGAATATTCAAGATGTGCTTAATTATCTAATGTTAAATAAGAGAGGCGTTTAAGTCTCTTTAGGCCCTTCAATATGTTTGAGTTTGTAATTAGTATATCCTTAGTGTTTCTTGGGGAATCGATTAAAGATAGAAGCCAACACCATAGCCAACACTATTTGAATATGATGATTCAAGGTTTGATGGTGCTCTATGGAAATATCTTTTAATATCCATATTAGATTAATAGTACATAGGAATCAAATTCAAATTAACATTTAAAATCCAAATTAACATCTAAACTAACATTTAAATTAACATCTAAATTAACATTCAAATTAACATCTAAATTAACATTAAAATTAACCCTAGATTTTTCAAACAAGTAAACAACAAACAACTAAACACGAGGGAATAAAAAGTAAACTAATTACTAACCTATGGTGGAGCCGTGCGGTGGGCCGATGGCCGGCGACGGCAGTCGGCAGGGGAGCAGCAGAGCAGTGGCTGAGTTGGAGGAGGGCATGAGGAAGGAGGCTGCGACCTGCTTTGAGTTCTTTCCCTAATTCCTTTCCCGGCTTCCTGCGATCTGTTTTGGGTAGCAGGCTTCCAGAATAAGATGATTGTGGTGAGATTAGCCTACTCCAACTAATTGGGCTTTGGTACCCATCATCGAAAGGAAGGCTTGAGTTGCTAGAGATATCGGCAGAGTATGAAGACATACTAAAGATAAGAGAGTTAGTGGATTAGAATCACATAAAGTTACTATGAAAGTGTAAGGGAGTCTTAGGTTATAGTCTAGGTATTTTTAAGCCTAATTCTCTATAACCAAGGCTCTGATACCAATCTGTCACACCCCGCCAAGACGGAAACGCGAGTTGTCACATATTTAGTTCATAGCACAAGGTACAAAGACAATTATTAAGGCATCACAAAATTTATTAATTTTATAATTAATGTTCAATACTTGTTAAAATAGACAAACAAACAATCCCAAAAACATTTTTCAAATTTCTTTAACTAGGTCAATAAGCAATCCTATATGATCATTCATCTCTTAGTTATTATTTCGTAAAACATGTGAAGTAAAATGGGTTAACATAAAGTTGGTGAGAGACATAGGTTTTATAAGTTATAAAGATAAATTAGCATAAAAGATATAAACAAATTCAATCCAAGTTCAAACAAATGTGCAAGGATATCAACACAAACTTCTTGCAATCAACCCTTAATGTTATATGTTATTTTCATCCACAATCCACGATCGTGCCATTGACATGTTATTTTCATCCACAATCTCTAAGATTGTGCCGTTGTTATATCGGTTTCCCCTATATGGCCATACTAGTACGTCCTTAGGCTTATGATCAAGTTAATGATTGCAATATTGTTATTAGTGTTCAAATATCAAGCATATAATTGAAATTACTTGTTTAAGAAATTGTTTTTATAAAATGGTTGTGTTATCAAGTTATAGATATACATGTTTCACCCCAAAAGCAAAAAAAAAGGGCTATGTTCTCACCTTGATATTGTGACTTAAACTAGATCGTGAGGATGAGTGAACTGGTTTAACGATGACCTAAATTAAATAAGATATGTTATTTAATATATAAACGACTAAGAGAAACAACAATGGAATGATTAGGATTTTGGAATGGACGAACGATCGAGAATACGAATAAGATTTATAAATGATGTTTTATTTATAAAAGGGATTTAGGTTTCAATAATAAATATTAATTGCCAATATATTAATATATAAAATATATTAATTTAGTATTTATTATTTTATTTTAATGTCAAAAGTGACTAAAATACTCTTTACGATTAGATATTAACACTAACTGACTCCAAGAAATAGGATCATGACGTTTTGAACGTTTTAGGTTAATACTATATATTTATAACCCTTTCGTTTTAATAAAACTCATGACATTAAAATGACAACTAAAGATTTAAAACTATAGTTTCAATTTATTAGAAGATCAAAACGAGTAGAAGGGTAGGTTAGATACCTTGATTCGCTGCTGATTGAAGGGTTCAAACTCCCTGTCGTCGAAAGTGAACCGAGAGGAACAAAAGATGGATCTTGAGGATGATTTCGAGTTGTAAGATGATATGGAGATTTATAAGGTGTTAGAAACATGTTTAACATCTGGATTGACGAGATTTCGGGGCTTGATTTAGGTGATTACACAATCTCATACCCATTTACATGACATACCAAATTGGGTTCCAAATCTCACGATTTCGGTCCTAATCTCTCAAATTGGGGCTTGATACGCAATTAATACACGATATTGAATGTTTAGGATTCAAAAGAATTGAGTTTTGATTACGAATTTAACGGAAATAGAAGAGTGAAAATGAGTTTTTACTTTTTCAAGTCAAACTTGTTCTTCTTTCTTGTTTTAGAGTCCAAGTTATGAAGGGGTTCAAGATAAGGGGTTCAAGGCAATTAGAGGGGGTTCAAAAGGTTTAAAGAGGGGGAGGGGGGGTTTCATGTTCCAAATTTTTAATAACCAACATTTAGTTTAGGAATTTTACTAAAAAAAATCAAGATTTATATATATATATATATATATATATATATTTCATTGTTATTACTTTTCTTTTATATAAAAAAAATATAAAATCATATTTTTATTAATTTATTATCTATAATATATATATATATATATATATATATATAATATGTGAAAGTATAAGATAAAATCTCAAAACTCGGAATCGTTTATACATTTGTAATAATAATTGGCACAACAATATGTACACATGTTATAACGAGAAAGGATGAGTCAAGTTGTTATTATTGCACGAAAAATGAAATAAAAATGTTACATACAAAAATTTACGGATGTTACAATAGATGAGAGATTGAAGGTGGTGGAGTGTTGCAGGTGTGAAGGAGGAGAAAATGTGGGTTTTTAGACTTGTCCTCCTGACTAGAATCGCTGTCGAAAATCCAACAATGAAATTTGGTGGCTGGAATATGGTTGAAGCATCCATTACCACCATGAGAAAACCAGCTACACATATTGTGGCGCCTGATTTGATCAACAAAGTACATGAAGTTTCTGATTCTCCATTAGAATATGCAAACTCGACTCAATTTCAAAACCACTTTCCACAATTTCTGAGTGAGCTTCATGTACGTCTTCATGGACTGGTTCTTCATTTATAGCTTCATGGATTGGTTCACCAAGATTTGACTTTGTCTCTTTAGAACCATCTTGGTCATTTTAAATCTATTCATGGATTAGTTCTTTAGTCACAACTACATCTGTAAAATCTTCTTCTTTCACCTTTTCTGTTTCTTCCTTGAATTCTTGAATTTATTATATGTAATTTGTCCCAATGTGTCTATTGAACTGGAATTCTTCTTGTGTGGGAGAACATATCAAGTTTAAGAACTGTATGGACCTAATCTTGTTAGCTCGCTACTAGAAATTAAACAGTTTTCCCACAAAGCTTTTTTTGGGAAAGTCGTCAGAAAACGGCGTTTCCCACAAACTTCCGACAAAAAACCCTTTGTGGGAAAAACGGTCGTAGGAAAATATTTCCCACAAAATTCCGACAAACATTTCCGACAATTTCCCACTAAAACAGATTTCCGACAACTTTCCCACGAAAGCTAGAATTCCCCAACGGACTCCGACAACATTTCTCACCACTTTCCGACAAAACATTTCCCACAAACTTCTGACACAAATGTTTTCCGATCACTTTTCCACGAAAACATTTTCGACAAAGTTTTTCCCACCACTTTCCGATAGGGGTGCAAACGAGCCGAGCCGAGCCGAGCCCGAGCTTGACTAGGCTCGAGCTCGGCTCGTTTAACTTACTGTGAGCTCGAGCTCGGCTCGATTCGAGCTCTAATTTTGAAGCTCGGGCTCGGCTCGTTGGTAGCTTTACAAGCTCGAGCTCGGCTCGGGCTCGGCTCGTTTATTATATATTAATTAATTTATATATATTTATAATTATTTTTATATAAATTTTATTATAGTTTTTATATATAACATAATACATATTATTTAATTATATTTATCTTAATTTTATATATACTAATTATTATTATTATTTTATAAATATATATTAAATATATTAAAAACATTATATAAATAAAAGGCTCGTTAAGGCTCGCGAGCCGGCTCGAGCTCGATAAGTGAAGCTCGGGCTCGGGCTCGTTTAATAAACAAGCTTATTCTTAGGCTCGAGCTCGGCTCGAGCTCGTTTAAGCTCGGCTCGTTTCGAGCTTTTTAGCGAGCCGATCTCGAGTAGCTCGCGAGTAGCTCGGCTCGTTTGCACCCCTACTTTCTGACAAAGCTTTTTCCACCACTTTCCCACAAAAATAAACATAAAAATTTCTGACAGATTTCCCACAAAACAAATTTTAATTTAAAAAAAAAGTTAAAAAGAAACACAAAAAATCCAATTTTTTCCTGTTTAAAATACAGAAAAAACCCAATACAAAAACATGTTTCCAAAACCCAATACAATTACTAAAATCTCATACAATTATCCAGATATGTTTACAAGTTTAACAAAAAAGACAACAAACTAAACTACCGTGGAAGATTGCCCAATTGCTTGATATACACGGCCATTTGTTATTGCATCTCCATTTCTTTTTTCAACTCTTCTTTTTGTCGTATAACCTCTTCCTTCACTTGTTGCTGTATCAATTCATGTATCTAAAACATATATAATATTTAGTAAACTAATAATATACAATTAGTGAGCATACATAAAAAAGATATATAATATTTAGTAAACTAATAATATACAATTAGTGAGCATACATAAAAAAGATAAACACAACAAGTGATATCGCATGTAAAAAATACACATATACATACATACATACTTACATACATACATACATACATACATACATACATACATACATAGGCATACATATAAATATCATTACAATAGTATCACCCTATCCTGACGATTTTTTTTGACCCTATAGCGACGACTTGTCGTCGGGATAGCCTATACCGACGACATGTTGTCGGTATAGATGTCGTCGGTATTGGCTCGTCCCAATAGCCAATATTTTTTTCGGGATAGGTGTCGTCGGGATAGGTCAGCCTATACCGACGAATTGTCGTCGCTATAGGGTTTAACTAAAAAATTCAAAAAGAAATTCTATACCGACGACATGTCGTCGGTATAGGTTCTGGACTTATCTAGACGACAAGTCGTCGGGACACACCCAACCTATCCCGACGACATGTCGTCGGTATAGGATTTTTCTAATTTTTTTAATTAAATTTGAAAAAGACCTATGCCGACGACATGTCGTCGGGATAGGTTTTTCTGTTTTTTTATTTTTTTTTTAAATTTTCAAAATTATCCAGAAATATTTAATTTCTAATTACAAAAACCTGCAAATCAGATAATTCAAACCATTCAAAAATTGAAATCCGAAACATATTGTTCGATACAAAAACCTGTTCGACACACAAACCAAATATTCAAACATAAAGTTGTCCGACACACAAACATAAAAAATGTTCAAACATTCAACAATAACACCGACAACAAAGGCAAAGGCGCAACAACTTCAAGCTAATTATCGTCGCTGCTAGTTCGGCGTTCCCATATTCGACGCATTTCATCCATTTGTCATTGCATTTCAAGCATTTGTTGATTATGTACACGACGTTCTTCCTATCGTTGGGCTTCGCGTTGTTGTTGATCTTGGACTTGTTGTTGAAGTTGAGTCACATTTCTCATCCACTTCCTGCCAGTGTGGTTGTGGAGGGGGGTACTGAACAAATCCGGTATGGGATACTCACCACACGACCGACACCTCGGATTTGGCCACGCCGATGACCCAATGCATGCTCCATGCATGCAAACTCATCGATAGCAGACGAGTCACCACCAGACTCAGCAGAGGATCTTGTATCCACCTCTTGGATTCGGTCCTGCATTAAACCATGTAATAAACAATCACTTGACTATTTTACTAAAATTCGACAGCATAACTGCTGTAAAATGGATAACCAACCTGTTAAACTATAAGTTATAAACGACCCAAATTCACAAATTCCAATCAACCAACACTAATAACAACAAATACTAATAATACTAGCAAAAATATTCAACAATTGGGCTCGAGTTGGATGTTCTAAGTCTATTAAAGTGTGTTTGAGTCATTTTGACCCGTTTAAAGTTTCAGTTGAATGTTCTAAGTTTATTAAAGTGTGTTTGGGTGATTTTGACCCGTTTAAAGTTAAAGCTGGATATTTTAAGTCTCTGAAAGTGTGTTTGGGTGATTTTGACCCGTTTAAAGTTACAGTTGGATGTTCTAAGTCTAGTAAGTCTAACAACAAAATCATTTGACTTACATAATCTGATGATGCAGTCTCGTTGGCCCAACCAGTCCCTTATTTATAATGGGTCGATCTGAACACATCAATTGGGCCGGTACCCTGTGAAAAACAAAAATAATATCACTAAGAATTAATAAGCATGTTTATATAATACTAACAATTGTATTTCATACCTCCATGTGTCGGCGCTGGGTGTATGATTTGCTGCCATGGTAACTTGGGTAACGTTGTTGTGATCGGTTTTGTTTTTTCTTCTCCGAGCGGTTTTTATAGCTCGCATCTAAAAACAGCTCATTAATCAAAGTCTCCCAAGTTTCTTGATCAAGATCTTCTGGTGGATTATTCATCGTCGCCTCCACATCATCGTATCCCCCATTCTCCTCGAAGTGAACTTTCAACTCTCTCTTGTGATCTTTATACGCCCTCTGACACTCGGCGGTGATTCCGAGTTCAACGCCTCGCCACTTATTAGTGTTTCTCCAGGAGTCCAGATCAAAATAATCCTACAAATGGAAAGTAATTATAAATCTAATAGTTATGAAATTGTAAGTAATTATAAAACATCTATACTTACTATAAGAGTGGGATATACGGCCCATTTCTTCTCATTTGAAAACTTAGCCCAATTTGGATAATATGGAGGAACAACCTTTTCAACCTCCAACGAGATAGCACGGATAAAATCCGAAGCGTTGGGACCCACAAACTTGTACCCCCCCGCCATGAAGTTCTACATCAATGGGAAGAGGCTTCCTCCCATTTTGCTCAAATTTCTTATACAATTTTAGGTTTTTGCCTTTAGATCGTCTTCTTTGGGAGGCACTACCTAAATTGACACATGACATTCAAAAGTTAGGCAATTATAAAGACATCTATTAAATACTAACAAGTAACTTACCACCAGATCCAGTCGCATAACCCGAGTCGAAGTGATACGGACCCCCGTATCCACCGTCTCCACCGTGTGATTGCGCTATTGTTGCCATTTTTCCTACAACAAAATTTATTAGTAAGCACAAATAATTATTAATTAACAAAGAAAAATAGTACATTTTTAACATACATTCAATCAGAATCATCACTAAAATAACGTGTGTCAACAACATCATCATCTTCTTCATTGTCGTCATTTATTTCGTCTTCATCATCTGAATTGTATGCATCTTCTTCATCTTCTTCATCATCATTAATAAAACTTTCATCGAGATCAATCGAGGCAACATGACTTGGGTCACCACCCTCATTTAAAGTTGTACGCATAGGCAAGTAGCCTAAGTCGACAACCAAGTTACCAAAAATGATTGAGTTTCCCGTGTAATAGATTGACTATCAGCATGGGGAATTTGAGTTTGGTCACCACCTACGTGACTTGATTCACCACCTTCGCATCCGGTGTCGACAACCAAAGTATAATAATTTGATTGAGTGTCATGCAATATGTCTATCTCATTAACAACACTAGGATGATCCCAAAGCTTTCGATGGTGAACGTCCTCAACAACCCTCCATTGGCCAGTGGTTCGAGAAGGATCTCGAAGATAGAACACTTGTTTAGCCTGTGTGGCTAATATATATTGGACATCATCATACCATTCTTTGCCAACATACCATTCACGGCCAATGTCAATTATAGTAGTATTGTTTTGCTTAATTAATCTTTTACCTCTCGTGTCGAACCATTTACAACGGAATAGTACAACCGAGTAACCATCTATGTAGTTCAACTCTATGATCTCCTCTAGTTAACCATAAAATGGAGTATCGTCTTCTCCTATTGTAACCACACCACTGTTCTGAGTAGTGCGTCTGGAATCATAATTTTGTACCACAAATCTAACACCATTGACTATGCAAGCAGTGTAAGAAGATGCGTACAAGGACCATGTGCCAATGCCCTTAATTCTTTGCTATCGGGTGTAGAAGATGAAGATGAAGATGAAGATGAAGATGAAGATGAAAATACATTTGCTTCATATTTTAAGCATGAAGAAAAATCGGTTTGCATATTGCGTTCAGGAAATTTAGATTCAAATTCACTGGTAGATGGACAAAACAAAATTTAAATTAGTAGAATTAAATGAAAATATAATAATAGTTTATCACGGGTAGATGGACAAAAAAACTTACGATCTGTAGGATTTGATTTCATCGCAGGTGTTCAACACAAACCATTCTAATGATTTGTTGGCATGTTCAGAGAGCGTCTTGATTTTCTTTTTCGATATTGGTCGACATTGTGAAGAAAACACTTGAAACTGCCTTTTGGGAATGCCAGCGTCTGCATTTCTATCTTGTCGGTTAAATTTGGTCTGCATACCGTCCGGATACATAGAGCAGAATGTCAAGGCTTCATCTGCAACATAACCCTCCGCAATTGAGCCTTCAGGTTTGGCTTTGTTTCTAACATATGTTTTGAGCTTTTTCATGTATCTTTCAAAATGATACATCCATCTCATATACACAGGGCCACCAAGAATAGCTTCTTCAGGTAAATGAAGAATAAGATGAACCATTATGTCAAAAAATGCTGAAGGATATATCATTTCTAAATTGCATAATATCTTAACCACTTCCTCATTTGCTTCATACATGTCTTTCACATCTACTGATTGTGCACAAATTTTTTGAAAGAATGTACAAACGTCATTGATTGTTGTTGAAACATTTTTATGCAGACCCGATCGTACCCCTATTGGCAACAATCGTTGCATGAGGATGTGATAATCATGGGACTTTAACCCAATTATATTTGAATCATTGGGAAGTACCTTATTTTTGAAATTCGATCCAAATCCATCAAGCAGTCTCACTCCTCTAATAAACTGACAAAAGCATTCTCGATCACTGAGTGTGAAAGAGTAAGGAGCTTGTGGTTGGTACAACTTGTTGTTTTTTTGTGTTAGCCATAGGTTATGTCGAATACCCATATTTTCCAAGTCTTTGCGGGCTTTGTGTGTGTCTTTTGATTTATCGTTCATCAACAAAGTACCCTATAAACTCTCACACACATTTTTCTCCACGTGCATAACATCAAGATTGTGTTTTAAAAGCAGAGAAGACTAATAATCCAGCTCAAAGAAGATACTTCATTTAGTCCAATTCAACTCTGATGTAAGGCGCTTTCTTTTTACCCCTCCATACATTGGATGTTTCCCCAGAACACGATCTGGGAGATTTTTTAGTTGTTATAATATTTGATCATTAGTCAATCGTCGGGGAGGATGTTTTATCTCTTTCTTGCCATCAAACGACAGATCGTTCGTCCATTTATGCTTTCTAGGCAAGAATCTTCTGTGTCTAAAAAAAGCTATCTTATTCGTTATAGCGCACGAAGGTGTGTCAACGTTACACGTAGGGCATGCTTTATAACCTTGACCACTCCATCCAGACAAGCTACTACGAGCAGGATAATCGTTGATAGTCCATAACAGTGCCGCATGCATCCTAAATACAGTTTTGGTTGATGCATCTCTCACCTGGACTCCTTCAGCCCACACCATTTTCAACTCATCAACCAAAGGCCTTAAGAATACATCAATGTCCTTACTAGGTGATTTAGGCCCAGGAATTAGCAAGGTTAACATGAAAGAAGACTATTTCATACATAACCACGGTGGTGTATTATATGTTGTTAACACTACCGGCCACATACTGTAAGTCTGACTCATGTTACCGAATGGATTAAAACCATCGGCAGCCAAACCTAAGCGGACATTCCTTGGTTCTTTAGAAAAATCCGGATATCTCTCATCAAATTCTTGCCATGCCTTCCCATCAACCGGATGTTGCATCATACCATCCATTGAGCGTCCAGTATTATGCCAGATCATTTCTTTTGCCGTTAATCTTTAACTATACCTTCGTCGAAGCCGTGAAGTTAAAGGAAAGTAGCGCAACACTTTATGTGGTACTTTCTTCCCCTTTGTGTTTTTATCAACCCATCTGCTCTCATTACAAACCGGACAGTTTTGAATTGATTCATTCTCCTTCCAAAACAGTGCACAATCATTAATGCAAGCATGGATAGACTGATATCCTAACCCAATCTTACTCAGTTTCTTCTTAGCTTCATAGTGTGACGCTGGAACGTGATTTTCCTTCGGCAATGCAATTTATAGAAGCTCTAACAGTTGGTCAAACGAACTATTCGTCCATTTGTTGATAACTTTGATATACATCAATTTGACTATGAAGTTTAGGGAAGACATTTGACTACAACCGGGGTATAACTCCTTATTTAGCTCCTCAAACAACGCATCAAACTCTGGGTCTAAACCAGTTCCATCTTCATCTATATTATCCTCATTTGTATTTTGCTCTGCCATCACATCATCTATGGCATCAAACATCTCATTATTTGTTGTTGTAGTTATTGGAGGAGTTGGTGTTGTTCTTGGGGCAAAAAGTGATGCTATCTCCGCCACACGAGGATGTTATTCACCATAATAAATCCAATTCTGATATGATTGTAGAAACCCACGTTCATGTATGTGGCCATATATCGTGTTCAAATCCCGTCGACACGCATTACAACAACGTCTACACGAGCAAAACGCTCTACCTCGACCATCGACATGGTTCTTGGCCGTCTCTATAAAGTTGCGAAGACCGCTTAAGAAAGCAGGAGAATTCCGATTTCCCAGTGTAACCCAACTTTTATCAATTGCCATATCTAGTGTCATATCTATTGTGTAATAAGCATACACATATACGTGCATGTAATAAATGATATAAATGAATGTATGTGATTTGATCGGTACTCTAAGGCGGTGGATCCTAACCCACTTTTTGAATATTCTATTTCATATGTATACATTTTAATGAGTTGACTATTTAAGAAAAAATCAGCAGCATTTCCCCTTAACTCTCCAAGTATGCAGATAAACCGCAAACTCGAAGGAGTAAGGAGAAATAGCTACCAATTTTTTCTTAAGTGTCAACCCGTTAAAATGTATACATATCCTAAATAAGATAGAATATTCAAAAAGCAGTCCCAAATGGGACAATCCAAAATTTATCTCTATCAGATAAATTTCGGACGGGTATATTCTAAAGAGTTATCCTAAATAAACATACTAGTGTACACAACATGAGACGTACATAAAGGTATAAAAGTCGGGATGCGTACCTTAAAAAAAATTCAATGAAACACAAATAAGATGTTATTCATACCTCTTCAACCGCAATGAGTTCCGAACTTGCAACAAAATTAAATAAAGTTACATATACATACAAAGATACATACATACATTCACAATTACATAAATACATACACAATTATATACATACAAATCATACAATTACATAATCATACATACGAACATACATACACATATACATACATATTATATACAAACAGACATAAATAAATGCCCAAATTCTAAAATTACATACACAAACACAATTACATACATAAAAATACATACATACATACACGTATATACATACATAGCCTTTACAAATATACATAAACAAATACCCTAATTCCCAAATTACATACATAAACACAGTTCCATACATAAACATAATACAAATATATACAAACACACATACACATATATACATACATATTATATTATATAAATGCTTAAATTCTTAAATTACATACATAAACAGAATTACATACATAAACATAATACAAATACATACAAACACACATACACATATATACATACATATTATATACAAACATACATATATAAATGCTCAAATTCTCAAATTTCATCTAAACCTAATTTCACATCTAAACTTAATTTCATCATGAAATTTCATAAATATTTATAAAATCATACATATAAACCATATATACATACATACAAATAAACACAACAATATACATACAAACATACATCTAAACCTAATTTATAGAAAAATTACTAACCAAGTTTGCAAATGACTTCGAATAGCTTGAAATCCACAAAAAATGGTCAAAGCTTCAAACACCGAACAAAAATCAAAGAAATTAAGCAAAAAAACCCCAAAAATATTGATTTTCTTGTCAAGATTGAAACATAGATGTTAACTAACCTCAAAACCCAAGAGATTGGTGAAGATTGCTCCACAAAACACACCAAAAACGGGAAATCGCCAAAGAGAGAAGATGAGAGAGTTTTGGGGGTTTTTTTTCGTGGAAATGGGAAGCAGAAAGCTGTTTCCTGGTTTATTCACGCTGAGACCTATACCGACGATATGTCGTCGGTATAGGCTCGAAAGTCGGCGCAATAGGTCCCCTGTCCCGATGAAAAGTCGTCGGTATATGTCTTCGTAGGGTTTTGACCGGTCAATAAAGTAAAAAACTCTATACCGACGACATGTCGTTGGTATAGAATTTTCCCATAATTGTTTTTAATTAAAAAAAAATTCACCGACGAAAATTTATTAAATAAAAGAAAAAAAAAAAGAAAATCCAAATTAACCTATACCTACGACATGTCGTCGGTATAGGTTTTTCCCAATTTTTCATTGGGCGCCATGTTTTCCCTCCATCTGGCTCAACCCTGTGCCGACGACATGTCGTCGGTATATGGTCTCCCTTCTCAAATTTCCAAATTAGTCTATCCCGACGACATGTCGTCGGTATAAGGTAACCTATGCCGACGACAAGTGTCGTCGGTATAGGCGCCGTCGGCACAGGGTCATTTTCTTGTAGTGTATAGGCATACACATACATGACTAATGAGAGCATGGGTCAATATTGGAGGATCCAGATCCAAGGTAGTCTGAACCGTAAAAAATAAACATGTTTTTAATCACAAATCAATCTGATTGAATTATCTACAACTTCTAGATCATGCCACTACTACTTTGATACCATAAAAAAGAAATAAGAGGGAGATAAAGAGAACTGCAGTTTTGGTGTTTCAACTAAACCAAATATTAAACTAAGTGTTGTAACAAAAACATAATAGAAATATAGGAATAACCCTAAGAATGCTCTAATATACCCTCAACTTATAAATCTCACTCATTACACTACACTAACACGGTCCCAATAAAATCAAAACCCAAAACATCAATCACTACAAGAAAATTAAGCTAATGCAACCCCGTAAAATGTTGCATTAGGCCTATAAAATGTTAGCAACCATCTTAATTATTTACATAGGCTAAGATATGTTGTTCATATATCAGGACAAATCTTTACTACTAAGCAAAGTATGAATATACTTTCTACACTCAATCTATGTTTAGTTATAGGTGTCAATTTTAATCCATTTACATATTAATGGGTCAATTTAAATTCAATTTGCAAAACTTAGTAACAATCAGTACCTCAATTTCAAGAGTGCGGCAGAAACATCAAAGGCAGCATGAACTAACCTGCTCGTGGAGATTGTTTGCAAATTAAGCATTGAGTAAGTATTTGCCATAAAACATACAGGTAAAAGCATGAAGTGGCCTTTTTATGGAGATTGTTTTCAAATTAAACTTCAAGTAGGTAGCCATAAAACATACAGGTAAAGAATCTAAAGTTACATCAACAAACCATAAAAAAGTATAGTTATATTAACAAAACAGTGAATGTTATTTCATCATTAACTTTCATTTGTTTTCTTAGAGTGTGTGTAGCAATACATGCAAATATCCTTAGCAGACTTACCCCAAACTTCAATCAAAATCTGTGCTTTTCGAACAGCAGTCATCTCTCTGGTTTTACTCCAATCTTCAAAAACACTTGAACCCTAGTATTTAAATGTCAAAACAGAAAGCAAATCCACTTTAGGTCGCATGTTATCGAAGCAACGACTCTTATTTTGAACCCATAGCACATGCACATTAAAGAATACATAGCACATGCACATTATATTATAGTTTAGTATATAAAATTGTGCACTGAACCAGGATCATATAAACAATGCCAGACGAGGGAAACATGGAGTCTACAAGTATCTAAGGAAATGAAATTTTAAGAATTAGGGCACCAAATAAGAACTTTGTCAGAAAGGTAAAATCATGAAATTATTTTTTACCTGTGCAAATTTGATGGCCCATTCAGAACAATAAATCTACTTGAACCTCACATCCATAGGGGCTATTGAACGAGAATGAATTGACTGTTGAACGAGGATGAATGGGCCTTCTCAACAAGAATGAAGAGGCGTCATTAGTTTAGATGGAGGGAACAATAAGTGGTGTGGTGGTGCTCAGCCGTTCATGATGGTACGGTGCTGGTTCAAAGATTTGAGAATCGAGAGAGAGAGAGAGAGCACCGACAACTTTCCCACAATTTTATTTTTAAATATAAAATAATATTTTTAAATATATCTTTGTCGGAATTTTGTAGGAAATTTCCAACCGTTTTCCCACCGACGTTTTTGTTCTTGGTATTTTGTGGGAAAGTCGTTACTAATTTTAGGGTTTCATCTTTGTCGTAATTTTGGTGGGAGAAATTTTTGTAAGAAAGTGGTCGGGATAAAATCGAATTCTTCTATGTTTTTGTTTCATTTTAACTCTTATTATTGTGTTATAAAGTAAACATACAAAATTTTTACTGAATTTGATGTGTGCGATCGTTATTTGTTACTATATTTCAAACAATTATTAGAATCATTGTCTGCAATTAATATATACGATAGTGAATGTGTTACTGAAGTTGATGACCGGAGTTGGTTGGCGGAGGCAGTGGCCGGAATTGGTTGGTAGAGTTGTTTGCGGTAAGTGGTGAATGGGTTGGGTAATTTTTTGCTTTTTAGCTAAGGGCTAGAATAGTCAATTTTTAAAGGTTAACAGCATGTCAAAGACGAAATATGTGTCGTAGAGACAAAATCCGTAAATTTTCAAACCATGGGATGAAAGGTAGAATTTAAACAAACCGTAGAGACCTTCCACTGCAAAGTAAATTAAATACATCAAGACGTATGTGTATATCATATGTAACACCCACATATTTATAAAATATTTTTTATTGCAAATCTTATAATTAATATAAAACTTCAAATTACAAAATGTACCCATGAGTTTATATATTTTTGAACATATTTAAGTTAAAGCGATATTGTTATATACTCAATATATTGATCATAAGCGGGGTTCAAGTATTGTAACATATTATAAGCAATGAAGAATAACCCATGTAGACTAACAAAGTTATCTTCAAAACGTGTCTTGCTTCGATCCAAGTTTTCTCCTTAAGTTACCGTCCATTTAAATGCATTCGATCTTGACCTAAAATGTGTTTAAACTTGAAGATATTAGTCTTTACTAAATGAGAGCTTATTATATTAAAAAAACCATGTCGAATAAACGATTAAATAAAAGTCAAAAAAATCGATGCTAGGTACGGTCAATAGAAAATCAAGTTTGACATATTCGGACAGTATGGTAGTCAAAATTTCCATATAGATACCGCACTTGTACAGTCCTTGCAACAACTTTTGGTAATTTTTTTGTCCTAACTTTCCATTTTAATCTCAAACCATCCAAAGCAACTTGACATGCTTATAACTAATTTTCTAAAGTTTTGTATAGACATCTTATAATCTTATAATAATAAATAAGTAACTTGGATTAACGCATGTCGACTTCTGGTGAAATCTAGATTTAATTATTTTAAATAATTAAATATCCAAAATTTATTTTATTATTTTATTAAAACTTACTAAATCATAAATCATAGAAGATTTCAATTACATCTTTTATTAAAATATAATTTTATAATTCTTAAATCTTCACTATTTGTTATTTATAATTATTAAATCTTCATTATTTCTTGTTTCTTCAAATGCTAATGACATACAACATACAAATCTTTATAAAAACTGTTGGTTTACAACAAGTTGGATTTATTCAAGGGAAAATTACCAAAATGGACATTTGACCGGTCAAACTTACCAAAATGGATAAATTTTTTCAGCCTACTAAGTTGTGGTCATTTAGACCATTAGTTGGCTGAAGCCGGCTAGTTCAGTCTGCTTAAAAATCCGTGCCCAACTTCCTTTTGTCAGATTTTTAACCAACTAGAAAGTGACACGTGGAGGCTCTGAAACTCAAGCCGGCTGAAGCCCACTTCCAAGTAGGCTAAGGCGGCGTGTTTTTTTTTTGCTCGATTTTAGCCTGTTTTATGCCTTTCCTTAGCCGGCTATTTGCCTTTGTTTAGTCTGCTATTTTTCTTAAATAAATACAATAATCATATTATAAGTAGTCAAAAACAATATAAGTTTAATGTTTTAAAATAAACATAACAATCATATAAAAATTAGTGCTAAAATTGAATATCAAATACAACAATATTGTATTTAAGCTCTATTTTTTATATGATTGTTGTGTTTATTTCAAACCTTAAACTTATATTGTTTTTGACTACTTATTATATGATTATTGTGTTTATTTTAAGAAAAATAGCAGGCTAAACAAAGGCAAATAGCCGGCTAAACATTTTGGTAATTTTTCCTTTATTCAACCCTTGTAATACATGAGTTTCTAACCTAATTAAGTATATAAAACAAAGTGACGGTTCTAATAATTCAAATACATTACAAACATACCCCATTTGTTATTGGTAAAATTTCTAGATTCAAATCGAATGGGTCATCTTACAAATTATCTGTGGAAAGCATGTGCTTCTATTATTCAAGCTACCTTTCCAAATTTAAAATGATGTGTATCAATAAAGTTAAGAGTTAACTTACCTCCTCATATATAACCTTGCAAAAGACATATTGTAATCCTAGACTTGAGATTTAACTAAAATCAATAAAGCGAAAGTTCACGTAGTTAAAAAACAAATCAAATCATATATAAGCACTTCTTGATGTAAGGTTACCAAATCACAACCAATTTATGGTAGTCAAAACATAGAGAAAACATACCTCAATACGTATTGCATTTCATTGTGTACATAAGACCTCATACTTGACAATAAAACTGTTAATCAATAAGCTCTAATTCATACTTGAACACTTCAAGCACATAAACAAACCACTACGTAAAACTGTTAATCAATAAGGTGATTCTATAACTCTTTAATCCCTTAAGTTAAAAATTCCTCACCGTACTATAAATCTTAATAGATTTTGTCACAAAGAATGGAATTATGAATAGTCCCAAAGATGGAACTTCATAACATTTTAGTCTCAAACAATATTTTATATGAAAGAATAATCAAATACACGCCATCAAAAATTATATATTATTTAAATCAAGTACTCGGATTTATATATCTGAAAATCAGGATGTCACACCATATTGCGTATTAAGAGTCATGATAGCTTTTCATAGGACATGATGAGCCTTAATATGACATGTTGTGTCTCCATCCATAGGTTAAATTGAGTTGTGAGAAGTCATATTAGGTTATAATAAGTTATAATAGATCATACATGTCTTAATTACCACAATTAATTATCATTAACCCTAACTGATGCTACTTGATCATCATTAACCCTAATTAGCCATCAACGACCCTAATCGATCATCATTGACCTTAATCGAACATTATTGACCCTAATTAACCGTCATTTGATCATGATTAACCATTAATAAACCTAGTTATCCATCAATGACTTAATTAGCCATCAGTGACCTTAATTGATCACCAATGACCCTAATTTTTTTTTAGAACAACAAGGATATTATAAATTACCAAAAAGCTAGCAAGGAGCTAGACAAAGTATAGACAAAAACACCAAACAAAAGCAATAAGAACAAAGTGAAACAAAAAGAAGCTAAGTCGCAAGATTAAATTGACACCATTTGTTCCGATCTATAGTAGAGAAACCGCCTCGATTAATTATCCAAAGGAACCCTAAAACCTTAACTTTGATCAATGATCCTAATTGACTATCATTGACAACCAATAACCCTAATTGACCGTCAATAACCCTATTTAACCATGATTGAACCTAATTGACCATCACCAACCCCTAATAACTATCATTAGCCATGGTTAACCACAATTGACCATGATTAGCTATCCGTGACTTTAGTTGACCATTATTGACCCTAAATGATCATCAATGAGCATAACTGAACATCATTGACCCTAATTGAATGATAGTCATTGACCATCAATGACACTAATTGTCTAAGAAGTCCATCCTCTCATGAAGAGCGTGACCAACTGCATCGTTTCTTTTCTTTACGCGGACATCTTACATTCTCTAATTATCGTGATAGGTGGATTTGACCAAGTGATCCCTCCGGTTCCTTTTTGTCAAATCGGTTAAGTTATTTTTGTCCAAGTGTAATTATCCTAATCACTTTTGGAGTTTAGATGGAATAGTTGGCTCCCTTTAAAAGTAAACCTATTCGGTTGGCGCGTTGGGTTGGATCAGTTACCTAACTTGACGGCTCTCCATTTTAGACGAATCCAAGTTCATTCGATGACTTGTAGGCTATGTGGGGGAGGCGGAGGAATAGGTAGAACACATCTTCACAGGGTGTTATGTGGCAACAATCATTTGGCAATTTGTAAGCTCGTGGTGTGAGCTCCCCTATTTTTTTCTTCTCTCTAAGGAACCTTATGGACTTGCACAGAAGTCTTAGATCTAATGAGGTTAAAAGGAGAATGGTGCAATCAATCATTTTAACCGCTTGTTGGGTTATATGGAAGGCTCGTAATCAACTGGTGTTCTCAAACAAAATCATATTCATTGAAAGGTTAATCGTAGAGATGAAGGCAATGGGGTTTCTTTGGGCTAAGAATGGGTCAAGGATTCTCTCTCGAGTGGCCACATTGTTGTAATTTCAATTTTATCCTTTGTTTCTGTTTTCTTGGTGTAAGCTCTCTATCATCTTGCTAGAATTCTTTTTGTCAGTTTAATACGTGGCCTGTTGCTGATCAAAATAATAATAATAATAATCACTGACTACATCTAGTGTGAAAAGTTTAGTTTTTTTTTTCAATTTTAATTTATTTTTACTACCGGAGTTTAATTTTCATTGTTAATTTATTACTTTTTAAAGATTTGTGACCAAAATTTATATATAAATTTATAATATTTTTAACTTCTTGCGGCCGTTTGAGACCGAATCTGAACTTTAATTTAGGTAGGGTAAAAAGTTTAGTGTTTTGATTTCAGTTCCAAATCAGTCGCTTAATTTGTGACCGTTTTGTTCACTCGTAAAATTCGGTCACAAATGACCATTTGCATAATAGTGATTTGTCTTACATTTTAACATTTGGCAAGTACAATTTTTAGACAAACGGTTTGATGAGACAAGAAATATAAATTAAAGTAGGAAAATATATATATGTATATATATATATTTTTAAATTTGACAGATGTAACATAAAACTACATGCATATGCAACGGTTTTATACTAATACTTAAAAACATCAATCTAATACTACCAAAAACATTGTAAACGCCTAAGCAATGCAGCTAATAAATCTCACTAATAATTTACTATATATTATTTAATTACTAGCAGCTAATAAATCTTATTAGTTAATCAATAGCAGCTAATAAATCAAACTATTAATAAAATATGTAACTAACTGTTCATATCCAAACATAATAAACAACAAAATAAAACATGAAAACAAATAATTAGAATGTAACCCAATGAGCCGTTGCTAGCCGGCTGCCACCACTTAGGCCAGCAACACTCTACAGCTTTATAAAAACCATCAATTCATCACTTGGCCTAATTAAATCTCGCCTCTGGTTAATCTGGCTCGTAAAAGATAGGCTAAATGACGAAGTTAACACTGAAACAACGTGTGAAGATTGCTGATCATGCGACAAAGATGAATACGGATTCTGTAGTTGTCACCAAGCCAAAAAGGACTCGCAAAACTGTACCTCGAGACTCACCTCCTCGACGTAGCTCAATTTACCGCGGTGTTACTAGGTCTAGTTGTTTTTCTATGGTGTATAATTACTTTTTCTAAACACTTTTTTAATTAAAATTCTAGTAGTTAATTTTTTTTTCTTAAATTTTGGTTCAGGCACAGATGGACAGGAAGATATGAAGCTCATTTATGGGATAAGAACTGTTGGAACGAGTCTCAAAACAAGAAAGGCCGGCAAGGTTGGTTTTTTAATTACTTGATAATATTTTTATTTTTGTTCACTTTAAAATAAACTAAAAACTAAAAACTAATGCATTTGTTGTTTTTCTTCTTGATGCTTTTTCACAATATTGGTGGAACTCTGATGTAATATCAGTTTATCTTGGTAAGTTAATTAATTAACATATATTTAATCATATTTTAGAAAAGAATGAAGTTAATTCGAATTATTATAAATACTTTATTTACCAATTTTATGTGTTGTATTGAATTCTTTTAGGTGCTTATGACGATGAAGATGCTGCTGCTCATGCTTATGACTTGGCGGCACTTAAGTATTGGGGTCCTGATACTATCTTAAACTTTCCGGTAATTGAAAAATTATTGTGGTTAATGTATTGATTGTTTACATAATTTATTATAAAATTATTATTTTTTTTAAAATCTTTCTCTTGTTTGCATGTTAATGTTGTAAGTTGTTTACTTTTATATTTTATAGTTAATGACATATCATGAGGAACTGAAACAAATGGAAGGTCAGTCAAGAGAGGAATATATTGGATCTTTAAGAAGGTATTTTTGTATATAAACTCGAAACTTGTTAAAGACAATAAATATATATATATATATATATATAGGAAGTGTAGAATAAAAACACTTTTGAGTTGGAAAAATCCAAGAAACTCTTTGAAAAAAATTCAATTTTTTTTTCATAAAATTTGGGATTGATTATTTACAAAAAAAAAAGTAGTTTCGCAAAAAAAAAGTAAAAAAAAGGGCGAATAAATATAAAAATAAAAAACATGTAAAAAAACAAAAATTAGCGTTTTTTTATTACGTATGCTTACGTCTGGCACTTACATATGTAAAAAACAGCATTTACATATGTAAAAAACGTCAGAATTAAAAAAAAAAATTAAAAACCCGCTCGAAGTTTTTTTTTATAATTTTTTCACCAAAAGTGTTAAAATTGAATGTAGAATCCATCCCAAAAGTAATTTATTTTTTACATATTTTAACAGGGTTTAATAGGTTTTTTCAACTCAAGTGGGTTTTTATTAGAACCACCCTATATATATATATATATACATATATATACCACTAAAAAGAGAAGGGGTGGAATTTTAAAGAGCAATGGTAAAATTGGAACTTAAAATATATAAATCTTTAAACATTTATATATTTTGTATACGTTATTATTTTTTTTTAAAAACTGCACCATTAAATCAAGAATTTCTTTATCTTTCATTTGAATATAAATAACTTTATAAAAAATAAGAATTAACTTGTTTTTTTTCTTCTTATTTTCAATACTGCATATGTGTAGTATAACCCCAAAAACCTAACACATCCCCAAAAACCTAAACCCCCACCCAAAAACCTAAACCCCCACCCCACCCCCACCCAAAAACCTAACCCCGCCCCACCACCAAAAAACCTAACCCCCCCCCCACACCCACCCCACCCCACCACCATAAAAACCTAAACCCCCCCCCACACCACCCCTCCCCTACCAAAAAACCTAAACCCCCCACCCACCCCCACCGAAAAACCTAAACCCACCAACCCCACCCACCCCCACCCAAAAACCTAAACTCATCCCTACCCTTAAAAAGCTAACCCTAAAAGCTAAACCCAAAAACCTAACCATATATATAGAGGTTGCATCCATTGTAAACCCTAAATTGTTGTGAAAACTCTTAAACTCATTCTCGACCACACATTCATTTCCTAATAATTTAATATGTGGTCAAAATTAATCCTGAATTTTTTATTATAATTCCAACACAAATGTGTGGCTAGAAATAATTAAAGGGGTAAAATGGTAATTTAACCTTTTTTCTTTTTCTTTTTTGATTGAATCAAGATATTAATGAAAATTAAAATCCTTACAAAAATTGAAGAACATTCTTTTTAAACATGTGTAAAAATCAAATAAACATAAACAAAATAACGATTGATCATCAAAACATGAACAAATTGAATAACAATTCAAGAACAGGTTTTTACACATGAGTAAAACCCAAAAACAAGGTTTAGGAAACCTAAAATATATCTATAAAACCAATAATTACACTGTATATACAAAATAAAATCAAATACACATGATTAAGAACTCTTTAGATAAGTGTAAATTCAGTTTACACTGCGTAAAAAATCAAATACATATGTTTAAAAATCGAATACACGTGTGTAAAAATCAAACCCTATTTATAAAATCTAACTAAAAAACCAAAATATCAACCCTTACTTAAGAAATGTTAAGAAATCTTGTAGATCTTGAGAAACGTCTGTAGAACTTGAACCCACTTCACTTTTTGATCTTGAAACCAAAACTTGACGAAAAATAACCTAAAAATGAGTAACAAATTTAATAACACCACAAATATATATAGTTTAAAAATGAGCAACAAATTTAATAATACCACAAATATATATAATTTAAAAATGAGCAACAAATTTATCAATTATCTCACTGAAATCTTAATAGCACTCGTTCAATTTACACAAGTGAGAAAAAATATGGACTGTTCACACATGTTCAGATCTGAGTCAACATAAAAACGCATGAATAACAACTCTTTACACATGTGTAAATTTAGTTTACACATGTGTAAATTAAGTTTACACATGTGTAAATTAAGTTTACACTTGTCTAAATTTAAATATGGGTTGTTCAACATGTTCCGATTTGAATTCACATAACCACATGAATAAAAACCTAGAAAAGATCTTAAAAAAAAAGATCTTATAAAAAATAAAAGAAAAAATAGATTCTGTAAGCAAAATCATTAACTCTATCTACTAAATTATTTCCCAATAAATCTGTCATGTATCATTTCTGTAATATAAACTTAATATTTTCAAAAAACTAAATGAAATTCAACATATATAAAACACATAATTAAATTGATACTATATATATATTATACACTATCAAAACTGGTCTATAATATTTAAATAATTGTTAATCAAATCTCTTAAGATAATTACATATAGTTTATACCTTGTTATTTTCTACCTTTTTTTATTATTTTTCTTAACAATCCCCGCATTAATGCAAAAGATGATGTCTTCTTATCCAGAAAAAGCTAAGAGCCAAACTGTATAACGCCATTTGTCATAATTTAGAGAAAAGGAAATTAATACTGTATTTATCTTAATAACAACTTTCCGTTTCCATTTTAACTCTTTTTTTATGCTTACCCATTCGAAAAAAGATAGAATCAAAACCAACATTACATACTTGCATCTAACTTATATTACTTCAAAAATGTGTTCATTTTTAGTTAAAACCAATTACTCATTTACGTGGAATATGAGGAGAGTAAGCATATATTCCTTCAAATTACCAAATTGCTTTTGTGGCACAGGGGAAATGATCAGTAAGGAAACCACCACAATTTTCTCTATAAAAAGTAAAGTAAAACCCTATTCATCAATCAGTTTAGCAGTTGATCCCCTGGTTTAGCCGGTCCGTCTTCATCAACAACTTTAATCGTCATAATCACACCATCGGTAGTTACTGGAGTCGTTGAAGAGTTTCAGAACCCGCTAAATCCCTCTCTCCCTTCGTATTTGTTCAGATCTGCTTTTGAGAGAGAGAAAGAGATGAAGGGTTTTAGAACCCGCTAAACCCCCTCTCCCCTCGTATATGTTCAATTCCAGATCAAGGGTTTCAGGAGGATGGTGATGATGGAAGAACTTTTCTGATGTTGATATCTCATTGATGAAGAAGTAGGATCTGTGAGTGTGAGTTGAAGATGTTTAGAGAGAGAAAAATGAACAAAGAGAGAGTCCAGATCTTAATTCAGAAGATAGACTGTAGGTTTAAAAAGAGAGATTGAGAAAATGACAAAAGTACCCCTCTAAATTAAAAATAAATCAAAAAACATAGAAAAAATGAGTGGTTGTGATAGAGTTTAAGGATTTTCACAACTCAGGATTTTCATTTGATATGTCTCTCTCTCTCTCTCTATATATATAGTGTGTTATAGAGAAAACTAATAGTTAGGCGAAAACCGAGAAAACCACTAAAAAAATCAATTTTAACCAATAATATAATAATATTTATTTTTTATTTAATTTTATTTTTATTTTTTATAAGAGTATCAATTTAATATTACAAATTTTTACCAAAATATCATTTAAATATTGGCTTACGTATACGTAACCCATAGTGTTACGTATACGTAAACAGAAAACAAAAAAATTGCGGTTACGTATACGTAACTCATAGTATTACACATTATTTTAGTGGTTTTCTCGGTTTTCATCTAATTTTTTAGTTCTCTTGATCCCTCCCCTTTATATATATGATGTGATAAATATTTTTGTTTAATTGTATGACGTATTTTTATATTTGAAAATGCAGAAAAAGCAGTGGATTTTCTCGGGGAGTTTCAAAATATAGAGGAGTTGCAAGGTAATTTCCCATCAAATAATGTGCCTTTTCAAAAGAATAATAAAAATTATTATAGAAATCTAACTATAATAGATGTTTTTTTTTTCTTTCTAAAAACTAAAACAAAACAGTAAAATAAAAAAAATTAGAGTTAATTACTATTTGAGTCTCTAACGTTTAACAATTTTAACTATTTGAGTCTTTTATGTTTAAAATTGTCGCTCTGAACCTTGACTTTTCATTTTTACATATATTTGAGTCCAGATAGATAACGTCATTAGATTTAACAGTCATCTTTTTATGAAATAACCAAAATACTCGCACAAACTCAAATGGTTAAAATAATTAAAAAAAAACCCTTTTATCTCTGTTCCTACTCTCTCTCCCTTAACCTCCACAAATCGTTCTTCCTTCCCAATTCACGTCCCACCTGTGTGCTCCGGCAACAAACTGGATAACACCGACACGTCATCATCTCCGATCTGACAATCTTCCCCTATAAGTCCACCCCCAAATTCAACAAACCCAATTCATTCACAACGAATCCAAAATCGAACAAATATTTCTTCAATCCAATCATCAATGGCGATTTCAACCACGTCTTCAATCTTCACTTCCCCCAATTTCACCTTCAATTCGAAATCGACTCCGACCTCCGTAAATTACAAACGATCCACCATCACCGCCGCTTACGCCACCGCCGATGATGAAGCTACCGTCTCCGATGTCGTCTCCATCTTCACACCACCTCCACCACCACCCTGTTAAGAAAAACATCATAACAGATTCCAAATTTCAATTTGGGGATATCACCACCACCACCCCGTAAATTACAAGGAGAGGGATACATCATCTACAAAAACCCTAATGAAACAAATTCCAAATCTCAATTTGGGGATATTATTAAAACAGCAAATCTGCAAGTAAGAGATGATCATGAGCTCATCTATCATTTGATTTTCTGTAATTTCATGGTCTGATTTCACCACAAGCTCCGGTGGACGATCGTCATCGGAATCCGCACGTAAGAGATGATCCCAGTCAAGCGGCGGCTTCCTCTTGATTCCGTTGCAATCGACTTCCATTCATACAATGTGTGTGAAATCGGATATGAGAGATTAAGAAAAAAGAAGCTGAAGAATGATGAGAGGAGACGACTTCTTCATGATGTGGTTTTGCAACCATGTTCGCTATGCGTGCTTCCTAAATAGAAAATGGTTTAATGAAAAATTTCAGTGTGTTTGGAATTTGGATTACTTTAATTTATAATTATTTTAAGAGTTTTATTAAATTCTCATTTTATAAATTTTACAATTAGTGTGGCGGCGGCGATGGTGGTGGTGGAGGAATATATAATGTTTTTTTAATTATTTGAGTACTTAAGGGTATTTTAATCATTTCAGAATAAAGTTAACAGTTAAATATAATGACGTTAGTCATTTGAACTCAAACAGATGCAAAAATTAAAAGTCAGGGTTCAGAGCGACGATTTTAAACATAAGGGACTCAACTAGTTAAAATGGTCAAACGTCAGAGACTCAAATAGTAATTAACTCAAAAAATTAAGAGGTTGTTTAACGCAGCTTAACCCGCAACAAACTCATTGTCCCTGAGGCTTGGAGGCTGTGGTATTTCTGAACAGGGTTTATCAGGTCACGCATAGTAATTTTTCAGTTCTAAGACTTAAATATTTGTTTTTAGTAGGATCGGTTTTGCTATAAAAAATGAGGTTGCGGCGCAACTTATTACCTGTTTACCTGCCACTTTATTTATTGTAATCGTATATATGATAATCAAGATTCGGAATTGAAAAAAAAAGTTAAGAAACAAAATAAATGAATTAAAATAATAAAGTAATTTAATTTTCCTATTTATTTAGTTAACAATTTATATTGCTTTTGGTTTATTTGTTTTCTATGTTTGACAATATACCTCGACAAATAGGCATCATCACAATGGAAGATGGGAAGCAAGAATAGGCCGAGTTTTTGGAAACAAATATCTTTATCTTGGAACATATGGTAAGTAAATCTATCTTTTACATTTATATCTTGTAGAAAACTATATTTAATTTTTAGAAAAGAAACCATATATTCAATTTATTTTTGAAATTCTTTTTATGGACAATCTATATCTATACATACTAATAAACAAAGGTTTTGAGAGGACAGTTGTCATTTTCTCATGCCTTCTCACATTAGTTTTCCCGCCTCTCTCTCCTAATAAATACACAATCTTATTAAATAATAATGATATTATAAATATATTATTAAAGAAAAAATACTAATTATATTAAATAAGAATATATATATAATAGGAAATCAAAACATAACTAATTAAAGAAAAATACTAATTTGTTATATACACACATTTCCACTTGATATATCTCGAGACGATCATAATAGTCTAACAAGTTAGACGATCATAAATAGTCTGACAAGTTAAGATGTATTTACAAATTTATAGGTTATAACGTTTTCAATATACAACTCGTGTAATACACGAGATTCTAACCTAGTTATCTAATAAATAAAGGTTTTGGTAGGACACTTGTCACTCTTCTATGCATTCTTAACTTTTTTTTTCCGACTCTCCCATATATTAATTATACAAATTTCTTTAATTGTTTTTATAATTTTTTTGTTTGTCACATATCTCTCCTATTAAATAATAATGACTTCTATAATTACTTTTATAAAACGTTTTTAATTTAAAAAAACAGGTTTGCCTATAAAACATTTTTATAAATTAAACATTTCTTTCATTTTTTTATAAAAGATTTTTAAAAAAGAACTATATAACGTTTGTAGAATTTGTACTAAAAAACTATGTAGTATGTCATAAATATGTAAATATTTATTACTAAGTATATATAACATTACATTTATTCAAACCGTGTGATATAGCGGGTTTCTAACCTAGTTATTTTAATAAATAGGAGGTAAAACTCCTCTTTAAAAGCATTCATGTATTTTGTACTTTTTATTTATTAAATCACATCATAGGTGTAAATAATTTTCTGACTTTTGTTCCTTAACGAACTAAAAATACTTCGGATCAGCATATTTTGTTTCAAAAGAAAATTAATTTTGAAAATAGATAATGGATTATGTTATTGAGTTTAAAATCTCGGTTATATTAAATCTAATACTTGATGCAAGTTTATAGTTGAAATAAAAAAACAGTTATACTTGTTTGCCTACGATTGTAATTAAAAAATTTTTTATATCCATGGTGTGCCACGTGTCAACTAAGTCCAAGCAGATGCGTTCATACAAGTTTTTAAAATATCTTTTTATGAGTTTCCGGGTAGTCTCCGATGATATTATTTTGCATGAAATATAAAAGAAATCGACGCGGTGAAGTGCGTTTGGCAACCTCCATCTGATTAGTTAATTACTTAATTGTCCATGCGTTACGTTCTAGTGACGTTAATATTACTTCTAGTAAAAATAGTTTGGGTTCAAATCTTATAAGAAATTATTTTAATAATTTATTTAGTTAATCAATTTGAATGACTTTTTTTTCTTCTCTTTTTTAAAAATAATTTTCAAATATTATGAGCTTTAATTTGATAACTTATAACATATCACTACTAGAAAACAACTATTTTTCCTATGAAAATTTCCGATAAAAAATTTTGGTCGGAAATAGGGACGAAATTCCGAAAGAACCTAATTTTTTTGAAAAGTTTTTGGAAAATTAAAAAAAATTAACTAGAAAATATTTTTGTTAGAAGGTTGTCAGAAATTTAAATAAAAAATAAATATTTTTGTCGAAAAGTTGTCGGAAATAGAATAAATTAAAAATAAAAGGTTTTGTCAGAAATTTTTTTAAAAATGTGAAACCCTAAAAATTTGTCGCAAAAGTTGTTAGAAACTGTTGTTGTCTGAAGTTAGTCGGAATACTTTGTCAGAAGTTGACCGGAAATATTTTCCCACGAGCTTTTTTCTGACAAACCCTTTTATCGGAATCTTGTCGGGACTGATGTTTTCCGAAGACATTCCTTGAAAAAAGCTCATCGAAAAACCCCTTGCTTTCTAGTAGTGCATCCCATAAATTGTTAACCTGCGTTTTATTAAACAAACACAACTACAAAATTATGAATGCTTCCTCTAAATATAAAACTTTAAAAGAAAACATGTTATCATCAAATTCGGTGTGAAGCAAATAAATATATATATATATTTTTTTCTTTTATATAAGTTACCTTTTTTAAAGAATTTTTTTTTTTGTTTTTATCTTTCATGTTTAAGTCTTATTATTACATAAATTAACTGTTTGGATGAAACCGCAATTAACAGCTAGATGAATATGTTTACCAACCCACTTTATTAATAATGCACATTTCTGCAGCCACACAAGAAGAAGCTGCGGTGGCATATGACATGGCAGCAATCGAGTATCGTGGACTTAACGCGGTTACAAACTTTGACCTCAGTCGTTACATCAAATGGTTAAGGCCCGACAACAATAGCACCAATGACGCACCACCAAACCCTAATATCGATATTATTAATGCGACTTTACCACCAAGAACTAACCACGACGACATAAGACTAAATCACCTCCACAACCACCACGAAAACCAACAACCTAAGCCACCGGCGTCCAAGGTATCGCCCACTGTCACGGCCACAACGGCGGCTTATTCTTCTCGTTCAACTACTGCCACCTCAGCCCTAGGACTCTTGTTACAATCGTCTAAGTTCAAAGAAATGATGGAGATGACCACTGCGGTTGAGTTCACCTCAACATCCTCCGATTCGACCGTAGCACCGCCATGCAACAACTTCCCGGAGGAAATTCAGATGCATTTCGAAAGCCAGGATTTTGGCGGATACAACGGTGGCGATGATTTTATTTTTGGTGATTTGAACTTCATGCATAACATGATGCATTCAGACTTTCACAAGTGACATAGTCCTAATTCCTAAAATGGTTAGACTTTGGAAACTAATGTAACTTAAATTGGATATTATTTTTTCATGTGTGCGTTTTTGCATGTCAAATCATGAAGTTGCATGCCAGCTAATAAGAATGGAACATTTAGTACCCCATATAAGAAAGGAAATTCTTTTATTTTTGTGGAGAGGGAAGAAATCCATTTAGGTCATTAATTTTTGCTGGCATATGTTTTAGATAAAAGAATATGTAATTTATGATTCCTATATATTGTAATAAAATTTATGTACCAATTTATTATTTTCACTTTTTTTTGTACGTGATAGACAAATTATAATATTCAATAGAGGTACAAAATTGAATTATACAGTAATCTACCCCACAAATTGGATTTGTTTTCTCAGATATGGACCAATAGGCAACCTTTAAGCACTTTAGGGACGGTTTCTAATTCGGTGTCACTTATGGGGTTGTCACTATTCCATTTGGTGCCAGCTTTCCATTTTTTAGGTGTGTCAAGGAATGTGCAGGTTTAAGTCAGTATTACGTAAGTTGTCTCAACCTCATATGGCGAAAACTTTGAATGAACCAACAACCACCTGCAAAGCATGTTGAATTTTAAAAGCTTCTGCCATTTGAATTGGAGACAACTTTGAATGAACCGACAACCACCTGCAAAGTCTGTTGAATTTTAAAAATCTTCCACCATTTGAATTGAGACAACTTTGACAGCTTAAACATAGGACCTGTCGCCGGTTTGAATCAGAGACAACTTACATAGTACCTGACTTAAACCTACACATTCCATGACACACCTAGAAAATGAAAAGATGTCGCCAAATTGAATGTCGACAACACCATAAGTGACATCAAATTAGAAACCGCCCCTAAGGTGATTAAAGGTTGGCCTATGGCCCATATTTGAAAAAAAAATTCAACAAATTGCTATGAATGTGCAGGAATTAAACACCTTAAGTGTGTGTAAATGTGATTGTATTGATAATTGTGTGTCAATAGGTTTACAAGATGGGTTATATATAAAAACTATATTTATATAAAGCTACCTCCGAATATTTCTAATTGCAATATGATCTAATATTCCCCCCACAAGCTAAGGGCGGGGAGCGACTTGTAGGTTGGAGCGTAAGAACATGAATCTTTGAGTCGGCATCGGCTTTGTGAAGATGTTTGGAATTTGATTTCCTGTCGATATAAACTATACGTTGATTTTTCAATGACCTATTTTTTCACGAAAAAAGTGAAATCAATTTCAACATACTTTTTCGAGCATGAAAGTCTGGATTGGTTGCAAGGTAGGTTGCACCGAGATTATCACACCAGAGAGTGAGAGAAGATTTTGTGTCTATCCCAAGTTTTTGAAGAAGAACTTCTAGCCAAGTTAATTCCGCAACTGTATCTGCTATAACTTTGTATTTTGACTAAGTGGATGACCTTGAAACAGTTTTCTGTTTTCGTGCGGTTCATGATATAAGGTTAGAGCCCTAGTAGATAGCCAATCCCCCCATGGACCATGTAACCTTCAGGATTTTTCGGCATTTATTTTTAACTATTCCGGCACTTGTACCCCAATTTTTTTTCCTATGATTTGTACTATCATATCTATCCACCTCGTTACATATATACATAAATATATTTTGTACAATTGTTTCATTTAAAAAATAACAAATGTTTATATAAGGAATCATATAAATAACGGTTTAAAGTTTAAAGAAATAAATAAATGGATGTTAGGTTATTTCAAAGCCTATATACATGTATATATATACACATAAACTCACAAAAAAACTAAATTATAAACTTTATAAATGAAATGGGATTATTAAAAGTTATCTTAATTAATTTCAGAGAAAATGATTTTTAATAAAGATAAAACTATTTCTATTTGCAAAATTATATTGCTATGTTATAACATTTAAATATAATAGTAATAATTACTTGATTTTATAAATACTTATAAAATTTAGTGGTTTTACATTTTTTAAAAGTTCAGGGTTTGTAGTAATTTCTAAAACCCTAATTTCATTTAAACCAAAGTTTGAAACTTCAGGGGTCTTTGTGTAAATTCTGGTTCATCCCTCCCCTTCCTCAATTTTGACTTCCAAAAGTAAACAAATTCCAAATCCGACTTCAAACATACGAACTAGCGACTGTTAATGCTTCCAATTCGTATGTGACTGTTTAACGACCTAATTCGAACGTTCTTATCAATGCAATCAAGTCTTAATCAAACGAATTAATAACCAAACCATTCGTAACCGTCTCATTCAAAACCTAATTCAATTCGTGCGTTACCTGTGAAATTGAATCACTATATCGAGCCTGATACATCCGCGAAACTTCCCCTCACTACCAGAACCAACAATTTCACTCCTAACCATCACTGGTGCGCGACCAAGCTCCGAGGAAAACGAGCCATAGCTTCTCGTCGACAACCTTTGTTGCTCAACCATTCCAAGAAATTTAGGTGCCATTAGTTAATCGCGTGTAGCTCCACAAGGGAGACCTGGGTTTGAACCGGGCCAACCCTTTTCTTTTTCCTGATTAACTCACTTTAATCATTTTAGTACATAACCTAATGGTTTTAAATTCTAAATAAATTTTTGTAAACTTTATGAAAATATTATGTAACTATTATAAAACAGGAAAAGAGCTGAAAATATAAATAATGTTTTATTCATTTAAAACATATTTTTAGTATTATAAAATCCTAAATAAATGATATAACGAGCTTATTTAAATAAATCTAAATACGTTGTTCTATCTATAAAATAACAATGTTATAACACAAATTTTTAATATTTATTATTAACACAATTTTAAACATGCAAATGTTTATTTTGACAAGGATAACTATTTAAAATATTTTAAACCTATAAACACATAAATAATTATTTTAGATAATTAATTATAATTTTTCAATTAATTAAAGCTTATATTTATTTAATAATCCTTTTATAAATCATTCAAGTAAATGAAATTATTTAAAAAGGCCAATTAATTATTTTATTTACATAAAATAATTATTTAAAACCTTTTCCGTTCCATAATTTATCTATTAATTATTTTTAGAATAATTTTACGATTAAACCCAAATGTATTATTATTTATTTAATTATTTTAGAATAATTACATAAATAAATTCAAACATATTTAGTATGTAACTAATTAGAAATTTTAACTGATTTTAATTAATTTTATAAACTATTTTTATACTAATCAAGAGTATATATTTTCCTACAAAATATATAATATTCCATGCCCAATCCCAAATCCTATAAAAACCCTAAAATCCCAACCGTCCCGTTCTTATTTCTTTTACTTATTTCAGTATCAAATATATGCAAACTATTGATCCATATACTTCATCAAAACTTAGGTTAACTTGAGATTAGTTAGACACTTGTGTAACAACAACTGGTTGTGTAGTTATCAAGCCACTTATTACAAGTTGAGTTTCATAGCCCCCTTTCTCTTTACTGTTATTTACAAATACTCGGGGTGGCACATGCTTACATACATTACTTACCAAATTCAATATCATTATTCATATGCTACTTACTATGTGTTTTATGTCTTAAACTACTTGGCGATCATACGTGTGTACATGTTTAGTACAATCATTAACTTGCGAGGCAGACCTAAGGTAGTACCAAACATGATCATTTATAGGGGAATCTGATTCCAGTTAACACAGACCTTGGTGGGTTTTTGTGTGTATCATATTACTACTTTTTCCAAAACTCAATCAGTTGGATTGTGCTTATCAGTTTTCCATTTACTACGGTTTGATTGTACGCTTGGAACCTTGTATGTTTTCACATTTATACCTTAGTTATGCTTTGAACATATTGAATTTCAATTCCTTTTTACTTAACTTTTGTTTGGTGTCAAAACCTATGTTACTCATCAACTACTTGTAGTTGACATTTACTCACATGTTTCAGGTGCACCAGTTTGAGGATTCTACCTGATCACATAGGACTGGACCTAGTTTAATTTGAATTATGTTATGTTTTGAACACTTGTTTTCATTTTCCATTTACCATTGTAACGGATGCTTTAATTTCAATGAATAAATATTGTCACTTATTAATAGATGATTATGTGCTTATGAACAACCGCGTCAGCCCCAGCGTATAATCAGCCGCCGACCGGGGTGTGACAGACCATCGGTCACCTGGGCACCGGGCCCAATCAACATCGGAGAAGGCTTTAATAGTGGAAGTTCCTTGTCAATGAACGTTAGTAAAGGCCTGGATAGTGAAACAAGACTTGTGACAAATTAGTAAACCATGATTGATGGTGCCTTTTAGATACATGGGAATTGGTTTGAACCTATACCAGTGATTGTCAGAAGATGCCTGCATGTACTAGAACACTTTGTTAACGACAAATGCAATGTATGACCTTGAGAGAGTGACATACTGGAGTGCACCAACAAGTTGGCGAGACCTGACTGGTTCAGAAAATAGGGGACTGTCTCCCAGATATAAGACTTGTGAGGTGCTCATTAGAAAAGAGACTAGCTTTGAGTCTGAAAGGCCAGCTCGTTGAAGGACCTCGGATATATATTTTCTTTGAGATAGTAGAATATCATGACCTTGTCACACAAATTCAACACCCAGGAAGTAGTCAAGATTGCTTAGATCTTTGAGCAAAAGCATGGATGAGTTGTTTGAAGAGTGTATTGAAAACTTTGGTATTGTTAATAGTAACAATAGTGTCATCAACATAAGCCAGAATGTATATGATTGTGTCCTCAGACTTGTATGTTAAGAAAGAAACATCAACTTTAGATCCTTTAAAGCCGAGTTTGTGAAGGACTTGTGACAAACGATGAGACCATGCATGTGGTGCATGTTTAAGTCCATTTAAATATTTGTGAAGTAGGCACACATGACCCAGATGTTTAGGATCAACAAAGACCCGTGGCTGCCGAAGGTAGTCCATCTCCTTAAGGTCACCATGTAAGAAGGCATTATGAACATTCAGTTGACGAAGCAACCATTTTTGTGTAATAGCAAGGGAAAGAACTACTCTGATGGTGGTAGATTTTACAATTAGACCGAAAGTTTCATGAAAGTAGAACCCTGGTTGTTGTCAAAACTCCTTTGCCACAAGACGAACCATGTATCGAGTGATCGCTCAAGTTTGATACTTCTTTAACTTGTACACCCACTCATTCAATAACATTAGCATTAGGAGTAGGGAGTACTATGAGAGCTAAAAATCCATCTGCCATGGCTTGACGCCACTCTGGATGTTGGTTTGTAATGGCAAAGGAAGTGGGCAGAGGGAGAGATTTGTCAGATGTGGAAACATGATTGGAAGAAGGACTATAAGGTAACCGGGGTTTGGGATTTTGACGTAGATTAGAAGTACGGGTACAAGAAGGTGAGGGTGGAGGTGTAGGAGGAGATTGTGATGAGTTGGAGTTGGAAGACAGGGGAGGACGTATTGGAAGCATGAGGAGATGGTGGAGGAGTATGTCGAAAAGTTATAGGAGATGATGGTTCAGGATAGACAACTGGTGGTAGAGGAAAGTCAGAAAAGGAAGTGTATGTGTTGGAAGGAGGAGTAGAAGGAAAAGATGGGATAGGTGTGGCAAAAGGGAAGTTGTCCTTGTTGAATCGAACACGGCGGGCTATATAGATCCGATCTGTGAATGGATCTAAGCATTTATAGCCATGATGAGTGGGACTGTAGCCCAGAAAGGTACATGTGGTAAGCCTGCAATGATTGCCATGATAAATAGCAGCAGAGACAAAAAAAGCAGAACGAGGCAGTAGTTCGATTCACGAAACAGGTGGCAAGGCTGCAACGAGGCATCAAATCGATGCAATAGCAGATCACACCGGTAGCTTTGTATGCTTCAGTTGAACGACAACTTTGTATGCTCTAATCGGAGACGACGGCGATGGTAGAGCCAAGGAGGCTTTGATACCAAATTAAACACCATAAGTGTGTGTAAATGTGATTGTACTAATAATTGTTTGTTAATAGGTTTAAAAGAGGGGTTATATATAATAACCATATTTACATAAAGCTACCTCATAATATTACTAATTACAATATGATCTAATATTCCTCCGCAAGCTAAGGGCGGGGAGTGACCTATAGCTTAGAGCGTAAGATCATGAATCTTTGAGTTGGTGGCGGCTTGTGAAGATGTCTGTGATTAGATTGTCCGTCGATATAAACTGTACGAAGAGTTTTCCTAGTACTGACTTAAACCTACACATTCAAAGTTGTCGTCGTTTAAATTGAAGACAACTTACCTAGTACTGACTTAAACCTGCACATTCCATGACACACCTAAAAATGAAAAGCTGACGCCAAATGGAATGGCGACCACCCCATAAGTGACACCAAGTTAAAAACCGTCCCTAAGGTGATTAAAGGTTGGCCTACGACCCATATGTGGAGAAAAATTCCAAAAATTGCTATGAATATGTAGGTATCCTACATACTTGTATAACTTAGTTCATCTTTTGAGCCTTTCTAATTTCTTGTATGTTTTATGGAATCGATCTTTAGAAGATTAAAATCACAAAAGTTTTATTAGGTTGCAATATATAATCTAGAGAATTCGTTCATTTACATAATTAAGGGCTATTAAAGTCTGGATGATGCCCTTAATCCAGATTATTATGTTGATAACGACAATAACTATCGTTAGATATTCTTGTCCGAATCATACAATTATTGTTTTCATAAAGAATTATATTTTTAGATCTGAAAAGTTAATTCATTCAATGCCTAGCAACATATTAGTATTAGTTTAATGATGGTCCCCTGATTGTCAACGAGGTTATGTCTCGGGTTAAAAAAAAGAAAGAAGAAGACATTTATTTTCAAGATCGACTTTGAAAAAGCTTACCATAATGTTAATTGGAAGTTCTTGGCTGGTATTATGTCTCAAATGGGGTTCCCGTCTCAATGGGTATCTTGGATTATGGGAGTCCTCTCTTCGGAGAGGGCTTCGGTCTTGGTCAACGGAGCCCCTACCTTCGAGTTCCAATGCTTCAAAGGTTTGAGGCAAGGGGATCCCATTGCTCCTTTCCTTTTTCTTATCGTTATGGAGACGCTTTCAGGAATGATTACCAAGGCCTGTGCAGTGGGAGCTTTCAATGGTATTAGCACCCTGAATGATGGGCCGATCCTCTCTCATCTTCTCTACGCGGACGATGCTATCATCCTTGGAGATTGGTCAGTTTTCGCTTTTAAAAAATGTTGTTAGAATTCTGAGATGCTTTCATTTATGTTAAGGTCTCAAGATCAATATGGGAAAGTCTACGGTTATCGGGCTCGAAGTTGAGGCTGCTGATTTGGATAGCATAGCTTCGGTGCTAGGGTGCAAGGCGGGCTCAGCCCCGTTCTCTTATCTTGGGCTTACGGACGGTGTGAACATGAACAGAGTTTCTCACTGGAAACCAATTTTTGATATTGTTCGATCATGTCTGTCCTTATGGAAAGCTTCATCGTTATCTATCGGAGGTCGGGTGACCCTCATTAAATCGGTTCTCGAATCTCTACCCAATTACTATTTCTCCCTTTATAAGACTCTGGCCAAAGTTCTGGATGGGCTGGAATCGATTATCAAAAGGTTCCCGTTGGGTGGGTCTAATGATGTGAAGAAGATTCATTGGGTTGATTAGGATCGGGTGTCTTCCCCCAAAAATGCGGTCTTAGTAAACTTAAGGATATCAATCATGCTCTCTTGGTTAAATGGGTGTGGAGGTTCAAATCCGAACCCCGTAGTTTGTGGAAAAAAGTCGTCGTCACTTTTCACAGTTCTAAGAGTTGTTGGTCGGTCCTTCCTATTAACAAGGCTATGACGGGGGTGTGGAAAAACATTACTAATTTGGTCTCTAAGATGGAAGTTTCGGGTTAGCAGGTTCATCATCTTTTCAGGGGGATAGTCGGGAATTAGAAGGACACTAGGTTTTGGCTCCATCCGTGGATTTGCCCCCTGTCGTTGAACGTCGTCTTCCCGCTTCTGTTCTTTCTAGAATCGGATAAAAATTTTAGTGTTTAGGACAGGTATAGTTCTAACGATCATCTGTTTTTGGGTCGGTGGAGGTGGAATAGGCCGAACTTCACTGATGCGGAGAAGTCTGAGTGGGAATCGTGCTACTCCCTTATTGCTTCTATGTGTCTCAAGGATCTTTGTGTTGAGTGGAAGTGGGAGGGAGATAGCTCTGGACGTTTTCTGTCGGATCATTTAAAAGAATGTTAAATGCATAGAGGAATTTCAGTAAATGTTTTGTTTTCAAGTTGTCCAAGTGGGTGCCCCTCAAATTTAATATTTTTGTTTGGAGGGCGGAGCTTGTGCAAATTTCGACCCCGACGGGTTGTCCAGAAGGAACATCCCTGTTTGGGATCCTCGGTGTGTCATTTGTGATTTTGGGTCTGAATCGGTTGATCACCTGTTGACGTCTTGTTTTGTTGCTTCGATGGTTTGGCAACATATTAGTAGTTGGTGCCGTGTGCACCCTATCTTGGTGTTCTCCGTGCAAGATTTATTGGGGCTTAAAAACAGTCTTGGGATTAGGGATTCGGTTAAGGACATCTTCCATGGTATTGTCATAGTTTCTTGCTGGTACCTGTGGCTCGCTAGGAACGAGAAGAGATTCTCTAACAAGGACATAAAGATCGAAGAAATTAATCATAATATCAAGTCTCTCGGGTTTCTTTGGCTTTTGAATAGATCTAAACGTACATAAGTTCATTTCTTGGACTTAATGGTGTACTTTCGATTGTATGTAGTTGCTTTCTTGTTGTTTGTTTTGCCCGCTCCTTTTTTTTAGTTGCGGGTTTGTGAATGATATCGATCATTTTGCTCACATATTAATCATAATTTCAGAGTGTGTTGTGTGTTTCTATCGATCATTTTTCTCACATATATAAAAAAAAGAAAAGCAACTAATTGCCGATTATCCCGGGGAGTACCCGGTCTTCGTTTATGACAGGTAGCGGCCTCTTCCACACGTTTTCTTCAACTGAATTTGCTGTTCTTTAGCATTGACTAGGCCATTGTGAATTGCCTGCGAAGATAAATCAAAGCCAAAGAGATAATAATAATTAATTAATAAAGTTAGCAGTTAGGATACTGAACTTACTCAGGATACCAAACTTATTCGGGGTCCATGATACCGGATCAAAAAATTGACCCCTAACAATAGTGGCCATGAAATCACTAACAATTGTGAACTGATTGGAGTATTCTCCGTCGCTTTCAATCTTCTTGTTTACGTAAACAATCAACAGTGGATTAAGAGTGGAAGTTTGGGTTGGATTTGGCCGTTTTCAATATTCTCTGCTACTGCCATTGAAGACCGCCGCCTCCACCGCTTCTTGCAGCCACTGTCTCCAGACTCTGTCTCCAGACTCGTTTGGCAAAACCCTTTGCCCACGGTGAATCCGCTTCTTGTTTACATGTTTTCCATTAATTTCTATTTCTTTAATTTCTTATTATCATTATGTCCACATCTGGAACCGCATCCAAATAAGTAGCTCCTTCAACCCCTTCATTCGTTTACACCATTACTAATGTCTATCAACAGTTTGGTTTCAAATTAACTTTGTCGGTACTCGTTACAAACTGTGGCGTACTATTTTCCATTACCTGCGTATTAGTGCCAAAGTTCTAGGTCATATTAAGAGCACGTGTGTCCCAAAAGATGAAAATGATAAAGATTGGTATTCCATGGATGCCAGAATTAAAGGTTGGTTTTATAACACTTGTGACCCTGATCTTTTGCAAATCATAACCACTGATAATTATACTTCTAAAACTCTTTGGGACAATATCAATCAATTCATTCTAAACAAAAAAATGTCTCGAATACTTCAGTTACATTATATCTTTCGTAACACTAAGAAAGGCACAATTTCAATTACTTTGTTTTTTTCATCACCTTAAAAACGTTACTGATACCCTATATGAATTACCCCATTTTATGAAAGTATTGTTGATGTTATTACCATCAAAACTCCTTTTCCCTCTTTCTTGGAAGCCAAAAACATGTTTCGTCTTCATGAGTCTCCTAAAGGTCTTTCTAAAACCAATTTTCAGTCCCTTCAAAACTCGTCCACTGCCCTTTACACTCACTAGGTAGCTAATAATAATGGGAAGGGAAAGGGTAGGAATAACATGAACAAAAACAACAGGCGAGGTGCTCCAGGGGGTGGGACAATGCTAATGACGGTTAAGTGGATGGTTCTCTTGTTTCATGAAATACATGTGGGACTAATCACTCAACGGGTGCTCAAACTCACTTTGCACCACAACAGTTTGGTTATTCATATCAGCAACCTCAACATCCTTTTGGTTACCATCAACGCACAAAAGGGGCTACTATGTATCTCCACTATCGTCGCTGCCATACGGTTCTCTTGCGTAGCTCACGGCCCACCAACATCACCATTTGGTGGGCCACCACCTTACGACAACTCGCTTCCACCGCCACTAGCCTCCGGGAAGCCCTCCATTCTCAGCCAACCATCTTATGGTGGCTATGTCTCTAGACCGCCACCGTCCTATGCTAGTCTCCAGCCACAGCTCACTGATTTAGCTTCAGTTTTAAGCTCCATATCTTTTCAATCGCCAGTTCAAGATAATAACTACTACATGGACTCACGGGCAAGTACTCGCATGCAAATCAACCAAGGTAACTTACATTCCCTTTCTACTTGTGATACATATAAAGCCATTATGGTTGGTAATGGTGCTCTACTACCCGTATAGTACATTGGCAACTCCTTTTCCCCCATTTTCACAAGCAAGTTCGCACTTAATAATATCCTTGTTTATGATAAAATGGTCAAACAACTCAATTATGTTCGTCGTTTTACTACTAACAACTTTGTTTCTGTTTGGTTTTTCCTTGAAGGATCTTAAAATGGGAGCACTTCTCCAAAGAAGTGATAGTATTGGCAATCTTTATCCGCTTCTACTATCTATGTCATTGACTCCGACGGTTTCTTTTGTTGTTGTGTCTCCTTGTATTTGGCACCAATGCGTGGGTCATCAAGGAGCTTCCATTTTAAAGTTTTTAATTTCTCGTGAACTGATTCCGTGCTCAAATAGTTTGTTACCAATTTGTCATTCATGTCAACATGGTAAACGTTGTTGTTTTCGTTGTACTTCGTCTACTACCAAAACGAGTCGTTTGTTTGACTTTGTTCATTATGATATATGGACATCTCCTATTATTAGTATGAGTGGTTTAAAATATTATGCTTGTTCTTAGATGATTTTTTTGATTTCTTGTGGGTGTTTCCATTACGTGTTAAATCAGACGTGTTTAAGGTTTTTTAGCAACTTTCGTGTCTATGTTATTACCAATTCAAAACATACATTCAAGCTTTTCAATGTGACCATGGACTTGAGTTTAAAAATTAATCTTTTCATCAATTATTTGAAACTAAGGGTATTAAAATTCGCTTTTCACTTGGTAAAGTTGAACACACAATTCGCACGATTAATAACATAATTCTCACACTGTTGTTTCAATCTTCCATTCCGTCCAAGTTTTGGGTCAAAGCTTTAAATATGGCCATTCACACACATAATCTCTTACCTACCACTGATGTAGGGTCAAATATCTCATGTATAAGAGTCTAATCCGTATAGTTTAAGCGTTTAGTTTTGTATATCGAGTCTGTTTTATGTGCATTTGGGGTTTGTGAGTGTTACAGGTTTAAAGTGCTAAGTGAGCGGAAGAGACAAAGTTTAAATCAAGAGGATATCAGCATACACGGGCCCCGGAGAAGAAAATTCAACAAAAGTCAAATTTCTTGGAATTTAGGTTCTTCGCGCCACGCGAAGACCCAGGGGAAGAAGTCCGCGACACGCGAATACCCAAGGGAAGAAGTTCGCGACACGCGAGATCCTTAAAAATCCCACCCGTCTAAATTGGATTTCGCGCCATGCGAATATCATACAGGTTTGTTTCGCGACACGCGAAGAATAGGAAAGTCGTCAAAAATAACCTAATTCCAATTATAAGCCATTGAGAAGTCCATATTCGAATTAACTTGCACCCAGCCGTCCCAGAGCTTTCCTAAGGCGATTTCTAGAGTAAAAGTTCAAGTCTTTTCAAGTTTTTGATGCTAGATCAAGTTACACCAGTTATTGAAGAATCGATGATGATGTCGATGAGCGGCTAGTTCTTTTGTGGTTACTTTCGAATGTAGGATCTGCTTTGTGAGGTGATAATATGCTTCATACTTAGTTTGGTATAGAATTCTTGTAATCGTTTGATTGTTTGAACGCTATAGTTTGTTCCATTTGATCAAACAATTTGGTTTGTCTTAGATTTAATATATTCATCAATTTTTGGTTTTTTATCGTGAATCATTGAGTGTCTAGATCTGATGTTCTAAATTGGTAATTGATTATTGAGTTTTTATTTGTATCAAGTATCCGGTTTTATTATCGTTGCTTAGCACAGTCACTATCTTGATTTTCAGTTATTTGTCAAATCTAATAAAACGAGTTATGTCTATGTAACTTCCAATAAGTACAAATTAATAATCACCGAACTTGCAATCTGAACCCGGAAGTAATCCGTTTTCTCTTAATTTTTTTCAAAGTTTTTAAAGTTAATTGCTTTTTAATCCGAACTCAACTAGTTTTCTAAAAACAACATTGTCCACGAGTTTCCTGTGGATAGGACACCCTACTCCACTATACTATAGTTTAAGGTAACTAGGGATTAGAGATAATATTATTTTTGATTGACCTTGACAACGCCATCAAAATGGCGCCGCTGCCGGTGAATACGTGCGCTTAGTGTTTTTTTAGTTTAATTTGTTTTGTTCGGAGCTACTAATCGTGTGTTTACTTGTGTAGTTTACAGGTTTATGCATACTCGCAACTCTGGAAGAAAGTCAGCACTTTTATTCGATCCAGAGTTAGAAAAGGCTGCTAGAGCCAACAGAAAACTACAAACCACAGTCTAGACAATCTTGGAAAAACTTGACAGTCCGAGAATGTCACAGAATCAACCACCAGTCCTGGATCCAAACCAAGGTGGAGGACCTGTCCCACCTATTCCACCAATTCCAGACCTGCTATTCCCGAACCACCCACAAAACCAACCTCCCCTTCCACAAAATCAACCACAAAATCAACAACCTCCATAGAATCAACCACTACCACCATTCCATGACCACCAATACCAACCGTAAAATAGTTACCCGAGCTACTCAGAGTTTGGGGAGAATGAACATCTGTCAACAGGACAAAGCCATAGGCTAGAGCACGGTTCTCAACATGAGAATTGGGATGAAGAAGAAGCGTGGTATGACCTACACCACCAGGAGGCATTCCCTCCCAGAAATCATAGAGTTAATGGGGTGGATAATTGGGTGCGACCACCACCAAGGGCCGGCTATGGGTATCAACCGAGAAATCCAGGGAATCTTGACCGAGAGAACAGGTATGGGCAGCCTCATGTGAACAGACCAATTTATCATGAGGAACATCCTAGAAACAGAAACTTCCCTAGGCATGAACAAGGGGTAGACAACCATTTCCGCCCTGCCTTAGCCCTAAATGCTTCCCTTGTAATTCCACTAGTCCGTAGGGGGAACGCATTTGAGATCAGACCAGGTTGTGTAGGGATCCTCCCACACTTCTTTAGGAGAGCTACTAAGGAGCCCTATACACATTTATCAGAGTATGAGGCCACTTATGGGACCATAGGTGGTCAGGGATTCACTACAGACGAGGTGAAACTGGTGCTCTTCCAGTTTTCACTAAAGGACCGTGCAAAACAATGGTTCCTTTCTCTACCGTCTGCTAGTATTGCCACCTGGGCAGAGTTACAACAACAGTTTGTGGATGAGTACTTCCCACCTCACAAGACTAATGAGGCCAGAGCTGCAATCAGGGACTTTAGACAACAGTATGGGGAACCATTCTATGAAGCTTTCAAGAGGTTTAAGGAATTGCTAAGGAACTACCCACATCATGGTATAGAGAAGTGGGAGTTGATTCAGGCATTTTATGATGGTCTGTTACCTGAGGATGTCAGAGATGTGAATTCAACCAGTAACGGCTCCTTTTTCTCTAACCATGTGGATGATGATTGGGATATACTAGAGAGGATGAGTGTGACATCGAAAAGGCAGGCCCATACTAGTAGAAGAGCAAAGACAGGTGCTTCTTCAAAGTCGGTAGATTATGAGACACAAAACAGGTTGGTTGCCATGGAAATTCAGATGGCACGTCTTGGTAAGTCTAGTGGTAAGGATGTGGCAAATGTGTCACAAATGTATCTGGTATGTGATGGATGCAACGACATAGGGCATACGCTTGCTGACTGCCCAAGGGAGCAGGTGAAGGCTGAGGAAGTGAATCAGCTAGGCGGAGAGAGAAAGCAACCAGAGATGACTGCTACCCACTACCATCCGGGACTTAGAAACCACCCAAATCTAAGGTATGGTAATGCTTCTAATAAAATGAATCCTAACTTTAAGGGTTCTAATGTGCAGGGTGGAGGACAACCACAACAGAAGCAGTACCAAAACCGCCAACAGGGTTACAATCAAGGCGGATCTATAAGGAACCAAGGTAATCAAGGTGGGTATCAACTAGGATATCAACGAAACTATCAACAACAAAGTCAGCAAAGTGGAGCTGCAGGTAGTGATGAGTTGGTGAGCAATTAGTTCACTACCCTGATGGATGCAATAAAGGGGTTGAAGAAGGAAAATGAAGATGCATTCAAGGAGTTAAGGAAGGATAACGAGGTCTGGGATAAAACAGTGAATGCATTATCTAAGCAAGTAGGGCAGCTAGCAGAAGAGATGTCTAGGCGTGACTTGGGCAAACTACCAAGCAACACGCAGACCAACCCACAACACCAAGGGTCAGGATCAAGGAATGCTCATGTAAGCCAGGTAAGTGTTCTAAGAAATGGTAAGGCTTATGACAACAAAGTTGTCCCTCCACAACCGCTAGTTGAATGGTTGGTGGAGGATGTGGATGAGGAAAGTGATGATGAGCCGGTAATTGTGGCATCTAAACCAAAGAAAACAGTAACTCTTGAAAAACCAAATATTTCTAAACAATTCACTAGTGTTCAAGGGACGGGTATGGATAATAATACCATCCCGTTCTAGAGAGCATTGGTTGATCCATCTAAACCGGTTAACAAAAGAGGCCCACAACAGGATGAAATGTGGGAAATTTTTAGACAGGTTAAAATCAATCTTCCCTTGATAGATGCCATCAAACAAGTACCGGCTTATGCAAAGTATTTAAAAGATCTATGCACTCAAAAAAGGAATCACAAAATGCCTAAAAGGCTTGATCTAACTATTAATGTGAGTGCAGTTTTGTCTGGTATTCACCCACATAAGCTCCAAGATCCAGGGGCACCTTTAATTCAAATTCAAATAGGAGATTTCAAAATTGATAAGGCACTTCTGGATTAGTATTCTGCCAGGAAGCTTGTATGACCAATATGATTTTGCTCCTTTACAGAAAGCTGATACCACTGTGGTGTTAGACGATTTAACTCTTAAGCTTCCCCGGGGGATATTGACAGATGTGATAGTTAAGGTGGAAGACTTCTATTACTCGGTCGACTTTTTAGTGCTTGATTATGTAGCCCCTACTAAAGGGAGCCAACCCAATGTCATCTTGGGAAGGCCATTTTTTGAAAACTGCTCAATGTGTCATAAATTGCATGACAGGCACAGTCGACATGGCTTTTGGAAATAGAAAAATGCGTCTAAATGTTTTTTTCCCGTACATTTAATGCTCCGATCATTGATGAATGCTCTAGTGCAGATATCATTGATGGGTTTATTCTTCATGAAAATGAGGATGAGCCGAAGGAGCCGTGTGTTTTGTGTCACAGGCCGGAAGCGGATTATAAGAGTGAGCTAAAAGCTGAAGAGGAACAATTGGAAGTGTGTGCCATCAAAGAAGGAAGACCTACATGGACACTTCAGGTAGAGAGTCTGCCAGACACTATTGACACCCATCTGAAACCATTATTGGAATCACCACCTCAAGTGGAATTGAAAGAGCTATCAAACAATTTGAAGTATGCCTTTTTTGGAGGGAATGAGACTCTCCCAATCATAATTGCATCTAACTTGACCGAGGCACAAGAAAAGACATTGATGGAGGTGTTAGATGCTCATAAAGCAGCAATTGGGTGGACGATAGTAGATCTGAAGGGGATTAGTCCTTCAATTGTGATGCACAAGATCATCACCGAACCGAATGCTAAACCAGTAAGAGATGCACAAAGAAGGCTAAACCCGAATATGAGGGAAGTTGTGAAGAAAGAGGTCCTGAAATGGTTGGACGCAGGGATCATATATCCCATATCCGACAGCACTTGGGTGAGCCCAACACAGACCGTCCCAAAGATAGCAGGCATCCAGATCATAAGCGATGATCAGGGAGAGCAGGTAGCCACCCGACCCGTAACGGGGTGGAGGGTATGTATTGATTACAGGAAGTTGAACACGACCACTTCCAAGGATCACTTTCCTTTACCTTTCATTGACCAAATAATTGAAAATTTATCAAGTCAGAAATTTTACTGCTTTCTAGATGGTTACTCAGGTTATAACCAAATTGCTATTCATCCTGATGACCAACATAAGACTACATTTACATACCCATATGGTACTTTCGCATTCAGGCGAATGCCATTTAGGTTGTGTAATGCCCCAACCACCTTCCAAAGGTGCATGATGAGTATCTTTTCAGATATGATTGGGAACTCACTAGAAATCTTCATGGATGACTTTTCAATCTTTGGTCAGTCTTTTAAAACTTGTTTAGAACAATTAACCAAAGTATTGAAAAGATGTGTCGAAACAAACCTGGTATTAAGTTGGGAAAAGAGTCACTTCATAGTGCAGGAGGGGATTGTTTTGGGACACATTGTGTCAAGTAGGGGGATGGAGGTAGATCGTGCTAAAATAAAAGTAATTTCAACACTACCTCCCTCTATCAATGTCAAAGGGGTAAAATCATTCTTAGGGCATGCGGGATTTTACCGCCGGTTTATTAAGGGTTTTAGTAAAATCACAAAACCACTTTGCAATTTACTCTTAAAAGATGTCCCGTTTGTTTTTGATGAGGAATATTTAAAAGAATTTAATATTTAAAAAGAAAAACTGGTAGACACCCCGATCTTGCAAGCACCTAATTGGTCACTGCCTTTTGAAATCATGTGCAATGCAAGTGACTTTGCAATCGGGGCAGTCTTGGGGCAAAGGGTGGATAAGAAACCGGTGGCAATTTACTATGCCAGCAAGACCCTTGATGGGGCACAATTGAATTATACTACTATTGAAAAAGAGTTACTTGCTGTTGTTTATGCTCTTGATTAGTTCTGGTCTTACATTTGGGGAAGCAAGGTGATCGTGTACTCGGATCATAGTGCAGTGAAGTATATGATGGAGAAGAAGGATGCCAAGCCTAGGTTGATCAGATGGGTACTTTTGTTACAAGAATTCAACCTAGAGATCTGGAACAAGAAGGGCACAGAGAATGTGGTGGCAAACCACCTATCACGGGTTGTGAATGTTGAAGATGATTCTACTGAAAGAATCGGGGAAACCTTTCCAGATGAGCAACTACTAAGTGTTTCCACTAACCCATGGTATGCTAACATTGTCAATTATTTGGCTACAGGTAAAATTCTAGAACATTGGGCAAAGAAGAAGAGGCAGCACTTCATGTCTCAAGTGAAGCAGTATATCTTGGATGAACCAAATTTGTTCAAGGTTGGGGCAGTTCAGATGATTCGGCGTTGTGTGCCCGATAGTGAAGTCCAGTACTTATTGGAACATGCCCATTCCTATGCATGTGGAGGGCAATTTAGTGGACAGAAAACAGAGCATAGGGTCCTAACTTGTGGATTCTTTTGGCCCACGATCTTCAAGGATGCAATAGAGTTTGTGAAGAACTGTGTACGGTGTCAACAATTGGGAAGCATCACCAAGCGAAATGAGATTCCAATGCGACATATTTGATGTGTGGGGAATAGACTTCATGGGCCTTTCCCTAATTCATTGGGACACTTGTACGTCTTGGTGGCGGTTGATTACGTTTCTAAATGGGTTAAAGCAACTGCCACCAAGACGAATGATCATGCGGTGGTGTGTAAGTTCGTGCAGAGTAACATCTTTTACAGGTTTGGTATCCCTCATGTGATCATCAGTGATGGGGGATCGCATTTCAAAAACTTTAAATTTGGTAAATTGCTTAAGCGGTACGGTGTGAACCATCGGATCGCCACCCCATATCACCCACAAACAAGTGGGCAAGTGGAGGTGTTGAACAGACATATAAAGGAGATCTTACAAAAGACGGTACGACCTGATCGTAAGGATTTGTCAACAAAACTTAACGATGCTTTATGGGCCTACCAAACCGCTTACAAAACTCCGATTGGTACCATACCCTACCGGCTAGTATATGGAAAGGGATGTCATCTGCCGGTTGAGATAGCACACCGTACCTTATGGGCTGTAAAATCTGTTAATCTGGAGTATGATAGTGCAGGTAAAGAGCGGAAGTTGCAATTGTGGGAGCTAGAAGAGTTAAGGGATGAAGCATACGAATGTGCATCTGCATACAAAGCAAAAATTAAAGTAGTGCACTATTCAAAGTTAAAGAAGAAGGTATTTGAAGTGGGCCAGTAGGTGTGGCTATACAACTCAAGACTGAAGCTATTCCCTGGGAAGCTGAAGAGTAAATGGATGGGTCCATACTTGGTCATTCGAGTTGGACAGTTTGGGGAAGTAGAGATCGAGGATTTTGATGATCATCTCAGACAGGTCGTGAATGGGCATAGACTGAAGCCCTACTTAGAGGCAGACGAAATCAATGACACCAGGGAGGAATCTGTAAGCTTTGTGATGCACCCATCTGCATATGCATAACCAAACTAAGGTACACTCCGTCTGGATGAAGACGTTAAACTTAGCGCTCTTGGGAGGCAGTCTAAGGTTAGTTTTTTAATTCTTGTCTAGTTAAATGAACGTTGTGGGTGTGTTCTCTAGAAACCCTCACGAGACTAAACTCGTCCACTCGGACTACCAAGGGGTTTAAAAGGCTTGATGCATTCGCTAAATGCATCCGTGATTCCTACGATAGTGAGTTAGGTTTTTATATCGTTTTAGTGTTTTTCTCTGGGAAGAGCCCAAGTGTAGGGACGTTCTGGGAATGTTGAGGCTTAGTAAGGCAATGGGGACCATGCATCATTATCTGAGGGGTAGGATACCGTGTGTAGAGTTTGTGAAGTCGCGAGTCTTAGTTTTAGTATTTTCGGTATGTTTTGTGTATTTTTGAGTTTTTTTAGGGATTTGGGGCCATACGAGCATTGAAAATTATCAAAAATCACATTCTAGGTATGTATGCACGTCATTGGAGTATTGGAGCAAAAAAATTAAAAAGTTGAAAATTTTGGTTTTTGGACCAAAAATTTTTCTAAGTATAAAAATCGTCAAAACATTCTGTTACCAACATGTCTTCGCGCCACGCGAAGACGTAAGGCCAGATCTTCGCGACACACGAAGAAGTTCCATTATGGCCAGGTGAAATTCCCACTCTTCGCGCCACGCGAAGAGTTGGGAAGGATTTCTCGTGACACGCGAGGGATCTAAGTTTAGTCATTTTTCCCTATTTTTCATTTTTTGTGATTTTTGAGTCTTGTCGAGTCCATCGGGTCTTTTATTTTTATTGATTCTTGTTATTGAGTTGATATGATGCTCTTGGGTTTGTTTGGAGTTTAATTTTTGCAAGTTTTGATTGATCCGCCCGTACTCAATCTCCATTCGGGTGGTGATTTCCGACTTTCACTTTGATCCGCCCGTACTCAATATCCATTCGGGTGGTGATTTTCGACTTTCACTTGATTCTTGTGTACAAGGCAACCTGCTTGCATCTGTGGAGCACGATCGTGAATGAAATACTATACGATCGTCTTATCAGCTAAGTTTTCTTTTATCATTGTATTTTTCTTTCGTTTTAGAGTCGCTCTTCTTACATTGAGGGCAATGTAGAGTTTAAGTGTGGGGAGGGGGAACCTTAGTCCAGGTCTGTATTTTGAATCATAAAAATCAGAAAATCCATAAAAATTTAAAAAAAAAATTCACAAAAGTCCTTGGATTAGAGTTTTTTGTAAAATGATAGTACAATCGGGAACTTTATGGAATCTAAATGAAAAATAATAAAAATAAAAAGTGCGTCTAATTTGTAACGTGTTGGTAGGCCCAACCGACTTAAGAGCTTAAATATCTTGATAGTGTATCTAGGTTTAAATGAATAATTAATTCAGGATATCTTGTGGGTTCTCATCTTAGGAGTGTTGGTAAGGTTGAAACTGTCAATACAGGGTGATAGGTACCACTGTAAACAAAAATTTATAAGTTTTTAAAATCTATTGGACACCGCTTTCTTTTATGAAAATAAATCTGAAAGTTGGTGGCGCCCGCATTCCATAATCCGCCAATTCCACGAGCTTAATTAATCGGTTGAGATCTTGAGTTTGCCTAAGTGTTACCTTTCGGGTTACAAGCTTGGTTGAAACGCCTATTGGCAGACTCTTGTAATCAATTATAGATGACTAAGAGAGACTTATGTGTTACCCTCCGGGATGGAAACCTGGTTGAACGCCTCTAAGTTTAACCTTATGTACTTCATTGCTAAAAACTGCAGGCTATGTGTCACACGTCGAGTTCCAGCTTGATTGAAACACCACTGGGTTAGGTTTATTCATATATGTTAATCAACGCTCATTCATGCATTTATTGATCCATAATTCCATCTGATTTTGAAAACTTATAGATTAGTGTTTATAGTGGTGGGAAAATCTATATGGTTTAACCCGTGCCTAAACATGACCTTGAGTTGAGATTAGACTGAACTGTAGCTTCCTGAGTGTGAAACCCATAACTAGTCTGTTGCTTGGTAATGTATAATATATTAGATCACAGAATCGGGGGCTTGATAAGTCGGTGGTTAGGTTTAATCGGACAGAAATACCGATTGTTACGATTAACATGTTCATATATTTTTGTGCTGTGTAGAATGAAAGTATAGATAGCAAATTTTCCAATTATGATTCCATTGCATAATTCTTTTTCGGGACGTAAAAGGTTAAGTGTGGAGATGTGATGTAGGGTTAAATATCCCGTGTATAAGAGTCTAATTTGTATAGTTTAAGCGTTTAGCTTTGTATATCGAGTCTGTTTTATGTGCATTTGGTGTTTGTTAGTGTTACAGGTTTAAAGTTCTAAGTGAGCGGAAGAGACAAAGTTTCAATCAAGAGGATAGCAGCATACACGAGCCCCGGAGAAGAAAATTCAACAAAAGTCAAATTTCTTGGAATTTAGGTTCTTTGCGCCACGCGAAGACCCAGGGGAAGAAGTTCGCGACACGCGAGATCCTTAAAAAGCCCACCGACTAAATTGGATTTTGTGCCACGCGAAGATCATACAGGTTTGTTTCGCGACACGCGAAGAAATGGAAAGTCGGCAAAAATAACCTAATTTCAATTATAAGCCATTGAGGAGTCCATATTCGAATTAACTTGCACCCAGTCGTCCCAGAGCTTTCCTAAGGCGATTTCTAGAGTAAAAGTTCAAGTCTTTTCAAGTTTTTAATGCTAGATCAAGTTACACCAATTATTGAAGAATCGATGATGATGTCGATGAGCGGCTAGTTCTTGTGTGGTTACTTCCGGATGTAGGATCTGCTTTGTGAGCTGATAATCTGGTTCATACTTAGTTTCGTATAGAATTCTTGTAATCGTTTAATTGTTTGAACGCTATAGTTTGTTCTATTTGATTAAACAGTTTGGTTTGTCTTAGATTTAATATATTCATCAGTTTTCGGTTTTCTATCATGAATCATTGAGTGTCTAGATCTGATGTTCTAAATTGGTAATTGATTATTGAGTTTTTATTTGTGTCATGTATCCGGTTTTATAATCGTTGCTCAGCACAGTCACTATCTTGATTTTCAGTTATTTGTCAAATCTAATAAAACGAGTTATGTCTATGTAACTTCCAATAAGTACAAATTAGTAATCACCGAACTTGCAATCTAAACCCGAAAGTAATCCGTTTTCTCTTAATTGTTTTCAAAGTTTTTAAAGTTAATTGCTTTTTGATCCAAACTCAACTAGTTTTCTAAAAACAACATTGTCCACGAGTTCCATGTGGATACGACACCCTACTCCACTATACTATAGTTTAAGGTAACTAGGGATTAGAGATAATATTATTTTTTATTGACCTTGACAACGCGATTAACCACCACCCTCTCTCTTCATGCTCCTTTTGAGGTCTTGTATGGCTTTTTTTCCTATTTACATTGATATTCGTGTTTTTGGTTGTCTTTGTTATCCATATCTTTTGTCCATTGCTCCTCATAAGAAGGTGCGCACCACACTCTACGACATGTCTCTTTCTTGGCATATCCGCTGATCATCGCGGCTATAGGTGCATGGACCTTCTTACTCATCAGATTATTATTTCTCGTCATGGCCCATTTGATGAGACTCATTTTCAACATGCGTCATTTCATTCGGCCTCTCCCTTGTTCGAGTATACATTTTTTGGTCACCCAGATGAGTCACCTTCGTCTGCCAACGGCTTGACCTGATCCACGGCCTCGACGGGTCTGTCGGTAACGACTGCTCCTTCGGTCGGTACCTCTCCTTTGGCCGACTCCTCGCCTGATATGGAGCCATCTGACACGGTTATTTCATCATATCCTCTTGGTGTATCTCTGCCTGGTTTTTCTTCTACTAAAGCTCATCGTGTTGGTCATCCCATTACTACTCGATCTCAAATAGGTTCTTTACGACCTCGTTAGATTCTTAATCTTTCGGTCACATCCAAACCATCGCCCATTCCATAGACGAAGACTTAAGCTATGTGTGATCTGAACTGGAAAGCGACGATGGACTCTAAGATGTCTACACTTCATCGCCATAAGTTTGACGAGCAAGGTCATCTTGAACGGTACAAATGTCGTGTTATTGCTCAGGGCTTCTCCGAACAACATGGTTTTGACTTTGATGAGACCTTCAGTCATGTTGTCAAACTTGCCACCATCTGTATCGTTCTTAGCATTGCGATTTCATGACATTGGCCTATTCATCTACTTGACGTCAAGAACACTTTTCTGAACGGTGATCTAGTTGAGGTTGTATATATATGAAACAACCTCCTTGCTATGTTGACTCTGTCCATCCAGACTAAGTTTGCAGGCTTCATAAGGCCCTCTATTGTCTTAAGCAAGCCCCTCGTGCCTGGTATAATCGCTTCACTAACTACATTGCCTTTCTTGGGTTCATTAGCAGCAAATCCGACGGGTCTCTATTCATATTTCGTTATGGTCATGATGTCATCTACTTCTTGATGTATGTTGATGACATCATTCTTACTACCTCCACAACAACTCTCATTTCTCATGTAATTTATCGCTTTTCTGTTGAGTTTACCATGATTGACCTCAGACGGTTATCCTTCTTTCTTGGCATTCCTGCTACTCGCGATGCATCTGGCTTGTTCCTCTCATAGAATGCATTTGATCGAGATATTCTCGTACGAGCCGACATAGTCACATGCAATCCTTGCAGTACACCAGCTGATACTAAATCCAAACTTTCCCTACAAGGTAAACCTATTGCACTTCCTATACTTTATCGTGGCCTTGCCGGTGCTCTATAGTATGTCGCTTTCACCCGTTCTGAAATTGCGTTCGCTGTTCAGCAGGTCTGTCTTTTTATGCACGATCCACGTGAACCGCGCTCGCATACGTTGAACGTATTATTCGTTATCCATAGTACTATTCATGGTCTTTGGTTTCGTCCTACCGCTGTATATCGCGTATTCTTCTACACTGACGCTGATTAGGGGTGTCCTGACACTCGTCGGTCTACCTCATGGTTTTGTGTCTTCTAGTGCGATAATCTGGTGTCCTGGTCTTCCAAATGCCAACATGTTATCTCTCGTTCTAATGCTGAAGCTGAATATCACGATACCGCCAATGTTGTTGCTGAAGTAACTTGGCTTCGTAATCTCTTTCTTGAATTACACTATCGTGTGTCTCGTTCCACTCTTGAGTTTTGTGACAATGTCTGTGTCATATATTTAGCATCTAACCCTGTAAAGCACCAAAGAACCAAATATGTGAAAATAGATTTACACATTGTAAAGGAACATGTTGCTATTTGTTAGGTTCATGTGTTAAATGTTCCCTCATGTCACCAGTTTGCAGATATTTTCACCAAAGGCTTACCTTCGTAACTCTTTCTTGACATTAGCATTAAGGAACCTTACGCCAGGATCGACTGCGGGGGGTGTGTTAACTAATATTACTAAGCATACTGTGATTTTATAACATATTGTATAGTATAGGGGCTCAAGTGTAAATATTTACTTTTCCCTTGTACTGTACCATATTTATACGTGAGTAATATAGAAACCCTAATAGGGATTTTTACTACAATCAACATATTTCTTTGTTGTTTACCTCCTACTAAAATTTTAAACATCTTGCTAGAAGAAAATTTCCATTTAATTGAAGGAGATTTAGTTTCCAAGATGATAACGAATACCAAAATTTATCAATGTCTAATGTAGGCACCTTGACATTGTTGTACCACCTTGAAGTCCTAAGTTGATAATAGAAAAAGAGTAGTTACACCACATTTGAGCGATGAAGCCAATATTTTGGCCCGATGAGGCTAACAATTATGCCTATAATGTATTTATGAATAAGTTCACTTTATGGCAAATGGTATTATCTAACAATGAGGATACTATTTTGTGCATTAGATAATGGTCAATCTCATATAAAAATGGCATCTTTAGCCAATTAAAAATTGAAAAACACTAACATTGTTTCTCCTGGTTGAAACAATGAATATATTTTTTATTCTAGAGTTCCATAGAGTAGTAGTTACCTCTTTATTATGATAATAAATAGGAAAACAGATAATGAGTCTCCCAACTCTCTCGTTTAGAAAATAAAACTTTTAAATCTAGGAAGGAACAAATATACATTACGAATTTGCAAGACACTTTCTAATCAACGTTCTCCGGACAAGAAATATTGCATAGAAGCATTAAGGTAACATCTACGATTGTGTTGTGCCTCCACCGTACAAGGTGAACATAAACACCATGATATCTCTATATCTATCTCTGAACAAGAATCTACACAAGGGGGAAAAGGAGAACCACAGTTAATGCAGCAGTTGTTTCATGCATTAACCAGTGAAGGTGAATATTAAAACCATAACGTCTTTGCTCTTAACAAGAATATACATAACGGAGAAAAGAATAACCACAGTCAGTGCTATATATAGTCGTATCGTGAATCAACCATCGAAGGTGGAAATAAAAACAATACCAAGAGTTGAACAAATTCGAAGAACCAAGCAACTGAAAGACCACTATCGATACTAAAATCGACCATGGATCGAACAAAGATGTCTTGGAAAAATCAATCAACTTAAAATCGATTTATCTAACCAAGAGCGAGTCTACACATCATTGATAATTCAAGATACATCAATTTAAGATTAAGTAACATGTGTCTACATTGAGTTTAAGATCACTTAAAATGACTACATTTCCAGGTTTATTAAAGATTGGGCTAACAATTTTGGCTTGAAAACTAAGTTAAACTAAAACAAGTTTATAAAATCAAAAGAGTTCTATGAAAATTCTTTTTTTATAAACAATCAAATATTTTGAGATTTCTTATAAAACTTATTAATGTTTATTAAAGATATCTTTTGTAAAATGGACGTATAAAAATGGTTGGAAGAACCTTACATAAGATGTTTCCAACATATTTTAAGTTTTGAAAATTCAACGCATTTTGGTATCTCAATCACTATTTGGTTATTCAACACTAACTTTTATTTCAAAATCATACCTAAAATATTTGAAACTACCTCTCAAAGAAGTGACCAACTTTGATGATTTCTAAGATGCAACACTAAGTGGTTGGAGAAAATGCTTGGAAAATTTAAAAAAACAATCAAAAATAAGAAAAAGTAATGTGTTGTCAAAGGGGTTTGTGGTTGGATCGTTCATCTATCGTAGATCGACTATGGATGCCATGGAATATTTTGAAAATTATTTTCTTATACTATTTAAGCAAACATTCATCTCACATTTGACCCTCCCTCTTGCATACCTAAACACTAGACTTTAAGTCACTTTTACGTGATCCCCTACCCCTTAAACACATTTTACATTAAGAGATAGATCAAAGATTAGTAAGAGAAGATGTGTTTGTGATTCTTAATGTAAAATATATACACTTATGTTGTAAGTTGTGAGTGATATCCATACATAGATTAGAGAGAAGATAGTGTATTGTTGATCTCGACCGTTCTTACACTACAACAAATTGACCCTGTCCCGACGCCACCTGTACCGACGACATTTGTCGTCGGCATAGGTCACCCTATACCGACGACATGTCGTCGGTATAGGTCAAAACCAAAATTTTGGCAGGGAGACCCTATAGCGACGACATGTCGTCGGTATAGGGTTGAGGCAGGTTGGAGGGAAAACTGGCGCCCAATGAATTTTTGGGGAAAACCTATAGCGACGACATGTCGTCGCTATAGGTTAATTTTGATTTTCTTTTTGTTTTTTTTTATTTAATAAATTTTCGTCGGTCAAAATTTTTTTTTTTAAAATTAAAAAAATTTCTGGAAAACCCTATAGCGACGACATGTCGTCGCTATAGGTTAATATTGATTTTTTTTTTTTATTTAATAAATTTCCGTCGGTCAAAATTTTTTTTTTTTAAAATTAAAAAAAATTCTGGAAAACCCTATAGCGACGACATGTCGTCGCTATAGGTTAATTTTGATTTTCTTTTTGTTTTTTTTAGTTAATAATTTTTTTTTAAATTAAAAAAAATTCTGGAAAACCCTATGGCGACGACATGTCGTCGGGATAGGGTTTTTCCAAAATTTTGAATGGGACACCCTATAGCGACGACATGTCGTCGCTATAAGGTTGAGCAGGTTGGAGGGAAAACTGGCGCCCAATGAATTTTTGGGGAAAACCTATAGCGACGACATGTCGTCGCTATAGGTTAATTTTGATTTTCTTTTTGTTTTTTTTATTTAATAATTTTTTTTTTAAAATTAAAAAAAAATTCTGGAAAACCCTATAGCGACGACATGTCGTCGCTATAGGTTAATTTTGATTTTCTTTTTGTTTTTTTTTATTTAATAAATTTCCGTCGGTCAAATTTTTTTTTTTAAATTAAAAAAAATTCTGGAAAAATTCTTTGTGTAATTAACGGGTTCCGGGCTTCCTCATGCCTCGTCGGACACCCATCCCCCCAACCGGCCACCTCTAGGGTTCGGCCGAACCCATGCACACACATGAAGGTTCCCTACGATCACAAACAAGCATTTAAACAGGAAGGTTTTCAAGATTATACCTCTAGATCGGAGAACCCGTGCCAATCAAATTCCCGAATCACCTCGTCTTCTTTGAAACTCAACTTCTCTTCTAAACCCTAGAATTATGAAACATGTGTAGTATTGATTCAAGGATCCCGACACACTAAGGATGATTAGGGATCGACAAAATACATCAAATCGGACTTGAAACGCGATGAACGGCTCTCTCCCTCTCCTCCTTGTGTAATTAACGGGTTCCGGGCTTCCTCATGCCTCGTCGGACACCCATCGGACACCTTTATTGACTGGTCAACACCCTACGAAACCTATGCCGACGACATGTCGTCGCTATAGGCCACCTCGTCGGACACCCATCCCCCATGCCTCGTCGGACACCCATCCCCCCAACCGGCCACCTCTAGGGTTCGGCCGAACCCATGCACACACATGAAGGTTCCCTATGATCACAAACAAGCATTTAAACAGGAAGGTTTTCAAGATTATACCTCTAGATCGGAGAACCCGTGCCAATCGAATTCCCGAATCACCTCGTCTTCATTGAAACTCAACTTCTCTTCTAAACCCTAGAATTATGAAACATGTGTAGTATTGATTCAAGGATCCCGACACACTAAGGATGATTAGAGATCGACAAAATACATCAAATCGGACTTGAAACGCGATGAACGGCTCTCTCCCTCTCCTCCTTGCTCTTCGACGGCTGAATATGAAAATGGGGTCTCCATATTTGCGTTGCACCCTAAAGGGTGTTCTTCCCTAGGGCCAGGCTTGGCCCACGCACACCCAAGGTCTCCCGGGCTTGGTTTTGTTCACGTTTTTAAATAAAACCCGCCAAAACCCCGTTAATTACCCGTTAACCTTTACAATAATTTACATAATTACAAACCCAGTTATTTTATGAAAAACCGGGATGCTACATCTTGGGTCGTTGAACCCTTATGAGTTAGTGTTGAAGTGTGGGTTATTAACATGTCAATAAACGACAAATCGTTTTATAAAGGATTGTAATGTTCTGAGTTCAATCAACTGTAGGGTACCCAGTTTGGGGCCATACAGGCTGGTCTTGGGTGTTTCACAAACGTCCGAGACATCGTGAAGGCAATCAACAGACTTCTAATGTCTTGCACGGTGGGGTTCCGATTAAAAATCCTTCTTATTCCATGAATCTTGCTCAGGTAACGGTTTCGATTTTTATCACGAATTTCCCACTTAATTCTTCAGTGAATGAGATTTGGAAGTTCTGCGAGGATTATGGGATAGTTGCAGATGTGTATCTATCCGATCGGTTATCAAAGGTCGGTTCTGTGTTTGGTTTTGTGAGGTTTCTTCGTGTCAATGACGTGGGTCTTCTGATTGAGGATTTACATAACATCTGGATCGGGAGTCACTGACTTGTCGTCGAGATAGGGTTAATTTTGATTTTTTTTTTTTTTTTTTTTTATTTAATAAATTTTCGTCGGTCAAAATTTTTTTTTTTAAAATTAAAAAAAATTCTGGAAAACCCTATAGCGACGACATGTCGTCGCTATAGGTTAATTTTGATTTTTTTTTTATTAATAAATTTTTTTTTAAATTAAAAAAAATTCTGGAAAACCCTATAGCGACGACATGTCGTCGCTATAGGTTAATTTTGATTTTCTTTTTGTTTTTTTATTTAATAATTTTTTTTTTTAAATTAAAAAAAATTCTGGAAAACCCTATGGCGACGACATGTCGTCGGGATAGGGTTTTTCCAAAATTTTGAATGGGACACCCTATAGCGACGACATGTCGTCGCTATAGGGTTGAGCAGGTTGGAGGGAAAACTGGCGCCCAATGAATTTTTGGGGAAAACCTATAGCGACGACATGTCGTCGCTATAGGTTAATTTTGATTTTACTTTTTGTTTTTTTTATTTAATAATTTTTTTTTTAAAATTAAAAAAAATTCTGGAAAACCCTATAGCGACGACATGTCGTCGGGATAGGGTTTTTACCTTTATTGACTGGTCAACACCCTACGAAACCTATGCCGACGACATGTCGTCGCTATAGTCCACCTGTACCGACGACAAGTGGACCTATGCCGACGACATGTCGTCGCTATAGGGTGCAGCGCGAACAAATAGGGAAACCAGACGACAGAACTTCATTTTCATCAAAAACTCTCCAAAACTCCCCCAATTCTGTTTCTCCGGCGATTTCAGCGTTTTTGGGCTATTTGGGAGCAACTTTTACACAAACTCTCGGGATTTAAGGTGAGCTAACATCCGGGTTCATATTTTAGCTAATTTTTTAAGATTTTGAAGTTTTGGTTGTTTATTTTGGTTAGGTTTTGGAGGAATTTCACTATTTCTTGAATTTCTAGCTTTGTGAAGGTAAATACTCGTTTTAATTACTAATTTGTGTTGAAATTTGGTTTAGATCAAAGATTTTTATGATTTTGTATGTATGTGTTATGTATGTATGTTTGTATGTATGAGTATGTATATTTGTATGATGGAATTATTAAATTATGATTAGTTTATGTCATTTGGTTTAGATGTGTGTTTATTTTATATAATTTAGTTTATGTAAATTAGTGTTTGTATGTATGTGTATGTATGTGTGTAATTTGTGTTTATGATGATTAGTTTTAATGTTTAGTTTGTATGTATGTATGTAATTTGTGTTTATGATGATTAGTTAATATGAATGTATATATGTGTATGTATGTTTGTATGTATATGTTTGTAATTATGTAATTGGACATTTATTTATGTTTGTATGTATATGTTTGTAATTATGTAATTGGGCTTTTATTTATGTATGTATGTATGTAATTGTGATGTGTAGGTATATAAGATGGTATTTATTGGGAGCAACTTTCATAAAAACTCTCGGGATTTAAGGTGAGGTAACATCCGGGTTTCATATTTTAGCTACTTTTTCAAGATTTTGAAGTTTTGTTTGTTTATTTTGGTTAGGTTTTGGAGGAATTTCACCGTTTCTTGATTTCTAGCTTTGTGAAGGTACGTTTTAATTACTAATTTGTGATGAAATTTGGTTTAGATCTAAGATTTTTATGATTTTGTATGTATGTGTTATGTATGTGTATGTATGTATGTTTGTATGTATGTATGTTTGTATGTATATTTGTATGTATGATGGAATTATTAAATTATGATTAGTTTAGGTCATTTGGTTTAGATGTGTGATTATTTTATATAATTTAGTTTATGTAATTTAGTGTTTGTATGTATGTGTATGTATGTGTGTAATTTGTCTTTATGATGATTAGTTTGAATGTTTAGTTTGTATGTATGTGTATGTATGTGTGTAATTTATGTTTTTGATGATTAGTTTGGATGATTAGGTTGTATGTATGTGTGTAATTTGTGTTTATGATGATTAGTTAATATGAATGTATATATGTGTATGTATGTTTGTATCTATATGTTTGTAATTATGTAATTGGACATTTATTTATGTATGTATGTTTGTGTGTATATATTTGTAATTATGTAATTGGGCTTTTATTTATGTATGTATGTATGTAATTGTGATGTGTAGGTATATAAGAGGGTATTTATTCATATGCTTATGTATGTTTGTATGTATATGTAACTTTATTTAATTTTGTTACAAGTTCGAAACTCGTTGCGGTTGACGAGAGGAAGAACGTCGTACACATAATCAACAAATGCTTGAAATGCAACGACAAATGGATGAAATGCGTCGAATGTGGGATCGCCGAACTAGCAGCGATGATAATTAGCTTGGAGTTGTTGAGCCTTTGCCTTTTTTGTTGGTATTTGTCTTGAACAATTTGCATATTTGTGTGTCGAACAAGTTTATGTTTTGAATGTTTGATTTGTCGAAAAAATTTGTGTGTCGAACAAGTTTGTGTGTCGAACAATTTGAATGTTTGGTTTATGTTTCGGATATTAGTTTTTATCCGATTTGAATGTTTGAATGGTTTATATTTATGATTTGCAGGTTTTTGTTTTTAGAAATTTAATATTTCTGGATAAAATATTAAAAATTAAAAAATAAAAAATAAAAACAGAAAAGACCTATACCGACGACATGTCGTCGCTATAGGCCTTTTTCAAAAATTATTAAAAAAAACAAAAAAAGCCTATACCGACGACATGTCGTCGGTATAGTGTCAACCTATACCGACGACATGTCGTCGGTACAGGGTAGGACTCTATACCGACGACATGTCGTCGGTATAAGGTTTCTTTTTTAATTTTTTAATTAAACCCTATAGCGACGACAAGTCGTCGGTATAGGCTGACCTATCCCGACGACGCTTATCCCGACGACAATCTTGGCTATTGGGACGAAGCAATACCGACGACATCTATACCGACGACATGTCGTCGGTATAGCCTATACCGACGACAAGTCGTCGCTATAGGGTCAAAAAAAATCGTCGGGATAGGGTGATATTGTTGTAGTGTTATATAAAAGATTGTAAAAGTGATCACTACCTTGATTAGATAAATATATTCAATAAACCCTACCAAAGCAAACTTAGGAAGAAAATTAGTGATCTCTACCATATTAGAGAGAAGCATTGTTAAGGAAATATCTACTTAATTGTGAAGAAGTTCTTAGTGAAGAGAAACTCCTGGTGGGAGTGGATATAAGGTGCATGACATCAACCTAAATCACTATAGATATATATGTGTTCGTGTATTGATATTTCTTCCACTTTAATTTTGTTTATATATTGTTTTCAACATACAAATTCTTCAATAAATACTTCTCGTTCTCTATGAACAAGCAAACATTTTTTTTTAAAAAGTGGTCACTAAATTTAAAAACTTGATACATAGCATAACATGTCTAACAGTTATTGTACTATATGAAAGGTTGCCTGGACACAATTTTCAATGCACATTACTTTGTGCTCGTCATTTCATATGACCTATACATACATTTAACTCTCCTTGCTAAAAAGGGGTTACTTATCTTAATGTTCAATGTCGGCCCCGTATCAAGTTAGACATTTAAACTTAACAAAAGTGTTTATGTTTCATCATTGTTAATGTTAGAATATTGAAGGCGTTCCCTTAATTGTTCAAATTGAGCATTTTATGGTTCATCCAAATGATGAAAAAGAAATATTTTCTTAAATTTAATTATCAAATAATTAATATGATATGGCTCAAAATATAATGACTCATGTGAAACAAGCATTGACCCCTAAAAAATACATTTATGACTAGTAAAAGTCATTAGCAATGTAATTTCCTTGGCAATCAAAAGAGATAAAGAACCAGACTCATATACGCTTAATAGGAATAGAACTTTGTAATTATTTATATATTCCAGTTGTATACCATACACATTGGGAGTTGGCTTCATCATGTCAACTTTACATTAGTCTTGCTGTATATGCAAGAACACACAAGAAATAGGGGAGGAGTTGAAATATATGCTTAACGTTTCTTGATCTTTTAAACATCAAGCAAATATTACATCTTCAGTGTTCATTAATACTTGGATATGTGTTCCATAAACCCTTGAGAAATGTTTTGCAAATTTCTTGCCAGCACTTTCTATTTGGCTCTGCAATTTCCAGCTTTGACCTTGCATCATTTGCTAGTTCAATCTGTAGTTTTATGTTCAATGTTAATCGGTTTTGCTAATCAAGAGATTGATATCCACTTGATCTAGATGAACAAGCTTGCGATAAATTACGTACCTCAATGAAATCTTGATGGAGAAGGCGGTCTATAAGATTGTTTAAAATGTCTTTGGAGTACTCCGGATGACCTTGAATCCCTAGAATGTGATCCCCAATTGTGAACATTTCAATTCCTGTTTTATCGGAGTATGCTACGACTTCTGCTCCCACTGGCACCTCCCATACCTGCGCTCGTTCGAATAAAATACCATAAGTTCTTTTACCATGACGTGTTGGTGCATGAGGGCATATGGGCTTTTGTGGAAAAGATCAAAACAAAACTTGATCAAATAGGTTTGTTAAAGTGCTTGTGCTTGTCTAAGACAAGATGAGAAGACCTTTTCAAATGATCTTTTGAAGTGAAAGACTTGCTCTTCATGATGACTTAGAGGTCATGTATTCAAAACCAAGGAAGGAGAGAGAGAGAAAGAGAGAGAGAGAGAGAGAGAGAGAGAGAGAGATACCTCATCTTGGTGGCACTCGATGATGGTGAGGGCTGTGGGTTTTTCAACCAAGGTTTCAAGAAAGCCGCAAGGGGAGAAATCTTTGACAAAGTTCACTTTCCTAAGCCCAATATCCCAACCACTTTGTGATTTTCCTATCTTTCCCCCTAATGCCCTACATAAAACCTATTTAACATCAAAAGATACACAAGTTAGGTCATGGTTACTAGTCTCGTACTCTCGTCCTTTTTATTGTGTCATTTACATGGAGCCATAGAAGATACAAGACGCATTAACACAAACTTTGTAGTTTGTCATTTTTCGTTTTAAATTATAGTTTCTATATTTAATTTGTCATTAATTCGGTATTTATGTTAAAAATGAATGTGAAAAACTAAAATCTAATGAGTAAACTTCATAATACAAAAGAGTGATTTTTAGACGGCTGTTAGTTATTTCTTTAATTTAAAATCAAATAACACGCTATATTTGGCAAAAAATATGCAACTTAAATAAACTATAAAAAGCAAATTAAAAAATAGGCACTTATCAATTCCTGTGGAAAAAAAACACTAGCAGTCTAGCACACAATAAAAGCAGTCCACATAAATTGAGAGGTTTACTTACCAAATAGTTTATAAAATTAACGATCTATCGTTCTTTTTATTCTGTTGGGAGACAGATATTATCTTATTTAAAGAAGGAAATTTCAAAATTAACTCGGAAAAAGTAAATATTGTTTTTAGTAAATTATAAGGAATTATATATATTACTAAAACATTAAGCTAGTCAATTAAAAAGTCAATGTACAAATTAATAATATCATATTAAGATAAAATTAAATGAGTTTTGGCACTTAGCAAGACGTGGCCACCAAAACTTCTCAAAAACACAAGAATAAAGTTTAGTTTTCTGACCCTGTGATTAGCTAGTGGTTTACTTTAAAAAGAGTTTAGATCTAGAGTTAACAAACCGATAACATCATAACAATATTTTTATACATTAACTTTCAGATAATAGTCCTGATAATTTTGAAAAGTATAATAATGATACAAAATTTCATGAATATATTAAGAAAGATAAAGAATCCATGAAAGAAAATTTGAAGTTGTGACGCAAAAATTCTAGTGGCCAAAAATGTCGCATTGTTGTTAGAATAGAAATATGGGACCTCTTTCAGAATATCCATATATTGTGGATGTCTTTAAGGTGATATGAATAGACGATACTAAAAAAAGGTGAAAAATTTGCGACAGCAGTTTCGTGGGAAATTTGTCGGAATTGGCCGTTAGCGACAAGTTTCCGACAAAAGTGTTTGTTGGAAAAAACCTCATAGGAAATGTATTTTCCGACAAAGTCCCGACTAATTTTCCGACGAATTAGCGACAAAAGCCATTCGTCGGTAATTTTCGACAATACTCCGACGATTATATTAAATAAATAAGTTAACTTAATAAATTTGTCGGAAAATTATAGAAAATCTTGTGGTTACTTTTTTGTTTTTGTTTTGTCGGAAAGTTGTTGCAAACTTGTGGGAAATTTGTTTTGTTGGTAACTTGTCGGAAACTTTTGTAGAAAATATACATGTTTTCTAGTAGTGAGAATGTAAAGTAAGATTCGTGGCCAAATATGTTATTACTTAATTTCAATACAATCCTAAAAAATATTTTATTATTCGATGTTGGATCAATACTCTTATGAAGTTGTATTGCATATTTCATATGAAGTTCCTTAGAGTTTGGATTAATAAAACTTTTCTATGTTAATGAAAAAAAGGTATCAATATTACTAAACCAAGTTACACAAAAGATACCTGGTGGCCAAAGCAAATGCCAAGGACTTTCTTTTGCATGGAATCTAGGGTTTGCAAAAGAAAACAAAGCTCAAGAATCCAATTGTCATCTCCATAAGCATCATAAGGGCTTCCACTCACAACAAAACCATCATAGCCTTGAAGCTCATTCATGTCAGGGAACTCCCCATCAACAACCCTGTACATATCCCACCTCTCTTTTTGTTCTTCTTCTTCGCCAAAAGCGGCGACAAACACATTAAAATACCCTCCATACACCTTCTTCACATACTCTGAGTCTCTTGCTGCTAGTAGTAATGCATACCTTCTTTTGCACTCACCTTCTATTCCCATTTCTGTGTGTGTTTTAGTTTGTAGAGAGAGAGTGCTATTATACTTTGAGTAGCTTGGTGTATAAAAAAGGATATGTTGCTTTTATATATAGAGAGAATAGAGAATAAGAACAAAGAATCCACATGTCATAAAATTGAATAAATTAAGACTAAAGAGTGCCAGATAGGTCAGTGTGAATGTGATTATATAACCAACATTAAATTCAAGGGTGTGGGAATCAAAGATGACTTAAGAAAGCCTAGCTAAAACCCCTTCGGTTAGCATTTGAAAAACATTTTCATTTTTCATTAAGTTTGTAAACATGGTGAAGACAACATATACATATTTTGCATCTCTTAGTAGATCTTTGCTAACCAAAAACACAACGTATATGAAAGATTTTTAGACCCTCACTAAGTAGGTTTTAGGAATCGGGAATATTGATCGAGTGAATGATAGGTTAGGGTGAGGTTAAAATGATAACCATGAAAATCACTTTTAAATATAGTGTTACGTATATGTAACAATTATCATTCTGTTAGTATTACATATACATAAACACTATGTGTCACTTATATGTAACATTATTTGGTACGTATATGTAAGACTCATCATTTTCGTATTTATGTTCAAGATATATATGTTCAAAATACTTAAATACTCTTTTCACAATTAAAAGAAAAAATAATTTATAAATTATGTGATTGTTTGAGAGTGGTTATTACATAAAAAGTTTGTTATAATTTGAACCCTTCCCTGATAGGTTATATGTAGTGTGTAAACAAACTAAGCCTCTCATGAGTTATTCGAGACTAGCTCATTAAAAGCCAGAAACGAACCAAGCTTAAACGTGCTTGAACTTCACATATCAAGTTTCACAAACCTTGCGAGCCTAAGTGAACCTATTTATTATAGAAATATAGTATATTTGATTTTACATGATAAATATAATTACATAAAAAATATAATTATGTATAAAATTATGAAAAAGGATAGCTAAATATATATATATATATATACATACATACATATAGAGAGAGAGGATGTGGATCTTTTAATAACCCTCAATTATTATGTTAACTCATTAACCCTACCATACCCATTGATTGTAAATCGAGTGTAAAATTATGATAGTTATGCTACTAGGACTGTCATTGACAACAAAAGTGAAAGTTGGGATTATCACCAGTCAAACTGTTAGTTTGGATTATTATTAACCGATGAGTCATAGTTTGGATTATTAAAAACTAATTTGCCTATAAAATAATCAAATCTAAAATGGATGGTTAAGATGCAGTCAAGGGTATGTTAGTGATTTTCTCTTTTGTACTTCTTTCATCTGAATACTACTATCTCTCTTCCTCAAAACTCTAAACTAGATCTTGAAACGCCCAAACCAGGTATATCTCATAGTTGTCACAAAACATGACAAGCATAGTTCTTAAACCGAAATCAGAATCTATTACAGCGGAAGTCTTTAATTCAAAACATTCATAATCCAAAATCATAAATCATTGTTTAAACATAAACTATCAGGAAATGGAAATGTCAACCTTTAGCGCAGCAACCCGATATCCATGCTATCAAGTCCCCACGGCTCCTCTACTTTACTTTTGCTTTGCCTCTGCTAGCTGTCATGCATACTAAAAGTCAGCTAACGTCGGTGAGTTCTGTCTTTACTTTAAACTGAAAACTTTCTTTTGGTAGCTTAGTTTTATAAAATAAAATAAGCTTTTTGTAACATCCCGAGTTTTAGAGCACGAGAGAATTCACGAGGAATTAAAACTTAAATAAAAAGAAAGGAAGCGGGCTTGGGCCGGGGTGTATGGGCCGAAAGGGGCAAGGGTCGGGCCCTTATAAGCCTCAAGATCAGCCAAAAGCTCTCATTTCCATCATCATTTTCGTTTCTAGAGAGAGAAGGTGAGAGAGAGTCTAGAGAGAGAAAGTCCCGTTTTTCAAATCCAAGCTCATAGGACTGTGGGCATACGTATCTGGACCGTTTAGCTGTGAAGGAGAAGCGATTTCAGGTAACCTATTCTCTTAGATCTGAGTTTTAGTTCGTTTTTGGGATTTTCGGGTTTTGGATAAAAAGGCAACGATTTTGCGGATGGAACTTGAAAATGAGCTTAGGTATAGCATCTAGAATGAAAACGAAGTATAGATCTAGACTCTCGGTTAGAAAACACAAGTTTTGAATGTAAAAAGTTCGGATCTTGACGATGTCAGATCTGCATGCGAGTTAGGGTTTTGTGGGGAAGAAGACTGGTCTGGGACATGTATCGAAACTAGGAGTTTCGATAGGTCTGCAGGTACCGAAACTAGGTAGTTTCGATAGGTCACATGTATCGAAACTAGGTAGTTTCGATAGTCAACATATGTCGAAACTAGGAGTTTCGATAGTCAGCATGTATCGAAACTAGGAGTTTCGATAGGTCTGCAGGTACCGAAACTAGGAAGTTTCGATGAGTCTGATATGTGACGAATTTTTATGATTGTACAGATTGTGTGAGATTCCAGTAGGACATCCCCGCTAAGATACCAAGTGAGTTCTAATCCCCTTTTTGCCTTCTTTAGGGGTGGTGTGCATACTTAGTGTAAAGTGTTTATTATATTTTATATATTATAAACTGAAGAGAAAAGCCATGTTTTAGTGAAAGGTTTAAAAGAGGCAAAAGTATGTTTTCAGTAAAGTAAGATATATCATTTGGCAAGCGTTTACTATATTTTCATATACATAAACAAAGGCATGATATATGTGCTAGTATGTTTTCAGTAAAGTAAGATATATCATTTGGCAAGCGTTTACTATATTTTCATATACATAAACAAAGGCATGATATATATGATAAGCTATGTTTCAGAAAGTAAGATGTATTTTATGATAAGCTATGTTTCAGTAAAAGCAAAGATATATCATTTGGCAAGCGTTTACTATATTTTTATATACATAAACAAAGGCATGATATATGTTAAGTTATGAGCAAGATTTACAGAAATATTTATGAACAGTAAAGTGAACAGTTTTCCTTCGGGAATATGTACCAGCTATAAAGGTCCTTGGGACAGATGTTACTTGTACAAGATGTCAGATATGGGTTCTACCCATTAGTAAGAACCTTTGGGTTCGTTAACGGTTGTACAACTGGGATGAGTGACGGCGGTTGCTCGGGAGGTCCACGCAACCTCCCCTTAGCGTTAAGCGGTATTGTCGGTTCATGGACGTGAGCCATGGGGGCATTGACCAGGGTATTGTCGGTTCATGGATGAATCCATGGGGGCATTGACCAGGTACTCGTCGGTTCATGGATGAATCCATGGGGGCGGTACAGTATGTAACAAGTGAATTGACGGTTAAGCGGTATTGTCGGTTCATGGTCGTTGATCATGGGGGCATTGACCAGGTACTTGTCGGTTCATGGATGTAAGCCATGAGGGCAGTACAGTAAAGAGGAATTGACGGTTTATTATACGTTTTAAACTGTTTGAAAAGTAAAGTGTGTTAAGTTTAGCCTTAATGGCAGTATATATGTTTGAAAAGTAAAGTGTGTTAAGTTTAGCCTTAATGGCAGTATATATGTTTGAAAAGTAAAGTGTGTTAAGTTTAGCCTTATTGGCAGTATATGTGTTTTAGTAAATCTTTTGAAAAATTGATTTAAAGTAAACGTTAGAACTCACTCAGCGTTGCTGATTTTTAGTATGCACATCAGTTAAGTGTAGGTGGCAGTAGATGGAAGTGGATGCTTGGCTTGGCGAGAAGAGTTACCCGAAGACCAGAGTCTGGCATCCTGTTTATGTTATTGTTTTAGTTGATTCAGACAAGTTTCAGTTGTATGTTGACAAGATATGTTTAGACATGTTATGTATTTCCGCTGCGTATGTTGAAGTTTTAAATCGTTTCCGCTGTGTTAATGAATGTCTTATGATTAAGTTTTATGTGTTGATGAGTAAATCCAATAAGTGAGGCCTTTCAGAAAAAGGGGCCTTACAAGTTGGTATCAGAGCCATAGTTTGAGAGATTTGGACATCCCCGATGTCCAGACTTAAACTGAGAATGGGACAAGTAGCGGATGCCAGTAACGGGTAACTCAAGCCAAAGCATCAGAAGCGTATAGTAAGTAAGGTTTACCTTTTAGAGTGTCAAGATAAGAATAGAGGCTTTAGTGGAATCATGAAAGCGAATAAATGGAAAACGAAAAGTGATGTAATGGTTAATTGCAGATGGCCAGTGTATATTAACATCTTACCTTACTTATTGTGTTCTACATATTCCCTAGCATGGTGAAATTAAATCTTTTGTTCTCTATCTTTCAGTTAGAAATGGCTAGACGTGGTGGGCGTACAGGCCGCCACGGTGGAGCTAGCACAAACCAAGTTTGAATGATTGGTTAGCCCCATCAGCTTAGGAGCCTTAGAACTAGATATTACCCGGATTAGATCCTCAGCGGTAGTTAATCACAATGGCCTTCATGACCAAGCTGCCTTGCATAGCTACGGTTTATGCCACCCATTCTGTGATTTGCTATCGGTATAGCTTATGGCAGGTTTCGAGGACGAAACCTATTGTAAGGAGGGTAGACTTGTAACATCCCGAGTTTTAGAGCACGAGAGAATTCACGAGGAATTAAAACTTAAATAAAAAGAAAGGAAGCGGGCTTGGGCCGGGGTGTATGGGCCGAAAGGGGCAAGGGTCGGGCCCTTATAAGCCTCAAGATCAGCCAAAAGCTCTCATTTCCATCATCATTTTCGTTTCTAGAGAGAGAAGGTGAGAGAGAGTCTAGAGAGAGAAAGTCCCGTTTTTCAAATCCGAGCTCATAGGACTGTGGGCATACGTATCTGGACCGTTTAGCTGTGAAGGAGAAGCGATTTCAGGTAACCTATTCTCTTAGATCTGAGTTTTAGTTCGTTTTTGGGATTTTCGGGTTTTGGATAAAAAGGCAACGATTTTGCGGATGGAACTTGAAAATGAGCTTAGGTATAGCATCTAGAATGAAAACGAAGTATAGATCTAGACTCTCGGTTAGAAAACACAAGTTTTGAATGTAAAAAGTTCGGATCTTGACGATGTCAGATCTGCATGCGAGTTAGGGTTTTGTGGGGAAGAAGACTGGTCTGGGACATGTATCGAAACTAGGAGTTTCGATAGGTCTGCAGGTACCGAAACTAGGTAGTTTCGATAGGTCACATGTATCGAAACTAGGTAGTTTCGATAGTCAACATATGTCGAAACTAGGAGTTTCGATAGTCAGCATGTATCGAAACTAGGAGTTTCGATAGGTCTGCAGGTACCGAAACTAGGAAGTTTCGATGAGTCTGATATGTGACGAATTTTTATGATTGTACAGATTGTGTGAGATTCCAGTAGGACATCCCCGCTAAGATACCAAGTGAGTTCTAATCCCCTTTTTGCCTTCTTTAGGGGTGGTGTGCATACTTAGTGTAAAGTGTTTATTATATTTTATATATTATAAACTGAAGAGAAAAGCCATGTTTTAGTGAAAGGTTTAAAAGAGGCAAAAGTATGTTTTCAGTAAAGTAAGATATATCATTTGGCAAGCGTTTACTATATTTTCATATACATAAACAAAGGCATGATATATATGATAAGCTATGTTTCAGAAAGTAAGATGTATTTTATGATAAGCTATGTTTCAGTAAAAGCAAAGATATATCATTTGGCAAGCGTTTACTATATTTTTATATACATAAACAAAGGCATGATATATGTTAAGTTATGAGCAAGATTTACAGAAATATTTATGAACAGTAAAGTGAACAGTTTTCCTTCGGGAATATGTACCAGCTATAAAGGTCCTTGGGACAGATGTTACTTGTACAAGATGTCAGATATGGGTTCTACCCATTAGTAAGAACCTTTGGGTTCGTTAACGGTTGTACAACTGGGATGAGTGACGGCGGTTGCTCGGGAGGTCCACGCAACCTCCCCTTAGCGTTAAGCGGTATTGTCGGTTCATGGACGTGAGCCATGGGGGCATTGACCAGGGTATTGTCGGTTCATGGATGAATCCATGGGGGCATTGACCAGGTACTCGTCGGTTCATGGATGAATCCATGGGGGCGGTACAGTATGTAACAAGTGAATTGACGGTTAAGCGGTATTGTCGGTTCATGGTCGTTGATCATGGGGGCATTGACCAGGTACTTGTCGGTTCATGGATGTAAGCCATGAGGGCAGTACAGTAAAGAGGAATTGACGGTTTATTATACGTTTTAAACTGTTTGAAAAGTAAAGTGTGTTAAGTTTAGCCTTAATGGCAGTATATATGTTTGAAAAGTAAAGTGTGTTAAGTTTAGCCTTAATGGCAGTATATATGTTTGAAAAGTAAAGTGTGTTAAGTTTAGCCTTATTGGCAGTATATGTGTTTTAGTAAATCTTTTGAAAAATTGATTTAAAGTAAACGTTAGAACTCACTCAGCGTTGCTGATTTTTAGTATGCACATCAGTTAAGTGTAGGTGGCAGTAGATGGAAGTGGATGCTTGGCTTGGCGAGAAGAGTTACCCGAAGACCAGAGTCTGGCATCCTGTTTATGTTATTGTTTTAGTTGATTCAGACAAGTTTCAGTTGTATGTTGACAAGATATGTTTAGACATGTTATGTATTTCCGCTGCGTATGTTGAAGTTTTAAATCGTTTCCGCTGTGTTAATGAATGTCTTATGATTAAGTTTTATGTGTTGATGAGTAAATCCAATAAGTGAGGCCTTTCAGAAAAAGGGGCCTTACACTTTTCTTTCTCTATTTTTAAATCACTTTATCTTTACTTTAAAACTTTATAACGTTAAAATTATAAAACTGTCATGTTACAATCTTTCATTGAAACTTTACTTTGAGGAAATCTGTTAAGGTGTCATCCTTTACTCTTTCCGATTATCGTTTCACTTGTACAGGACATGTGACTTTCACATACTTTAACTATCACATATGGATCATGGTCCGAGGACTAGATCCCTTTCTCGCTTACACCTCAGGGTAAGACTTTTACTTTAGCGCTACCCACACCTCAGGGTGGGACTTTCTTTCTAGCTTACACTCCTGCGTAAGACTCCTTTAACTTTGCTTACACCTCAGGGTAAGACTCCTTTAGCATTGCTCATATCTCAGGGTGTGACTTCTACTTTAGCTTGCTCGTACCTCGGAGTGAGACTTCTACTTTAGCATGTCTGCAGGACTTTCTACTATGCAACTACTATACAATGCAATTACACTACTACATGAAATAGAATGCAATAACACAAACTTTCACATAGACAAATAACACATAAGCATATAACATGACATTTGTGTCACTTTCGAGTTCTACAGTAGTACAACTCCTTTATCGTTCTTTACTCTATGTCTTTACTTTCTTTAAAACAATTATTTCAAAGATAGACTTTACTTTTTAACAATTTATCTTTCTTTTTATAAAAATAACATTTTTATAAAAACAATAACTTTCTCTTTCACTTTATAAAAATAACATTTTTACAAATACTATACTTTGTCTTTCAAATCTTTCTAACAACATGAATGACAGCCCAAAACCGTTAAGGAAAAAGGGCAATAAAAACTCATCTGTCAAGCTATCCTGGGAATACTAGAACGGGTCCGGTAACCGTCACTTTCTATCTATAAAAATTAATTCATGCGGGTCAAGCTAACAGGCCTAACCGATACTATGCGTTTTCACCTCGACACTACCCACTCTGGATTTTGGCAAACTTATCCCAAGCGAACCTACCCCATGTTCGCCCTATTAGAGCCTGGCGAACCATATTAGTATTAGACTAACATAGCAAGTTCGCCTGTTACGGGCTGTCTTCTGACCTAAAACCCGAATGTTGCATGTTTATGGCGGCTAATCATATCAGCGATCAAGCTTTAGACTTTTTATGTTAGAAAGGTTCCTTTTACATCCATTAACCTTGATCTATGATTAGTTTTGCAAAACACACGTAAAATCCCAACCTTTACATGAAAAACGAACCCGAAACCCACCATAAACGAAAACTCAGATTTAGAGGAAACTGTTACCTATGTGAGCTCGAAAACCGGATCCTTAGCTTCACCCGACGATGAGGAACGATTCTTGATGCACGGTTTCTCTTCCTTGTGACTTTCTCTCTCTAGCTCGGTTCTCTCTCTCTTCTTTGGCGCAAATAGGTGAAATGAGGGGAACAAGAGGTGGCGGCTAGGGTTAGCCTTCCCCTCCCTCTTTCGTGATTCGTTTGTTGTCACATTACCCCCCCCCCCCTCTCGTTTCCTCGTTATTCATTTTATTATTCTGAGCCTCATTATATTCGTTCCTTATTATTTTGCTAAATTTTTGGGATGTTACAGATCATAACTCTCTCTCTCTCTCTTTCTCTTATCAATCTACCAATATTAATCCAAGATCCATTAATTATAACTCTCCTTTCTAATTTCTAAATCCACCTTAATTTTTTATCCCTAAATCAAAGAGTTTAAATGGAAACTGATTGTTCTGGGTTTAAAGATTTTGATTCGGAACACTCATCTAGAAGGAGGAATTGACCAAGTCGTTTCTAAAAGAGGATATCGAACGAGGTTAGTCATTGATACTGAAAACGTTTTATCGATCAACATATGATTCTGGATACTGATAACGTTTGCATCAGATACTGAAAACATTTTCATCAGATACTGAAAACGTTTCCATATCGATTTTTCAACCATAGATAAAAACAAGAAAGAACATGCCTCCTTCTGGTATGATTCTGGATTTAAGTTTTTGGTCATCGTCTTTGATGGGTTTTGCTTTAACCGAAGCACTGGTCATTGTTCAGGTCGATTTTCAGTTGCTTAGCCCTAATTTTTGGTTGAGTTTTGTTTTACCATTGATGTCTATGTGATTATACATATGTTAGACATCTGATTAAAGACTGACTTCCTGCTTTTGATAAAGAAAGATGCTTCAAATTTGACTTTTTTTGGTCAAATCTTATTGGTTGCCCAAATATTCAATGTTTCAGGTAATATTTGGAAGTTACGTACGTGTTGTTGTTCTTGTTTTTTTTTTTTGGTTGATGCTTTTCTACTTGCCCCTTTGTGGATCTTTGGGTTGCTTTTGACTTTGAGATAATATTTTTATTTTGACCTTGTAAGCTTATAAACAAGTGATAATATTTTTATTGTGACCTTGTAAGGCCAAAACCGAGATGTCAGTTTGTGAATCTTGACCAACAAGCTTGTGATCATGAATTAACATAATTCATTTGACTTGGTGGTGAAAATATAATGGTAATTGATAATTCTATGTTAGTATGCTCTCTTGTTGGTTAGACATTAGCTGCTCAAACTGTAATCAGAAAAATAATATGGGTTTTGACCTCATATATTTTTCTTTTATTTTTAATGCTCTTTTTTGCCATGAAATGCTCATATGCATGCTGCTTTATGTTATTCAGATTCTGATATGAGGACTTTGAATTAAGAAAAAAAGATCACATGTCCAGTTACTACTGCTAAATCAATGTAATACCTTTGTTACATCAATGTACACTTTTCTTACATTAGTGCAATACCTAGTTTTTGGAACTCCATATCTTTTAATGTAATATCATGTTCTGAAATCCTGGAAGGAAACACTTGCTCTCTTATGCATTGTAAGTTTCCTACAGTATAGTAAAAAAACTACAAATTCTAAACTCTTTTAATTATGCATGCTATAGTTACTTTAGTTGATTATGCATACGCATTTCACAGTATGCACAATGAGAGGAATGTACTTTACTGTGTGATACAAGGGTGAATCCTTTGTTGACCTTCTTATTTCTTAAATTGAGTTATGAGATTGTTTGTATGTTATCTAATTCATGTTCGTTACACCAGGGTAACTATTAGTTACAGTGACGTTGACCTTCTTATTTCTTTCCACCTAGAAGCTCCAAAGGAGGAGTGGACAAGAAAAAAAAAGATCGTAGTCTATATGGTGAGATTGAAGTCCGTCAAGAACATAGCCGCCCTCCGATCAAACCTCTTGTCCGTTTAAATGGCCGCAAATCGATTAAAACCAACGAATGAATTGAAGGATAAGTCTAAAGAGGATGAAAGTGACATGGAATGTAAGTTTCTTGTGATATTTTAGGTTACATTAGCTTAATCATGTTCTTTATTTCTTGTTAGGCATTTTTTTTAACTAATGATTTCTATTTAGGTAACTTAACTTTGTAATTTTGGTTATATGTTTCTATTGCAAGAACTTGTTTTGTTCTAATGCCATTTTGTAAGTTTGGGTTTTTGTTTTTAAGTCTACCAAATCGGTTGCTATTTCGTATTAAGTTGGTGTATTTTTTTTAAATCGAACTATGTTTCAAGGTCATTTGGTGATTTTTTTTTTGTGTTGGATTGATGTAATACTCATGGTTCACATTAGTTTAATACCCCTGGTTACATCAATCTAATACTTCATGTTTTCATTACTTTTATTTTACACCAATGTAAGTGTCAATTACATTATGTAATTACGGACCTATGAAAAAAAATTTGGCAAAATTATAATGGAATTAAAGATATAATGCGACGAGTTTAATTGTGCAATTTTTATAAAAAAACAATATAGTATAAAAAAGTTATAAGGATTTAAAAAGAATTGGGTAACTTTTTAAAATAAAAAGAAAATTGATGGTTTTTAAGAGTGTGATACATGTCACACTTTTGTTCAACCTGATTTTTTGTGGATGGAAAAAATATCCAAATTATCCTTTTCATAATAAATAATAGGATTATTGGATTTTAATAATCTTACATTCTATCAATTGCCCAATAATAACCCTAACTGAGAATATTCTTACCATCAGTCCCTACTTTCAAACTATTTTCTTACATTAGACCTCCAATTAAAAAACTTAACGCCGTTAGATTTTATATGACGTGGACATCTACAAACCGCCGGAAAGTCGAGCCAAGCTAGCAGTGGTCTCGTTGTGGGTTTTGAAATTGGCTCTGCTGGTGTTTAACTTGTCTCGTTAAACATCACCGTTGTCTCTGTTTGGACTTGCCGGACAAACTAGACCAGTTAAACACCACCAGAGCCAATTTCAAAAACCCTCACGAGACCACTGCTAGCTTGGCTCGACATTCCGGCGGTTTGCAGATGTCCACGTCATATAAAATCTAACGGCGTTAAGTTTTTTCAACGGGAGGTCCAATGTAAGAAAATAGTTTGAAAGTAGGGGCTGGTGGTAAAAATATTCTCAGTTAGGATTATTATTGACCAATAGGTAAAAGGTGAGATAATTAAAATCTAATAATCCTAAATAATATTAGTGACATATGGCAAAATCTTGTGGGTTAAAGGGTTAACACACTAAGAGTGGGTTAACAAATGAACCTTACTATATATCTATACTATATATAAAACATTAGGTTAAAATCTCGGGTATTATACGGGTTGATAAAATATAATATTATTTACTTAGTAATAAAAAATTTGTATTTTAAAAAACTCGTGTATTACACGAGTTGATAAAATGTAATGTTATATATTTAGTAATAAAAAGTTTATATCTTTAAAACTCGTATATTACACGGTTTGAATACATTAAATTCTATACAATATAATTTGACTTACATTACTATTTAGTTAAAAACAAAAGTTATAGAATTAAATTTCAAACTTTCTTAAAATAAGAGATAATTTAAAATAAATATGTTTATTAGTATAATTAATATTTTTCTTTAAATATAAATCATTATTAAAAAAAGGTATATTTAATAAGAGAAAGAGGCGGGAAAAAATGGTAAGAAGATGTAACATCCTAAAATTTAAAAGCTCAAGAACAACAAGTCAAACAAAACTCAAGGTTAAAGATGAAAATTTGAAATTTCAAGTCATAACGGACCATCATGGACGGTAACGGTCCGTTATGAGTCGTGACGGACCATCACGAGGTGGTAACGATCTGTTACGGTTTGAGCAAGGGTTGAACCAGAGCGTGACACATGTCCTGTGACTCGTCATTCTGATCTGACGCATGTAAAACCCTATGACGGACCATCATGAGTGGTAATGGTCCGTTACGGGTCATGACGGACCGTCATGAGTGGTAACGGTCCGTTACGGGTCATGACGGATCGTCATGTAAGTATAACGGTCTGTTACGTGTAGGCCAAGGACTTGGCGGCTAAAGAACAAACGGTGACGGACCGTCACCGTTGGTAACGGTCCCTCACGAACCTAGAAATTTGCCTATAAATAGTTGGAGCTGGCCGTTCACTTAGAGATATCACAAAACACACACCACACACATACAAATGAGTCTGAGAAGGAGCAAAGGACCCGGTGCGGCGCGTTTAAGTGCGAGTGCGGTTCGGATCCGGAGAGATGTTTAAGCGAGGAACGAGCATAGGAAACGACCCGAGATTATAGTAAGTACACTGGACCCGTACCTTAGATAAATGTTTTTGTGAATTATGTTATTATGTGTTACGTGTTATATGTGAAAATAAGGTACGGGGAAATAAAGAAAGGTAATGGGGATTAGTCTAAACACTAAATGAGAATAATGGAGTAGCCACGACGTATCCAAGGGGTGGTGGATACACCGCTGGTACTTCCTATATATAAATCTCTTGGTGCTTCGTGGTGAGACCATTATGAACGTTTAGAGGTATAGACTAAAAGATAATAAATATAGTAAACGAACGGGAAATCTTTCGATCGGTATGTAGTTATATGACAAACAGAATATTCTGTCTAAAGAAAGAGCGGTGTATAAATCCCTCCTAGGCCCGTCACTCTTTCCTGGGAACATCTTTGTTGGAGGTACTACTCTGGGAGGATAATCACCCCAGTTTACAATATATGATAAGTATGAATAAGGGAAGGGCTTAATTCTAAATAAATGAATATATGTGATGTATTATAGGGGTGATGGGTACGCTGCTGGTACACCCTATATATAAACTTCTTTAATGCATCATAGAGACGCCTTTATGAGGAATTAGAGCAAGGATTGGATAAAAGCATGAGGAAGTCATGCTATCAAATAAATGATGAGAAACACTTAATCTTAAGCAAAGGAGTATTCGTGAGATGTTAAAGGGGTGGTGGATACGCCGCTGGTACTTCCTATATATAAACCACTTTAACATAATATAACAAAACCTTTGTAAGAGATTAGAGCAAGTGTTAAGATAAAAGCATAAATAGATCATGCCACTAAATGGGAATTAGACGGGAACTCTTAATTCTAAGTAAAGGAGTATTTATGGGACGTTAAAGGGGTGGTTGATACGTCGCTGCTACTTCCTATATATAAACCTCTTTAACGTAACATGGAGAAACTTTTATAAGGAATTAGAGCAGGGATGAATATGAAAGCATGATAAGAGGTCATGCTATATGTGTAAATATGCAATGTGTGTTAAATGAGAATATGCGAATGCATGATAAATGATCATGCTATATGTGTAAATATGAATGTATGATGGGAACGAGTTTAAGTTTTAAAATGGAATAACGGAGTACTCACGAAATGTTAAAGGGGTGGTGGATACGCCGTTGGTATTTCCTATATATAAGCCTCTTTAGTGCACCGTGGGGAAACCGTTATGAAGTTTTAAGGTAAGGACTTGTTGGAAATAAATTGGGAGGCTGTGAGTCTATGATACTCAAGATCCCAATGAAAAGAGATGTCCAGCCTACGAGGCGGATCTGTATAATGAATGGAAAAATGTGCCGAGTCTACGGGACGGAAGGGCCTTAAATATGAGAATGGAAAGGTGCCCAGTCTATAAGGCGGAAGGACCTAAAATGAATGATAATAAAATATACGAATGACGTGACCGGAGGTATATCCGGAGATGGTCACGGGGGGCGCCGAGAGCCAAGGAAACTTGAACAATAATTCACAAGGGTTCATAATAAAATGAACGATGCAGTGTACTTACTTAGCGAAAGGTAATTCAAAAGCGTTTTTCAAACACCGGAGGAAAGAAGCACGTGTAATAAAGCTTCCTGAGAACGTGGCCGGTCGAAGTTGAAGAATCCCTATGTTACATAATGTAATATTTAATGTAAAGACAATATTGATAATAAAATATACATTTATCACTTTAGTGATAAGGTTAGAAAAATCTGGGACTTGTTTTTCGTATTAAACTCTGATAAAATAATAAAAGAATAAGTAAGATGCTTAAGAAAAGATGTGGACGCGACATGTAGCATAAATGATTTTTATTTATTATATAGTATAGATATAGATTTGAGAATGACAAGGATGACATTTTACCCTTTTTAAAAGTTTTACTTACACACATTTTAGAGCATATAATACAACCATCTAATGTTTTAAAAAAACTGAAAATGAAAGTTATTCATACATTAACTACCCTATCCCTTCATTATTTTAAACGACCATAACTTTTTCATACGTTAATAATTTTTTTTAAGTTACACCATAAAAACGAGCATTTTATTCTATTTAATTTGAGTATGGTATTGCTATAGTTTTTTTTTCTAATTAAAAAAAACATGTTACGTGATTACCAGTGTCTACGTTCCCTGCCGCATCGCGCGAGCACCCTATATACTACAAGAAAACTTAGCTTTAGCGACGAAAAAGACTTTTAGCGACGAAAAACCATCGCTATAGCCTATTGCGACTAAATATTGTATCAACTAAGTCGTCGCCATACCTACGTCGCATTAGGTAAACGTTTTCGTCGCAATACCTGTCGTCGCTATATATAGGCCATTAGCGACGAAATTTCGTTGCAATAGGCGTGTCGCTAAAATATTTCTTTAATTAAAAATAATCTGGGGCAATTTTAACAAGATCCTTTAATCGATTAAAATGACAAGTTTGACTAGATCTCAAACCTTCTTAACAAGATCCTTTAACCTTGAAGCTGCAGAAAGAAGGGTAACAACCAAAACTAATGGAATTAAACAAGAATAAATAATGGTCATTTTGAACTGCTGGAACAAGATAGGAAAGACAAAGTTATGGGCTTTATTCATTTTGTAGGAAAGACAAATTAGGGCAAAATTGAAAGAGATTAACAAATACTCAAAAATTAAAATTCTCAAAAGCAAAAACTAACAAATGGAGATGTGATGTCTGGAAGGAAGACTAAACACGAGTGTGTTCAATGATTTGAACCGATTAGTACCATTCGTCTTCTTCGTAGAAAACATTCACAAACACCAGCTTGTAGCCCTGGGTTGATCTTACGAAATTGCCCCTGGTTTTGGAGCAGAAATGTGGAGACGGACCTGAAATGGAAGTCGAATTTTACAGAGGGTTGTGAAGACAGACGTCAACAAGTGACGCTAACGGTGGTGCGTGGTGGAGACAGCCCGAATGTAGCGACTAACAGGTGGAGGACGGTGGAGACAGACCGAATGTAGCGACTAACAAACATTAATCTACCCAATGTTCATAACCGATAGTTTTTTTTCTTAAGTATTTCAACTCAATTCAACATTTTCAACTCAAGTTAAAATTTTTGGGCCCAAGTTAAAATTTTGATTATTAATCAAAAACCGAACCAACCCAATGTTCATAACCAATTAACCAAAACCGAAATAATCGAAACTGATCGCTTTTTGAAATACCTTAACCGAAAATTTTGGTTATGGTTATGGTTATGCATATGGCTCAAAACCGAACCGAACCGCTTTGTACACACCCCTAAAATCACCAACCTAAATATTGTGTTCCACTCCGTATCGCGCGGACTCCCCACTAGTCTTATATATATATATATATATATATATATATATATATATATATATATATATATATATATATATATATATATATATATATGTGTGTGTGTGTGTGTGTGGGGGGGGGGGAGGTTCAAATAAGTAGTTTTTCACTACCAAATCTAAGAAATGACAAAAACCTTAGGAAACGATATCAAACAAACTCCGATTGAGCTAATTTCAGCGGCGTTGGAACCGTCTCGTCGAACTCTACCATCTTAGCTTTTAGGATTTAGCTTTTAAGGTTTAGATTTTACGTTTGAATTTTAGGATTTTAGCCTTATGGTTTAGACTTTTTTTTTTGTGTGTTTAGGTTTTTTTTTAGGGGGGTGGGGTAGGGGGGTTTAGGTTTTTGGGGGTGGAATGGTGGTTTTAGGCTTTTCAGGGTGAGGTTGGAGGGGGGTTTATGTTTTTGGGGGTGCGGGTGGAGGGGGGTTTAGGTTTTTTGGGTCCGGGTTAGGGTTCGATGAGACGGTTCCAACGCCGCTGGAATGAGCTCAATCGGAGTTCGTTTGACCCACTTCTTAGTATTTTTTTAGCGAAAAACCACTTATTAGTGGAACCGTCCATATATATATATATATATTTAGAGGGATGTTCATTGGGAACCACAAAAAAATTGAGATACGAGTAATCATGTAAAAAACTCATAAAAAACTTAATTTAACATGTGAAAAACTCATTTTTACATAATTTTTTCGGAGCTTTTGCATATAAACACATGTAGAAGCCGTTCTAACAAAAATGAGATTCAAATTTGAATTGAATCAAATTTTGATTCTTTTTTCGAGTTCGATTCCAATATTAAACACCCATAGTATGAAGTAACCATCAGGGTTTAGAATATCGGGCATGTGATGTGTATATTTGTCTTTATACATAGGCTTGTAAATAAACCGAACGAATACGAACGAGGTTTGTTTATGTTCGTTTGTTTAACTTTAATCGAACATAAATAAACTTCACGTTTTATGGTTCACTGAACATTGGGTTCGTTTACAGTAAAAAACAAATAAACAAATAATTAATTACACGGATGGCCTTGTGGTTTACCCAGATTTCACTTTTGGCCCCTGAGAATGAGAAACTACAAGTTTGACCCAATAGTTTGCACGATTGTAACACCCATGGCCCCTGGGTTGGATTTCCATTAATTTTATCCGTTAAGTGAGTGTAAAATGACTAAAATACCCCTTACATTAAAAAAAATAAAAAAACAAAGATTATAAATCATAAAACCCATCTCAAACACCCCATTTGTTCATCCCCAAACTCCCACCTACCTCCACCACCACACTTCATCCCCAACCCTCAAGCTCCTTTTTCCGGCCATCTCCTCCGACGATCCAGCAAATTCCGGCAACCCTTGTTTGTGCCAAATTCAAATCCGACTCCGCTTTCATTCATCTCCACCTTCATTCTAAAACTTCACGTCTCAACCCTTTGGTTATAATAGATCTAGCATTTCAATTTCCAATAACCATATGGAGAACTTTCTATGTTCTGATGTTTACTTTTGGATCTCATCGGTGATTAGATTGCTGAAGCAGTTTGCATTAACTTACCGAACAGAGTATGAAAAGCCATTTGAAGAAGCTACACATCAGGTCAAGTCAATACGCAGATGCAAACTCACAACGATCGGTATCAGAATCTCATCCTGAACTCAACAAACCCTTGTCTTCGATTACAGGATGGCTCAATTCAGTAATCAATAAGAGAAGTGAAGGGTTTGACTCGGTCAGCAATAGTCAACTTGATTCTGCTATGGATGAATTGAATTCAGGTAGGGATCCGGAAGTAGAAGAGGAGTATCAGATTCAGTTGGCTTTAGAGTTGAGTGCCAGGTAAGGACCAATCAGTTTATAACAGACCCAAACCTTTTGCTTGTAACCGTTCTACTTGACCGGAATCGGGTTTGTGACGCAGGGTAAGCAACAAATGGAGAAGTGTCTGATGGCTTCGGTATATAGGCCGGCTTCTGAGGCGGACCAGCAGAAGCTTGATGGTGAAGGTATCGGCAGATAAGGAAGACCGGCTAGGGTTGGTGGTGGTGATGTAATCGTGAAGGGGGGAGGGGCTAGCCGGCTAGGGTTGGTGGTGGAGAGCAAATGTGGAGCTTGCGAATGTTTTCCGGTCGCCGGTAAGGCGGTAGTCGTGAAGGGAGGGGAGGCGCTAGCCGGCTAGGGTCGGTGGTAGTGGTGGTGGTGGTGATGATGATGATGATGATGCATTTTACCAGACAAAGTTGAAAAATGAGTGGGCTCACATTTAATATTTAATTTCTTTTTGAAAAATAAGGGGTATTTTAGTCATTTCATGCTCACTTAACAGACAAAGTTAACTTTCATCCAACCTAGGGGCCATCTCTATTACAATCGTGCAAACTATTGGGCCATACTTGTAGTTTTCCATTTCTAGGGGCTAAAAGTGAAATCCGTATAAACCACATGGGTCATCCGTGTAATTAATTCACAAACAAACTAAAAGTCCAAAAAAAACGTCCCTCTCATTCATCTCTTTGGACTCGATATGGACGAGTTTTTTTGGTTGAAATGGCAAAAGTTTTTGGGTTGAAATGGAAAACAAAATTTGAACGTGGACTTCAATATATGGTTGCAAATATGCCAATGATAAAATGGTTGGATTCGAGCTCTATTGAGAAGCAGAAGAGATTGATTATTGAAGCTATAGTGATGACGTCTTGGTGGGCTATCTGCCTATCTGGCAATTCCGAAATGAGTATGCTTTTGATAAACACAAAAGATACACTTTGTTTGATAGTATTGTTAACTTCTCTTATTTGTGGTTTGTCAATAGGAATAAAAAAGTTAATTTCAATTGGGAGAGTTGGATGCAAAATCTTTTATTAACATTGTAATGATTTGTTTTTTATTCTGTCTAGCTCCTTGCTAGTCGGTGAGTCATATATTATATTTTAAAAACTGTAACAAGAGTACAAGACAATGAAAATGAGGAGGAAAATATTTTGTCTAGTACAGTGGCGGATCCAGAAGTTTTTGTAAGCGGGTGCACAAAGTAGGTCTGGTCAAAGCGAGTTTGGTCAAAACAAATAGGTTCAAAATCGGCCGGGTAGAAAACAAATATTTATTTACATAACGATATAATAAAAATATTTATACATATTTACTTAAATATATTAATATAAAACTATTCATACTTATTACTTAAAAACGTGTACATCTAACTGATTAAACACAAGAATGTCACAAATAAGATAAAAAAAACACTTGTAAACCATAAATAAAAAGAAAAAAAATATACTTATAAACCAAAAGTAAAAAATACAAAAAAAAACTAATAAATCAAGAATAATCAATAATAAAACATATTATTTATCTACAAAATTTAATTTGTTATGATTAATGTCTATTTTTTAAATGTTTAATATAAGACTATTAAAAAATCAAATGATAGTAAAAAGTTTAATGTGTAAATTTAGTTATGTTACAATGGTTAATATGAAATTTCTATTTATTTTTTTTAATTATCAACAAACACTTTGGGTTTCCCACTTTCCCATGTCATTTCTTCATCTTCTTCTTCTCTCTTCCTCTCTCTAATATTTTTTCTCCATTAAAGCTTTAAGCTTTCATGGCTTTTTATAGAAAAAATTATCATTTTTACTTAAAATTATCAGCAACCTCTTTGGTTTCTGTCCTTCTTAGTTTGTTGAAAATCGGATGACGGGTGCCTCTTAGCATATTTAGGAAGGTGCCTACTAAGAGAGATAAAAAATTTCCTACTACGCAAATGAATCTCAACGGATGCCTCGCCACCCACTGAACCCTACATGAATTCGCCTCTGGTCTAGTAATTAAGAAATAAAATCAGTAATTTTAAGCATTCGGTATATATACAAATAAACGGAAAATATAAATCACTATCCTTATGCTACTGAACACGTATTTTGAACTAGTTAAAATTCCATTTTAGGTATAACTACCAAAATTAGCATTCGTTTCAAATTGAAACATAGACTACCACATATAAATATAAATATTCGAATAAATGAAAAAATGTCAAACCAACGAAATGTAACTATCTGCTTCTGACATCAATGTTGTAGAAACTGAAAGAATTTAATTTATCGGATCTAATACATGTTCCATTATAAATTCCAGCAAAAGAATAAATTAAACAGTGATTAGATTAAATAACTATCTCATTTCAAGTAGTTATCTTGAGAGCAATTTGGTGTTTATGAAAAGCTAGAAATGAAGTCGTCTTTGATGGTAAAAGACTGACTTTAAATTGGCTCCTTGAAGAAATCAAGTGCTCTAGATTCTTTTGGGCAAAAACAGGTTGGGACTAGGCTCTCTTGATTGGAAGAATTGGTGTGTTTTTAGAATTTGAATTGCATCTTGTGCTGTTAAGTTGTTAATTTTTTGTTTCAAATGTAATCTAGTCCTAGGTGTTTTTATAGCCTCTAGCTTATGCTAGTTGGTTGTTTTTGTTTATAATATATCCGTCTTTCAAAAAAAAATTTAATCATTAAAAAAAAGGATTATTGTATTTTAATAATCCCACATTTTACCAATTGGTCGATAATAATCCCAACTGAGAATATTCTTACCACCGGTCCCTACTTTCAAACTATTTTTTTACATTGGACTCCTCGTTAAAAAAACTTAACGCCGTTAGAGTTTATATGACATGGACATCTGCAAACCGCCGGAAAGTCGAGCCAAGCTAGCAATGGTCTCGTGTTGGCTTTTGAAATTGGCTTTGGTGGTGTTTAACTGGTCTCGTTAAACACCACCGTTTTCTCTGTTTGGACTTTCCGGACCCACGAGACCAGTTAAACACCACCAGAGCCAATTTCAAAAGCCACCACGAGACCACTGCTAGCTTGGCTCGACTTTCCGGCGGTTTGCAGATGTCCACGTCATATAAACTCTAACGGCGTTAAGTTTTTTTAACGGGGGGTCCAATGTAAAAAAATAGTTTGAAAGTAGGGACCAGTGGTAAGAATATTCTCAGTTGGAATTATTATCGGCCAATTGGTAAAAGGTGGGATTATTAAAATCCAATAATCATAAAAAAAATTGGATGATTTAGAAGTCTCTAGTAAATTTATCAGGGTAAAAGGGGCACCATCGGGTAAGGCACTCGGGTAGGCGGGTTGACACGGGTACGTCGCCGCCGTCAACTCGGGTTCAGTCACGGGTAGTCAATTGCGGGTATATTTATCCGAGCATCAAACTCAAAATCGATCCGTTGTAAAAGGGCTATATAGCCGTTGCCCATATTTAAATAAAAAAAACTTTTTTTTCCTATATATACAATACATTTATACCATATTTTTCACACCCAAAAAATTTCATTCAATTATATTTCTACTTAAAAACCATGGATTCTAAAAAAAGCAAAAGCCGGTACTCGATCTAAAAAATCAAAGGCCGGTTCAAGCCAAAACCCCTCAACACAACAACCTACTCAATCATCACACCATCCACATCAACCGGCACCGTACCCATATTATCCGTATGGTCAAATTTTCACTCAAATGCCCGTAATGCCTACTCAAATTGCACCCGGTCAATACACCTATCCATTACAAGATCAACTTACATTTGAGCCTTTTGCACCCCGCTGCCGAAACCTACCATTCTGTATCTCAAACCGTAACGATGAATATCGACCACTCCCGATCTTTAATGACGACGAAGATGAAGTAGAGGTTGGTGAAGAAGAAGATGACGACGTGGAAGAAGTAGAAGTTGGTGAAGAAGAAGATGACGAACCCGGAAACAAAGGAAAATTCCACGCACGTGCGGCACGTCAACAATGGACCGATAAACAAAATCTCGCTTTGTGTAAGGCTTGGATTCATATTTCCGAAGACCCGGTAGTCGGAAATCAACAAAAGAGAACCGGATTTTGGAAGCGTATCCTTAAGCATTACAACCAACAAGTTGGTGGAAGCAACCGAACTATTCACCAACTAAATTCAAAATGGACGGCTTTAAATACGTAAATGAGTTGGTTCAACGGTTGTTGGATTCAAGCGGTATATTTATCTTTTGACTATTTACGTTTATGTAAGTTATTTTTTTTTAGTTTATATTTATTATAACCATATAGGACCGTCTACGTGCGAGTGGATCCACCGACTTAGATGTGATGAAGAAAGTGTTGAAGGATTTCCAAACTAAACACAAAAAAAACTTGTTCTCACATTGAGTGTTAGGAGCTTGTACGCCAACATGATAAATGGGAACAAGTGCCGTTGATGGGGGAGGAGTTTTCCGGTCAATCGGAAAATAAACAAAAGTCTTCGGATTCCGCCAACTACTCAAATGATGAACACTTTACTGCTTTGGCACCCGACCTCAACGAAGACACAACTGCAACAAGGCCAAGATGAAAATCAAAGAAATCGGACGAGTCGTCAAGCAAAGGTAGTCTATCCGAAGCGGTTGCTCAATACACAACCATGAAGGATCAACGGGAGTCTACACGGGAGGTTATTTTGAAAGAATTATTGGATTCAAAAAAGTCAAAAGATCAAGATATTAGGGTGATGGTGGAAGAACAACGGGCGGCTATTCGGAAGGATTGTATGGACCGTGATTTAAAGATGTTTACGGATCATCACAATCATGTGACCGGGTCGATGTTGGAAATAGTTCTAAAACGAAAACGTGAAATAGCTAGTCGATACGGGTGGCCTTGTGATTTCTAGATTTATTTTATGTACTTTTTAAATTTAGTGTTTTTTTTTATTTTTAATGTACTTTTTTTATGAATGAATTTGTTTTTATTGTTATTATTATTATTATTATTTGTTTTACTTCAAAAAAGAAATTAATTTTAAAAAAATGAGGGTATTAGGGTTGTACCCCCTTCACTTTAGGGTATTAGGATAGCAAAATGATAAAAGTGAGGTGGCACAACCTCATTGATTGGTTTTGTGAGGGTAGATTTTTTGTGAGGGTTGTGCCCCCTTCACCCTCAAGTAGTCTTGATGAATTTGAGGGAATCTATTCTCGAAAGAGTTATATTTAAGGGAGAATATTTTGGTTAGAGAATAGACTCCCTCAAATTCATCAACTAACTAAATTCTATATTCGCTTAACTATGAAAAAATAAACGAATATAGAATGGTCCTCACCCTCACCATCATCATCGCCTTCACCACCACAATCCTCAATGCCGCCTCCGCCCCCATCCCCACAACTGACATAATTATCCTTGCCACCACCGGCCCCATATGGTGAGCACATTCATAACATCTCAGTTCCATATGGGATGAAGATCCCCACAATTGACCCCTTCAAGAATCCGACCTTTGATTTTGTGAAGCATTTATTCATACAAAAGCAAATGATTGTCTTGGCTATTTACCAATTGTGCCCATCCCGGTTCTTTCACATTCCTTTACTAAAATTGGATTTTGATACACATGAATAATAGGTGTCCGTCGGTCTATAACTTGGAATCACTATAGATTTTTTTTTAACAACAATGAGAATACTCATAGAATCGCTAGCGGCAAACTAGCAAAATAACCACATACAACACCAAAAAACAAGAAAAAACTACAAGCCACCAAGACATACAACAAAACTAAAATAACCACAACAATTGGACAAAATAAGACAAACTAGAAAGAGTCAAAAATAGGATTTTTATACCAACCAGACCAGTACCAATTAGGCAATTAGGCAATTTCCCCCTATTAACCATCCAGTTGAATGAAGTGATTTTGATGTCTTCTACCATATTGTTGACCGGATTCCGGGTACTTGCGAGCTTCCATTTGTTTCTAGTATTCCAAATGGACCAAAAAGTACACTACACAACTAGAGTTCTAACCTTCTTTGACCACCCAGAGCCACCTGAATACTGAACTTCTTTCACCAATTCCTTAATGGATGGGAACATAGTAACATCAAAGGCCATCAGGTTTGAGATCCTTTTCCACGTTTCCTTTGCATGTTGGACACTGAATAAATAAGTGATCTTCATCCTCCGCTTCCAATGAACATAAGGAACACAAGGGAGAGGGAATAGGTACCACACACATAACCAAAGCCGATGCAACTGGGATCCGATATTGCAGCAACCTCCAAACAAAACATCTATCCTTTATTGGCACCCATTTAAGCCATGGAGTATCTTGACAGTTGGCTGGAATGGAGCTATCCTCTAACCACCTACGACACGAGCAAGTAGAGAAATCCCCTAACCAACACCATATATCCAAGCCAACCAAGAATGAGTATGATTCCACCATTTCCTCAAAATCTTTGATTTCATGGGCTCTCAATTCAGCTTTTTCTTTGCCACTCTTCCACTTCCAAGCAAAAGTGTAAACGTCCCCACTTATAGATACGAGTTTGATATCATGATAGAATGATAAGGGGTATAGATTTCAACCCAACCGTTTAGGTGGATTTGAAGAATACCCAATTTATGGTTTCAAGTCCCAATATTTCTCATTTGTTTAACATTTAAGTTACTAAAACTTAAGCTTATCATATTTTTTTCATCCAATAGACCTAGAGCGTGAAATCAAATGGTTAGTAACGGTTTTGTTTCAATTGTCAATGATTTAATTTTGGTTTACAACGATACCGTTAATAGTGGTTTGACCTAAAAATCATCTGAATCGAACCATGAGCACCTCTACCCATGGGGGATACCTTAGTTATAGATGAAAATTTTATATTATCATTAATAGAATGAAAACATGTGAAAAAAAATGGCATCGTTACTTGGGTCTCAAGTTAACATGTTGCTACTTTTACAAATATTCTATGATTGGTTTCAAGTCTTTAACAAGTTTTTTAATAGTTTGGTTGGTAAAGTTAAGATTACTTACTGTATAATTTGTCATTATCTAAATATTCAACAACGGGATTTATTCTTGTCGATAATACTTGTTAATAATGTGGATTATACATTATAGTGGGATGAGAACCAAACCTCGTGTTTCATAAAATCCCCCTTTGCTTTTATTCTTTTATATTGTGGAACATCAATTCTATCTTTATGACACGTCTAATATCTTTTATTTCTTTTTGTATTACGCCATTCAATATTTATTTATTCTTAACTAGTTTAGAACCGTGTAATACACACCGGGTGAAAATATCAATACATAAAATTTTTAAATATTTATTTATATATTTTACAGTTGTAAAAATGTATTAAATATAATAAGGATAGAAAACAAAATTCAAAATATGTAAAAATTAATATATAATTGGTTTTTAAAAATACGTGAATTACTATTTAATATAATTTGATTTTCATTTACTATTTGATTGAAAATAAAAGTTACATAATTATATTTTAAAGTTTCTTATAATAAGGGATAATTTAAAATAAATGTGTTATATTACTATAATTAGTATTTTCTTTAAAAATATATTATTATATAAAGATAGAGGTGTACTTAATAAGAGAGATGCGAGAAAAAATTATAAGAATAAATATGAAAGAGACACGTGACATGAAAAAAACATTTATTTATTAGATAGTATAGATATAGACTAGTAGACTCTCGTGTCCAGCAGCCCAATCAAATATGCACTAAAAAAATAAGTGGGGTTGGTATCTTCTTTCTCACAATTAACATATTTTTAAACCTTAACTAGGTTTTTAAACCCATCGTTAAATTTGTAATGCTTCGTTTTTACAACTCATGCAATGTTAGTGACTTAACGGAAAAATTAACGTTCTAACATTACAAAAAAAACCGAAGAAAGAAAGGGCTCTCTCGATACTAAAACCCGGGTCCCTCGGGTTAGAACCGTGCACTCTTAACCACCTCAACCCACCCTCTTTTTGGTTTCAATTTCCATATATGTAAAGAAAGTTCTGCTAAATAAATTAATTACTGTTGTGTTATTTGGCACAACACGATTGGTGTATTCAACAAAAAGCATGTAAATCTTACAAAACAACTATTCCCCTAATGACTTTTAAATATGTAATAGACTCTTTTTTCGGTCGTGCGACGTTGCGGGAGTCTGATCGGGATCGGTTCGACGCGTTTGAGGGGCTAAAACTTACGTACGCTCAAAAAAAATACTTGAATTTAGATACAACTCCGATTTAAAAAACTTATATCAGAACGTTGACAAAAAAGAACTAAACAAAGGCGAGCGATCCGTTTTAATAAAAAAAATTAATCAACAAAAGTTATTACAAAAAAACAAAATTATTAGGAAATTAAAAGTATTAAAGTGTATATTATATAAAGTAAGAGGGGTTAAAACGAAAATAAAAAAATAGAAAAAGCAATGTGACAGCCACCCGTTGGGAATGTACTGTTGACAAAGGTTGGTTTTTAAGGGGTGTTTGGTGTTACTTTTCAAACCTATTTATTGATTTATTACCTTTTGTAATAAGTCAGAAAGTTATAAGTTTGTTTGGATAATTTAAAATAAGATGTAAAATATGAGATAAGAAGTTAAAATCCAAAAATTAAAATCTCCTTACTTTTAAAAATGACTTCTCTAAAAATCATAACTAGTTTCAATAAGTAATCCCAAACACCCCCTAAATAGGGTTATTAATGTTTTGATGTTTATTCGATAAAAACAACTTTAGTGGTTGTCTTGAAGGGAAGTGAGGCTCGATATTTAAGAACTTTAAAAGTAATTTTATATATGATTTTACAAAAATATGAAGTTTCGGTTCGTCATAGTACTACAACGGTTACGGCATTCGATATATGCTACGATACGAAAAAAAAACTACATTTTGAATACAACTACGTTTTCAAATAAATTTATAACGGAAGTTTGACAAAAAAAAAATAAAAACAGCCGCGCACTTCGTTCTTTGAAAAAAGTTAACAAACGAAAATTAATAAAGAAAAACAAAATTAATAGAAAATTAACCGGGTTATACCCGCGATAGGCGGCGGGTGTCGGGCCGATCGTTAATAAAATTTTAGCGAAAACGTACGTAGGCGCTACGGTAAAAATCATGGTAATAAAAAAGAAACATAAACGTAAATAATAAAAAAAGAAAAAAGTTCGGGTAGTCGAAAACCATAAAAACGAAGACCGAGACCGGCAATGATGTTGTCCACTCATAATAGATACGGTTCCTCACTGGAGCACAACAGTAATGACACTCGGTAAAGGTCGCAATACAAAAAGAAAACTCAATTTTTAATACAACTTCGTTTTCAAAACAGTTTATATATCGTAACGTTGACAAAAAAACTAAAAACAATTGCACACTCCGTTTTTAAAAAAAAAATTAACGAACGAAAGTTATTAAAGGAAAACGAAAAAATAAAAAGAAAAAAAAAGCTTGAGGTGTAAAATTTTAAATGGTATGGACGCTATTTCCAAATAGTTCTTTTTCATCTATTAGGTAATTTAAATTTATGTTGTGTACGTGAATTTAAATATAATCTGATCGTTGGACTATTTGATCTATTGGAGTTTTTTAAATCTACATGTAATAAACTCTAATGTTACATTAATAACATATAATTGCCCGTGAGGTTGATTAGTGTATTTCAACTTTTTTGTTTTTTGACATAAAAGTTTTTTTTTATAAATTTGCACTACTTTAATTTTTGATTAATTTTTCTTTTGACATAAAAATTTTGTTTTTTATAGATTTGTCACAACTTTATATTTTGACTCAAAGTTTTGTTTTTTTTTACTGATTTACCACAAAACTTCAATAGAGTAAAGGTTTTTATAAAATTGCAATAAAAGTTCGCTGAGTAATTTTTTGTTTTTGTAATAACTTTCGTTCATTAACTTTTTTTAAACCGGTTGCACGGGTTTGTTTTTTTGTTTTTTTTTTATTTTGCCAGCGATCCGAGTATTTTTTTTTTGTATCGTACGGTATAATGAGTCTGTGTTTAGACGTAAGTTTTATCCCACAAATTTAATTTTTGACTTTTTTTCTTTTGATACAAAAAATTTGTTTTTTTATAGATTTGGCACAACTTTATATTTTGAATCAAAATTTTATTTTTTTACAGATTTGTCACAAAACTTTAATAGAGTAAAGGTTTTTTTTTTTAAATTGCAACAAAAGTTCGTTGAGTATATATTTTTTTAATAACTTTCGTTCGTTAACTTTTTTTTAAACGGGATGCACGGGTTTGTTTGTTTTTTTTTTGTTAGCGATCCGAGTATTTTTTTTGTATTGTACGCTATAGCGAATCTGTGTTTAGACGTAGGTTTTATCCCCGTCGACAAGCCGAACCGGTAACTAGCGCGCCGCAACGCGCATGGGAATATTACTAGTTTACCTGAAATTATACAAAGTGTTGTAAACTCTCTTTTTGATCCTCTATCTAATAAAAGAATAAATTTTAAGACACGTGTCACTCTATGGTTAAACCTTACATTCTTTTTCCACGTAAATTCGTTACCCATCAAAACTACGTTATTTGATTAAATCTTATTAAAATTAATTATCTCTATCCTTATTTAACTACCTACATCATTTTCTGATCATTCTTCTTCTACCTTATATCCATACCCAATTTAGTTAAAAAATGACATAAGTTATGAGAGAAATCAATTTATGAAAATGTAACATCTTTTATTTATTATAGGGAATTGGATTTTAATAATCCCACTTTTTATCAATTGGTCAATAATAATCTCAAATGATAATATTCTTACCACCAGTATCTACTTTTAAACTATTTTATTACATTGGACCCCCGGTTAAAAAAAATTAACGTCGTTAGATTTTATATGACGTGGACATCTGCAAAAAGTCGGAAAGTCGAGCCAAGCTAGCAGTGGTCTCGTGATAGGTTTTGACATTGGCTCTTGTGGTGTTTAACGGGTCTCGTTTTTCCGGCAAGTTCAAACGGAGACAACGGTGGTGTTTAACGGTGAAGATGGTGACAGGCTAGGGTTTGCAAACCACCCCTCCGGCGAAAGTTTGAAGATGTCCACGTCGTGTAAACTCTAACGACCTTAAGTTTTTTAACGAGGGTCCAATGTAAGAAAATAGTTTGAAAGTAGGGACTGTTGGTAAAAATATTCTTAGTTGGGATTATTATTGGTCAATTGGTAAAATATGGGATTATTAAAATCCAATAATCCTTTATTATATGGTGTATCAAATCTGAGGTGGTTTTTTTTGGACAAATTGTTACTTTTATATACATTATTTTATCTTATTTATTGTTTAAAGTTACTAACTATATGGTTAATCCAAAATTTTATTATTCTCAATAAAAATACATTTAACTTATAATTAAATATTTATACTAATAAATTTACATAACCAAGTAATTGTCGTAGTATTTTCTTATACGAAAACTGATAAAACAAAAAACAAAGTCCGTCGCTTTTTATACATCATACTATAAAAAATGCATTCTACAAGAAAAGAAAAGATAGTGTAAGTGATTTTCAATAGAAAACTATTTCCACAATAAAAATTAGTTCATATTTTTATATTGCAAATTGTTTTGAACACTGAAATATTCATTTAGATGAAATTGATGCAGGTAGCAGTAATTAATGAATAGAAAATCCAAAATGACGGATGTAGAATTGAGTAGGGTGTCAATCGTGTCGGGTTGAATTCTTCAACCCTAACCCAGCCCATATATTCATTCGTGTCGTGTAGTGTCGACCCACTTAAAATCGGGTCGTGTTTCAGGTCCACCAATTTTGTTTTCATTCATTAATATGAGAAATGCCTAGCGATTTAGTAACAATTTACACAACTTGATACTCCAACTCAAATTAAACCTTTTTGTAATTGGTGTCATTTTTATTAATTTTGTTTCTTTATCTTTCATTCTCAATGAACAAACTTGGGTTTAAACGTTTAGCTCGAGATTAGAAGAAACGAGTGGAAATATTGGAGAATTGGTAGTTAAAACTAATAAATTAAAAATATTGGAAGTGAAGAGTTGATGAAATGATTCAAAAGAGAAAATTAGTTTCACCTTTAAAAATTAATAGTTAGAAAAAAAAATTAAAAATCAAAATATTTAATTTTAAATATTAAAATTTTTCATCTCTAAAATATAAATACTAACATTTTTAAATACCCTTAAACGGGTTAACAGGTCAACCTACTTATTATACGGGTCGTGTTCAGGTTGACCTACTTTTTAAACGGGTCATGTCAGCCGACCCAAAACATGTTTTTTTTTCGTGTCGGGTTCGGGTGGGTCAAGAATTGTCGTCACTAGATTTGAGTATGACAAGAAGATATTTGATCAAATTTTAATGAGATTTAGTTAAAACGACGTATGTGACATCATCTAAAGTTAAAAGTAGAGACATACTGAAACTATAAATCTTAAACAAAGATAGTAAATTTACCAATAGAACATTAAATTTGTATAAAAATAAGTATTTAGAGATTTGTGAATTTGTGAATTATAACTGTAACTTTTAATTTTTAATTATTATACTTAATACATAATTTTAGTTATAAAAAATATTTTAAGATTTATGAATTATATCATTTTCATTATTCAGCTCGTGTAATACACAAACTTTTAAGCTAGTAAAATTATAAATTAAGAATATTAAGATCATTGTTTTTGAATAAAAGCTAGTAAAATTATAAATTAAGAATATTAAGATCATTGTTTTTGAATAAGACTTTAGTATTTCTTAATTTTTGTTCTCGAAATAGTTTGTTGGAAAAAAGAATCCAACGTCAAATTTGGAAAATTTATTGATTATTCGTTTCTTCTTTAAGTTCTATATTAGTGATAAAATAAAAAGGGATAATTATTCAAAATCACAATATAGTTTTATAACATTATAAACTAACGTTGCAGAAATCGTTAGGCGCTCTTAGGTCGGTCGACTGTGGAGTTGCGAGTACTCGGCCTAAGGAAGAGTACTCGGACATGTTAAATTATAAAAAAATTAATCATTGAGAGATTATATATATGTCAAATATCATAAGTTTACTAATAATTATAACAGAATACGTGAATTTCAAAATAAATCAAAATGATACATGTTCAAACTTTAAATACTAAAGTATTTCAAAAATTGATATTCTAAAATATCTTAGACATATGAAACATTTAATTTTCATCTTCCAAGTTATCTCCGTATTGTTCATTGATGTTAACTCCATCTAAAATTGATACTTCTATACCCTTAGTCCTCCTTTTTTTATTAGTTTCCATCAAATTTGCATTAAATTTAACAAAAGATTGTTCAATTAGCTTGATTCTGACCGAGTTGACTAATTCTGAACGAGTTGACCGATTCTGACCGAGTAGACCGATTCTGACCGAGTTTTTCGATTCCAGACCGATTCAGTCTGATGTTGACCGAATCCGAGTTTTACCCACCGACTTGTATAAAATCGCTACGGAACACCCCGAGTACCGATTCCTCGCCGATTCCAAGGCCGAGTTGGACGACTTTTACAAGACTGTTATAAACGGTAATAACGTATCAATAAAATTAATAGTTGTAGGGGATTTCTAATATTACAACAACGGATATCTGTGAGTCGTGAAACACTTTTAGATCGAAATTGTTTGGTGGTTCACCCGAATACTTCAATCGGATAAAACTCAGATTGAGAAAACAAGAAATTGAACATGTGTGTATGAGGGAATTTCGTGAACCAGAGAATTAACCAAATTGATCTAAATCAGTTTTTGTAGTGATTGAGTCAGTGATTGAGTCAGTAGCTACATTTGGAAGTTATCATTTTTAAATTCAAATTTTAAAATTAAATTATGTCATTTATCTCCAAATTTATAAACTGGATTTCACATGTGAAAATCCGGAAAACAAATTCTAATGAATTTTTAACATAGCAACAACTCGACCACAGCTAGAGGCTTAGACCTCGCTTTCAGGAGCGCTTCCACTGAAGGGGGCGTTGCCCCTTGACACCCCCATTGCTTAGGGTTTTCGCCCCTAAGTGCCAATTATGTTCCTAAAATTATATTATCCACCACATAAAGCACGTGAGGCTTTTACTGCTATTAGGACATTTCAACAACAATCAAGAGAACCGGTCCACGACGTATTCAAAAGGTTTAAAGAGTTGTTGAGGACCATCCACACTATGGCATCGAGAGATGGGAATTGATACAAGCCTTTTGTGAGGGGTTACCTCGAAGACATAAGGGATGTCAATTCCACAAGTAATGGGACATTCCTAGCCAACCATACACTAGCAGAATGAGAATTTTTAGAAAAGATGAGTGTGACTTCAAAAAACAGGCACATGTTAGCAGAAGAACAAGATCATCCTCATATTCTATGAAGAAAAGGTAGACCATGCTAACCAAGACAGAATTGATGCTTTAGGGATAAGGTTAGCAAAGTTGGGGCAAACTGGAGGGAAGGAAGTGGCACAGGTAGCTCAAAAGTATGATATTTGTGAAGATCGTGGAGATATTGGCCATACTTCTGCTAACTTTTACCTGAATCAGGGAAAGAGTGAGGAAGTGAACCAAGTCCAAAGTGAAAAGAAACAATATGATATGAATTCAAACACATATCATCCAGGTTTGCGTAATCACCCCAATTTTAGTTATGGAAATGATGCTAATCAATCAAACCCTAATTTTCAGAGAAATAGTTAGCAGAGAGGAGGGGGACAGAAGTACCAGAATCTCTAGCAAGGATACAATCATGGGAACTATCAAGGAAGCTCTAACTTCCAAGGCGGCCAGCAACAAGGTTATCAACAACAGCCCTACCAACAAAGAAACCAACAAAATGTTTATCTAAGTGATATACTTGCATCAGTCAGTGACCTTGCAAAAAGGATGGATTAGAAGTTTGAGGTGTAAAATAAGATGATCGAATCTATTGCAAGGCAATTGGGACAGTTGGTCCTTAGTCATGGTTGGTTCTCTAAGTTGCGAAATAAAGTTTTCTTAGCAAGCGTTTTTCATAAACAAAAATTGAGTAGAATTGCCTACCTATGGGTAACACATGCTAGATAGTGGACAAACTTGTAAGCTTTACACCTATACCTTTCCCGTCGTTTTTGTGTGATTTACTATAATGTTTCATTATTTTAGAACTTACTTATTATATACAAGTTGAGATCATGGACCAGAATCTTGCACAAACATGATTAAGGCACTAGGACGAACCCATTTGTTTAAACATGTTCATTTGTTTTTCCTACCCATACATTATTCTTAAGACACCCATTTTGAGCCTAATCCTTTATTTTGTTAATCCCACAATATTAACTCGTTAGCCTTTTATTTTTGAACCCGTGAGTTGAAATTCAGTTAGGTTAGAATTGAGAAAGAAATTTGCAGTTAAAAATGTTGAGATATGTTAGTAGAAAAAGAAAGGTATATATATAGAAAAAAGAATAGAAAAAAAATTAAATCAAGAAAAAAAATACAAAAATATGTTATTGGGTCAAAATAACTCAAGTCGCAATTTACTAGTTAAAGAATAAGAGATTCATGGTTATTGGTTCAGTTTTACCCAAATTAGATATTTCATAGATTTCAGTTTGATTGTTATAACCTATTTAGTTGGATTCCACTCACCCTAGTCACTTTAAATATCGTTTTCCACACCATTAATCCTAGCCAAACATCACAACCCTTTAAAGACGTTTTGATTTGTTCTTGATTCTGTGTTATTTGGTGGATATGTGATTGGTTTTTACGCCTATGAAATGGTGCTTCATTGTTGGTCTTGAGAGTGTCACATATATATTCTAGCACATCTTTTGCTAGTCAAGATATTAACTAGAGAGGAGTGACCTGGTTAGGTACTTTGAGTTTTTGAAATGACATGTCACTTTTGCTTGTTAGTATGTAAACCCATTGAACGTTGTAAGTCTTATGAACTGGGCATAACTTTGGACCTTAGCTAACATTTGGTGAAGGATGCTTAAAAGTTTTTCTCTAAAGATTGCCGTAGTGTTGCGAAATAGCTTTGTTTGGGGGCAAGCAAATGATAAGTGTGGGGATGTGATGATTGAGTGAATGTCTGAGTGTTATTGTGCTTAATATTGCATTTTTAGTTGATTATTTATATGGAACACGGTAACTTTGTGGGTATATGTAATTGCAGGTGTATGGAGCTTAAAGACACGTTTTGAAGCAAGTTAGAAGGAAGGAATACACAAGTTTGTAGTTAGAAAGAACATACAAGATCGAGACATACTAGACGGGAATGAACGGAGATGAAAAACACCAACATGGCATGTAATTTTAGTGATAGTTGTATTTGGTATATTGAAAATGAGTTGTTTAGAAATGTTTCTCTAGATAATGTAATGTCTAGGTTTCAAAATTTGGTAACCCGTAGAAAAACAACCGTAGAGATATTATATTTTTATTATACATTTTTAATGACGATTAACGTACTTTTATTATGTATTTGAAATTTTGTTTTCTTTTATCTTTTTTATTATTTGACCGACCCGACCAGATTCGAACCAGACCTAATTTTTTTAATATTTAACAATAAACAACCGACCCAATGAAAAAAATTCCTGGTCCATCACTATTTATATCCACTCAACTAATTATCTTTATTCATATTCATCCGTTACAACATTGAGAAGCAGAAATTTGAAAAAAAAAGGTGATCACCAAAGAGTACAAATGTTTGATGGCAATTGGCTTAAGAATGTTATTGGAGATGACAGTGTTACATTGTTTGTAACCAGAAATGATGACAGGGTGAACGGTTGTGTCGGCTTGAACAATGATGGCCGGTTTGAAACTTTGAAAAAAGAACTATTATACTCTTTATGAATTGAAAACGCTTATGAACAGTAGTTTCAATTTTTGAAATTTTTTTCTTGTTTTTATTTGTGGTCTTTGTTTGACATGTGTACGGGACGCGTTTCATCCTTTTGCCTTTCTATCTGCAGGTTCATTACCAAGAAAGAGAAAAGATGAGAACAAGGGTTTGGTCTCCTCTCTTTCAATCATTCTCTCTCATATTTTAGGGTTATCTTCTTCGATTTGTGATGATTTCTTAAGGTATGTGCTCTGTTCATCCGCGTTGCTTTTGTAAACAAGTTTATGTGTTGTAGAACTGTCAGTTCATTTTATGTGGTTTTGTTATGAGAATCAATTGTGCAACTCTGTTTGATTCTGTAGTAGTATTACGTGCTTCGAAGTTTTTGTTGTTGTCGTTATTATGTACTACTGTCTATTACACGGGTTGAATAAATTTAATATTATATACTTAGTAATAAAAAAAATTATATTTTTAAAAACTCGTGTATTACATGGATTGAATAAAATATAACGTAATATGTTAACAAATACACTTTCGAAATTGATAAGTAAGTTAGAAATTATAAATATCCATAATTAATTACATATTAATTTCTTTGGTTAATGATATAATAACTATCCATAATAAGTATTCATAATTAAATTTATATTAAATATCTAAAAATATCTTTTTTTAATATCACTATTATTTAATAACATCATTTAATAACAGAGACAGGAGGGAAAACACAAAGTTGATGAGGCCTATAAACATGACATGTGTCCCCTAGGATTTTTATTTATTAGATAGTATACAATAGATATAGATGTGTTGGTTTCTTTTGGTAAATCTGTCATACGATTTTTGTTACATTTTTTGGATATTTTATTTATTTATTTTTTAGATTTTTGCTCATGAGTATGAGTGTATGACAAGGTAAAACATGGCATAATGTATTCTCTTTGTGTATGTTCTTTATGAATATGTAAAACATGCAGGAGAATATTTGTGATGTGTATTTTATATTTTTTTTCATCTGAGTTTTTGATAGTATTGCTTTGTTTTTAATAATGTTGACAGGTGTTTGTATAATTTATTTACATCGTTCATTGATCTTAAGATTAATTTGTTATTATGTAATTATGGGTTTTGCTGTACGTTTGAAGTTTTTATGGTGTACATGTAGAGTTTTTATGTAATATGCTATTTGATTTGTAATAATTTGTTTTATGGTAACTAATTAAGCTTGCACTGGTTTCTGTTTGTTTTAGCTGGCATTTGGAAGGCAAAAAAGAAGAAACGTGTCCTATACACGTGTCAATGAAAGAGTAGGAATAAAAAATCAAAAAACCGGAACTACTATTCATCCGCGTTTAAAACTCATATGGAGTATAATGTGAAAATCTGCATCTTGACGGGGTAATCTGGATGACTATGTGAATGGAACAACGGTTTCTCTCTCATTGCACCCTATTGATTTGTAGCCATGGTGGATTTATCTTTCATTGTTTTATTTTTTACCGATCTGAGCCTCATATATTGTTTGCTATGTGTACAAAAGAGAATGCTAATATTATTATACCTAAAACAGTTACTGTTTAACTACAGGCTTTTGAAGCATATGTGGGTGTTCTATTGCTTAAAATTGAAGTGGTTTGGTGTTTTTTTCTAAATGGAACTCTAAAACTTATAATTTCCTTTAAAAGGGTCACTTTAGGTTGTGTTTGATCCAAAACAAGGTAAAAAATTAACGAAAGGTTAAATGAATCAACAGGGTTGAAAGTCGCCAAAGTCTAGATTACTATAAAAATGTAAAATATTTACAGAAGTCGGTTTATGAGTCGACCCGACACGACACGAACAAAAAAACAACAATTCACATAGTGACATCAAAATTGCGTATGGCTTTATCAAATTAATATTAAGAACATAATATTATTACTTTTTGTTATTATTGTTATTTTTAATAATATTATTCGTGTAAAACTTTTAGTTTTTAAAAATTTTCAACGCCTTTTCCATGATGTTCAAACATGCAAACAACTAAGCAAGGATACAAAGTTTTGTTACCAATTATCCTACCTATTGCTTCTATTTGAGTACTTTTGTGGTTGCAGTTATATTGTGATTCGTTACTCTTAAACTGTAAATTGTGCACATAAACAACGTTTGATAGTGATGGGAAGTTTTTTGGTTTTCAGAAAGTATTGAAATTGATTATGTTAGGGGTAAGGTCTTATTTATTTTATCTTTTTTTACCCTTTATCTTATTTTCCTGCATCTTTTGGGTAATAGACCTAAACGGGTTTAAGTTGAAAAATCTGGAAATATTTAATAACGGGTCGGGTCGATCAGGACACTTTTGGTATGTCCCTACACTTAATAACAATTGTTTCTCTAGGGAAACCTCAGTCGTTGAAAAATGATGTTTGTGAATTCCCGGCGCAACGCACGCGGGGAAACCATCTAGTTGTAATTATAAGAACAATTGGTATTCATTAGAAAATGAATTTCTATAGAAATAATAGAACTTCAATTTTTCATTTTATGTTCTTGATTAATATTCAACGAGAAACTTAGGCCCGCGTTATGCGGCGGGAGGCGGACGTTAAACGGTTGAGGTGGTGACATTAACGTGGCTAATCACAAAAAAAAAATGTATAAAACTAACGTTACGACGTAAACATGACTTAACATTGAAACGACAAACTCGTTAAAAAGATTAGCAACAGAGAGAGTTATAACGGCACCGATGTTCTTCAGTTGGTGTCGGTCTCATTTTCTAGGTAACAACACGTTAACGTCAGTTGATATAACCAACGACACATAAAAATACCATATTTTGAATACAACTCCGTTTTTTACAAAATTTATACCGAAGCGCCAAGGAAAAAATTAATTAAACACAGTAACAAATTAGTTTTTATAAAAAAAAATAAAGAACAAAAGTTATTAAAGAAAAATCAGATAATATATATTAAAGAGGTAAACTCTAAACTTTAGAAACTTGAGGCGGTGAAAAAAATATTTTATAAAATTAAAGGTTACTTCTGCCATTCTATAAAAGTTGAAGGGGTGATTTTAACCAACTTTTAATTTCACCGACACTTGTCCTTAATATTACTTATTATAATTAGTAAGATCATGCATATTATGTAACAAATATGTTTGGATATACATCTAAAGGACGTCTTAAGGATCAACTATTCAAAAAACAATAAAATAAAATAAAGAAATAAATAAATGTATTCAATTCTATTGAAACCCATATCATAAAATATTTTACTATAATATTTTGACGATATCTCACCTAATTCATTTACGTAAAAATATATATTAGTCCATGAACAATCACCGAAGCAAAGAATTGTCAATTATATTTCCAATTAAACTACAAATACTTTAATTTAAAATATTGGTTAAAACAAAATAAGTTTTGAACTTAAGTAAGCTATAATTAATATAAATGGTCAATTTAAACAAGTAGAAGAGTGAACGAATTTTTGAAATAGCGATTGCTAGTTATCTTAATGGTTAATGATAAATTAAGATAACTAATTTGATTAAACTAATAAATAAAAATAGTATAATTGATATAAGTGTAACTGTGACTAAAAAAAGTTTATTTACTCAAATATAATTTAAAAGAACAAGAATAAGAATATTTACATCTGATTTCTCATCCTCGTTTTTTATAATTTAAGAGTTTATTTACTCAAATATAATTTAAAAGAACAAGAATAAGAATATTCACATCTGATTTCTCATCCTCGTTTTTTATAATTTAAGCGTTTATTTACTCAAATATAATTTAAAAGAACAAGAATAAGAACATTTACATCTGATTTCTCATCCTCGTTTTTTATAATTTAAGCTAGAAATCACCTTTTATCTTTAAATTTTGTTTATTTTTAAAAAACTCAACATCTCATTCCCATTTAAATCTCTATTTAATTAAATAATATTTTTTATTTTTTTTCAATTATATATATTTTTTTCTGTTAACAAAATTTGAGGGAAATACGAATGAAAAATGAATAGTGAGTCTCTAAATATAAGGAACGAGAAGAATATTTAAATTTCGTCTCTATTTTAAAGAATAGGATAAAGCGTAAAAATAGATGAAAATCTTAAACCTTTTCCTAAATTATAGATATTAGTTAGTATGTGTTTATTATGGGCTTGAAAAGAACTCCCTAAGGCCCATCAATTTCATCGATATTTGGGCCGGACCAAATTTTCATTCTAAAAACATACAAGTTATTTTTCGAAAATAAATATTCAAAACTTGTTACAGCCCAATTTTTTAGCTACTAAGTTTATTAACTATTTAAATCCATTGCCATAATTTTACGACGTCTTTCTTTTTGTTTTATTTAAATTATTAGCTTTAATCTCGTGTGTTACACGGAGTGAAACGTTAAGATTATATTGACGAATATCTTAACACCTCTTTATTATACAACATTTGATGTTGTATTGGTAATTTTTTATCTCGTTAAATGTTAAGATTATATTGATAAAAGTAATCAAAACATCAAAAAAAATACATTGTATAAATATAGATTGGTCAGGTGAAAAACATTTGTTTTTTTTTAGAAATGGAATTGAAATGTAGCCTTACAGGGTTGTTAATGATGTGAAGCTAATACGAATTTTACACGTCGTAAAAATCATATGATTTCATCCTTTTCCCTTTCCTCGTGCAATAGTTTACACCTTAGAGTATTGTGATCCATGCGAATTTAGCCTTTTAACACAGAGCCCTGGACTCCTCAAGTAGCCATCATATAACAAATTTAGTAATTCGACAAAATAGGAGCAGGAGAGTTAAGAACCGGAACAAGGAAGCACTTGTAGTACCTCAACAATATTTCTAACCAAATAAGGGACCTGTTGATTCACCCTGATGTTTTCTTTAATTTCATTCATAAGTCATCACAATAGGAAATTACTTCAATCATGAAAATGTTACTTCTACAAAAACCCCAACTCATTCTCCTAAAATTTGAAATGTAATATCAGAAATCGACCAAAGTATAACCGGACAACACAATTAAATCTTATCAAACTTAGCACATAAAATTTGAACATGAATCATGACTCCTTCAACTAAATATTGGCAAACCTAAAAGCACAATGTTTGAAACTGTTTCATGACTAACATTTAGTGAAGGATTCTTACTTCCAAAAAGATGGTTCTCAAAGCTGCCTCGTTGCATGAATTCATATACAAGTAAAAGCTCTTTGCCCTCATAACAATATCCCTAAATTTTCACAAGATTCGAATGTAAAAGCCTTCCTACAAAGTTCACCTCAGCTTGCTCCAAAGATCATCAAATTAATGTATTAGAATAACCAAAATATATGCGAAAACCTTCGTAAAAAGTTCACCTCAGCCTGTAAGTTGGACTTGGAATGGGTCAGATCAAAACAATTACACAAACAACATATTATTTAAAAAAACTAAAAAAATCACTACTAAAGTAGCCAAACTTGAGAGGGTCTTTACCCCCTTCACCTTGGCCTTTAAGTCCGCCACACAGTATGTTTTTTATTGTAACTATATACAGTGAAATGAACACAATTCATATTTACACAAATTCACGAAATAAAAAAATAAATACTAAATTCTCAAAATGTGTCATGTGGGGGATTAATGAAATAAACGTGCAAAAATATCAACATCAAATAAACGTGCAAAAATATCAAATACCCGCATTACCAACATGTACACAGACGCAATAACGAATTGTACACTCATCAAATTACCTGCCACTCTTCAAATACGTGTGTAATTAGGCATTAATAGATTGAGTAGATGATTTGCAAATAAAAAAAGTAACATAATCCAAATAACAATGTTTCGAATTCATGATTATATATTAATACATATTTGTTTAACCATTAAACAAAGTAAAAAAAAGTACGTACCTATATATCGAACTTCGATTAAGTAAACTGATAATAGGGTTTAACAGATTTGAAGCGATAGTCCTGTTGAAAGATTGTGATTGTTGATGTGGTTCAGTTTCGTATAACAAATAACTAATTCATATGATTATGAACACACAAGTAGAGTTTTCAAAAATTGCTTAAATAAAAAAATTCAGTGAGTTTATAAATAAAACAACAATAGTTTAATTTGCAAATAAATTAATTAAATGGCGAAAATTTATGTGGCATAATTATAACTCCATCTATAATTATGCTGCAGTATATTGGGAAATATACAAATTTAAAAATTTGAATTTGACTTGAAAATCGTAATTATAGTAACCATTAACCATTAAAGGAATTTAATTATTTGTGATGGAAAGAATTAATGTTTGCAATTTGAGATTAAAAATTTTAATTCGTAATTATTGTAACATTTCAATTATTGTATTATTGTTTTTGTAATCGAAATAATTATCTGTGATGGAAAGAATTAAAGTTTGCAATTTGAGATGAAAATTCTTAATTCATAATTATTGTAACATTTTGATTATTGTATTTTTTGTAATCGAATTTTATTAATTGTGATGGAAATAATTAAAGTTTGTGATTTGTGTTTGACTTTAAATAGTTAGATGTTTGACCATTAAACAGATAACCAAAATTTGAAATTGGTAATTCGTAAGTATAGAAACCTTTTAATTAAAGTTTGACTACAAATATTAATAATTTACGTAACTGATATTCTTAATTATGGAAATAATTATGATTCATTATATCGGGTTATGACCCGTGGATTTTACAGAAACGGGTCTTATAGATCCATGTAGACAAATGGGTATTAAGTGGTTTTGGGAGGGGGGAGGGGGTGTGAGCTTGAATGTGGTGATGCATTTTATTCCAATAACCGGTTTTGGTCAACGTGCTCAAAACCGATTATTCCAATAACAGGTTACGATTAGTAACTGGTTTTAACATGTCAAAATCTAACCTATGAAACCAATTCGGTTAATAACCAAACCGGTTACAATAACTGGTTTCTTAAAAAAAAATTCAAATAAGTACTAAAAGTATAAAATAAACTCAATAAAATGTTCTTTTATTTAATTTTAGAATTAACAAAACATAATATCGTTAAAAAAACTGAAAAAATTGTGAATACATTTTATTTTTGATATATAATCATCGTCGTCGTCTTCATTTAGTGTTTATTCAGGGTCTTCAGTTGACGTTTGTGATTGATCACGAGTCGGGTTGGTTTTAACCGTCAAGCAATGTTTTCTCAAATGAGCTCTCAAAGTAGAGTTGGACGTGGCTTTGAGAAACACATGACAATCCTTGCATCGAGCAATTTCAGTACTGTCTGACATTAGACATAAATCGAATTTTAAAAAAAATTCAGGGTTTCTCTTTGTTGTTAGTATCATCACCACTTTTGCTTCTTTTGCCATGTGAGCGTTTGAGACTTTAGAGTTTTTGAGCAATTTTGTGTTTTTTTTAGCATTTTTGTGTTTTTGAGAGCTGGTTATTAACCTATTCACAATAACCGGTTTCGGTTAACCGGTTCCTGCCTCAAAATCTATAACTGGTTCTTAACCTACGGTTTCTATTGGTTACAAAACCGATTAACGTTTCGGTTAGTAACCGGTTTCAGTTTGCTTAACCGGTTAGGATGTGCACCTCTAATACCACTAGGCTAGAAACCTTCGATGGAAGCTTGTTACGTGGGGTGATATCTCTTAGCCGGACTTGACGACATATACCACACCAACCTTTCTTCAACTCACAAAGTTAATGGAGTTGTAGTCCCATTTGAATGTCTACTCATCCTTGGTTTCAATTTATATGTTTTTTACTTATTAGGAACTAAGGGTGTAATGAATTGAGCCAAGACGAATTTGACTTCACCTAAGCTCGAGCTCGGCTTATTTAACTTAAAAAAGCATGAGCCCGAGTCGTTTAAAGCTCGATTTTGACTCTTTATCAAGCTCAATATCTAAAACTCAAGTTGGCTTGTTAATAATATTTCAAGCACTAGTTTGGTCCCTCGTATATAATTCATAAATTTTACAAATTAATAATATTATCCAGTTCTGAAAACACCAACGGTAAGCTGTTATAAAGTCTCTATAGTATTTTGTTGAACTAAAATTACAAATATTTTATATTGTTAAATATTGGGCTAAAAATGATTAAATCATAGAAAACATTCTCAATCAAATTATATTGATACTATAAGCTTGTTTAGGGTTTAGTTATGCGTTTTTTCCACTTTGGGATACATGCTAAAGTGTCTTATTTTTGTAAAGATATATGTTTTATGAAAATGTGTTCATGAAATTAGATGAGAAATTGTTTAATGTTTGCAAGACATTTGTCAAGACCTCCGATATATGTTTATCACTTTTTTCATCATTAATTTAAGTGACAGTGACATTATATTTATAAAATTTATGAAATATATACGGGGGACCAAACTAGTGCTTATCCCATCAAACCATATTGTTCATTCGATCATCACACAGTACGGTATTGACAACACAAAGGTTGGTGTGTTTGGCTTTAAAAGCAAAAGACAAAAATGAAAATGGGAGAAAGCATTGTCCTTAAACAATCATGTGTTGCAGTAATGCTATCCAAGATCCTAGGTTTTTGTACGTAAAATCAAATATATGTGGATCTTTCATTGTAGAAGATTTAAAAAGAAACTCCTTTAATTTTAAAAAGTAGCAAAACCATACATAAGAACAAATCGTAGCCATGTGCTAAAGGGAAAAGAGATAACATGGTGGTCATAACCCTACCCCCACCCACCCACCCACCTCACCCACCCCTCTTTTTTTCGCTTCTTTATTTTTGTTGGATAAAGATAAAGAAATTGTGACCACTTTTAACTTATTGTGACCACCATCGAAGTCGCAATCATGATGGAATGTTTGGATTAATCGAATGAAGTGAAAAAAAACAATCATTCGACTATGATACCAACATAATAATGAACTAAAACTGTTCACAAGATCATATAATATGTTTGGTTTTACTAATTTATGGTTGGTTGGTTTTTTATATTCTATCGTTTCTATAGGAGGGTTCATAAGAAATTAGATTATTTAATTTAAATATCCAGAAAAATAACATCATCTTTTTTGAATCGGCTTTCTGGTCAACCGTTAAAATTGTCTGACCAATTTCAAATGGGTCAACCCTAACCGGACCGTCAGACTAGTCATTCCGATCCCGGTCCCGACTTGCTTATGAAAACACATTTTGTACTTTTTTATATTAAAATAATTTTGAGCCACTAATTTCAATTTTAATCTCAACTTATCTATATCTATACTATATAACGCCTCCATATTCATTCTCATTATTTTTTTCCCGTCTCTCTCTCTTATTAAATACACATCTGTCTTTTAATAATGATATATTTTTAAATAAAATAATAATTATACTAATAGAACACATTTATTTTAAATTATCCTTATTATAAGAAACTTTGAAATATAATTATGTAATTTTTATTTTCAATCAAATAGTAAATTAAAGTCAAATTACATTAAATAATAATTAACGTATTTTCAAAACCCAATTATATATTAATTTTTTTATTTTCTATCCTTAGTATATGTAATACATTTTTACACCTGTAAAATATATACATAAAGATTTAAGAATTTTATGTATTGATATTTTTCACCCCGTGTATATTACACGGGTTCTAAGCTAGTTAAATAATATTTATAAACATTTATAGTTTTATTTCTTCTTTTTTCAATTAGATACATATACTTATTTTCAATCTCATTTTGTAATTTACAAAACAAGCACAGTAGCACACCCTTACTTTACAGTTAAGTTCACATATCATATATTTGATATTAGAATAAAGATATGTTAACAAAGTATGAGATTATTTATAAAAAAAGCTACATTTAATTATAGATTGAGATACACTTAAATTGTGTCTTGTATCAATATCCTTAATTGCATCCACTATTTAAGTAGGAAAGAAAAAAATAAAAAGTAGAGTAAATTACATTTTTCGTTCTATAAGTATATAGCAAATTTCGGATATCGTCAATAAACTAAGAAAATAACAGAAATCGTTATTTATGTTTAAATTTTGTTACAGTTTACGTCCTTTGGTTTAACAGACGTTAGGTTTTCTATTTAAACATAAAGAATGATTTATGTAGTTTTCTTAGTTTAAGGACGTAAACAGTTACAAAATTTAAATATAAAGGATGATTCTGTTATTTTCTTAGTTTAAGGAGATATCTGAAATTTCGTATATACTTAAAGGACGAAAAATATAATTTACTCTAAAAGGTAAATATAAAAATATCAATTTCAACTAAAACCGCCTGAATAGATATTGAATTTTATATAATTTTTCTTTCAACTTATACGATTTATTTTACTCAGTTATTATAGTATGAAAATTATCATACACGTAAAAGGATTTCTTTTACATCTTAGACAAAGTAGTTGATCACTATTTTGCTAATATGACACAAAATGTTGACGTGACATGTCATATTCACTAAAGTGTCACATGTGGTTTGTTTTTTAAAAAACATGTTGAGAATCCTATATTTAAAAAAAAATGTTATTTAAACAAGATGTAGTTCAACCAGGGGCACCCTTGTGGTTGTTTAGTCTTTTTCTTTATTTTGGAGGCATTGATCACTTCTAGATCGAGACATATTATGTTTTATTTTAATAGTTATTTCAATCGAGTATAATTTTTCAGTTGTGGGTTTTTGTTTAGTTGGTCGGCATTCAGATGTAAGATGTAATGTAACTAGTATTTTTACCCCACGCTTCACGGGAGAGCGCAGTCATTTTTTCTTCGCATTACGCGGAAGGAGTTTGGTCGTAATCGCTTCAACGCGGCAAAAAAACATAAAAGCGAACACCGATACCGGATACGATCAAACCACAACACCGCTAACAATGTTGTTCGCTCATAAGCGATTGGGTTTGTCACGGAAACGCAACGGTAACATCACTTGCTATAGCGTACGACACAAAAAAAATACACTCAATTTTGAGTAAGAACACGTTTTTTTTTTTAAATTATGTCGGCATATTCACAAAAAAAAAAGCCAAAAACAGCGACGAAATCCAATTTTATTTACAAGGTAACGAAGTAAAGTTATCACAGAAAAACAAAATTTCTAGAAAACGAAACGGTTAAAAGCGTAAACTACATATGTTATAAGGGCCGAAAACGAAATAATACACGCACTTCGCGACGGGAGCGTGATTGTTTTTTCCCCGCATTACGCGTCAGGAGTTTTGTCGTTTTCGGTTCCACTCGTCGAAAACGATATTAATAGAAAATGAAACGGGCTAAAAGTGTATATTATTTATAGTTGAAGGGTTGAAAACATAAATTAGGAAAAGAAAAAAAAATTCACACGTGGACCACTAAACAGAAAACACTGTACATCAAGTTTTGTTTTAGTAAGGAAAAGAAAAAAAAAGTTCACACGTGGACCGCTAAACAGAAAACACTGTACATCAAGTTTTGTTTTAGTAAGGAAAAGAAAAAAAAAGTTCAATGCCATTATTCAAAGAATTCGACATTCAACAGTCTAGAGTGAGACCAGAGGCGATTTTGGAGCTTAGGAGGTCAATTGAAGAGGAAAGTTGAAGACTTTGCTTCCGGGTTCGTTAGATTTAACGTTTTCGGTTTCAAGATTCGATTTTTATCTTTGATTGCTAAGTTTGAAACCATGATGATGTCTTATACTTCTGTTTTGATGTGTTTGAGTATGATTCTAGGCTAAAACATTGATACTGCCTGGGTCTTATGATGATTGCTTGTTAAAGTTACGATTTTTATCGGTTTTAGATTCTAATTGATGGTTTAATGATTTTGTAAAAGGTCTTGAGTTATTAATTGCGATGAATATGTATTCTTAGATCTGATGTGTGATTTATTTACAATTCCGTGCGTTGATTGTGGATGTCTTCAAGCTTGATTTGCGTATCTAGGTCATAGACTTTAAGGTTTGTGATTGTTTGTGGGGTTTGCTAGACATAGTAGCCATAGGAGTTGTGATTGATAGTCATTAGAACTGAGTGTGTATCCTGTCTCAATACCCGAGAAGTGAGAGATAGTCGTTTAGTCTTCGTTATTAGGAATCCGAGTGTCAGCTGTCTGAGAGGAAGTTGGTATTAGGTGTCTAGTGATTGTTGCTATTCTGAGTCATAGTTCTTATCTTGAGATTACCCCGTGCATTCTTCGAATGTATTGTGGACAGTGAGACTGAAAGGTGATCTGTCTTTCGGGTACTTTATCATTGTTGGAGAGACCGAAAGGTAATCCACTATCTGGTGAGTTTATTACATCTTTAGGTTCCTTAGTTGGTGACACCCTGAGAGTGATTAGGGATCCACTAGGTTGTCTAGAGTTGTTTTCTTAGAAACTCAGATCCATCATAGTTTCTAGAACCGGTAGAAGTTGTGCTTTGCAAGTAGGTATACCTTAGTCTTTATCTTGATAGCTTGAGTCGATATTTTGTTTGCTGCATTAGTAGTTAATCTTTAGGGTAGTCAACCCCCGAATCATCAATCTTTAGTCTGAGTCAGAGTCTAGTATAGTTATAGTAGTGTCTCTAGGGTTCGATATTCCGGTTTACCATTAAGATGTGCTACACTCGATAGGTACACTTGCTTGTCAGTGCAGTTTAGTTGAAGATACTCCATTTATTACTTAGAAGTCTATATTAGGTTTAGTTAGTTTTTATATAGACTGTCTCGGCAACATCAACCGCTAAACAGAAAACAGTGTACGTCAACTTTTCTTTTAGTAAGGAAAAGAAAAAAAAAGTTCACACGTGGACCACTAAACAGAAAACAATGTACATCAAGTTTTCTTTTAGTAAGGAAAAGAAAAAAAAATTCACACTTGGACCATTAAATAGAAAACACTATACATCAAGTTTTGTTTTTGTAAAGAGTAATTTGGCCGCACACTTGGCTTATCCGGTATCGGGTGTGGGAAAGGTGGCGTGGAAGCCATGAGGGGTGTGAAACGTCACCCCTTCCTGTGAAAGGGGCGTGAAAGGTGAAAGCGTTATAATTTTCACGTGTAAAAAATTGATTACACTTTTACTTATATTTTTTACACACAAGTATCTATTCTGCCTTCTATTTTTATAATTCATACTCAAATCAAAATGAATACCAATGATCCCAACAACGTGTTGAATTGGTTATGTTTCGCTTAACAGCAAAACGCGTTTAACCAAGTTCCTCAACAACAAAACACGTTTAACCAAGCTCCTCAACAACTGATTCCGTTTATTCAACAAAGCACGTATGTCCAACCCGGATACACAACGTTTTTGAACCCAATATTATTTCCTCAGTCCCAACCAAAAAATATTAACTTTACGTATTTAATTACTTATTTTTTTATGTTTCATAAAATGTCATGAATCATCAATATTAATTTATAAATAAAAAATTGGATTAAAATTTTACTTCAAATTTTGTATTTTCAAGAGTATTGAAAATATCATATTAATTACATAAATGAAGTTCGTGATTTGTTAAAAACTGAGAAAAAAATCACAAATTAAGAATTAAAATTTACACTGCTTATTAATAATTTTAAAACGTATAACACATAAGATCCCTTAAACAAATTGAGGTTTAACGGCCGTAAATTCAATCAATGTGTGATTAAAACTCGTCGACGTTTTTACGTTTTTTATGTAATTCAATTAATTGCGTCATATTACATTCAAAACCCGTTTTTATGTAATTCAATTAATTGCGTCATATTACATATGAATTTGAATTCATATGTAATTCAATTATCTTGTGTGATATTACTTACTCGTCGACTTATTGTGCAACACATAGATTCCAACATTATTGGGACCTAACTCCATCTTTAAGAGGGAGACGGGATACTGGGCGGGGTTTACCGTAGCTCCGTAGTTCACTCGAGCAGGAGGGGGACAAAGAAGAAAATGAGGTGGTGGTGTTGTTAGGCCATCTGTAGTGGTTTCACTGAAAAATGATTCACGCCCTTCCACGTCCCTGCCACATCAGCACAGGGGCAATCACTAAACCAAATTACTAAGCCGCGTAGTGGTTTCACTATCCACACACAAATATATACACATATATATACGTAACGCACACACATGAATTGTGCCCCTTTGCCCGTGAAAGCCCTCACGCTGGAGCCCCACGCCCTGAATCATGCCCCGGGGGGCGGTGTTTCACGCCGGTGGTTCACGCCACCCATTTCACACCTCCATTACTGAGGCCTTTACTGTAGCTTGGAGGGGGGATTAATAGTTTTTTCTAATTTTTTAATAGTAATTTCGTAAATTTAATACAATTTTTAACGTCAGTTAATGGAAAAAAAACCAAATCTGTTATTGTAACATCCCGAAAAGAATAATAGAGGATAGCGGATCGAAACGGAATAAAGAAAAGAAAATAAAAGACAATGTGTTCATGAGATGGACCTTGAGGCCGAATACTTGCAGATGGGGGGGGGGGGGCTAAAAGCCCTAGCCGCCAACATCATCCTCCTCGTTCCATCTTCTACATTTCTAAACCTAGAGAGAGAAAGCTAGAGAAGGTCTAGAGAGAAAACGACGATTTCGGGTCCAAGAAGCGAGGGAGTCAATCATCTTTACCATCAGCGTGTTTAGCAAGGAAGATCAAGTTCAAACAGGTAATCATCCCCTTAAAATCTGAGTTCTTCGCCTTAAATATGTTTTGGGGTATTTTCGTATAAAAGGATGGGACTTTACGTGTGTATTGAGATAAAGGTTATTGATTTGGCTTCATGGATGTTGGACAAACGTTTTGGACGTATAAAGTTCCAAACTTTACGTCCAAAAGTATCCAGATCTGAATCCATGATAGAAACAAGTTCTGGGCAAAGTTCTAGGAAAATGGTTCTAGACAAATGTTCTATCGGGCGTTTAAACTCGGAAAATTTCACAGCCGAGTACTTTATAGTTCTCGGGGGGGGGGGGGGTATCCCGAGAACCACTTTTCTTTACGAGAAATCTATTGAACCCGGATGACTAACCCGAGAACTTTCATAAAGGGAGAGAACTCTATAGTTCTCGGGCCATGTTGCGAGAACTCTCATAAAGGCGAGAATCTTACGGTTCTCAGGTCATGATGCGAGTACCTTTGATAGTTCTTGCCTAGGAAATCCCCAATGCTTAGAATACAAACTGAGTCTTTGGAATGTATCGAGTATCGACTATTGCTAGACGACAATTGTAGTTCTCAGATAATCGTGGTTTTTTTATGTATCGAGTATCGACTATCGGTAGACGTCAATTGCAATCACCAATCCCATAGTCTATATCCTTTTTGATTTCTAAAAAAATAAAGATTAAAGAATAAATATAATTTAACATAATTGGTAAACAACTTGACTTATTGAGCCCCTCTAGAATACTCTTTCAACAAAAACACCATTTTAGCAAATAATAATAATAACTAACTTATTGGAATACTTCTAAAACATGTAATTACTGATAAGTTTATATTTTTCTTTATATATGTTGATCGACATATGGTATTTAAACAAGAAATTCTTTTTTGGCCCCATCTAGAACGTGGACCATGTGCAGTCGCTCACCCTGCACACCCTCAAAGCCCGTGTTAGTGACCATTTCTATAACTAACTCTTTCATAAATGAATAATGATAACATCCGTAATCACTTGTTAAAAGTTTATGAAGATGTTCTAATTATATAATAGATTAAAGTACATGATGTTTGAATAGTGCTACTCTCATTGATTATGTGCCGGGTTTTGCCATTGATTATGTGTCGCGTTTTGCCATGTTTTTTTTTCATTTTCACCCCTTATACTATATATAATACACGTTTTTAACTCATTTAATTTTATAATAATTTCGTGTTTCCTTAATAGCTTTCGTTCGTTAACTTTTTTCGAAAAACAGAGTGCATGACTGTTTTAAGTTTTTTTGTCAACGTTCTGATATAACTTTTTTAAAACGGAGTTGTATTCAAAATCGATTTTTTTTGTTCTCGTAGCATATAGCACATCTTGTTACCGTTGTGTTACTGTGACGAACCGAACCTATTATGAGCGAACAACATCCCTGCTGGTATTGGTATTATCAGAACCGTTATAGTTATTCGCTTTTATGGTTTTCAACGACCCGAATATGTTTCTTTTTTTATTAACATTATTTTTTCCCGTTGCGCCTATGGTTTCATTTAAATTTTATTAACGATTGACCCGACACCCGCCGCGGAGTGCTGGTGGAATTCTTGGTTAAAGGTATTAGGAAGGTGATTGATGATCATCTTCTTCCTACGGGTAATAGAGAAACGATTTGGTTCAAGTTCCTTCCTGGAAAGGTTAACATTTGTTCTTGGAGAGTTTTAATTAATAGATTTCCAACGAGAGTGAACTTGGATGTAAAGGGTTTGGATGTTCCGAGTGTTTTGTGTCCAATTTGTAATGATGTCTCTGAGAGTATTAACCATCTGTTTGGTGCTTGCATGGTTGCTTCTAGAACTTGGGGGCTTATTGGGTCGTGGCTAGATCTTCTGTTGCCTTCGAATAGAAGTCCGGTCCGGTTGATGAAGTGGATGTAAGAGTTAAAAGTGCAAAACAATAAGAAAGATTTGACCGGTTCGATTATTTTGGTCACGTGGTGGGCTATACGGAGGCTTAGGAACAATTTACTATTCAACAAAATGCCTCTACAAAAATACTCTCTTTGATAATATTATTTTGTTTTCCTTTTTATGGTATAGTAGTAGGTACTGGAAAAACAAAATAGCTAGAAACGAGTGGTTTAAAAACCTGTTTTTGTTTATGTAAGTCTTTTTTGACCTAGCTCTTTGCTAGTGTTTTTATAACATATTGTCGTTTCAAAAAAATAATAATAATAACCGGCTAGCTAGTAATAGATTAAAGGAAAGTGGAGTTGAACATCGACACATCCGCCGAATTGCTGCCACCTCATACTTTAACTTTTTTTTTTTCGTTTTCACCCCTTCTACTATATATTATATACGCTTTTAACCTGTTTAGTTTTCTAATAATTTAATTTCTCTTTAATAACTTTCGTTCGTTAACTTTTTTCAAAAAACGGAGTGCGCAACTGTTTTTCTTTTAAATTTTTTTTTCAACGTTCCGATATAAATTTATTTTAAAATAAAGTTTTATTCAAAATCGAGGTTTTTTTGTATCGTCGCCTATATCAAGAGACGTTACCATTGTGTTTTTCAAAGGATCGCACATCCGGGAAACAAATACACGTTATTTCTATGGCACAAACCTCCATGACAAAGATTTGTCAGTGAAAACGGCTGACTTTTTCTATAATTGACCTTTCAAGAAACCATGTTGTCAATAAAATACACCTAAAGTATTGCAGATTGACAAATCTTTCCTCTATTTTCTCGCTTTCGCCCTTTTTATCCCACTTCTTTTTCTTTTCCCCCTTTCTCTGTTTCCAAGATCCATTGTTTAATTATACTTTCTGCAAAACCATATTATCTTAGTATTTTAATTAAAATCTTACCTAACTTTTATGATTTCTTTAAGAACCTATTGATCTGATACATTATATTTAGATTTTATGGTTTTTCAATTGATTATTAATGTAATTTTGAAGAATTATTAAAACTAATTTGTTTTTTTATTAATATGAATATTGTACTTTGAAATTTTACTTCAATTTGTATACTATTGATTTGTTTAAATACATAAACCTCCAAACCTAAAAAAGAATAGCATTTTTCAGATTTTGTTCCAAGATTGATTTAATTGAATATTTTGTAAATTTTAAGGGTGTTTTAGGTCCATATGTTTTCTTTTGAGGAAATCATCAAAGTTATTTAGAACATAATATATCTATGACAATAATACATGAGTCTATAATCGTATATCTACTTTTGCTTGTGATACATATTTTAATCTCATCAACACAATTTCATATGCATGTGATAAGCTCACGATATTCATATATTAACTTTTCACTTGCATATCATCAACAAACGTTCAACGATGTTAGTTAGCTGATGAAATTCTGTATATATGCAAAATGGAATCGGTTGTTAATCATTTTCTTCACGTGTCTTATACAAAAATGATAATACAATACTTGGATTTACTATTTGTTTATTAAAGGTTTGTACAATAAGTTTCAGTAATTCATGACTCATTTAAACACAAAAGAGAGATCTTTATATATCGATGGCTGTGTGGATTAGATTTCAGATAAGATTCCTTATGTGTCCAAAATTATACATGTTTTTCATACATAATCATACTCATAATTGACTGATTTTAAGTCATATTAAGAGGAAACGATACTTAATTGCTTCATATTTGAATTTGCAGTCCAATTAATCATCCATAGCATAATGGAAGAAAAAACCCACCAAAATAGACACTTTTGGATAACAGCAGCCAGACACAATCATGCCTACCTTGATTCAAGAATAGAAAAAGCCAGAAAGTCAACAAAGCACAGGCACGGTCGTGCTTCCCTAGGCACGCCAGTGCCTAAGTCTGACATGTACCTCCAACGGTCACTGAAAAAGCTGAAGATTCGTCTGATGTACTTGTGCACTTCTGTACGAAGGCACGCCGTGCCTAGGCACGCCGGAGCCTCCCCCCTTTTCAGCCTATAAATAGAGGCTAAAGTTGTTGGATATTAGATGTCCGATCATCGTTAATATCAACGTTACTATCGAAGTACGATCCGAAGAGTTACACTTTGGGCAAAGAACAAATCATAGTGTTTAATTGTTAAGCGTTATTTCACGAAATGCGAATTAAGAATTCGGTGGATTGAATATTTAGAGAAATATTTATTAGTTATGTTATATTTAACTATTTAGAATAATTAAATCTAACGATAGACGGAATGAGATTATACATATTAGTGATATATATATTCGGGATTTTATGTTTAACTGTTAAATATAAAAATGTTTGGTTTGCGCAAGTTTAGTTTATGATTAGTGTAACTATAAATACTGGCCACCGTTAGCCGCCCCCCCCCCCCCCTTGCGCAGGCAACCGCATGCTACCGCCGGGTTCCCTTCGCTTCCTTCGCAAGCTGAACCAAAAAGAAAGAAAGGAAGGACCGAGTTCCACGTGTAAGCCGGACTGAAAGGTTCGTGAGACGAGTTCGTGTGACGAGCTTGTTTAAAGTCAACTAGCGTGACGTTCTTTGTACCCGAGTATTACAACTCGGTTATTCGTCAAAGGTATAAAACTCTAACACCCTTTGGTTGTGTTATATTACTTTTATTATTGTCTAAACGCAGTGTAATCGGATCACTGTCGGATAACAAAATATCGAACCTTTATCAGTCCATCATACTTCAGCGGGTCACACCCCCGAAAGGACTTATAGTTGCAACCTCGAGTTGCCATTTCATAATCAGAATCGTCACTATCAGTGACTTCAGTTCTCTTGCTTCTTTCCTCTTTCTTCTCTTTCCTCCCTATATCAAACTCTTTAAGGGCCTCGCCCAGTGCTTCAGGTAGAACTTTCTTCAAGATTGAAGTAACCTCTGTCGTGATAACTTCTTTCACAATCGGTTCCAACTCAAGATCCTTGTTATGAGAATCGTCATGAACCGACACATGGTTCCCATTGTCATTATGCTCCACGTGCACCGATTCAGTTTCGTTGCGGGAGTGTTCAATTTCCTCATGACGTGTTCGGTTACCTGGCGGTCGGCCTCTACGACCTGTACGACCCCTAGTGCGACCACCTCTCTTTCCTCTAGCCATTAGTGTCTAATGCGAACAAAGAGCGCTAGTGTTATCTTGATAGGTAATAATTTAGAACACCTCGAGTAATGTAAATTACTAATTACATAGACCGGTATGAAATTACTAATTTACTTTACTACCCGGGTTCTGAACATCTCCTTTCAAAGTAACATTTGCATTCAAGTTTAGAGTTTCTACTGTAAGGCACATACTATCTACTGTCTATGCTAAGGCACGTACTATGTACTATTTATGCTAAAGCATTTAATGTCTACTATATGTACTAAGGCATTATTGTCTATGTTTTATGTTAGGACATTGACTACCTTCTGTCTATTATCTTTCCATGGACGGGCTGCTCTGACTGACTTTCCTTTCCTTCCTTTCCTTTGTCCCATTCTCAGTTTAAGTTCAGACGTTATCGCAAATGTCTGAATCTCTCAAACTATGACTCTGATACCAATTTGAAACGCCCCAAACCGGGTACATCTCATAGTTGCCACAAAACATAATAACATAATTCTTAAACCAGAAATCAGAATCTAATACAGCGGAAGTCTTAAACACAAATCATTCATAATGCAAAACATTGAAACACTGTTTGAACATAAATTATCGGGAACAAGAAATGTCAGTCTTCAGCGCAGCAACCCGATATCCATGCTATCAAGCCCTCACGGCTCCACTACTTTGCCTTTTCTTTACCCTTACTACCTGTACTTGAAACGCCCCAAACCGGGTACATCTCATAGTTGGCACAAAACATAATAACATAGTTCTTAAACCAGAAATCTGAATCTAATACAGCGGAAGTCTTAAACTCAAATCATTCATAATGCAAAACATTGAAACACTGTTTGAACATAAACTATCGGGAACAGAAAATGTCAGTCTTCAGCGCAGCAACCCGATGTCCATGCTATCAAGCCCTCACGGCTCCAATACTTTGCCTTTGCTTTACCTTTACTACCTGTCATGCATACTAAATGTAACACCCAAAAATTTAAACTGATTTTAAACTTTTTAAATACGACGCTGAAGCGGTCCCATATACAACATTTAATGTATCCACACGTTTTAGGTTTACAAACACGAATTAAACTACAATATTTCCCACAAAAGCAGTTTAATCAAAGGTTAATAATCAACAAGTTATCCACAACTTGTAACGACTCCAAATAAATTGTAAAACATCAAAATCCAATTTTGAGAATCCAATATCCACCTTAGGCGAGACCAGAGATCACCACGGAGCTTTTCCTACTTTCAAAACAACAATTTGAATATGGTTAGTAAAGATAAGTAGCCTTAGGGACCTCTCCACAAGTCCCCACAACGATTACCAAGTTCGTAGACTCCCCCTTTTCATTGGTAAAACCTAAGAAAAGTCATTTTTAAAAATACAAATTTCTGTCATGGTAGTATTCAGATGAACACTACCATGTTCCCTTGAAGCCTGAACATAACTGTGTTTAGATGAACACAATCGGGTTCATATTCAGCTCTAGAAAAGAAACAAGGTTGCTGTCATGGATGTGTTCAGATGAACACAACCATGTTCCCTGGCAGCACATTCTATTCTCACCATTTTTACAGTTGTTTTTTTATATAACAAGTATCTATCGTGTATTTACTTGTTTTTCGACCACACATTAACTACCACATTAACTAACATTTATTTGTTAGTTTATCCACCCCCAATACGAGCACCACTACTCGTTTTCCATTCCTACCATTCCGACCCGTTTGCATCTTTGTGCAATACGACACCACTATAACATGTATGACAACAACACACACACACACATGTTTACTCCCACCCATTTATCACCTTTTAGTTGGCTTACAACGCCTTGGTGCGAGAACCACAACTCGTCTTACCCGTACTTGTAGTATTTGACTCCAATTCCACCCTTTGAAGTATTCCACACTTCTTATTGGGTTTACGACCTCTTGGTGCGAGTACCACAACTCGACTTACCCGTACTTGGAGTATTTGACTCCAAGTCCACCCTTTGAAGTATTCCACACTTCTTATTGGGTTTAGGACCTCTTGGTGCGAGTACCACAACTCGTCTTACCCGTACTTGGAGTATTTGACTCCAAGTCCACCCTTTGAAGTATCCACACTTCTAAACACCAATTCACCAAATTATCACATTTGGTTTGACTAAATTTCCACATAGTCAACTACATCAATTTAAACCACATGTTCATACTACCTTGACTTAGTCATTACACCAAATTCAAACCACATTATGCACACAAATTTGACTTTTACCACACAAGTCAAATTACACCAAATTCACCACATTTACATATTAGTTTGACTATTTACCATATAAGCCAAATTACACCTATTTACCACATTTATACAATCAAGTTTTACTATTAACCACATAGTTTAATTACACCAATTTTAACATAATAGTTTGACCACATAGTCTAACTACTTATCTACTGCTTAGTAAGTGCTAAACATTTACCTTTGCCAATGAAGATTCCAAACGGTCTTCAAAAGCTAACATCTTTAATGCCTTGATCACCTAAACATTCCACATGTTTTTAGTATTCTAAATGACTCCAATACATTCATCAAATGAAGTTTAACTCCGACCCAAGATCTTATGATCTTTACTATCATCTAATCTTGGTTTATTAAGCTCCATACAAGCTTTTAACCATTAACAAACCAATTCTATCGTTAAGGATTTCACCCAATTTTCACAATTTCATCGATTCATAATTCACCAATTCAATTGAGTTTTATTCTTGAAAATGTGTTTATATCATACCATAAACACTTATTCATACCCAATTCACCATTTGAACACTTCTAATTATAAACCCCCAAATTTGGTTCTCAAGAACCCTAATTTTGAAATCATCAAATTGATTGAAGTTTCTTTTCAAATAATGTATTTATTACCACCATAGACACTTACCAACCTTCAATTCATCATAAAAACATCCCCAATTAGAAAACTCCCAATTCACCCTCAAGAACCCTAATTCTTAAATCATCAAGTTGGATGTTAACTACCACCCTTAACTTTCAATCAAGCTAGATTATCACTTTTATCAAGTTAATAATCATTTACAACACCCAAATCAGCCCCAAAGCTTGATTCCAACAAAACCCACCAAGAACACCATAAATGGTGGATTCAAGAGGTGAAAGAGAGCTTACTTGATGTTTGGAAGGAGATGTACCAACCAAGTCCTTCAATTCTGAGCATGCAACTCCATATTTCAAGTTCTAGATCAAAGCCTTCTTTCTCCTCTTTCTCTCTTTCAATTTTCGCAACACACACACACACACACACCATATATGTGTATCTGTGATTCCTCCACCAAAACCCCCAACACTTAGCCATTTTTCACAATTAGCCCTTCCACTTAGTAATTTAACTCCTCCCACCCAAACTAGGTAGTTTTAACTAAAAGAAATGACCCACCAACTTTTATTTTATTTAAATCACTCCCTATAATATAATGAACATATTATAGGATAAACCCAAAAGTTGGTTCGTTACAAATCACACCCCCTAATTTTGGGTTTCGTCCCCGAAACCCGATCCACCAATTCATTAGGGTAACACTCAAGTATCTATCCTCAGATTCCTAAGTAGTTTTCTGCCCCTTATCTAGTGATACCGCTGAACCAACACTTGGTTAATCTGCTTATACCACAAGCGTTCCACTTAGCTATAAAAGGTAGCTACCGGTTCCCCTAGATGAACATTCATCATCCTCCTCGGTACCGCTATGAGAAGCAACATCCACTTCTCTCGCCACGCATTCCCGTCGATAAACCACGAGGAATGTAACATGGAGTCTACACGATCCCCCGAGTAACTCCTAATAACATACTACTTAACAAAATTAAAAT